>JASWHV010000002.1:104810359-106222025 GCA_030760725.1 Neostapfia colusana | reverse complement strand
CAATCTAAGGTTTCTATCTAGGCGTGTAACCTACTGTCAACCCGTGGCTCTGATACCAATCTGTGACGCCCTCAATTCTGTGGAAAACCACGGAACCGAGAACTAATGCATATGTGTGCCCAGGATGTTCACCACACATACACATACGTTCCACAAACTGAATTCAGATTATATATTACCACGAATAACAGAGTTTATTACAATTCCTCATGAGTCTTGGACTCATGCTCACAGCGGAAGTCTTATTTCTATGCAGCGGAAGTCTTATTTTATTTCGGAAGCAAAAACTAATGCGGAAGAAAATCTAAGCAGAAGTGGCTCCATCTCTACTCCTTCCACAGGCTAGGTTGAGAACAGTTCACACGCCATAATGCTCTACTCGGTCTTCATAGTAGTCTTCTCTTGCTGTTGATGAAGAAATAATAATGCAAGTTTGAGCACAATGATGTACTCAGCAAGTGCGGGAATAACACATGATATGCAGCTCATAAACAAGGTAGGTAATAAAAGGCTCATTTGCAGAAAAGCAGATTTATAAAACCGTGATAAAACAGCAACTTAAGTTTAAATGTGATCCCAACATGTATTAAATTACCAACATACCTCCATCGCTTTCCATGTTCCATCCGAACATTAACCAATCTTTTATTCATACTCACGAATACCTCCTCGTATTCGCTACCATCTCACCTCAAAAAACAACCACGTCTCACACCGAGACCAATCTCATGTCATGACCCATCAGTCATGCAACCATCTTATCTCCCGGACTCCACAGTCCAAACCAAACCATAATCAATAACCATAACCAAGAACCTTCCCAATGACCATTCCAATAACCATCCCATCAATCATCCCAATAACCATTCCAATAACCATCTCATCAATCATCCCAATAACCATTCCAATAACCATCTCATCAATCATCCCAATAACCATCCCATCAATCATCCCAATAACCATCCCATCTAATCATGGCAGTTTAGCCAGGTGCTCGTGACCGTAAGCTCGGCTATCATGATAGTTTTAACAACTCTGCAGAGTTTGTACCTCTTTACCCACAAGTTTGTGATTTCGTCACCCGTCGGCGACTGCAGAACCTCCATTATACCAGTACACATCCGTCGGTGTATGGTCAAGAGATCACAAAATAGCCTTTACAAAGGGGTTACTAGATGTATGGACTCACTAAGGTTTCGCCGGCAGGCCCACGGGCCCCCTCTTGTGCCATGCAGTTCCCAGGACAGTCCTCACTCGACTCTCATTCCCCGCGCCTTCCAAAGTCCATAACACTCTAGCAACTGACACGACCCCAAGGTCCTGTCGAGCCAGGATCACGCTGAGGGGTGCTGCGTTGCACAGCACCGTATAACACACGTCAAAGGTACAAAGCGGAAGCGGAAATTTTATTACATAAACAAGTTTATGAACATGTTTACATCAAAATAAGTTTAGTCCACACTCGCGGGCATAGACTAAGCATCAAGTGCATGTTCATCCCTTGAACGTGTCCTTGCTAGCACACACGCACACTAACTCTGCGGCGTGCACGACTCCCACTCGACGGGGTTCCCCTCCTGGGGTTCCGTCTCCTCTTCGGGAGTCCCTTCCTCATAGAACCCTGCAAAAGCTTCAAACACAAGCAGTGAGCACGAAGGCTCAGCAAGTCTGACCCGTCTCACCTAAACATGGAACTTCTACTTGAGTGTAATGGGTTACATGAGGTAAAAATCATTTGCAAGGACTCGCCTAATTAGTAGAACCTTACTTTCAAGTTTTAGCAGCAGGTTGTGGAGAACCTTACGCGAAGGTACATGAGAGAGACGCAATCAAACAAGAAATGCATTTCTCTCATGTACTTTGCCCAAAGTTGAAAAGAACTTTAGTTAGCTCTAAGCTACAGCATATCATTAGCAATCAATGTCCATCTTTCAATCAGCAACATTTTAACATGTAACTAGCCTGTTCATTCTACGTCACGGTACAGTGAACAAGTGGTACTCACTGACCGCGAGGGACGGCGATTATAATCGATTTACACCTGCAGGGTTACACGAACAACCCGTCACGTACGCCCGTACTCGATGTTGCCTACAACAACCATCACGGACGCCGTACGCAACTACCTTTCACCCGTCAGCCAAATATTGAACCGGTCCCATCATCCCGAGCAAGAGGTCTCTGCACGCGCATCTCTGTGCCGCCAGCCGATTTACACCTCGAGCTCTCAACCTACCCTCTGAACGACGGGCAATGCCTCAATACCCAGCTACCCGAGTTACATCAGTTTCCCGGTTCCCATATAGCCGGTAGGTCTTCGGTACTGTTCTAGCTTGTTCAACAGGCCCGCACACGGCTCGGTCCTCAATCGACACAAGCGGAGCTATAGCACACAGTCCCCAAAGTCCTGCTGCCCTTACTCTCCGCTCGGTCTCATCTTTCTTGCCAAGTATATCATGTGCTATCTCTACCCGAGCAAAGTGCCTCTAGCCTATTCTCGCGAGTAGTTCCAACTACTCGACTTGTACCAAATCCTACTCTATCCTAGCAATGCAGTGGCTAACGAGGTTTTCAATCCTAAACCCAACCCATGGTTTTCTTGGCTATGCAGTTGGGTTTCCAATCAAGACTCTAATGCAAAGAACAATATTCAAAGATGTGCTCAAAACAATAAACATTTGTAAAAAGGTTAATGCAAACCGGAGCTTGCCTTGCTGCTCTTGGTCGTACGCTAGCTGCTCCTCCGGAGTAACGAAGTCTAGGACTTCGGGTTCCTCCTCGACCGTAGCGACTACATGATATAAGACATACATGTATTAATTTAAATGCATTTATTAAGTTTGAACTTGTGAAGCTTATAACCTTTGCTAGACAGACCTAATGACTGTGAAACTTTTACTGTGGCTTGGTTACAACCTAAACAGAGACTTGGTCAAGTTTTAGTTGCAGCAAAGCTCAATTGAGTCCTCCACAATTAATTATGTCCTTGACCTTAATTAAAGGATTTTAGGGTGTTCGAAGGACTTTCATGAAACAAACTATGACTTTCTGAAAACTAGATTTTTAGAGGGTTCTAATGGAGTTGGTCTCACTTAATTTGGAGGTTCCTAACTAAAGATATGAGCCAAACAATTTCAGAGAAAATTCTGAAAATGTTTCTGAACATTTTCTATTTTCTCTGGAACAGTTTCACTAATCACACCATTAGGTGGAATAAATGAGCTCAAATGGATCTGAAATTTTTATGGTAGCTCAAGGATAGTTTGGTGAACATCTCAGTAAAATTTCAGGATTTTCCTCCAAAGGATTCTCCAGTTAAAATTCCTAACAGTTTAAACTTTGAGGAATTAATTCTGGAGAAATAAGGAATTTCATGAAGTGAAACTTGATTTTCTGGAAAGTACTCAGAGAGCTGAATCCAGCAAAATTTGGTTCACTCAATTTGGAGCTTTTTAGCCAAAGTTATGAGGATTTGAAGTTTGAAGGAGATCTGAAAATCGGGGAAAAGTTTAAACTCGCGCGTGGGCCCAGGGGACACGCGTCGCACGTCTAGGCGATGGCACATCGCGGCCCACAAGGATTTTGTGCGCCAGCACACCCGATCCAGGCCGCAGCCGGATCCCAATTCAAAATATCTCCCGCTGACAGCTGGGGTCCACCCCCTTCTTCAACCTCGCGACACCCGTGCCCCGCCGCCGAGGGATCTCGCCGGAGAGCTCGCCGCCGGCTGCTGTACAGCTCCAAACTTCTCGATTCTGGCCGCCCCTGCCTATTTTTACTCGGGGAATAGGATCCGAGGGTCAGCTGCTCATGACAACGACCGGAGCATGGTCGGCGACGAGCCGCCACCTCGGAATGACTTCGGCCATGTCGGCTGACTTCTCTAGCACCTCAGCTACTTGGGAAATCGGTCAGGGAGCATCAGTGGACCTCAGAGAAGGTCGACATGAGCTCGAGGCAGCTCGGGGAAGGCCCGAAATAGGTCCTCACCGTGCGCCCGATGCCGCCCGTTCGTTCCGCCATTAGTAGACCTCAAATTACGCCGGGCACAGAGGTTCTCCGGGCCAGAGTTGTGAAGGCAACTTATGCGTTACCGTGTCTAGCTCGTGTGAGAGCGGCCTGAGGCCCTCTAATCCTTTCTAGAGCACAAATTAAACAGAATCGTACCCGAAGGTCGTTCTGCACACAGAAAGGGGAAAGTGGAAATTCGCCGCCGGTGAGCAACCACTCGAGCTGTGGCTCGGGGATGAGCAGCACCGGTCACCCGCGCGTCCAAGGGTGCCTTGGCTCGGGCGTGACAACGCCCTGGTTGGGCTGTCCACGAGAGCCCGAGGTGCGGCGGTTCCAAGTTCCGAGTTTGATCTTTCGGCACAGCCGATATCAATCGGTTTCAACCGAATTCTAGCAACGGGGAGGACGGAGGAAGGTCTCTAGTACCTTGCTGGGGCTCTGGAGTGGACGGAGGAAGCTGTGATCGGCGTTCTCCGATCAAGTCTGAGCTGCGGAAGTTTTCGGCCGGCGCTGAGTTCTTGCGGGGAAGAACGGCGGTACCTCGGCCGAGGAGGGGGGCAGGTGCCTTAAGAAGGCTCTGCACCGCCTCACGCCCGCGCGTGGGCAAGCAGCTGGTGGCGCGGCGGCTGGCCTCGGTGGCGATCACCGCTGCGGCTCGGCGACCCGAATGAAAAAGTCTCAGTCGGTTTGATCTGAGCAGTGGCTGACATGTGGGTCCCACCTCCAGTTTTAACCTCTGAAATTTACTCCTAATCACTGTTGTAAATAGTGAACCCCATACTACCCTTGGCAATTCAAATTATTCACCCATGAGCCATTTGAATAGATCAAAGTTCAAATGAGGTTTGGTTTGAATGAATTTCAGCACAAGTTCAGTTTGAAATTCAAATAAAGTTTGAATCTCTCCCCCTTAGCTCATGTCAAGATCAACTCCAAATGGAATGAAAATTGGTGTGTGAGCTCACAAAAATGTGCTGAGTAAGAATATGCCTTCCACTTTTAAATTCATGGGATAAAAACAGTTTGAATTTGAATATGGTTTCAAACTGCCCTCTTCCTATCTATACCCAAAATGACCTCAAAAAGGTTTTGAATTTGGGTGAAACTTGGCATGGACATCCTTAGCAAAGTGTAGGAGTTTTCATATGTCCAGCCCATCTATATCACATGTGGGAAATACCACTTTTGCAATGTGTAAGTTTGTTCTCTAATGAGCATGTTGATAATTGTTACTTGCTCTTCATTTGTGTTCATCATTCTTCCTCAAATGAGGTGTGTGGTGTGGTGATGAACACTGCAAATGTGTGTAAAAAACTGTGGCCCTTACATTCTTCCCCCCTTAAAAGAATCTCGTCCCGAGATTATAAGGTGAAAATGAGAGAGAGGACGGTGGAAAATTACCGGATATGCGACGTGAAAAATTCAGGGTAGTTAGTGCGAAGGAATTCTTCGCTCTCCCATGTCGCTTCGTCCATGGAGTGATTACTCCATAGAATCTTGTAGAACCACAACGTACGGTTGCGTGTGGTTCGGGCCTTTTCATCAATAATCTGCACCGGTTCCTCCCGATAGGTGAGATCCGGTTGCAGTTCTTCAATGTCTTCCAGCTGAACGGTAGTTGATAGCTTGAGACACTTCCTCAGCTGGGAAATATGAAAGATGTTGTGTACACCGGAAAGTGCTTCTGGTAATTTCAACCGGTATGCCACTGATCCACATCTTTCGGTAATCTGGAATGGACCGATGAATCGGGGTGCCAACTTTCCTCTCACCCCAAATCTGTTTACGCCCTTCATTGGAGACACCCGTAGATATACGTGATCTCCAACTTCGAATTGTAATGGGCGCCTTCTCCGGTCCGCATACTGTTTCTGACGGGATTGAGCGGCTTTTAGGTTCGCTTGAATTAGTCGAACCTTTTCTTCCGCGTTGTTGACAAGGTCAATCCCGAAGGTAACCCTTTCGCCAGACTCACACCAGTTCAATGGTGTGCGGCATTTCCTACCGTATAGCGCCTCATAAGGTGCCATCTTGATGCTGGCTTGGTACCCATTATTGTACGAGAATTCAGCTAACGGCAAGTGATCATCCCAATTCTTGCCGTGGTCGATAGCGCAAGCTCGTAGCATGTCTTCTAAAATTTGGTTTACCTGCTCCGTTTGCCCATCTGTCTGCGGGTGGTAGGCTGAACTACGGATCAGCTTCGTCCCCAAGGCAGCGTGTAGCTGCTCCCAAAAACGGGACACAAATAAAGTGCCCCGATCCGATATGATAGTATGGGGTACGCCGTACAAGCATAGGATCCGTGAGATGTACAGTTCAGCGTACTTCTTGGCGTTGTAGTTGGTGTTGACCGGGATGAAATGGGCAACTTTGGTGAGCCGATCGACGATCACCCACACCAAATCATGTTTATGTAAGGTGGTGGGTAAACCGACGACGAAATCCATGCTCACGTCCTCCCACTTCCAGGCAGGAATGCCCAGTGGTTGCAGCAGTCCCGGTTTCCGCATATGATCTGCCTTCACCCTTCGGCATGTATCACACTCGGAAACGTATTTTGCAACCTCGCGCTTCATCCGTGTCCACCAAAACTTTCTTCTGAGTTCTTGATACATCTTGTTGCTGCCGGGGTGAATAGAAAACTTTGATGAGTGAGCCTCATCAAAGATTTTCTTCCGTAATTCCGGTTTACGGGGTACGACGATCCGGTCCTTGAACCACAGAATGCCGTCTCCGTCCTTCCGGAAACATTTTAACTCCCCACTGTACACGTCTCCGTAAATGTGACATGCCCTTGTCATTCTTCTGGGCTGCCACTATCTCTTCACGGATGGTGGGGATCAAAGCTAGGTTGTAGAGAGCTCCGTGTGGAATCACATGTAATGGTGGTTCGCTCTCTTCCAACGGTGTGATGGTCAGATTATTGACGTGTGACTTGCGGCTCAGCGCATCTGCCACTACGTTTGCCTTGCCCGGATGATAATGGATTTCTATCTCGTAATCCTTTATCAGTTCTAACCATCTTCGTTGCCTCATGTTCAGCTCCTTCTGAGTGAATATGTACTTGAGGCTTTTGTGGTCGGTATATAAATGTACGAGGTTACCGAGTAGGTAGTGCCTCCACATTTTGAGTGCGAGTACCACGGGAGCGAGCTCCAAGTCGTGAGTTGGATAATTCTGCTCATGGTTCCTAAGCTGCTGTGATCCATACGCGACCACTCTTCGGTCTTGCATCAGCACACATCCGAGCCCAATGCCAGATGCATCGCAGTACACATCGAACGGTTTTGTTGTGTCTGGCTGTGCCAAAACCGGTGCTGATGTCAGGTGCTTGACTAAAGCCTTGAATGCTGCTTCACATGTTGGATTCCAAACATATTTGGTAGCCTTCTTCAGCAGCTCTGTCATTGGCTTGGCAATCTTCGAGAAGTTCGGAATGAACCTCCGATAATACCCCGTGAGTCCGAGGAAACTCCGTACCTCGTGAACAGTTCTCAGGGACTTCCAATTCAGCACTTGAGTGATCTTGCTCGGGTCCACAGCGATACCTTCCGCTGAGATGATATGCCCGAGGAAAGGCACCTGCGATATCCAAAACTCGCATTTGCTGAATTTTGCGTATAACTTGTGATCCCGCAGCCGTTGCAAGACTATACGCAGATGTTTCTTGTGATCTTCCTCCGACTTGGAATATACCAGGATGTCGTCGATGAAGACCACGACAAACTTGTCCAGCTCCGGCATGAATACCGAGTTCATCAAGTACATGAAGTGAGCTGGAGCATTGGTGAGGCCGAAGGACATAACTAGGTACTCATAAAGTCCGTACCTCGTCGAGAAAGCAATCTTCGGAATGTCCTCAGCCCTTATCTTAATCTGATGGTACCCGGATCTTAAATCCATCTTGGAAAAGATCTTTGCTTCGACCAACTGATCAAACAACATGTCGATCCGTGGCAACGGGTACTTGTTCTTGATGGTTACGGCATTTAATGGACGATAGTCCACGCAAAGCGCAACGTCTCACCCTTCTTCTTGACAAATAATGCCGAACAGCCCCATGGTGAGGAGCTCAGCCTAATAAAACCCTTCTCCAGAAGATCCGTGAGCTGAGTCTTCAGTTCAGCCAACTCCTTGGGCGCCATCTTGTACGGCCTTCGGGATATTGGCATGGTTCCTGGTGCAAGTTCAATCTTGAACTCCACCTCTCTATCGGGTGGCATTCCCGGTAAATCATCCGGGAATACATCAGGGAACTCTCGGACCACTGGAATGTCTTCCAATCTGATAGTTGTGGACTGATAGACACTTGAAAGTTTTATTTCTGTACTGTCCAGAAATAATGAGTGAGAACCGTGCATCTCTGAGTTTAAGTGCACGACTCGAAGGACGGTGTCTAAAACAGCGCCGTGGCGGGTTAACCACGACATCCCTAGGATGACATCGACCTTCTGTCCCTCTAAGATAATGAGAGACGTGGGGTACACTCTACCCGCTAAGCATAATGGTGCTTTGGAGACCATTACGCTTGCTGAAATCTTCCCACCCGGTGAACAAATTAAATATGGACTATCGGTGGGTAGTATTGGCAAACTGTGTTTAGCAATGAAAGCTTGGCTAATAAAATTATGCGTGGCGCCTGAATCAAACAGTACTATAGCGGGATGCTGGTGGAGTTGGAACATACCCGCAAGGATTGGCTCGCCCTCCGGCACGTCCTCAATGGCAAGTTGGTGGACAGTGCCGGGCCTAGGGTTTGCCCGCCGCGCATTAGTAGGGTTCCGGGGTTGATTCCTCCCCGGAAACTGTGGTGCCACTCCGCCGCCTTGCCTCTCCGGGCAACTGCTCGCGAAGTGACTTGGACGACCACACTTGTAACATGTGGCCGCTGCTGGTGGAGTACTCGGTGGACGAAATCCAGGCATGCGTTGCGGAGGTGCAAATGCACGCGGCATCGCCCGCTGCTGCTGATGTTGTTGCGGTGGTGCTGGCAGTGCCGGCCGGAATGCCGGTGAAGAGTACGGCCGACTGCGGAACGGCATCGACCGCTGTGGTGGTTGCCAGCGTGGACCTGATGGTGGGCGATTCACCATCCGAAACTTCTGAGAAGGACCGCCTCCTTCTCCACTGCTCTGCGGCACGCTTCGCTTTCTCTCTGCCGCCGCTAACTCCTTGCCGGAGTCCTCCTGAACAATCGCAGCATCAATGATGTCGTTGAGGCTGCCGCGATTGAACATCGCCAATTTGTCCTTCAGGAGCGGGTTAAGCCCCTGGTAAAAGTGGTCTCGCCACTTCTCGTCGGTATCAGCATGATACGACGCATATAGCACGAGATCGTTAAACGCCCTGGAGTATTCCAGCGCGTTCCGGCTCCCTTGTTGCAGGTGTAAGAACTCCTGCGTCTTCCTCTTCATCAGACCTGGCGGTATATGATAGGCCCTGAAGGCCGTCCGGAACTCCGCCCAGGTCATCACTCGGTCGGTGGGCTGTGAAGCACAGAAGTTGGCCCACCACGTGCTCGCGGATCCTTGGAGCTGCTGGACCGCGAACTGAGTCTTGCGCTGCTCGCTGATCTGGAGCAGCCCGAACTTCATCTCTATGGCGCGGAGCCAGTTATCCGTGTCAAGTGGTTCATCCGCCCTTGAGAATACAGGGGGATGAGTTGCCAGGAAGTCGGAGTAGGAGCTCTGTTGGCGCTCCTCACGATCTTGACGTCTCTCTGGGCGAGACGTATTGGCGATGAGAGTCTGCAGCAACTCAGTGTGCTGCTGATGCGAGCCCGCCATTGCCGCGACAATGTCGGCCAATGTAACCGTTGGCAGTGGCGGTGGCGGTGTTTGCTGTTGCTGTTGCTGCTGCTGTCCTGAGGAGTCCTCGGGAGGTGGTTGGGAGGTCTCTCCCCCTTGGCTGGTACCCCCAACGTCCGGGTTGGCACGAGTACGCGTCATTCTGAAATTCGAAACAGCAGCGATTAGCACATGTCTTACTTCAAATTCCATAAGCAACAGTAGGTATTGAAGTGACACATGATTAATTTGCACAACATTCACATATATTGATAAAGCATAAACTTTATACAAGATACATTATTCTCGGGTCTCCGAGAAGTCGTGCTCATGTCGTCACTACCTATACATACGCTACTGTCTACACGACATGTCACCGATTACAAAAGTTGGGTTACGCTACCCTAGCTGCCCTACTTGGCAACCGTAACCCCCTACTCGGAGTAGAACTCGACCTCCTGTGGGTCGTCCTCCTCTGGTACTTCTGCTGGTGGCTCTGGATCTACCACCTCTTCTCCCATTCCGGGTTCTCCCATTGCTGGAAGACCCAAGACCACCGGTATGCCTAACACCGGGGGCACGAGGTCCTGCAATGCATGCACCTCGTCCATAGCCTGGTTGTAGTCCTCTTCCCAGCCTTGTCCTTCCTCAATAGCGTCGTCCCGCTCTTGAGCAAGGTCCTCATTCTGCTGGGTTAGGGTCTGCACCAGCTCTTGCAACCCCGCGATGTCAACACGGCTCTTCTTCTTTGCCTTCTTCAGACGACGCAACTGATTGTGTTGTTCATTCAGTCTCTTGATCGTCGGAAGGAGCACATTGCGGGGTGCGCTGTGAGCACTCTCGAAATGATCTCCACGGCTTGTGCTCTCCTTGAGCTTGGTGGCGAGATGCTCCGTATGAACAGCTTGGCTGTCCATCACAGCGTTTCCCGCCCTCATTTGGAGGCTGAGGTTTGCCTCCGCGGGGTTATACCTTGGGCAACTCGGGTCTGTTGCCTCCAGGTACCTCTCTTCCCACACATGCTGAGCTCGTCCCTCCACCGGAACGAGTGCGTATGGAGTGCCCTCCATAGTCTGCACGTGTAGTTGGCAGAAACGTGACATAGTGTCACGAGCTGCCACTTGCCACATCCCTTCCGGTTGTCTTCCTCTCACCGTGACGGTGAATGGCACCCAACCGGGTGGCGTAGGTCCTGCAGGAACCTCGACATGGATCGTCCACGTCTTGTTCCCCCCCTTCGCCATCTTCTTTGGCGACGTACTGCGGCATCTGATTGTACCCGAAATATTGGAGCATTTGCCACAATGCTTCCGGGTAGCCGCTACGGTCAGAACAGTGGGAAACTACCCACCCGTTCTCCAACTGTTTATCTGCTGCCATCTGTAAAAATATATTTGAGAAATGTCAAATATTTATTTAAACAGTAAACCATGGAGTTATAACATAAGACATGTTATTGATCCCATAAAACTTGGAAACATAGTTCAAATTTTAAACAAATTTGACTGCTGATCTGCTGTTCCCATGACAGCCCTGACCAGTTTCCATTTCAACCTGATTTAGGCCATGTTAAAAGCAAAACTAATTCTGGAGCTCAACATCAAAGTTAAATCTAACTTCAATAGCTTTCCAGAAAGTGTTTGCTTGGCCTCAGATCTGTCCTGGTTCAAAAGTTATGAGATGTCAAAGTTAACAGAATTTCTGGAATCAATTGGACAGCACCTCCCTGCTTTAGGTACTGAATTGATCCAAGAATCCCAGTTAATTCTGTTCCCAATCTGACAAAACTTTCTGTTACAAAGTCGTAACCCATCTCATAAGATTTCCAGAAGTACCTCATTTCCTATTTTTGGATTTTTATGCAGGAAGTTATGCTTAATTTACAGAGAGTCTACAGAGAGTCTTTACCCTGTCCTGTTTTCTGGACAGTTCCAACTCTACTGCATTTTTCGAGTGGTTAAGTGATGAAACACCTCTGGACCTCAACAGAAAAGTTGTAAAGCTCTTCCAAAGCTTTCCAGAAATGTATCATACGACCCCAATCTCGAAAGAACTCAACCTCTAGCCTCTGATTAACTTCAGCCTTGATTCAGCTGAAAACAGAGTGCTCTGTCCTTAACAACCTATAAGTTGAAAACATGTTAACTTTGAATATCCTGTTCAAGGGAAGGAGTTACATCAAGTTTTACTACTTTGGAGCAAAACTTTCAAGTTTTAAATGAATTTGTTCATTTAGTTGGGTGTGACGTCGATGCATCACCAGATTATGTCGGTACTACGTCCTCACAAAGAAAAACCTATACCGGACTTAGCCGGCTTCGTTATTTCAGTGGCACTAAACGTCACTCGCACACGGATGCTACACGTCTACCGTTTCGTGGTCAGGCTACCTGCAGAAACTCAAACAATCATCAGACTCGGCTGCACACCGAGCCCGGAATCCATACAGTTAGTACACCCGGCCGTCATCACTCGCCCGGATGTTCTCAAGCCAAACACGCCTTGAGCTACGTGTTCACGTTTCAGACCATGTGACGGGGTCTCCCAAGTTGCACCACGCACGCCAGGGACAGACGTTTGCTCGAATACCCCAAACGACATGAAGAGTCGTAGAGGATACTAAAGCGGGTCGGGTTACCTGCCACCCGTGGGGCTCCACCCTTCAGCTTGTGCGCACTGGTGGACAGCACTTACGTGCACCCCCCAAGACATGAACGTCCCGAGATGCACGATTTTATGACATAACAAATAGGTTAATAAGCCACTTTCTATATACTAATAACATCCTTATACGGGCTACTAACTCGTTCCTCGCTGGATTTTTGAAAAAGAAGACCTTTGTACTGTGTTAAACTTCAAGCGAGCCCTGATACCAACGCTGACACGACCCCAAGGTCCTGTCGAGCCAGGATCACGCTGAGGGGTTCTGCGTTGCACAGCACCGTATAACACACGTCAAAGGTACAAAGCGGAAGCGGAAATTTTATTACATAAACAAGTTTATGAACATATTTACATCAAAATAAGTTTAGTCCACACTCGCGGGCGTAGACTAAGCATCAAGTGCACGTTCAGCCCTTGAACGTGTCCTTGCTAGCACACACGCACACTAACTCTGCGGCGTGCACGACTCCCACTCGACGGGGTTCCCCTCCTGGGGTTCCGTCTCCTCTTCGGGAGTCCCTTCCTCATAGAACCCTGCAAAAGCTTCAAACACAAGCAGTGAGCACGAAGGCTCAGCAAGTCTGACCCGTCTCACCTAAACATGGAACTTCTACATGAGGGTAATGGGTTACATGAGGTAAAAATCATTTGCAAGGACTCGCCTAATTAGTAGAACCTTACTTTCAAGTTTTAGCAGCAGGTTGTGGAGAACCTTACGCGAAGGTACATGAGAGAGCCGCAATCAAACAAGAAACGCATTTCTCTCATGTACTTTGCCCAAAGTTGAAAAGAACTTTAGTTAGCTCTAAGCTACAGCATATCATTAACAATCAATGTCCATCTTTCAATCAGCAACATTTTAACATGTAACTAGCCTGTTCATTCTACGTCACGGTACAGTGAACAAGTGGTACTCACTGACCGCGAGGGATGGCGATTATAATCGATTTACACCTGCAGGGTTACCCAAACAACCCGTCACGTACGCCCGTACTCGATGTTGCCTACAACAACCATCACGGACGCCGTACGCAACTACCTTTCACCCGTCAGCCAAATATTGAACCGGTCCCATCGTCCCGAGCAAGAGGTCTCTGCACGCGCATCTCTGTGCCGCCAGCCGATTTACACCTCGATCTCTCAACCTACCCTCTGAACGACGGGCAATGCCTCAATACCCAGCTACCCGAGTTACATCAGTTTCCCGGTTCCCATATAGCCGGTAGGTCTTCAGTACTGTTTGACACGACCCCATTGGTCCTGTCGAGCCAGGATCACGCTGAGGGGTGCTGCGTTGCTCAGCACCGTATAACACACGTCAAAGGTGCAAAGCGGAAGCGGAAGCTTTATTACATAAACAGGTTTATGAACATGTTTACATCAAAATAAGTTCAGTCTACACTCACGGGCATAGACTAAGCATCAAGTGCACGTTCAGCCCTCGAACGTGTCCTTGCTAGCACACACGCACACTAACTCTGCGGCGTGCACGACTCCCACTCGACGGGGTTCCCCTCCTGGGGTTCCGTCTCCTCTTCGGGAGTCCCTTCCTCATAGAACCCTGCAAAAGCTTCAAACACAAGCAGTGAGCACGAAGGCTCAGCAAGTCTGACCCGTCTCACCTAAACATGGAACTTCTACATGAGGATAATGGGTTGCATGAGGCAAAAAGCATTTGCAAGGACTCGCCTAATTAGTAGAACCTTACTTCCAAGTTTTAGCAGCAGGGTGTGGAGAACCTTACGCTAAGGTACATGAGAGAGCCGCAATCAAACAAGAAACGCATTTCTCTCATGTACTTTGCCCAAAGTTGAAAAGAACTTTAGTTAGCACTAAGCTACAGTATCACATTAACAATCAATGTCCAGCTTTCAATCAGCAGCATTTTAACATGTAACTAGCCTGTTCTTTCTACGTCACGGTACAGTGAACAAGTGGTACTCACTGACCGCGAGGGACGGCGATTATAATCGATTTACACCTGCAGGGTTACCCGAACAACCCGTCACGTACGCCCGTACTCGATGTTGCCTACAACAACCATCACGGACGCCGTACGCGACTACCTTTCACCCGTCAGCCAAATATTGAACCGGTCCCATCGTCCCGAGCAAGAGGTCTCTGCACGCGCATCTCCGTGCCGCCAGCCGATTTACACCTCGAGCTCTCAACCTACCCTCTGAACGACGGGCAATGCCTCAATACCCAGCTACCCGAGTTACATCAGTTTCCCGGTTCCCATATAGCCGGTAGGTCTTCGGTACTGTTCTAGCTTGTTCAACAGGCCCGCACACGGCTCGGTCCTCAATCGACACAAGCGGAGCTACAGCACACAGGCCCCAAAGTCCTGCTGCCCTTACTCTCCGCTCGGTCTCATTTTCTTGTCATATGTATCATGTGCTATCTCTACCCGAGCAATGTGCCTCTAGCCTATTCTCGCGAGTAGTTCCAACTACTCGACTTGTACCGAATCCTATTCTATTCTAGCAATGCAGTGGCTAACGAGGTTTGCAATCCTAAACCCAACCCATGGTTATCTTGGCTGTGCAGTTGGGTTTCCAATCAAGACTTCTAATGCAAAGAACAATATTCAAAGATGTGCTCAAAACAATAAACATTTGTAAAAAGGTTGATGCAAACCGGGGCTTGCCTTGCTGCTCTTGGTCGTAGGCTAGCTGTTCCTCCGGAGTAACGAAGTCTAGGACTTCGGGTTCCTCCTCGACCTTAGCGACTACATGATAGCAACAATACATGTATTAATTTAATGCATTTGTATTAAGTTTGAAATTGTGAAGTCTATAACCTTTGCTAGTTAGACCTAATGACTGTGAAACTTTTACTGTGGCTTGGTTACAACCTAAACCGATACCTGGTCAAGTTTTAGTTGCAGCAAAGCTCATTTGAGCCCTCCACAAATAATTATGTCCTTGACCTTAATTAAAGGCTTTTAGGGTGTTCTAAGTATTTTCATGAAACAAACTATGACTTTCTGAAAACTAGATTTTCAGAGGGTTCTAATGGAGTTGGTCTCACCTAATTTGGAAGTCTCTAACTAAAGATATGAGCTAAACAATTTCAGAGAACTTTCTGAAAATGTTTCTGAACATTTTCTATTTTCTTTGGGACAGTTTCACTATCACACCATTAGGTGGACTAAATAAGCTCAAATAGATCTGAAATTTTTATGGTAGTTCAAGGATATTTTGGTGAACATCTCAGCAAAATTTCAGGATTTTCCTCCAAAGGATTCTCCAGTTAAAATTCCTAACAGTTTAAACTTTAAGGAATTAATTCTGGAGAATTAAGGAATTTCATGAAGTTAAACTTGATTTTCTGGAAAGTACTCAGAGAGCTGAATCCAGCAAAATTTGGTTCACTCAATTTGGAGCTTTCTAGCCAAAGTTATAAGGATTTGAAGTTTGAACTAAAACTGAAATTCGGGGAAAAGTTTAAACTCTGGCTTGTGGGCCCCGCACACAGTGCGTCGTCTCCCTCCTCGCGCCAACTGCGCGACGGCGGCGATCTCCGGCGACCCTCGCCGGAACTGAGTTCCTGGCCACCCCCCCGGCCCGAAACTTGCCGCCTGCCCCTTTCCCGACCCCCTGGACTCGATGGTGGGGTCGCCGGCTACCGGCGATGACCGGAAACCCGTGCGCACCGGTGACAGCACCTGCTAGGGTTCCGGTGAGGTCGGTCCCGCTCTCCCGTGCACCAAATCGACCGGAAATCGGTCGGAGAGCATCAGTAGGGCATGGGAAACACGAACTAGGGCTGGGTGGAAGCTAGAAATACCGGCAACTAGGCTCTCGACGGTGAGCCGAGGTGTTCAGCCATGGCGGCGGGGAAAACAGCCATATCATGGCCGATTCTCGATGGTTTTCTCCAATTCCAGTCCGAGCGTGGGCGCTAGCGTGCATAGAAGCTACTAGGTAACGAGCTCGTCCAACCTTCGTGCGTAGAGCACGAATTTCACCTGAAGGTGAGCTCGGTTCTTATGAACTGATCAAGAGTAAATTTGGAAATTCTCGGCCGAGGGTTGATCAATCGCCAAACGGCTTTCGGCTACTCCATCTACATACAATCACGCACCTTTCTTGTGTAGAGAAGAGGACGTGACAACGGCTGTGCCGTGCTGTCCACGGGAGCCCGATCGGCGGCGATGTTCGGCTCGCCGGAGAAATGGCTCGTACAGCTCGAGGAAGCTTGCTCACTGGCCAACACGGAGTGTGGGAGGTTGCTCTCGATCTCTTGGTGCCGTTTTGCTGCGGAGGAGGCTGTGCTCGCGAGTGATCGGCTTGATCAAGCGTGAGCTCGAGCGGCGGTGATGGCAGTGGAAAAACGGCCGAGTATGCCGGCAGCTCGGGGAATGAGTGATCGGAGCACGCCGGGGAGGGAATAAATAGCCCGGCGGCGGGTCTCCGGCTTGGGGCGCGCAGCAGGAGCTGGCGCCGGCTGCCCCCCCTCGGTGGCGCGCGCACGCTGCAGCCGGGAACCGACTGAACTGTGTTTCAGTCGGTTTGTATTGAGGCAGAGGCTGACATGTGGGTCCCACCCCTCCTTTTAACCTCTGAAATTTACTCCTAACAACTGTGGTAAACAGTGAACCCTATACTACCCTTGGCAATTCAAACTATTCACCCATGAGCCATTTGAATTGATCAAAGTTCAAATGAGGTTTGGTTTGAATGAATTTCAGCACAAGTTCAGTTTGAAATTCAAATAAAGTTTGAATTTCTCCCCCTTAGCTCATGTCAAGATCAACTCCAAATGGAGTGAAAATTGGTGTGTGAGCTCACACAAATGTGCTGAGTGAGAATATGCCTTCCACTTTTAAATTCATGGGATGAAAACAGTTTGAATTTTGAATATGGTTTCAAACTGCCCTCCTCCTATCTATACCCAAAATGACCTCAAAAAGGTTTTGAATTTGGGTGAAACTTGGCATGGACATCCTTAGCAAAGTGTAGGAGTTTTCATATGTCCAGCCCATCTATATCACATGTGGGAAATACCACTTTTGCAATGTGTGAGTTTGTTCTCTAATGAGCATGTTGATAATTGTTACTTGCTCTTCATTTGTGTTCATCATTCTTGCTCAAATGAGGTGTGTGGTGTGGTGATGAACACTGCAAATGGGTGTCAAAAACTGAGGCCCTTACATTCCTCCCCCCTTAAAAGAATCTCGTCCCGAGATTATCAGGTTAAAATGAGAGAGAGGACGGTGGAAAATTACCGGATATGCGACGTGAGAAAGTCGGGGTAGTTAGTGCGAAGGAATTCTTCGCTCTCCCATGTCGCTTCGTCCATGGAGTGATTACTCCACAGAACCTTGTAGAACCACAACGTACGGTTGCGTGTGGTTCGGGCCTTCACATCAATAATCTGCACCGGTTCCTCCCGATAGGTGAGATCCGGTTGCAGTTCTTCAATGTCTTCCAGCTGAACGGTAGTTGATAGCTTGAGACACTTCCTCAGCTGGGAAACGTGAAAGACGTCGTGCACACCGGAAAGTGCTTCTGGTAATTTCAGCCGGTATGCTACCGATCCACATCTTTCGGTAATCTGGAATGGACCGATGAATCGGGGTGCCAACTTTCCTCTCACCCCAAATCTGTTTACGCCCTTCATTGGAGACACTCGTAGGTATACGTGATCTCCAACTTCGAATTGTAATGGGCGCCTTCTCCGGTCCGCATACTGTTTCTGACGGGATTGAGCGGCTTTTAGGTTCGCTTGAATTAGTCGAACCTTTTCTTCCGCGTTGTTGACAAGGTCAATCCCAAAGGTAACCCTCTCGCCAGACTCACACCAGTTCAGTGGTGTGCGGCATTTTCTCCCGTATAGCGCCTCGTAGGGCGCCATCTTGATGCTGGCTTGGTACCCATTGTTGTACGAGAACTCGGCTAACGGCAAGTGATCATCCCAATTCTTGCCGTGGTCGATAGCGCAAGCTCGTAGCATGTCTTCTAGAATCTGATTTACCCGCTCGGTTTGTCCATCCGTCTGCGGGTGGTAGGCTGAACTACGGATCAGCTTCGTCCCCAAGGCAGCGTGTAGCTGCTCCCAAAAACGGGACACAAATAAAGTGCCCCGGTCCGATATGATGGTACGGGGTACGCCGTATAAGCATAGAATCCGTGAGATGTACAGTTCAGCGTACTTCTTGGCGTTGTAGTTGGTGTTGACCGGGATGAAATGGGCAACTTTGGTGAGCCGATCGACGATCACCCACACAGAATCATGTTTCTGTAAGGTGGTGGGTAAACCCACGACGAAATCCATGCTCACGTCCTCCCATTTCCAGGCAGGAATGCCTAGTGGTTGCAGCAGTCCCGGTTTCCGCATGTGGTCTGCCTTCACCCTTCGACATGTATCACACTCGGACACGTATTTGGCAGTCTCTCGATTCATCCGTGTCCACCAAAACCTTCTTCTGAGTTCTTGATACATTTTGTTGCTGCCGGGGTGAATAGAAAACTTTGATAAGTGAGCCTCATCAAAGATTTTCTTCCGTAACTCCGGGTTTCGGGGTACGACGATCCGGTTCTTGAACCATAGGACGCCGTCTCCGTCTTTCCGGAAACATTTCAACTCCCCACTGTCTACACGTCTCCGCAAATGTGACATGCCCTGGTCATTCTTCTGGGCTGCCGCTATCTCTTCACGGATGGTGGGGATCAAAGCTAGGTTGTAGAGAGCTCCGTGTGGAATCACATGGAGTGGTGGTTCGCTCTCTTCCAACGGTGTGATGGTCAGATTATTGACGTGTGACTTGCGGCTCAGCGCATCTGCCACTACGTTTGCCTTGCCCGGATGATAATGGATCTCTATCTCATAATCCTTTATCAGTTCTAACCATCTTCGTTGCCTCATGTTCAGCTCCTTCTGAGTGAATATGTACTTGAGGCTTTTGTGGTCGGTATATAAATGTACGAGGTTACCGAGTAGGTAGTGCCTCCACATCTTCAGTGCAAGTACCACGGCAGCGAGCTCCAAGTCGTGCGTTGGATAATTTTGCTCATGGTTCCTAAGCTGCCGTGATCCATACGCGACCACTCTTCGGTCTTGCATCAGCACACATCCGAGCCCAATGCCGGATGCATCGCAGTACACATCGAACGGTTTTGTTGTATCTGGCTGCGCCAAAACCGGTGCTGATGTCAGGTGCTTGACTAAAGCCTTGAATGCTGCTTCACATGCTGGACTCCAAACATATTTGGTAGCCTTCTTCAGCAGCTCTGTCATTGGCTTGGCAATCTTCGAGAAGTTCGGAATGAACCTCCGATAATATCCCGCGAGTCCGAGGAAACTCCGTACCTCATGAACAGTTCTCGGGGATTTCCAATTCAGCACTTGTGTGATCTTGCTCGGGTCCACAGCGATACCCTCCGCTGAGATGATATGCCCGAGGAAAGGCACTTGCGATATCCAAAACTCGCATTTGCTGAACTTTGCGTATAACTTGTGATCCCGCAGCCGTTGCAAGACTATACGCAGATGTTTCTTGTGATCTTCCTCCGACTTGGAATATACCAGGATGTCGTCGATGAAGACCACGACAAACTTGTCCAGCTCCGGCATGAACACCGAGTTCATTAAGTACATAAAGTGAGCTGGAGCATTGGTGAGGCCAAAGGACATGACCAGGTACTCATAAAGTCCATACCTTGTCGAGAAAGCTGTCTTTGGAATGTCCTCCGCCCTTATCTTAATCTGATGGTACCCGGATCTTAAATCCATCTTGGAAAAGATCTTTGCTTCGACCAACTGATCAAACAACATGTCGATCCGTGGCAACGGGTACTTGTTCTTGATGGTTACGGCATTTAATGGACGGTAGTCCACGCAAAGCCGCAACGTCCCATCCTTCTTTTTGACAAATAATGCCGAACAGCCCCATGGCGAGGAGCTCGGCCTAATAAAACCCTTCTCCAGAAGGTCCGTGAGCTGAGTCTTCAGTTCAGCCAACTCCTTGGGCGCCATCTTGTACGGCCTTCGGGATATTGGCATGGTTCCCGGTGCAAGTTCAATCTTGAACTCCACCTCTCTATCGGGTGGCATCCCCGGCAAATCGTCCGGGAATACATCCGGGAACTCTCGGACCACTGGAATGTCTTCCAAACTGATGGTTGTGGCTTGATAGACACTTGGAAGTTTTATTTCTGGACTGTCCAGAAATAATGAGTGAGAACCGTGCACCTCTGAGTTTAAGTGCACGACTCGAAGGACGGTGTCTAAAACAGCGCCGTGGCGGGTTAACCACGACATCCCTAGGATGACATCGACCTTCTGCCCCTCTAAGATAATGAGAGACGTGGGGTACACTCTACCCGCTAAGCATAATGGTGCTTTGGAGACCATTACGCTTGCTGAAATCTTCCCACCCGGTGAACAAATTAGATATGGACTATCGGTGGGTAGTATTGGCAAGCTGTGTTTAGCATTGAAAGCTTGGCTAATAAAATTATGCGTGGCGCCTGAATCAAATAGTACTATAGCGGGATGCTGGTGGAGTTGGAACATACCCGCAAGGATTGGCTCGCCCTCCGGCACGTCCTCAATGGCAAGCTGGTGGACAGTGCCGGGCCTAGGGTTTGCCCGCCGCGCATTAGTAGGGTTCCGGGGTTGATTCCTCCCCGGAAACTGTGGTGCCACTCCGCCGCCTTGCCTCTCCGGGCAACTGCTCGCGAAGTGTCCTGGACGACCACACTTGTAACATGTGGCCGCTGCTGGTGGAGTACTCGGTGGACGAAAGCCCGGCATGCGTTGCGGAGGTGCAAACGCACGCGGCATCGCCCGCTGCTGCTGTTGTTGTTGCGGTGGTACTGGCAGTGCCGGCCGGAATGCCGGTGAAGAGTACGGCCGACCGCGGAACAGCATCGACCGCTGTGGTGGCTGCCAGCGTGGACCTGATGGTGGGCGATTCACCATCCGAAACTTCTGAGAAGGACCGCCTCCTTCTCCGCTGCTCTGCGGCGCGCTTCGCTTTCGCTCTGCCGCCGCCAACTCCTTGCCGGAGTCCTCCTGAACAATCGCAGCATCAATTATGTCGTTGAGGCTGCCGCGATTGAACATCGCCAGCTTGTCCTTCAGGAGCGGGTTAAGCCCCTGGTAAAAGTGGTCTCGCCGCTTCTCGTCTGTATCCGCGTGATACGACGCGTAGAGCGCGAGATCGTTGAACTCCCTGGAATATTCCAGCGCGTTCCGGCTCCCTTGTTGCAGGTGTAGGAACTCCTGCGTTTTCCTCTTCATCAAACCGGGCGGTATATGATAGGCCCTGAAGGCCGTCCGGAACTCCGCCCAGGTCATCGCTCGGTCGGTGGGCTGTGAAGCACAGAAGTTGGCCCACCACGCGCTCGCGGATCCTTGGAGCTGCTGGACCGCAAACTGAGTCTTGCGCTGCTCGCTGACTTGGAGCAGCCCGAACTTCATCTCGATGGCGCGGAGCCAGTTGTCCGCGTCAAGTGGTTCATCCGCCCTTGAGAATACAGGGGGATGAGTCGCCAGGAAGTCGGAGTAGGAGCTCTGTTGGCGCTCCTAACGATCTTGACGTCTCTCTGGGCGAGACGTATTCGCAATTAACGTTTGCAGCAGCTCTGTGTGCTGCTGATGTGAACCCGCCATTGCCACGACAATGTCGGCCAATGTAACCGTCGGCAGTGGCGGTGGCGGTGTTTGCTGTTGCTGTTGCTGCTGCTGTCCCGAGGAGTCCTCGGGAGGCGGTTGGGAGGTCTCTCCCCCTTGGCTAGTACCTCCAACATCAGGGTTGGCACGAGTACGCGTCATTCTGAAATTCAGCACAGCAGCCATTAGCACATGTCTTACTCAAAATTCCATAAACAGCAGTAGGTATTGAAGCGACGCATGATTAACTTGCACAACATTCACATATATTGATAAAGCATAAACTTTATACAAGATACATCATTCTCGGATCTCCGAGAAGTCGTGCTCATGTCGTCACTACCTATACATACGCTACTGTCTACACGACATGTTACCGATTACAAAAGTTGGGTTACGCTACCCTAGCTGCCCTACTTGGCAACCGTAACCCCCTACTCGGAGTAGAACTCGACCTCCTGTGGGTCGTCCTCCTCCGGTACCTCGGCTGGTGGCTCGGGGTCTACCACCTCTTCTCCCATTCCAGGTTCCCCCATGGCTGGAAGACCCAAGACTACCGGTACGCCCAATACCGGGGGCACGAGGTCCTGTAATGCATGCACCTCGTCCATAGCCTGGTTGTAGTCCTCTTCCCAGCCTTGTCCTTCCTCAATAGCGTCGTCCCGCTCTTGAGCAAGGTCCTCATTCTGCTGGGTTAGGGTCTGCACCAGCTCTTGCAACGCCGCGATGTCAACACGGCCCTTCTTCTTTGCCTTCTTCAGACGACGCAACTGATTGTGTTGTTCATTCAGTCGCTTGATCGTCGGAAGGAGCACATTGCGGAGTGCACTGTGAGCACTCTCAAAATGATCTCCACGGCTTGTGCTCTCCTTGAGCTTGGTGGCGAGATGCTCCGTATGAACAGCTTGGCTGTCCATCACAGCGTTTCCCGCCCTCATTTGGAGGCTGAGGTTCGCCTCCGCGGGGTTGTACCTTGGGCAAGTCGGGTCTGTTGCCTCCAGGTACCTCTCTTCCCACACATGCTGAGCTCGTCCCTCCACCGGAACGAGTGCGTATGGAGTTCCCTCCATAGCCTGCACGTGTAGTTGGCAGAAACGTGACATAGTGTCACGGGCTGCCACTTGCCACATCCCTTCCGGTTGTCTTCCTCTCACCGTGACGGTGAATGGCACCCAACCGGGTGGCGTAGGCCCTGCAGGAACCTCGACATGGATCGTCCACGTCTTGTTCCCCTCTTCGCCTTCTTCCTTGGCGAAGTATTGCGGCATCTGGTTGTACCCGAAATATTGGAGCATTTGCCACAATGCTTCCGGGTAGCCGCTACGGTCAGAACAGTGGGAAACTACCCACCCGTTCTCCAACCGTTTATCTGCTGCCATCTGTAAAAATATATTTGAGAAATGTCAAATATTTATTTAAACAGTAAACCATTGAGTTATAACATAAGATATGTCATTGAACCCATAACACTTGGAAACATAGTTCAAATTTTTAACAAAATTTGACTGCTGATCTGCTGTTCCCATGACAGCCCTGACCAGTTTCCATATCAATCTGATTTAGGCCAGGTTAACAGCAAAACCAGTCCTAGAGCTCAACATAAAAGTTAAAGTTAACTTCAATAGCTTTCCAGAAAGTATTTGGTTGGCCTAAGATCTGTCCTGGTTCAAAAGTTATGAGATGTCAAAGTTAACAGAATTTCTGGAGAAAATTGGACAGCACCTCCCTGCTTTAGGTACTGCTTTGATCCAAGAATCCCAGTTAATTCTATTCCTAACCTGACAAAACTTTCTGTTACAAAGTTGTAACCCATCTCATAAGCTTTCCCGAACTACCTCATTTTCTATTTTTGGATTTTTAAGCAGGAAGTTATGCTTAATTTACAGAGAGTCTACAGAGAGTCTTTGCTCTGTCCTGTTTTCTGGACAGTTTCAACTCTACTGCATTTTTCGAGTGGTTAAGGGATGAAACACCTCTGGAACTCAACAGAAAAGTTGTAAAGCTCCTCCCAAGCTTTCCAGAAATGTATCATACGACCCCAACCTCGAAAGAACTCAACCTCTAACCTCTGATTAACTTCAGCCTTGATTTAGCTGAAAACAGAGTGCTCTGTCCTTAACATCCTATAAGTTGAAAACTTATTAGCTTTGAATATCCTGTTCAAGGGAAGGAGTTACATCAAGTTTTACTACTTTGGATTAAAACCTTCAAGTTTTTAAATGAAGTTGTTCATTTAGTTGGGTGTGACGTCGATGCGTCACCAGCTTATGTCGGTACTACGTCCTCACAAAGAAAAAAACCTATACCGGACTTAGCCGGCTTCGTTAGTTCAGTGGCACTACTCGTCACTCGCACACGGATGCTACATGTCTACCGTTTCGTGGTAACGCTACCTGCAGAACTTCAACCAATCATCAGACTCGGCTGCACACCGAGCCCGGAATCCATACAGTTTGTACACCCGGCCGTCATCACTCGCCCGGATGTTCTCAAGCCAAACACGCCTTGAGTTACGTGTTCACGTTTTAGACCACGTGACGGGGTCTCCCATGTTGCACCACGCACGCCAGGGACAGGCGTTGCTCGAATACCCCAAACGACATGAAGAGTCGTAGAGGATATCAAAGCGGGTCGGGTTACCTGCCACCCGTGGGGCTCCACCCTTCAGCTTGTGCGCACTGGTGGACAGCGCTTACGTGCACCCCCCAAGACATGAACGTCCCGAGATGCACGATTTTCCGACATAACAAATAGGTTAATATGCCACTTTCTATATGCTAATAACATCCTTATACGGGCTACTAACTCGTTCCTCACTGGATTTTTGAAAAAGAAGACCTTTGTACTGTGTTAAACCTCAAGCGAGCTCTGATACCACGCTGACACGACCCCATTGGTCCTGTCGAGCCAGGATCACGCTGAGGGGTGCTGCGTTGCTCAGCACCGTATAACACACGTCAAAGGTGCAAAGCGGAAGCGGAAGCTTTATTACATAAACAGGTTTATGAACATGTTTACATCAAAATAAGTTCAGTCTACACTCACGGGCGTAGACTAAGCATCAAGTGCACGTTCAGCCCTCGAACGTGTCCTTGCTAGCACACACGCACACTAACTCTGCGGCGTGCACGACTCCCACTCGACGGGGTTCCCCTCCTGGGGTTCCGTCTCCTCTTCGGGAGTCCCTTCCTCATAGAACCCTGCAAAAGCTTCAAACACAAGCAGTGAGAACGAAGGCTCAGCAAGTCTGACCTGTCTCACCTAAACATGGAACTTCTACATGAGGATAATGGGTTGCATGAGGCAAAAAGCATTTGCAAGGACTCGCCTAATTAGTAGAACCTTACTTCCAAGTTTTAGCAGCAGGTTGTGGAGAACCTTACGCTAAGGTACATGAGAGAGCCGCAATCAAACAAGAAACGCATTTCTCTCATGTACTTTGCCCAAAGTTGAAAAGAACTTTAGTTAGCACTAAGCTACAGTATCACATTAACAATCAATGTCCAGCTTTCAATCAGCAGCATTTTAACATGTAACTAGCCTGTTCTTTCTACGTCACGGTACAGTGAACAAGTGGTACTCACTGACCGCGAGGGACGGCGATTATAATCGATTTACACCTGCAGGGTTACCCGAACAACCCGTCACGTACGCCCGTACTCGATGTTGCCTACAACAACCATCACGGACGCCGTACGCGACTACCTTTCACCCGTCAGCCAAATATTGAACCGGTCCCATCGTCCCGAGCAAGAGGTCTCTGCACGCGCATCTCCGTGCCGCCAGCCGATTTACACCTCGAACTCTCAACCTACCCTCTGAACGACGGGCAATGCCTCAATACCCAGCTACCCGAGTTACATCAGTTTCCCGGTTCCCATATAGCCGGTAGGTCTTCGGTACTGTTCTAGCTTGTTCAACAGGCCCGCACACGGCTCGGTCCTCAATCGACACAAGCGGAGCTACAGCACACAGGCCCCAAAGTCCTGCTGCCCTTACTCTCCGCTCGGTCTCATTTTCTTGTCATATGTATCATGTGCTATCTCTACCCGAGCAATGTGCCTCTAGCCTATTCTCGCGAGTAGTTCCAACTACTCGACTTGTACCGAATCCTACTCTATCCTAGCAATGCAGTGGCTAACGAGGTTTGCAATCCTAAACCCAACATGGTTATCTTGGCTGTGCAGTTGGGTTTCCAATCAAGACTTCTAATGCAAAGAACAATATTCAAAGATGTGCTCAAAACAATAAACATTTGTAAAAAGGTTGATGCAAACCGGGTCTTGCCTTGCTGCTCTTGGTCGTAGGCTAGCTGTTCCTCCGGAGTAACGAAGTCTAGGACTTCGGGTTCCTCCTCGACCTTAGCGACTACATGATAGCAACAATACATGTATTAATTTAATGCATTTGTATTAAGTTTGAAATTGTGAAGTCTATAACCTTTGCTAGTTAGACCTAATGACTGTGAAACTTTTACTGTGGCTTGGTTACAACCTAAACCGATACCTGGTCAAGTTTTAGTTGCAGCAAAGCTCATTTGAGCCCTCCACAAATAATTATGTCCTTGACCTTAATTAAAGGCTTTTAGGGTGTTCTAAGTATTTTCATGAAACAAACTATGACTTTCTGAAAACCAGATTTTCAGAGGGTTCTAATGGAGTTGGTCTCACCTAATTTGGAAGTCTCTAACTAAAGATATGAGCTAAACAATTTCAGAGAACTTTCTGAAAATGTTTCTGAACATTTTCTATTTTCTCTGGGACAGTTTCACTATCACACCATTAGGTGGACTAAATAAGCTCAAATAGATATGAAATTTTTATGGTAGTTCAAGGATATTTTGGTGAACATCTCAGCAAAATTTCAGGATTTTCCTCCAAAGGATTCTCCAGTTAAAATTCCTAACAGTTTAAACTTTAAGGAATTAGTTCTGGAGAATTAAGGAATTTCATGAAGTGAAACTTGATTTTATGGAAAGTACTCAGAGAGCTGAATCCAGCAAAATTTGGTTCACTCAATTTGGAGCTTTCTAGCCAAAGTTATAAGGATTTGAAGTTTGAACTAAAACTGAAATTCGGGGAAAAGTTTAAACTCTGGCTTGTGGGCCCCGCACACAGTGCGTCGTCTCCCTCCTCGCGCCAACTGCGCGACGGCGGCGATCTCCGGCGACCCTCGC
The DNA here is from genome assembly GCA_030760725.1 of Neostapfia colusana. NCBI lineage: Eukaryota > Viridiplantae > Streptophyta > Magnoliopsida > Poales > Poaceae > Neostapfia > Neostapfia colusana. The sequence goes on along the minus strand of JASWHV010000002.1, from coordinate 106,194,761 downwards.
CGGAACTGAGTTCCTGGCCACCCCCCCGGCCCGAAACTTGCCGCCTGCCCCTTTTCCGACCCCCTGGACTCGATGGTGGGGTCGCCGGCTACCGGCGATGACCGGAAACCCGTGCGCACCGGTGACAGCACCTGCTAGGGTTCCGGTGAGGTCGGTCCCGCTCTCCCGTGCACCAAATCGACCGGAAATCGGTCGGAGAGCATCAGTAGGGCATGGGAAACACGAACTAGGGCTGGGTGGAAGCTAGAAATACCGGCAACTAGGCTCTCGACGGTGAGCCGAGGTGTTCAGCCATGGCGGCGGGGAAAACAGCCATATCATGGCCGATTCTCGATGGTTTTCTCCAATTCCAGTCCGAGCGTGGGCGCTAGCGTGCATAGAAGCTACTAGGTAACGAGCTCGTCCAACCTTCGTGCGTAGAGCACGAATTTCACCCGAAGGTGAGCTCGGTTCTTATGAACTGATCAAGAGTAAATTTGGAAATTCTCGGCCGAGGGTTGATCAATCGCCAAACGGCTTTCGGCTACTCCATCTACATACAATCACGCACCTTTCTTGTGTAGAGAAGAGGATGTGACAACGGCTGTGACGTGCTGTCCACGGGAGCCCGATCGGCGGCGATGTTCGGCTCGCCGGAGAAATGGCTCGTACAGCTCGAGGAAGCTTGCTCACTGGCCAACACGGAGTGTGGGAGGTTGCTCTCGATCTCTTGGTGCCGTTTTGCTGTGGAGGAGGCTGTGCTCGCGAGTGATCGGCTTGATCAAGCGTGAGCTCGAGCGGCGGTGATGGCAGTGGAAAAACGGCCGAGTATGCCGGCAGCTCGGGGAATGAGTGATCGGAGCACGCCGGGGAGGGAATAAATAGCCCGGCGGCGGGTCTCCGGCTTGGGGCGCGCAGCAGGAGCTGGCGCCGGCTGCCCCCCCTCGGTGGCGCGCGCACGCTGCAGCCGGGAACCGACTGAACTGTGTTTCAGTCGGTTTGTATTGAGGCAGAGGCTGACATGTGGGTCCCACCCCTCCTTTTAACCTCTGAAATTTACTCCTAACAACTGTGGTAAACAGTGAACCCTATACTACCCTTGGCAATTCAAACTATTCACCCATGAGCCATTTGAATTGATCAAAGTTCAAATGAGGTTTGGTTTGAATGAATTTCAGCACAAGTTCAGTTTGAAATTCAAATAAAGTTTGAATTTCTCCCCCTTAGCTCATGTCAAGATCAACTCCAAATGGAATGAAAATTGGTGTGTGAGCTCACAAAAATGTGCTGAGTGAGAATATGCCTTCCACTTTTAAATTCATGGGATGAAAACAGTTTGAATTTTGAATATGGTTTCAAACTGCCCTCCTCCTATCTATACCCAAAATGACCTCAAAAAGGTTTTGAATTTGGGTGAAACTTGGCATGGACATCCTTAGCAAAGTGTAGGAGTTTTCATATGTCCAGCCCATCTATATCACATGTGGGAAATACCACTTTTGCAATGTGTGAGTTTGTTCTCTAATGAGCATGTTGATAATTGTTACTTGCTCTTCATTTGTGTTCATCATTCTTGCTCAAATGAGGTGTGTGGTGTGGTGATGAACACTGCAAATGGGTGTCAAAAACTGAGGCCCTTACACTGTTCTAGCTTGTTCAACAGGCCCGCACACGGCTCGGTCCTCAATCGACACAAGCGGAGCTATAGCACACAGGCCCCAAAGTCCTGCTTCCCTTACTCTCCGCTCGGTCTCATCTTTCTTGCCAGGTATATCATGTGCTATCTCTACCCGAGCAATGTGCCTCTAGCCTATTCTCGCGAGTAGTTCTAACTACTCGACTTGTACCGAATCCTACTCTATCCTAGCAATGCAGTGGCTAACGAGGTTTTCAATCCTAAACCCAACCCATGGTTTTCTTGGCTATGCAGTTGGGTTTCCAATCAAGACTCTAATGCAAAGAACAATATTCAAAGATGTGCTCAAAACAATAAACATTTGTAAAAAGGTTAATGCAAACCGGAGCTTGCCTTGCTGCTCTTGGTCGTACGCTAGCTGCTCCTCCGGAGTAACAAAGTCTAGGACTTCGGGTTCCTCCTCGACCGTAGCGACTACATGATATAAGACATACATGTATTAATTTAAATGCATTTATTAAGTTTGAACTTGTGAAGCTTATAACCTTTGCTAGACAGACCTAATGACTGTGAAACTTTTACTGTGGCTTGGTTACAACCTAAACAGAGACTTGGTCAAGTTTTAGTTGCAGCAAAGCTCAATTGAGCCCTCCACAATTAATTATGTCCTTGACCTTAATTAAAGGCTTTTAGGGTGTTCGAAGGACTTTCTTGAAACAAACTATGACTTTCTGAAAACTAGATTTTTAGAGGGTTCTAATGGAATTGGTCTCACTTAATTTGGGGGTTCCTAACTAAAGATATGAGCCAAACAATTTCAGAGAAAATTCTGAAAATGTTTCTGAACATTTTCTATTTTCTCTGGAACAGTTTCACTAATCACACCATTAGGTGGATTAAATGAGCTCAAATGGATCTGAAATTTTTATGGTAGCTCAAGGATATTTTGGTGAACATCTCAGTAAAATTTCAGGATTTTCCTCCAAAGGATTCTCCAGTTAAAATTCCTAACAGTTTAAACTTTGAGGAATTAATTCTGGAGAAATAAGGAATTTCATGAAGTGAAACTTGATTTTCTGGAAAGTACTCAGAGAGCTGAATCCAGCAAAATTTGGTTCACTCAATTTGGAGCTTTCTAGCCAAAGTTATGAGGATTTGAAGTTTGAAGGAGATCTGAAAATCGGGGAAAAGTTTAAACTCGCGCGTGGGCCCAGGGGACACGCGTCGCACGTCTAGGCGATGGCACATCGAGGCCCACAAGGATTTTGCGCGCCAGCACACCCGATCCCGGCCGCAGCCGGATCCCGATTCAAAATATCTCCCGCTGATAGCTGGGGTCCACCCCCTTCTTCAACCTCGCGACACCCGCGCCCCGCCGCCGAGGGATCTCGCCGGAGAGCTCGCCGCCGGCTGCTGTACAGCTCCAAACTTCTCGATTCTGGCCGCCCCTGCCTATTTTTACTCGGGGAATAGGATCCGAGGGTCAGCTGCACATGACAACGGCCGGAGCATGGTCGGCGACGAGCCGCCACCTCGGAATGACTTCGGCCATGTCGGCTGACTTCTCTAGCACCACAGCTACTTGGGAAATCGGTCGGGGAGCATCAGTGGACCTCAGAGAAGGTCGACATGAGCTTGAGGCAGCTCGGGGAAGGCCCGAAATAGGTCCTCACCGTGCGCCCGATGCCGCCCGTTCGTTCCACCATTAGTAGACCTCAAATTACGCCGGGCACAGAGGTTCTCCGGCCCAGAGTTGTGAAGGCAACTTGTGCGTTACCGTGTCTAGCTCGTGTGAGAGCGGCCTGAGGCCCTCTAATCCTTTCTAGAGCACGAATTAAACAGAATCGTACCCGAAGGTCGTTCTGCACACAGAAAGGGGAAAAGTGGAAATTCGCCGCCGGTGAGCAACCACTCGAGCTGTGGCTCGGGGATGAGAAGCACTGGTCACCCGCGCGTCCAAGGGTGCCTTGGCTCGGGCGTGACAACGCCCTGGTTTGGCTGTCCATGAGAGCCCGAGGTGCAGCAGTTCCAAGTTCCGAGTTTGATCTTTCGGCACAGCCGATATCAATCGGTTTCAACCAAATTCTAGCAACGGGGAGGACGGAGGAAGGTCTCTAGTACCTTGCTGGGGCTCTGGAGTGGACGGAGGAAGCTGCGATCAGCGTTCTCCGATCAAGTCCGAGCTGCGGAAGTTTTCGGCCGGCGCTGAGTTCTTGCGGGGAAGAACGGCGGTACCTCGGCCGAGGAGGGGGGCAGGCGCCTTAAGAAGGCTCTGCACCGCCTCACGCCCGCGCGTGGGCAAGCAGCTGGTGGCGCGGCGGCTGGCCTCGGTGGCGATCACCGCTGCGGCTCGGCGACCCGAGTGAAAAAGTCTCAGTCGGTTTGATCTGAGCAGTGGCTGACATGTGGGTCCCACCTCCAGTTTTAACCTCTGAAATTTACTCCTAATCACTGTTGTAAACAGTGAACCCCATACTACCCTTGGCAATTCAAATTATTCACCCATGAGCCATTTGAATAGATCAAAGTTCAAATGAGGTTTGGTTTGAATGAATTTCAGCACAAGTTCAGTTTGAAATTCAAATAAAGTTTGAATCTCTCCCCCTTAGCTCATGTCAATATCAACTCCAAATGGAGTGAAAATTGGTGTGTGAGCTCACAAAAATGTGCTGAGTAAGAATATGCCTTCCACTTTTAAATTCATGGGATAAAAACAGTTTGAATTTGAATATGGTTTCAAACTGCCCTCTTCCTATCTATACCCAAAATGACCTCAAAAAGGTTTTGAATTTGGGTGAAACTTGGCATGGACATCCTTAGCAAAGTGTAGGAGTTTTCATATGTCCAGCCCATCTATATCACATGTGGGAAATACCACTTTTGCAATGTGTAAGTTTGTTCTCTAATGAGCATGTTGATAATTGTTACTTGCTCTTCATTTGTGTTCATCATTCTTCCTCAAATGAGGTGTGTGGTGTGGTGATGAACACTGCAAATGTGTGTCAAAAACTGTGGCCCTTACAGCAACTTACCTAATTACTCAGCTAAGCCGCACCCATACTTGGCCTTGTGGTGGCACTGTTATCCTGGCATGTGCATGCATGAACCGGTCCTTAGATCTACGGCAAGTAAAACCACCATCTCATTCTACCTCATTCACAAACCCAGGCTTGCCTAGATCTCCCTCCGATCCATGTCCATTATTAACATCAGTTTCTCATTATCATTACGAGTGCAGTTAGCTAGACACATCTATCTCGCTTCCCAATCCCATAGACTCAACGAAGCATAAAGCAAAAACCATACCCGACTCATAAACTTCCCAGGCGACAAGGATGGTTTAATCAAACAAGTAAACTCCTATAAGAAGGGTTTCCCATCATGTTTTGACTCAGCACACACACCTTTTTGCAAAACAAAACAGTTTTACCCAAAACATAGGATCAACATGGTCAAGGAGCACTTGCCTTGTTCTTGCGGTTCCGGTTGTTCTTGATTCTCAAAACCTTGTTACTGCAGCTCGTTGTAGACAGCTTCCTGAGTTTGTCCTGCTATGTAGGATTCACGTGCACACAAATTCACAGCAATCAATATTATGCACAAACCCTAAACTAGATGCGATGATGCACATGTATGCTATCCTACGATTAGTTCTATTAGATTGATCTGGTGTTCTTGCATGGCTTGCATGGTCAGAGGTGTTCAGATCAAAGATGAACGTGGCGATGATCTTGTCTTTAGATCAAACTGATCATCGAGTGTTCTGCCCACGAGAAAGCTTCTGTTCGAAAGGAATTGAAGAACAGATGCAAGAGATGAACACCATGATGTCGTAAGGTGGTATTGAAGTCCTACCTCACTCTCTTCTTGACTTCGAGGTCCTCCTCAGACCGTTTGGTTCTTCTCCGATGATCTCCCTTGTTGTGCTTCGGCGATGTTTTGCTCGGCGAGTTAGGGCTAGAGCTCTGAGTCATCGGCTCAGGAGTTGAAAGAGAAGTTCGTGATTTCGGCCAGAGGTTTTGGGTTCTATTTATAATCGGGAAGAGAAGAGTCCTAATCTGATCGGATCCGAATAAAAGTTTTATTCAGATCTTGTTGGATCCTGACATCTTATCTTTGGCAACATTGTGGAGTTTGGATCGGTTCCCGTTGTTTACCGGTGTCCTTACGCATAACAGCCGCTCCAAAACTCGTTACCTCCGTGGTGATGAGCTCCGGAGGCTCCACGTGTCCTTCCGAGCCTGGTATCTCTTCTCCCACAGAGACGAGCTCCGGTCGTGCCGTGTGTCAATCGATCGAGACCTCCCTCTTCTTCGGAGGTGAGCTCCGCGCACGCCACGTGTGGGTGCCGGTCTTTCCGCCTTTCCCTCCCTCAGGGACATGCCCCGAGGTCGACACGTGTTTAGCAGCGACGGACCTCCGGAGATAAGCTCCGGTGGCGACACGTGTTCAATAGATCCGGACTTCTCTGAGATGAGCTCCGAGATTGACACGTATCCCGCGCGAATGGTCCTCTGATTTCCGCGAGGACTAGCTCCGAGGATGACACGTGTTCTATAGAAATGCCTTTGCTTCTTCCGCAGCGGCTAGCTCCGCGGTAGCACATGTCCCATAGGGTCGGACCTCTTTCCAATTGCGGAGGTGACCCCCGAGCCTGCCACGTAGCTAGTTTAGCGGCGGACCTCTCTCAAATTTCTCGGGAATGAGCTCCGAACGCGCCACGTGGTCTGCTGGCCGTGGAAGTTGCCTTCGATGTTCTTGAAGAGCTTTATTGGCTATCCTTTTGATACTTGTCTCTGTTTCTACTCTTCTTAAAATGTTTTTCTTCTTCATAAAATATGAACATATGCTGACACCCGAGATGAGGGTGTCACAGCTATGAACTTCACTTTTGTGCCACTAGGGTGAGTTAGTTCCACTGTTCTTGTCAAACAATGGATGATTTCCTTATGTTGGGTCAACCAATCCATACCCAAAATAATATATATCCCTTGTGAGTCTATCACTATGAGGTTTGCAGTAAATACTACCCCATTAATGTCTAGATTCACCTTGGGACACACTTGTCTTGTCCTTATTTCTCCCCCTGGAGAGTTTACTGCTAGCATATGGTTCATTTGTGTTGTTGCTAGATCATGCTTCTTAACAAACCCTTGAGCAATGAATGAGTGGGTGGCACCAGAATCGAACAACAAGGTTACCGGCCTCATCGTTGTTGTTGGTGGGGTTGGCACCACGACCCTTTTCTCTTCCAGCCATCTATCATGATCAACCGAATGTTAACTTAAAGCATTACGTATTAACTTCCCAAATTGCTTGTTTAATTTAAACTTTTGAGGTCTTAACAGAAGGGCAGGCCTGGCGCAGTGGTAGAGTCTCTCCACTTGTGTCCTGGAGGTCCTGGGTTCGAATCAGCCTCCTTGCAAAATAAGCAAGGGGAAGGCTGCCTAGAAATTCCCTTCCCCAGACCCCACAACGTGTGGGAGCTTTCAGCACTGGGTATGCCCTTTTTTTTGAGGTCTTAACATTTTCTAAGGGTTTCACGTAGATTTTTGGGAGTCACGTCTCATGCGAAATATAAATGCACTCTTAATTCATAGGGGTTCACACATCAAAGCAAAGCAACCTAAATATGAGGTTGTGGAAAAATGCCCCTGGCTTCCACAACTCACGTCACACACCAAACATTAACACACAAATAACCAAGGTATTGACTCGTCTACTCGATAACTTGCTGAAATAAGGGAAAGAACTCTAAACGACTCGTATCACTGAGCTGGCTCTTCGGGGTCTTCCTCATTATTGTGGCTGCCCTCTGATTCCGCTTTGGGTGGGGAAGCTGCTGGTGGAGAAGTGCGGCGACGCCTGCTCGCCCAGCGGTCTGGGGAGTCAGGAGTCCATGTGTCATTCACGGTGATACACAATTTATTCCCATCTCCTCTTTCTCTCGCCCTCAAGCTGGCTCGAAGCAATGCCTCAGTCTCCTTCAGGGTGTCACGAACATCCTGAAGCTCCTGCTGGCACTCCTACAGTCGAGTGCTGAGCATAGCAGCATCCTCCAAGCACAGGTCCATGTGCTCATGGGAAGTCCCCTGTTGTACTGGCGGGTACTTGTACTCCGCGGTGCCACTCTCACGCTGGAGGACATACATGTACTCAGTCATGTCCAGATGGCGACGGTTGATGTAACTCTGGCAGGTGATGGCCTCCCAGGTGACATCCTTCTCAGCATCGACCTGTGTCGCACGACAAGCTGGAGAGCGGTGGATCTTGAGCAGCTAATTTTCATGGATAATCCTCATTTCTGAGCTCCATTCTTCCCGCTTCTCACGGATGGTCCTGGTGGAGCTGTAGTGTATGATTAGCTTGCCCATATTGCCGGCGGCGTGGAGCATACGCCGAAGACGGCGCAACAAGCCTCCTACTGCCAATCCGTAGGAGTGGTACGTCACCGGACGGTTCTCCTCTCTCAGGGCAAGGGCAACTACAGGAACTCTCCCTCCGGTGGACTTGTGGGCGGTGCGGATCATGCAAACCATCTAAAATATAAAGCATTTAAAATTAAGTTAGATAAGAGTTAAAAAAATTGTATTTTGAATAAAAGTTGGGGTACGATGAATAAAGTGACCCCAAGAAATAACACTTTCAACCCACACCTTTGTAAAATAGTTTTTAAGAAAATAGGGTCCTTAAATACGTCTATTTCTACCTAGGACCACGTTCCTACGGGCACCTTTGGCTCTGATACCACTTCTATCACACCCGGTTTGTCCCAAAGAACAACCGAGTGAATACCACATGTATGCCAGGATCATTTTCTCATACATGTGACGAAAAATAGTGAAGCATCATTTATTACAAGCCAGGTGTCGAATATAAATAAGTCTTACATAGCATACGTCTCGATGAACGATAATAAGTGCATAACATGTAAATAAAACAGCAGCGGAATATAAATCTTGTGGGCTCCGTCACAGGCGTTGCCCGGGGACTCCGTGAACCTAGAATCCTTCCTCGGGACCAAAGTCTTGGTCATTAAACACCACATCATTCTCTTGACCTGAGCAGCAATATAAACCAACAGAAAAGCAATTTTGAGTACCATGGGTACTCAGCAAGTGTGGGAAAATTATGTCATGCATGGCTAGAGCAAGGAGAGGTTGAACTCATGGTTTAAGCACTACGCAATTAATACCTATCACCTTAGCTTATTAAGCACCTACAGTACTACACGGGTGAAATGGATCCCAATCCCTCAACCCATCATCATTATCAAATAAACATAGTCTCATCTCTAATGTAAAGCTTCCCGCTTAACATCCACAACTTCCCAATTCATCATCCTCTAATCATGAATAAGTCCAAGCCGCTCTTGACCGTGAGCATGGCTGTCATGACAGTTTTGACTCTGCAGAGTTTGCACCACTGTACCCACATGTAGTGATTTCATCCCCCGTTGCTGGGTGGACTAAAAGAACATCCATTATGCCAGTGGCCGCGAACCACATTCATACTTCCCAGGTGTGTAGCCAGGAGATCACTACGAAGCCTTTACAAAGGGATTCCCAACGAGCATGGGCCCACTGAGGTTTCATCCCTAACAGCATACAAGAGGCTCCAACCCCGCTGCAGTGGCCCCCTCTTGAGCCTTGTGGTTCATATGGTAGTCCAGCTGACACCTATTCCCCGCACCATCCAACACACCCATACTACGCCAGGGATACACCTAATTAATTGGCCAAGCTGCCCCATCTCAGCATGTGGTTGGCACGGTAAAGCCAGGTTACATGCTACATGAACTGGTCCTTAGGATCCAGGCAAGTACTAAACACAAACCCGAGTCTCGTGCACCCAGCACCAACCAAATCATCCAACTTGCCTCGATCCCTACCTCTACATAACTCATAATATCTCAATCAATAGTAAGGTAAACAAGTTGATGATCTCATATCCCACTTATCCCATGCTAAGCATGGCTAAGCATAGGTAATATAAATGAATGACATAATAAAATAAATTCCAACCCAAGCTATAAGGAAACAAGGTAATGCAATTCTAGGGAGACTTCCTAGCATGGGTTTCATATTTCAATTGACAATGCAAATAATTCTATCTACACATCCTAGCATAGGATCAAAGTGGTCAAGGACACTGTAACACCCCAAAATCTGCTAAAGAGGGGAATTTAAAAATTTTTGGACGTGTTGCATGTTGTGCAGAAATTCAAATTCAAACTGGAATTCAAATTCAAATCAAAACAGAAAAGAAAAGGAAAAAGAAAAACCCCAACCGGCCAGTGGGCCGAAACCCGCCAGCCGGCCCAATCCCCGGCGCCAGCCCAAGACCGCGCGCCCCCTCTCTTCCTCTCACTGACACGCGGGGCCCGCGTGTCATCTCCTACCTCCCGCGCGCCGACCGACCGGACTCTTCCCTCGCGCCCGATCGCAACAAACTCCGAAAACCCGTGCCCCCAGCCCGATTTCTGGTCCCGGACGTCTCCAACTCGATCCCAACAGACCGCCGCCCTCCCTCGCCTATATAAACGCCGACAATCGCCCTGTTCCCCCCCCCCCCGATCGGTCGTTCTTCTCTCCGATGAGAACCGAAGCTTTGATCACCGTTTTCTTTCGATCCTTGCTCGGATTTTCTGATATAACGAGCTGATCGTGCTCCACCGCCCCCAGGGAGCCCTGCACGTGAAGGAAGCGACAAGTTTCGTGCCCTAGCATCGGTTCCGACGAGCACCGAGGAGCAGCTTCAACCATCATCGTCGCAGAGCCGAATTCTGACCTCCCCAAGCCCGAGAAACCCCTAGGTGAGCTCCCCTACCCCTCCGCAGTCGATCCATGTGAAAAACTGCAAGATTTAACGTATAGCGGCAAGGAACCGAAGCTGCGCCGGCGAGATCGCCACCCCCGCCGCCGCGCGCGCGGGCTGGCTCCGGCCAGGGCGACGTGGCCCCTTGAGGGCCGTCTATTTTAAATCGCACGGTAGAAATAAAACCCGCGCGTACCGGTTCGGCGATCTAATCTGAGCCGTCTATTTTAAATCGGACGGTCCACATCAGTCCCGCGTTATAAAGGCCGGGATTCTTACGCGCTACCCCCTGGGGATCTTGGAAAACACGAGCTAGCCCCGGAAACTTCTGATCTAGCCCCTGGAACTTCAGAAATTCGTGTAAATTCATTTAAAAATCAGTTTTAGCCCCTGGACTTAATAAAAATTAGGAAAACCCCTCTGTTATGTGTAGTTAGACCCCTGGAAATTTATGAAATAGTAAATTAGACCCTGCAGTAGGGTGGATTTACCTTTTTGACCCTATATGATATTAAATTCAGAAATTTGAATATGTGACTAGGATTTAAATTTAAAAGGTAAGGCAAACACATGTGCAAATTCAAATTTAAACTCTCCTAGCACTTGGAAAACTTTAGAATGAGTTAAAAATAGATTTTAGGCTGAAATGAAATCTGCCTAAGTGTTGTTCATATTTATTAGTTCTAGAAACACATTTTAGGCTAGGAAATAATTCTAAAAACTGATAAAATAAATTTAAATTAGTTCACATCAGAGGAGAAGTTCAAAAATATATTCTTTAATATCTTAGATCAGAACCTATTCTGTTTAGATGATATGTCCTAATATTTAATATTAAAACTCACTTTTAGACATAGAAAATAAATCTGAAAAATATAGGAAAATAGGTATGCATAATTAGAAAATGATAAATGAAGTCTCCAAATCCAAAAACTTCAGTTTAGGATTTGGTAGAAGATCTGAAATCTATTTGGAGTAGGAAATTACCTTTCATGCAAACTTGGTAGCTAAGAAGTGTATTAATTAAATATAAAAAATTGTTCAAATTGGAAATTCATATATAGTGTGCAAACAGAAATCTGAATACAAAAGTTAGAAATCATATACATATGTTTAGAAGTGCATGTAGGCCAAAAATCAACACATGTAGAGTAACCACAACACTTAGAAATGTGAATGACTTTCATAGGTATGTATGTGTGGTTTGTATGAAGTGAAAGTGTGAACTATGTCTTATGGATTGTTGTTTTCTTTTGCTATGTGTATTGGCATGAGTAGAACCTGCCCCAGAGCAAGTTCTCCCTTTCCAAGACCAAGACTTTCCATTCCCAGAGCAGTAGGAAGAAGGCAAGTGTCCTTGACCACTTTGATCCTATGCTAGGATGTGTAGATAGAATTATTTGCATTGTCAATTGAAATATGAAACCCATGCTAGGAAGTCTCCCTAGAATTGCATTACCTTGTTTCCTTGTAGCTTGGGTTGGGATTTATTTTATTATGTCATTCATTTATATTACCTATGCTTAGCCATGCTTAGAATGGGATAAGTGGGATATGAGATCATCAACTTGTTTACCTTACTACTGATTGAGATATTATGAGTTATGTAGAGGTAGGGATCGAGGCAAGTTGGATGATTTGGTCGGTGCTGGGTGCACGAGACTCGGGTTTGTATTTAGTACTTGCCTGGATCCTAAGGACCGGTTCATGGAGCATGTAACCTAGCTTTACCGTGCTAACCACATGCTAAGATGGGACAGCTTGGCCAATTAATTAGGTGTATCCCCGGCGTAGTATGGGTGTGTTGGATGGTGTGGGGAATAGGTGTCAGCTAGACTACCATATGAACCGCAAGGCTCAAGAGGGGGGCCACTGCAGCGGGGTTGGAGCCTCTTGTATGCTGTTAGGGGTGAAACCTCAGTGGGCCCACGCTCGTCGGGAATCCCTTTGCAAAGGCTTCGTAGTGATCTCCTGGCTACACACCTGGGAAGTGTGAATGTGGTTCGCGGCCACTGGCATAATGGAGGTTCTTTTAGTCCACCCGGCAACGGGGGATGAAATCACTACATGTGGGTACAGTGGTGCAAACTCTGCAGAGTCAAAAATGTCATGACAGTCGTGCTCACGATCTAGAGCGGCTTGGACTTATTCATGATTAGAGGATGATGAATTGGGAAGTTGTGGATGTTAAGTGGGAAGCTTAACATTGGAGATGAGACTATGTTTATTTGATAATGATCATGGGTTGAGGGATTGAGATCCATTTCACCTGTGTAGTATTGTAGGTGCTTAATAAGCTAAGGTGATAGGTATTAATTGCGTAGTGCTTAAACCATGAGTTCAACCTCTCCTTGCTCTAGCCATGCATGACATAATTTTCCCACACTTGCTAAGTACCCACGATACTCAAACTTGCTTTTCTGTTGGTTTATATTGCTGCTCAGGTCAAGAGAATGATGTGGTGTTTAATGACCAAGACTTTGGTCCCGAGGAAGGATTCTAGGTTCACGGAGTCCCCGGGCAACGCCTGTGACGGAGCCCACAAGATTTATATTCCGCTGCTGTTTTATTTACATGTTATGAACTTATTATCGTTCATCAAGACGTATGCTATGTAAGACTTATTTATATTCGACACCTGGCTTGTAATAAATGATGCTTCACTATTTGTCGTCACATGTATGAGAAAATGATCCTGGCATACATGTGGTATTGACTCGGTTGTTCTTTGGGACAAACCGGGTGTGACAGACACTTGCCATCTTCCTGCTGCTCTGGAAATGGAAAGTCTTGGTCTTGGAAAGGGAGAACTTGCTCTGGGGCAGGTTCTACTCATGCCAATACACATAGCAAAAGAAAACAACAATCCATAAGACATAGTTCACACTTTGACTTCATACAAACCACACATACATACCTATGAAAGTCATTCACATTTCTAAGTGTTGTAGTTACTCTACATGTGTTGATTTTTAGCCTACATGCACTTTTAAACATATGTATATGATTTCTAACTTTTGTATTCAGATTTCTGTTTGCACACTATATATGAATTTCCAATTTGAACAAATTTTTTATATTTAATTAATACACTTCTTAGCTACCAGGTTTGCATTAAAGGTAATTTCCTACTCCAAGTAGGTTTTCATATCTTTTACCAAATCCTAAACTGAAGTTTTTGGATTTGGAGACTTCATTTATCATTTTCTAATTATGCATACCTATTTTCCTATATTTTTCAGATTTATTTTCTATGCCTAAAAGTGAGTTTTAATATTAAATAGTAGGACATATCATCTACACAGAATAGGTTCTGATCTAAGATATTAAAGAATATATTTTTGAACTTCTCCTCTGATGTGAACTAATTTAAATTTATTTTATCAGTTTTTAGAATTATTTCCTAGCCTAAAAATGTGTTTCTAGAACTAATAAATATGAACAACACTTAGGCAGATTTCATTTCAGCCTAAAATCTATTTTTAACTCATTCTAAAGTTTTCCAAGTGCTAGGAGAGTTTAAATTTGAATTTGCACATGTGTTTGCCTTACCTTTTAAATTTAAATCCTAGTCACATATTCAAATTTCTGAATTTAATATCATATAGGGTCAAAAAGGTAAATCCACCCTACTGCAGGGTCTAATTTACTATTTCATAAATTTCCAGGGGTCTAACTACACATAACAGAGGGGTTTTCCTAATTTTTATTAAGTCCAGGGGCTAAAACTAATTTTTAAATGAATTTACATGAATTTATGAAGTTCCAGGGGCTAGATCAGAAGTTTCCAGGGCTAGCTCATGTTTTCCGAGATCCCCAGGGGGTACCGTGTAAGAATCCCGGCCTTTATAACGCGGGGCTGATGTGGACCGTCCGATTTAAAATAGACGGCTCAGATTAGATCGCCGAACCGGTACGCGCGGGTTTTATTTCTACCGTGCGATTTAAAATAGACGGCCCTCAAGGGGCCACGTCGCCCTGGCCGGAGCCAGCCCGCGCGTGCGGCGGCGCGCAGCGGCGGGGGTGGTGATCTCGCCGGCGCAGCTTCGGTTCCTTGCCGCTATACGTTAAATCTTGCAGTTTTTCACATGGATCGACTGCGGAGGGGTAGGGGAGCTCACCTAGGGGTTTCTCGGGCTTGGGGAGGTCGGAATTCGGCTCTGCGACGACGATGGTTGAAGATGCTCCTCGGTGCTCGTCGGAACCGATGCTAGGGCACGAAACTTGTCGCTTCCTTCACGTGCAGGGCTCCCTGGGGGCGGTGGAGCACGATCAGCGCGTTAGATCAGAAAATCCGATCTAGGATCGAAAGAAAACGGTGATCAAAGCTTCGGTTCTCACCGGAGAGAAGAACGGCCGATCGGGGGGGGGGGGGACAGGGCGATTGTCGGCGTCTATATAGGCGACAGAGGGCGGCGGTCTGTTGGGATCGAGTTGGAGACGTCCGGGACCGGAAATCGGGCTGGGGGCGCGGGTTTTAGGAGTTTGTTGCGATCGGGCGCGAGGGAAGAGTCCGGTCGGTTGGCGCGCGGGAGGTAGGAGATGACACGCGGGCCCCGCGTGTCAGTGAGAGGAAGAGAGGGGGCGCGCGGTCTTGGGCTGGCGCCGGGGATTGGGCCGGCTGGCGGGTTTTGGCCCACTGGCCGGTTGGGGTTTTTCTTTTTCTTTTTTCCTTTTCTTTTCTGTTTTGATTTGAATTTGAATTCCAGTTTGAATTTGAATTTCTGCACCACATGCAACACGTCCAAAAAATTTTAAATTCCCCTCTTTAGCAGATTTTGGGGTGTTACAGCCTTCCACGTGGCCAGCAGTGTCGGACCTCACCCCCTCCGCAAGGATGAGCTCCGAAGGCGCCACGTGGCCAGCAGGCCGCGGGAAGTGTCAACGGCGCTCCTCGGCGAATTGGAATTGGCTCTTTTCAGCTATCCTTATCCATTTTTATGATTCTTTCCCATTTCTATTTCTTTTATAACGTTTTTCTATATGCAATGCATGAATATGAAATTGAGGGTGTTACAAGAATCCTCCTGTAAAGGGGTGAAATCCGCAGTACAAATGAAACTGTCCAGAGTACCCAAAGGTTGTGCATAGTTTCTGTACTGATTTGGATTTTGCTTATAACTTCCTGTATATGGATTGTAAAAAGTTAAATCTTACAATTCTGGAAATCTTACGAATCGTGTTTGAACTTTGTAATGATGAGTTGAGTCCATATACGTTTCTAACTGTATGGAAAGTTGGCTCAAAGTGAGCTCATACAGGGGAGGTGCTGCTGAAATTCCTCCAGAATTTATGTCAATCTTGGAAGCTCATAACTTTTGATCTAGAACTTAGTTAGAGGCAAATGGCTATTTTCTGGAAAGGTACTGAGGTTAGCTACAACTTTGGTAGTTAACCTAAGCCATGAAATAGTTGTTTTGACAGCAGAAATCGGGTTGGTTTGAGACTGGTCAATCCGAGGAAGGATGATCTTAACGGGGACCATTCCAGTTATTTCCTTAAAACCTTATTGTTAGTGAATCAGTTTGCGCATAAACCATTTGGCTTACATGTTAATACTTCATTATCAGTGTTTCACTACTTTGTTTATGGAATAAATCAAGTGTTAGTGTTAAGCTAATAATGAACTCTTGCAATGCAGAATGGTGCAAACTCATTCCATGAGTGAAGTGGGTGGTTCCAGTGGTGGTGGTGATGATAACTCTCCACAGCCGGAGCAGCGAGCTCCGCAACAGCAGCAGCCACCAGGACCTTCACGTACGGTCACAATGGCGGACATTCTGGCTGCCATGATGGGTGCAAGCGATGAGCGAACTGACTTGCTCCGCACCCTGGTGATGAATACATCCCGTCAAGGGGGATGTCAAGATGAAGACTTTCGCCAACCTCAAATGAGTTTCTACGTTGAGTTCTTGGCGACTCAACCACCAGTGTTCATTGAGGTCGAGAATCCTCTGGTGGCGGATAGTTGGATCCATACCATTGAATCTAAGTTCAGGTTGCTCCAATACACCGAACATCAGAAAGTCTTATACGCGGCGCAACAACTTCACGGGTCCGCCAGTGCATGGTGGACAAATCAACTCGCCTCCCTACCAGATGGACATCATTTCACATGGACCGAATTTCGGAAGGCATTTCTTGCTTATCATGTTCCTTCCGGAATAATTCAATGGGAACTCGAGGAGTTTCTAGTCTTAAAACAAGGAGGGAGGGATGCATACTCACATTCGCGAGTGTTCAAAACACTGGCACAACATGCGCCTGAATATGTGAACACTGAGACACAAAAGTGTGAATGGTTCTTTCGCAGCCTCAATCCCAAGTTAAATGAAAGACTCGTCTTAGCAGATCGAAATAACTTCAACGAATTGATGAGTGCTGCCATCATGGTTGAAGATGCTCAGCGAGAAGTTCAGGCTGAGAAAAGAAAGAACAGTATACCACCGGATAATAGCAATATTACTCCTCATAAATACCGGGTGGTAGACAATACCTTGAACTGTCAGCTAATGCAGCCGGCTAGACGACTCCAACAATATTCAAGTCGTTCGTCTCAATATTCTGAATTCGGACAGCTGCAACAACGGTATATGCAGCCGCAATATTCTGTTCCTCAAGCGTTCATGCCGCAACAGAATGCACCCAGTGTCCGTACTCAGAGTAACATAGAACCGACTGAGAAACCCTGCTTCACGTGCGGTTATTTGGGTCACATCAGCTGGAGGTGTCCAGAAAGGATACGGCACAGAGGAAATACACCGGAGCAGGGTATAAATCAATCCTGTGCTCAGCTCTGAGGAACAGCACCAAAGTCCGGGTGTATCTATCATACACCTCTAGAGGATGTGCCGGAAGGTGCATCTGTGCTAGCGGGAACATTCACACTCAATGAAATACCCGTAGTGATTTTAATTGACTCTGGAGCTACACACAATTTCATCAGCAGATTATTTGTGTGCAAAGCTGAGCTCTCCACCACTACACCGAAAGATCACTACCTTATCAGCTCACCCGGTGGAAATATAGCTGCTAATGAAGTAGTGATCAAAGCACCCCTGTGCTTAGATGGAAACTTATACCCCGCAACCCTCATTGTGTTAGAGGGGCAGAAGATCGATGTGATACTAGGAATGGCATGGATGAACTATCATGGGGCTGTTCTTGACATCGGTCCATGGATTTTCAATTCGACTCTCCGTTCTACGGTCTTCAAACACTCATACTTGAAGACGTGGATTCTAAAAATTCAGTTGTGTACCACAGTGTGACCATGAAACTGGAGGATATTCCAGTGGTCCGTGAGTACCTAGATGTGTTTCCCGACGATCTTCCAGGGATGCCACCTGAAAGAGACGTGGTATTGAAGATCGAGTTAGCACCGGGAACCACACCGATATCTCGGAGGCCATACAAAATGTCTCTGAAAGAATTAGCTGAACTGAAAGAGCGGCTAAAGAACTTAATGGACAAAGGATTCATCAGGCCAAGCTCATCACCATGGGGCTGTTCAGCCCTCTTTGTGAAGAAAAAGGATGAATCCCTTCGGTTATGTGTGGAGTATCGGCCGCTGAATGCAGTGACGATCAAAAAATAAATATCCACTTCTGCGGATCAATATTTTATTTGATCAGTTAGTGGGTGCCAAAGGATTCTCCAAGATGGACTTGAGGTCCGGGTATCATCAGATAAAAATCAGAGCGGAGGATATACCAAAGACGGCCTTCTCGACTAGATACGGGCTCTACGAGTATCTAGTCATGTCTTTTGGTCTGACAAATACACCCGCACATTTCATGTATCTCATGAATTCTGTATTCATGCCAGAGTTGGATCAGTTCATGTAACACCCCAAAATCTTGTTAAGACCCAAAATCATGTTAAGAGGGGAATTTAAAAAATTTTGGACGTGTTGCATGTTTTGCAACAATTTAAATTCAAACTGGAATTTAAATTAAACTCAAAACAGAAAAGAAATAGAAAAAGAAAAAGGAAAACAGAAAAAAAACCAGCCAGTGGGCCGAAACCCACCAGCCGGCCCACCCTGCCCCCACGCCAGCCCGCAGCCGCGCGCCCGCGCTCTCTCTCTCAGACAGGTGGGACCCACCTGTCATCCCTAACCCCCGATCGTCCGAAACTCGGACTGTTCACCCGCGCGCGCGATCGCAACCGACCGGATTTCCGGCCGAATTCTGGTTCCGGAGGACTCCCACTCGATCTAAACAAACCCACCGCCCTCCCCCGTCTATGAAAACCCTGGCCTCGTTCTGTTTTTCCCACGCAATCCGCCGTTTTTACTCCGGTGAGAACCCGAGCCTTCTCCGGCGAATTCTGGCCGATCTACGCTCGGAAATTCCGATCTAACTCGCTGGTCTTGATCCACCGCCTCCGGGGAACCCTGCAGGTGCAGAAAACTCGGTGACTTGCGGTTCAAACACAGTGCCGAGGAGCTTCGCCGTGGTTTCACTTCGGACCTCGTCGCTGACCGCCTTCCAGGACCTCCGAGCTCAAGAAAACCCCCGAGGTGAGATCCCCGACCTCCCCTCTACCGATCTATGCCATAAAATCACAGTTCAAGGAAGAATTGACGAAGATCCGAAACTCTCCGGCGAGATCGCCGCCTGCCGCCGCCGTGCGCCGCCGGGCAGCACCGCCTGCGCTCGGTTAGAGCGACGTGGCTGCTTGTGCGCCGTTTATTTTAAATCGCATGGTAGAGTTTAAATCCCAGCGTACCGGTTCGACGTTATAATCTCAGCCGTCGGTTTAAAATCGGACGGTCCACGTCAGCCCCGCGTTATAAAGATTGGAAATCTTACGTGCTACCCCCTGGGGTTCTCGGGAAATAAGAGCTAGCCCCGGAAACTTCTGATCTAGCCCCTGGAACTTCAGAAAATCATGTAAATTCATTTAAAAATCAGTTTTAGCCCCTGGACTTAATAAAAATCTGGAAAAACTCCTCTGTTATGCATAGCTAGACCCCTGAAAATTGTTAAAATAGTATTATAGACCCTGTAGTGGGGTGAGTTTACCTTTTTAGCCCGGTTTAATATTTAATTTAGGAAATTGAATATGTGGCTAGTGTTTAAAATTTAAAAAGTGGGACAAACATATTGTCAAAATTTAATTAAAAACTTTCTCAGTATTTAGAAAACTTTGGAGTGAGATAAAAATATATTTTGGGCTGAAATGAATCTGTTGAATTTATTATTCACATTTAGGGACCCATTTTTAAGTAAAGAATAGTTCTGGAAAATAAGGAAAATAATTGTAAAATAGTTTACATCAGAGGAAAAGGTCAAAATATATTAGTAAATATTTTAGATCAGAACCTATTCTGTTCAGATGATGTGCCTTATTATTTTCATAATAAAGTTCACACTTAGGCATAGAAAATAAATCTGAAAATATAGCAACTAGTAAATAATAAATGGAGTTCTAAAATCCAAAGAATTCAGTTTAGGGTTGGTAGAAATTCTGAAGACACATATGGAGAAGGAAAATACCTTTCATGCATACTTGGTAGCTAAAAGGTGTAGTAATTGAATATAAGGAATTTATTTAAATTGGAAACTCATATATATAGTATGTAAGTATAAATGTGAACACAAAAGTAGGAATCATATACACATGATTAAAAGTGCATGCAAGTCACAAATCAACACACATAGAGTAACCACAACACATATAATGGTGAATGACTTTCATAAATATGAATGTGTGGTTTGTATGAAGTGGAAGTGTGAACTATGTCTTATGGATTGTTGTTTTTCTTTTGCTATGTGTGATTGTATGATGTAGAACCTGCTCAAGAGCAAGTTATTCCTTTCCAAGATCAGGACTACCCATTTCAAGAGCAGCAGGAAGAAGGCAAGGGTCCTTGACCACTTTGATCCTATGCTAGGATGTGTAGATAGAATTATTTGCATTGTCAAATGAAATATGAAACCCATGCTAGGATGTTTCCCTAGAATTGCATTACCTTGTTTCCTTGTAGCTTGGGTTGGGATTCATTTTATCATGTCATTTATTATTATGCATATGCTTAGCCATGCTTAGAATGGGATAATTGGGATATGAGATCATCAGTTTATTTTACCATACTCTTGAATGAGATATTGTGAGTTATGTAGAGGTAGGGATCAAGGCAAGTTGGATGTTTTGGTTGTGTGCTGGGTGCACGAGACTCGGGTTTGTGTTTAGTACTTGCATGGATCCTAAGGACCGGTTCATGGAGCATGTAACCTGGCTTTACAGTGCCAACCACATGCTGAGATGGGGCAGCTTGGCCAATTAATTAGGTGTATCCCCGGCGTAGTATGGGTGTGTTGGATGGTGCGGGGAGTAGGTGTCAGCTGGACTACCATATGAACCGCAAGGCTCAAGAGGGGGCCACTGCAGCGGGGTTGGAGCCTCTTGTATGCTGTTAGGGGTGAAACCTCAGTGGGCCCACGCTCGTCGGGAATCCCTTTGTAAAGGCTTCGTAGTGATCTCCTGGCTACACACATGGGAAGTGTGAATGTGGTTCGTAGCCACTGGCATAGTGGAGGTTCTTTTAGTCCACCCGGCAACGGGGGATGAAATCACTACATGTGGGTACAGTGGTACAAACTCTGCAGAGTCAAAACTATCATGACAGCCGTGCTCACGGTCAAGAGCGGCTTGGACTTATTCATGATTAGAGGAGTGATGGTTTTGGAAGTTTTGGATGTTAAGCGGGGAGCTTAACATTGGTAATGATGTTATGGTTATTTGGTTATGATGATGGGATGGGAAATTGGGACCATTTCACCTATGTAGTAATGTAGGTGCTTAATAAGCTAAGGTGATAGGTATTAATTGCGTAGTGCTTTAACCATGAGATCAACCTCCCCTTGTTCTAACCATGCATGACATAACTTTCCCACACTTGCTGAGTACCATCGGTACTCAACCTTGCATATTTGTTGGTTTATATTGCTGCTCAGGTCAAGATAATGAGGTGGTGTATAATGACCAAGACTTTGGACCCGAAGAAGGTTTCTAGGTTCATGGAGACCCCGGGCAACGCCTGTGACGGAGCCCTCAAGAATAATTATTCCGCTGCTAGTTTATTTACTTGTGATGAACTTATTATTGTCCATCGAGACATTTGCTATGTAAGACTTATTTATATTCGACATCTGGCTTGTAATAAATGATGCTTCACTATTTGTCATCACATGTATGAGAAAATGATCCTAGCATACATGTGATATTCACTCGGTTGTTCTTCGGAAAAACCGGGTGTGACAGAAGTGGTATCAGAGCCAAGGTTGCCCGTAGGAACGTGGACCAGGTAGAAATGGACGTATTTAAGGGCCCTATTTTCTTAAAAACTATTTTACAAGGTGTGTGTTGAAAAGTGTTATTTAATGGAGGCACTTTCTTCATCTTACCTCAATTTTCATTCAAAATAGGATTTTTGTTTAAAAGTTTATCTAACCTAAGTTTAAATGCTTTTTGTTTTAGATGGTTCGCATGATTCGCACCGCTCGCAAGTCCACAGGAGGGAGAGTTCCCGTAGTTGCCCTTGCTGAAAGAGAGGAGAGCCGTCCGGTGACGTACCTTTCCTACGGATTGGCAGTAGGAGGCTTGTTGCGCCGTCTTCGACGTATGCTCGAAGCCGCCGGCAATACGGGCAAGCTAATCATACACTATATCTCCACCAGGACCATCCGGGAGAAGCGGGAAGAATGGAGCTCAGAGATGAGGATTATACACGAAAATCGGCTGCTTAAGATCCACCGCTCTCCAGCTTGTAGAGCAACACAGGTTGATGCGGAGAAGGATGTCACCTGGGAGGCCATCACCTGCCAGAGTCACATCTATCGTTGCCACCTGGACAGGACTGAGTACATGTATGTCCTCCAGCGTGAGAGTGGTACCACGGAGTACAAGTACCCACCAGTGCAGTAAGGGACTTCCCATGAGCACATGGACTTGTGCTTGGAGGATGCTGCTATGCTCAGCACTCGACTGCAGGAGTGTCAGCAAGAGCTTCAGGATGTTCGGGACACCCTGAAGGAAACCGAGGCGTTGCTGCGAGCCTGCTTGAGGGCGAGAGAAAGAGGAGATGGGAATGAACTGTGTGTCACCGTGAATGATACATGGACTCCTGACTCCCCAGATCGCCGAGCGATCAGGCGTCGTCGCACTTCTCCACCAGCAGCCTCCCCACCCAAAGCAGAGTCAGAAGGCAGCCGAAATGATGAAGAAGATCCCGAGGAGCCAGCTCAAGAAAATGAGTAGTGTAGAGTCCATCCCTTAGTTAGCAAGATGTCGAATAGTCGAGTCGTTACATTAAGTTAATGGTGTGTTAATGCTTGGGGTGTGACGTGAGTTGTGAAAGCCATGAGCAATTGTCCACAGCCTCGTCTTCAGATTGTCTTGCTTTGGTGTGTGAACCCACATGAAATAATATGGCATTTATTTTTGTGAGAGATATGAGACACTAGAAAAGTATAACAAAGCTTCAACACTTCAAAGTACAAACAAGTGAAAGTAGTAAGATAATACGTAATATTTTAAATTAACATTTGGTTGATCATGCCAGATGGCCGGAAGAGGAAAAGGACGTGCTGCCAACCCTGCCAACAACAACGATGAGGCCTCCAACCCTCATCCTTCTGGAGGCCATGACAGGGGTGGTCGCCGTGAAGGAGCTGATCCCCTCCACCAAATCCTGGAGAATCAAAATCAGCTCATCCAGAACTTGACTCAAGTGGTGGCCAACTTGCATCAAGTTCCACCTCCACAAGCTGCACCACGCCAACCAAGGTTGAGTGAGTTTCTAGGAACTCAACCTCCAAAGTTTGCAAGTGCTGCTGAACCTCTGGAAATTGGTTGGGATGTGTTCTCATGCAAGAAGGGCATGTCGTGGCTTATGCATCCCGGCAGCTTCGGAAGCACGAGAAGAACTATCCTACACATGACCTAGAACTAGCCGCAGTGGTACACGCGTTGAAAATTTGGCGGCACTATTTGATGGGGAAGAGGACCGAGATATATACGGATCATAAGAGTTTGAAGTACATATTCACACAGCCAGACCTCAACCTCAGACAAAGGAGATGGTTAGAGCTAATCAATGACTTTGATGTGGGCATCAACTATCATCCTGGGAAAGCAAACGTCGTGGTTGATGCTTTAAGTCGGAAAGTGCAGGTCAATAAGTTGAGCTTGAAGGACATGCCCGCAGAATTGAAGAACGAGGTTATAAGGCTCAATCTATGCCTTGTGAATAGTGGTGAAGCCATCGCCATGGAAGTGGACTCCACACTAGAGCGAGACATCCGCGAGGGTCAAAAGAAAGACGAGAAGATACAAGAGATCAGACAACTCATCAAGGAAAATAAAGCTCCTGGTTTTAGAGAGGATGAACAAGGAACGGTGTGGCACGGGAAAAGAATCTGTGTGCTAGAAGTAAAGGAGATCCATGAATTGATTTTGAAGGAGGCTCATGATTCTGACTATTCCATTCATCCTGGGAGTACGAAGATGTACCAGGACCTCAAGAGCAGGTATTGGTGGTATGGCATGAAGCGAGATGTCGCGGAACATGTTGCCCTATGTGACACATGTCAGTTGGTGAAAGCAGAACATCAACGACCCGCGGGATTATTGCAACCACTCAAAGTGCCTGAATGGAAATGGGAAGAAATCGGCATGGATTTCATAGTGGGATTGCCTAGGACCCAATCAGGATATGATTCAATATGGGTCATCATCGACAGGCTAACCAAGGTAGCTCATTTCATTCCCGTGAAAGAAAGCTACAGTGGATCCAAATTGGCAGAGTTGTACATGTCAGGGATTGTGTGTTACCATGGAGTGCCAAACAAGATTGTGTCGGATCGAGGGACACAGTTCACCTCAAGGTTCTGGCAGAAGTTGCATGAAACCATGGGAACCCATCTGAATTTCAGCTCTACCTATCGTCCCCAAACTGACGGGCAGACGGAGAGAACCAATCAGATCCTTGAAGATATGCTGAGGGCATGTGCACTAAAAAACAATAGGAGTTGGGACAAGAACTTACCGTATGCGGAGTTTTCCTATAACAACAGCTATCAAGCTAGTATGAAGATGTCACCGTTTGAAGCCTTGTATGGGAGGAAGTGCAGAACTCCCCTATTTTGGAACCAAACGGGGGAAAGTAAAGTGTTTGGTCCAGAAGTACTACAAGAAGCCGAGGCGAAGGTGAGGGAAATTCGCAACAATTTGAGGATAGCACAGACACGCCAAAAGAGCTATGCCGATGTACGAAGAAGAGAGCTCGTTTTCAACGTGGGAGACTATGTCTATCTCAAGGTGTCCCCTATCAGAGGACTTCGTCGGTTCAAGGTGAAAGGGAAGTTGTCACCTCGATACATCGGACCCTTTCAAGTTCTGGAAAGGAAAGGCGAAGTGGCGTATCAACTAGAGTTACCGGCTCGTATATCGGATGTGCACGATGTGTTCCATGTGTCACAACTCAAGAAATGCCTCAGAACGCCTGAAGAGGTGTTACCCATGAATGAAGTGGACGTAGCTGAGGATTTGTCTTATGCCGAGCAACCATACAAGATTTTGGAGACAATGGAACGCCTCACCAGAAATAAAAGAATCCGGATGTGCAAGGTGCAATGGAAGCATCACTCAGAAGAAGAAGCCACCTGGGAACGGGAAGATGAACTCAAGGCCCAATTTCCGGAATTGTTTTCTTAGAACCACCAATCTCGAGGACGAGATTTCTTTTAAGGGGGGTAGAGCTGTAACACCCCAAAATCTTGTTAAGACCCAAAATCATGTTAAGAGGGGAATTTAAAATTTTTTGGACGTGTTGCATGTTTTGCAACAATTTAAATTCAAACTGGAATTCAAATTAAACTCAAAACAGAAAAGAAATAGAAAAAGAAAAAGGAAAACAGAAAAAAAAACCGGCCAGTGGGCCGAAACCCACCAGCCGGCCCACCCTGCCCCCGCGCCAGCCCGCACCCGCGTGCCCGCGCTCTCTCTCTCTCAGACAGGTGGGACCCACCTGTCATCCCTAACCCCTGATCGTCCGAAACTCGGTCTGTTCACCCGCGCGATCGCAACCGACCGAATTTCCGGCCGAATTCTGGTTCCGGAGGACTCCCACTCGATCTAAACAAACCCACCGCCCTCCCCCGTCTATAAAAACCCCGGCCTCGTTCTGTTTTTCCCACGCAATCCGCCGTTTTTACTCCGGTGAGAACCCGAGCCTTCTCCGGCGAATTCTGGCCGATCTACGCTCGGAAATTCCGATCTAACTCGCTGGTCTTGATCCACCGCCTCCGGGGAACCCTGCAGGTGCAGAAAACTCGGTGACTTGCGGTTCAAACACAGCGCCGACGAGCTTCGTCGTGGTTTCACTTCGGACCTCGTCGCCGACCGCCTTCCAGGACCTCCGAGCTCAAGAAAACCCCCGAGGTGAGATCCCCGACCTCCTCTCTACCGATCTATGCCATAAAATCACAGTTCTAGGAAGAATTGACGAAGATCCGAAACTCTCCGGCGAGATCGCTGCCTCCCGCCGCCGTGCGCCGCCGGGCAGCGCCACCTGCGCTCGGTTAGAGCGACGTAACCGCTTGTGCGCCGTTTATTTTAAATCGCACGGTAGAGTTTAAATCCCCGCGTACCGGTTCGACGTTATAATCTCAGCCGTCGGTTTAAAATCGGACGGTCCACGTCAGCCCCGCGTTATAAAGATTGGAAATCTTACGTGCTACCCCCTGGGGTTCTCGAGAAATAAGAGCTAGCCCCGGAAACTTCTGATCTAGCCCCCGGAACTTCAGAAAATCATGTAAATTCATTTAAAAATCAGTTTTAGCCCCTGGACTTAATAAAAATCTGGAAAAACTCCTCTGTTATGCATAGCTAGACCCCTGAAAATTGTTAAAATAATATTATAGACCCTGTAGTGGGGTGAGTTTACCTTTTTAGCCCTGTTTAATATTTAATTTAGGAAATTGAATATGTGGCTAGTGTTTAAAATTTAAAAAGTGGGACAAACATATTGTCAAAATTTAATTAAAAACTTTCTCAGTATTTAGAAAACTTTGGAGTGAGATAAAAATATATTTTGGGCTGAAATGAATCTGTTTAATTTATTATTCATATTTAGGGACACATTTTTAAGTAAAGAATAGTTCTGGAAAATAAGGAAAATAATTGTAAAATAGTTTACATCAGAGGAAAAGGTCAAAAATATATTAGTAAATATTTTAGATCAGAACCTATTCTGTTTAGATGATGTGTCTTATTATTTTCATAATAAAGTTCACATTTAGGCATAGGAATTAAATCTGAAAATATAGCAACTAGTAAATGATAAATGGAGTTCTAAAATCCAAAGAATTCAGTTTAGGGTTGGTAGACATTCTGAAGACACATATGGAGAAGGAAAATACCTTTCATGCATACTTGGTAGCTAAAAGGTGTAGTAATTGAATATAAGGAATTTATTTAAATTGGAAACTCATATATATAGTATGTAAGTATAAATGTGAACACAAAAGTAGGAATCATATACACATGATTAAAAGTGCATGCAAGCCACAAATCAACACACATAGAGTAACCACAACACATAGAATGGTGAATGACTTTTATAAATATGAATGTGTGGTTTGTATGAAGTGGAAGTGTGAACTATGTCTTATGGATTGTTGTTTTTCTTTTGCTATGTGTGATGGTATGATGTAGAACCTGCTCAAGAGCAAGTTATTCCTTTCCAAGATCAGGACTACCCATTTCAAGAGCAGCAGGAAGAAGGCAAGTGTCCTTGACCACTTTGATCCTATGCTAGGATGTGTAGATAGAATTATTTGCATTGTCAAATGAAATATGAAACCCATGCTAGGATGTTTCCCTAGAATTGCATTACCTTGTTTCCTCGTAGCTTGGGTTGGGATTCATTTTATCATGTCATTTATTATTATGCATATGCTTAGCCATGCTTAGAATGGGATAATTGGGATATGAGATCATCAGTTTATTTTACCATACTCTTGAATGAGATATTGTGAGTTATGTAGAGGTAGGGATCAAGGCAAGTTGGATGTTTTGGTTGTGTGCTGGGTGCACGAGACTCGGGTTTGTGTTTAGTACTTGTCCAGATCCTAAGGACCGGTTCATGGAGCATGTAACCTGGCTTTACAGTGCCAACCACATGCTGAGATGGGGCAGCTTGGCCAATTAATTAGGTGTATCCCCGGCGTAGTATGGGTGTGTTGGATGGTGCGGGGAGTAGCTGTCAGCTGGACTACACTATGAACCGCAAGGCTCAAGAGGGGGCCACTGCAGCGGGGTTGGAGCCTCTTGTATGCTGTTAGGGGTGAAACCTCAGTGGGCCCACGCTCGTCGGGAATCCCTTTGTAAAGGCTTCGTAGTGATCTCCTGGATACACACCTGGGAAGTGTGAATGTGGTTCGTAGCCACTGGCATAATGGAGGTTCTTTTAGTCCACCCGGCAACAGGGGATGAAATCACTACATGTGGGTACAGTGGTACAAACTCTGCAGAGTCAAAACTGTCATGACAGCCGTGCTCACAGTCAAGAGCGGCTTGGACTTATTCATGATTAGAGGAGTGATGGTTTTAGAAGTTGTGAATGTTAAGCGGGGAGCTTAACATTGATAATGATGTTATGGTTATTTGGTTATGATGATGGGATGGGAAATTGGAACCATTTCACCTATGTAGTAATGTAGGTGCTTAATAAGCTAAGGTGATAGGTATTAATTGCGTAGTGCTTTAACCATGAGATCAACCTCCCCTTGTTCTAACCATGCATGACATAACTTTCCCACACTTGCTGAGTACCATCGGTACTCAACCTTGCATATTTGTTGGTTTATATTGCTGCTCAGGTCAAGATAATGAGGTGGTGTATAATGACCAAGACTTTAGACCCGAAGAAGGTTTCTAGGTTCATGGAGACCCCGGGCAACGCCTGTGACGGAGCCCTCAAGAATAATTATTCCGCTGCTAGTTTATTTACTTGTGATGAACTTATTATTGTCCATCGAGACATTTGCTATGTAAGACTTATTTATATTCGACAGCTGGCTTGTAATAAATGATGCTTCACTATTTGTCATCACATGTTTGAGAAAATGATCCTGGCATACATGTGATATTCACTCGGTTGTTCTTCGGAAAAACCGGGTGTGACAGTTCATCGTGGTTTTCATCGACGTCATTCTCGTATACTCCAAATCGGAGTAAGAGCACACCAAACATCTACATATTGTGCTCCAACGCTTACGAGAACATAAGTTGTATGCCAAATTCAGCAAGTGTGAATTTTGGATCAGCAAGGTACCGTTCTTAGGCCCCATTATATCAGCGGAGGGTGTGGCCGTAGATCCAACCAAAGTTGAGCAAGTCTTGAAGTGGGAGTCTCCGACATCCGTTCATCAAATCCGTAGTTTCCTAGGACTAGCGGTGTATTACCGACGATTTATTCCTAGTTTCTCGAAGATGGCTAAGCCAATGATAGAATTATTGAAGAAGAGCAGCAAGTATGTATGGACGGAGGCCTGTGAAGAGGCATTTCAAATTCTGAAGAAGCATCTCACAGCAGCACCGGTTCTAGCTCAACCGGATACGACAAGGTCATTCGATGTTTATTGTGATGCTAGCCCAATCGGATACGACAAAGTCATTCGATGTTTATTGTGATGCCTCAGGCATTGGACTTGGTTGCGTCTTAATGCAAGATAGACGCGTGATCACGTATGGATCTCGTCAACTCCGCAACCACGAGCAGCATTACCCTACTCATGACCTAGAACTCGCTGCAGTGGTGCTTGCGTTAAAAATGTGGAGGCACTACTTACTCGGAAATTTAGTGCACCTCTACACCGACCATAAGAGCCTCAAGTATATATTCACTCAGAAGGATATCAATATGAGGCAGCGGAGATGGTTGGAATTAATCGAAGATTATGAACTCGAGATCCATTACTATCCAGGCAAAGCTAACGTGGTGGCTGATGCGCTCAGTCGTAAGTCCCACGTGAATAACTTGTCAGTTGTTCCGGATGAGGAAGAGGAATCAAGCTTGAGGGTGATTCTGTATGGGGCGTTGTATAATCTTGCTCTTGTGACTACCATTAGAGAGGAGATTGTACAAGCTCAAAAGAGAGATAAGGGAATGCGGAATATCCGAGCAAGAATCAAAGAGGATAAAATGAAATGCTTCCGGGAAGATGATCAAGGTGTGTTATGGTTTAACAACCGTATTGTGATACACCGGAACATGAAGCTAAGAAAGAAAATCTTGGATGAAGCTCGAATTTCCAAGTACTCGATATATCCAAGAAGCAATAAGATGTATCAAGACCTCAAAACAAAATTTTGGTGGACTCGGATGAAGCGAGAAATTGCCAAGTATGTATCCGAGTGTGATACATGTCGACAAGTCAAGGCTGATCATATAAAGAAAGCGGGAATGCTGCAACCATTAAGTATTCCGGCATGGAAGTGGGAGGACATCAGTATGGACTTTATCATCGGAATGCCTCTCATGTTCAAAAAGCATGACTCCATTTGGGTGATTGTTGATCGGTTAACAAAATCAGCCCACTTCATCCCAGTGAATACGGGATTCCATACTAAGCAATATGAAGAGTTGTATCTCTCCAGAATTGTGTGCTTACATGGAGTTCCCAAAACCATCATATCCGACAGAGGTTCTATATTCGTTGCTCGTTTCGGGGAGCAACTACATGAATCTCTGGGAACAAAGTTACTTAGAAGCTCAGCATACCATCCTCAGACCGAAGGTCAGACGGAGGGGGTGAATCAGATTCTAGAAGATATGATGAGAGCATGTGCTATAGATCATGGAAAAAATTGTGATGACCATTCGCCATTAGCGGAATTCTCCTACAATAATGGTTATCAATCCAGCATTAAAATGACACCGTACGAAGCACTATATGGCAGGAAGTGCCGCACACCACTCAACTGGTGTGAATCCGGCAAGAGGGTGATATTCGGCATTGATCTTGTTAAAGACGCCGAAGAGCGGGTCCAGCTTATTCAAGAAAATCTCAAAGCCGCTCAATATCGTCAGAAAAGTTATGCGGACAAGCGACGCCGACCCTTGTATTTTGAAATCGGAGATCACGTTTATCTCAGAGTATCCCCGATGAAGGGAATTCATCGATTCGGGGTCAAGGGAAAGCCAGCGCCTTGTTTTGTTGGTTCGTTCCTTATTACGGAACGGTGTGGACAGGTAGCCTATCGTTTGAGGCTGCCAACATCATTATTGGGCATCCACGACATCTTCCATGTCTCACAATTGAGAAAATGTTTGAAGGAGCCGACAGAGGTTCTTTCAGAAGACATGGAAACATTACAACAGGATCTCACCTACATCGAGAAGCCGGTACAAATCCTCGATGAAAAGACTCGTGAAACAAGACATCGATCGTTGCGGTTTTACAAAGTGTTATGGAGCAACCACACCGACAACGAAGCTACATGGGAGGGCGATGATTTTCTCCTGATGAATTGGCTGGAATTATTATTGAACTATCACCGGTAACTTTCTTTCCATATCGTTCTTTTACTAATCTCGGGACGGGATTCTTTTAAGGAGGGAGGATTATAAAAGCCCCAAATCTCAGCATGCATAGCTCCTTAGTAGAATGTAAATCCGTGGGATTAAATTGAATTCTAATTAGGGTTTCCAATTGAAAATTTCTGGCTACATGCAATAAAGGAAACCTAGCCACAAAGGAATTAAACCCAGCAATTCAAATGCGAGCACAAATGAGGGTTAACGCCACGGCATTCAAATTCAAACTATTGGAATTTGCTGGAACATTTGAATTTGAATTTAGGAGCCACTGTGCCGGTGGTACCTGCATGTCATGGGGACAAAAACCACAATTTAGTTTCTTTCTCTGAGACCTTGCCACCGAGGAGGTTGTGCTCCACAGAGCAGTGTGCGTGCTTGCTTCCCACGTCGGTTCCTTCAGCTGCCGGTAACCTCAGTGCCCAAACTGAAGTTCCTTTCCTCTGCTCACACGATCAAAGCCACAAACCTTTCTCTCTCGTGTGCGCTCAACCGAGAAAAACCGAACACGGCGCTCTGCTCTCGGCTCCCCTCGCCGATCACCTCCCGGCGTGTTTGACACCCGGCTGAGCATCTCAGAGGTTGCGCCGATTCCTCCTCGACGATTTCCAACCATCCTCAGCTCATTCGTGGCCCTCCTCCGCCGTGACCGAGTCGTTCTTCACCGGAAAAACAGAGCATGCCGCGCTTTCTCGGTTCCACGTCGCCCGGCCGTCTCCGAGCCTCTCCGGCGTGCTCTAAAGCTCACAAAGATGCGTCACGAGGTCTTGATCCTTCTCCCATGGTCCTTTTGCTCTTCCCCGACGCTGGCTCGCCGGAATTTGGTTTTTGGCGCCAGAGCACGTGTAGAACCGATCGTAGATAACTCGCGAAACTCGCCCAAACCGCTTGATCAATGCTCATGCAATTCATACCACAGCAACTTGGATCCCTAGCGCCCTTTCACTCTGAACCACGAAGGAAACCAATCATCATTTGCTCCGGGCGACGGAAATTCGCCGCCGTCGGCTAAACTAGGTCGGTCCACCGTCGAGCTTAGGGTTGTCGCCGTTTGCTGCGAGAGTTGAGCTCCGTTCCATGTTTCCCAACCACTATGGATGCTTTAGGGCAACTTAGCTTGCCGGGAGAAGCTTGGGACGTGCCGCTACTCGCCGGCGCCGAGCTACCGAGCCGCCTCGCCGATGCCGACCCACCTCGGGCCGTTTTCATGTGGGGAAACCTTGCCCGGCTGCTAGGCCGTGGTTCGAGGGTGGTGCGAAACCGGAGCCGATTTGGTGGAGAGTAGAGGGAGAACGAGCAGCGCCACCTCTCTGTCCAGCGTGCGCGCGCGCGCTCTAGCGAGAGGTTGAAGAAACACCTGACCCGTGGGCCCCACGTTTGATTGTCCTATGTAAAATTCAAACAAAAAATGGTTCAAACTTGAAAAACCCATAACTCTGGGTAGAAAGCTCCAAAATTAGTGAGACAAATTTTGTTGGATTCCTCATAAGAAGTACTTTGCAGAGAAACAAAGTTCCTTATAAGTAGACTTATTTTTAGTAAATCCTTTAGTGATTTATTTCAGGAGCAACTCTTTATGAAACATTCCCAATTTTGGGCAGCAAATATTTCTCATAGTTCCTGAGATCCAGTAAAAATTTCAGAATTTTTGGAGATTATTAAGAGGGCTTAACCAGTAGGTTTTCTTAGGTTTCTTTAAAAAGGCTGAAAAATCACATAATAAAATTACAGAAGATAGAATTTAACTTCAATCCTCTATTCTGGCCAGCAAAAAGGCTTAGAAAATTTTGGAACGATTTTTCCTAGGAACCTTAGGTCCAAACCTATTAGGATATTTAATTTCTCTATATGATAAAGTCTAATTAAATTCCTATAAAACATTGAAGGATAAAGGTTTCACGAATTCTTGTGGCCAACTCCTTCCTCAAAAGTTTCTAAAAATTTTACCATACTCCTATCATGAGTTTAGAAAGACCCTGTAAAAATTTCAACCATAGATTCCTCTGTCTTCTTAGGTTTGCTTCTGTAGTTTAATATAGCACATTATTTCATAATGTGACGTATTTCGTTTATCTGATCATTTCGATAGAAATATTGCTCGAGAATACTTCGGAGGCCGCTGACTTGAATCCTATTGACAGTAACTTTAGTTGGTATCAACACTAACTCAAGCTTCGGTTTGCATCAAAATTTATAAGTTTCTATTTGTATTCACTTTATAATGTCTAGCATTTTGATTATTGCACTAAGTCTAGGTTATATGACACTCCATCTGCATGACCCAATAAATCCCAAGAGTTTGATTTAGAGTAGGTTCTTACTTAATTATAACTGCTATTATCAAGTTAACAAAAGTGGATTAAAAGAGGCATAACTCGAGTAGGCTGTTTTCTACTCGTGAACTAGGATTTAGAGGGATCAATCGAAAGAGTTGGGAATTAATCCTCTTAGTTGGGAAATGGAGACCGGGCAGTATGGATGGAAGGCTCAAGGAAGTGGTCCTGTGAACCTAGTCTCTGTCTGAGTCGATTAAGACCCGTTCTCGTGTGCGGCCCCACTGGACAAGTTTGAGTTGTGTACCGAATGCATACTATCTATATGGGACCTAGGAAACCGATGTAAAATGTTAACCTAGGTGTCGAGGCAATCCACACCGTCTTATGTAGATGCTGAAAGGGTAGAGAAGTCTGCTCTACGAGGGTTTACCGTAGTAAGACGTAATCCAAGTCGGTGGGACCGGATCGATATTTGGGTGGAGTGTGAAAGGTTGCCGCATACGACGTTGAGGGGATTGGTTGATCACCGGTCTCAGACGGCCGTTTATGTCATGTCAGACGGGTGTTTTTGATTCGAATCACTGTCGCTCGCGGTAGTGAGCATACTTGTACACTGAGTCATGACGTAGTAAGAAATTAGGAAAAAGTTAATATGCTTCATGAGTAATTCTCATATTAGAGATGAGGGATGATCAATACCTTCACTAAATTTACTTTCTATCTTGGGCTAGTAGCATCTAGACAAAGTGTTTCTTGATTGATTGTGGAGTCTCGGCGTTGATGGCGCAAGGTATGTATGGGTCTAGGGTAGCTCACTAAATTTACTTTCTCCTCAGGCAAATGGCATCGAGAGTTCCATGTATAGGTTTTCATGTATAGGTTTTCATGCAAACTTCTTATTCAGCCCTCTATTTTCAGCATTTAGAGTTCCATGTATAGGTTTTCGGTTAAGTCTTGCTGAGCATAAGTTCACGGTTTGTTGATCTATTGTTTTGCATGTAATGTTGCACAAGGCAATGTTAGGGAGGGAGGGAGAGCCGAGCGGGACAGCACCCGATGAGGGGTGTGAGTCTCACTTAGAACCCTGCACGCCGCCGAGTTTTTGAGGTGGTTCTAATGTGAAACATCCGCGGGCAGGATGGCTTCATTTTGCTTAGCGTAAGACTATAGTCCGTGAGTGTATTCTTATCTTCCGCTGCAATGTACACTATACATTATTTGTAAAATAAGACAACTCTATGTATAAAAGACATATTGTTGTGTTTGTCTGCTTTTCGGTGATGTGATGTTAGATGCCACATGGCACGGCACCACCCAATACGATTCCTGAACTGTCGGGGCGAAGGTCCCCACACCGTATTGCCATCACATGATCAAATACAATTTGAGATGTAGTCATGAATGAATCCAGGTGGTAGAACTACTACTTGAGTGAGCCTATTTACTACTTCCATTGAATGCAGGCTCATTTCCAAACGGACAAGAATATCAAAGTATCTGTCAAACGAAAGGCAAATGAGTAATATGATGTGCACAACAACATAATCATTACATGTATAAGGAATATGAAACAGCGGTTAAACATACGCATCCATGTCTGAAGAGTTGATTAGCTTTGAAAGAACTTCAACAGCAATATGTGGATTGTGTTCAACAATGTCCTGGAACAATAAAATTGTAAGAAACAGCATAACATGTACGGATCGATAAGAAAGAAGTCACACATTGTAGTGATAACAATCAACGAATTATAGAACAATTGCATGATACTACACACAATGTATCTAGGCAGAAATTATTACTATCGCTAAAATGGGATGTATTCACATAGAGCTATGTCAACAACAACACCACCTTTGTCCCAAACATGCTGAAGTGGTATGTATTCACGTAGAGCTATGTCAAATTGTCAATAAAAAATGATTTATAAGGTGAGAGAAAACAAAGCAGGTAACTAAGCAAATGCGAATTAGAATGAAAAGACAGATTCCTACAGTAGGTATTTAACTTTTTTTAGTTAATCAGGACTATAACTTTGTCTTTCTTTTCTTTTTACAATTTGACGAGGCAACCATGCCCTTTTTAAAAAAGGTCTAATCAACAGTCTCAGGAACCAGTTATCATTAACTAAATGCTGCAGAAATATTGAAATACATCCATTTACAAAGTTACCCAGTACTAATGTTTCTGGACCACCCATCTGCAGGTCCTAGGTGGCACTGGGATGTAGCCGCATGGGAGTCAGACAAGATGGAATATTGCCACATAAGCGGGCTGGATTCATCCCCCAATTCCCCATGCCTTGTGCCACGAAAGAGGCAAGCAGCTCATAACCGCCAGCCACATCATCAATGTGTGGCTAACCAGTTAGGACTCCCTGTGACTCAGCACAACTGCTTATAAGCTACAAAGACATCCTGACGAGAGGCCAGATAAAGATCCCCTCCACGGCTCCACCTAACCCATTTTCCAACAGTAATTGCTTTTCAAAACCATCCGCCACTTCCTGCAACTTCCTCAGCCAGATGGTCTAGACTTTGCACACCACTGGACACCGGGATCCTGTTTAAATCACCGAGGTGTGACCTGATGTGGGCAAGATATAAAAATATAGCTAGGGTTAAATGAGACTATAGCTCAGACCTGGGGTTTCTGAAATTATAGCTCAACTGTCTACACCTCTACAGAAAACATCAATTTACTAAAAAAATAAACAAAAATGCAACTATAAAAACAGCACAGGGCTAAACGAAGAAGCATTCACGAAAATTTCTCAACAAAATAAGCGCATGTTTTGTTTTCCCTAAACTAAAGGAGTAGGAAAAAAGAAACTTGCTAGTTCACATTAGAAACACGAGCCATAGCATTACAGATGGTAAAGGATTTCCTACTCAAAAATGAATCACAAAGGAATAGATAAAAAACTTGCTGCTTACATTTATTAAAAGAGGAACATAAGGATTTGCGGACTGCAAGGAATAACCTTGACAGAGAATTGTAAATGCAATCGAACGCTCATCAGGTTGAAGCATCATCTTGTCCTGGTGAAAAAAGATAAAGAAGTAACATAATTAAAGTTTGGATTAAATTCGGGGACAGGCTACTATTACAAATCAACCTCAGATAAGCCTTCGGAACTGTAAATTCACTAATCGAATCGTGAAGCAAGAAGCCTCGGCCATTGCCTCAGAATCTAACTGTTATCCAATCAACCTGCTCCCTATGCCTCCACCAACCAGCACACCCACAATCCTGCCACCCGAGTGGCACTAATCACCTTAAGCACCCGACTATCCAGACTCCGTTC
Source organism: Neostapfia colusana (assembly GCA_030760725.1). Lineage (NCBI taxonomy): Eukaryota > Viridiplantae > Streptophyta > Magnoliopsida > Poales > Poaceae > Neostapfia > Neostapfia colusana. The sequence goes on along the minus strand of JASWHV010000002.1, from coordinate 106,158,135 downwards.
GAAGCAAAGCGCTGCCCGAAACTAGATATCAACGGCGGGGAGAACCACGGAGAGCGGGGGTGAGGAGTGGGCGAGGGCCACCCATCTCGAGGACGAAGATGAGGGCGGATCCGCCACGCCGTCCTCGAGCGGGCGCGAGATGCTCGAGACCAGCCCGAGCGGGTCGGCACACTCGTCAGCCCAAAGCCCACCCATGGGCGCGTACGAGGCGGCGGGCTTGGCAGCCGCAGCGAGCGCCGGCGCCGGCGAGGGACCGGCCGTGTCGTCTGTGCTGGGAGACATGGTCGAGCCGTCGTGCGGGTGGGGAGGAGGGACCGGCTATTGTGTTTATAGGCTTGTTACAAATTCAATTGTAATTTTACTATTTAAAATTAGTTTGTGATTTTATCTCTATTTTTTTAAATCAAGTCAATGTAGACACCTACTCTGCTATGAGCTGTTAATAGTTAAATTATGAAAAAAGATAGAAATGCCCTTACAATTTTACTCCTACTTTTGATTTTTTTATGTTTTTACCTTATTTAATATAGTCACCGATTAATCTGTGTTTATGTAAAATAGCAGTAAATCACAAACATGGATTATAATTAAAGTAAAATTTGAAATAGACAAACACGGTTAACAACCATAACTGAGCAGGGGTATACTCTTCATTTCAATAAAGTAGGGGTAAAATCACGGACTCCAATTTTAAAGGATAAAACCAAAGGTATAAACACAATAAACCCAAATAATAAAATACAGACTGTACCAAATTGAAAAGCCGCCTCTAGTTGTAATAACATGTATAGCCAATCTGTTACCAAACCACAGTTTTCATCGTACAATTATTCGTCCTAATGCACCAACGACGCACCACCAGTTTTTAGTGTAGGCGATACACGCATAAAGATCCTTGCAAATGAGTATTAGTTCGATGATTCAAAACTAGACATGAAACTACAACAACCCCAATGAAGCTCGAGAGTTACTCGAGTTCAGCTCATTAAAAGCTCAATTCGAACTCGGCTCGAAAAATAAAACGAGCCGAACTCGAGCTTAAGTCAAAGCTAGCGAGCCTGACAAGCTCGAGCTCGATGAGACTCTTTAGATAAATTATTATTATGAACATTCTTTGTTATTATTTTTCTTTAAATATTGCTTAGTTTTACTTTTAAACGAGTTTTTCAAGCTCGAACTCAAGCTTTTACGAGCTTCAAACGAGCCTAACTATTTAAACGAGTCTTATCAAGCCGAACTCGACTATAGAATCAAATGGATTTCAGGCTCGGCTCAAGCTCGACCAAATTTTATTCGAGCTTGATCCTGAGAGGCCAAGCTCGCTCAAGCTCGGCTCTTTGACCGCCCTCTCTGACTATGGTAACTCTAGATAACGCAATAGCAAAGTACCCCCTTTCTTCGATAGAGATTTATGAGATGTAACATGGCCGTATCTGTTTAAATCTCATCTATTTTTAGATAATAGAAAAATGTTTTACGGTCTCGACACTGCCATACACAACCTCTAGAGGTGGGCATTTGGTTAGTTCGATTAAGGAAAATTTCGTTTATGCAGAATTGATAACCGAATATGATAAAAAGTCATTACCGCAAAATTTGGTTACTTTTAATTCAGTTTGCAGTTAACCATATTTTGGTGTATAATATAATTTGTAACATATAAAATGTAATTAGCACACAAAAAATAAAAATAGACATATATAAATTACACATATTGATCGATGATGGGTGGAGATTATCAAGATCGGGTCGAGCTAGGAGAAAAACTTTGGTGGGGGCGAACATTAGTAAATTGATCTTTGTTTTTCTATGTTGCGAGGTAGTGTGGGTTAAAATTTTGATTAAATTGGTTGTTCGGTTAATACAATGTGATGACTGAATAAAATTTGGCTAACCAAAATACACAAAAATGGTAATCACATTTGTCGGTACCCTGCGAACTGGGTACCCCCGTGTAGTGGGTAAAAAGCATCTGGGCCCCGCCTTCCCAGCTTAGGCGGGCCTCAGCGTAAACCATGCGCTCTATGCCCCATGGCCTGTCCCAGGGTTGCAATGTATCTTCAGGCCCTGAGCCTGACTGACGGCCGAGGGTGGTTTGGGAGCCGACATGCGCCTAGAAGTGACGGACCCCATCCTCCACCCAGGAGGATTCCGGTGCTACCATGAATCCGGAACCTCCGAGTCACAGCCCCCAGCCGGGGAAGGCTCCGGATATGCCACGTGTCCCACAGTTCTGGATCCGACCTCCAGCATGGGAGGGCTCCGGAGCTGTCGTCTGCCCAACAACTCCAGACCGCCCACTGCTCCACAAGATGGCTCCGGTGGAGACGCGTGTCTCAGGAGCCATCCGCGTGAACGTCACTCCGGCAGGCAACGAGCAGATGGACAAGGAGTAATGAGGAGGGTGTGTTGTCAGGCCAAGCATTCAAGGTCCGCGCCTTCCCCAGAAGCATGGCGCACGACGCATGCCTCTGTCCCCCGTCTGCGCACCATTATGATGAAAGACAGGGCGGCGAGGCGTGACAACGCAACAATGCCGCCCAACGATACAGGGCCGGCTAACAGAGCGAGGAGACGCGGCGACAAGACGGGGACTTCATCATCACCTGCTACCCGGACAGAGGCGCCCGGTGGGACAGGCGGCGCACCGTAACTCCACCGATAGCGACGATACGTGTAGCTGTAAATGCCTAGATCACGTATAAGAACAGATAGCCGCGGGGCAACCTGTCGGTCCCGGGCTGCATTGTAACTACCCCGGCCTTGAGCTATAAAAGGACCGGGGCAGCCTCCGGGCAAAGGGTTTGTGACCCAGCCAACTCATTCTCATACGCGAGCAAGTAACTCACCAAGCACTCCCGTGGACGTAGGATTTTACGCTTCGGCAGCCTGAACCACGTAAATCCTTGTGTCTCTCTCTCTCGCCATTGTGCTCAGACCTTCGAGATCCTCTAGCCCCACCGAAAAAAGAACTTCCACGGGCTGCTTCTGAGCAGATCGGGGGAAGTGTCATAGCGAACAATTCGACATTTGGCGCGCCAGGTAGGGGTATTTTGGTTCTTGAAGTCGTTCGTGAAGTTCACAATGGTGAATATCCAATCTTTTGGGGGTTCTTCCCGTCCCTCGCGCCGCTAGAGGCAAGTGAGCGGGAAGCGTCCTCTAGCCCTAGAGCGGGGCCTCCTGCGCTGGCGCCGGTTCCTACAGCAACGGTGCTTGTTGCCTCTTGGCAGCCTTCGGTGGCAACGGAAACAGTGTTGCAAGTGCCAGGCTAGAGCCAGCCCGGAAAGCGCGCTGCTGGCAGCCCGTGCACTCCTGCGCAACCCCCAAGTGCGGGAGCTTCCCCGTCTGCTGCTGAACAATGGCGCAATGATGTCGACCACCTGGTCGTCGCCACGCTCAACTCGCCGTATCGACGGCGACAGAGACCAGGGTGTGACGCCCCTGTTCTGAGAGAGAACCTCTCGGAACTGAGACTGATGCGTATGTGTGCCCAGGATGTTCGTCACACATACACATATAATCCATAAACTGAATTCAGAATATATATAACCACGAATAACAGGGTTTATTACAAAGTCTCATGAGTCTCAGACTCATTCTAGCAGCGGAAGTCTTTAATCTAGCAGCAGAAGTCTTATTCTAGTAGCGAAAGTCTTTATTCTAGCAGCGGAAGTCTTCTAAACTATTGCGGAAGCAACTAAACAGCAGCAGCGGCTCCATCTCTACTCTACAGGCAAGGTTGAGGACATATTACACGCCTAATACTCCACGTGGTCTTCACAGTGCTCCTCTCCTGTTACTGACGATGAAGTAATAATGCAAGTTTGAGTACATGATGTACTCAGCAAGTGCGGGAAAATATGATATATAGCTTACAACAAGGAAGGTATAAAAAGGCTCATTGCATAAAAGCAAAGTTTATTTCACAAATTATGATAAAAACAGCAACTAGCTTTAAATGAATGTAATCCCAACATGTATTTAAACATCAACACACCTCCATCATGATTTACCACTTTTCATGTCTCTTCCAGACATTAATCTTTCTCAACTTTTCCTCATGCTCATGAATACCATCTCGTATTCACTACCATCTCATGAATACCATCTCGTATTCACTACCATTTCTCTCATATTCAATTCCTTCTCATACCGAGACCAAATCTCATTGCCATGACTCAACAGTCATGCAACCAATCTCATTACCCGGACTCAACAGTCCCGAAAACCAAATCTAAAGACTAAACCATAACCAAACCAAAACCATCCCAAAAACCAACCAAATAACCATCCCATCTAATCATGGAAGTTGTCCAGGCGCTCATGACCGTAAGCTCCGCTATCATGATAGTTTTAAACTTTTTAGAGTTTGAACCACTTTACCCACAAGTTTGTAATTTCACCACCCGTTAGCGACTGCAGAACCTCCATTATACCAGTACACAACCGTTGGTGTATGGTCAAGAGATCACAAAATCGCCTTTACAAAGAGGCTACTAGATGTATGGACTCACTAAGGTTTCTCCAGCAGGCTAGAATCTCCAATTCTCCCATCCACGGGCCCCCTCTTGTGCCATGCAGTTCCCAGGACAGTCCTCCCTCGACTCCCATTCCCCGCGTCTTCCACGGTCCATAACAATCTAGAAACTTACCTAATTAGTCAGCTAAGCCGCACCCATACATGGCCTTGTGGTGGCACTGTTATCCTAGCATGGCTCGCATGAACCGGTCCTTAGTTCTACGGCAAGTAACCACCATCTCATTCTACCTCATTCACAAACTAAGCTTGCCTAGATCTCCCTCCGATTCATGTTCATTAACAATATCCGTTTCTCATTATTCATACGAGTGCAGTTGATGCGGACATCGCTACCGTTGATACAACCACAACACCATCCCATTCACCACTCTCAGCTAATCAAGGTCCAATGACACGCGCTCATGCACGTCAACTTAATTATCAGGTGAATTCATTCCTGGCTGTTCAAAGTAATTATCCTTCAAATGGGGACCTATTAAAGTCTTGTGATGACCTTGTTATTATTAGGTGCTTGGGAATTGATCCAGCTAGGAGGAATGGAGGGATTAATGCAATAAAGGCTGCTCCACTCGAGGAGAAATCTTGAGGCTGGGGCCATGTAATAAAGAGAGATTTAGACAAATAAGGAAAGGAATAAGGGAAATCTCGTCCAACTTTGCTGCTGGACGAAATTCCCTCTTTCTTCCCCATTTAAAGATAGATGTGCTATAATAAGGAAAGAAATAGAGGAAATCATATCCTGCCTTGCTGCTGGATGGGTTTCCCTCTTTCTTTCCCTATTAAATGGTAGTCTATCACAGAAAAAGGAAGGGAATAAGGGAGATCACGTCCTACCTTTGTTGCTGGACGAATTTCCCTCTTCCCTCCCCTATTTAAGTAGTCCAAGAGCTCCTTGACAGGGCGGGTTTTTGTTTTCTGTAAGTTTAGCCATTGCTACTTCCTTGTAACACAAGTGTCGACGAGACCTTCCGATTACTTGAATCAGAACCCCAACTTTTTCACACCCGTGAGTGTTTGCTTGTTATCTTGTTCTTGCTTGTTCTTCGATTGCTTGCAGGTTCAAGGCTGTTCTTGGCACGGCAAGTACAGCAACAACAGGAGCCGGTGTAACTATCGCTAAGGCGCAGCATCCTTGTGGTTGTTGTAGTCGGGTAGCACAACGTCGACCTCCACCCAAATCGTAGTTACCAGGAGACGGTGTAACTGTCGCTCAAGGCGCCACACCATTCTGGTTGTGGTAGTCGGGCAGCCAACGTCGGCCTCCACCAAATTCGTTCATTACCAACATCTCTCATCGAAAGATAGGGCGTCCCCCGTACCCGTTGGGTTCATCAAGTGGTATCGGATTTCAGGTTGCTCGGTGAGAGATTTCCTTCTCCTTGTTCTTCATTTACCTACAGTCGACTTTTTCCTACAAAAGTTCGCTCTAAAAAAATCCTAAAAACACTTTGAGCCTTTTGCTTGACTACTTAGCTCTCGACTTGTTGAATTCACGGTTGCCTTTTTGTGTCAAGTTGCTGGTCCTAAGTTTTTCACCGCTAGAGTTTTGAGTTCGTGCCACTTTGTTCTCAGTCCATTTCCATTATCTACCCAAAGTTGAGAAAAAAAGGCAAGTGCAAAAGAAAAGCTGCACGGATCAGCAAGAAAAAGGCACGTGCAAAAAGCAAAGCCGCACTGATTACAATCACAAAAAAAAAGTTTCTAAGTACAAAAAAAAGAGAGACAATTTGTGTAACATTTGTTTCATGTTTCGAAGTTCAACTTGCTATTTTCAACGTTGTCGAAACACAACGGATCGGGCTGTTTGAACTTCCCTACCATAGTAATCCAACGTCACGTGGAGTTACGGCTCACGTCTCTAGTAAGGTTTGAGCTAGGACCAGCACAATACCATCGTGGAACGTTTATTCAACTTGTTGTGACTAATGTGGTACTAGCTGTTCCTTTGCACAAATTGTGTCTAGCAGCCACCTACAGCTCCACAAAATTGTCTACGACACCATAAGGTTGTGCTGGCAGCCACCGTTTGTTGTTGTTCTTGCTGATTGCCGGCGCCTCCTGCATCGCATGGTAAGAACTTGTAAGACCTTGATTTCTTGCTAGTGAGGAATTGTGCTGTCCTACCACCTCTTAGCAACTGTTAGGATTAATCTGCTTGCTGTTGTATTTCCTTTCTTTACTAACCATGTCAGCTGATGCGAATGGGACATCTCCACATTCACCACGTACGAGGGGCATCATTCAGCATTTCGAACGCCAAGTAAAGCTACACACAGATGCTCTCAATGAGGATATTCAAGTCACCAATGAACGCATTGGTCAATTAGAGTCGACGTAGATTTGCACCAACACCAAACTGACCACATTAGAAAGCACTGCTGGGGCTATTAACACTTCTCTTGCAGCAATCATTGAGCGATTGGAGAGGATGGAACAGGTTGGACGCGAAGAGAGGCAAAGACGTGTTGATGACAGCCACGACTCCGTTGGCAGTGCTGCAAGATATGACGAGGCGGAGTATTCGGCGGATACCGAGCTTGATGATGGACCTTTCAGGTATCGACGGCAGCCACGTCGCGACCATCGTGGTATGGGTGCTCGAGCTCAACGACGCGAGGTACGTGACAATGACGATTCCCTACGCAGCATTAAATTCTCCATACCACCTTTTGATGGTAAATATGATCCGGATGCATATCTGTCTTGGGAATTGTCAGTAGATCAAAAGTTTGCATGCCATGATTTCCCTGATGATAAAAAGGTTAGATCTGCCACTAGTGAATTCACTGACTTTGCTTCTGTTTGGTGGCATGAATATCAAACTAAAAATCCAGCTACCGTACCACAAACTTGGAATGCTTTGAAACGAATCATGCGTCGTCGCTTTGTTCCTTCCTATCATGCTCGTGACCTGTTGCATAAATTACAACAACTTAGGCAAGGCAACAAATCTGTTGAGGAATACTATCAAGAACTTCAAATAGGCATGATGCGTTGTGGCCTAGTTGAAAATGAAGAGGCTGCAATGGCTAGGTTTATGGGTGGTTTAACAAGAGAAATTCAGGACATATTGGCTTATAAGGAATACACTAACGTCACTCAATTATTCCATCTTGCTTGTAAGGCTGAAAGAGAAGTGCAGGGACGACGTACAAGAACTAACATTTCTGCAGGTCGAACTACCTCATGGCAGTTCCGCTCAAGTACTGCTGGTACTAAGCATGATTCTCCAGACGATGCTTCCAATGGGTTGCCCAGGACTACATCAAAATCAGTACCTTCGCGTGCAATCGAGACAACAAAAGGATCCACCCAAGTTGCAGCCAACACTTCTTCTTCCATTGCTTCTACCGGGAGAACAAAAGACATTCAATGCCTCCAGTGCAAGGGTTTTGGGCACCTACGAAGGGACTGCCCAAGCAAGCGTGTGCTGGTTGTACGAGAAAATGGTGAGTATTCATCCGCTAGTGATTTAGATAATGAAACATATGCCATGCTTGCAGCACAATAAGCAGGAAAGAAGAATGATGATGAAGAGCACATTGGGGCTGATCATGCTGCCCACTATGAGAGTCTTGTTGTGAGGCGTGTCTTGAGTGCCCAAATGATCAAAGCTGAACAGAACCAGCAACACAATCTATTCCAAACTAAGTGTGTAGTTTTGGAACGATCGTGTCGTATTATTATTGATGGAGGAAGCTGCAACAATTTAGCAAGTGCTACCATGGTAGAAAAGCTTGGGATGACAACACTTCCACATCCACATCCCTACTACATCCAATGATTCAACGACAGTGGTAAGCTTAAGGTAACACGTCTGGTTCGTGTCGAATTTGCAATTGGTTCCTACCATGATTACATTGATTGTGATGTGGTACCTATGCAAGCTTGTTCTATGCTATTTGGTCGACCTTGGCAATTTGATAAAGATACATTACATCATGGTAAATCAAATCAATACTCTTTCATGCATCATGAGAAGAAACATGTTTTGCACCCGATGTCCCCTGATGCTATTTTGAAGGATGACATTGCTAGAGCTTGCAAAGAGAAAAATAAGAAATCTGCTGAAAATGAAAATTCAGATATCGTGAAGAAATCGGTACAGCCTAAGACTGACAATTCCAAATCTGCTCATATGAAGAAGAATGGAATAAAATTAACGAGCGCTTGTTTTTTTGCTTCCAAATCTGATTTGTTTGAATTAAAAAGTGATACTGCAAGCTGCTATGTGTTTGTTTGCAAAGAAGCTTTGTTCTCACTTCACGACACACCATGTGCTTTGCCTCCTTCTATCACTAAGCTTTTGCAGGAATACGCTGATGTGTTTCCACAAGAGGTACCAGCCGGGCTGCCACCATTGAGAGGGATTGAGCATCAGATTGACCTCATCCCTGGGGCTTCTTTGCCCAACCGAGCACCATACAAGACCAATCCGGAGGAGACTAAGGAGATTCAGCGGCAAGTACAGGAATTACTCGACAAAGGTTATGTGCGTGAGTCCCTTAGTCCTTGCCCCGTTCCTGTCCTTTTGGTCCCAAAGAAAGATGGATCATGGCGCATGTGTGTAGATTGTTGAGCAATTAATAACATTACCATTAGATATCGTCATCCTATTCCTAGGTTAGATGATATGCTTGATGAACTTAGTGGCTCGATGATTTTCTCTAAAATTGATTTGCGTAGTGGATACCATCAAATTCGCATGAAGCTAGGTGATGAATGGAAAACAGCGTTTAAAACAAAGTTTGGTTTGTATGAGTGGTTAGTCATGCCTTTTGGTCTCACGAATGCACCTAGCACTTTCATGAGATTAATGAATGAGGTTTTACGTGCTTTCATTGGAAGATTTGTGGTAGTATATTTTGATGACATCTTGATCTATAGCGCATCTCTCGAAGTTCATCTTGATCATCTCCGTGCTGTTTTCAATGCTTTACGTGATGCACGCTTATTTGGTAACATTGACAAGTGCACCTTTTGCACGGATCGAGTTTCTTTTCTTGGCTATGTTGTGACACCACAGGGAATTGAAGTTGATCAAGCCAAGGTGGAGGCGATACACAGCTGGCCGACTCCTACCACGGTCACACAAGTACGAAGCTTTCTCGGACTTGCTGGATTCTATCGTCGTTTTGTGAAAGACTTCAGCACCATAGCAGGCCCACTGCATGAGCTTACAAAGAAGGGTGCTCCATTCACATGGGGCAAGGCGCAAGAGGCTGCATTTGCAACTTTGAAGAATAGGTTAACTCATACACCCCTTCTCCAATTACCAGATTTCAGTAAGACTTTTGAATTGGAATGTGATGCTAGTGGTATTGGATTGGGAGGTGTCTTGTTGCAAGAGGGGAAACCTATTGCTTATTTTAGCGAGAAACTGAATGGGCCTAGTCTGAACTATTCCACTTATGATAAAGAATTATATGCACTAGTACGAACTTTGGAAACATGGCAACATTATTTATGGCCTAAAGAATTTGTTCTACATTCTGATCATGAATCTTTGAAGCACATTAAGAACCAAACTAATCTGAACCGTAGGCATGCCAAGTGGGTAGAATTCATTGAGTCCTTTCCTTATGTCATCAAACACAAGAAAGGGAAAGATAATGTCATTGCGGATGCCTTATCTCGCCGTTACAATATGTTGTCCCAACTTGATTTTAAGATTTTTGGCTTGGAAACAATTAAAGAACAATATGCTTTTGATGCTGATTTCAAAGATGTGCTGCTGCAATGTAAAGAAGGAAAAACATGGAACAAGTTTGTTCTCACTAATGGTTTTGTGTTTCGAACTAACAAATTGTGCATTCCAGCTGGTTCTGTGGGTATCTTACTATTGCAGGAAGCACATGGTGGAGGATTGATGGGACACTTTGGTGTCAAGAAGACGGAAGACATCTTAGCAAGCCATTTCTTTTGGCCAAACATGAGGAGAGATGTGGAGCGGTTTGTTGCTCGTTGCACCACCTGTCAAAAAGCTAAGTCCCGTCTTAATCCACATGGTTTATACATGCCTCTTCCTGTTCCTAGTGCTCCATGGGAGGATGTTTCTATGGATTTTGTTTTAGGATTGCCTAGAACAAAGAAGGGGAGGGATAGTATTTTTGTTGTTGTCGACAGATTTTGTAAAATTGCACATTTCATACCATGCCACAAAACTGATGATGCTACCCATATTGCTGATTTGTTCTTTCGAGAAGTTGTTCGTTTGCATGGGGTTCCAAACACTATTGTTTCAGATAGAGATGCCAAATTTCTTAGTCATTTTTGGAAAACCTTATGGGCTAAGTTGGGGACAAAATTACTCTTTTCTACCACTTGTCACCCTAAAACTGATGGACAGACCCCGAAGTAGTGAACCGTAGTTTATCTACCATGCTAAGGGCTGTTCTGAAACATAACATCAAATTATGGGAAGAATGTTTACCTCATATTGAATTTGCTTACAATCGTTCGCTGCATTCTACTACTAAATTGTGCCCTTTTCAGATTGTATATGGTTTTATTCCTCGTGCTCCCATTGATCTTTTGGCTCTGCCACCTTCAGAGAAATTGAATTTTGATGCTTCTCGCCGTGCTGAATTAATTCTTAAAATGCATGAGCAAACTAAAGCAAACATTGAGAGCATGAACGCTAAGTACCAACAAGCCGGTAGCAAGGGTAGGAAGCATGTTACTTTTGAACCTGGTGATTTGGTTTGGGTGCATTGGAGAAAGGATAGATTTCCTGATTTGAGAAAATCTAAATTACTACCTAGAGCTGCTGGACCCTTCAAAGTGCTTCGAAAAATTAATGATAATGCATATGAAATTGAGTTGCCTGCACATTTTGGGGTTACTTCCTCTTTTAATATTGCAGATTCGAAACCATATATGGGCGAGGAAGACACATTTGAGTCGAGGACGACTCAATTGCAAGAAGGGGAGGATGATGCGGACATCGCTACCGTTGATACAACCACAACACCAGCCCATTCACCACTCTCAGCTAATCAAGGTCCAATGACACGCGCTCGTGCACGTCAACGTAATTATCAGGTGAATTCATTCCTGGCTGTTCAAAGTAATTATCCTTCAAATGGGGACCTATTAAAGCCTTGTGATGACCTTGTTATTATTAGGTGCTTGGGAATTGATCCAGCTAGCAGGGATGGAGGGATTAATGCAATAAAGGCTGCTCCACCCGAGGAGAAATCTTGAGGCTGGGGCTATGTAATAAAGAGAGATTTAGACAAATAAGGAAAGGAATAAGGGAAATCTCGTCCAACTTTGCTGCTGGACGAAATTCCCTCTTTCTTCCCCCATTTAAAGATAGATGTGCTATAAAAAGGAAAGAAATAGAGGAAATCATATTCTGTCTTGCTGCTGGATGGGTTTCCCTCTTTCTTTCCCTATTAAATGGTAGTCTATCACTGAAAAAGGAAGGGAATAAGGGAGATCACGTCCTACCTTTGTTGCTCGACGAATTTCCCTCTTCCCTCCCCTATTTAAGTAGTCCAAGAGCTCCTTGACAGGGCGGGTTTTTGTTTTCTGTAAGTTTAGCCATTGCTACTTCCTTGTAACGCAAGTGTCGACGAGACCTTCCGATTACTTGAATCAGAACCCCAACTTTTTCACACCCGTGACTGTTTGCTTGTTATCTTGTTTTTGCTTGTTATTCGATTGCTTGCAGGTTCAAGGCTGTTCTTGGCACGGCAAGTACAGCAACAACAGGAGCCGGTGTAACTATTGCTAAGGCGCAGCATCCTTGTGGTTGTTGTAGTCGTGTAGCACAACGTTGACCTCCACCCAAATCGTAGTTACCAGGAGACGGTGTAACTGTCGCTCAAGGCGCCACACCATTCTGGTTGTGGTAGTCGGGCAGCCAACGTCGGCCTCCACCAAATTCGTTCATTACCAACATCTCTCATCGAAAGATAGGGCGTCCCCCGTACCTGTTGGGTTCATCAGCAGTTAGCTAGACACATCTATCTCGCTTCCCGTATCCCATGGACTCAGCGAAGCATAAAAGCAAAAACCACACCCGACTCATTAACTTTCCTAGTGACAAAGATGGTTAACAAAACTAGTAAACTCCCATGAAAGGGTTTCCCATCATGTTGACTCAAGAACACACACCTTTTCACAAACAAAACAGTTTTCCAAAACATGGGATCAATATGGTCAAGGGGCACTTTGTAAGTGCATCTAGGATATCCCTTGTGGGTTTTGGCTAATTGATGACGAACATATGAGATCCTAATGAAACTATTAAGATGATTGCAGGATAAACAAAGTGAACTTGCTCGGCACACACAAAAAGGTGAAAAATAGAGTGGTGCCCGAAAAGGAAGACTTTAGTGGAATTTAGAAGAGCAAAGTAGATATAAATGTATAGGCTGTGTGTGAGAGACACATCCCAAGATCTCATGACTTTGCGTAAGGGTAAGGGCTAATAATCAACTAAAATCCACTGAACACCGGACTAGTCCATCCATGGATCAGACTAGTCCGGTCAGCTTACTAGAACTCAACCGGACAAGTCCGGTTTTGGACCGGACTAGTCCGGTCATGTCTCTGTTGTCCTCTTTAGAGGACTGCGGACTAGTCCATCCAAGCGACAGGACTAGTCCACTGAAGTTTCTGGAACCCCATTTCACATAGCACCAGACAAGTCCGGTTTGTGGACCGGACTAGTCCGGTTAACCCACTGGAAGTAGACAGGACAAGTCCGATCATATACCGGACTAGTCCGGTAGTAGGTTTAACAACGGTAACTTCTTTGGAAACCCTATAAAAAGAGGCCCTTCGTTGTTTCTAAAGAGAGACACGACTCATACTGTCAAAAACTCAAACCCTAGCGCCGCCACCTGACCCAAGAGCCCAAAAACACGTCTCCCCACACATCTAAGGTGCAAAAAGGTGAAGATCAATCAAATACTTGGATTTGGGATTGGGAGATCGTCGTTCCTTCGTTGTGAGCTCTTGGGGTTTGATCTCTCTACACTCATATTCTGCATTGTAATCTTTTTGAGTGTATTTGATCAACTTCTCATTGTAATTCTTGTGGGAGCCCTCAACGTGTGAGGTTGCCCCACAAACACGGTGATTACACTTGATAGTGAAGTCAAGTCGGCCTGTGTGGTGACTTGAAGAGGGAAAGGGTTGGGAACCCGGCTCTGTGTGAGCTTCCTCAACGAGGACGTAGATCTCTTGGTGAGATCGAACCTTGTTAAATATTTGTGTCTTTTGTCTCTCATTTATTTTACATTTTGATACATTAGATCACTAGTTTGCTAATTATTATTTGAGTTACTTATAAGTTTGCACGTGCATCCATACAATAAATTAATTTATAAAAACTATTGTTCTCATTCCGCTGCTGAAAGATTAAATTTTTGAAACACACTTAATTAACTCACATAATTCAGCACAACGGACTAGTCCGCCCACACAACTGGACTAGTCCGGTCAATCAAGTTTCTGATAATTTTATTAAGTGTGCAGGAATCTTTTAAAGACCTATTCACCCCCCCTCTAGGCCACATTCAATTGGTATCAGAGCCAAGTTCTCCACCAACGAGACTCACATCTCGGAGAGATCAATGGCCTCTGAGAAGAACAACGATATCCCGAAGACGAACAACAACAATGAGGAGCAAGAAGCCAAAGCCTTCGATGTGCTGAATGAAAGTCCACATGATGATGATGAAGTGAGACAGCTTAAGACATTACTGAGAAAGAAGTTAATGGCACAAAAGGGAAAAGAGGAAGAAAAGACGATGGGGAGTGGTCATCACGACTACTCCCGGTATCCTTACAACTACAACCGTCTCAATTCAAATAATCATTATCTCTCTATTCCTATGGGAAGGCCCCCGCAGTTTGACGGAAGTGACTACACCATGTGGAAGTACAACATGAAAATGCATCTAATATCCTTGAATCCCAGCCTTTGGCATATTGTCTGCACAGGAATAGATACCCCAGACACGGATGAAGAACTCACTCCGGAACAAGAACAAGAGATTCACAGAAATGCACAAGCCGTTGCAGTAATCACATCGTCACTGAGCAGAGAAGAATTCACCAAGATCGATGGACTAGAAAGTGCAAAAGAAATCTGGGATACACTCAAAACTGCTCATGAAGGAAATAGGTCTGTACGTGAAGCCAAAATTGAGATGCTAGAAGGAGAATTGGGGAGATTTGCTATTGAAGAAGGCGAATCACCTCAAGACATGTACAATCGGATGAAGGCACTCATCAACAACATTCGTGCCTATGGAAGTAAGAAATGGACTGATCACGAGGTGGTCAAAAGGATGATAAGAGCCTTCATGCCAAGAAACGTCACACTTTGCTCAATGATTAGAGAAAGCCCCGGGTTTCACAAAATGACTCCCGATGAGTTATTGGGAAAGATCATAAATCATGAAATGATGGAGAAAGAGGCTCAATACGTCAAAGACTTAGCCGAGCTCACCTCTTCTAAAAAGAAAGAAGTTGCTCTCAAAGCAACGTGCAGACCCAAACTCAACGAAACTCGTGAAGACCAAGACGATGGAGATACAAGCGACGAGAGCACCGATCTTGATGACGAAGAAATGGTACTCTTCATCAAAAAGTTCAAACGCAAGATGAAGAGAAGACATGGCAACAATTCACATGAAGGCAAAAGCAAGGATAAAGGAAAATCCAAGGCTCGACGCACTTGCTACAACTGCGGAGAGTATGGTCACTTCATGGTGGACTGTACTTATGAAGAAAACAAAAAGAAGAAGGAAGCAAGATCTCAAGAAAAGAAAAATTTCAGGAAAAGAAGACAAGCCCATCAAGCTCACATTGGGAAGGAGTGGGACTCAAACGACGAGTCCTCCTCCGATGAAGAAGAAGAGATGGCCACTATCGCAGTCAAGAAACCAACTATGAGAGCCACACTCTTTTCGAACATGGGAGGACGGGGCATGAACAACCACACTTGTCTTATGGCTAAGGAAGGCAAGAAAAAGGTTCGACTTACTCCTCCTGTGCTAAATTCCTCCATTGATGACTTTGATAGCTCTAGTGATAATGAAGAATTGTTTAGAGGGCTAAGTAAAATTGCTTTAAATAAAATGGAAATGTTGTCAAACGAAATCTTTGAAAAGGAGGAACTTGTCAACCGACAAGAAGATATGCTCATCCGTGAGAGGAAGAGATATCAAGAAGTTGAAAAGCTTCTTGAGCTTGAAAGAGAGAAGAATGAGTCACTTGAGTTAGAGCTAGCCTTAAGTAAGGAAACTTACTTAAAGTTAGAGGACTCGCACATTGCAATCAAGGAAGAACTTGCTAACTTGTCAAAAGTTAACAAAATCCTTGAGGTGCAAGTTGAGTCGCTCAAACAAAGTGACTCCTCTTCCTCCAAGAGCTCTTCCTCCAAAGACATGAGCTCGATAACAATAAGAACCTGCACTTTCTCTAGTAAGAAGAATGTAATTTCTAATGCTTCAACCTCTCATGACATGCATTCTTCTCAAAACGGCATCTTTGATAAGGAGAAGATCAAATATGCACGAAGTGCATATATGATCACTAGACCTCCCAATGTCAAAGATGGTCTTGGCTTTGACAGGAACAAACACATGTCTACTTCTAATCATGCTAATAATAGAATCATTTTTGTTAAAGAAAAATCCCATGAATCTGAGCTACAGACACTGTTCCATACGTTTGATGCTTCTTATGTTCTCATGAAAAACAAGTATGGAAAAGTCATTGCTAAATATACAGGGCCACGCCACAAGAACTTAAAAACTTGTGTGTGGGTGCCCAAGACTCTTGTGACTAACCTGAGAGGATCCAAGCAAGCTTGGGTACCTAAAACCCAGAAATAATTCTATTTTGCAGGCTTACTCCTCCGGCGGATCTAAGTGGGTTCTAGATAGCGGATGCACAAATCATATGACCGGAGAGAGAGGTATGTTTGTGGAATACGAGTGCAACAAGGATCCAAGTGAAGGTATATACTTTGGAGACAACAGCCAAGGAAAGGTCCTTGGCAGTGGTAACATTGAAATATCCTCTCAACACACCTTATCTAATGTTTTACACGTAGACTCTCTAGATTATAATCTTTTATCAATATCTCAACTATGCGACAAAGGTTACAACTGTTTATTCACTAAGGAGGGTGTGACCGTCTTTAGAAGAAGCGATGGCTCAATTGCATTCAAGGGATTGTTGAAGGGAAAGCTCATCTTGTTGACTTCAACAAAGATAAAGCCGAACTCAACACTTGCTTGGTTGCAAAGACCAACATGGGATGGCTGTGGCATAGACGGCTAGCCCATGTTGGAATGACAAATCTGCAGAAACTTCTAAAAGGTGGTCACATCCGTGGTCTTAAGGATGTGGGTTTTGAAAAAGACAGGCCGTGCAACGCTTGTCAAGCAGGAAAACAGGTTGGAGCACCACACCCCGCCAAGAATGTGATGACCACCGCTAGACCGCTGGAACTTCTCCACATGGATCTCTTTGGTCCAATTGCGTACATCAGCATCGGCGGTAACAAATACGGTTTAGTAATTGTTGATGACTTTTCAAGATTTACTTGGGTATTTTTCTTGTATGATAAATCAGAAACTCAGGGAATCCTCAAGAAGTTCTTGAAAAGAGCTCAGAATGAATTCTCATCAACCGTAAAGAATATCAGAAGTGACAATGGGACAGAATTCAAGAACACCCAAGTTGAAGAATATCTCAATGAAGAAGGTATAAAGCATGAATTCTCGGCACCCTACTCTCCTCAACAGAACGGGGTGGCCGAAAGGAAGAACAGAACATTGATCGAAATGGCGAGAACAATGTTGGATGAATACAAGACGTAAGACCGATTTTGGGCAGAAGCGGTGAACACCGCTTGTCATGCCACAAATTGGTTGTACCTTCATCGACTACTGAAGAAAACTCCATATGAGCTTCTCACGGGTAAAAATCCTAATGTTTCTTATTTCAAAGTTTTTGGTTGCAAATGTTTTATCCTGAACAAGAAACCAAGGGCCTCGAAGTTCGCTTCGAAGTCCGATGAAGGATTCTTGCTCGGATATGAATCGAATGCCTACGCCTATCGTGTCTTCAACAAGGTGTCCGGCCTTGTTGAAGTAGCACGTGACGTAGTGTTCGATGAAACTAACGGCTCACAAGTGGAGCAAGTCGATAAGTTTATGCTAGATAAGGAGGAAGCTCCATGTGAAGCGCTGAAGAAAATGGCACTTGGTGATATCCTACCACGAGAGGAAACACAAGACGAACTTCAACAAGGAAGCAATGATCAAGGGGGAGCTCCTACACAAGATCAGGTTGAGGAAGGTCAAGAAGATCAAGATGATCATGGATGCAATGATCTAGGGGGAGACATGCCATATGAAGACAATGAAGAACAAGCAACTATACAACTTCCACATCCAAGAGTACATCATTGTGTGCAAAGAGACCATCCTGTCAACAATATCATTGGAGATATTGCTAAGGGAGTAACTACTAGATCTCAAATTGCAAATTTTTGTGAACACTATTCTTTTGTGTCTTTTCTAGAGCCATACAGGGTAGAAGAAGCCTTAAGGGATCCAGACTGGGTGATTGCAATGCAAGAGGAGCTGAACAACTTCAAAAGAAATGAAGTATGGGAGCTGGTGGAAAGACCAAGGGCGAACATCGTTGGAACCAAATGGGTCTTTCGGAACAAGCAAGATAAACATGGAGCAGTGACAAGAAATAAAGCGAGGTTGGTGGCCAAAGGTTACTCTCAGGTGGAAGGTTTGGACTTCGATGAAACTTTCGCTCCTGTAGCTAGACTTGAGTCCATTCGCATTTTATTGGCATATGCTACTCACCATAATTTTAAGTTGTATCAAATGGATGTCAAGAGTGCATTCCTCAATGGTCCGATAAAGGAGGAAGTCTATGTGGAGCAGCCACCGGGGTTCGAAGATCAGGAATACCCCAACCATGTCTATAAACTACGTAAGGCTCTCTATGGCCTCAAACAGGCTCCTCGAGCCTGGTATGAGTGCCTTAGAGATTTTCTAATTCAAAATGGATTCAAAATTGGTAAAGATGACTATACACTCTTTACTAAACATTTTGATGATCATTTATTCGTATGTCAAATTTATGTTGATGACATTATCTTTGGATCCACTAACAAGTCCTTCTGTGAAGAATTTAGCAAAATAATGACAGACAGGTTCGAGATGTCAATGATGGGTGAATTGAAGTTCTTCTTGGGATTTCAAGTGAAGCAACTGAGAGAAGGTACATTTATAAGCCAAACTAAATATACACAAGACATTCTCAAGAAATTCAATATGGACAAAGCCAAGCCCATCAAGACACCCATGACCATCAACGGACATCTCGACCTCAATGAAGACGGCCCAAATGTGGACCAAAAGGTATATCGGTCCATGATTGGCTCCTTACTTTATTTATGTGCATCTAGGCCAGATATTATGCTCAGTGTTTGCATGTGTGCAAGGTTTCAAGCCGCACCTAAAGAGTGTCACTTAATTGCTGTAAAAAGAATCCTAAGGTACCTTGTGCACACACCCAACTTGGGCCTTTGGTATCCCAAAGGATCCAAGTTTAACTTGATAGGGTATTCCGACGCCGACTATGCAGGATGCAAAGTCGATAGAAAGAGCACGTCAGGGACTTGTCAATTTCTTGGTAGGTCCCTAGTTTCTTGGTCATCTAAAAAGCAAAACTCCATTGCTCTTTCCACAGCGGAAGCGGAGTATGTTGCAGCCGGTAGTTGCTGTGCGCAACTACTTTGGATGCGACAAACTCTTAGGGACTACGGCTACAATCTAAGTCATATCCTGCTTCTATGCGATAATGAAAGTGCTATAAAAATTGCACACAACCCTGTAGAGCACTCAAGAACTAAGCACATAGACATCCGTCATCACTTTCTTAGAGATCACTCATTAAAAGGTGACATTGCTATTTCACATGTTAGGACTAAAAAACAACTTGCGGATATTTTTACCAAACCATTAGATGAGAAAAGGTTTTGTGAACTAAGAAATGAGCTGAACATTCTTGACTCTCGAAATGTGGCTTGAAACATTGCATACCTGGTTGCAACTCAAAATGTTCCTCTGTATTGTTAAAAATGCTCCTCCTCTCCTTTTCTACTCAGAAAACTATTTTTATCTTGAGGATTATGACCATTGTTTGACTGCTGATTGCCTACTGGTCGTAATCACCAAGACTATTTGCAAAATTAGTGTCCTTGGATCACCTCTAAACTCTATTATCTGCATCAGGTCTGCTGGAACCGGACTTGTCCGGTTGTCAACCGAACTAGTCCGGACAGACCACAATTAGGTTAATTCAGGGGCACCGGACTAGTCCGCTACCATGACTGAACTAGTCCGGTCAGTTGCATATAGAAGCACTTGGCCGGCCCAGACCTCTCCCTCACCCCTCATTAGACTTGCTCTCCCTCTCCTCTTCCAAACCCTAGCCCCCAAAGTGATTTTCGGGTTGAACCCTCAAAATCGAGGTTTTCTCCGCGAAAAAGACTCCCCTTGACGAGTGGTCTCCCTCCTCCGGACTCATCTGGACTGATTTCCACTTCTTCGGCACGAATCTTCAAATCTTGGTAAATTTCCCCCTTTAAACCAAAATCTCAACTTTTCTAGTTCTAGCTAGTTTTCTTTGATTTCAAAAGGATGTACATTGCCTCAATAGATGTATTCCTACCATGTTCCTACCCTTGTGCCCTTAGATAGGAGATTTGATTCAAATGAAACATTAGGGTTCTTATGCTAGGCCGGACTAGTCCGGCGCACAGAGGCGGACAAGTCTGGTCCACCGGACAAGTCCGCACTCTGAAATCGGACAAGTCCGGTCTCTGACAGTTGAACCCCTAAGTTTCCATTTGAAGTCGATAAGGAGTCTATTTGCATCTAATCCTTGAACTCCTTATCAGGCATCATGTCTTCAAGCTCAGATGACGGCTCTTTTCACCTTGACGAAGAAGTTCAACGTGAAAGAGTGAGGAGAGCTAAGGAGGGAGTGATGAAGAAAAGACATGATGTCAATGTCCACTCTTCACCTTCCGACGAAAATTTGCCTAAGAAGAGGAAAGTAATTGTGAAGAAGCCTCGAGGGAAGGCTATGGCCGAGAGCTCCTCAGGACCTAAGAGGACTCTCAATAAAGGAAAAGGGCTTGCTAGTGGCCCCATTGGGCCTCTGAAAATGAAAAATCCCGTTCACCGCAACAGGCAGCCTTCAAGTGAGGATTTCACTGGAAAAGGGGGTGAGCTAGCTGATAACTTCAGGAAGATAGAAGTGTATGACCGACCTAAACAATGTTCCGATCCAAGGTTCTGGAGCAACTTCCATGCAGACTACTACGAGCATGTGTACATGAAGATGAAGAATCCTGTAGTAGAGAGTCAATGGCTAAATGTTGAATACTTGAAGTCGAAGAGGTATCCTGCCTTTCGTGAGATGGTGGAGGCCTTAGAGAGGCACGGTCTGACGGACCTGCTATCTTTTGAGTATGACTGGAACAATGAAGTCATTACTCAGTTTTACTCCACTCTCTACTTTGCTCGTGGTGATGGAGATAGTCTTACTTGGATGACTCATGGTTCAAAGTATAGTGTCACTTATGATGAATTTGCTAGGATTCTTCACCTCCAACACACTTTGGATCATGAACTGGTCATCCATAATCTGAAACCCCTGGAGAAGGAAGAGCTTGAGTTTCTCTATGACACAAGGATGCCATATGTTCCTCCCACCATCAAATATCTGAAGCCCTTCTTTGTGGTCCTCAATAGAGTCTTGAGAAAGACTATAGCTCCGAAGGATGGAGATGCGGGAACTATACAAGGGACCTTGAGGACTCTCATGAAGGTCATTAGTGGAAGGAGACCATTCAATGTTTTTGAGTATATCTACAACGACATCGTGAACATCTCAATCACCCCCAATAGGTCCTGTGGATATGCACCGTATATCATGTACATGATTGAGAAAATGACGAGACTCGAGTTCGTCAAGGATGTCAAGCATACGGGGTTGAAGCCGCAAAAACCCACCGAGTACACTCTCCCTCCGGCTCCAACTGCCCCGTCCTCTCCACCAGTGGAGAGGAGATCAAAGCAAGCTCATGATGACACTAGATCTGCAGCTGCTCCTCCTGGATCTCCACCTGCCCAAGAATCATTCAGCGGCATCCTCAAGATGCTCTCCTCCATCTTTGCCTGCTGCCGTAAGATCGAAGACAGGCAGCGCAAAGAAAAGCTTGCAAGGAAGAAACATCAACAGTACGTCAATGCCAATATCAAGTCTATCTGTGCAAAGCTTGAGATTGAGCCCGTTGGATCACCACCCGCCTCCGAGGACTCAGAGGAAGATCCTGCTCCCGTGGATGCTGAAGATGAAGATCAAACTGAGACTGACGGTGGAGGCAGCGATGAGTGATTCCCCTCAATTTTTCCCTTTTTGGTGCCTTGATGCCAAAGGGGGAGAGATTGAGCTTAGGGAAGATTGAGATTAGATTTGGACTATTTCTATCTAGTATTAGTTATTAAGATCTTTTGTGATCAAGGACATGTACCTATTTTAAAATCTTTTAATGCACTATTTCTTTTCTTATGTGCGATGTACTATGCTCTAATGCCTACTTATATGTTCACCACTGTTTGTCTTTAATTTATCACATTTTGTGTATCACACACCTGTGAGGCACCCCACCATAAGGTGTGTGCATATGTGAGAAGTTTTTTGTGAAATCTTTATTATTCTCATATGTGCACACTTTATGAAAATCAACTTTTTATTCTCAATTGTGATATCTCAAATAGTTGTCATCAATCACCAAAAAGGGGGAGATTGTAAGTGCATCTAGGATATCCCTTGTGGGTTTTGGCTAATTGATGACGAACATATGAGATCCTAATGAAACTATTAAGATGATTGCAGGATAAACAAAGTGAACTGGCTCGGCACACACAAAAAGGTGAAAAATAGAGTGGTGCCCAAAAAGGAAGACTTTAGTGGAATTTAGAAGAGCAAAGTAGATATAAATGTATAGGTTGTGTGTGAGAGACACATCCCAAGAGCTCATGACTTTGCGTAAGGGTAAGGGCTAATAATCAACAAAAAATCCACTGAACACCGGACTAGTCCGTCCATGGATCGGACTAGTCCGGTCAGCTTACTGGAACTCAACCGGACAAGTCCGGTTTTGGACCGGACTAGTCCGGTCATGTCTCTGTTGTCCTCTTTAGAGGACTGCGGACTAGTCCATCCAAGCGACAGGACTAGTCTGCTGAAGTTTCTGGAACCCCATTTCACATAGCACCGGACAAGTCCGGTTTGTGGACCAGACTAGTCCGGTTAACCCACTGGAAGTAGACCGGACAAGTCTGATCATATACCGGACTAGTCTGGTAGTAGGTTTAACAACGGTAACTTCTTTGGAAACCCTATAAAAAGAGGCCCTTTGTTGTTTCTAAAGAGAGACACGACTCATACTGTCAAAAACTCAAACCCTAGCGCCACCACCTGACCCAAGAGCCCAAAAACACGTCTCCCCCACACATCTAAGGTGCAAAAAGGTGAAGATCAATCAAATACTTGGATTTGGGATTGGGAGATCGTCGTTCCTTCGTTGTGAGCTCTTGAGGTTTGATCTCTCTACACTCATATTCTGCATTGTAATCTTTTTGAGTGTATTTGATCAACTTCTCATTGTAATTCTTGTGGGAGCCCTCAACGTGTGAGGTTGCCCCACAAACACGGTGATTACACTTGATAGTGAAGTCAAGTCGGCCTGTGTGGTGACTTGAAGAGGGAAAGGGTTGGGAACCCGGCTCTGTGTGAGCTTCCTCAATGAGGACGTAGATCTCTTGGTGAGATCGAACCTCGGTAAAAATTTGTGTCTTTTGTCTCTCATTTATGTTACATTTTGATACATTAGATTACTAGTTTGCTAATTATTATTTGAGTTACTTATAAGTTTGCACGTGCATCCATACAATAAATTAATTTATAAAAACTGTTGTTCTCATTCCGCTGCTGAAAGATTAAATTTTTGAAACACACTTAATTAACTCACATAATTCAGCACACCGGACTAGTCCGCCCACACAACCGGACTAGTCCAGTCAATCAAGTTTCTGATAATTTTATTAAGTGTGCAGGAATCTTTTAAAGGCCTATTCACCCCCCCTCTAAGCCACATTCACACTTGCCTTGTTCTTGCGGCTTCTGTTGTTCATGTATCTCAAATTCCTGGTGCTGAAATCCGTCGTAGACAGCTTCCTGAGCTTGTTCCTCTATTTACGATCACGCATATACAAAATATATAGCAATCAATCACCATGCACAAACTTTAATCAAGATGTGATGATGCATATGCATGCTAATCCTACGGTGTAGTTTTTATTAGATTAGCTTGTACGTGTTCTTGCATGGCTTGCATGGGTTTTATGATGAGCAAAGGTGTTTGGATCAAATGTGGACGTGGCGATGATCTTGTCACAAGATCTAGATCAAACCGATCAACACGTGATCTGTCCACGAAAAAGCTTCTGTTCGAAGGGATCGAAGAACAGATGCAAAGAAAACCGCAATGATGTCGTAAGGTGGTATTGGAAACCTACCTTGCTTCCTTTGGGTCCTCCCTCCTACAAAAAACAGATCGTCGGGGCTTTCTTCCGGTGGCGGCGATCGTGTCTGGGCTCGTCAATGGTCTCTCCGGTGGTCAAACTCCGGTGAAGGGGTTTAGCTCGGTGAGTTTGGGGCTAGGGCTTCTAAGTTGTCGGCTTAGAAAAGATGTTACAACCAAGGGGTTGCTTCAGGTTTTATTTATAATCGGGAAAAGAAGAGTCCTACTCTGATCGGAATTCGAATAAGAGTCCTATTCAAATTGTTTTTGAATCTTAACAACTTATCTTTTGCTGATTTGGTGCAGTATTCAACGTAGAAGAGTTCATGTTGGTTTCCTCCGTGTCGGGCACTCGTGCATGGGAGAAAAACCGCTTCAGAATCGCGTCTTTACACAGGGATAAGCTCCGGAGGCTCCACGTGTCCTGCGGAGGCCTGGGCTTCCCTTTTCCACAAAGGCTGGCTCTGGTTGTGCCGCGTGTCAGGCGGGCAAGACCTCCCTCTTACTCAGAGGTGAACTCCATGTGCGCCACACGTCCTGGCGGGCGAGACCTCACCTCTCTCCATCGACGAGCTCCGCGTGCGCCACGTGCCAGTGCTAGACCTCCCCCTCTTCGGAGGTGGGCTCCGATAGTGCCACGTGTCAGAGCCGGACCTCACCTCTCTTCGGTGGTGGCTCCGACAATGCCACGTGTCCATTAGCGCCAGACTTCCTTTCTCCTCAGAGACAAGCTCCGAGGTTGACACGTGTCCAATAGTGTCGAACCTCCCGGAGGTGAGCTCCGTGGTCAACACGTGTCCAATAGTGTTGGACCTCCCGGAGGTGAGCTCCGGAGGTGACACGTGTCCAACAATGTCGGACATCCCGGAGGTGAGCTCCGGAGGTGACATGTGTCAAGTAGGACCGGACCTCTTGGAGGTTAGCTCCGAGAGCGACACGTGTCCCGTGGGTCGGACCTCTCGGAGAAGAGCTCCGAGAGCGACACGTGTCCCGCGCGGCTGGTCCTCTCTCTTCCCCAGTGACTAGCTCCGGTGGTGACACGTGTCCTGCGGGGCTGACCTCGCTCCTCCGCAGGGGCTAGCTCCGGGGGCAACACGTGTCCCACGGGGTTGGACCTCGCCCCTTTCGCAGGGACGAGCCCCGAGCCTGCCACGTAGCCAGTTAGCGGCGGACCTCTCCCCCTTTTGTGGGGATGAGCTCCGAAGGCGCCACGTGGCCAGCGAGCCGCAGGAGTTGTCTTCGGCGCTCTCTGTGGATTGGATTTGGCTCTTTTTGGCTATCTTTTTTATTTCTTTTCTGTTTCAACTTCTTTTAAAATATTTTTCTACATATAAAATATGAATGCATGCAGAAATCAAAATTGAGGGTGTCACACAGGGACGGGGCAGTTGTCACCCCGTGACCCAACAAGGGATTACGGGACGACGGCAACCCACTCGACGGCTACGTCCAGGCTCCCCACCACAGACTTCAGGGGCGGGCTGGACCGCCGCCACCATCATAATAGAGGAGGCCGCGTCACCAATGAGGGACAGCGCGAATGGTGCCTCGGCCTCACGGAAGAATATAGTACCCCGCGTACCAGGTGTCCCGTTTACGTGGGCCAGGACCTGGCCTCTCCAGGCTTTGTGGGAGGTTGTATGGCTTTGGCCCCGCACCTCCGTTTAGCGGTATGGCCGCGCAAGTTCCGGCCACACTTGCCGGAGAAGTTCGATGGGATGGTCAACCCCATCGAAATCCTGCAGATCTACTCCACCGCCATTCTAGCTGCGGGAGGGGACGAGGCCATTATGGCCAACTAATTCCCGGTAGCGTTGACCGGGACGACTCGGTCGTGGCTCATGAACTTGCCCCAGGAGTCTGTGACCTTGTAGGAGGAGTTGTGTCATTAGTTCACGGCCAACTTTGGGAGTTCCTACAGCTGGCCGGGCTCGGAGGCAGACCTCCACACCGTCCAACAGCAACCGGGAGAGTCGTTGCGTTCTTTCATTCAGCGCTTCTCCCAGGTCAGGAATACTATCCCCCGCATCTCTGACGCATCCATCGTTCTCGCCTTTCGGCAAGGCGTCCGCGACAAGAAGATACTCGAGAAGCTGGCCACACATGATGTACAGAACGTCTATGAGCTCTTCAGCTTGGCGGACAAATGTGCCAGGGACGCGGAGGGTCGCAACTGGCACACACCGCCTAGCAAAGGGAGTAAGCCCGCCAGGGAAGGCCCTTGTGGCAGAAGGAAGAGGGCCAGCGGCAAGGACGAGCTGTTGGCCGGAGCCCATGCAGCAGCAGCAATAGCGGCTACAGCGAGCAGGGGGCCACGCGCCAATAAGCGCCCGCGACAGCCGTCCACTAGCGGTGATGGCGCCCAGAGATGTCCGAACCACGACACCAACCGACATAGCATTAGCGAGTGTCGGGAGATCCAGAGGCTGTCGGAGCGCTTCCGAGAGCTCCGTCAGGAGCGTTAGGATGGCGCGCTCCCCCGCCAGCAAGAGGGCAAATAGAAGGCTGACCCGGGGGACGACGACAGCCAAGAAATGGTGTTCTAAGACGCCAAGCGAGCGTTGGAGGCCCTCTATGACCAGGGAGAGAGCTCCGGCTCCGACCACAGTGAGAGACGTAAGACGCTCCACACCTGACCGGGCGGTCCCAAGGCAAGGTTGCATGGTGCTCCGAACCAAGCTTAAGTCTATCCCCTGTCCAGCGCGAGTAGATCTCCCGGGTGCGTCCATCTTGCTGCAGGGGATGGGTGCCTCTACTCAGATTAAATGGCCGTAGGACACCCCTGTAAGTCTACCCGACTACCCCTGAGTAATGGCAAAGAATTCTGTTGGTACCCTCGATACCGGGTACCCCCGTGCACAGGGTAAAACTACCTAAGGACCTCGCTCCCTCTGCAGGGGCGAGCTCCGAAGGCTCCACGTGTCCAGTGGGGCCGGAGCTCCCCTACCCTCGGAGGATAGCTCCGGGCGTTCCACGTGGCCTAGGAGGCCGTACCTCGCCCCCTCCGCAAGGGCAAGCTCCGAAGGCTCCACGTGTCCAGCGGGCCGGAGCTCCCCTCCCCTCGGAGGACAGCTCCGGGCCTGCCACGTGGCCCAGAAGGCCGGACCTCGCCCCCTCCGTGGGGGTGAGCTCTGAAGGCTCCACGTGTCCAGTGGGGCCGGAGCTCCCCTCTCCTCACAGGTGAGCTCCGGGCCTGACACGTGGCCATCAGAGCAGCGCTGCCCGCACGGCGGGAGTAAAGGCGCGACATGCCTTTACCGTACGAAGCATTCAAGACCCGAGCCTTCCCAAGACGAAGAGGCATGGCACACGCCTGTCAGGAGGTGCTGCGACCCGTCACAGTCAAGACAGGCGCACAGTGTCTGAAGCTGCGGACCATTAAAGGCAACGACAAGACATGGACAAGACGTACCCTGCCACCCCTGCCATCACCAACGGCTACACCTAGCCTGCGGCATAGGCAGGGTGGCAGGACGACCACCTCGAAGCCAGTGCCAAGACTATGTAGCTGGTAGGAAGTCACCCCGGGGCCACCTGTCGGGTCCCCGGGGCCCACCTTGTAAGCCGCCCAAGCCTTGGACTATAAAAGGCTCGGGTAGGCAACGTTACAGAGGGTTCGCACTTTAGCGGTTCGATATTTTACACTCTCACGCAGGGTTTGCTCCTGAGCACCAAGCAATACAACGAGCATCTCTGCTCACCGTGGACGTAGGGTATTACGCTCCGGCGGCCTGAACCACGTAAAAATCCCTGTGTCAAGCTTCTCCCTCCATCGTCCCTAACGTGTAAGCTCTCCGTGAGTGACTAGCCCCTCCCAAAAAGAACCTCCGCGGGCTGCCCAGAGCAGGCCCGGGGGAAGTGTCGGCTACACACTTTGACATCTGGCGCGCCAGGTAGGGGGCTTTTCCCTCTCGCGTGACGAGCTTAAGCCGACGAAGATGATGAATCTTCCTTCAGCGGCAAGCTCTCCTCGCCCACGTTCCCGGCGAATGGTGACCAGCGAGGCCTACGCCTCGACACACTCAGGATGGAGTGTGTCGGGGCAAGCTGGAAGCCAGCAGACGACTCCCCCCACGCGGACTCCAGCAAGCCCAAGATCTGCTGCAGCACTGAGTGTCTCCCAAGCAAGCGCGCTAGCCACCGCAGAAGCGCTCCTGGACAATCCACCTGCTGAAGACGCCCTCCAGGGGGCCACCCAGCAGTGGATCCGCGACGTCAACGACCTCGTCGCTGCTGCCGTCAATCCTCCGCTGCAGCAGGGACGACACCATGCTCAACCATCTACCTTGTCATTGAGGCAAGATGGTGAGCAACGCCTCGGCTCACGCGGTATCGGCAGACGCCCTGGTGCCACCGGTCCTTGCATGGGATCCCAAGACAGGCACTCTAGATAGTGTATGCCCATTGTACGCTCGGTTCACCATGCTTACTTAGGTGTTCATTTAAATTACGCATTAATTTATATGATCACCTCCCCGCGCTCTAGATAGTGTACGCCCATTGTACGCTCGGTTCCTCTTTCCTGATCTCATGCATAGTCGACATTTGCTATCCTGCCGAGTGCGGTCGCGCTTAGGGTACCTGCCGATGGCCCCAGGGGCCTCTCGGACCTCCCCCAGTCGGGTACTGTGACACCAGTCGGTCTCCTCCAGGAAAAGACCTACGCCAGAGCGGAGGGTCCAGGAGCCTTGCTTTGCTCGGTCCTGCACCCAAAGCATGCACACTCTGCCTCCCCAGCGCTACAGTCCGAGTACTAGGGGGCCAGACGATTACAACCTGACTAGGGCTAGGGGCCGGACCTCCGGGACCGAGTGCATTGGATTGCCCAAGCCCCGTATTCCGGCCCGGGACAGTAAGCCAAATAAGACTAGGAGATAGGGAAGGGAGGACCTCTGAGCAGAGCCGGTCATCACCCCCTCCGCAGGGGTGAACTCTGAAGCCGGGCCTCACCCCGCCCACTGGGGTGAGCTCCGATGAGATATGGAAGGGAGGACCTCTGAGCAGAGCCGGTCATCACCCCCTCCGCAGGGGTGAACTCTGAAGCCGGGCCTCACCCCTCCCACTGGGGTGAGCTCCGATGACCTCCCGGACCTCCCCTCTTCTCAGAGGCGGAGCTCCGATGACCTCCGGACCTCATGTCACACCCGGTTTTTCCGAAGAAACAACCAAGTGAATATCACATGTATGCCAGGATCATTTTCTCATACATGTGATGACAAATAGTGAAGCATCATTTATTACAAGCCAGGTGTCGAATATAAGTAAGTCTTACATAGTAAATGTCTCGATGGACAATAATAAGTTCATCACAAGTAAATAAACTAGCAGCGGAATATTATTCTTTTAGGGCTCCATCACAGGCGTTGCCCGGGGGTCTTCATGAACCTAAAAACCTTCCTCGGGTCCAAAATCTTGGTCATTATACACCACCTCATTATCTTGACCTGAGCAGCAATATAAACCAACAAATATGCAAGGTTGAGTACCAATGGTACTCAGCAAGTGTGAGAAAAATTATGTCATGCATGGCTAGAACAAGGAGAGGTTGAACTCATGGTTAAAGCACTACGCAATTAATACCTATCACCTTAGCTTATTAAGCACCTACATTACTTCACAGGTGAAATGGTCCTAATCTCCCAACCCATTATCATAATCCAATAACCATAACATCATTTCCAATGTTAAGCTCCCCGCTTAACTTCCAAAACCATCAATCCTCTAATCATGAATAAGTCCAGGCCGCTCTTAACCGTGAGCACGGCTGTCAAGACAGTTTTAACTCTGCAGAGTTTGTACCACTGTACCCACAAGTAGTGATTTCATCCCCCGTTGCCGGGTGGACTAAAAGAACCTCCATTATGCCAGTGGCTACAATCCACATTCACACTTCCCAGGTGTGCGGCCAAGAGATCACTATGAAGCCTTTACAAAGGGATTCCCGACGAGCGTGGGCCCACTGAGGTTTCACCCCTAACAGCATACAAGAGGCTCCAACCCCGCTGCAGTGGCCCCCTCTTGAGCCTTGCGGTTCATATGGTAGTCCAGCTGACACCTACTCCCCGCACCATCCAACACACCCATACTACGCCGGGGATACACCTAATTAATTGGCCAAGCTGCCCCATCTCAGCATGTGGTTGGCACTGTAAAGCCGGGTTACATGCTCCATGAAGCGGTCCTTAGGATCCAGGCAAGTACTAAACACAAACCCAAGTCTCGTGCACCCAGCACACAACCAAAACATCCAACTTGCCTTGATCCCTACCTCTACATAACTCACAATAACTCATTCAAGAGTATGGTAAAATAAACTGATGATCTCATATCCCAAATATCCCATTCTAAGCATGGCTAAGCATATGCATGTAAATAAATGACATGACAAACTAAATCCCAACCCAAGCTACAAGGAAACAAGATAATGCAATTCTAGGGAAACTTTCCTAGCATGGGTTTCATATTTCATTTGACAATGCAAATAATTCTATCTACACATCCTAGCATAGGATCAAAGTGGTCAAGGACACTTGCCTCCTTCTTGCTGCTCTTGAAATTGGTATTCCTGGTCTTGGAAATGAACAACTTGTTCTTGAACAGGTTCTACTTCATACCATCACACATAGCAAAAGAAAAACAACAATCCATAAGACATAATTCACACTTACACTTCATACAACCCACACATTCATATTTATGAAATTTATTCACCATTATATGTGTTGTGGTTACTTTATGTGTGTTGAGTTGTGGCTTGCATGCACTTTTAACCATGTATATATATGATTCCTATTTTTGGTGTCCACATTTATACTTGCATACAATGTGCCTTCACAATTTCTATCAACCCTAAACTGAATTCTTTGTATTTTAGAAACTCCATTTATCATTTACTAGTTGCTATATTTTCAGATTTATATTCCTATGCATAATTGTGTATTTTATTATTAAATTAGGAATACACATCACCTAAACAGATTAGGTTCTGGTCCTAAATAATTTAAAATCATATTTTGACCATGGCTTATGATGTATACTATTTCATAATTATTTTCCCTATTTTTCTATAACTATTCTTTACTTAAAAATGTGTCCCTATACTATTAAATGTGAATAATAGTTGAAACAGATTCATTTCAGCCCAAAAATATATTTTTATCTCACTCCAAAGTTTTCTAAGTATTGAGAAACTTTTTAATTAATTTTGACAATTAGGTTTGTCCCCCTTTTAATTTTTAAACACTAGTTACATATTCAACTTTCTAAATTAAATACTAAACAGGGTTAAAAAGTAATCTCACCCCATTACAGGGTCTATAATATTATTTTCATAATTTCCAGGGGTCTAGCTACACTTATCAGAGGTGTTTTTCCTAATTTCTATTAAGTCCAGAGGTTAAAACTGATTTTTAAATGGATTTACATGATTTTCTTGAGTTCCAGGGGCTAGATCTGAAGTTTCTGGGGCTAGCTCTCAATTCCAGAGAACCCCAGGGGGTAGCACGTAAGAACTCCAGTCTTTATAACGCGGGGTCGACGTGGACCGTCCGATTTTAAACCGACGGCTGAGATTATAAGATTGAACCGGTACGCGGGGTTTTAAAGTCTACCGTGCGATTTAAAATAAACGGCGCACAAGCGGCCACGTCGCTCCGATCGAACGCGGGCGGCGCTGCCGGCGGCGCACGGCGGCGGGAAGCGGTGATCTCGCCGGAAACTTTCGGATCCTCGAGAATTCTGCCTAGAACTGTGATCTTATGGCCTAGATCGGTAGAGGGGAGGTCAGGGATCTCACCTCGGGGGTTTTCTCGAGCTCGGGGGTCCTGGAAAGTGATCGGCGGCGAGGTCCGAGGCAAAACCACGGCGAAGCTCGTCGGCGCTGGATTTACACCGTAAGTCTTCGGGTTTTCTGCACCTGCAAGGTTCCCCGGAGGCGGTGGATCAAGACCAGCGAGTTAGATCAGAGTTTCCGAGCTTAGATCGGCCAGAATTCACCGGCGAAGTCTCGGTGCTCACCGGAGTGAAAATCGGCGATCGCGTGAGGAAAACTGATCGGAGCTGGGGTTTTTATAGCCGGGGGAGGGCGGTGGGTCTGTTGTGATCGAGTTGGAGTCCTCTGGGTCCAGAATTCGGCTGCGGGATGCGGTTTCCCGATCGGTTGCGATCGCGCGCGCGGGAGAAAGTCCGGGGTCGCGGGGTTAGGAATGACATGTGGGTCCCACCCGTCAGCGAGGGGCAGCGCGGCGCGCGCGGGGGCGGGCTGGCGCGGGAGTAGCTGGGCCGGCTGGCGGGTTTCGGCCCACTGGCCAGTTTTTTCCCGATTTCCTTTTTCTTTTTCCATTTCTTTTCTGTTTTGGGTATAATTTGAATTCCAGTTTGAATTTGAATTTTTGCAAAACATGCAACACGTCCAAAAATTTCTAAATTCCCCTTTGAACATGGTTTAGGGTTTTAAATCAAAATTTGGATTTTGACTAAAAATTTGGGGTGTTACAGCTCTACCCCCCTTAAAAGAAATCTCGTCCTCGAGATTGGTGTTTCTAAGAAAACAATTCCGGAAATTGTGCCTTAAGCTCATCTTCCCGTTCCCAAGTGGCTTCCTCTTCTGAGTGATGCTTCCACTGCACCTTGCACATCCGGATTCTCTTGTTTCTGGTGAGGCGTTCCATCGTCTCCAAAATCTTGTATGGTTGCTCGGCATAAGACAAATCTTCAGCTACATCCACTTCATTCATGGGTAACACCTCTTCAGGCGTCCTTAGGCATTTCTTGAGTTGTGACACATGGAATACATCGTGCACGTCCGATAGGTGAGCCGGTAACTCTAGTTGGTACGCCACTTCGCCTTTTCTTTCCAAAACTTGAAAGGGTCCGATGTATCGAGGTGACAACTTCCCTTTCACCTTGAACCGACGAAGTCCTCTGATAGGGGACACCTTGAGATAAACATAGTCTCCCACGTTGAAAACGAGTTCTCTTCTTCGTACATCAGCATAACTCTTCTGGCGTGTTTGTGCTATCCTCAAGTTGTTGCGAATCTCCCTCACCTTCGCCTCGGATTCTTGTAGCACTTCTGGACCAAACACTTTGCTTTCTCCTGTCTGGTTCCAAAATAGGGGAGTTCTGCACTTCCTTCCATACAAAGCTTCAAACGGTGACATCTTCATACTAGCTTGATAACTGTTGTTATAAGAAAACTCCGCATACGGTAAGTTCTTGTCCCAACTCCTATTGTTTTTGAGTGCACATGCCCTTAACATATCTTCAAGGATCTGATTGGTTCTCTCTGTCTGCCCGTCAGTTTGGGGATGATAGGCAGAGCTGAAGTTCAGATGGGTTCCCATGGTTTCATGCAACTTTTGCCAAAACCTCGAGGTGAACTGTGTCCCTCGGTCCGACACTATCTTCTTTGGCACTCCATGGTAACACACAATCCTTGACATGTACAATTCTGCCAATTTGGATCCGCTGTAGCTTTCTTTCACAGGAATGAAATGAGCTACCTTGGTTAGCCGATCAATAATGACCCATATTGAATCATACCCGGATTGGGTCCTAGGCAATCCCACGACAAAATCCATGCTGATTTCTTCCCACTTCCATTCAGGCACTTTGAGTGGTTGCAATAATCCCGCGGGTCGTTGATGCTCAGCTTTCACCAACTGACATGTGTCACATAGGGCAACATGTTCCGCGACATCTCGCTTCATGCCATACCACCAATACCTGCTCTTGAGATCCTGGTACATCTTCGTACTCCCAGATGAATGGAATAGTCAGAATCGTGAGCCTCCTTCAAAATTAATTCACGGATCTCCTTTACTTCTGGCACACAGATCCTTTTCCCGTGCCACACCGTTCCCTGTTCATCCTCTCTAAAACCAGGAGCTTTATTTTCCTTGATGAGCTGTCTGATCTCTTGTATCTTCTCATCATTCTCTTGGCCCTCGCGTATGTCTCGCTCGAGTGTGGAGTCCACTTCCATGGCGATGGCTTCACCACTATTTACTATACATAGATTGAGTCTTATAACCTCGTCCTTCAATTCTGCAGGCATGTCCTTCAAACTCAACTTATTGACCTGCACTTTCCGACTCAAAGCATCGGCCACGACGTTTGCTTTCCCGGGATGATAGTTAATGCCCACATCAAAGTCATTGATTAGCTCTAACCATCTCCTTTGTCGGAGATTGAGATCTGGCTGTGTGAATATGTACTTCAAACTCTTATGATCCGTATATATCTCTGTCCTCTTCCCCATCAAATAGTGCCGCCAAATTTTCAACGCGTGTACCACTGCAGCTAGTTCTAGGTCATGTGTAGGATAGTTCTTCTCGTGCTTCCGAAGCTGCCGGGATGCATAAGCCACGACATGTCCTTCTTGCATGAGAACACATCCCAACCCATTTCCAGAGGCATCGCAGTACACTGTGAAATTCTTCTGCATATCTGGCATAACCAGCACTGGGGCTGTTGTCAATCTCTTCTTTAGCTCCTGAAAGCTCGTATCGCACTGTGGCGTCCAGGTGAATGTGATTCCCTTTTCCAACAGTTTGGTGAGAGGTCTCGAGATCTTGGAGAATCCCTCAATAAACCGTCGATAGTATCCAGCCAATCCCAAAAAGCTTCGAACTTCCCCGACATTTTCAGGGGTTTTCCACTTCTGGATATCTTCGATTTTGGCGGGATCTACGGAGATTCCTCCCTCCGAGATTATATGTCCTAAAAAGGGAACTCTCTTCAGCCAAAACTCACACTTGCTCAACTTGGCATATAGTTGGTGTTCTCTCAACCTCTGCAACACCAACCTTAGATGTTTCTCATGTTCTTCTTCATCTTTGGAGAAGACGAGAATATCATCTATGAAAACCACCACAAATTTGTCCAGATATTCCATGAATACCTTGTTCATGAGATACATGAAATATGCCGGGGCATTGGTTAGCCCGAAAGGCATGACAGTGTATTCATACAGTCCGTACCGAGATACGAAAGCTGTCTTGGGAATATCAGATTGCCTTATCTTGAGTTGGTGGTATCCCGACCTGAGATCAATTTTCGAGAACACACAAGCTCCCCTCAACTGATCAAACAAGTCTTCAATGCGGGGTAATGGGTACTTGTTTTTGATGGTTACCTCATTCAAGGCACGGTAATCCACGCATAACCTTTGGGTTCCGTCTTTGTTGGGCACAAATATCACCGGAGCTCCCCATGGTGAGGAACTAGGGCGAATATACCCCTTCTCCGTCAATTCTCTCGAATGATCCTTGAGCTCTTCTAGCTGCTTGGAGTCCATTCGATAAGGTCTCTTGTATATCGGGGCTGTCCCCGGTACTAGCTCAATTGCGAATTCTACGTCACGGTTGGGAGGCATACCTGACAATTCCTCCGGAAAAACATCTGGATATTCCGTGATAGTCCTGATTTCCTCAACTTTCACCTCCACTTGATTTAATTTGATGTCCCTCCTAGGCTCGTGTATCGTTATGAACTTTACTCTTGTGCCATTGGGGTGAGTTAGTTCCACCGTTCTGGTCGAACAATGGATGATTCCTTTATGTTTGGTCAACCAATCCATACCCAAAATAATATCTATCCCTTGTGAATCTATCACTATGAGGTTAGCAGTAAATACTACCCCATTAATGTCTAGGCTCACTTTGGGACACACTTGTCTTGTCCTTATTTCTCCACCTGGAGAGTTTACGGCTAGCATATGGTTCATTTGTGTGGTTGCTAGGTCATACTTCCTAACAAACCCTTGAGCAATGAACGAGTGGGTAGCACCAGAATCAAACAGCAGAGTTGCAAGGTGTAAATTGGCAGGAAACTTACCAACTACCACGTCGGGTGCCTCTTGTGCTTCCTCCATAGTGACGTGGTTCACCCGTCCTCTCATTACATTCTGCTGTTGTGGCTGCGCAGGCTTCTTCTTTGGGCACTTATGGGCATAGTGCCCTACTTCACCACAGCTAAAACATTGCACCCCAACCTTAGGTGCTTGGCCTTTGTTGTCTTGGGGTTGGTTCGGGGGTCCTTGCACTGCTGGTCGAGGTGGATATGCGGGGCGAGGCTGCTGCACAAACTGACGTTGCGGCTGTGCTGGTGCTGCGGGAGGCCTGTAGTTTAGGTTGTACCCTCTTGGTGCTGAATAGGGTACCGCAGCACGGCTTGTCTGCCCCGTAGGTTGCTGCATCATACGTGGGCGGGTGTTGCTCCCTGAGGCTTGATGTGACCACCCCGCCTTCCTCTTATTCTCATTTTCCAGGGCCTTTAGCTTCCTTTCCACCACAAATGCTCTGTCCACCATCCTTTGAAAGCTTTCATACTCATTGGAGGACATTGCACACTGCATCTCTGCGGTAAGTCCTTCCACGAAACAATCTTGTTTCTGCTCATCAGTCTCTATGTCTCGTGGAGCATAACGGGATAGTTGAGTAAATTTAGTGAGGTATTCCCTCACAGTCATGTTTCCCTGCTGCAGTCCCAAAAATTCCTTCCTCTTGTTTTTGAGTTCACCTCTTGGGATGTAATGGTTGCGGAAGCTACGCTTGAACTCTGCCCAAGTGATGTTCTCAGGGTCATGATGGGCGGCCACGTAGGCGGTCCACCAATCAGCAGCAGGTCCATGCAATTGATGAGAGGCAAACAGCACCCTTTCATACCCTTGGCATTGTATTATCCTCATCTTACTTTCAATGGTCTTCAGCCAATCATCTGCCTCCAGAGGTTCAGCAGCACTTGCAAACTTTGGAGGTTGAGTTCCTAGAAACTCACTCAACCTTGGTTGGCGTGGTGCAGCTTGTGGAGGTGGAACTTGATGCAAGTTGGCCACCACTTGAGTCAAGTTCTGGATAAGCTGATTTTGATTCTCCAGCATTTGGTGGAGAGGATCAACTTCTTCACGGCGACCACCCCTGTTCTGGCCTCCAGAAAGATGAGGGTTGCATGCCTCATCATTGTTGTTGGCGGGGTTGGCAGCACGTCCTTTTCCTCTTCCGGCCATCTGGCAGAATCAACAAATGTTAATTTGATACCATTTAGTATCATCTTACTACTTTCATTTGTTGGTACTTTAAGGTGTTGAGGCTTTGTTAAAATTTTACGATGGTTTATATCTCACATCAAATAAATGCACTATTATTTCCTGTGGGTTCACACACCAAAGCAAAACAATCTGAAGACGAGGCTGTGGACAATTGCTCATGGCTTCCACAACTCACGTCACACACCAAGCATCATCACACCATTAACTACGTAACGACTCGACTACTCGACCTCTTGCTAGCTAGGGGAAAGACTCTACACTACTCGTCCTCTTGAGCTGGCTCCTCGGGATCTTCCTCCTCATTTCGGCTACCTTCTGACTCTACTTTGGGTGGGGAGGCTGCTGGTGGAGAAGTGCGACGACGCCTGATTGCTCGACGATCCGGGGAGTCAGGAGTCCATGTATCATTCACGGTGACACACAGTTCATTCCCATCTCCTCTTTCTCTCGCCTTTAAGCAAGCTCGCAGCAACGCCTCCGTTTCCTTCAGGGTGTCTCGGACATCCTGAAGCTCTTGTTGACACTCCTGCAGTCGAGTGCTGAGCATAGCAGCATCCTCCAAGCACAAGTCCATGTGCTCATGGGAAGTCCCTTGCTGCACCGGTGGATACTTGTACTCCGTGGTACCACTCTCACGTTGGAGGACATACATGTACTCAGTTTTGTCCAAGTGGCGACGATAGATGTGACTCTGGCAGGTGATGGCCTCCCAGGTGACATCTTTCTCCGCGTCAACTTGTGTTGCTCGACAAGCTGGAGAGTGGTGAATCTTAAGCAGTTGATTCTCGTGTATAATCCTCATCTCCGAACTCCATTCTTCCCTCTTCTCACGGATGGTCCTGGTGGAGTTATAGTGGATGATTAGCTTGCCCGTATTGCCGGCGGCTTCGAGCATACGCCGAAGACGGCGCAACAAATCTCCTACTGCCAATCCATAGGAAAGGTACGTCACTGGACGACTCTCCTCTCTTTCGGCAAGGGCAACTACGGGAACTCTCCCTCCTGTGGACTTGCGAGCGGTGCAAATCATGCGAACCATCTAAAACAAAAAGAATTTAAAACTTAGGTTAGATAAACTTTTTAAACAAAAATCCCATTTTGAATGAAAATTTGGGGTAAGATGAAGAAAATGACTCCTTAAATAACACTTTTCCACCCACACCTTGGAAAATAGTTTTTAAGAAAATAGGGCCCTTAAATACGTCCATTTCTACCTAGGTCCACGTTCCTACGGGCAACCTTGGCTCTGATACCACCTCTGTCACACCCGGTTTTTCCGAAGAAACAACCAAGTGAATATCACATGTATGCCAGGATCATTTTCTCATACATGTGATGACAAATAGTGAAGCATCATTTATTACAAGCCAGGTGTCGAATATAAGTAAGTCTTACATAGTAAATGTCTCGATGGACAATAATAAGTTCATCACAAGTAAATAAACTAGCAGCGGAATATTATTCTTTTAGGGCTCCATCACAGGAGTTGCCCGGGGGTCTTCATGAACCTAAAAACCTTCCTCGGGCCCAAAATCTTGGTCATTATACACCACCTCATTATCTTGACCTGAGCAGCAATATAAACCAACAAATATGCAAGGTTGAGTACCAATGGTACTCAGCAAGTGTGGGAAAAATTATGTCATGCATGGCTAGAACAAGGAGAGGTTGAACTCATGGTTAAAGCACTACGCAATTAATACGTATCACCTTAGCTTATTAAGCACCTACATTACTTCACAGGTGAAATGGTCCTAATCTCCCAACCCATTATCATAATCCAATAACCATAACATCATTTCCAATGTTAAGCTCCCCGCTTAACTTCCAAAACCATCAATCCTCTAATCATGAATAAGTCCAGGCCGCTCTTAACCGTGAGCACGGCTGTCAAGACAGTTTTAACTCTGCAGAGTTTGTACCACTGTACCCACAAGTAGTGATTTCATCCCCCGTTGCCGGGTGGACTAAAAGAACCTCCATTATGCCAGTGGCTACGATCCACATTCACACTTCCCAGGTGTGCGGCCAAGAGATCACTACGAAGCCTTTACAAAGGGATTCCCGACGAGCGTGGGCCCACTGAGGTTTCACCCCTAACAGCATACAAGAGGCTCCAACCCCGCTGCAGTGGCCCCCTCTTGAGCCTTGCGGTTCATATGGTAGTCCAGCTGACACCTACTCCCCGCACCATCCAACACACCCATACTACGCCGGGGATACACCTAATTAATTGGCCAAGCTGCCCCATCTTAGCATGTGGTTGGCACTGTAAAGCCGGGTTACATGCTCCATGAACCGGTCCTTAGGATCCAGGCAAGTACTAAACACAAACCCAAGTCTCGTGCACCCAGCACACAACCAAAACATCCAACTTGCCTTGATCCCTACCTCTACATAACTCACAATAACTCATTCAAGAGTATGGTAAAATAAATTGATGATCTCATATCCCAAATATCCCATTCTAAGCATGGCTAAGCATATGCATGTAAATAAATGACATGACAAACTAAATCCCAACCCAAGCTACAAGGAAACAAGATAATGCAATTCTAGGGAAACTTTCCTAGCATGGGTTTCATATTTCATTTGACAATGCAAATAATTCTATCTACACATCCTAGCATAGGATCAAAGTGGTCAAGGACACTTGCCTCCTTCTTGCTGCTCTTGAAATTGGTATTCCTGGTCTTGGAAATGAACAACTTGTTCTTGAACAGGTTCTACTTCATACCATCACACATAGCAAAAGAAAAACAACAATCCATAAGACATAATTCACACTTACACTTCATACAACCCACACATTCATATTTATGAAATTTATTCACCATTATATGTGTTGTGGTTACTTTATGTGTGTTGAGTTGTGGCTTGCATGCACTTTTAACCATGTATATATATGATTCCTATTTTTGGTGTCCACATTTATACTTGCATACAATGTGCCTTCACAATTTCTATCAACCCTAAACTGAATTCTTTGTATTTTAGAAACTCCATTTATCATTTACTAGTTGCTATATTTTCAGATTTATATTCCTATGCATAATTGTGTATTTTATTATTAAATTAGGAATACACATCACCTAAA
The DNA here is from genome assembly GCA_030760725.1 of Neostapfia colusana. Taxonomy (NCBI): domain Eukaryota; kingdom Viridiplantae; phylum Streptophyta; class Magnoliopsida; order Poales; family Poaceae; genus Neostapfia; species Neostapfia colusana. The sequence continues at coordinate 106,117,787 of JASWHV010000002.1, read as the reverse complement.
CAGATTAGGTTCTGGTCCTAAATAATTTAAAATCATATTTTGACCATGGCTTATGATGTATACTATTTCATAATTATTTTCCCTATTTTTCTATAACTATTCTTTACTTAAAATGTGTCCCTATACTATTAAATGTGAATAATAGTTGAAACAGATTCATTTCAGCCCAAAAATATATTTTTATCTCACTCCAAAGTTTTCTAAGTACTGAGAAACTTTTTAATTAATTTTGACAATTAGGTTTGTCCCCCTTTTTAATTTTTAAACACTAGTTACATATTCAACTTTCTAAATTAAATACTAAACAGGGTTAAAAAGTAAACTCACCCCATTACAGGGTCTATAATATTATTTTCATAATTTCCAGGGGTCTAGCTACACTTATCAGAGGTGTTTTTCCTAATTTCTATTAAGTCCAGGGGTTAAAACTGATTTTTAAATGGATTTACATGATTTTCTTGAGTTCCAGGGGCTAGATCTGAAGTTTCCGGGGCTAGCTCTCAATTCCAGAGAACCCCAGGGGGTAGCACGTAAGAACTCCAGTCTTTATAACGCGGGGTCGACGTGGACCGTCCGATTTTAAACCGACGGCTGAGATTATAAGATTGAACCGGTACGCGGGGTTTTAAAGTCTACCGTGCGATTTAAAATAAACGGCGCACAAGCGGCCACGTCGCTCCGATCGAACGCGGGCGGCGCTGCCGGCGGCGCACGGCGGCGGGAAGCGGCGATCTCGCCGGAAACTTTCGGATCCTCGAGAATTCTGTCTAGAACTGTGATCTTATGGCCTAGATCGGTAGAGGGGAGGTCAGGGATCTCACCTCGGGGGTTTTCTCGAGCTCGGGGGTCCTGGAAAGTGATCGGCGGCGAGGTCCGAGGCAAAACCACGGCGAAGCTCGTCGGCGCTGGATTTACACCGTAAGTCTTCGGGTTTTCTGCACCTGCAAGGTTCCCCGAAGGCGGTGGATCAAGACCAGCGAGTTAGATCAGAGTTTCCGAGCTTAGATCGGCCAGAATTCACCGGCGAAGTCTCGGTGCTCACCGGAGTGAAAATCGGCGATCGCGTGAGGAAAACTGATCGGAGCTGGGGTTTTTATAGCCGGGGGAGGGCGGTGGGTCTGTTGTGATCGAGTTGGAGTCCTCTGGGTCCAGAATTCGGCTGCGGGATGCGGTTTCCCGATCGGTTGCGATCGCGCGCGCGGGAGAAAGTCCGGGGTCGCGGGGTTAGGGATGACATGTGGGTCCCACCCGTCAGCGAGGGGCAGCGCGGCGCGCGCGGGGGCGGGCTGGCGCGGGAGTAGCTGGGCCGGCTGGCGGGTTTCGGCCCACTGGCCAGTTTTTTCCCGATTTCCTTTTTCTTTTTCCATTTCTTTTCTGTTTTGGGTATAATTTGAATTCCAGTTTGAATTTGAATTTTTGCAAAACATGCAACACGTCCAAAAATTTCTAAATTCCCCTCTGAACATGGTTTAGGGTTTTAAATCAAAATTTGGATTTTGACTAAAAATTTGGGGTGTTACACCTCACGCCCTCCGAAGGCCTGAGCTCCGATGCCGGCCCTCGCCCTCTCCTCACAGGCGAACTCCGAAGCCGGACCTCACCCTCTCCTCAGAGGCTGAGCTTCGATGACCTCCAGACCTCACGCCCTCCGTGGGCCTGAGCTCCGATGCCAGCCCTCGCCCTCTCTTCAGAGGCAAGCTCCGAAGCCGGACCTCACCCTCTCCTCAGAGGCTGAGCTCCGATGACCTCCGGACCTTACGCCCTCCGTGGGCCTGAGCTCCGATGCCGGCCCTCGCCCTCTCCTCAGAGGCGAGCTCCGAAGCCGGACCTCACCATCTCCTAAGAGGCTGAGCTCCGATGACCTCCGGACCTCACGCCCTCCATGGGCATGAGCTCCGATGCCGGCCCTCGCCCTCTCCTCAGAGGCGAGCTCCGAAGCCGGACCTCACCCTCTCCTCAGAGGCTGAGCTCCGATGACCTCCGGACCTCACGCCCTCCGTGGGCCTGAGCTCCGATGCCGTCCCTCGCCCTCTCCTCAGAGGCGAGCTTCGAAGCCGGACTTCACCCTCTCCTCAAAGGCTGAGCTCCAATGACCTCTCGAACCTCTCCTCTTCTCAGAGGCTGAGCTCCGATGTGACACCCTCATCTCTGGTGTCAGCATATGTTTGTGTATTATAAAGAGAAAACATTTTAAGAAAAGTAGAAACAGAGAATAATATCAAAAGGATAACTAATAAGAGCCGAATCCAGCTCTAAGAGAGCGCCGAAGACAACTTACCACGGCCGCTGGCCACGTGGCGTGTTCGGAGCTCGTCCCTGCGAGGTGAGGAGAGGTCCGCCGCTAAAATAGCTACGTGGCAGGTTCGAGGCTCATCTCCGCAAAAGGGGAGAGGTCCGACCCTGGGGGACACATGTTGCTCTCGGAGCTTTCCTCTGTGGAAGAAGAAAAGGCGTTTCTGCAGGACACATGTCACCTGCGGAGCTAGTCATCACGGAAATCAGAGGACCGGTCGCACGGGATACGTGTCAATCTCGGAGCTCACCTCCAAGAGGTCCGGTTCTATCGGACACATGTCGCCACCGGAGCTTATCTCCAGGAGGTCTGTCGCTGCTGGACACGTGTCGACCTCGGGGCATGTCCCTAAAGAAAGAAGAGAGGAAAGACCGGCGCCAACACGTGGCATAAGCGGAGCTCACCTCCAAAGGAGGGGGAGGTCTCGCTCGTTGACACGCGGCACAACCGGAGCTCGTCTCTACGGAGAAGCAGATACCAGGCCCCGGAAGGACACGTGGAGCCTCCGGAGCTCATCGCCGCGAAGGTAACAATTTCTGGAGCGGCTGTTACGCGTAAGAATACCGGTATGTAAAGGAAACCGACCTGAATTCCACAACGTTACCGCACCAAATCAACTAAAGATAAGATGATAGGATCCAACGACGATCTGAATAAGACTCTTATTCGGGATACAATCAGATTAGGACTCTTCTCTTCCCGATTATAAATAGAACCCAGAACCTCTGGCCGAAACCACAAACTTCTTTTCCAACTCCTGAGCCGACGACTTAAAGCCCTAGCCCTAACTCGCCGAGTAAACCATCGCCGAAGCGCAACAAGGGAGATCATCGGAGGAGAACCGAGCGGTCTGAGGAGGATCTTGAAAACCAAGAAGGGCGTAAGGTAGGACTCCGACACCACCTTACGGCATCGTTGTATTCTCCTTGCATCTGTTCTTTGATTCCTTCCAGAAGCCTTCTCGTGGATAGATCACTTGATGATCAGGTTGATCTAAAGACAAGATCATCGCCACATCCACCTTTGATCTGAACACCTCTGTCCATGCAAGCCATGCAAGAACACGTACAGACCAATCTAATAAAATTAATCATAGGATAGCATGCATGTGCATCATCGCATCTAGTTTAAGTTTTGTGCATGATATTGATTGCTGTGAATCTTATATGCACGTGATCCTACCTAGCAGAACAAGCTCGGGGAGCTGTCTATGACGGACTGCAGCAACAAGGTTTTGGGATTCAAGAACAACCGGAACCGCAAGAACAAGGCAAGTGCTCCTTGACCATATTGATCCTATGTTTTGGGTAAAACTATTTTGTTTTGCGAAAAGGTGTGTGTGCTGAGTTAAACATGATGGGAAACCGTTTTTATAGGAGTTTACTAGTTTTGGTTGAACCACCCTTGTCGCCTGGGAAGTTTATGAGTCGGGTATGGTTTCTACTTTATGCTTCGCTGAGTCTATGGGATTGGGAAGCGAGATAGATGTGTCTAGCTAATTGCACTCGTAAATGATAATGAGAAACTGATGATGTTAATGAACATGGATCGAAGGGAGATCTAGTCAAGCCTGGGTTTGTGAATGAGGTAGCATGAGACAGTGGTTTACTTGCCATAGATCTAAGGACCGGTTCATGCATGCACATGCCAGGATAACAGTGCCACCACAAGGCCAAGTATGGGTGCGGCTTAGCTGAGTAATTAGGTAAGTTGCTAGAGTGTTATGGACTGTGGAAGGCGCGGGGAATGGGAGTCGAGTGAGGACTGCCCTGGGAACTGCATGGCACAAGAGGGGACCCGTGGGTGGGAGAATTGGAGATTCTAGCCTGCCGGTGAAACCTTAGTGAGTCCATACGTCTAGTAACCCCTTTGTAAAGGCTATTTTGTGATCTCTTGACCATACACCGACGGTTGTGTACTGGTATAATGGAGGTTCTGCAGTCGCTGACGGGTGACAAAATCACAAACTTGTGGGTAAAGAGGTGCAAACTCTGCAGAGTCTAAAACTATCATGATAGCCGAGCTTACGGACACAAGCACCTGGCTAAACTGCCATGATTAGATGGGATGGTTATTTGGATGGTTAGTGGGATGGTTCTTGGTTATGATTGTTGATTATGGTTATGGTTTGTTTTTGGGACTGTTGAGTCCGGTTGATAAGATGGTTGCATGACTGTTGAGTCATGGCATCGAGATTGGTCTCGGTGCGAGAAGGAGTTGTTTTATGAGATGGGATGGTAGTGAATACGGGAAGGTATTCGTGAGATGGTAGCGAATACGAGGAGGTATTCGTGAGTGTGAATAAAGGTTGGTTAATGTTCGGATGGAACATGGAAAGGGATGAAGGTATGTGGTAATTTAATACATGCTGGGATTACATTCATCTAAAGTTAAGTTGTTGTTTTATCATGGTTTTATAAATATGCTTTTCTGCAAATAAGCCTCTTTATACCTACCTTGTTATGAGCTGCATATCGTGTTTTTCCCGCACTTGCTGAGTACATCATTGTACTCAAACTTGCATTATTATTTCATCATCAGCAGCAGGAGAAGCCTACTATGAAGACCAAGTGGGGCATTAAGGCGTGTGATTTATTCTCAACCTTGCCTATGGAGGGTGTAGAGATGGAGCCACTTCTTCTTAGATTTGCTTCCGCATTAGTTAAATCGCTTCAGCATTTGAATAAAGACTTCCGCTGCATAAAAATAAGACTTCCGCTGTGAGCATGAGTCCAAGACTCATGAGGTATTGTAATAAATTCTGTTATTCGTGGTAATATATAATCTGAATTCAGTTTGTGAAACGTATGTGTATGTGTGATGAACATCCTGGGCACACATATGCATTAGTTCTCGGTTCCGTGGTTATCCACCGAATTGAGGGCGTCACATCCGATGACCTCTCGGACCTCCCCTCTTCTCAGAGGCTGAGCTCCGATGACCTCCGGACCTCATGCCCTCCGTGGACCTGAGATCTGATGTCGGCGCTCACCCTCTTCGCAGAGGCTGAGCCCCGATGCCGGACCTCACGTCCTCCGCTGGCCTGAGCTCCAATGACCTCCCGGATCTCCCCTCTTCTCAGAGGCTGTGCTCCGATGCCGGACCTCACGCCCTCCGCTGGCCTGAGCTCCGATGCCGACCCTCGCCTTCTCCTTAGAGGCAAGCTCCGAAGCCGGACCTCACCCTCTCCTCAGAGGCTGAGATCCGATGACCTCCGGACCTCACGCCCTCCGTGGGCCTGAGCTCCGATGCCGGCCCTCGCCCTCTCCTCAGAGGCGAGCTCCGGAGCCGGACCTCACCCTCTCCTCAGAGGCGAGCTCCAAAGCCGGACCTCCCCCTTTCACAAGGGCTGAGCTCCGATGCCAGGCTTCACCCTCTCCTCAGAGGCTGAACTCCGAAGCCGTCAAGACCCTGCCAGCACAGGGAGTACTCAAGACAAGAAAGTGCGCGGGTAGAAGAAGGCCCCACCTCGGGCTCGTTACCTCCCCCGAGATGAGCCTGGGGGCCACTGTCGGTACCCTTGATACAGGGTACCTCCGCGCACAGGGTAAAACTACCTAAGGACCTCGCTCCCTCCGCAGGGGCGAGCTCCGAAGGCGCCACATGTCCAGCGGGGCCGGAGCTCCCCTCCCCTCGGAGGATAGCTCCGGGTCTGCCACGTGGCCTAGGAGGCCGGACCTCGCCCCCTCCGCAAGGGCGAGCTCCGAAGGTTCCACGTGTCCAGCGGGGCTGGAGCTCCCCTCCTCTCGGAGGATAGCTTCGGGCCTGCCACGTGGCCTAGAAGGCCAGACCTCGCCCCCTCCGCGGGGGTGAGCTCTGAAGGCTCCACGTGTCCAGTGGGGCCGGAGCTCCCCTCTCCTCAGAGGTGAGCTCTGACACGACCCCACTGGTCCTGTCGAGCCAGGATCACGCTGAGGGGTGCTGCGTTGCACAGCACCGTATAACACACGTCAAAGGTACAAAGCGGAAGCGGAAGCTTTATTACATAAACAAGTTTATTAACATGTTTACATCAAAATAAGTTTAGTCCACACTCGCGGGCGTAGACTAAGCATCAAGTGCACGTTCAGCCCTCGAACGTGTCCTTGCTAGCACACACGCACACTAACTCTGCGGCGGGCACGACTCCCATTCGACGGGGTTCCCCTCCTGGGGTTCCGTCTCCTCTTCGGGAGTCCCTTCCTCATAGAACCCTGCAAAAGCTTCAAACACAAGCAGTGAGCACGAAGGCTCAGCAAGTCTGACCCGTCTCACCTAAACATGGAACTTCTACATGAGGGTAATGGGTTGCATGAGGTAAAAATCATTTGCAAGGACTCGCCTAATTAGTAGAACCTTACTTTCAAGTTTTAGCAGCAGGTTGTGGAGAACTTTATGCTAAGGCACATGAGAGAGCCGCAATCAAACAAGAAACGCATTTCTCTCATGTACTTTGCCCAAAGTTGAAAAGAACTTTAGTTAGCACTAAGCTACAACATATCATTAACAATCAATATCCAACTTTCAATCAGCAACATTTTAACATGTAACTAGCCTGTTCTTTCTACGTCACGGTACAGTGAACAAGTGGTACTCACTGACCGCGAGGGACGGCGATTATAATCGATTTACACCTGCAGGGTTACCCGAATAACCCGTCACGTACGCCCGTACTCGATGTTGCCTACAACAACCATCACGGACGCCGTACGCGACTACCTTTCACCCGTTAGCCAAATATTGAACCGGTCCCATCGTCCCGAGCAAGAGGTCCCTGCACGCGCATCTCTGTGCCGCCAGCTGATTTACACCTCGAGCTCTCAACCTACCCTCTGAACGACGGGCAATGCCTCAACACCCAGCTACCCGAGTTACATCAGTTTCCCGGTTCCCATATAGCCGGTAGGTCTTCGGTACTGTTCTAGCTTGTTCAACAGGCCCGCACACGGCTCGGTCCTCAATCGACACAAGCGGAGCTACAGCACACAGGCCCCAAAGTCCTGCTGCCCTTACTCTCCGCTCGGTCTCATTTTCTTGCCATGTGTTTCATGTGCTATCTCTACCCGAGCAATGTGCCTCTAGCCTATTCTCGCGAGTAGTTCCAACTACTCGACTTGTACCGAATCCTACTCTATCCTAGCAATGCAGTGGCTAACGAGGTTTTCAATCCTAAACCCAACCCATGGTTTTCTTGGCTGTGCAGTTGGGTTTCCAATCAAGACTCTAATGCAACGAACAAAGGGAAACAAGTATGTGCTCAAAACAATAAAATTTGTAAAAAGGTTAATGCAAACCGGGGCTTGCCTTGCTGCTCTTGGTCGTAGGCTAGCTGTTCCTCCGGAGTAACGAAGTCTAGGACTTCGGGTTCCTCCTCGACCTTAGCGACTACATGATAAGAACAATGTATGTATTAATTAAATGCCTTTGTATTAACTTTGAAGTTGTGAAGTCTATAACCCTTACTAGACAGACCTAATGACTGTGAAACTTTTACTGTGGCTTGGTTACAACCTAAACAAAGACTTGGTCAAGTTTTAGTTGCAGCAAAGCTCATTTGAGCCCTCCACAAATAATTATGTCCTTGACCTTAATTGGAACCCTTAGGGTGTTCTAGGGATTTTCATGAGACAAACTATGACTTTCTGAAAACTAGATTTTCAGAGGGTCCTAATGGAGTTGGTCTCACTTAATTTGGAAGTCTCTAACTAAAGATATGAGCTAAACAATTTCAGAGAAAATCCTGAAAATGTTTCTGAACATTTTCTATTTTCTCTGGAACAGTTTTACTAATCACACCATTAGGTGGACTAAATGAGCTCAAATGGATCTGAAATTTTTATGGTAGTTCAAGGATATTTTGGTGAACATCTCAGCAAAATTTCAGGATTTTCCTCCAAAGGATTCTCCAGTTAAAATTCCTAACAGTTTAAACTTTGAGGAATTAATTCTGGAGAACTAAGGAATTTCATGAAGTGAAACTTGATTTTCTGGAAAGTACTCAGAGAGCTGAATCCAGCAAAATTTGGTTCACTCAATTTGGAGCTTTCTAGCCAAAGTTATAAGGATTTGAAGTTTGAAGGAAATCTGAAAATCGGGGAAAAGTTTAAACTCGCGCGTGGGCCCAGGGGACACGCGTCGCACGCCGAAGCGACAGCACACCGCGGCCCACAAGGCTTTTGCGCGCCAGCACACCCGATCCCGGCCGCAGCCGGATCCCGATTCAAAATATCGGCCGCTGACAGCTGGGGTCCACCCCCTTCTTCAACCTCGCGACACCCGCGCTCCGCCGCCGAGGGACCTCGCCGGAGAGCTCGCCGCTGGCTGCTGTACCGCTCCAAACTTCTTGATTCTGGCCGCCCCTGCCTACTTTTACTTGGGGAACATGATCCGAGGGTCAGCTGCTCATGACAACGGCCGGAGCATGGTCGGCGACGAGCCGCCATATCGGAACGACTTCGGCCATGTCGGCTGATGCCCCTAGTGCCTCAGCTACTTGGGAAACCGGTCGGGGAGCATCAGTGGACCTCAGAGAAGGTCGACATGAACTCGGGGCAGCTCGGGGAAGGCCCGAAATAGGTCCTCACCGTGCGCCCGATACCCCCCGTTCGTTCCGCCATTAGTAGACCTTGAATTACGCCGGGCACAGAGGTTCTCCGGCCCAGAGTTGTGAAGGCAACTTGTGCGTCACCGTGTCTAGCTCGTGTGGGAGTGGCCTGAGGCCCTCTAATCCTTTCTAGAGCACGAATTAAACAGAATCGTACCCGAAGGTCGTTCTGCACACAGAAAGGGGAAAAGTGGAAATTCGCCGCCGGTGAGCAACCACTCGAGCTGTGGCTCGGAGATGAGCAGCACCGGTCACCTGCGCGTCCAAGGGTGTCTTGGCTCGGGCGTGACAACGCCCAGGTTGGGCTGTCCACGAGAGCCCGAGGTGCGGCGGTTTCCAGTTCCGAGTTTGATCTTTCGGCACAGCCGATATCACTCGGTTTCAATCGATTTCTATCAATGGGAAGGATGGAAGATGGTAGCTAGTACCTTGCTGGGACCTTGGAACGGAAAGAAGGAGCTGCGATCGGCTTGATCAAGCAGGAACTCGAGCGGCGGCGATGGCAGTGGGAAAAGCAGTCGCGCACGTCGGTAGCTCGGGGAAATGGTGACTGAAGCACGCCGGGGAGGGAATAAATAGCCCGGCCGGCTGGTCTCCGGCTTGGGGCACGCAGCAGGAGCTGGCGCCGGCTGCCCCCTTCGGTGGCGCGCGCGCACAGCTGCCGGGAACCGACTGAACTGTGGTTCAGTCGGTTTGCTTTGAGGCAGAGGCTGACATGTGGGTCCCACTTCTCTTTTAACCTCTGAAATTTATTCCTAACAGCTGTGGTAAACAGTGAACCCTATTCTACCCTTGGCAATTCAAATTATTCACCCAAGAGCCATTTGAATTGATCAAAGTTCAAATGAGGTTTGGTTTGAATGAATTTCAGCACAAGTGCAGTTTGAAATTCAAATAAAGTTTGAATTTCTCCCCCTTAGCTCATGTCAAGATCAACTCCAAATGGAGTGAAAATTGGTGTGTGAGCTCACAAAAATGTGCTGAGCAAGAATATGCCTTCCACTTTTACATTCAGTGGGTGAAAACAGTTTGAATTTGAATATGGTTTCAAACTGCCCTTTTCCTAACTATACCCAAAATGACCTCAAAAAGGTTTTGAATTTGGGTGGAACTTGGCATGGACATCCTTAGCAAAGTGTAGGAGTCTTCATATGTCCAGCCCATCTATATCACATGTGGGAAGTACCACTTTTGCAATGTGTGAGTTTGTTCCCTAATGAGCATGTTGATAATTGTTACTTGCTCTTTATTTGTGTTCATCATTCTTCCTCAAATGAGGTGTGTGGTGTGGTGATGAACACTGCAAATGAGTGTCAAAAACTGAGGCCCTTACATTCCTCCCCCCTTAAAAGAATCTCGTCCCGAGATTATAAGGTGAAATGAGAGAGAGGACAGTGGAAAATTACCGAATATGCGACGTGAAAAAGTCGGGGTAGTTAGTGCGAAGGAATTCTTCGCTCTCCCATGTCGCTTCGTCCATGGAGTGATTACTCCATAGAATCTTGTAGAACCACAACGTACGGTTGCGTGTGGTTCGGGCCTTTTCATCAATAATCTGCACCGGTTCCTCCCGATAGGTGAGATCCGGTTGCAGTTCTTTAATGTCTTCCAGCTGAACGGTAGTTGATAGCTTGAGACACTTCCTCAGCTGGGAAATGTGAAAGACGTCGTGCACACCGGAAAGTGCTTCTGGTAATTTCAGCCGGTATGCTACCGATCCACATCTTTCGGTAATCTGGAATGGACCGATGAATCGGGGTGCCAACTTTCCTCTCACCCCAAATCTGTTTACGCCCTTCATTGGAGACACTCGTAGATATACGTGGTCCCCAACTTCGAATTGTAATGGGCGCCTTCTCCGGTCCGCATACTGTTTCTGTCGGGATTGAGCGGCTTTTAGGTTCGCTTGAATTAATCGAACCTTTTCTTCCGCGTTGTTGACAAGATCAATCCCGAAGGTAACCCTCTCGCCAGATTCACACCAGTTCAGTGGTGTGCGGCATTTTCTCCCGTATAGCGCCTCGTAGGGCGCCATCTTGATGCTGGCTTGGTACCCATTGTTGTACGAGAACTCGGCTAATGGCAAGTGATCATCCCAATTCTTGCCGTGGTCGATAGCGCAAGCTCGTAGCATGTCTTCTAGGATTTGATTTACCCGCTCCGTTTGCCCATCCGTCTGCGGGTGGTAGGCTGAACTACGGATCAGCTTCGTCCCCAAGGCAGCGTGTAGCTGCTCCCAAAAACGGGACACAAATAAAGTGCCCCGGTCCGATACGATGGTACGGGGTACGCCGTATAAGCATAGGATCCGTGAGATGTACAGTTCAGCGTACTTCTTGGCGTTGTAGTTGGTGTTGACCGGGATGAAATGGGCAACTTTGGTGAGCCGATCGACGATCACCCACACAGAATCATGTTTCTGTAAGGTGGTGGGTAAACCGACGACGAAATCCATGCTCACGTCCTCCCACTTCCAGGCAGGAATGCCCAGTGGTTGCAGCAGTCCCGGTTTCCGCATGTGGTCTGCCTTCACCCGTCGACATGTATCACACTCGGACACGTATTTTGCCGTCTCTCGCTTCATCCGTGTCCACCAAAACTTGCTTCTGAGTTCTTGATACATCTTGTTGCTTCCGGGGTGAATAGAAAACTTTGATAAGTGAGCTTCATCAAAGATTCTCTTCCTTAACTCCGGGTTTCGGGGTACGACGATCCGGTCCTTGAACCATAAGACGCCGTCTCCGTCCTTCCGGAAACATTTCAACTCCCCACTGTCTACACGTCTCCGCAAATGTGACATGCCCTTGTCATTCTTCTGGGCTGCCGCTATCTCTTCACGGATGGTGGGGATCAAAGCTAGGTTGTAGAGAGCTCCATGTGGAATCACATGTAGTGGTGGTTCGCTCTCTTCCAACGGTGTGATGGTCAGATTATTGACGTGTGACTTGCGGCTTAGCGCGTCTGCCACAACGTTTGCCTTGCCCGGATGATAATGGATCTCTATCTCGTAATCCTTTATCAGTTCCAACCATCTTCGTTGCCTCATGTTCAGCTCCTTCTGAGTGAAGATGTACTTGAGGCTTTTGTGGTCGGTATATAAATGTACGAGGTTACCGAGTAGGTAGTGCCTCCACATTTTCAGTGCAAGTACCACGGCAGCGAGCTCCAAATCGTGAGTTGGATAATTTTGCTCATGGTTCCTAAGCTGTCGTGATCCATACGCGACCACTCTTCGGTCTTGCATCAGCACACATCCGAGCCCAATGCCGGATGCATCGCAGTACACCTCGAACGGTTTTGTTGTGTCTGGCTGCGCCAAAACCGGTGCTGATGTCAGGTGCTTGACTAAAGCCTTGAATGCTGCTTCACATGCTGGACTCCAAACATATTTGGTAGCCTTCTTCAGCAGCTCTGTCATTGGCCTGGCAATCTTCGAGAAGTTCGGAATGAACCTCCGATAATATCCCGCGAGTCCGAGGAAACTCCGTACCTCATGAACAGTTCTCGGGGATTTCCAATTCAGCACTTGCGTGATTTTGCTCGGGTCCACAGCGATACCCTCCGCTGAGATGATATGCCCGAGGAAAGGCACTTGCGATATCCAAAACTCGCATTTGCTGAACTTTGCGTATAACTTGTGATCCCGCAGCCGCTGCAAGACTATACGCAGATGTTTCTTGTGATCTTCCTCCGACTTGGAGTATACCAGGATGTCGTCGATGAAGACCACGACAAACTTGTCCAGCTCCGGCATGAACACCGAGTTCATTAAATACATGAAGTGAGCTGGAGCATTGGTGAGGCCAAAGGACATGACCAGGTACTCATAAAGTCCGTACCTTGTCGAAAAAGCTGTCTTTGGAATGTCCTCAGCCCTGATCTTAATCTGATGGTACCCGGATCTTAAATCCATCTTGGAAAAGACCTTTGCTTCGACCAACTGATCAAACAACATGTCGATCCGTGGTAACGGGTACTTGTTCTTGATGGTTACGGCATTTAATGGACGGTAGTCCACGCAAAGCCGCAACGTTTCATCCTTCTTTTTGACAAATAATGCCGAACAACCCCATGGCGAGGAGCTCGGCCTAATAAAACCCTTCTCCAGAAGGTCCGTGAGCTGAATCTTCAGTTCCGCCAACTCCTTGGGCGCCATCTTGTACGGCCTTTGGGATATTGGCATGGTTCCCGGTGCAAGTTCAATCTTGAACTCCACCTCTCTATCGGGTGGCATCCCCGGCAAATCATCCGGGAATACATCAGGGAACTCTCGGACCACTGGAATGTCTTCCAATCTGATGGTTGTGGCTTGATAGACACTTGGAAGTTTTATTTCTGGACTGTCCAGAAATAATGAGTGAGAACCGTGCACTTCTGAGTTTAAGTGCACGACTCGGAGGACGGTGTCTAAAACAGCGCCGTGGCGGGTTAACCACGACATCCCTAGGATGACATCGACCTTCTGTCCCTCTAAGATAATGAGAGACGTGGGGTACACTCTACCCGCTAAGCATAATGGTGCTTTGGAGACCATTACGCTTGCTGAAATCTTCCCACCCGGTGAACAAATTAAATATGGACTATCGGTGGGTAGTATCGGCAAGCTGTGTTTAGCAATGAAAGCTTGGCTAATAAAATTATGCGTGGCGCCTGAATCAAATAGTACTATAGCGGGATGCTGGTGGAGTTGGAACATACCCGCAAGGATTGGCTCGCCCTCCGGCACGTCCTCAATGGCAAGCTGGTGGACAGTGCCGGGCCTAGGGTTTGCCCGCCGCGCATTAGTAGGGTTCCGGGGTTGATTCCTCCCCGGAAACTGTGGTACCACTCCGCCGCCTTGCCTCTCCGGGCAACTGCTCGCGAAGTGTCCTGGACGACCACACTTGTAACATGTGGCCGCTGCTGGTGGAGTACTCGGGGGACGAAAGCCCGGCATGCGTTGCGGAGGTGCAAACGCACGCGGCATCGCCCGCTGCTGCTGCTGTTGTTGCGGTGGTGCTGGCAGTGCCGGCCGGAATGCCGGTGAAGAATACGGCCGACCGCGGAACGGCATCGACCGCTGTGGTGGCTGCCAGCGCGGACCTGATGGTGGGCGATTCACCATCCGAAACTTCTGAGAAGGACCGCCTCCTTCTCCGCTGCTCTGCGGCGCGCTTCGCTTTCGCTCTGCCGCCGCCAACTCCTTGCCGGAGTCTTCCTGAACAATCGCAGCATCAATTATGTCGTTGAGGCTGCCGCGATTGAACATCGCCAGCTTGTCCTTCAGGAGCGGGTTAAGCCCCGGGTAAAAGTGGTCCCGCCGCTTCTCGTCCGTATCTGCGTGATACGACGCGTAGAGTGCGAGATCGTTGAACGCTCTGGAGTACTCCAGCGCGTTCCGGCTCCCTTGTTGCAGGTGTAGGAATTCCTGCGTCTTCCTCTTCATCAAACCGGGCGGTATATGATAGGCCCGGAAGGCCGTCCGAAACTCCGCCCAGGTCATCACTCGGTCGGTGGGTTGTGAAGCACAAAAGTTGGCCCACCACGCGCTCGCGGATCCTTGGAGCTGCTGGACCGCGAACTGAGTCTTGCGCTGCTCGCTGATTTGGAGCAGCCCGAACTTCATCTCTATGGCGCGGAGCCAGTTGTCCGCGTCAAGTGGTTCATCCGCCCTTGAGAATACAGGGGGATGAGTCGCCAGGAAGTCGGAGTAGGAGCTCTGTTGGCGCTCCTCGCGATCTTGACGTCTCTCTGGGCGAGACGTATTCGCAATTAACGTTTGCAGCAGCTCTGTATGCTGCTGATGTGAACCCGCCATTGCCGCGACAATGTCGGCCAATGTAACCGTTGGCAGTGGCGGTGGCGGTGTTTGCTGTTGCTGTTGCTGCTGCTGTCCCGAGGAGTCCTCGGGAGGCGGTTGGGAGGTCTCTCCCCCTTGGCTAGTACCTCCAACATCAGGGTTGGCACGAGTACGCGTCATTCTGAATTTCAACACAGCAGCAATTAGCACATGTCTTACTCAAAATTCCATAAACAGCAGTAAGTATTGAAGCGACGCATGACTAACTTGCACAACATTCACATATATTGATAAAGCATAAACTTTATACAAGATACATTATTCTCGGACCTCCGAGAAGTCGTGCTCATGCCGTCACTACCTATACATACGCTACTGTCTACACGACATGTCACCGATTACAAAAGTTGGGTTACGCTACCCTAGCTGCCCTACTTGGCAACCGTAACCCCCTACTCGGAGTAGAACTCGACCTCCTGTGGGTCGTCCTCCTCCGGTACCTCTGCTGGTGGCTCGGGGTCTACCACCTCTTCTCCCATTCCAGGTTCTCCCATGGCTGGAAGACCCAAGACTACCGGTACGCCCAATACCGGGGGCACGAGGTCCTGCAATGCATGCACCTCGTCCATAGCTTGGTTGTAGTCCTCTTCCCAGCCTTGTCCTTCCTCAATAGCGTCGTCCCGCTCTTGAGCAAGGTCCTCATTCTGCTGGGTTAGGGTCTGCACCAGCTCTTGCAACGTCGCAATGTCAACACGGCTCTTCTTCTTTGCCTTCTTCAGACGACGCAACTGATTGTGTTGTTCATTCAGTCGCTTGATCGTCGGAAGGAGCACATTGCGGAGTGCACTGTGAGCACTCTCAAAATGATCTCCACGGCTTGTGCTCTCCTTGAGCTTGGTGGCGAGATGCTCCGTATGAACAGCTTGGCTGTCCATCACAGCGTTTCCCGCCCTCATTTGGAGGCTGAGATTTGCCTCCGCGGGGTTGTACCTTGGGCAACTCGGGTTTGTTGCCTCTAGGTACCTCTCTTCCCACACATGCTGAGCTCGTCCCTCCACCGGAACGAGTGCATATGGAGTGCCCTCCATAGCCTGCACGTGTAGTTGGCAG
Source organism: Neostapfia colusana (assembly GCA_030760725.1). Taxonomy (NCBI): domain Eukaryota; kingdom Viridiplantae; phylum Streptophyta; class Magnoliopsida; order Poales; family Poaceae; genus Neostapfia; species Neostapfia colusana. The sequence continues at coordinate 106,102,022 of JASWHV010000002.1, read as the reverse complement.
AAACGTGACATAGTGTCACGGGCTGCCACTTGCCACATCCCTTCCGGTTGTCTTCCTCTCACCGTGACGGTGAATGGCACCCAACCGGGTGGCGTAGGCCCTGCAGGAACCTCGACATGGATCGTCCACGTCTTGTTCCCCTCTTCGCCTTCTTCCTTGGCGAAGTATTGCGGCATCTGGTTGTACCCGAAATATTGGAGCATTAGGCACAATGCTCCCGGGTAGCCGCTACGGTCAGAGCAGTGGGAAACTACCCACCCGTTCTCCAACCGTTTATCTGCTGCCATCTGTAAAAATATATTTGAGAAATGTCAAATATTTATTTAAACAGTAAACCATTGAGTTATAACATAAGATATGTCATTGAACCCTTAACACTTGGAAACATAGTTCAAATTTTTAAACAAATTTGACTGCTGATCTGCTGTTCCCATGACAGCCCTGACCAGTTTCCATATCAATCTGATTTAGGCCAGGTTAAAAGCAAAACCAGTCCTGGAGCTCAACATCAAAGTTACAGTTAACTTCAATAGCTTTCCAGAAAGTATTTGGTTGGCCTAAGATCTGCTCTGGTTCAAAAGTTATGAGATGTCAAAGTTAACAGAATTTCTGGAAACAATTGGACAGCACCTCCCTGCCTTAGGTACTGATTTGATCCAAGAATCCCAGTTAATTCTGTTCCTAATCTGACAAAACTTTCTGTTACAAAGTTGTAACCCATCTCATAATCTTTCCAGAACTACCTCATTTCCTATTTTTGGATTTTTAAGCAGGAAGTTATGCTTAATTTACAGAGAGTTTACAGAGAGTCTTTGCTCTGTCCTGTTTTCTGGACAGTTTCAACTCTACTGCATTTTTCGAGTGGTTAAGGGACGAAACACCTCTGGAACTCAACAGAAAAGTTGTAAAGCTCCTCCAAAGCTTTCCAGAAATGTATCATACGACCCCAACCTCGAAAGAACTCAACCTCTAACCTCTGATTACTTCAGCCTTGATTTAGCTGAAAACAGAGTGCTCTGTCCTTAACATCCTATAAGTTGAAAACTTGTTAGCTTTGAATATCCTGTTCAAGGGAAGGAGTTACATCAAGTTTTACTACTTTGGATCAAAACCTTCAAATTTTTAAATGAAGTTGTTCATTTAGTTGGGTGTGACGTTGATGCGTCACCAGATCATGTCGGTACTACGTCCTCACAAAGAAAAACCTATACCGGACTTAGCCGGCTTCGTTAGTTTAGTGGCACTACTCGTCACTCGCACACGGATGCTACACGTCTACCGTTTCGTGGTAAGGCTACCTGCAGAAATTCAACCAATCATCAGACTCGGCTGCACACCGAGCCCGGAATCCATACAGTTGGTACATCCGGCCGTCATCACTCGCCCGGATGTTCTCAAGCCAAACACGCCCTGAGTTACGTGTTCACGTTTCAGACCACGTGACGGGGTCTCCCATGTTGCACCACGCACGCCAGGGACAGACGTTGCTCGAATACCCCAAACGACATGAAGAGTCGTAGAGGATATCAAAGCGGGTCGGGTTACCTGCCACCCGTGGGGCTCCACCCTTCAGCTTGTGCGCACTGGTGGACAGCGCTTACGTGCACCCCCCAAGACATGAACGTCCCGAGATGCACGATTTTCCGACATAACAAATAAGTTAATAAGCCACTTTCTATATACTAATAACATCCTTATACGGGCTACTAACTCGTTCCTCACTGGATTTTTGAAAAAGAAGACCTTTGTACTGTGCTAAACCTCAAGCGAGCTCTGATACCACGCTGACACGACCCCACTGGTCCTGTCGAGCCAGGATCACGCTGAGGGGTGCTGCGTTGCACAGCACCGTATAACACACGTCAAAGGTACAAAGCGGAAGCGGAAGCTTTATTACATAAACAAGTTTATTAACATGTTTACATCAAAATAAGTTTAGTCCACACTCGCGGGCGTAGACTAAGCATCAAGTGCACGTTCAGCCCTCGAACGTGTCCTTGCTAGCACACACGCACACTAACTCTGCGGCGGGCACGACTCCCATTCGACGGGGTTCCCCTCCTGGGGTTCCGTCTCCTCTTCGGGAGTCCCTTCCTCATAGAACCCTGCAAAAGCTTCAAACACAAGCAGTGAGCACGAAGGCTCAGCAAGTCTGACCCGTCTCACCTAAACATGGAACTTCTACATGAGGGTAATGGGTTGCATGAGGTAAAAATCATTTGCAAGGACTCGCCTAATTAGTAGAACCTTACTTTCAAGTTTTAGCAGCAGGTTGTGGAGAACTTTATGCTAAGGCACATGAGAGAGCCGCAATCAAACAAGAAACGCATTTCTCTCATGTACTTTGCCCAAAGTTGAAAAGAACTTTAGTTAGCACTAAGCTACAACATATCATTAACAATCAATATCCAACTTTCAATCAGCAACATTTTAACATGTAACTAGCCTGTTCTTTCTACGTCACGGTACAGTGAACAAGTGGTACTCACTGACCGCGAGGGACGGCGATTATAATCGATTTACACCTGCAGGGTTACCCGAATAACCCGTCACGTACGCCCGTACTCGATGTTGCCTACAACAACCATCACGGACGCCGTACGCGACTACCTTTCACCCGTTAGCCAAATATTGAACCGGTCCCATCGTCCCGAGCAAGAGGTCCCTGCACGCGCATCTCTGTGCCGCCAGCTGATTTACACCTCGAGCTCTCAACCTACCCTCTGAACGACGGGCAATGCCTCAACACCCAGCTACCCGAGTTACATCAGTTTCCCGGTTCCCATATAGCCGGTAGGTCTTCGGTACTGTTCTAGCTTGTTCAACAGGCCCGCACACGGCTCGGTCCTCAATCGACACAAGCGGAGCTACAGCACACAGGCCCCAAAGTCCTGCTGCCCTTACTCTCCGCTCGGTCTCATTTTCTTGCCATGTGTTTCATGTGCTATCTCTACCCGAGCAATGTGCCTCTAGCCTATTCTCGCGAGTAGTTCCAACTACTCGACTTGTACCGAATCCTACTCTATCCTAGCAATGCAGTGGCTAACGAGGTTTTCAATCCTAAACCCAACCCATGGTTTTCTTGGCTGTGCAGTTGGGTTTCCAATCAAGACTCTAATGCAACGAACAAAGGGAAACAAGTATGTGCTCAAAACAATAAAATTTGTAAAAAGGTTAATGCAAACCGGGGCTTGCCTTGCTGCTCTTGGTCGTAGGCTAGCTGTTCCTCCGGAGTAACGAAGTCTAGGACTTCGGGTTCCTCCTCGACCTTAGCGACTACATGATAAGAACAATGTATGTATTAATTAAATGCCTTTGTATTAACTTTGAAGTTGTGAAGTCTATAACCCTTACTAGACAGACCTAATGACTGTGAAACTTTTACTGTGGCTTGGTTACAACCTAAACAAAGACTTGGTCAAGTTTTAGTTGCAGCAAAGCTCATTTGAGCCCTCCACAAATAATTATGTCCTTGACCTTAATTGGAACCCTTAGGGTGTTCTAGGGATTTTCATGAGACAAACTATGACTTTCTGAAAACTAGATTTTCAGAGGGTCCTAATGGAGTTGGTCTCACTTAATTTGGAAGTCTCTAACTAAAGATATGAGCTAAACAATTTCAGAGAAAATCCTGAAAATGTTTCTGAACATTTTCTATTTTCTCTGGAACAGTTTTACTAATCACACCATTAGGTGGACTAAATGAGCTCAAATGGATCTGAAATTTTTATGGTAGTTCAAGGATATTTTGTTGAACATCTCAGCAAAATTTCAGGATTTTCCTCCAAAGGATTCTCCAGTTAAAATTCCTAACAGTTTAAACTTTGAGGAATTAATTCTGGAGAACTAAGGAATTTCATGAAGTGAAGCTTGATTTTCTGGAAAGTACTCAGAGAGCTGAATCCAGCAAAATTTGGTTCACTCAATTTGGAGCTTTCTAGCCAAAGTTATAAGGATTTGAAGTTTGATGGAAATCTGAAAATCGGGGAAAAGTTTAAACTCGCGCGTGGGCCCAGGGGACACGCGTCGCACGCCGAAGCGACAGCACACCGCGGCCCACAAGGCTTTTGCGCGCCAGCACACCCGATCCCGGCCGCAGCCGGATCCCGATTCAAAATATCGGCCGCTGACAGCTGGGGTCCACCCCCTTCTTCAACCTCGCGACACCCGCGCTCCGCCGCCGAGGGACCTCGCCGGAGAGCTCGCCGCTGGCTGCTGTACCGCTCCAAACTTCTTGATTCTGGCCGCCCCTGCCTACTTTTACTTGGGGAACATGATCCGAGGGTCAGCTGCTCATGACAACGGCCGGAGCATGGTCGGCGACGAGCCGCCATATCGGAACGACTTCGGCCATGTCGGCTGATGCCCCTAGTGCCTCAGCTACATGGGAAACCGGTCGGGGAGCATCAGTGGACCTCAGAGAAGGTCGACATGAACTCGGGGCAGCTCGGGGAAGGCCCGAAATAGGTCCTCACCGTGCGCCCGATACCCCCCGTTCGTTCCGCCATTAGTAGACCTTGAATTACGCCGGGCACAGAGGTTCTCCGGCCCAGAGTTGTGAAGGCAACTTGTGCGTCACCGTGTCTAGCTCGTGTGGGAGTGGCCTGAGGCCCTCTAATCCTTTCTAGAGCACGAATTAAACAGAATCGTACCCGAAGGTCGTTCTGCACACAGAAAGGGGAAAAGTGGAAATTCGCCGCCGGTGAGCAACCACTCGAGCTGTGGCTCGGAGATGAGCAGCACCGGTCACCTGCACGTCCAAGGGTGTCTTGGCTCGGGCGTGACAACGCCCAGGTTGGGCTGTCCACGAGAGCCCGAGGTGCGGCGGTTTCCAGTTCCGAGTTTGATCTTTCGGCACAGCCGATATCACTCGGTTTCAATCGATTTCTATCAATGGGAAGGATGGAAGATGGTAGCTAGTACCTTGCTGGGACCTTGGAACGGAAAGAAGGAGCTGCGATCGGCTTGATCAAGCAGGAACTCGAGCGGCGGCGATGGCAGTGGGAAAAGCAGTCGCGCACGTCGGTAGCTCGGGGAAATGGTGACTGAAGCACGCCGGGGAGGGAATAAATAGCCCGGCCGGCTGGTCTCCGGCTTGGGGCACGCAGCAGGAGCTGGCGCCGGCTGCCCCCTTCGGTGGCGCGCGCGCACAGCTGCCGGGAACCGACTGAACTGTGGTTCAGTCGGTTTGCTTTGAGGCAGAGGCTGACATGTGGGTCCCACTTCTCTTTTAACCTCTGAAATTTATTCCTAACAGCTGTGGTAAACAGTGAACCCTATTCTACCCTTGGCAATTCAAATTATTCACCCAAGAGCCATTTGAATTGATCAAAGTTCAAATGAGGTTTGGTTTGAATGAATTTCAGCACAAGTGCAGTTTGAAATTCAAATAAAGTTTGAATTTCTCCCCCTTAGCTCATGTCAAGATCAACTCCAAATGGAGTGAAAATTGGTGTGTGAGCTCACAAAAATGTGCTGAGCAAGAATATGCCTTCCACTTTTACATTCAGTGGGTGAAAACAGTTTGAATTTGAATATGGTTTCAAACTGCCCTTTTCCTAACTATACCCAAAATGACCTCAAAAAGGTTTTGAATTTGGGTGGAACTTGGCATGGACATCCTTAGCAAAGTGTAGGAGTCTTCATATGTCCAGCCCATCTATATCACATGTGGGAAGTACCACTTTTGCAATGTGTGAGTTTGTTCCCTAATGAGCATGTTGATAATTGTTACTTGCTCTTTATTTGTGTTCATCATTCTTCCTCAAATGAGGTGTGTGGTGTGGTGATGAACACTGCAAATGAGTGTCAAAAACTGAGGCCCTTACAAGCTCCGGGCCTGACACGTGGCCAGCAGAGCAGCGCTGCCCGCCCGGCGGGATAGGCAGCGGGAGTAAAGGCGTGCCATGCCTTTACCGTACGAAGCATTCAAGACCCGCGCCTTCCCAAGACGAAGAGGCATGGCGCACGCCTGTCAGGAGGCACTGCGACCCGTCACAGTCAAGACATGCGCACAGTGTCTGAAGCTGCAGACCATTAAAGGCAACCACAAGGCATGGACAAGCCGTACCCTGCCGCCCCTGCCATCACCAATGGCTACACCTAGCCTGCGGCATAGGCAGGGTGGCAGGACGACCACCTCGAAGCCAGCGCCAAGACTATGTAGCTGGTAGGAAGTCACCCCGGGGCCACCTGTCGGGTCCCCGGGGCCCACCTTGTAAGCCGCCCAAGCCTTGGACTATAAAAGGCTCGGGTAGGCAACGTTACAGAGGGTTCGCACTTTAGCGGTTCGACATTTTACACTCTCACGCAGGGTCCGCTCCTGAGCACCAAGCAATACAACGAGCATCTCTGCTCACCGTGGGCGTAGGGTATTACGCTCCGGCGGCCTGAACCACGTAAAAATCCCTGTGTCAAGCTTCTCCCTCCATCGTCCCTAACGTGTAAGCTCTCCGTGAGTGACTAGCCCCTCCGAAAAAGAACCTCCGCGGGCTGCCCAGAGCAGGCCCGGGGGAAGTGTCGGCTACACACTTCGACAAATTCTTTCATGTTTTCTTTCTTTAAAGGGTAGCATAGAGGCTGGGGACAGGGCTTAGGACAGCGAAAATCCCAGAAAGAACCAGCCACCCTCGGTACCCGGGGCGAATCACTGCTTTGTGGCATGGCCTGTTGCCCCTATTGCTAAAGAAAGCTGGAAATAGGAAAAATATTTCCTGTCCGGTGCACCCCATTACAATCTATGTTGGCCCATGCGTAGCAGTTATGAATGTTGTGTTCGGAGCCATCTTACACACTAATCCTCCACACTAGTCCTACATGCCCATGGCGGAATCAGTTCCATCGCCACACTACCAAGGGGTCAGGACAACGGTGACCCGGAGTCAGAGCCCCGGTCGTCACTGGATCCAACAAGTCACTCTGCTGTGACGGCCCTCGCGTGAGCGAGGCGCCAAAAGTGGGGGACCTGCTCACATCACAGTTAGGAGAGCGGTACGAGTACATGGTGCACCTTGACTCCAAAGCACTAATAGTATGGAAAAGTATGTAGCCCTCATATTTGGCTTGATTACTGGTTTTTCTCTAGGAGAACAGCAGATGTGGGTTAGGAGGAGACTCCCATCTCGCCATTAAGCGAGGCGAGTGAGAGTAACCCTGTATCGGCCCGCAGCCAGCTCCCTACCTTATCTATGTGCGAAAGATGGGGAAATGATTTCGTGCTTTGGAGTAGTGCCACATCCCCTGCGCCAACAATGCGGTGGCAGACAACCTTCCAATCTGCATGTGCTCCGGTCCCTGAAGGCACCTTTGAAAGGAAGCTACTGCGTCATACAGCCTGGCCTGCCGAACCAGGCGAAGGGGGCGAGCCTGGCACCTCGAAGCCAGCAGTCCCGATGCCCCTGCAACTATGGCGCTCGCCAAGGATCGTATGCGTCACCGAGGGCTCCGTGACCTCTGCGCCCAAGATCCGAAAAGCTCAAGTAGGTCCGATGCATGGATCACGGAGGTCCGGGCCTACTTGAAGGACAATGTCCTTCCTGATGAACGTGTATCCGCTGAAATCGATCGTTCGTACAGCTAGAAGATACATACGGGTAGACAGAAATCTCTACCAGTGTGGCGCTGACAGCGATCTGACATATTCGCAGAGATCCATGAGGGCGAGTGTGGCAACCGCTTCGTTCCACACGCTGGACGATAAAGACTTCCAGCATGGCTTTTACTGACCGATAGCCCCCCTGGATGTCGTCGAGCTAGTCAAGAGATGCGAAGCACAAAGTTCTGTGCCAAGCAGATCCACACACTAGCGCAGACGCCGCAAATGACCTTGCCCTCATGACCGTTAGAAGCATGATGGCTGGGAACCTTGGTGCTGCAACTTAGCAGTGTCGGGAAGCCGGGCAGCACATGTCCCAGGACAAAGCCTCAACGGCTTCCTGGATGACCACGTCGCCCAAACTCGGACCATCTCAATAGGGCCATGGTAGTCTGGACCCCTCGGAAAGCCGATGCCCACGCCTTGACCCATCCAGTCTATTTGGTAGGCGTGCTCCCTCCCCACCAAGTGACCACACCTACCAGGAGGCCATCTCGGCAAATTACGCGGGCAGGGCATCAAGCTGTTTCAACAACGATCAGAAGATCCAGAGCGATGTCTACAACAAGCTGCGGATAAGGACTGAACTATCCTAGTGTCTTCGCATCACCAGGAACCCAGAAGGAGTGTAAGCCCCACTACCCGGGCGCTTTGGGTACTTGCGCCGCTAAAGAACAGGGGAAGCAAGCTTGAGATATAAGTAAGTCGCTCGACCTCTCGAGGATCCTAGAAGCTAGTCGAACTAAGTAAGTCGCTCGACCTCCTGGTAACTCGAACAAGGGAATGATAGCTACCTTGGTGGTATAAGGGACCCCCTGATACCGGCGGCATCAAAGGTCAGGGGGCCCCACGAGAACGGGAAATGGTTCAGCTCACCGGACCCACCGCCAAATGATTGATAGAAGGGAGATCAATAGAACCACCTTTTTCATCAATAAAGAAGTACAGGACGCAAAGGACAAAAGAAAAAAACAGAGGTCAGGACCTGCCTAAGACTAATCCGCACCGCGTCTAAATCGCTCTGCAACGAGGGCTCCCAAGTGTTCGACCTCAGACCGAGCTGCCACCTTCCTCGCAGCAATGGGGCCTTGGACGACCGGCTCCAGAGAAATGCTGGGGTCCCAGCTTCGGAAGCAAGTAAACACATGGGTTGCCACCTCTTTGCCAGGGTCGTGCCCTTCGCCTCCAGCTGGTCGACGACAACGTCTTCAAATGCTGCCATCTTCGCGCCCACAGAGTCAAGCGCAAGGAGCGCTTGTCTCGTCTCCTGCAAAGGTTCGCCAGGACGCACCGGGCTGAAGCCAAAGGGCACTAGTGCTGACTCGGTACGGCCCAAAAAGTCCCAGATTTGCTGGACATCTGCCGTATGTGAAGCCTGGAGCTCCTGAAGCTAATGCCGCACCACTGTCAAGACTGCTGCGTCGCTTTCGGAGAGTCTTTTCACCCGATCAGCTAACGCCGCCTCCCGAGCATCATGCTCATGGGCACGGTGCTGCAGCCTCTCTTCCCGGAACGAGGCATCGAGTTCTGCAGCCAGGAGATCCTGGCACTCCTTCATTTGCGTCTCCTGCTCCTCGTTCAAAGAGGCCTGCTGACGGTCCAGGTCGTCAGCCCGTGACTTCAGTTCGGCCTGCTTACGCTGCAAGCGCAACGAAGATTCCTCCTTCTCCTCTGCTAGCTCGCGCTCACGCTGGCCTACTGTGATCTCACGGCAAGCCAGCGTCAGACGTAGCTCCTCCAGAGTTATGAGGCGGACATTAGCCACCTGCTGTGCCTCGTTGGCTTCTGCCCAGAGCTTACGGGACTGCTTGTCCAACCGATCGACCAAGTCACGCTGCCAGATGGTCAGTTCTTGTTCCTCCCGCATGTGGGCCTCCTGCGACTACAACCTCCTCCGTATTTCGCGGGTCCGGAAGTTGAGTAACCTTTCCCAACCACCGAGGTGCTCCTCCTGCTGAAAGGATTCTCGCCCCTGATCCAGCGCCAGCAGAACTCGGCGGACGCTTGCCTGAGTCGAGGCTACAGCCTCAGACAAGGGGATCTGCTCGACACGTGCCATAGCCTCCCGAGCACCGCCCTTTGGGTTATTGGTAGCCGGCGTAGCACGCACCAAGACGTAGGGACCCAGGGAAGCTTCGGATTGGCCCTCGGCAGGAGGCAGGTGAGCTTCTGACAGGGGAATGCTACCCTCCGGGGTAGGGGCCGCGGCATCCGACGCCCCCCTCGTCAACGGTAGGAACGGGTTCGTCGCCATGTACCGGTGAAATCTCGCCAGCCTCAGCCGGTCCAAAATGATGCGGACATCGCTACCGTTGATACAACCACAACACCAGCCCATTCACCACTCTCAGCTAATCAAGGTCCAATGACACGCGCTCGTGCACGTCAACTTAATTATCAGGTGCTTGGGAATTGATCCAGCTAGGAGGGATGGAGGGATTAATGCAATAAAGGCTGCTCCACCCGAGGAGAAATCTTGAGGTTGGGGCCATGTAATAAAGAGAGATTTAGACAAATGAGGAAAGGAATAAGGGAAATCTCGTCCAACTTTGCTGCTGGATGAAATTCCCTCTTTCTTCCCCCATTTAAAGATAGATGTGCTATAATAAGGAAAGAAATAGAGGAAATCATATCCTGCCCTGCTGCTGGATGGGTTTCCCTCTTTCTTTCCCTATTAAATGGTAGTCTATCACAGAAAAAGGAAGGGAATAAGGGAGATCACGTCCTACCTTTGTTGCTGGACGAATTTCCCTCTTCCCTCCCCTATTTAAGTAGTCCAAGAGCTCCTTGACAGGGCGGGTTTTTGTTTTCTGTAAGTTTAGCCATTGCTACTTCCTTGTAACGCAAGTGTCGACGAGACCTTCCGATTACTTGAATCAGAACCCCAACTTTTTCACACCCGTGAGTGTTTGCTTGTTATCATGTTCTTGCTTGTTCTTTGATTGCTTGCAGGTTCAAGGCTGTTCTTGGCACGGCAAGTACAGCAACAACAGGAGCCGGTGTAACTATCGCTAAGGCGCAGCATCCTTGTGGTTGTTGTAGTCGGGTAGCACAACGTCGACCTCCACCCAAATCGTAGTTACCAGGAGATGGTGTAACTGTCGCTCAAGGCGCCACACCATTCTGGTTGTGGTAGTCGGGCAGCCAACGTCGGCCTCCACCAAATTCATTCATTACCAACATCTCTCATCGAAAGATAGGGCGTCCCCCGTACCCGTTGGGTTCATCAAGTGGTATCAGATTTCAGGTTGCTCGGTGAGAGATTTCCTTCTCCTTTTTCTTCATTTACCTACAGTCCACTTTTGCCTACAAAAGTTTGCTAAAAAAAATCCTAAAAACACTTTGAGCCTTTTGCTTGGCTACTTAGCTCTCAACTTGTTGAATTCACGGTTGCCTTTTTGTGTCAAGTTGCTGGTCCTAAGTTTTTCACCGCTAGAGTTTTGAGTTCGTGCCACTTTGTTCTCAGTCCATTTTCATTATCTACCCAAAGTTGAGAAAAAAGGCAAGTGCAAAAGAAAAGCTGCACGGATCAGCAAGAAAAAGGCACATGCAAATAGAAAAGCCGCACTGATTACAATCAAAAAAAAAGTTTCTAAGTACAAAAAAGAGAGACAATTTGTGTAACATTTGTTTCATGTTTCGAAGTTCAACTTGCTGTTTTCAACGTTGTTGAAACACAACGGATCGGGCTGTTCGAACTTCCCTACCATAGTAATCCAACGTCACGTGGAGTTACGGCTCACGTTTCTAGTAAGGTTTGAGCTAGGACCAGCACAATACCATCGTGGAACGTTTATTCAACTTGTTGTGACTAATGTGGTACTAGCTGTTCCTTTGCACAAATTGTGTCTAGCAGCCACCTACAGCTCCACAAAATTGTCTACGACACCATAAGGTTGTGCTGGCAGCCACCGTTTGTTGTTGTTCTTGCTGATTGCCGGCGCCTCCTGCATCGCATGGTAAGAACTTGTAAGACCTTGATTTCTTGCTAGTGAGGAATTGTGCTGTCCTACCACCTCTTAGCAACTGTTAGGATTAATCTGCTTGCTGTTGTAGTTCCTTTCTTTACTAACCATGTCAGCTGATGCGAATGGGACATCTCCACATTCACCACGTACGAGGGGCATCATTCAGCATTTCGAACGCCAAGTAAATCTACACACAGATGCTCTCAATGAGGATATTCAAGTCACCAATGAACACATTGGTCAATTAGAGTCGACGCAGATTTGCACCAACACCAAACTGACCACATTAGAAAGCACTGCTGGGGCTATTAACACTTCTCTTGCAGCAATCATTGAGTGATTGGAGAGGATGGAACAGGTTGGACGCGAAGAGAGGCAAAGACGTGTTGATGACAGCCACGACTCCGTTGGCAGTGCTGCAAGATATGACGGGGCGGAGTATTCGGCGGATACCGAGCTTGATGATGGACCTTTCAGGTATCGACGGCAGCCACGTCGCGACCATCGTGGTATGGGTGGTCGAACTCAACGACGCGAGGTACGTGACAATGACGATTCCCTACGCAGCATTAAATTCTCCATACCACCTTTTGATGGTAAATATGATCCGGATGCATATCTGTCTTGGGAATTGTCAGTAGATCAAAAATTTGCATGCCATGATTTCCCTGATGATAAAAAGGTTAGAGCTGCCACTAGTGAATTCACTGACTTTGCTTCTGTTTGGTGGCATGAATATCAAACTAAAAATCCAGCTACCGTACCACAAACTTGGAATGCTTTGAAACGAATCATGCGTCGTCGTTTTGTTCCTTCCTATCATGCTCGTGACCTGTTGCATAAATTACAACAACTTAGACAAGGCAACAAATCTGTTGAGGAATACTATCAAGAACTTCAAATAGGCATGATGCGTTGTGGCCTAGTTGAAAATGAAGAGGCTGCAATGGCTAGGTTTATGGGTGGTTTAACAAGAGAAATTCAGGACATATTGGCTTATAAGGAATACACTAACGTCACTCGATTATTCCATCTTGCTTGTAAGGCTGAAAGAGAAGTGCAGGGACGACGTACAAGAACTAACATTTCTGCAGGTCGAACTACCTCATGGCAGTTCCGCTCAAGTGCTGCTGGTACTAAGCATGATTCTCCAGACGATGCTTCCAATGGGTTGCCCAGGACTACATCAAAATCAGCACCTTCGCGTGCAATCGAGAAAACAAAAGGATCCACCCAAGTTGCAGCCAACACTTCTTCTTCCATTGCTTCTACCGGGAGAACAAAATACATTCAATGCCTCCAGTGCAAGGGTTTTGGGCACCTACGAAGGGACTGCCCAATTAAGCAAGCGTGTGCTGGTTGTACGAGAAAATGGTGAGTACCCATCCGCTAGTGATTTAGATAATGAAACATATGCCATGCTTGCTGCACAAGAAGCAGGAAAGAAGAATGATGATGAAGAGCACATTGGGGCTGATCATGCTGCCCACTATGAGAGTCTTGTTGTGAGGCGTGTCTTGAGTGCCCAAATGATCAAAGCTGAACAGAACCAGCGACACAATCTATTCCAAACTAAGTGTGTAGTTTTGGAACGATCGTGTCGCATTATTATTGACGGAGGAAGCTGCAACAATTTAGCAAGTGCTACCATGGTAGAAAATCTTGGGATGACAACACTTCCACATCCACATCCCTACTACATCCAATGGTTCAACGACAGTGGTAAGCTTAAGGTAACACGTCTGGTTCGTGTCGAATTTGCAATTGGTTCCTACCATGATTACATTGATTGTGATGTGGTACCTATCCAAGCTTGTTCTATGCTATTTGGTCGACCTTGGCAATTTGATAAAGATACATTACATCATGGTAAATCAAATCAATACTCTTTCATGCATCATGAGAAGAAACTTGTTTTGCACCCGATGTCCCCTGATGCTATTTTGAAGGATGACATTGCTAGAGCTTGCAAAGAGAAAAATAAGAAATCTGCTGAAAATGAAAATTCAGATGTCGTGAAGAAATCGGTACAGCCTAAGACTGACAATTCCAAATCTGCTCATATGAAGAAGAATGAAATAAAATTAATGAGCGCTTGTTTTTTTGCTTCCAAATCTGATTTGTTTGAATTAAAAAGTGATACTGCAAGCTGCTATGTGTTTGTTTGCAAAGAAGCTTTGTTCTCACTTCACGACACACCATGTGCTTTGCCTCCTTCTATCACTAAGCTTTTGCAGGAATACGCTGATGTGTTTCAACAAGAGGTACCAGCCGGGCTGCCACCATTGAGAGGGATTGAGCATCAGATTGACCTCATCCCTGGGGCTTCTTTGCCCAACCGAGCACCATACAGGACCAATCCGGAGGAGACTAAGGAGATTCAGCGGCAAGTACAGGAATTACTCGACAAAGGTTATGTGCGTGAGTCCCTTAGTCCTTGCTCCGTTCCTGTCCTTTTGGTCCCAAAGAAAGATGGATCATGGCGCATGTGTGTAGATTGTCGAGCAATTAATAACATTACCATTAGATATCATCATCCTATTCCTAGGTTAGATGATATGCTTGATGAACTTAGTGGCTCGATGATTTTCTCTAAAATTGATTTGCGTAGTGGATACCATCAAATTCGCATGAAGCTAGGTGATGAATGGAAAACAGCGTTTAAAACAAAGTTTGGTTTGTATGAGTGATTAGTCATGCCTTTTGGTCTCACGAATGCACCTAGAACTTTCATGAGATTAATGAATGAGGTTTTACGTGCTTTCATTGGAAGATTTGTGGTAGTATATTTCGATGACATCTTGATCTATAGCACATGTCTCGAAGTTCATCTTGATCATCTCCGTGCTGTTTTCAATGCTTTACGTGATGCACGCTTATTTCGTAACATTGACAAGTGCAGCTTTTGCACGGATCGAGTTTCTTTTCTTGGCTATGTTGTGACACCACAGGGAATTGAAGTTGATCAAGCCAAGGTGGAGGCGATACACAGCTGGCCGACTCCTACCACGGTCACACAAGTACGAAGCTTTCTCGGACTTGCTGGATTCTATCATCGTTTTGTGAAAGACTTCAGCACCATAGCAGGCCCACTGCATGAGCTTACAAAGAAGGGTGCTCCATTCACATGGGGCAAGGCGCAAGAGGCTGCATTTGCAACTTTGAAGAATAGGTTAACTCATACACCCCTTCTCCAATTACCAGATTTCAGTAAGACTTTTGAATTGGAATGTGATGCTAGTGGTATTGGATTGGGAGGTGTCTTGTTGCAAGAGGGGAAACCTATTGCTTATTTTAGCGAGAAACTGAATGGACCTAGTATGAACTATTCCACTTATGATAAAGAATTATATGCACTAGTACGAACTTTGGAAACATGGCAATATTATTTATGGCCTAAAAAATTTGTTATACATTCTGATCATGAATCTTTGAAGCACATTAAGAACCAAACTAATCTGAACCGTAGGCATGCCAAGTGGGTAGAATTCATTGAGTCCTTTCCTTATGTCATCAAACACAAGAAAGGGAAAGATAATGTCATTGCGGATGCCTTATCTCGCCGTTACAATATGTTGTCCCAACTTGATTTTAAGATTTTTGGCTTGGAAACAATTAAAGAACAATATGCTTTTGATGCTGATTTCAAAGATGTGCTGCTGCAATGTAAAGAAGGAAAAACATGGAACAAGTTTGTTCTCACTAATGGTTTTGTGTTTCGAACTAACAAATTGTGCATTCCAGCTGGTTCTGTGCGTATCTTACTATTGCAGGAAGCACATGGTGGAGGATTGATGGGACACTTTGGTGTCAAGAAGACGGAAGACATCTTAGCAAGCCATTTCTTTTGGCCAAAGATGAGGAGAGATGTGGAGCGGTTTGTTGCTCGTTGCACCACCTGTCAAAAAGCTAAGTCCCGTCTTAATCCACATGGTTTATACATGCCTCTTCCTGTTCCTAGTGCTCCATGGGAGGATGTTTCTATGGATTTTGTTTTAGGATTGCCTAGAACAAAGAAGGGGAGGGATAGTATTTTTGTTGTTGTCGACAGATTTTCTAAAATGGCACATTTCATACCATGCCACAAAACTGATGATGCTACCCATATTGCTGATTTGTTCTTTCGAGAAGTTGTTCGTTTGCATGGGGTTCCAAACACTATTGTTTCAGATAGAGATGCCAAATTTCTTAGTTATTTTTGGAAAACCTTATGGGCTAAGTTGGGGACAAAATTACTCTTTTCTACCACTTGTCACCCTCAAACTGATGGACAGACCGAAGTAGTGAACCGTAGTTTATCTACCATGCTAAGGGCTGTTATGAAACATAACATCAAATTATGGGAAGAATGTTTGCCTCATATTGAATTTGCTTACAATCGTTCGCTGCATTCTACTACTAAATTGTGCCCTTTTCAGATTGTATATGGTTTTATTCCTCGTGCTTCCATTGATCTTTTGGCTCTGCCACCTTCAGAGAAATTGAATTTTGATGCTTCTCGCCGTGCTGAATTAATTCTTAAAATGCATGAGCAAACTAAAGCAAACATTGAGAGCATGAACGCTAAGTACCAACAAGCCGGTAGCAAGGGTAGGAAGCATGTTACTTTTGAACCTGGTGATTTGGTTTGGGTTCATTTGAGAAAGGATAGATTTCCTGATTTGAGAAAATCTAAATTACTACCTAGGGCTGTTGGACCCTTCAAAGTGCTTCAAAAAATTAATCATAATGCATATGAAATTGAGTTGCCTGCACATTTTGGGGTTACTTCCTCTTTTAATATTGCAGATTTGAAACCATATTGAGAAAGGATAGATTTCCTGATTTGAGAAAATCTAAATTACTAACTAGAGCTGCTGGACCCTTCAAAGTGCTTCGAAAAATTAATGATAATGCATATGAAATTGAGTTGCCTGCACATTTTGGGGTTACTTCCTCTTTTAATATTGCAGATTTGAAACCATATATGGGCGAGGAAGACACATTTGAGTCGAGGACGACTCAATTGCAAGAAGGGGAGGATGATGCGGACATCGCTACCGTTGATACAACCACAACACCAGCCCATTCACCACTCTCAGCTAATCAAGGTCCAATGACACACGCTCGTGCACGTCAACTTAATTATCAGGTGCTTGGGAATTGATCCAGCTAGGAGGGATGGAGGGATTAATGCAATAAAGGCTGCTCCACCCGAGGAGAAATCTTGAGGCTGGGGCCATGTAATAAAGAGAGATTTAGACAAATAAGGAAAGGAATAAGGGAAATCTCGTCCAACTTTGCTGCTGGACGAAATTTCCTCTTTCTTCCCCCATTTAAAGATAGATGTGCTATAATAAGGAAAGAAATAGAGGAAATCATATCCTGCCTTGCTGCTGGATGGGTTTCCCTCTTTCTTTCCCTATTAAATGGTAGTCTATCACAGAAAAAGGAAGGGAATAAGGGAGATCACGTCCTACCTTTGTTGCTGGACGAATTTCCCTCTTCCCTCCCCTATTTAAGTAGTCCAAGAGCTCCTTGACAGGGCGGGTTTTTGTTTTCTGTAAGTTTAGCCATTGCTACTTCCTTGTAACGCAAGTGTCGACGAGACCTTCCGATTACTTGAATCAGAACCCCAACTTTTTCACACCCGTGAGTGTTTGCTTGTTATCTTGTTCTTGCTTGTTCTTCGAGTGCTTGCAGGTTCAAGGCTGTTCTTGGCACGGCAAGTACAGCAACAACAGGAGCCGGTGTAACTATCGCTAAGGCGCAGCATCCTTGTGGTTGTTGTAGTCGGGTAGCACAACGTCGACCTCCACCCAAATCATAGTTACCAGGAGACGGTGTAACTGTCGCTCAAGGCGCCACACCATTCTGGTTGTGGTAGTCGGGCAGCCAACGTCGGCCTCCACCAAATTCATTCATTACCAACATCTCTCATCGAAAGATAGGGCGTCCCCCGTACCCGTTTGGTTCATCACAAAACCAGGTCCCTGAGCTAGGAATGACAGAGTTTCTTGGCTTGGGTCCGCAACACCAGGGACCAACGACGAGATATATGCAGAAGGGTCAGGCGGCATGGACGTCGCCGGTGTCGGAGGGTCTGCATCTACGGCTGAAGCAGTTTCTGAAGCTGCTGGTAGACTGCTGGGCACCCCGGGCGCCGAAGCGCTCCCAGAAACACCTGCGGATGGAGCCCTGCATAAAAGATAGGGTCAGAAGATAACGTTAAAGCATAACCAAAGGCAGCAAGGACCGGCCTCGTATGACCTACCTGGGGCCGGCGAAGCTCCATGGAACTGCTTGGAGACGCTTGTAGGTCAAAATCGAGAAAGTCAGGAAAGTCGGTAAAACTCACGAACTCGGGTCCCGGACGGCCCGATGGGACCCTGATGGAATACACGTGCGGATAGTGCAACTTTATGGTTTTGCTTGCGCGGTGGCCATCTGGGTCGAAATGGAGAAAGTCGGGAAAGTTGGTAAAACTCATGAAGTCGGGTCTCGTGTGGATGGACGGGGCCTTGGCGGAATACACGTCCGAATGGTGCAACTTGATGGTTTTGCATGCGCGGATGGCCATCTGGGTAGAAATTGGGAAAGTCAGGAAAAAACATGAACTCAGGTCCCGGGACGCCGGACTGGACCTTGACGGAATACACGTTCCGATGGTGCAACTGGAAGGTTTTACATTCGCGGATGGCCATCTGAGTCAAAATCAGGAAAGTAGGTAAAACTCACTAACTCGGGTCCCGAGCGGATCAAACGGGACCTTGACGGAACAAACGTTCGGATGGTGCAATTTGATGGTTTTGCATGCGCGGATGGCCATCTGCGTTAAAATCAGGAAAGTCGGGAAAACTCACGAACTCGGGTTCCGGGTGGCCGGATGGGACCTTGACGGAATACACGTCCGGAAGGTGCAACTTGACATGCGCGGATGGCCATCTGGGTCGAAATCGGGAAACTCGGGAAAACTCACAAACTTGGGTCCCGGGCGGCCGAACAAGACCTTGACGAAATACACATCCAGACGGTGCAACTTGATGGTTTTTCATGCGCGGAGGGCCATCTAGGTCAAAATCGAGAACGTCGGGAAAGTTGGTAAAAACTCACAAACTCGGGTCCTGGGCGGTAGGATGGGACCTTGACGGAATACATGTTCTGATGGTGCAACTTGATGTTTTCGAATGCACGGATTGCCATCTGGGTCGATGTCGAGAAAGTCGGTAAAACTCATGAACTCGGGTCCCAGGAGGCCGGACGGGACCTTGACGGAATAGACGTCTAGATGGTCCAACTTGATGGTTTGTCATGCGTGGATGGCCATCAGGGTCAAAATTGGAAAAGTCAAGAAAGTTGGTAAAACTCACGAACTCGGGTCTCGGGCGGCTGGACGGGGACTTGATGGAATACACGTCCAGACGGTTCAACTTGATGGTTTTGCATGCTCGGATGGCCATCTGGGTCGAAATTGGGAAAGTTAGGAAAACTCATGAACCCGGGTCCCAGGACGTCGGACTGGACCTTGACGGAATACACGTTCAGATGGTGCAACTGGAAGGTTTTGCATGCACGGATGGCCATCTGAGTTAAAATAAGGAAAGTCGGTAAAACTCACTAACTCGGGTCTCGAGCGACCAGACGGGACCTTGACGGAATACACGTCTGGAAGGTGCAACTTGATGGTTTTGCATGCGCGGAGGGCCATCTGGGTCAAAATCGAGAAAGCCGGTAAAGTTGGTAAAACTCACGAACTCGGGTCCCGGGTGGTTGGATGGGACCTTGACAGAATATAGGTTCGGATGGTGCATCTTGCTAGTTTTACATGCGCGGATGGCCATGTGGGTCGAAGTCGAGAAAGTCGGTAAAACACACGAACTCGGGTCCCGGGAGGATGGATGGGATATTGACGGAATAGACGTCTGGATGGTCCAACTTGATGGTTTTTCATGCGTGGATGGCCATCTGTGTCAAATCCGAGAAAGTCGAAAAAGTCGGTAAAACTCATGAACTCGGTCCCGGGCGCCGGGATGGAACCTTGACGGAATACATGTCCGGACGGTGCAATTTGATTGTTTTGTGTGCGTGGATTGACATCTGGGTCAAAATTGAGAAACTCAGGAAAGTCGGTAAAACTCACGAACTCGGGTCCCGGGCGGTCTGACGGGCATCCTATAGGGTCTCTTGGCTGTGGGTGCAGTTCCGGGTACCAAATCTATGGCAAACTCAATGTCCCGGTCAGGTGGCATACCTGGAAGCTCTTCCGGGAACATGTCCGAAGATTCCTGAACCACTGGAATGCTGTCCAATGTTGTTCCTTCGACGTGGTTCAAAATTGCCCGTTCGGTTGTTTGCTGGGCTGACTCAAACTCGACATGAATACCGTGCTTGTTTGTCAGCTGTACACTCCTTTCAGCACATTGGATTACTCCGTTGTGCTTGCTTAACCAATCCATCCCGAGTATTATGTCAATTCCTTGGGAGTCTAAGACAATAAGGTTGGCAAGGAAGTCTACCCCCCTTATTTTAAGGTTTACTTTCGGACATACTATATTTGTCCTCATTTCTCCTCCGGGAGAATTTACTAACATAGCACATTCTAAGTGGGATACGGGTAGATGATGTTTGTCAACATATTTGGATGATATGAAGGAATGTGATGCTCCAGAATCAAATAAGATGGTGGCTGGGTTGGAGTTGGCAAGGAACATACCAATTACGACGTCCTCAGCCTGTTGTGCTTCCTCAGCAGAAACACGGTTCACGTTGCCGCGAGCATAGTCCTACTGTCCACAATTTCCTTGATTGTCCCCTCCGTTCAGTCACGGGTTCTGCTTGGGCACGTTGCCTTGCTGTCCATGGCCTCTCCTCGGGCACTGGTTCGCGAAGTGTCCCATTTCTCCGCATGCAAAGCATGCCCTGTTGCCTACGGCAGCAGGCACGTTGGGGCAGGGATTTTGAACAGGAGCACCATTATTAGGTCGAGGCGCAGGAGGCATGGGCACGCGAGGTACTGGTGCAACGAGTTGTTGCTGTGGTGGGTGACCAGGGCGGTATGCAGGAGTGGTTGATCCATACTGCGGTGCAGCTGGGGCATGTACCGAGGTCGTACGTTGCTCCCTTGGGGCTGGTATGGCATCTTCCTCTTGCCCTCTCGCTCGATCTCTTTGATCTTGCTTTCGACCACTATAGCCTTGTCAACCAGCTTCTGGAAGCTCACGTAGTCATTGTTGAGGAGCTGAACCTGGATCTCATTGTCCAATCCTCTCATGAACAGGTACTGCTTCTTCTGGTTTGAGTTGACATCCTCGGGGGCATACCGAGACAGTTGCGTGAACTTGTTGAGGTACTCATTCACACTTCTCTGTCCTTGGCAGAGACCTTCAAATTCCTGTCTCTTCAGCATCATTACACCAGCAGGGATGTAATGAGAGCGGAAACTCTCCTTGAACTCAGTCCAAGTGATTGTCTCCGGGTTGACATGGGCGTTGCATAGGGCATCCCACCAGTCAGCGGCAGCTCCCATAAGTTGGTGCGACGCAAAGAGAACCTTCTCTCGTTCATTGCACTGAACAATGGCAAGCTTCTTCTCCATGGATTTCAACCAATCATCGGCCTCCATGGGATCACTAGCTTGAGCAAAGGTGGGTGGCCGAGTCCTCATGAACTCTCCCAGTCTGTTGTGAGCCGGCGGTGGTGGTGGCGGTGGTGCCAGAACGGGGTTGTTGTTGGCCTGCAACTGACCCAAAGTTTGGATCATGGTTTGCATAAAGCTGGTTTTGCATGGCCATCAACCTTTCCAGGTTGTTCTCGCCAGCTCCAGGGTTAACAGGAACTTCATCGTGGTCATCCTCTTGGTTGTCACGGATGTTCCTTCGGCCGGTGTTTCCCCTCACCATCTGTGAGAGAGGACAAAATAGAATAGAAGGTTAGAAGGTTAGGTAGGTCCCTTCAACTATATGCATCAAGGTGAGTTGGACTGTATATATACACTAGCCCATATGAGGATGTGAACAAGTGCCGAGACATCTCACACCTCTTTCTACTTACGTGTGGATATGGATAACGTTTGGAGATGTCCCACAACTCACACTAAGCACACAATCACAAATAATCATTGCAAGGGCTCATACAACTCCTATTCAAGGCTGGTTTCCTATGCCAAGGTAGTTTTTAAGCCAATCTAAGCGTCCTAGGGTGCTTCCTTTGGTCAGCGTGGCTTAACTACCAATCTGTGTCTAATACCAATCTATGATTCCTATTTAGGCGTGTAACCTACTGTTAACCCGTGGCTCTAATATCAATCTGAGGTTTCTATCTAGGTGTGTAACCTACTGTCAAACCGTGGCTCTGATACCAATCTGTGACACCCTCAATTCTGTGGAAAACCACGGAACTGAGAACTAATGCATATGTGTGCCTAGGATGTTCATCACACATACACATATGTTCCACAAACTGAATTCAGATTATTTATTACCACGAATAACAGAGCTTGTTACAATATCTCATGAGTCTTGGACTCATGCCTACAGCGAAAGTCTTTATTTCTATGCAGCGGAAGTCTTTATTCTAACGCGGAAGCAATTTAACTAATGCGGAAGCAAATCTAAGCAGAAGTGGCTCCATCTCTACTCCTTCCACAGGCAAGGTTGAGAACAGATCACACGCCTTAATGCTCCACTTGGTCTTCATAGTAGTCCTCTCTTGCTGCTGATGATGAAATAATAATGCAAGTTTGAGTACAATGATGTACTCAGCAAGTGCGGGAAAAACACGATATGTAGCTCATAACAAGGTAGGTATAAAAAGGCTCATTTGCAGAAAAGCAGATTTGTAAAAACCATGATAAAACAACAACTTAACTTTAGATGAATGTAATCCCAGCATGTATTAAATTACCAACATACCTCCATCACTTTCCATGTTCCACCCGAACATTGACCAACTTCATTCTTGCTCACAAATACCTCCTCGTATTTGCTACCATCTCACGAATACCTTCTCGTATTCGCTATCATCTCATCTCATTAACAACTTTGCCTCACACCGAGACCAATCTTGTTGTTATGACTCAACAGTCATGCAACCATCTTATCACCCGGACTCAACAGTACCAAAACCAAACAATAACCATAATCAATAACCATAACCAAGAACCATCCCAAATAATCATGGCAGTTGGCCAGGTGCTCGTGACCGTAAGCTCGACTATCATGATAGTTTTAAGAACTCTACAGAGTTTGCACCTCTTTACCCACAAGTTTGTGATTTTGTCACCCGTCGGCGACTGCAGAACCTCCATTATACCAGTACACAGCCGTCGGTGTATGGTCAAGAGATCACAAAATAGCCTTTACAAAGGGGCTACTAGATGTATGGACTCACTAAGGTTTCACCGGCAGGCTAGAATCTCCAATTCTCCCACCCACGGGCCCCCTCTTGTGCCATGCAGTTCCCAGGGCAGTCCTCACTCGACTCCCATTCCCCGTGCCTTCCACAGTCAATAATACTCTAGCAACTTACCTAATTACTCAGCTAAGCCGCACCCATACTTGGCCTTGTGGTGACACTGTTATCCTGGCATGTGTATGCATGAACCGGTCCTTAGATCTACGACAAGTAAACCACCATATTATGCTATCTCATTCACAAACCCAGGCTCTAAGTCGTCGGCTCAGGAGTTGGGAAAAAGAAGTTTGTGGTTTCGGCCAGAGGTTCTGGGTTCTATTTATAATCGGGAAGAGAAGAGTCCTAATCTGATTGTATCCTGAAACTTGATGGTTTTGCATGCGTGGATGGCCATCTGGGTCAAATCCGAGGAAGTTGGAAAAGTCGGTAAAACTCATGAACTCAGTTCCTGGGTCGCCGGACTGAACCTTGACGTAATACACGTTTCGATGGTGCAACTGGAGGTTTTGCATGCGCGGATGGCCATCTGAGTCAAAATCAGGAAAGTGGGGAAAGTTAGTAAAACTCACTAACTCAGGCCCCGAGCGAACGGACAGGACCTTGAAGGAATAAACGTTCAGACGGTGCAATTTGATGGTTTTGCATGCGCGGATGGCCATCTGGGCTGAAATTTGGAAAGTCAAGAAAACTCATAAACTCGGGTCCTCGGACGTCGGACTGGACATTGATGGAATGCACTTTCGGATGGTGCAACTAAATGGTTTTGCATGCGTGATGGTCATCCGGTTCAAAATCGTGAAAGTCGTTAGAACTCACAAACATGGGTCCCGTGTGACCAGACGGGACCTTGACGGAATACACGTTCAGACGGTGCAACTTTATGGTTTGCATGCGCGGATGGCCATCTTGGTTGAAATCGGAAAACTCGAGAAAACTAGCAAACTCGGGTCCCGGGCGGCCGGACAAGACCTTGACGGAATACACGTTCGGATGGTTCAACTTGATGGTTTTGCATGCGCGGATGGCCATCTGGGTCGAAATTGGGAA
Source organism: Neostapfia colusana (assembly GCA_030760725.1). NCBI lineage: Eukaryota > Viridiplantae > Streptophyta > Magnoliopsida > Poales > Poaceae > Neostapfia > Neostapfia colusana. The sequence goes on along the minus strand of JASWHV010000002.1, from coordinate 106,078,022 downwards.
AGTCAGGAAAACTCATGAACTCGGGTCCCGGGACGCCGGACTAGACCTTGACGGAATACACGTTCAGATGGTGCAACTCGAAGGTTTTGCATGCACGGATGGCCATCTGAGTAAAAATCAGGAAAGTCGGTAAAACTCACTAACTCGGGTCCCGAGCGACCAGACGGGACCTTGACGAAATACACGTCCGGATGGTGCAACTTGATGGTTTTGCATGCGTGGATGACCATCTGGGTCAAAATTGAGAAAGTCCAAAAAGTTGATTAAACTCACGAACTCTGGCCCGAGCGGTCGGATGGGACCTTGATGGAATACATGTTTGGATGGTGTAACTTGATGGTTTTGCATGCGCGGATGCCCATCTAGGTCGAAGTCGAGAAAGTCGGTAAAACACATGAACTCGGGTCTCGGGAGGCCGGACGAGACCATGACGGAATTGATGTTCGGATGGTCCAACTTGATGGTTTTTCATGCGTGGATGGCCATTGGGTTCAAAATCGAGAAAAGTCGAGAAAGTTGGTAAAACTCACGAACTTGGTTCCTCGGCAGCCCGACAGAACCTTGACGGAATACATGTTCGTACAGTGCAACTTGATGGTTTTGCATGCGTGAATGGCCATCTAGGTCAAATCCGAGAAAGTCTGAAAAGTCGGTAAAACTCATGAACTCGGGTCCCGGGCGGCCGGACGGAACCTTGACGGGATACATGTCCGGACGGTGTAACTTGATGGTTTTGCATGCGCAGATTGACATCTGGGTCAAAATTGAGAAGTCTAGAAAGTCAGTAAAACTCACAAACTGTGACGCCCTCAATTCTGTGGAAAAACCACGGAACCAAGAACTAATGCATATGTGTGCCCAGGATGTTCATCACACATATACATATATTCCACAAACTGAATTCAGAATATATATAACCATGAATAACAGAGTTTATTACACTGTCTCATGAGTCTTGGACTCATGTTCACAGCGGAAGTCTTATTTCTATGCAGCGGAAGTCTTTATTCTAATGCGGAAGCGATTTAACTAATGCGGAAGCAAATCTAAGCAGAAGTGGCTCCATCTCTACACCCTCCACAGGCAAGGTTGAGAACAGATCACACGCCTTAATGCTCCACTTGGTCTTCATAGTAGTCTTCTCTTGCTGCTGATAATGAAATAATAATGCAAGTTTGAGTACAATGATGTACTCAGCAAGTGCGAAAAAAACACGATATGCAGCTCATAACAAGGTAGGTATAAAAAGGCTTATTTGCAGAAAAGCAGATTTATAAAACCATGATAAAACAGCAACTTAACTTTAGATGAATGTAATCCCAGCATGTATTAAATTACCAACATACCTCCATGACTTTCTGTGTTCCATCCGAACATTAACTAACTTCATTCTTACTCACGAATACCTCCTTGTATTCGCTACCATCTCACGAATACCTTCCCGTATTCGCTACCATCTCATCTCATAAAACAACTTTCGTCTCACACCAAGACCAATCTCGTTGTCATGACTCAACAGTCATGCAACCATCATATCACCCGGACTCAACAGTCCCAAAAACCAAAACCATAACCAAAACCAATAACCATAACCGATAACCATCCCAATAACCATCCCAACTAATCATGACAGTTTAGCCAAGTGCTTGTAACCGTAAGCTCGGCTATCATGATAGTTTTTAGACTCTGCAGAGTTTGCACCTCTTTACCCACAAGTTTGTGATTTCGTCACCCGTCGGCGACTGCAGAACCTCCATTATGCCAGTACACAACCGTCGGTGTATGGCCAAGAGATCACAAAATAGCCTTTACAAAGGGGTTACTAGATGTATGGACTCACTAAGGTTTCACCGGCAGGCTAGAATCTCCAATTCTCCCACCCACGGGCCCCCTCTTGTGCCATGTAGTTCCCAGGGCAGTCCTCACTCGACTCCCATTCCCCGCGCCTTCCACAGTCCATAACACTCTAGCAACTTACCTAATTACTTAGCTAAGCCGCACCCATACTTGGCCTTGTGGTCGCACTGTTATCCTGGCATGTGCATGCATGAACCGGTCCTTAGATCTACGGCAAGTAAACCACCATATCATGCTACCTCATTCACAAACCCAGGCTTGCCTAGATCTCCCTCTGATCCACGTTCATTAACATCATCGGTTTCTTATTATCATTACGAGTGCATTTAGCTAGACACATCTATCTCGCTTCCCAATCCCATGGACTCAGCGAAGCATAAAACAAAAACCATACCCGACTCATAAACTTCCCAGGCGACAAGGGTGGTTTAACCAATACTAGTAAACTCCTATAAAAGGGTTTCGCATCATGTTTGACTCAGCACACACACCTTTTCGCAAAACAAACAGTTTCACCCAAAACATAGGATCAATATGGTCAAGGAGCACTTGCCTTGTTCTTGCGGTCCCGGTTGTTCTTGGATCTCAAAACCTTGTTGCTGTAGTTCGTCATAGACAGCTCCCTGAGCTTGTCCTGCTAGGTAGGATCACGTGCATACAATATTCACAGCAATCAATATCATGCACCAACCTTAAACTAGATGCGAGGATGCATATGCATGTTATCCTATGATTAGTTTTATTAGATTGGTTCGTACGTGTTCTTTCATGGCTTGCATGGACAGAGGTGTTTGGATCAAAGGTGGATGTGGCGATGATCTTGTCTTTAGATCAACCTGATCATCATGTAATCTGTCCACGAGAAGGCTTCTGTTCTAAAGGAATCAAAGAACAGATGCAAAGAAAACACAACGATGTCGTAAGGTGGTATTGGAGTCCTACCTTACATTCTTCTCGGTCTCGAGGTCCTCCTCAGATCGTTGGGCTTTCCTCCGGCGATCTTCCTTGCTGCACTCCGGCGATGGTCTACTCGGTGGGTTGGGACTTAGGGCTCTAAGTCGTCGGCTCAGGAGTTGGAAAAGAAGTTTGTGGTTTCGGCCAGGGGTTCTGGGTTCTATTTATAATCGGGAAGAGAAGAGTCTTAATCTGGTTGTATTCCGAATAAGAGTCTTATTCAGATCGTCGTTGGATCCTATCATCTTATCTTTAGTTGATTTGGTGCGGTAACGTTGTGGAATTCAGGTCGGTTTCCTTTACGTACCGGTATTCTTACGCGTAACAACCGTTCTAGAACTCGTTACCTCCGCGGTGATGAGCTTCCGGAAGCTCCACGTGTCCTCCGGGGCCTGGTATCTCTTTCTCCGCAGAGACGAGCTCCGGTTGTGCCGCGTGTCAAACGATCGAGACTTCCCTTTTATTCGGAGGTGACTCCTCGCACGCCACGTGTCAGTGCCGCACCTTTCCTCTCTTCTTTCCTCAGAGACGAGCTCCGAGGTTAACACGTGTCCAACAGTGATGGACGTCCCGGAGATAAGCTCCGTTGGCGACACGTGTCCTATAGAACCGGACCTCTCGGAGGTAAGCTCCGAGATCGACACGTATCCCGTGCGACTGGTCCTCTGATTTCCGTGATGACTAGCTCCGAAGGTGACATGTGTCCTGCGGAAATGCCTTTTCTTCTTCCGCAAAGGAAAGTTCCGAGAGCAACACGTGTCCCACAGGGTCGGACCTCTCCCCTTTTGCGGAGATGAGTCCCGAACCTGCCACGTAGCTATTTTAGCGGCAGACCTCTCCCCACCTCGTAGGGACGAGCTCCAAACACGCCACGTGGCCAGCGGCCGCGGTAAGTTGTCTTCGGCGCTTTCTAAGAGCTGGATTCGGCTCTTATTGTCTATCCTTTTGATATTTTTCTCTGTTCCTACTTTTCTTAAAATGTTTCCTCTTCATAAAACATGAACATATGCTGACATCCGAGATGAGGGTGTCACAAATCTACCCCCCTTAAATTGAATCTCACCCTCGAGATGCGTTAGTAGTAAATAGATGGGGAAATTCTGCCTTGATATCCTCTTCATGCTCCCATGTGGCTTCAGCTTCTGTGTGATGGCTCCTTTGTACCTTGCACCATCGAATCACCTTGTTTCGGGTGACCCTTTCCTTTACGTCCAAGATTCGGACAGGGTGTTCCACATAAGTCAGGTCCTTTTGAAGTTCAAGCTCTCCCATTGATACTTGTTCCTCTGGTACTCTCAAGCACTTCTTGAGATGGGATACATGAAACACGTCATGTACGTCGGAGAGGTGGGTTGGGAGCTCTAGTTGATAGGCTACTTCTCCTCGCTTGTCCAAAATCTTAAATGGTCCGATGTAGCGAGGTGCTATCTTGCCTTTGACATTGAAATGTCGTTGGCCTCGGATAGGCGATACCTTAAGGTATACGAAGTCCCCTACTTCGAAAGTCAACTTCCTTCGCCTATTATCCGCATAGCCTTTCTGTCGTGACTGAGCAGCCTTTAAGTTCTGCCGTACCGTTTGGACTTGTTTTTCAGCTTCTTGTAGTACTTCGGGTCCAAACACCTGGTTCTCTCCGGTTTCGTTCCAGAACAGTGGCGTTCTACACCGCCTACCATATAATGCTTCGAAAGGCGACATCTTCAAGCTAGCTTGATAGCTGTTGTTATAGGAGAATTCGGCATACGGTAAACTCCTATCCCAACTACGCCCACGTTTCAAGGCGCAAGCTCTCAACATGTCCTCCAAAATCTGGTTTGTCCTTTCGGTTTGCCCATCAGTTTGTGGGTGATAGGCGGAGCTAAAATCCAGCCGCGTACCCATATCTTTCTGCAGCTTCCTCCAGAATCTAGAGGTAAACTGAGAACCTCGATCAGAGACTATTCTTTTCGGGACTCCGTGACGGCACACGATCTGCTCCATGTACAACTCGGCCAATTGTGCAATGCTGTAATTGGTCCTTACAGGGAGAAAATGGGTGGTTTTCGTCAATCGGTCCACGATAACCCAGATGGAGTCGTAACCCGACTGAGTACATGGCAATCCGACGATGAAATCCATACTGATGTCCTCCCACTTCCACTCTGGTACCTTCAAAGGTTGCAACAATCCAGCGGGTTTTTGATGTTCGGCCTTCACCCGTTGGCATGTGTCGCATAGGGCAATGTATTCGGCTATATCCCTCTTCATACCGTCCCACCAATAACAAGTTTTCAAGTCCTTGTACATTTTGGTACTTTCGGGATGTATAGAATAGGGGGAATCATGTGCCTCCTTCAATATCATGTCGCGGAGGTGTTTTATGTTAGGCACACAAATCCTTTTTTCTAGCCAAAGCGTACCCTTCTCATCTTCCTTGAAATCCTTCTCTATTCCTTGTTGGATTCTTTCCTTGATCTCCTTGATCTCCTCATCCGTTGCTTGGCCATCTCTTATTTCTTGCTCCAATGAAGAGTGGATCTCCATTATTTCCATGTTGTTCAAGAATCCGAGGTGTAACCGTTCGAACTCCTTGCGTAGTTCGGGTGGTAGCTCCCGAACCGTGAGTTGGTGACATGCTCCTTTTCGGCTCAATGCATAAGCTACTACATTGGCTTTCCCGGGGTGGTAGTTGATTCCAACATTGTAATCCTTGATGAGTTCTAACCATCGACGTTGCCTCAAATTTAAGTCCGTTTGTGTAAATATGTACTTGAGGCTTTTATGATCCGTATAGATCTCACATCGATGACCAAGGATATAATGTCTCCAAATCTTCAATGCATGCACTACTGCTGCTAGCTCCAAGTCATGCGTAGGATAATTAAGCTCGTGCTTCTTTAATTGTCGTGAGGCGTAGGCTACCACTTGTCCCTCTTGCATGAGCACACATCCGAGCCCCTGTCTGGATGCGTCACAATATATGTCAAAGCTCTTGCTTACGTCTGGCAATACCAGAACCGTGGTTAGCCTTTTCTTGAGTCCCTCAAAACTTCCTTGGCAGGCTGGTGTCCATTGGAAGACCTTCCCCTTCATTAGCAACTCCGTCATAGGCTTTGCTATCTTAGAGAAGTCTTTAATGAAGCGTCGATAGTATCCAGCCATCCCAAGAAAACTCCGAATATCCCTCACGCTCTGCGGTTGGTCCCACTTTAGAACATCTCCCACTTTTCCGGGATCAACCGATACCCCTTCCTGGGAGATAATGTGGCCTAGGAAAGATATTTCCTTTAGCCAAAATTGACACTTGTTAAGCTTGGCATACAATTGATGCTCACGCAATTTCTGCAAGGTCAATTTCAAATGTTCTTCATGCTCCTCCTCACTTTTTGAATACACCATAATGTCGTCGATGAAAACCACGACGAACTTGTCCAAGTACTCCATGAAAACCTTGTTCATAAGGTACATGAAGTATGCAGGTGCATTTGTCAAACCAAAAGACATAACAGTATATTCATACAAACCATACCGTGTTCAAAAAGCTGTCTTGGGTATATCGGAGGGCTTAATCCTCAGCTGGAAGTATCCCGACCGAAGATCAATCTTGGAGAACACCCGGGCTCCTTTAATTTGGTGAACAGGTCCTCTATACGGGACAGAGGGTATTTGTTCTTGATTGTTACCTTGTTGAGAGATCTATAGTCCACGCACATCCTTTGGGTTCCATCCTTCTTGTCTACGAAGAGCACAGGAGCTCCCCATGGTGACGAGCTTGGACGTATAAAACGCTTCTCCAACTGTTCTTGAATTTGCTTCTTGAGTTCTACTAGTTCATTGACGGGCATCCTATAGGGTCTCTTGGCTATGGGTGCAGTTCCGGGTACCAAATCAATGGCAAACTCAATGTCCCGATCAGGGGGCATACCTGGAAGCTCTTCCGGGAACACGTACGAAAATTCCTGAACCACAGGAATGCAGTCCAATGTTGTTCCTTTGGTGTGGTTCAAATTTGCCTTTTCAGTGGTTTGTTGGGCTGACTCAAACTCGACACGGGTGCCGTGCTCATTTGTCAACTGCACGCTTCTTTCAGCACATTGGATTACCCCGTTGTGCTTACTTAACCAATCCATCCCGAGTATTATGTCAATCCCTTGGGAGTCCAAGACAATAAGGTTGGCAAGGAAGTCTACCCTCCTTATTTTAAGTCTTACTTTTGGACATACTATATTAGTCCTCATCTCTCCACCGGGAGAATTAACTAACATAGCACATTTCAAGTGGGTTATGGGTAGGTGATGTTTGGCAACATATTTGGATGATATGAAGGAATGCGATGCTCCAGAATCAAATAAGATGGTGGCTGGGTTGGAGTTGGCAAGGAACATACCAATTACAACGTCCTCAGCCTGTTGTGCTTCCTCGGCAGAGACATGGTTCACGTTGCCGCGAGCATAGTTCTGCTATCCCCAATTTCCTTGATTGTCCCCTCCGTTCGGTCGCGGGTTCTGCTTGGGCACGTTGCCTTGCTGTCCAGGGCCTCTCCTCGGGCACTAGTTCGCGAAGTGTCCTATCTCCCCACATGCAAAGCATGCCCTGTTTCCTGCGGCAGCAGGTACGTTGGGGCGGGGGTTTTGAACAGGAGCGCCATTGTTAGGTCGGGGCGCAGGAGGCATGGGCACACGAGGTGCCGTTGCAACGAATTGTTGTTGTGGTGTCTGACCAGGGCGGTACGCAGGAGTGGTTGATCCATACTGCGGTGCAGCTGGGGGCATGTACCGAGGTAGTACGTTGCTCCCTTGGGGCTGGTATGGCATCTTCCTCTTGCCCTCTCGCTCGATCTCTTGGATCTTGTTTTCAACCACTATGGCCTTGTCAACCAGCTTCTGGAAGCTCACGTAGTCATTGTTGAGGAGTTGAACCTGAATCTCATTGTTCAACCCTCTCATGAACAGGTACTGCTTCCTTTGATCTGAGTTGACATCTTCGGGGGCATACCGGGACAGTTGCGTGAGCTTGTTGAGGTACTCATTCACACTTTTCTGTCCTTGGCGGAGACCTTCGAACTCCTGCCTCTTGAGCATCATTACACCAGCAGGGATGTAATGAGAGCGGAAACTTTCCTTGAACTCAGTCCAAGTGATTGTCTCCGGGTTGATATGGGCGTTGCATAGGGCATCCCACCAGTCAGCAGCGGCTCCCGTAAGTTGGTGCGACGTGAAGAGAACCTTCTCTCGGTCATTGCACTGTACTATGGCAAGCTTCTTCTCCATGGACTTCAACCAGTCGTCGGCCTCCATGGGATCACTAGCTTGAGCAAAGGTGGGTGGTCGAGTCCTCATGAACTCTCCCAACCTGTTATGAGCCGGCGGTGGTGGTGGCGGTGGTGCCGGAACGGGGTTGTGGTTGGCCTGTAACTGACCCAAAGTTTGGATCATGGTTTGCATAAGCTGGTTTTGCATGGCCATCAATCTTTCCAGATTGTTTTTGCCAGCTCCGGGGTTAACAGGAACTTCCTCGTGATGATCCTCTTGGTTGTCACGGACGTTCCTTCGGCCGACGTTTCCTCTCACCATCTGTGAGAGAGATCGAAATAGAATAGAATGTTAGAAGGTTAAGTAGGTCCCCTCAACTATATGCATCAAGGTGAGTTGGACTATATATATATATATATTAGCCCATATGAGGATGTGAACAAGTGCCGAAGCATCTCGCACCTCTTTACTTCTTACGTGTGGATATGGACAACGTTTGGGGAAACATCCCACATCTCATACTAAGCACACAATCACAAACAATCATTGCAAAGGCTCGTACAACTCCTATTCAAGGATGGTTCCCTATGTCAAGGTGGGTTTAAAGCCAATCCAAGCGTCCTAGGGTGCTTCCTTTGGTCAGCGTGGCTTAGCTACCAATCTGTGACTCCTTTTTAAGGGTGTAACCTACTGTCAACCCGTGGCTCTGATGTCAATCTAAGGTTTCTATCTAGGCGTGTAACCTACTGTCAACCCGTGGCTCTGATACCAATCTGTGACGCCCTCAATTCTGTGGAAAAACCACGGAACCAAGAACTAATGCATATGTGTGCCCAGGATGTTCATCACACATATACATATATTCTACAAACTGAATTCAGAATATATATAACCACGAATAACAGAGTTTATTACACTGTCTCATGAGTCTTGGACTCATGTTCAAAGCGGAAGTCTTATTTCTATGCAGCGGAAGTCTTTATTCTAATGCGGAAGCGATTTAACTAATGTGGAAGCAAATCTAAGCAGAAGTGGCTCCATCTCTACACCCTCCACGGGCAAGGTTGAGAACAGATCACACGCCTTAATGCTCCACTTGGTCTTCATAGTAGTCTTCTCTTGCTGCTGATGATGAAATAATAATGCAAGTTTGAGTACAATGATGTACTCAGCAAGTGCGAAAAAAAAACACGATATGCAGCTCATAACAAGGTAGGTATAAAAAGGCTTATTTGCAGAAAAGCAGATTTATAAAACCATGATAAAACAGCAACTTCCGAACGATGTATCCACCACAGCAACAGCAGCAGCAAAGGATGGTCCCGTGTGCGCCTCAGTTTCAGCAGCGTGCACCGGGATTCCGTCCTCAAGTCGGCGGGATCCCGACACCTTACATTTGCTACACGTGTGGCCGTGTCGGGCACATTTCGAGGGACTGCCCCGAGCCGCGACAGGGCAGGGGTGCAGCACCATATCAGGGTGCTAATCAGCCCCGCAACCAGCCCAAGAAACCAGCACCAAAACCCCACAATGTCCACCACTTAGCCATTGAAGACGTGCCGGAAGGCGAACCCGTCCTCGCGGGTACGTTTTCTTACTTAGATCATCCCGTAGTCATACTTTTTGACTCCGGTGCCACCCATAATTTCATAAGTCAGTCTTATGTTAGTAAATATTAACTGCCTATCATTCCCACAAATAATTCATATTTGATATATTCTCCGGGTGGGAAAATAACAGCTGATAGAATGGTCTATAGAGCACCATTACAGTTGGGTGGGAATCTATATCCGACTTCTCTGATCAAGTTAGAGAGTCAAAAACTTGATGTCATTTTAGGAATGTCATGGCTACATCGCCATGGTTCTGTTCTTGACATCATTCCACGTGTGGTTCGTTTAAACTCTCCACTTCATGAACCACATGTTCTTGTTCTTGACCGTTCGGTTCAAGGAACCCCAGCCACATATAACATGGAAGGCACAAAACTTGAGGATATTCGTGTGGTCCGTGAATACCCGGATGTCTTTCCGGATGATCTTCCGGGCATGCCACCCGAAAGAAATGTCGAGTTCAAGATTGAACTTGTACTGGGGACGACACCGATCTCACGGAGACCGTACAAGATGGCTCCGAATGAGCTAGCTGAATTGAAGGAGCAGCTCAACGATTTGATGAAGAAGGGTTTCATTTGACCGAGTTCCTCGCCATGGGGATGCTCGGCGCTGTTTGTGAAGAAAAAGGATGAAACCTTGAGGTTGTGTGTGGACTACCGACCTCTCAACGCCGTCACCATCAAGAATAAATATCTACTGCCCCGCATCGATATTCTCTTCGATCAACTTGTGGGTGCGAGTGTATTTTCGAAGATGGATCTTCCCTCCGGATATCATCAAATCAAGATCCGAGCGGAGGATATCCCAAAGACGGCCTTTTCGACGAGATATGGGTTGTATGAATACCTCGTCATGTCCTTTGGTTTCACCAACGCCCCGGCACACTTCATGTATCTTATGAACTCAGTGTTCATGCCGGAGTTGGACAAGTTTGTGGTGGTGTTCATAGATGACATCTTGGTCTACTCCAAGTCAGAGGAAGAACACGCCAAACACTTGAATATCGTGCTTCAACGATTAAGAGACCATAAGCTTTATGCCAAGTTCAGCAAGTGCGAGTTTTGGATCAGCCAAGTGCCCTTCCTTGGTCATATCATTTCTGCAGAAGGCATTGCAGTTGATCCAAGCAAGATCGAACAAGTGCTGAAATGGAAGTCGCCAACATCTGTCCATGCAGTCAGGAGTTTCCTCAGGTTAGCAGGATATTATCGGGGATTCATACCAAATTTCTCCAAGCTTGCTAAGCCGATGACTGAACTGTTGAAGAAAGGGATCAAATATGTTTGGAGCTCAGCTTGTGAAGAAGCTTTCCAGGCATTAGTGAAGCATCTTACAACAGCCCCGGTGTTAGCTCAACCGGATACAACCAAGCCCTTCGACGTATATTGTGATGCATCCGGCATCGGGCTTGGCTGTGTATTGATGCAAGGAGGAAGAGTGGTCGCCTATGGCTCACGTCAACTTCGTAACCATGAGCAGCACTATCTGACTCATGATCTTGAGCTCGCTGCTGTGGTGTTGGCATTAAAAATGTGGAGGCACTATTTGCTTGGGAACTTAGTGCACCTCTACACCGACCACAAGAGTCTGAAGTATATATTCACTCAAAAGGAGTTGAATATGTGGCAACGGAGATGGCTAGAACTGATCAAAGACTATGAGATCGAGATTCACTACCATCCCGGTAAGGCAAACGTGGTTGCCGACGCCTTGCGCCGCAAATCTCATGTCAACAATCTGACCATCGCCCCACTTGAAGAGGAGGAGCCGAGTCTGTACTTGGTTCCATCTGGGGCGTTATACAATCTTGCTCTCATCCCAACCATAAGAGAGGAGATTATGGAAGCTCAGAAGAAGGACATGGGAATGTCGCACATTCGGAGAAGGATGAAGAATGGTGAAATGAAGTGCTTCCGAAGAGATGAACACGACACTCTATGGTTTAAAGACCGTATAGTGGTACCCCGTGACATGAAGCTTCGGAAGAAAATCTTGGAGGAAGCTCATTTGTCCAAGTATTATATTCATCCGGGCAGCAACAAGATGTACCTGGATCTGAAAACCAGGTTTTGGTGGACACGGATGAAGAGAGAGATCACAAAATACGTATCCGAATGTGATACGTGTCGGCGTGTGAAGGCCGACCATATGCGTAAAGCCGGACAGCTGCAACCATTGAACATTCCGGCGTGGAAGTGGGAGGATATTAGCATGGACTTTATAGTCGGGTTACCTCTCACGTCTCACAAGCATGACTCGATTTGGGTGATAGTCGATCGACTAACCAAGTCGGCTCATTTTATCCCCGTACATACAAAGTACGTGGCCAAGCAATATGCGGAGCTGTACATTGCAAAGATCTTGTGTTTGCACGGTGTTCCCCGCTCCATCATTTCAGATCGCGGTGCGCTGTTCGTCTCTCGGTTCTGGGAACAGCTGCACGCATCATTGGGGACCAAACTGATCCGAAGCTCCTCGTATCACCCGCAGACGGATGGTCAAACTGAACGGGTGAATCAAGTGCTTGAAGACATGCTACGCGCTTGTGCCATCCACCACAGCAAGAATTGGGACGATCATTTTCCGTCGGCGGGGTTTTCTTACAACAATGGCTATCAAGCTAGCATCAAGATGGCGCCGTATGAAGCTCTCTACGGCCGGAAATGCAGCACACCTCTCAACTGGTGCGACTCCGGCGAGCGAGTTATCTACGGCATTGAACTTGTGAATGAGGCTGAAGAACGAGTGTGAGTAATACAAGCCAATCTCAAGGCTGCTCAATCTCATCAGAAGAGCTATGCGGATAAAAGACGCCGCCCTCTCCACTTCGACATCGGGGACCATGTGTATGTCCGTGTATCTCCGATGAAGGGAGTTCATCGTTTCGGGGTGAAGGGTAAACTTGCGCCGCAGTTCATTGGTCCGTTCGCCGTCATTGAAAGATGCGGACCCGTGGCCTATCGCCTAGAGTTACCAGCGTCGCTCGCAGGCATTCACAATGTCTTCCACATCTCTCAGCTGAGGAAATGCCTCAAACCCTCGGCTGAAATCCGCACAGAAGACATAGAAGTTCTTCAACCGGACCTCACATACACGGCGTATCCCATCTTGATCATCGATGAAAAGACTCACGCCACAAGAAACCGGACCTTATGGTTCTACAAGGTCTTGTGGAGTAACCATACCGCTGATGAGGCGACATGGGAAAGTGAGGATTATCTACGAACGTATTATCCGGACTTGCTATCATCATATACCCGGTAAAGTTTTCCCCACTCTACTTTTCATTTAGAATCTCGGGACGAGATTCTTTTTAAGGGGGGAGGGATGTAAAATCCCCAAAAGTGGTAGCAAGAAAATTTTGCTCATATACACTTATGAAAAATGAGGGGAATTAAAACTTTGAATTATAAGGGGGTGAGTTCAAAGTGAGGGTTTAGACTTCCCAAAACTTCCAAACATGGAGATCTAAATTCATAACTTGGATCTTCATAGTCCAAATATTCAACCTTCCAAATTTCAGCTCATTTGGAGGAGTTTCAATATTTGTTTGGGATTAAAAGGAAAAGCCCTCTAATCTGCATTTCAAATTCAGTTTCAAATTCCAATCCCCTCAATTTTAATGTTTGGTTTCATAACTGAGTCCTCCACCTTTGAATGAGGAGCCATGCCAAAAATTGGAAACTTTGGAGCTGGTTTGCTATATTTTTGAGGCAATACAAAGTGGAGAATTCAAACTCTTGTTCAAATTCAAATGATCAAACCACATCCAAATTTCACACCTGAATTCAAACTCTTTGAATTCAGCAAATTCAAACTTAACTTGGGGTGAAAGTCTAGCCTTAAATTTTGAGTTGCTGGATGGAAAATATCAGAGAAAGTTTGAATAAACAAAGGGGGAAGTGGGGCCCAGTGGTCAGTTTCACAACAAAGCAACCACCTTTGCTTCATTTGGTCGAACAGCGGGAGGGCGCCAGCTCCCGGTTGAACCCGCGCCACCTCCTGCTGCCTCGGTGGCACGGTTGGATCATGGCAAGGGGTGCCGGAGCTGTTTCACTTCTTCCCCTGCTATAACTCGCGCCTCTGCCGTTTCTTTCGCCCAGGACACCGCCGCCATTCCTCCCGATCACGCCGCAGCTACTGAGCTCGGTTGCTGGAGCGCCCCACAGCGGAAATGTGATGCCCTCAATTCTATGCAAAAACCACGGAACCGAGAACTAATGCATATGTGTGCCCAGGATGTTCATCACACATATACATATATTCCACAAACTGAATTCAGAATATATATAACCACGAATCAGAGTTTATTACAATGTCTCATGAGTCTTGGACTCATGCTCACAGCGGAAGTCTTATTTCTATGCAACGGAAGTCTTTATTCTAATGCGGAAGCAATTCAACTAATGCGGAAGCAAATCTAAGCAGAAGTGGCTCCATCTCTACTCCCTCCACAGGCAAGGTTGAGAACAGATCACACGCCATAATGCTCCACTTGGTCTTCATAGTAGGCTTCTCTTGCTGCTGATGATGAAGTAATAATGCAAGTTTGAGTACAATGATGTACTCAGCAAGTGCGGGAAAACACATGATATGCAGCTCATAAACAAGGTAGGTATAAAAAGGCTCATTTGCAGAAAAGCAAAATTATAAAATCATGATAAAACAGCAACTTAACTTTAAATGAATGTAATCCCAGCATGTATTAAATCACCAACATACCTCCATCACTTCCCGTGTTCCATCTGAACCTTAACCGACCTTTATTCATACTCACGAATACCTCCTCGTATTCGCTAGCATCTCACGAATATCTTCCCGTATTCGCTACCATCTCATCTCATAAAACAACCTCGTCTCACACCGAGACCAAACTCGTTGCCATGACTCAACAGTCATGCAACCATCATATCACCCGGACTCAACAGTCCCAACAACCAAACCATAACCAAACCAATAACCTTCCCAATAACCATCCCAACTAATCATGGCAGTTCAACCAGGTGCTCGTGACCGTAAGCTCGGCTATCATGATAGTTTTAGACTCTGCAGAGTTTGCACCTCTTTACCCACAAGTTTGTGATTTTGTCACCCGTCGGCGACTGCAGAACCTCCATTATACCAGTACACATCCATCGGTGTATGGTCAAGAGATCACAAAATAGCCGATACAAAGGGGTTACTAGATGTATGGACTCACTAAGGTTTCACCGGCAGGCTAGAATCTCCAATTCTCCCATCCACGGGCCCCCCTCTTGTGCCATGCAGTTCCCAGGGCAGTCCTCACTCGACTCCCATTCCCCGCGCCTTCCACAGTCCATAACACTCTAGCAACTTACCTAATTACTCAGCTAAGACGCACCCATACTTGGCCTTGTGGTGGCACTGTTATCCTGGCATGTGCATGCATGAACCGGTCCTTAGATCTACGGCAAGTAAACCACCTTCTCATGCTACCTCATTCACAAACCCAGGCTTGCCTAGATCTCCCTCCGATCCATGTTCATTAACATCATCAGTTTCTCATTATCATTACGAGTGCAGTTAGCTAGACACATCTATCTCGCTTCCCAATCCCATAGACTCAGCGAAGCATAAAGCAAAAACCATACCCGACCCATAAAACTTCCCAGGCGACAAGGGTGGTTTAACCAAAACTAGTAAACTCCTATAAAAGGGTTTCCCATCATGTTTGACTCAGTACGCACACCTTTTCGCAAAACAAAACAGTTTTACCCAAAACATAGGATCAATATGGTCAAGGAGCACTTGCCTTGTTCTTGCCGTTCCGGTTGTTCTTGGATCTCAAAACCTGGTTGCTACAGCTCGTCGTAGACAGCTCCCTGAGCTTGTCCTGCTATGTAGGATCACGTGCATACAAGATTCACAGCAATCAATATCATGCGCAAACCTTAAACTAGATACGATGATGCATATGCATGCTATCTTATGATTTTTATTAGATTGGTGTGTTCTTGCATGGCTTGCATGGACAGAGGTGTTCGGATCAAAGGTGGACGTGGCAATGATCTTGTCTTTAGATCAATCTGATCATCAAGTGATCTGTCCACGAAAAGGCTTCTGTCCGAAAGGAATCAAAGATCAGATGCAAGGAAAATACAACGATATCGTAGGGTGGTATTGGGGCCTACCTTACGTTCCTCCCGGTCTTCGAGGTCCTCCTCAGACCGCTGGGCTTTCCTCCGGCGATCTTCCTCGCTGCGCTCCGGCGATGGCTTTCTCGGCGAGTTGGGGCTAGGGCTCTAAGTCGTTGGCTCAGGAGTTGGAAAAGAAGTTTGTGGTTTTGGCCAGAGGTTCTGGGTTCTATTTATAATCGGGAAGAGAAGAGTCCTAATCTGATTGTATCCCGAATAAGAGTCTTATTCAGATCGTCGTTGGATCCTATCATCTTATCTTTAGTTGATTTGGTATGGTAACGTTGCGGAATACAGGTCGGTTTCTTTTACGTACCGGTATTCTTACACGTAACAGCCGCTCCAGAACTCGTTACCTTCGCGGTGATGAGCTCCGGAGGCTCCACGTGTCCTTCTGGGGCCTGATCTCTCCTTTTCCGCAGAGATGAGCTCCGGTTGTGCCACATGTCAATCGACCGAGACCTCCCCCCTCCTTTGGAGGTGAGCTCCGTGCACGCCACGTGTTGGCGCCGGTCTTTCCTTTCTTCTTTCTTCAGGGACATGCCCCGAGGTCGACACGTGTCCAGCAGTGACAGAACTCCCGGAGATAAGCTCCGGTGACGACGCGTGTACAATAGAACAGGACCTCTAGGAGGTGGGCTCCGAGATCGACACGTATCCCGTGCGACTGGTCCTCTGATTTCCGCGAGGACTAGCTCCGAGGATGACACGTGTCTTGCGGAAATGCCTTTGCTTCTTCCACAGAGGCTAGCTCCGTGGGCAACATGTGTCCCACAGGATCGGACCTCTCCCCTTTGCGGAGACGAGTCCCGAACCTGCCACGTAGCTATTTTAGCGGCGGACCTCTCCCCACCTCACAGGGATGAGCTCCGAACACGCCACGTGGCCAGCGGCCGCGGTAAGAGCTGGATTCGGCTCTTATTGGCTATCTTTTTGATAGTTTTCTCTGTTCCTACTTTTCTTAAAGTGTCTCCTCTTCATAAATCATGAACATATGCTGACACCCGAGATGAGGGTGTCACAGGAAAGCTGCGCCCACCAGTGCTCTAGCCATCCAGCACCTCTCCTGTCCTGTCCCGAGCGTGATTGCTCCAGAAATTGGCAAAATAGCCTTGATCCTCGGGTGAACGGGGAAGAACCGAGGGAGGTCACCGTGGACAGCTCACACCGAGCAAGATCACGGCAAAACAAGTCAGCCCCTCGGTGCGTCCTTGACCCCAGCTGCTCGAGCCCAAAGCTCAGCCCTGGACGTTGATCACAGCAGAAGAATTTCCGGGTTTTTCTCCCGGATGGTACAAACTGACCCCGAGGTAGGAAATTGCCAAATTCATCGTTAATTCGTGTTCTCATTGATTAAAACTGTACACGAAGCTTCCTAACTACTTGGCGCACTTCCTCCCTCGATTTTACACCTAGACATGGGGTGTAGAGGGAGAATTTACACGTCTTGATCATGGCGCACCGCCGGACCGCCTCGGGCGCATGGTGCCGATAGGGTTCCAGCGATCTTCGATCAGTTTAGACCCCATGTAGAGCTTCTACTCCCTCCACTGGTGCTCTAGAGCCCGAGAACCGATCATTTGGTGGATGTATGAGGGCTCCCGATCTCACCGGAGTGCAAAACATTGCTGTCACCGGTGCGCGGTGGTTTCCGGTGAACTACGGCCGCCGGCGACCCACCCAAAGTGCTCAGCGCTGTTAAATATGGGGGAGTGGCGAGTTTGATGAGGTTTAGACCACGGGAACCCCGTCCCGGCGAGCCTCGCCGGCGTGCGCCACCGCAGGAGGCACGGGCAGCGCGAGGAAGACAAAGGAGGGCCGGGTCCCACCGGTCAGCCTCCGTATACGCGCGGGGATCGGTTTGTGGCGCCGGATCCGGTGAGGCTGCGCGGGAATAACCCCGTAGCCCCCAGTGTTGCCGAAATCTCACTGGTCCGATTTAAAACAGTGGGCCCAGTTCCAATTATTTGAAGTTTCTATTAGGGAAATAATTCCAGGAATTAGCTGATCTTTGCAAGCCCATAACTTTGTGTAGAAAACTCCAAAAAGAGTGAGACCAATGTTGTTGGAATCCTCATGAGGAGTACTTCACAGAGAAACCAATTTTAGGCTATGAGAATGCCCAGGAATTTCTGTAGAATTGTTTTTAATAAATCGTTTAGGGATTTATTACAGGAGCAATTCTTTATGAAATAGTCCCAAATTTGGGCAGCAAATCCTTTCCATAGTTACTGATCTCCAGTAAAAATTTGGGCTTCATTGGAGATCATTTGCTAGGCTAAACTGCCTTCCCAAGTTCAGCCTTTATTTGGAAATCCAATTTAAACAGAAACTATTTCAGCACTCCTGTCCAAACTTCAAAAATTCATATCTCTCTGATGGTAGCTCCAAAAATGGTGAAACAAATTTTGTTAGAACCATGGACACTTATCCTAATCAGATCTTCCACCATTAGATATGTCAAAGCTCCTGAATTGGGCTCAAAATTCAGAAAAGCATTGTACTTGTAGGAATTTTAAAGACTACATTGTGCAAAGACATGTCTCCAAATTTGACTTAAATCATCCTTAGAGAGTCTAGTATCCACTGTAAAATTCCCAAAGCCAATTAAGGATTTTAAATAGCAGTAGCTATGAATATAAGTTCAATTCTTTTAAATCCTTTATACTTACACATGTATTTTATTACATTTCATAATAGTGACCGAAGTTGAGGACGCACCGGAGCCTTTGGACGTCCTCCCACCAGAAGCTGATTTCCCCTTTAACTCGCAACCAGGCAAGCCCCGGTTTGCACTTAAGTACCTTTTATAAAGGTTTTCATTTGTATCACTTATGTCTAGGTTGAAATGTATGCATTAGAGTTAGGGTGATTGAAACCCCACTTGCATAGCCTTTTAAATCCTATAAAGGGTTGGGTAGTTTACAAACTCGACGAGTAGAGACTGCCATGCTAATGTTTAGGATCTCGGTAGAAGTCGAGTGGTTGGAAGCTACTCGCGAGATAGTACTTATTACACGGAATGAAAAGAGGTAGAAAATCGCTTAAGTTATGAAAATGAGACCCAGCAGGGGGATAGGATGCAGTGAGCAGAGGTCTCACGTGCTTAGCCCTGTTGGTGTCGGTTGAGGACCATCCGTGTGCGGCCCTGCTGGACAAGTATCGAACAGTACCGGATGCATACTGGCATATGGGAACCAGGAAACCGATGTAATTGGTTAACCTGATTGCCGAGGCTTACCCAACCGTAAATAGGAGCGGGTTGAGGGTAGCAAGGTGTAAATCTGCCGGTGGGCACAGTCACGCTCCACGCGGGGACCTCCTGCCTGTTACGGATCGACCGGTTCGGCATTTGGGTTGCCTTTGAAAGGTTGTTGCATACAACAGAGTAGGAAGGGGTGTGGAATCACGCTTCTGAAAGTGGGTGTATGCAATGTGTTATCCGGGTGTGTCTTGATTGCAATCACCGTCCATCGCAGTTATTTGAGTACCCGCTTGTTCACTGCGCTGTGACGTAGTAAGAAGTGAAATAAGCCAACTGAAAACGCTGTATTGATCTACTACTGTCTTGAATACCTTGATTGCTGTAGTTATAGAGCAAATTAAGTTTATATTCCACTTTGGGCATCATCACATCGGAGGAAAGCATTTCTTGTTTGATTGTGGACTTCCGATGTGAGGGCTGCCTAAGGCATACGAATCTGCTGCTATAAAACTGAAAGTAAGGATCAACTTATAGGCGTGTCTTTATTGCAAAGTCCTTTCTACCTTACACATCCTTGCACGTAGAGTTCCATGCCTAGGGTTGATGGTTAAGACTTGCTGAGCCTTCATGCTCACGATTGCAATATTTGAGCTGTGTGCAGGTGAGAGTTATGAGGAGGGATCCGAGGATGAGGCGATGCCCCCGTTGGGGTACACGGCCGAGCTGGAGCCCTGCACGCCGCCGTGATTCTCCGGTTCCTTGTTGCTAGCATGTAGCGTCCCCGGGCTGGACGGCTGCACTTTTGCATAGCTAGGATGAGAGGCCATATATGTATATTACTTCCGCTGTGTGAATAGGTTTTGTAAAAGACTTCCGCTGTTTGATATCAAATAAAAGTTTGTATGTTGTGCTTTAATCTTTTTGTGTGTGCTGTTGGGTGCCGCATCGCACGGCACCACCCTATGCGATCCTGGAGTGGATGAACCACGGGGTGGTCCCCACAGACGTGGGGTCAGAGCCGCATTGGCAATAGCACGCTCGAAAAGAGCCTATTTTGAAAATTTAGAAGTAGTCGAGTGAGGATTAGTCATTAAGCCCACATAAGGTCTACTATAGTACTAGTTATGATGGTGGAAAGCTAACATATTTGTTATACATTCTGTACCGACGCTCTGACGTCAGGTAAGAGGTAAGGTACGCCACCACAGGCGGATCAATTGTGGTAAGCTCGCCATACGAGCAATAGTATGGAATGGTATACCGTGGCTTGGCACGGTAGTGAATATGAGTCTCTGAACCTCTCAATGGTTCTGAGAGCATATGAAAACGCTGATCTCCAGCGTGCTTTAGGCAAAAGTGAGAATACCCCATCGTGTGGTAAGCAACATGATAGTATGCAACTCTTGAACGTTCAATGTTCAAAGGGCCATACGCAGCGCTCGCCATCGGCGTGCCTCAACGGTCATGAGGCAGTAGGTGGTATCCGTTGGGTTGATAAAATTCCGAACCGTGACGACCCGTTCGCGCTCTACTCAGGTTCCCCGTCGTGTGGTGTGAAAACACGACCATGTACCTTGAGACGTGGCTTGACTCAAGAACGATCCGTATGTCAATGATACGGACCGTATGTTTTTATTATGATATGGAACTGCCTGAAATGCTAAAACCCTTGTGTGCACCATTATTGTGTGTTTTTTCTGCAGGACATTAACCACGTTAGTGCATAACGTGTAGAAACCGTTTGTGAGTGACGACTTTAGTTCCACCATTTGATACGTATATGCCGGAATACCGGTTTAGGGTTTTTCTTTGGTGAGGAAACGTAGTACCGAGACTGCATAAAAGTTTATTTTCAAAGAAAAGAGTCAAAATGAAGTTTAGGAATCCATTTAGGGGTTAGTAAACTCCTATATTGAACTAAGAGTCAATTGGGAGTATAGATTCAGTCTCAAAAACTTAGGAATAATCTCCCCTGTTTTTGGCGGAAATTTTGCTGAACTTGATCAGGGCATAACTTAAGATTGGTTGAACCAATGGAGGTACGGGATACCGTTCTGGAAAGGTTTTGAAGTCCTCTACAATTTTTCTGTAGAGTTCCAGAACAAAATCTCCCTCCAAAGGGATGAAAATCTCAGACGAGTAGGTACTTTCCAAAAACAGGGCAGACCAAATGCTCTCTGGGATTTTCCGTATTTCGATAAAACACTTAGTTTACCGTTCGACGTCCAGTGGCTGTTGTAAAACAGCGAGTTGGAGTCGAAAAGTTTATGCATTCAACGTATCATTTCGAGCGAGTACATGTTGGGTCCAGTACAATAGCGAGGAATTACGCATGCTAACACACTTAACATCCCGTGGTGACCCCGATGGTCGAAATGAACTTTTAATCCATAAAGTTCAATACTTTGGAACTCGATCGTGTGACACGGTCCAGGGATGTATATGTTGCATAAAGTTTATACTTTATCCATATGTGTGATTTTTATGCGCATTGTTTATCCCATTCTCGCATTACTATTGTATAGACTGGATGAGCTCAGCCCACATGTGCTGATTGTTTGAATGATATGAATGCAGAATGGTGCGGACACGTTCAACGCAAGAGGAGGGAGGTCCGAGTCAAGTTCGTGGTGATGAGTCTCCACCTCCGGAGAAAATCACGACGCAACAGCAACCACCTCCTCCACCGCCAGAACTTCCAAGAAACCTGGCGGAGGTTCTCGCCGCAGTGCTCGGCTCGCGCGATGAGCAAACCGAGCTGCTGCGGATGTTGGTGCAGCAAAATGCGTCCCATCAGGGAGGACGCCAAGACAATGGGCAACGCCAGCCCCAACACAGTTCGTATTCGGAATTCATGGCGACCCATCCACCGGTCTTCACGGAGGCCGAAGAACCTTTGGAGGCGGACAGCTTTATCCGCACTCTAGAGGTGAAGTTCGGGCTGCTGCGATGCACCGAACACCAAAAGGCGCTGTATGCAGCGCAACAGCTTCAAGGAGAAGCCGGTACCTGGTGGGCGAACTACACCGCCTCCTTACCGGCTGGCCATGCCGTCACATGGACGGAGTTCCGGGAGGCGTTCCGCGCCTATCACATACCTCCCGGTGTGATGGAAATGAAGCTCCAGGAGTTCCTGGCGCTACGACAAGGCGAGAGGAGTGCTCATGAGTACTCCAGGTTATTCAACCGGCTGGTGCAGTATGCGCCAGGATTTGTGGGGACGGAAGACAACAAGTGCAATGCGTTCTTCCGGGGCCTGAATTCCAAGATGAAGGTCCATCTCGCCCAGAGCAATCGCGGCACATTCAACGACCTGGTTAATGCCGTGATTCTACAAGAGAATGCTCAGCGCGAGCGCGGTTCTGACAACAGGAAACGCAGCGCGCGGACAAGCAGCTGTGGTGAGACGCCACAGAAATACCGCGTGGTGTATCGCTCACCATCTGGTCAGAGATGGCAGCCACCGGCGCGACCGCCTCAGTTTCGCGGTCGACAATATAATGCGCCGGGCTTCCGACCGATGTATCCACCACAGCAACAGCAGCAGCAAAGGATGGTCCCGCGTGCGCCTCAGTTTCAGCAGCGTGCACTGGGATTCCGTACTCAAGTCGGCGGGATCCCGACACCTTACACGTGCTACACGTGTGGCCGTGTCGGGCACATTTCGAGGGACTGCCCCGAGCCGCGACAGGGCAGGGGTGCAGCACCATATCAGGGTGCTAATCAGCCCCGCAACCAGCCCAAGAAACCAGCACCAAAACCCCGCAACGTCCACCACTTAGCCATTGAAGACGTGCCGGAAGGCGAACCCGTCCTCGCGGGTACGTTTTCTTACTTAGATCATCCCGTAGTCATACTTTTTTACTCCGGTGCCACCCATAATTTCATAAGTCAGTCTTATGTTATTAAATATCAACTGCCTATCATTCCCACAAATAATTCATATTTGATATGTTCTCCGGGTGGCAAAATAACAGCTGATAGAATGGTCTATAGAGCACCATTACAGTTGGTGGGAATCTATATCCGACTTCTCTAATCATGTTAGAGAGTCAAAAACTTGATGTCATTTTAGGAATGTCATGGATACATCGCCATGGTGCTGTTCTTGACATCATTCCACATGTGGTTCGTTTAAACTCTCCACTTCATGAACCACATGTTCTTGTTCTTGACCGTTCGGTTCAAGGAACCCCAGCAACATATAACACGGAAGCCACAAAACTTGAGGACATTCGTGTAGTCCGTGAATACCCGGATGTCTTTCGGGATGATCTTCCGGGCATGCCACCCGAAAGAAATGTCGAGTTCAAGATTGAACTTGTACCGGGGACGACACCGATCTCACGGAGACCGTACAAGATGGCTCCGAATGAGCTAGCTGAATTGAAGGAGCAGCTCAACGATTTGATGAAGAAGGGTTTCATTCGACCGAGTTCCTCGCCATGGGAATGCTCGGTGCTGTTTGTGAACAAAAAGGATGAAACCTTGAGGTTGTGTGGACTACCGACCTCTCAACGCCGTCACCATCAAGAATAAATATCCACTGCCCCACATCGATATTCTCTTCGATCAACTTGTGGGTGCGAGTGTATTTTCGAAGATGGATCTTCGCTCCGGATATCATCAAATCAAGATCCGAGCGGAGGATATCCCAAAGACGGCCTTTTCGACGAGATATGGGTTGTATGAATACCTCGTCATGTCCTTTGGTCTCACCAACGCCCCGGCACACTTCATGTATCTTATGAACTCAGTGTTCATGCCGGGGTTGGACAAGTTTGTGGTGGTGTTCATAGATGACATCTTGGTCTACTCCAAGTCAGAGGAAGAACACGCCAAACACTTGCATATCGTGCTTTAACGATTAAGAGACCATAAGCTTTATGCCAAGTTCAGCAAGTGCGAGTTTTGGATCAGCCAAGTGCCCGTCCTTGGTCATATCATTTCTGCAGAAGGCATTGCAGTTGATCCAAGCAAGATCAAACAAGTGCTGAAATGGAAGTCCCCCACATCAGTCCATAAAGTCAGGAGTTTCCTCGGGTTAGCAGGATATTATCGGAGATTCATACCGAATTTCTCCAAGCTTGCTAAGCCGATGACTGAACTGTTGAAGAAGGGGATCAAATATGTTTGGAGCTCAGCTTGTGAAGAAGCTTTCCAGGCATTTTTGAAGCATCTTACAACAGCCCCGGTGTTAGCTCAACTGGATACAACCAAGCCCTTTGACGTATATTGTGATGCATCCAGCATCGGGCTTGGCTGTGTATTGATGCAAGGAGGAAGAGTGGTCGCCTATGGCTCACGTCAACTTCGTAGCCATGAGAAGCACTATCCGACTCATGATCTTGAGCTCGCTGCTGTGGTGTTGGCATTAAAAATGTGGAGGCACTATTTGCTTGGGAACTTAGTGCACCTCTACACCGACCACAAGAGTCTGAAGTATATATTCGCTCAAAAGGAGTTGAATATGCGGCAACGGAGATGGCTAGAACTAATCAAATACTATGAGATCGAGATTCACTACCATCCCGGTAAGGCAAACGTAGTTGCCGACGCCTTGAGCCGCAAATCTCATGTCAACAATCTGACCATCGCCCCACTTGAAGAGGAGGAGCCGAGTCTGTACTTGGTTCCATCTGGGGCGTTATACAATCTTGCTCTCATCCCAACCATAAGAGAGGAGATTATGGAAGCTCAGAAGAAGGAAATGGGAATGTCGCACATTCGGAGAAGGATGAAGAATGGCGAAATGAAGTGCTTCTGAAGAGATGAACACGACACTCTATGGTTTAAAGACCGTATAGTGGTACCCCGTGACATGAAGCTTCGGAAGAAAATCTTGGACAAAGCTCATTTGTCCAAGTATTCTATTCATCCGTGCTGCAACAAGATGTACCAGGATCTGAAAACCAGGTTTTGGTGGACACGGATTAAGAGAGAGATCGCAAAATACGTATCCGAATGTGATACGTGTCGGCGTGTGAAGGCCGACCATATGCGTAAAGCCAGACAGCTGCAACCATTGAACATTCCGGCGTGGAAGTGGGAGGATATTAGCATGGACTTTATAGTCGGGTTACCTCTCACGTCTCACAAGCATGACTTGATTTGGGTGATAGTCGATCGACTAACCAAGTCGGCTCATTTTATCCCCGTACATACAAAGTACGTGGCCAAGCAATATGCGGAGCTGTACATTGCAAAGATCTTGTGTTTGCACGGTGTTCTCCGCTCCATAATTTCAGATCGCGGTGCGCTGTTCGTCTCTCGGTTCTGGGAACAGCTGCACGCATAATTGGGGACCAAACTGATCCGAAGCTCCGCGTATCACCCGCAGATGGATGGTCAAACTGAACGGGTGAATCAAGTGCTTGAAGACATGCTACGCGCTTGTGCCATCCACCACGGCAAGAATTGGGACGATCATTTGCTGTTGGCGGAGTTTTCTTACAACAATGGCTATCAAGCTAGCATCAAGATGGCGCCGTATGAAGCTCTCTACGGCCGGAAATGCCGCACACCTCTCAACTGGTGCGAGTCCGGCGAGCGAGTTATCTACGGCATTGAACTTGTGAATGAGGCTGAAGAACGAGTGCGAGTAATACAAGCCAATCTGAAGGCTGCTCAATCTCGTCAGAAGAGCTATGCGGATAAAAGACGCCGCCCTCTCCACTTTGACATCGGGGACCATGTGTATGTCCGTGTATCTCCGATGAAGGGAGTTCATCGTTTCGGGGTGAAGCGTAAACTTGCGCCGCGGTTCATTGGTCCGTTCGCCGTCATTGAAAGATGCGGACCCGTGGCCTATTGCCTAGAGTTACCAGCGTCGCTCGCAGGCATTCACAATGTCTTCCACATCTCTCAGCTGAGGAAATGCCTCAAACCCTCGGCTGAAATCCGCACAGAAGACATAGAAGTTCTTCAACCGGACCTCACATACACGGCGTATCCCATCTTGATCATCGATGAAAAGACTCACGCCACAAGAAACCGGACCTTATGGTTCTACAAGGTCTTGTGGAGTAACCATACCGCTGATGAGGCGACATGGGAAAGCGAGGATTATCTACGAACGTATTATCCGGACTTGCTATCATCATATACGCGGTAAAGTTTTCCCCACTCTACTTCTCATTTAGAATCTCGGGACGAGATTCTTTTTAAGGGGGGAGGGATGTAAAATCCCCAAAAGTGGTAGCAAGAAAATTTTGCTCATATACACTTATGAAAAATGAGGGGAATTAAAACTTTGAATTATAAGGGGGTGAGTTCAAAGTGAGGGTTTAGACTTCCCAAAACTTCCAAACATGGAGATCTAAATTGATAACTTGGATCTTCATAGTCCAAATATTCAACCTTCCAAATTTCAGCTCATTTGGAGTAGTTTCAATATTTGTTAGGGATTAAAAGGAAAAGCCCTCTAATCTGCATTTCAAATTCAGTTTCAAATTCCAATCCCCTCAATTTTAATGTTTGGTTTGATAACTGAGTCCTCCACCTTTGAATGAGGAGCCATGCCAAAAATTGGAAACTTTGGAGCTGGTTTGCTATATTTTTGAGGCAATACAAAGTGGAGAATTCAAACTCTTGTTCAAATTCAAATGATCAAACCACATCCAAATTTCACACCTGAATTCAAACTCTTTGAATTCAGCAAATTCAAACTTAACTTGGGGTGAAAGTCTAGCCTTAAATTTTGAGTTGCTGGATGGAAAAGATCAGAGAAAGTTTGAATAAACAAAGGAGGAAGTGGGGCCCAGTGGTCAGTTTCAAAGCAAAGCAACCGCCTTTGCTTCATTCGGTCGAACAGCGGGAGCGCGCCAGCTCCCGGTTGAACCCGCACCCGAGGGAGAGCCCGCGCCACCTCCTGCTGCCTCGGTGGCACGGTTGGATCACGGCAAGGGGTGCACCGGAGCTGTTTCACTTCTTCCCCTGCTATAACTCGCGCCTCCGCCGTTTCTTTTGCCCAGAACACCGCCGCCATTCCTCCCGATCACGCCGCAGCTACTGAGCTCGGTTGCTCAAGCGCCCCACAGCGGAA
This sequence comes from Neostapfia colusana, assembly GCA_030760725.1. Taxonomy (NCBI): domain Eukaryota; kingdom Viridiplantae; phylum Streptophyta; class Magnoliopsida; order Poales; family Poaceae; genus Neostapfia; species Neostapfia colusana. Next base: position 106,050,960 of record JASWHV010000002.1, on the reverse strand, counting down.
AGCTGCGCCCACCAGTGCTCTAGCGATCCAGCACCTCTCCTGTCCTGTCCCGAGCGTGATTGCTCCAGAAATTGGCAAAATAGCCTTGATCCTCGGCTGAACGGGGAAGAACCGAGGGAGGTCACCGTGGACAGCTCACACCGGGCAAGATCACGGCAAAACAAGTCAGCCCTTCGGTGCGTCCTCGACCCCAGATGCTCGAGCCCAAAGCTCAGCCCTGGACGTTGATCACAGCAGAAGAATTTCCGGGTTTTTCTCCCGGATGGTACAAACTGACCCCGAGGTAGGAAATTGCCAAATTCATCGTTAATTCGTGTTCTCATTGATTAAAACTGTACACGAAGCTTCCTAACTACTTGGCGCACTTCCTCCCTTGATTTTAGACCTAGACATGGGGTGTAGAGGGAGAATTTACACGTCTTGATCATGGCGCACCGCCGGACCGCCTCGGGCGCAAGGTGCCGATAGGGTTCCAGCGATCTTCGATCAGTTTAGACCCCATGTCGAGCTTCTACTCCCTCCACTGGTGCTCTAGAGCCCGAGAACCGATCATTTGGTGGAGGTATGAGGGCTCCCGATCTCACCGGAGTGCAGAACATTGCTGTCACCGGTGCGCGGTGGTTTCCGGTGAACTACGGCCGCCGGCGACCCACCCAAAGTGCTCAGCGCTGTTAAATATGGGGGAGCGGCGAGTTTGACGAAGTTTAGACCACGGGAACCCCGTCCCGGCGAGCCTTGCCGGCGTGCGCCGCCGCGGGAGGCGCGGGCAGCGCGAGGAAGACGAAGGAGGGCCGGGTCCCACCGGTCAGCCTCTGTATACGCGCGGGGATCGGTTTGTGGCGCCGGATCCGGTGCGGCTGCGCGGGAATAACCCCGTAGCCCCCAGTGTTGCCGAAATCTCACTGGTCCGATTTAAAACAGTGGGCCCAGTTCCAATTCTTTGAAGTTTCTATTAGGGAAATAATTCCAGGAATTAGCTGATCTTTGCAAGCCCATAACTTTGTGTAGAAAACTCCAAAAAGAGTGAGACCAATTTTGTTGGAATCCTCATGAGGAGTACTTCACAGAGAAACCAATTTTAAGCTATGAGAATGCCCAGGAATTTCTGTAGAATTGTTTTTATTAAATCCTTTAGGGATTTATTACAGGAGCAATTCTTTATGAAATAGTCCCAAATATGGGCAGCAAATCCTTTCCATAGTTACTGATCTCCAGTAAAAATTTGGGCTTCATTGGAGATCATTTGCTAGGTTAAACTGCCTCCCCAAGTTCAGCCTTTATTTGGAAATCCAATTTAAACAGAAACTATTTCAGCACTCCTGTCCAAACTTCAAAAATTCATATCTCTCTGATGCTAGCTCCAAAAATGGTGAAACAAATTTTGTTAGAACCATGAAGACTTACCCTAATCAGATCTTCCACCATTAGCTATGTAAAAGCTCTTGATTTGGGCTCAAAATTCAGAGAAGCATTGTACTTGTAGGAATTTTAAAGACTTCATTGTGCAAAGACATGTCTCCAAATTTGACTCAAATCATCCTTATAGAGTCTAGTATCCACTGTAAAATTCCCAAAGCCAATTAAGGATTTTAAATAGCAGTAGCTATGAATAGAAGTTCAATTCTTATAAATCCTTAATACATACACATGTATTTTATTACATTTCATAATAGTGACCGAAGTTGAGGACGCACCGGAGCCTTTGGACGTCCTCCAACCAGAAGCTGATTTCCCCTTTAACTCGCAACCAGGCAAGCCCCGGTTTGCACTTAAGTACCTTTTATAAAGGTTTTCATTTGTATCACTTATGTCTAGGTTGAAATGTATGCATTAGAGTTAGGGTGATTGAAACCCCACTTGCATAGCCTTTTAAATCCTATAAAGGGTTAGGTAGTTTACAAACTCGACGAGTAGAGACTGCCATGCTAATATTTAGGATCTCGGTAGAAGTCGAGTGGTTGGAAGCTACTCGCGAGATAGTACTTATTACACGGAATGAAAAGAGGTAGAAAATCGCTTAAGTTATGAAAATGAGACCCAGCAGGGGGATAGGATGCAGTGAGCAGAGGTCTCACATGCTTAGCCCTGTTGGTGTCGGTTGAGGACCATCCGTGTGCGGCCCTACTGGACAAGTATCAATCAGTACCGGATGCATACTGGCATATGGGAACCAGGAAACCAATGTAATTGGTTAACCTGGGTGCCGAGGCTTACCCAACCATAAATAGGAGTGGGTTGAGGGTAGCAAGGTGTAAATCTTCCGGTAGGCACAGTCACGCTCCACGCGGGGACCTCCTGCCCCTTACGGATGGACCGGTTCGGCATTTGGGTTGCCTTTGAAAGGTTGTTGCATACAACAGAGTAGGAAGGGGTGTGGAATCACGCTTATGAAAGTGGGTGTATGCAACGTGTTATCCGGGTGTGTCTTGATTGCAATCACCGTCCCTCGCGGTTATTTGAGACCCGCTTGTTCACTGCGCTGTGACGTAGTAAGAAGTGAAATAAGCCAACTGAAAATGCTGTATTGATCTATTACTGTCTTGAATAACTTGATTGCTGTAGTTATAGAGCAAATTAAGTTTATATTCCACTTTGGGCATCACCACATCGGAGGAAAGCGTTTCTTGTTTGATTGTGGACTTCCGATGTGAGGGCTGCCTAAGGCATACGAATCTGCTGCTATAAAACTGAAAGTAAGGATCAACTTATAGGTGTGTCTTTATTGCAAAGTCCTTTCTACCTTACACATCCTTGCACGTAGAGTTCCATGCCTAGGGTTGACGGTTAAGACTTGCTGAGCCTTCGTGCTCACGGTTGCAATATTTGTGCTGTGTGCAGGTGAGAGTTATGAGGAGGGATCCGAGGATTAGGCGATGCCCCCGTCGGGGTACACGGCCGAGCTGGAGCCCTGCACGCCGCCGTGATTCTCCGGTTCCTTGTTGCTAGCGTGTAGCGTCCCCAGGCTGGACGGCTGCACTTTTGCATAGCTAGGATGAGAGGCCATATATGTATATTACTTCCGCTGTATGAATAGGTTTTGTAAAAGACTTCCGCTGTTTGATATCAAATAAAAGTTTGTATGTTGTTCTTTAATCTTTTCGTGTGTGCTGTTGGGTGCCGCATCGCACGGCACCACCCTATGCGATCTTGGAGTGGGTGAACCACGGGGTGGTCCCCACAAGAGTCTTATTCAGATCGTCGTTGGATCCTATCATCTTATCTTTAGTTGATTTGGTGCGGTAATGTTGTGGAATTCAGATCGGTTTCCTTTACGTACCGATATTCTTACGCGTAACAACCGCTCTAGAACTCGTTACCTCCGCGGTGATGAGCTTCCGGAAGCTCCACGTGTCCTCCAGGGCCTGGTATCTCTTTCTCCTAGAGACGAGCTCCGGTTGTGCCGCGTGTCAAACGATCGAGACTTCATTTTCTTCGGAGGTGACTCCTCGCACGCCACGTGTCAGTGCCGGACCTTTCCTCTCTTCTTTCCTCAGAGACGAGCTCCGAGGTTAACACGTGTCCAACAGTGATGGACCTCCCGGAGATAAGCTCCGGTGGCGACATGTGTCCTATAGAACCAGACCTCTCGGAGGTGAGCTCCGAGATCGACACGTATCCCGTGCGATTGGTCCTCTGATTTCCGTGATGACTAGCTCCGAAGGTGACATGTGTCCTGCGGAAATGCCTTTGCTTCTTCCGCAGAGGAATGTTCCGAGAGCAACACGTGTCCCACAGGGTCAGACCTCTCCCCTTTTGCGGAGATGAGTCCCGAACCTGCCACGTAGCTATTTTAGCGGCGGACCTCTCCCCACCTCGCAGGGACGAGCTCCGAACACGCCACATGGCCAGCGGCCGCGGTAAGTTGTCTTCGGCGCTTTCTGAGAGCTGGATTCGGCTCTTATTGGCTATCCTTTTGATATTTTTCTCTGTTCCTACTTTTCTTAAAATGTTTCCTCTTCATAAAACATGAACATATGCTGACACCCGAGATGAGGGTGTCACACCAACTCGGGTCCCGGGCGGCCGGACGGGACCTTGACGGAATACACGTGCGGTGGTGCAACTTTATATATTTGCTTACGCGGTGGCCATCTTGGTCGAAATGGAGAAAGTCAGGAAAGTCAGTAAAACTCACGAAGTCGTGTCTCGTGGCTGGACGGGGCCTTGACGGAATACACGTCCGAACGAAGCAACTTGATGGTTTTGCATTCGCGGATGGCCATCTGGGTCAAAATTGGGAAAGTTAGGAAAACTCATGAACCCGGGTCCCGTGCGACCGGATGGGACCTTGACGGTATACACATTTGGACGGTGCAATTTGATGGTTTTGCATGAGCGGATGGCCATCAGGGTTGAAATCATGAAAGACAGGAAAGTTAGGAAAACTCACGAAATCGGGTCCCCGGTGGCCGGACAGGACCTTGACAGAATACACGTCCGGATGGTGCAACTTGATGGTTTTGCTTGCGCGGATGGTCATATGGGTTGAAATCGGGAAACTCGGGAAAACTCACAAACTCGGGTCCTGGGCGGCTGGATAAGGACCTTGACGGAATACACGTCCGGACAGTGCAAGTTTTGCATGCGTGGATGGCCATCTGGGTTCAAATCAAGAAAGTCGGTCAAACTCACAAACAAGGGACCCGGGCGGCTAGACGTTACCTTGATGGAATACACGTCCGGACGGTGCAACTTGATGGTTTTGCATGCACGGATTGCCATCTGGGTCAAAATCGAGAAAGTGGGGAAAGTCGGTAAAACTCATGAACTCGGGTCCCTGTCACACCCGGTTTTTCCGAAGAACAACCAAGTGAATATCACATGTATGCCAGGATCATTTTCTCATACATGTGATGACAAATAGTGAAGCATCATTTATTACAAGCCAGGTGTCGAATATAAATAAGTCATACATAGCAAATGTCTCGATGGACAATAATAAGTTCATCGCAAGTAAATAAACTAGCAGCGGAATATTATTCTTGAGGGCTCCATCACAGGCGTTGCCTGGGGGTCTCCATGAACCAAGAAGCCTTCTTCGGGTCCAAAGTCTTGATCATTATACACCACCTCATTATCTTGTCCTGAGCACCAATATAAACCAACAAATATGCAAGGTTGAGTACCAACGGTGCTCAGCAAGTGTGGGAAAATTTTGTCATGCATGGCTAGAACAAGGAGAGGTTGAACTCATGGTTAAAGCACTATGCAATTAATACCTACCACCTTAGCTTTTTAAGCACCTACATTACTACACAGGTGAAATGGTCCCAATCTCCCATCCCTTCATTATAATCAAATAACCATAACCTCATTTCCAACGTTAAGCTCCCCGCTTGACGTCCACAACTTCCAAAACCATCCATCCTCTAATCATGAATAAGTCCAAGCCGCTCTTGACCGTGAGCACGGCTGTCATGACAGTTTTGACTCTGCAGAGTTTGTACCACTGTACCCACATGTAGTGATTTCATCCCCCGTTGCCGGGTGGACTAAAAGAACCTCCATTATGCCAGTGGCTACGAACCACATTCACACTTCCCAGGTGTGTAGCCAGGAGATCACTACGAAGCCTTTACAAAGGGATTCCCGACGAGCGTGGGCCCACTGAGGTTTCACCCCTAACAGCATACAAGAGGATCCAACCCCACTGCAGTGGCCCCCTCTTGAGCCTTGCGGTTTATAAGGTAGTCCAGCTGACACCTATTCCCCGCACCATCCAACACACCCATACTACGCCGGGGATACACCTAATTAATTGGCCAAGCTGCCCCATCTCAGCATGTGGTTGGCACTGTAAAGCCAGGTTACATGCTCCATGAACTGGTCCTTAGGATCCAGGCAAGTACTAAACACAAACCCGAGTCTCGTGCACCCAGCACACAACCAAAACATCCAACTTGCCTTGATCCCTACCTCTACATAACTCACAATATCTCATTCAAGAGTATGGTAAAATAAACTGATGATCTCATATCCCAAATATCCCATTCTAAGCATGGCTAAGCATATGCATAATAATAAATGACATGATAAAATAAATCCCAACCCAAGCTACAAGGAAACAAGGTAATGCAATTCTAGGGAAACATCCTAACATGGGTTTCATATTTCAATTGACAATGCAAATAATTCTAGCTACACATCCTAGCATAGGATCAAAGTGGTCAAGGACACTTGCCTCCTTCCTGCTGCTCTTGAAATGGGTAGTCCTGATCTTGGAAAGGAATAACTTGCTCTTGAGCAGATTCTACATCACACCATCACACATAGCAAAAGAAAAACAAAAATCCATAAGACATAGTTCACACTTCCACTTCATACAAACCACACATTCATATTTATGAAATTCATTCACCATTATATGTGTTGTGGTTACTCTATGTGTGTTGATTTGTGGCTTGCATACACTTTTATTTATGTGTATATGATTCCTACTTTGGTGTTCATATTTATACTTACATACAATATATATATATATATATATATATATATATATATATGTGTGTGTGTGTGTTTCAAATTTAAATAAATTCCTTATATTCAACTACTACACCTTTTCACTACCAAGTATGTATGAAAAGTATTTTTCTTCTCCATATGTGCCTTCAGAATATCTAACAACCCTAAACTGAATTCTTTGGATTTTAGAAACTCCATTTATCATTTACTAGTTGCTATATTTTCAGATTTATTTTCCTATGCATAAATGTGTACTTTATTATGAAATTAGTAATACACATCATCTAAACAGAATAGGTTCTGGTCCTAAATAATTTAATAACATATTTTGACCTTTGCCTATGATGTAAACTATTTCACAATTATTTTCCCTATTTTCTAAAACTATTCATTACTTAAAAATGTGTCCCTAAATGTGAATAATAAATTTAACAGATTCAATTCAGCCCAAAATATGTTTTTATCTCACTCCAAAGTTTTCTAAATACTGAGAAAGTTTTTAATTTAATTATGACAACATGTTTGTCCCACTTTTTAATTTTTAAACACTAGCCACATATTCAATTTCCTAATTTAAATATTAAACAGGGCTAAAGCGTTAAACTTACCCCACTACAGGGTCTATAATATTATTTTCAGAATTTCTAGGGGTCTAGCTACACTTATCAGAGGTGTTTTTCCTAATTTTCATTAAGTCCAGGGGCTAAAACTGATTTTTAAATGAATTTACATGATTTTCTGGAGTTCCAGGGGCTAGATCAGAAGTTTCCGGGGCTAGCTCTTATTTCCCGAGAACCCCAGGGGGTAGCACGTAAGATTTCCAGTCTTTATAACGCGGGGCTGACGTGGACCGTCCGATTTTAAACCGACGGCTGAGATTATAACGTCGAACCGGTACGCGGGGATTTAAACCCTACCGTGCGATTTAAAATAAACGGCGCACAAGCGGCCACGTCGCTCTGATCGAGCGCGGGCGGCGCTGCCGGCGGCGCACGGCGGCGGGAAGCGGCGATCTCGCCGGAGACTTTCGGATCTTCGAGAATTCTCCCTAGAACTGTGATTTTATGGCATAGATCGGTGGAGGGGAGGTCAGGGATCTCACCTCGGGGGTTTTCTTGAGCTCGGAGGTCCTGGAAGGTGATCGGCGACGAGGTCCGAGGTGAAACCACGGCGAAGCTCGTCGGCTCTGTGTTTACACCGCAAGTCATCGAGTTTTCTGCACCTGCAAGGTTCCCCGGAGGCGGTGGATCAAGACCAGCGAGTTAGATCGGAATTTCCGAGCTTAGATCAGCCAGAATTCGCCGGAGAAGTCTCGGTTCTCACCGGAGGAAAAATCGGGCGATCGCGTGGGAAAAACAGAACGAGGCCGGGGTTTTTATAGACGGGGGAGGGCGGCGGGGTGGTTTAGATCATGTCCGCGTCGCCTACGAACAGAATTCAGCGCGGATACGCCGAAATCCCGATCGGTTTTGATTCGGGTGCGAGGGAGTCCGGCGCTGTCGCGAGGTAGACGAAGATCGGGTGGGTCCCTCCTGTCAGTGTGAGGCAGCAGCGCGCGCGGCTGCGGGCTGACGCAGGCGCTGGCTGGGCCGGCTGGTGGGTTTCGGCCCACTGGCCGGTTTTTTTCTGTTTTCTCTTTTTCTTTTTCTATTTCTTTTCTGATTTGAGTTTAGTTTGAATCCCAGTTTGAATTTGAATTTTTGCAAAACATGCAACACGTCCAAAAATTTTTAAATTCCCCTCTTAACATGATTTAGGGTCTTAATAATATTTTTGGGGTGTTACAGCTCTACCCCCCTTAAAAGAAATCTCGTCCTCGAGATTGGTGGTTCTAAGAAAACAATTCCGGAAATTGTGCCTTGAGCTCATCTTCCCGCTCCCAGGTGGCTTCCTCTTCTGAGTGATGCTTCCACTGCACCTTGCACATCCGGATTCTTTTATTTCTGGTGAGGCGTTCCATTGTCTCCAAAATCTTGTATGGTTGCTCGGCATAAGACAAATCTTCAGCTACATCCACTTCATTCATGGGTAACACCTCTTTAGGCGTTCTCAGGCATTTCTTGAGTTGTGACACATGGAACACATCATGCACATCCGATAGACGAGCCGGTAATTCTAATTGATACGCCACTTCGCCTTTCCTCTCCAAAACTTGAAAGGGTCCGATGTATCGAGGTGCCAACTTCCCTTTCACCTTGAACCGACGAAGTCCTCTGATAGGGGACACCTTGAGATAGACATAGTCCCCACGTTGAAAACGAGCTCTCTTCTTCGTACATCGGCATAGCTCTTTTGGCGTGTCTGTGCTACCCTCAAGTTATTGCGAATTTCCCTCACCTTCGCCTCGGCTTCTTGTAGTACTTCTGGACCAAACACTTTACTTTCCCCTGTTTGGTTCCAAAATAGGGGAGTTCTGTACTTTCTCCCGTACAAGGCTTCAAACGGTGACATCTTCATACTAGCTTGATAGCTGTTGTTATAGGAAAACTCCGCATACGGTATGTTCTTGTCCCAACTCCTATTGTTTTTGAGTGCACATGCCCTTAGCATATCTTCAAGGATCTGATTGGTTCTTTCCGTCTGCCCATCAGTTTGGGGATGATAGGCAGAACTAAAGTTCAGATGGGTTCCCATGGTTTCGTGCAACTTCTGCCAGAATCTTGAGGTGAACTGTGTCCCTCGATCCGACACTATCTTCTTTGGCACTCCATGGTAACACACGATCCTTGACATGTACAACTCTGCCAATTTGGATCCGTTGTAGCTTTCCTTCACGGGGGTGAAGTGAGCTACCTTGGTTAGCCTATCAATGATGACCCATATTGAATCATATCCTGATTGGGTCCTAGGCAATCCCACGATGAAATCCATGCTGATTTCTTCCCATTTCCATTCAGGCACTTTGAGTGGTTGCAACAATCCCGCGGGTCGTTGACGTTCTGCTTTCACCAACTGACATGTGTCACATAGGGCAACATGTTCCGCGACATCTCGCTTCATGCCATACCACCAATACCTGCTCTTGAGGTCCTGGTACATCTTCGTACTCCCAGGATGAATGGAATAGTCAGAGTCATGAGCCTCCTTCAAAATCAATTCACGGATCTCCTTTACTTCTGGCACACAGATTCTTTTCCCGTGCCACACTGTTCCTTGTTCATCCTCTCTGAAACCAGGGGCTTTATTTTCCTTGATGAGTTGCCTGATTTCTTGTATCTTCTCGTCGTTCTTTTGACCATCGCATATGTCTTGCTCTAGTGTGGAGTCCACTTCCATGGCGATGGCTTCACCACTATTCACAAGGCATAGATTGAGCCTTATAACCTCGTCCTTCAATTCTGCAGGCATGTCTTTCAAGCTCAACTTATTAACTTGCACTTTCTGACTCAAAGCATCGGCCACGACATTTGCTTTCCCGGGATGATAGTTGATGCCTACATCAAAGTCATTGATTAGCTCTAACCATCTCCTTTGTCTGAGGTTGAGGTCTGGCTGTGTGAAAATGTACTTCAAACTCTTATGATCCGTATATATCTCGGTCCTCTTCCCCATCAAATAGTGCCGCCAAATTTTCAACGCGTGTACCACTGCGGCTAGTTCTAGGTCATGTGTAGGATAGTTCTTCTCGTGCTTCCGAAGCTGCCGGGATGCATAAGCCACGACATGCCCTTCTTGCATGAGAACACATCCCAACCCGTTTCCAGAGGCATCGCAGTACACCGTAAAGTTCTTTTGCATATCTGGCATAACGAGCACTAGGGCTGTTGTCAATCTTTCCTTTAACTCCCGAAAACTCGTCTCGCACTGTGGCGTCCAGGTGAATGTGATTCCCTTCTCCAACAGTTTGGTGAGAGGTCTCGAGATCTTGGAGAATCCCTCAATAAACCGTCGATAGTATCCAGCCAATCCCAAAAAGCTTCGAACTTCCCCGACATTTTCAGGGGTCTTCCACTTCTGTATATCCTCGATTTTGGCAGGATCCACGGAGATTCCTCCCTCCGAGATTATATGTCCTAAGAAGGGAACTCTCTTCAGCCAAAACTCACACTTGCTTAACTTGGCATATAGTTGATGTTCTCTTAGCCTATGCAACACCAACCTTAGATGTTTCTCATGTTCTTCTTCATCTTTGGAGAAGACGAGAATGTCATCTATGAAAACCACCACAAATTTGTCCAGATATTCCATGAATACCTTGTTCATGAGATACATGAAGTATGCCGGGGCATTAGTTAGCCCGAAAGGCATGACGGTGTATTCATACAGCCGGTACCGAGATATGAAAGTTGTCTTGGGAATATCAGATTGCCTTATCATGAGTTGGTGGTATCCCGACCTGAGATCAATTTTCGAGAACACACAAGCTCCCCTCAACTGATCAAACAAGTCTTCAATGCGGGGTAATGGGTACTTGTTCTTGATGGTTGCCTCATTCAAGGCACGGTAATCCACACATAACCTTTGGGTTCCGTCCTTCTTGGGCACAAATATCACCGGAGCTCCCCATGGTGAGGAACTAGGACGAATATACCCCTTCCCCGTCAATTCTCTCAAATGATCCTTGAGTTCTTCTAGCTGCTTGGAGTCCATCCGATAAGGTCTCTTGTATATCGGGGCTGTTCCAGGCACTAGCTCAATTGCGAATTCCACTTCACGATCGGGAGGCATACCTGGCAACTCTTCCGGAAAAACATCTGGATATTCCCTGATGGTCCTGATCTCCTCCATTATCACCTCAACTTGATTTAATTTAATGTCCCTCCTAGGCTCTTGTATTGTTATAAACTTTACTCTTGTGCCACTAGGGTGAGTTAGTTCCACCGTTCTGGTCGAACAATGGATGATTCCTTTATGTTTGGTCAACCAATCCATGCCCAAAATAATATCGATCCCTTGGGAATCTATCACTATGAGGTTAGCAGTAAACACTACCCCATTAATGTCTAGATTCACCTTGGGACACACTTGTCTTGTCCTTATTTCTCCACCTGGAGAGTTTACGGCTAGCATATGGTTCATTTGTGTTGTTGCTAGGTCATACTTCTTAACAAACCCTTGAGCAATAAACGAGTGGGTGGCACCAGAATCAAACAGCAGGGTTGCAAGGTGTAAATTGGCAGGAAACTTACCAACTACCACGTCAGGTGCATCTTGTGCTTCCTCCATAGTGACGTGGTTCACCCGTCCTCTCATTACATTCTGCTGTTGTGGCTGCGCGGGCTTCTTCTTTGGGCACTTATAGGCATAGTGCCCCACTTCACCACAGCTAAAACATTGCACCCCAACCTTAGGTGCTTGGCCTTTATTGTCTTGGGGTTGGTTTGGAGGTCCTTGCACTGCCGGTCGAGGTGTATATGCGGGGTGAGGCTGCTGTACAAACTGACGTTGTGGCTGTGCTGGTGCTGCGGGAGGCCTGTAGTTCGGGTTGTACCCTCTAGGTGCTGAGTAGGGTACCGCAGCACGGTTCGTCTGCCCTGCAGGTTTCTGCATCAGACGTGGGCGGGTGTTGCTCCCTGAGGCTTGATGTGACCACCCGGCCTTCCTCTTGTTCTCATTTTCCAAGGCCTTCAGCTTCCTTTCTACCACAAACGCTCTGTCCACCATCTTTTGGAAGCTTTCATACTCATTTGAGGACATTGCACACTGCATCTCTGCGGTAAGTCCTTCCACAAAACAATCTTGTTTCTGCTCATCAGTCTCTATGTCCCGTGGGGCATAACGGGATAGTTGAGTAAATTTAGTGAGGTATTCCCTCACCGTCATGTTTCCCTGCTGCAGTCCCAAAAACTCCTTCCTCCTGTTTTTGAGTTCACCTCTTGGGATGTAATGGTTGCGGAAGCTACGCTTGAACTCTTCCCAAGTGATGTTCTCAGGGTCATGATGGGCGGCCACGTAGGCGGTCCACCAACCAGCAGCAGGTCCATGCAATTGATGAGAGGCAAACAGCACCCTCTCATACCCTTTGCACTGTATGATCATCATCTTACTTTCAATGGTCTTCAGCCAATCATCTGCCTCTAGAGGTTCAGAAGCACTTGCAAACTTTGGAGGTTGAGTTCCTAGAAACTCACTCAACCTTGGTTGGCGTGGTGCAGCTTGTGGAGGTGGTACTTGATGCAAGCTGGCCACCACTTGAGTCAAGTTCTGGATGAGCTGATTTTGATTCTCCAGCATTTGGTGGAGAGGATCAACTTCTTCACGGCGACCACCCCTGTCCTGGCCTCCAGAAAGATGAGGGTTGCATGCCTCATCGTTGTTGTTGGCGGGGTTGGCAGCACGTCCTTTTCCTCTTCCGGCCATCTGGCAGAATCAACCAATGTTAATTTGAAAGCATTTAGTATCATCTTACTACTTTCATTTGTTTGTACTTTGAAGTGTTGAGGCTTGGTTATACTTTTCTGAGGGTTCATTTCTCACACAAAAATAAATGTAATATTATTTCATGTGGGTTCACACACCAAAGCAAAACAATCTAAAGACGAGGCTGTGGACAATTGCTCATGGCTTCCACAACTCACGTCACACACCAAGCATTAACACACCATTAACTTAACGTAACGACTCGACTATTCGACATCTTGCTAACTAAGGGAAGGACTCTACACTACTCGTTTTCTTGAGCTAGCTCCTCGGGATCTTCCTCATCATTTCGGCTTCCTTCTGACTCTGCTTTGGGTGGGGAGGCTGCTGGTGGAGAAGTGCGATGACCCCATATCGCTCGGCGATCCGGGGAGTCAGGAGTCCATGTATCATTCACGGTGACACACAGTTCATTCCCATCTCCTCTTTCTCTCGCCTTTAAGCAGGCTCGCAGCAACGCCTCCATTTCCTTCAGGGTGTCCCGGACATCCTGAAGCTCTTGTTGACACTCCTGCAGTCGAGTGCTAAGCATAGCAGCATCCTCCAAGCACAAGTCCATGTGCTCATGGGAAGTCCCTTGCTGCACTGGCGGGTACTTATACTCCGTTGTACCACTCTCACGCTGGAGGACATACATGTACTCAGTCCTGTCTAGGTGGCGACGATAGATGTGATTCTGGCAGGTGATGGCCTCCCAGGTGACATCCTTCTCCGCATCGACCTGTGTCGCTCTACAAGCTGGAGAGTGGTGAATCCTAAGCAGCTGATTTTCGTGTATAATCCTCATCTCCGAACTCCATTCTTCCCTCTTCCCACGGATGGTCCTGGTGGAGTTATAGTGGATGATTAGCTTGTCCGTATTGCCGGCGGCTTCGAGCATATGCCGAAGTTGGCGCAATAAGCCTCCTACTGTCAATCCATAGGAAAGGTACGTCACCTGACGGCTCTCCTCTCTCTCGGCAAGGGCAACTACGGGAACTCTCCCTCCTGTGGACTTGCGAGCGGTACGAATCATGCGAACCATCTAAAACAAAGAGAATTTAAACTTAGGTTAGATAAACTCTTAAACCAAAAATCCTATTTTGAATGAAAGTTGGGGTAAGATGAAGAAAGCGACTCATTTAAATAACACTTTTCAATCCACACCTTTGTAAAAATAGTTTTTAAGAAAATAAGGCCCTTAAATACGTCCATTTCTACCTAGGTCCACGTTCCTACGGGCAATCCTTGGCTCTGATACCACCTCTGTCACACCCGTTTTTTCCGAAGAACAACCAAGTGAATATCACATGTATGCCAGGATCATTTTCTCATACATGTGATGACAAATAGTGAAACATCATTTATTACAAGCCAGGTGTCGAATATAAATAAGTCATACATAGCAAATGTCTCGATGGACAATAATAAGTTCATTACAAGTAAATAAACTAGCAGCGGAATATTATTCTTGAGGGCTCCATCACAGGCGTTGCCCGGGGGTCTCCATGAACCTAGAAGCCTTCTTCGGGTCCAAAGTCTTGATCATTATACACCACCTCATTATCTTGTCCTGAGCAGCAATATAAACCAACAAATATGCAAGGTTGAGTACCAACGGTACTCAGCAAGTGTGGGAAAATGTTGTCATGCATGGCTAGAACAAGGAGAGGTTGAACTCATGGTTAAAGCACTATGCAATTAATACCTATCATCTTAGCTTTTTAAGCACCTACATTACTACACAGGTGAAATGGTCCCAATCTCCCATCCCTTAATCATAATCAAATAACCATAACCTCATTTCCAACGTTAAGCTCCCCGCTTGACGTACACAACTTCCAAAACCATCCATCCTCTAATCATGAATAAGTCCAAGCCGCTCTTGACCGTGAGCACGGCTGTCATGACAGTTTTGACTCTGCAAAGTTTGTACCACTGTACCCACATGTAGTGATTTCATCCCCCGTTGCCGGGTGGACTAAAAGAACCTCCATCATGCCAGTGGCTACGAACTACATTCACACTTCCCAGGTGTGTAGCCAGGAGATCACTACGAAGCCTTTACAAAGGGATTCCCGACGAGCGTGGGCCCACTGAGGTTTCACCCCTAACAGCATACAAGAGGCTCCAACCCCGCTGCAGTGGCCCCCTCTTGAGCCTTGCGGTTTATAAGGTAGTCCAGCTGACACCTATTCCCCGCACCATCCAACACACCCATACTACGCCAGGGATACACCTAATTAATTGGCCAAGCTGCCCCATCTCAGCATGTGGTTGGCACTGTAAAGCCAGGTTACATGCTCCATGAACCGGTCCTTAGGATCCAGGCAAGTACTAAACACAAACCCGAGTCTCGTGCACCCAGCACACAACCAAAACATCCAACTTGCCTTGATCCCTACCTCTACATAACTCACAATATCTCATTCAAGAGTATGGTAAAATAAACTGATGATCTCATATCCCAAATATCCCATTCTAAGCATGGCTAAGCATATGCATAATAATAAATGACATGATAAAATAAATCCCAACCCAAGCTACAAGGAAACAAGGTAATGCAATTCTAGGGAAACATCCTAACATGGGTTTCATATTTCAATTGACAATGCAAATAATTCTAGCTACACATCCTAGCATAGGATCAAAGTGGTCAAGGACACTTGCCTCCTTCCTGCTGCTCTTGAAATGGGTAGTCCTGATCTTGGAAAGGAATAAATTGCTCTTGAGCAGGTTCTACATCACACCATCACACATAGCAAAAGAAAAACAACAATCCATAAGACATAGTTCACACTTCCACTTCATACAAACCACACATTCATATTTATGAAATTCATTCACCATTATATGTGTTGTGGTTACTCTATGTGTGTTGATTTGTGGCTTGCATACACTTTTATTTATGTGTATATGATTCCTACTTTGGTGTTCATATTTATACTTACATACTATATATATATATATATATATATATATGTGTGTGTGTGTGTCTTTCAAATTTAAATAAATTCCTTATATTCAACTACTACACCTTTTCACTACCAAGTATGTATGAAAAGTATTTTTCTTCTCCATATGTGCCTTCAGAATTTCTACCAACCCTAAACTGAATTCTTTGGATTTTACAAACTCCATTTATCATTTACTAGTTGCTATATTTTCAGATTTATTTTCCTATGCATAAATGTGTACTTTATTATGAAATTAGTAATACACATCATCTAAACAGAATAGGTTCTAGTCCTAAATAATTTAATAACATATTTTGACCTTTGCCTATGATGTAAACTATTTCACAATTATTTTCCCTATTTTCTAAAACTATTCATTACTTAAAAATGTGTCCCTAAATGTGAATAATAAATTTAACAGATTCAATTCAGCCCAAAATATGTTTTTATCTCACTCCAAAGTTTTCTAAATACTGAGAAAGTTTTTAATTTAATTATGAAAACATGTTTGTCCCACTTTTTAATTTTTAAACACTAGCCACATATTCAATTTCCTAATTTAAATATTAAACAGGGCTAAAAAGTTAAACTTACCCCACTACAGGGTCTATAATATTATTTTCAGAATTTTTAGGGGTCTAGCTACACTTATCAGAGGTGTTTTTCCTAATTTTCATTAAGTCCAGGGGCTAAAACTGATTTTTAAATGAATTTACATGATTTTCTGGAGTTCCAGGGGCTAGATCAGAAGTTTCCGGGGCTAGCTCTTATTTCCCGAGAACCCCAGGGGGTAGCACGTAAGATTTCCAGTCTTTATAACGCGGGGCTGACGTGGACCGTCCGATTTTAAACCGACGGCTGAGATTATAACGTCGAACCGGTACGCGGGGATTTAAACCCTACCGTGCGATTTAAAATAAACAGCGCACAAGCGGCCACGTCGCTCTGATCGAGCGCGGGCGGCGCTGCCGGCGGCGCACGGCGGCGGGAAGCGGCGATCTCGCCAGAGACTTTCGGATCTTCGAGAATTCTCCCTAGAACTGTGATTTTATGGCATAGATCGGTGGAGGGGAGGTCTGGGATCTCACCTCGGGGGTTTTCTTGAGCTCGGAGGTCCTGGAAGGTGATCGGCGACGAGGTCCGAGGTGAAACCACGGCGAAGCTCGTCGGCTCTGTGTTTACACCGCAAGTCACCGAGTTTTCTGCACCTGCAAGGTTCCCCGGAGGCGGTGGATCATGACCAGCGAGTTAGATCGGAATTTCCGAGCTTAGATCAGCCAGAATTCGCCGGAGAAGTCTAGGTTCTCACCGGAGTTAAAATCGGCGATCGTGTGGGAAAAACAGAACGAGGCCGGGGTTTTTAAAGACGGGGGAGGGCGGCGGGGTGGTTTAGATCATGTCCGCGTCGCCTACGAACAGAATTCAGCGCGGATACGCCGAAATCCCGATCGGTTTTGATTCGGGTGCGAGGGAGTCCGGCGCTGTCGCGAGGTAGACGAAGATCGGGTGGGTCCCGCCTGTCAGTGTGAGGCAGCAGCGCGCGCGGCTGCGGGCTGACGCGGGCGCTGGCTGGGCCGGCTGGTGGGTTTCGGCCCACTGGCCGGTTTTTTTTCTGTTTTCTCTTTTTCTTTTTCTATTTCTTTTCTGATTTGAGTTTAGTTTGAATTCCAGTTTGAATTTGAATTTTTGCAAAACATGCAACACGTCCAAAAATTTTTAAATTCCCCTCTTAACATGATTTAGGGTGTTAACAATATTTTTGGGCTGTTACAGTCCCGGCGGCCGGACGGGACCTTGATGGCATACAGGTTCGGATGGTGCAACATGATGGTTTTGCATGCGTGGATGGCCATCTGGGTTGAAATCGAGAAAGTCGGGAAAGTTGGAGAAACTCACGAACTCGGGTTCCAGCGATCGGATGGGACATAGACGAAATACAGGTTCGGATGGTCCAACTTGATGGTTTTGCATGCACGAATGGCCATCTGGTCGAAGTCGAGAAAGTCGGTAAAACTCACGAACTCGGGTCCCTGGAGGTTGGATGGGACCTCGACGGAATAGACGTCAGGATGGTCTAACTTTATGGTTTTTCATGCGTGGATGGCCATCAAGGTCAAAATCCGGAAAGTCAAAAGTTAGAAAAAATCACGAACTCGGGTCCTGGGCATCCAAACGGAACCTTGACAGAATACACGTCCAGACGGTGCAGCATGATTATTTTGCATGCGAGGATGGCCATCTACGTCAAAATTTGGAAACTCAAGAAAACTCAAGAACTCGGGTCCCGGACAGGACCTTAACGGAATACACGTTCGTATGGTGCAACTTGATGGTTTTGCATGCGCGGATGGCCATCTGGGTTGAAATCTATTAAATCGGAAAAGTCGGTAAAATTCATGAACTCTGGTCCCTGGAGGTCGGACGGGACCTTGACAGATACACATTCGAATGGTCAAATTTGATGTATTTTCATGCGGAGATGGCAATCTGGATCTAAATCGGGAATGTTGGTAAACTCATGAACTCGGGTCCCGGGTGGTCGGACGGGACCTTGAGGGAATACATGTGCGGATGGTGCAACTTGATAGTTTTGCATGCATGGATGACCATCTGGGTCGAAATTGAGAAAGTCGGAAAAACTCATGAACTCGGGTCTCAGGCGGCTGGACGGGGCCTTGACAGAATACATGTCCGGACGGTTTAACTTGATGGTTTTGCATGCGCGGATGGCCATCTGGGTCAAAATTGGGAAAGTAAGGAAAACTCATGAGTCCTGAGACGCCGAACTGGACACGGAATACATGTTCAGATGGTGCAACTGGAAGGTTTTGCATGCGCGGATGGCCATCTGAGTCAAAATAGGGAAAGTCGGTAAAACTCACTAACTCGGGCCCCGAGCGACCGGACGGGACCATGATGGAATACACGTTCAGACGGTCCAATTTGATGGTTTTGATTGCGCGGATGGCCATCTGGGTTCAAATCAGGAAAGTCAGCAAAACTCACGAACTCGGGTCCCGGGTGGTCGGACGGGACCTTGACGGAATACACGTCCGGACGTTGCAATTTGATGGTTTTGTATGGGCTGATGACCATCTGGTTCGAAATTGACAAAACTCGGGAAAACTCACAAACTTGGGTCCTGGGCGACCGAACAAGACCTTGCCGGTATACACGTCCGGACGGTTCAACTTGTTGGTTTTGCATGTGCGGAGGTCCATCTGGGTCAAAATCGACAAAGTCGGGAAAGTTGGTGAAACTCACAAACCTTGGTCCCGGGCAGTCGGATGGGACATAGACGGAATACAGGTTTGGATGGTGCAATTTGATAGTTTTGCATGTGCGAATGGCCATCTGGTCGAAGTTGAGAAAGTCGTTAAAACTCATGGACTCGGGTCCCGGGGGGCCGGACGGGACCTTGATGGAATAGACGTCCGGATGATCCAACTTGATGGTTTTGCTTGCGCGGTGACCATCTAGGTCGAAATGGAGGAAGTCAGGAAAGTCGGTAAAACTCACAAAGTGAATACACGTTCGAACGGTACAACATGATGGTTTTGCATGCACGGATGGCCATCTGGGTAGAAATTGGGGAAGTCAAGAAAACTCATGAACTCAGGTCCCAGGACGCTAGACTGAACCTTGATGTAATACATGTTCCGATGGTGCAACTGGAAGGTTTTGCTTGTGCGGATGGCCACCTGAGACAAAACCGGGAAAGTCGGGAAAGTCAGTAAAACTCACTAACTCGGTCCTGAGCGAACGGACGGGACCTTGAAGGAATAAACGTTCGGACGGTGCAATTTGATGGTTTTGCATGCGTGGGTGGCCATCTGGGTTGAAATTTGGAAAGTCAAAAAAACTCATGAACTCGGGTCCTAGGACGCGGACTGGACATTGACGGAATACACTTCCGGATGGTGCAACTAAATGGTTTTGCATGTGCGATGGTCATCCGGTTCAAAATCGCGAAAGTCGTTAGAACTCACAAACTCGGGTCCCATGCGACCGGACGGGACCTTGACGGAATACACGTTCGGACGGTGCAACTTGATGGTTTTGCATGCGCGGATGGCCATCTGGGTCAAAATCGGGAAACTCGGGAAAACTAGTAAACTCAGGTCCCGGGCAGCCGAACAAGACCTTGACGGAATATACGTCTAGACGGTGCAACTTGATGGTTTTGCATGCATGGAGGGCCATCTGGGTAAAAATCGACAAAGTCAGGAAAGTTGGTAAAACTCACGAACTCGGGTCCCGGGCAATCGGATAGGACCTTGACGGAATACAGGTTCGGATGGTGCAACTTGATGGTTTTGCATGCGCGGATGGCCATCTGGATCGAAGTCAAGAAAGTCGGTAAAACACACAAACTCGGGTCCCGGGAGGCCATACGGGACCTTGACAGAATAGACGTCCGGATGGTCCAACTTGATGGTTTTTCATGCGTGGATGGCCATCGGGTTCAAAATTGGGAAAGTCGAGAAAGTTGGTAAAACTCACGAACTCGGTTCCCGGACGGCCGGATAGAACCTTGACGGAATACATGTCCGAACGACGCAACTTGATGGTTAAATGCATGAACGGCCATCTGGGTCAAATCCAAGAAAGTCAGAAAAGTCGGTAAAACTCAAGAACTTGGGTCCTGGACGGCTGGACGGAACCTTGACAAGATACTCGTCCGGGTTGTGCAACTTGATGGTTTTGCATGCGCGGATTGACATTCGGGTCAAAATCGAGAAAGTCAGGAAAGTCGGTAAAACTCACGTACTCGGGTTCCGGGCGGCCGGACGGGACCTTGACGGAACACACGTGCAGATGGTGCAACTTGATGGTTTTGCTTGTGTGGTGTCCATGTGGGTCGAAATGGAGAATGTTGGGACAGTCGGTAAAACTGATGAAGTTGGGTCTTGTGTGGCTAGGCGGGGCTTTGACAGAATACATGTCCGAACGGTGCAACTTGATGGTTTTGCATGTGCGGATGGCCATCTGGGCAGAAATTGGGGAAGTCAGGAAAACTCATGAACTCAGGTCCTGGGACGCCGGACTGGACCTTGACGGAATACACGTTCCGATGGTGCAACTAGAAGGTTTTACATGCGCGGGTGGCCATCTGGGTCGATGTCCAGAAAGTTGGTAAAACTCACGAACTCGGGTCCTGGGAGGCAGGATGGGACCTTGACGGAATAGACGTCCGGATGGTTCAACTAGATGGTTTTTCATGCGTGGATGGCATCAGGGTCAAAAACGGGAAATTCGAGAAAGTCGATAAAACTCAGGAACTCGGGTCTCGGGCGACTGGACGAGGCCTTGATGGAATACACGTCCGGACGGTTCAATTTGATGGTTTTGCATGCGCGGATGGCCATCTGGGTCAAAATTGGCAAAGTCAGGAAACTCATGAACTCGGGTCCCGAGACGCCGGACTGGACTTTGACGGATACACATTCAGATGGTGCAACTGGAAGGTTTTGCATGCATGGATGGTCATCTGAGTCAAAATCGGGAAAGTCGATAAAACTCACGAACTCAGGTCCTGAGCGACCAGATGGGGCCTTGATGGAATTCACGTCCGAATGGTGCAACTTGATGGCTTTGCATGCGTGGATGTCCATCTGGGTCGAAATCGAGAAAGTCAGAAAAGTTGGTAAAACTCATGAACTCGGGTCGTGAGCGGTCAGATGGAACCTTGACGGAATACAGGTTCGGATGGTGCAACTTGATGGTTTTGCATACGCGGATGGCCATCTGGGTCAAAGTCGAGAAAGTCAGGAAAACACATGAACTCGGGTCTTGGGAGGCCAGACGACACCTTGATAGAATAGACGTTCGGATGGTCCAACTTGATGGTTTTTCATGCATGGATGGCCATCGGATTCAAAATCGAGAAAGTCGAGAAAGTTTGTAAAACTCACGAACTCGGTTCCCCGGCAGCCGGACAGACCCTTGACGGAATACATGTCCGGACGGTGTAACTTGATGGTTTTGCATTCATGGATGGCCATCTAGGTCAAATCTGAGAAAGTCGGAAAAGTCGGTAAAACTCATGAACTCGCGTCCCGAGCGGCCAGACGGAACCTTGACGGAATACATGTCTGGACGGTGTAACTTGATGGTTTTGCATGCGTAGATTGACATCTAGGTCAAAATCGAGAAGTCAGGAAAGTCGGTAAAACTCACGAACTCGGGTCCCGGGTACGGGACCTTGATGGAATACATGTGCGGATGGTGCAACTTGATGGATTTGCTTGCGCGGTGGCCATTTCACTCGAAATGGAGAAAGTCAGGAAAGTCGGTAAAACTCACGAAGTCAAGTCTCGGGTGGCTGGACGTGGCCTTGACGGAATACACGTCCGAATGGTGCAACTTGATGGTATTGCATGCGCAGATGGCCATCTGGGTCGAAATTGGGAAAGTCAGGAAACCTCATGAACTCGGGTCCTGTGCGACCGGATGGGACATTGACAGAATACACGTTGACGGTGCAATTTGATGGTTTTGCACGCGCGGATGGCCATCTGGATTGAAATCAGGAAAGTCAGGAAAGTTAGGAAAACTTACGAACTCGGGTCCCTGGTGGCCGGACAGGACCTTGACGGCATACACGTCCGGATGGTGCAACTTGATGGTTTTGCTTGCCCGGATGGTCATCTGGGTTGAAATCGGGAAACTCGGGAAAACTCACAAACTTGGGTCCTGGGCGGCCGGACAGGACCTTGACGGAATACACGTCCTGACGGTGCAACTTGATGGTTTTCCATGCGTGGACGGCCATCTGGGTTCAAATTGAGAAAGTCGGTAAAACTCACAAACAAGGGACCCGGGCGGCCGGATGGAACCTTGACGGAATACAGGTCTGGACGGTGTAACTTGATGGTTTTGCATGCACGGATTGCCATCTGGGTCAAAATCGAGAAAGTGGGGAAAGTCGATAAAACTCACGAACTCGGGTCCCGGGCAGCCGGACGGGACTTGACGGAATACAGGTTCGAAGGGTGCAACTTGATGGTTTTGCATGCGTGGATGGCCATCTAGGTTGAAATCGAGAAAGTCGGGAAAGTTGGTGAAACTCACGAACTCGGGTCCCGGGCGGTCGGATGGGACATAGATGGAATACAGGTTTGGATGGTGCAACTTGATGGTTTCGCATTTACGAATGGCCATCTGGTCAAAGTCGAGAAAGTCGGTAAAACTCACGAACTCGGGTCCCGGGAGGTTGGATGGGACCTTGACGGAATAGACGTCCAGATGGTCCAACTTTATGGTTTTTCATCCGTGGATGGCCATCAAGGTCAAAATCAGGAAAGTCAAGAAAGTCGGAAAAACTCACGAACTCGGGTACCGGGCATCCGGACGGAACCTTGACATAATACACGTCCGGACGGTGCAGCATGATTATTTTGCATGTGAGGACGGCCATCTACATCAAAATTTGGAAACTCAAGAAAACTCAAGAACTCGGGTCCCGGACAGGACCTTGACGGAATACACGTTCAGATGGTGCAACTTGATGGTTTTGCATGCGCGGATGGCCATCTGGGTTGAAATCTAGAAAGTCGGAAAAGTCGATAAAATTCACGAACTCTGGTCCCTGGAGGTCGGACGGCACCTTGACGGATACACATTCGGACGGTCAAATTTGATGTATTTTCATGCGTAGATGGCAATCTGGATCTAAATCGGGAATGTTGGTAAACTCATGAACTCGGGCCCCAGGCGGTCGGACGGGACCTTGATGGAATACACGTGCGGATGGTGCTACTTGATGGTTTTGCATGCGTGGATGACCATTTGGGTCGAAATTGAGAAAGTCGGAAAAACTCATGAACTCGGGTCTCGGGCGGCTGGATGGGGCCTTGACGGAATATACGTCCGGACAGTTTAACTTGATGGTTTTGCATGCGCGGATGGCCATCTGGGTCGAAATTGGGAAAGTCAGAAAAACTAATGAAGTCGGGTCCCGGGACGCCGGACTGGACCTTGACGGAATACACGTTTAGATGGTGTAACTGGAAGGTTTTGCATGCGCGGATGGGCATCTAAGTCAAAATAGGGAAAGTCGGGAAAGTCAGTAAAAGTCACTATCTTGGACCCCAAGCGACCGGATGGGACCATGACGGAATACACGTTCCGACGATCAATTTGATGGTTTTGATTGCGCGGATGACCATATGGGTTCAAATCAGGAAAGTCGGCAAAACTCACGAACTCGGGTCCCGGGTGGCTGGATGGGACCTTGACGGAATACACGTCCGGACGGTGCAACTTGATGGTTTTAAATGCGTTGATGGCCATCTGGGTCAAAATCGGAAACTCGGGAAAACTCACAAACTCGGGTCCCGGGCGGTCGGACAATACCTTTACGGTATACACGTCCGGATGGTTCAACTTGTTGGTTTTGCATGCGCGGAGGTCCATCTGGGTCAAAATCGAGAAAGTCAGGAAAGTTGGTGAAACTCACGAACCTTGGTCCCAGGCGGTCGGATGGGACATAGACGGAATACAGGTTTGGATGGTGCAACTTGATGGTTTTGAATGTGCGAATGGCCATCTGGTCGAAGTTGAGAAAATCGGTAAAACTCACGAACTCGGGTCCCGGGAGGCCGGACGGGACCTTGATGGAATAGACGTCCGGATGGTCCAACTTGATGATTTTTCATGCGTGGATGTCCATCAGGGTCAAAATCGGGAAAGTCGAGAAAGTCGGTAAAACTCACGAACTCAGGTCCCGGGCGGTCAGACAGAACCATGACGGAATACACGTCCGGACGTTGCAACTTGATGGTTTTACATGCGTGGATGGCCATCGAGGTCGAAATTTGGAAAGTTAAGAAAACTCATGAACTCGGGTCCTGGGACTCCGGACAGGATCTTGACGGAATACACGTGCCGATGGTGCAACTGGAAGGTTTTGCATGCACGGATGGTTATGTGGGTCAAAATCCAAAAATTCGGGATAGTCGGTAAGACTCACTTACTGAGGTCCCGTGCGACCGGACGAGACCTTGATGGAATACACGTTTGGACGGTGCAACTGGACGGTTTTGCATGCTCGGATGGCCATCCGGGTTAAAATCAGAAAAGTATTGAAAGTCGGGTAAATTCACGAAATCAGGTTTTGAGTGGAAGGACGGTGTCGGTACCCTGCGAACCAGGTACCCCCGCGTAGTGGGTAAAAATCACCTGAGCCCCGCCTTCCCAGCTTAGGCAGGCCCCAGCATAGGCCATGCGCCCCATGCCCCATGGGCAGTCCCCGGGTTGCAGCATGTTTTCACGCTGTGAGCCTGACTACCGGCCGAGGGTGGCTCGGGGGCTGACACGTGTCCAGTAGAGCCGGACCCCATCCTCCACTAAAGAGGGCTACCGCGCTATCACATGCCCGATCCTCCAAGTCGCACCTCTCGTCCTGAGAGGGCTCCGGAGGAGTCACGCGTCCTGCAGCTCCGGATCCGACCTCCATCATGGAGGCCTCCGGTGCTGCCACATGGGCAGCGACTCCGGACGTACCTTCCCCCTAAGCGAAGGCTCCAGAGGTGCCACGTATCCCGCAGCCCCGGATCCGACCTCCAGCATAGGAGGGCTCCGGTGCTGCCGCATGCACAACAACTCTAGACCGCCCACTACTCCACGAGGCGGCTCCGTAGAGACACGTGTCTCGGGGACCATCCGCCCAAACTTCACCTCAGCGGGCAACGGGCAGATAGACCGGGGGTAATGAGGAAGGTGCATTGTCAGGCGAAGCATTCAAAGATCGCGCCTTCCCCAGAAGCATGGCGCATGACGCATGCCTCCGTTCCCCGACTGCACACTATTACGGTGAAAGACATGGAGTAGAGGCGTGACGGCGCAACAGTGCCGCCCAACGGTACAGAGCCGATTAACAGGGCGAGGAGACACGGTGACAAGACGGGGACTTCATCATCACCTGCCACCCGGACAGGGGCGCTCGGCGGGACAGGCGACGCACCGTAACTCCGTCGACAGTGACAATACATGTATCTATAAATACCTATAGTTTATGTATAGGAGACAGATAGTTGCGAGGCCACATGTCGGGCCCCAGGCTGCATTGTAACTGCCTGGCCTTGAGCTATAAAAGGACTGGGGCAGCCTCCAGGCAAGGGGTTTGTGACCCAGCCTACTCATTTGTAAGGGCCTCAGTTTTTGACACATATTTGAGGTGTTCATCACCATAGACACACACCTCATTTGAGGAAAGATAATGAACACAAATGAAGAGCAAGTAACCACCATCAACATGCTCATTAGAGAACAAACTCACATATTGCAAAAGTGGTATTTCCCACATGTGATATAGGTGGGCTGGACATATGAAAACTCCTACACATTGCTAAGGATGTCCATGCCAAGTTTCACCCAAATTCAAAACCTTTTTGAGGTCATTTTGGGTATAGCTAGAAAGAGGGCAGTTTGAAACCATATTCAAATTCAAACTGTTTTTATCCCATGAATTTAAAAGTGGGAGGCATATTCTTATTCAGCACATTTTTGTGAGCTCACACACCAATTTTCACTCCATTTGGAGTTGATCTTGACATGAGCTAAGTGGGACAAATTCAAACTTTATTTGAATTCAAAACTGAACTTGTGCTGAAATTCATTCAAACCAAACCCAATTTGAATTCTAATCAATTCAAATGGCTCATGGGTGAATAATTTGAATCACCAGGGGTATTATGGGGCTCACTGTTTACAACAGTGATTTGGAGTAAATTTCAGAGGTTAAAACCCCGGGTGGGACCCACATGGCATAGAGAGAAGGAGGCAAAACTTGCACACAAAGTCACAGCCTCGGTGGGAAATTCCACCGAGCAGCCACCGGCGCCACCAGCTGCTTCCCCTCTATGCGCGCTGGCGCCCAGGGCGGCTTGCTCGCGCCCCCACGCGACCGGCACCGCCTCAGCCGAGCAGGAGTCAGCCGGCTTTATCTTCTCGCGGGCAAACCCGAGCAGCGGCATTGTTTCTCGCCGCAGCTCTCTGCTCAATCGGGAAAACCAGCAAAACAATCTCCTCCTTCGTTCCTGAGCTGCTAGACAGCAACCTGAGGTCACACTCCACCTCCCCAACGCCAGAAACCCCGAGTTCCGACCTCCTTTGCCCAAAAACGATCGCCACCGCGGCAACCTAGCCTCAGCCAAGAGTCAGGCGCCCGTGGACAGCATTCCACAGGCGTTTTCATGGTCCAGCAAGAGAGGCAACAGGAGCGCGCGACCACCGTGCTGCTCTCCTCCATGTTTGGAAGCAAACCGTGAAGAATCCACAGAGAATTTCCAGTTTTTGCTCCGGCGACCGTAAACCGAGCTTCCATTACGGATTCTTCAAATTCTCGCTCTATGATCTTTTGGTGGTTATCAAATCTTGCACATAGACGCTGGACTAGCCGGCGATCAAGTTCTTTTCTGCATCCGTGGCGTGAAACTGTCTAGGAGTGATGAATTTCGAGCTCGATCAAGGGCGGTCATGGCGGGCACGATCGGTCACACGGTGCCGACCGACTTGCCGCCATCCCTGAACCCTTTTGACACCTTGTCGAGCTTCCTAGAAGTACACTGATGCTGTAGGACCGTTTGTTCGAGGTGTTGGCGGGTTAGAACCCACGGTCGACGGCGCCGAACCTCAACCGAGGCCGCCGCACATCGCCGGGCTATTTCCGGTCACACCCAGCCCGACCTGACACCATCGACGTGTTCCTCAACGTCGACAACCCCCTGGCGGCGAGTTTCAGACCATGGGAGGTCCGGCAGCGGCGAGCCGGCGAGCTCCGGGTCTGCTCCGGCGAGGTCGGCGGCGCGGGCGCGAGAGAGCGGCGGGAGGAAGACGAAGCCGGCTGGCCCACGTGTCAGCGGCTGAAGAATTTTAAATCGGGATCGGGTGTGGCCGGGATCGGCTGTGCTGGTGCGCAAATACCCTGTGGGCCTCGGTGTGCCGGACACCTCCGCGCTCAACACGTGTTCCCGTGGGCCCCGAGAGTTTAAACTTTTTCCCCCGATTTTCAGAATTCTTCCAAACTTCAAATCCTCATAACTTTGGCTAGAAAGCTCCAAATCGAGTGAACCAAATTTTGTTGGATTCATCTCTCTGAGCACTTTCCAGCAAATCAAGTTTCACTTCATGAAAATCTTTAATTCTCCAGAATTAATTCCTCAAAATTTAAACTGTTTGGAATTTTAACTGGAGAATCCTTTGGAGGAAGATCCTGAAATTTTGCTGGGATGTTCACCAAAATATCCCTGAGCTACCATAAAAATTTAAGATCCATTTGAGCTCATTTGATCCACCTAATGGTGTGATTAGTGAAACTGTTCCAGAGAAAATAGAAAATGTTCAGAAACATTTTCAGAATTTTCTCTGAAATTGTTTAGCTCATATCTTTAGCTAGGAACCTTCAAATTAAGTGAGACAACCTCCATTAGAACCCTCTGAAAATCTAGTTTTCAGAAAGTCATAGTTTGTTTCATGAAAATCCTTAGAACACCCTAAAAGCCTTCAATTAAGGTCAAGTACATGATTAATTGTGGAGGGCTCAAATGAGCTTTGCTGCAACTAAAACTTGATCGAGTCTCTGTTTAGGTTGTAACCAAGCCACAGTAAAAGTTTCACAGTCATTGGTTTTGTCTAGTAAGAGTTATAGACTTCACAAGTTTAAAAGTTAATACAACTGAATTTAAATTAATACATGTATTGCTTCTATCATGTAGTCGCTAAGGTCGAGGAGGAACCCGAAGTCCTAGACTTTGTTACTCCGGAGGAACAGCTAGCCTACGACCAAGAGCAGCAAGGCAAGCTCCGGTTTGCATTAACCTTTTTACAAATTTTTATTGTTTTGAGCACTTACTTGAGTACCATTAATACTTGCATTAGAGTCTTGTTTGGAAACCCAATTGCATAGCCAAGAAAACCATGGGTTGGGTTTAGGATTGCAAACCCCGTTAGCTACTGCAATGCTAAGATAGTGTAGGATTCGGTACAAGTCGAGTAGTTGGAACTACTCGCGAGCATAGGCTAGAGGCACTCGACTCGGGTAGAGATAGCACATGAGACACATGGCAAGAAAAATGAGACCAAGCGGAGGGTAAGGGCAACAGGACATTGGGGCCTGTGTGCTGTAGCTCCGCTTGTGGCGATTGAGGACCGAGCCTTGTGCGGGCCTGTTGAACAAGCTAGAACAGTACCGAAGACCTACCGGCTATATGGGAACCGGGAAACTGATGTAACTCGGGTAGCTGGGTGTTGAGGCATAGCTGGTCGTTCAGAGGGTAGGTTGAGAGCTCGAGGTGTAAATTGGCTGGCGGCACTGAGATGCGCGTGCAGAGACCTCTTGCTCGGGACGATTGGACCGGTTCAACATTTGGCTAATGGGTGAAAGGTAGTCACGTACGGCGTCCATGATGGTTGTTGTAGGCAACATCGAGTACGGGCGTACGTGACGGGTTGTTCGGGTAACCCTGCAGGTGTAAATCGATTATAATCGCCGTCCCTCGCGGTCAGTGAGTACCACTTGTTCATTGTACCGTGACATAGAAAGAACAGGCTAGTTACATGTTAAAATGTTGCTGATTGAAAGATGGACTTGATTGCTAATGACTTGTTGTAGTTTAGAGCTAACTAAAGTTCATTTCAACTTTGGGCAAAGTACATGAGAGAAATGCGTTTCTTGTTTGATTGCGGCTCTCTCATGTACCTTAGCGTAAGGTTCTCCACAACCTGCTGCTAAAACTTGAAAGTAAGGTTCTACTAATTAGGCGAGTCCTTGCAAATGATTTTTTTCCTCATGTAACCCACCACCCCTCATTTAGAAGTTCCATGTTTAGGTGAGACGGGTCAGACTTGCTGAGCCTTCGTGCTCACTGCTTGTGTTTGAAGCTTTTGCAGGGTTCTATGAGGAAGGGACTCCCGAAGAGGAGACAGAACCCCAGGAGGGGAACCCCGTCGAGTGGGAGTCGTGCACGCCGCAGAATTAGTGTGCGTGTGTGCTAGCAAGGACAAGTTCAAGGGATGAACGTGGACTTGATGCGTAGTCTACGCCAGTGAGTGTAGACTGGAACTATTTTGATGTAAACATGTTCATAAGCTTGTTTATGTAATAAAATTTCGCTTCCGCTTTGTACCTTTGACGTGTGTTATCCGGTGCTGTGCAACGCAGCACCCCTCAGCGTGATCCTGGCTCGACAAGACCGTGGGGTCGTGTCAGCGCTGGTATCAGAGCTCGCTTGAGGTTTATGAGGGGGCCCGGTCCCGATCTGTGACACCCTCGCCTCGGGTGTCAGCATATGTTCATGTTCTATGAAGAGGAAACATTCGAATGAAAATAGGAACAGAGAGAATTATCAAAAGAATAGCCAATAAAGCCCTCCGGGAGCGCCGAAGACAACTTACCACGGCCACTGGCCACGTGGCGTGTTCGGAGCTCGGCCCTGCGAGATGGGGAGAAGTCCGCCGCTGTGACACCCTCATCTCGGGTGTCAGCATATGTTCATGCTTTATGAAGAGGAAACATTTTAAGAAAAGAAGGAACAGAGAAAAATATCAAAGGAATAGCCAATAAGAGCCGAATCCAGCTTTCAGAAAAGCCGAAGACAACTCACCGCGGCCGCTGGCCACGTGGCGTGTTCAGAGCTCATCCCTGCGAAGTAGGGAGAGGCCTCCGCCAAGCTAGCTACGTGGCAGGCTCGGGGCTCGTCTCCGCAAAGGGGAGAGGACCGATCAAGTGGGACACGTGTTGGACACGGAGCTAGCCTCTGCGGAAGAAGCAAAGGCATTTCCGCAGGACACTTGTCATCCCTGGAGCTAGTCCTCGCGGAAATCAGAGGACCTGTCGCACGGGATACGTGTCGATCTCGGAGCCCACCTCCGAGAGGTCTGTCGTTGCTGGACACGTGTCGACCCCGGGGCATGTCCCTGAAGAGAGAAGAGAAGGAAAGACCGGCGCCAACACGTGGCGTGCGCGGAGCTCACCTCCAAGGGAGGGGGAGGTCTTGGTCGATTGACACGCGGCACAACTGGAGCTCGTCTCTGCGGAGAAGGAGATACCAGGCCCCGGAAGGACACGTGGAGCCTCTGGAGCTCATCACCACGAAGGTAACGAGTCTGGAGCGGTTTTTACGCGTAAAGATACCAGTACGAAACAGAAACCGATCTAAATTTTCACGATGTTACTAAAGATAAGACGTTAGGATCCAACAAAGATCTGAATAAGACTCTTATTCGGGATCCAATCAGATTAGGACTCTTCTCTTCCTGATTATAAATAGAACCCAAAACCTCTGGCCGAAACCACAAACTTCTCTTTCGACTCCTGAGCCGACGATTTAGAGCCCTAGCCCTAACTCGCCGAGCAAACCATCGCTGAAGCACAACAAGAGAGATCATCGGAGAAGAACCAAGCAGGTCTGAGGAGGACCTCGAAGTCAAGAAGAGCGTGAGGTAGGACTTCAATACCACATTACGACACCATTGTGTTCATCTCTTTGCATCTGTTCTTCAATTCCTTTCGAACAAAAGCCTTCTCGTGGGCAGATCACTTGATGATCAATTTGATCTAAAGACAAGATCATCGCCACGTCCACCTTGATCCGAACACCTCTGTCCATGCAAGCCATGCAAGAACACGTACAGATCAATCCAAAAAAACTAATCATGAGATACCATGCATAGGCATCATCGCATCTAGTTTAAAGTTTGTGCATTGATTGCTGTGAATCTTGTACGCACGTGATCCTATCTAGCAGGACAAGCTCAGGGAGCTGTCTACGACGAACTGCAGCAACCAGGTTTTGAGATTCAAGAACAACCGGAACCGCAAGAACAAGGCAAGTGCTCCTTGACCATATTGATCCTATGTTTTGGATAAAACTGTTTTGTTTTGCGAAAAGGTGTGCGTACTGAGTCAAACATGATGGGAAGCCCTTTTATAGGAGTTTACTAGTTTTGATTAAACCACCCTTGTCGCCTGGGAAGTTTATGAGTCGGGTATGGTTTTTGCTTTACGCTTCGCTGAGTCTATGGGATTGAGAAGCGAGATAGATGTGTCTAGCTAACTGCACTCGTAATGATAATGAGAAAACTAATGATAATGGACATGGATCGGAGGGAGATCTAGGCAGGCTTGGGTTTGTGGATGAGGTAGCATGAGATGGTGGTTTTACTTGCCGTAGATCTAAGGACCGGTTCATGCATGCACATGCCAGGATAACAGTGCCACCACAAGGCCAAGTATGGGTGCGGCTTAGCTGAGTAATTAGGTAAGTTGCTAGAGTGTTATGGACTGTAGGAGGCGTGCGGAATGGGAGTCAAGTGAGGACTGCCCTGGGAGCTGCATGGCACAAGAGGGGGCCCGTGGGTGGGAGAATTGGAGATTCTAGCCTGCCGGTGAAACCTTAGTGAATCCATACATCTAGTAACCCCTTTGTAAAGGCTATTTTGTGATCTCTTGACCATACACCGACGGTTGTGTACTGGTATAATGGAGGTTCTGCAGTCGCCGACGGGTGACGAAATCACAAACTTGTGGGTAAAGAGGTGCAAACTCTGCAGAGTTAATAAAACTATCATGATAGCCGAGCTTACGGTCACGAGCGCCTGGCTAAACTGCCATGATTAGTTGGGATGATTAGTTGGGATGGTTTTCGTGATGGTTATTGGGAAGGTTCTTGGTTATGGTTATTGGTTTGGAACTGTTGGGTCTGGATGATGAGATGTTTGCATGACTGTTGGGTCATGACATGAGATTGGTCTCGGTGTGAGACGAGGTTGATTCGTGAGATGAGATGGTAGCGAATACGAGGAGGTATTCGTGAGTATGAATAAAGGATTGATTAATGTTCGGATGGAACACGGGAAGTGATGGAGGTATGTTGGTAATTTAATACATGCTGGGATTGCATATATATCTAAAGTTAAGTTGCTGTTTTATCATGGTTTTATAAATCTGCTTTTCTGCAAATAAGCCTTTTATGCCTACCTTGTTTATGAGCCGCATATCATGTGTTTTCCCGCACTTGCTGAGTACATCATTGTACTCAATCTTGCATTATTACTTCATCCTCAGCAGCAGGAGAAGTCTACTATGAAGATCAAGTGGAGCATTATGGCGTGTGATCTATTCCCAACCTTGCCTGTGGAGGGAGTACAGATGGAGTAACTTCTGCTTAGTTTCACTTCTGCAGTAGTTTTGCTTCCGCAATAAAGTAGAGATTTCCGCTGTATAGAAATAATACTTCCGCTGTGAGCATGAGTCCAAGACTCATGAGACGTTGTAATAAACTCTGTTATTCGTGGTTATATATATCTGAATTCAGTTTGTGGAACGTATGTGTATGTGTGATGAACATCCTGGGCACACATATGCATTAGTTCTCGGTTCCGTGGTTCTCCCACAGAATTGAGGGCGTCACAGATTGGTATCAGAGCCACGGGTTGACAGTAGGTTACACGCCTAGATAGAAACCTTAGATTGATATTAGAGCAACGGGTTAACAGCAAGTTACACCCCTAAATAGAAGTCACAGGTAGCTAAGCCACGCTGACCAAAGGAAGCATCCTAGGGTAAATAGCTTAGATTGGCCTTTAAACCCACCTTGACATAGGAAACCATCCTTGAATAGGAGTTGTGTGGGCCCTGGTGATGATTATGTGTGATTAGGTGCTTAATGTGAGTTGTGGAACGTCTTAAAAACGTTGTCCATATCCATACGTAAGAAGAAAGAGGTGTGAAATGCTTCGGCACTTGATCACATCCTCATATGAGCTAATATATACAGTCTAACTCACATTGATGCATATAGTTGAAGGGACCTACCTAACCTTCTAACCTTCTATTCTATTTCGTTCTCCCTCACAGATGGTGAGAGGAAACACCAGCCGAAGGAACGTCCAGAAGGATGACCACGAGGAAGTTCCTGCTAACCCCGGAGCTGGTGAAAACCATCTGGAAAGGTTGATGGCCATGCAAAACCAGCTTATGCAAACCATGATCTAAACTTTGGGTCAGTTGCAGGCCAACCAAAACCCCGTTCCGGCACCACCGCCACCACCACCGCCGGCTCATAACAGGTTGGGAGAGTTCATGAGGACTCGACCACCCACCTTTGCTCAAGCAAGTGATCCCATGGAGGCCGATGATTGGTTGAAATCCATGGAGAGGAAGCTCGCCATTGTTCAGTGCAACGACCGAGAGAAGGTTCTCATCGCATCGCACCAACTTACGGGAGCCGCTGCCGACTGGTGGAATGCCTTGAGCAACGCCCATGCCAACCCAGAGACAATCACTTGGACTGAGTTCAAGGAAAGTTTCCGCTCTCACTACATCCCTGCTGGTGTAATGATGCTCAAGAGGCAGGAGTTTGAAGGTCTCCGCCAAGGACAGAAGAGTGTGAACGAGTATCTCAACAAGTTCATACAACTGTCCCGGTACGCCCCCGAAGATGTCAACTCAGATCAGGGGAAGCAGTACCTATTCATGAGAGGGTTGAACAATGAGATCCAGGTTCAGCTCCTCAACAATGACTACGTAAGCTTCCAGAAGCTGGTTGACAAGGCTATTGTGGTTGAAAACAAGATCCGAGAGATCGAGCGAGAGTGCAAGAGGAAGATGCCATACCAGCCCCAAGGGAGCAACATACGACCTAGGTACATGCCCCCTGCCCCGCAGTATGGATCGACCACTCCTGCGTACCGCCCTAGTCAGCCACCACAGCAACAATTCGTTGCACCGGCGCCTTGTTTGCCCATGCCTCCAGCGCCTCGACCTAACAATGGCGCCCCTGCTCAAAACCCCCGCCCCAACATACCTGCTGCCGTAGGCAATAGGGCATGCTTTGCATTCGGGGAAGTAGGCCACTTCGCTAACCAGTGCCCGAGGAGAGGCCCTGGACAGCAAGGTAACGTGCCTAAGCAGAACCAACGACCAAACGGAGGGAACAACCAAGGGAAACGTGGACCGCAGAACTATGCTCGTAGCCACGTAAACCATATCACTGCTGAGGAAGCACAACAGGCTGAGGACGTCGCAATTGGTATGTTCCTTGCCAACTCCAACCCAGCCACCATCTTATTTGATTCCGGAGCATCGCATTCCTTCATATCATCCAAATATGTTGCCAAACATCATCTACCCGTATCCCACTTAGAATGTGCTATGTTAGTTAATTCTCCCGGAGGAGAAATGAGGACTAATATAGTATGCCCTAGAGTAAGCCTTAAAATAAGGGGGTAGACTTCCTTGCCAACCTTATTGTCTTGGACTCCCACGGGATTGACATCATACTCGGAATGGATTGGCTAAGCAAGCACAATGGAGTAATCCAATGTGCTGAAAGGAGCGTGCAGTTGACAAACGAACACGGTATTCGTGTCGAGTTTGAGTCAGACCAGCAAACAACCGAACGGGCAAATTTGAACCACGTCGAAGGAACAATATTGGACAGCATTCCAGTGGTTCAGGAATTTTCGGACGTGTTCCCGAAAGAGCTTCCAGGAATGCCACCTGATCGGGACATCGAGTTTGCCATAGATTTGGTACCCGGAACTGCACCTGTAGCTAAGAGACCATATAGGATGCCCGTCAACGAGCTAGTTGAACTCAAAAAGCAAATTCAAGAACAGTTAGAGAAGGGTTTTATCCGTCCAAGCTCGTCACCATGGGGAGCTCCGGTACTCTTCGTGGACAAGAAGGATGGAACCCAAAGAATGTGCGTGGACTACAGGTCTCTCAACGAGGTGACAATAAAAAATAAATACCCTCTGCCCCGTATAGAGGACCTGTTCGATCAAATGAAAGGAGCCCGAGTATTCTCCAAGATTGATCTTTGGTCGGGATACTTCCAGCTGAAGATTAAGCCCTCGGATATACCTAAGACAGCCTTTCGGACACGGTATGGTTCATATGAATATACCGTTATGTCTTTTGGATTGACGAATGCACCCGCATACTTCATGTACCTTATGAACAAGGTTTTCATGGAGTACTTGGACAAGTTTGTCGTGGTTTTCATCGACGACATTATGGTGTATTCAAAAAGTGAGGAGGAGCATGAAGAACATCTGAGATTGACCTTGCAGAAGTTGCGTGAGCATCAATTGTATGCCTAGCTCAACAAGTGTCAATTTTGGCTAAAGGAAATATCTTTCCTAGGCCACATTATCTCCAAGGAAGGGGTATCGGTTAATCCTGGAAAGGTGAGAGATGTTCTGAAGTGGGACCAACCGAAGAGCGTGATGGATATTCGGAGTTTCCTTGGGATGGCAGGATACTATCGGCGCTTCATTAAAGACTTCTCTAAGATAGCAAAACCTATGACGGAGTTGCTAATGAAGGGAAAAATCTTTCAATGGACACAAGCCTGCCAAGAAAGTTTTGAGGAACTCAAGAAAAGGCTAACCACAGCACCAGTTCTGGTATTGCCAGACGTAAGCAAGAGCTTCGACATATATTGTGACGCATCCAGACAAGGGCTCGAGTGTGTACTCATGCAGGAAGGATAAGTGGTAGCCTATGCCTCACGACAATTAAAGAAGCACGAGCTTAACTATCCTACGCACGACTTGGAGCTAGCAGCAGTGGTGCATGCATTGAAGATTTGGAGACATTATGTCCTTGGTCATCGATGTGAGATCTATACGGATCATAAAAGCCTCAAGTACATATTTACACAAACGGACTTGAATTTGAGGCAACGTCGATGGTTAGAACTCATCAAGGATTATGATGTGGGAATCAACTACCACCCCGGGAAGGCCAATGTAGTAGCTGACGCATTGAGCAGAAAGGGAGCATGTCACCAACTTACGGTTCGGGAGCTACCACTCGAACTACGGAAGGAGTTCGAACGGTTACACCTCAGATTCTTGAATAACGTGGAGATAATGGAGATCCACTCCCCATTGGAGCAAGAAATATGAGAGGGCCAAGCCACGGACGAGGAGATCAAGGAGATCAAGGAAAGAATCCGATAAGGAATAGAGAAGGATTTCAAGGAGGATAAAAAGGGTACGCTTTGGCTAGGAAAAAGGATTTGTGTGCCAAACATAAGACACCTCCGCGACATGATATTGAAGGAGGCACATGATTCACCCTATTCCATACATCCAGGAAGCACCAAAATGTACAAGGACTTAAAAACTTGTTATTGGTGGGATGGTATGAAGAGGGATATAGCCGAATACGTTGCCCTATGCGACACATGCCAACGGGTAAAGGCCGAACATCAAAAACCCGACTGATTGTTGCAACCTTTGAAGATACCCGAATGGAAATGGGAGGACATCAGTACGGACTTTATCGTTGGATTACCACGTACTCAGTCGGGATACGACTCCATCTGGGTCATTGTGGACCGATTGACGAAAACTGCCCATTTTCTTCCGGTAAAGACCAGTTATAAAGTTGCACAATTGACAGGGTTGTACATGGAGCAGATCATGTGCCGTCACGGAGTTCCGAAGAGGATAGTCTCAGATCGAGGTTCTCAGTTTACCTCTAGATTCTGGAGGAAGCTGCAGAAGACCATGGGTACACGACTGGATTTTAGCTCCGCCTACCACCCACAAACAGATGGACAAACCGAAAGGACGAACCAAATTTTGGAGGACATGTTGAGAGCTTGCGCCTTGAAACGTGGACGTAGTTGGTATAGGAGTTTACCGTATGCCGAGTTCTCCTATAACAACAGCTATCAAGCTAGCTTAAAGATGTTGCCTTTCGAAGCCTTATATGGTAGACGGTGTCGAACACCACTATTCTGGAACGATACTAAAGAGAACCAGGTGTTTGGACCCGAAGTACTACAAGAAGCCGAAAAGCAGGTCCAAACGATAAGGGAGAACTTAAAAGCTGCCCAGTCGCGACATAAAGGTTATGCGGACAATAGGCGTAGGAAGTTGACCTTTGAAGTGGGAGACTTCGTATACCTTAAAGTATCGCCTATCCGAGGCCAACGACGCTTCAACGTCAAAGGCAAGCTAGCACCTCGCTACATCGGACCATTTAAGATTTTGGACAAGCGAGGAGAGGTAGCCTACCGACTAGAGCTCCCAAACCACCTCTCCGACGTACATGACGTGTTTCATGTATCCCAGCTCAAGAAGTGCTTAAGAATACCAGAGGAACAAGTGTCAATGGGAGAGCTTGAACTTCAAGAGGACCTGACTTACGCAGAATACCCTGTCCGAATTTTGGGCGTAAAGGAAAGGGTCACCCGGAACAAGGTGATTCGATGGTGCAAGGTACAATGGAGTCACCACACCGAAGCTGAAGCCACATGGGAGCGTGAAAAAGATATCAAGGCCGAATTTCCCCATCTATTTTCTACTAACGAATCTCGAGGACGAGATTCAATTCAAGGGGGGTAGATTTGTGACACCCTCATCTCGGGTGTCAGCATATGTTCATGCTTTATGAAGAGGAAACATTTTAAGAAAAGAAGGAACAGAGAAAAATATCAAAGGAATAGCCAATGAGAGCCGAATCCAGCTTTCAGAAAGCGCCAAAGACAACTCACCGCGGCCGCTGGCCACGTGGCGTGTTCAGAGCTCATCCCTGCGAAGTAGGAAGAGGCCGCCGCCAAGCTAGCTACGTGGCAGGCTCGGGGCTCGTCTCCGCAAAGGGGAGAGGACCGATCAAGTGGGACACGTGTTGGACACGGAGCTAGCCTCTGCGGAAGAAGCAAAGGCATTTCCGCAGGACACGTGTCATCCCTCGAGCTAGTCCTCGCGGAAATCAGAGGACTTGTCGCGCGGGATACGTGTCGATCTCGGAGCCCACCTCCGAGAGGTCTGTCGTTGCTGGACACGTGTCGACCTCGGGGCATGTCCCTGAAGAGAGAAGAGAAGGAAAGAACGGCACCAACACGTGGCGTGCGTGGAGCTCACCTCCAAGGGAGGGGAGGTCTCGGTCGATTGACACGCGGCACAACTGGAGCTCGTCTCTGCGGAGAAGGAGATACCAAGCCCCGGAAGGACATGTGGAGCCTCCGGAGCTCATCACCACGAAGGTAACGAGTCTGGAGCGGTTTTTACGTGTAAAGATACCAGTACGAAACAGAAACCGATCTAAATTTTCATGATGTTACTAAAGATAAGACGTTAGGATCCAACAAAGATCTGAATAAGACTCTTATTCGGGATCCAATCAGATTAGGACTCTTCTCTTCCTGATTATAAATAGAACCCAAAACCTCTGGCCGAAACCACAAACTTCTCTTTCGACTCCTGAGCCGACGATTTAGAGCCCTAGCCCTAACTCGCCGAGCAAACCATCGCTGAAGCACAACAAGAGAGATCATCGGAGAAGAACCAAGCAGGTCTGAGGAGGACCTCGAAGTCAAGAAGAGCGTGAGGTAGGACTTCAATACCACCTTACGACACCATTGTGTTCATCTCTTTGCATCTGTTCTTCAATTCCTTTCGAACAGAAGCCTTCTCGTGGGCAGATCACTTGATGATCAATTTGATTTAAAGACAAGATCATCGCCACGTCCACCTTGATCCGAACACCTCTGTCCATGCAAGCCATACAAGAACACGTACAGATCAATCTAATAAAACTAATCATGAGATACCATGCATAGGCATCATCGCATCTAGTTTAAAGTTTGTGCATTGATTGCTTTGAATCTTGTATGCACGTGATCCTATCAAGCAGGACAAGCTCAGGGAGCTGTCTACGACGAACTGCAGAAACCAGGTTTTGAGATTCAAGAACAACAGGAACCACAAGAACAAGGCAAGTGCTCCTTGACCATATTGATCCTATGTTTTGGATAAAACTGTTTTGTTTTGCGAAAAGGTGTGTGTACTGAGTCAAACATCATGGGAAGCCCTTTTATAGGAGTTTACTAGTTTTGATTAAACCACCCTTGTCGCTTGGGAAGTTTATGAGTCGGGTATAGTTTTTGCTTTACGCTTCGCTGAGTCTATGGGATTGAGAAGCGAGATAGATGTGTCTAGCTAACTGCACTTGTAATGATAATGAGAAAACTAATGATAATGGACATGGATCGGAGGGAGATCTAGGCAAGCTTGGGTTTGTGGATGAGGTAGCATGAGATGGTGGTTTTACTTGCCGTAGATCTAAGGACCGGTTCATGCATGCACATGCCAGGATAACAGTGCCACCACAAGGCCAAGTATGGGTGCGGCTTAGCTGAGTAATTAGGTAAGTTGCTAGAGTGTTATGGACTGTGGGAGGCGCGGGGAATGGGAGTCGAGTGAGGACTGCCCTGGGAACTGCATGGCACAAGAGGGGGCCCATGGGTGGGAGAATTGGAGATTCTAGCCTGCCGGTGAAATCTTAGTGAGTCCATACATCTAGTAACCCCTTTGTAAAGGCTATTTTGTGATCTCTTGACCATACACCGGCGGTTGTGTACTGGTATAATGGAGGTTCTGCAGTCGCCGACGGGTGATGAAATCACAAACTTGTGGGTAAAGAGGTGCAAACTCTGCAGAGTTAATAAAACTATCATGATAGCCGAGCTTACGGTCACGAGCGCCTGGCTAAACTGCCATGATTAGTTGGGATGATTAGTTGGGATTGTTTTCGTGATGGTTATTGGGAAGGTTCTTGGTTATGGTTATTGGTTTGGAACTGTTGGGTCTGGATGATGAGATGTTTGCATGACTGTTGGGTCATGACATGAGATTGGTCTCGGTGTGAGACGAGGTTGATTCGTGAGATGAGATGGTAGCGAATACGAGGAGGTATTCGTGAGTAT
Source organism: Neostapfia colusana (assembly GCA_030760725.1). Classification (NCBI taxonomy): domain Eukaryota; kingdom Viridiplantae; phylum Streptophyta; class Magnoliopsida; order Poales; family Poaceae; genus Neostapfia; species Neostapfia colusana. The sequence goes on along the minus strand of JASWHV010000002.1, from coordinate 106,010,471 downwards.
GAATAAAGGATTGGTTAATGTTCGGATGGAACACGGGAAGTGATGGAGGTATGTTGGTAATTTAATTCATGCTGGGATTACTTTCATCTAAAGTTAAGTTGCTGTTTTATCATGGTTTTACAAATCTGCTTTTCTGCAATAAGCCCTTTTATGCCTACCTTATTTATGAGCTGCATATCATGTGTTTTTCCCGCACTTGCTGAGTACATCATTGTACTCAAACTTGCATTATTTCATTATCAACAGTAAGAGAAGGCTATTATGAAGACCAAGTGGAGCATTATGGCGTGTGATCTGTTCTCAACCTTGCCTGTGGAGGGAGTAGAGATGGAGCCACTTCTGCTTAGTTTTGCTTCCGCATTAATTTTTGCTTCCGCATTAAAATAAAGACTTCCGCTGCATAGAAATAAGACTTCCGCTGTAAGCATGAGTCCAAGACTCAGGAGACGTTGTAATAAACTCTGTTATTCATGGTTATATATATTCTGAATTCAGTTTTGTGAAATATATGTATATGTGTGATGAACATCCTGGGCACACATATGCATTAGTTCTTGGTTCCGTGGTTTTCCACAGAATTGAGGGCGTCACAGATTGGTATCAGAGCCACGGGTTGACAGTAGGTCACACGCCTAGATAGAAATCTTAGATTGATATTAGAGCCACGGGTTAACAGCAAGTTATACCCCTAAATAGAAGTCCCAGGTAGCTAAGCCACGCTGACCAAAGGAAGCATCCTAGGGTAAATAGCTTAGACTGGCCTTTAAACCCACCTTGACATAGGAAACCATCCTTGAATAGGAGCTGTATGAGCCCTTGCAATGATTGTGTGTGATTATGTGCTTAATGTGAGTTGTGGGACGTCTCAAAAACGTTGTCCATATCCATACGTAAGAAGAAAGAGGTGTGAAATGCTTCGGCACTTGATCACATCCTCATATGGGCTAATATATACAGTCTAACTCACCTTGATGCATATAGTTGAAGGGACTTACCTAACCTTCTAACCTTCTATTTTATTTCGTTCTCCCTCACAGATGGTGAGAGGAAACGCCAGCCGAAGGAACGTCCAGGAGGATGACCACGAGGGAGTTCCTGCTAACCCCAGAGCTGGTGAAAACCATCTGGAAAGGTTGATGGCCATGCAAAACCAGCTTATGCAAACCATGATCCAAACTTTGGGTCAGTGGCAGGCCAACCAAAACCCCGTTCCGGCACCACCGCCACCACCACCGCCGGCTCATAACAGGTTGGGAGAGTTCATGAGGACTCGACCACCCGCCTTTGCTCAAGCAAGCGATCCAATGGAGGCCGATGATTGGTTGAAATCCATGGAGAATAAGCTCGCCATTGTTCAGTGCAACAACCGAGAAAAGGTTCTCTTCGCATCGCACCAACTTACGGGAGCCGCTGCTGACTGGTGGGATGCCTTGAGCAACGCCCATGCCAACCCGGAGACAATCACTTGGACCGAGTTCAAGGAAAGTTTCCGCTCTCACTACATCCCTGCTGGTGTAATGATGCTCAAGAGGCAGGAGTTTGAAGGTCTCCGCCAAGGACAGAAGAGTGTGAACGAGTATCTCAACAAGTTCATACAACTGTCCCGGTACGCCCCCGAAGATGTCAACTCAGACCAGAGGAAGCAGTACTTGTTCATGAGAGGGTTGAACAATAAGATCCAGGTTCAGCTCCTCAACAATGACTACGTAAGCTTCCAGAAGCTGGTTGACAAGGCTATTATGGTTGAAAACAAGATCCGAGAGATCGAGCGAGAGTGCAAGAGGAAGATGCCATACCAGCCCCAAGGGAGCAACGTACGACCTAGGTACATGCCCCTGCCCCGCAGTATGGATCGACCACTCCTGCGTACCGCCCTGGTCAGCCACCACAGCAACAATTCGTTGCACCGGCACCTCGTGTGCCCATGCCTCCAGCGCCCCGACCTAACAATGGCGCCCCTGTTCAAAACCCCCGCCCCAACGTACCTTCTGTCGTAGGCAACAGGGCATGCTTTGCATGCGGGGAAGTAGGCCACTTTGCTAACCAGTGCCCGAGGAGAGGCCCTGGACAGCAAGGTAACGTGCCCAAGCAGAACCAGCAACCAAACAGAGGGGACAACCAAGGGAAACGTGGACCGCAGAACTATGCTCGTGGCCACATGAACCATGTCACTGCTGAAGAAGCACAACAGGCTGAGGACGTCGCAATTGGTATGTTCCTTGCCAACTCCAACCCAGCCACCATTTTATTTGATTCCGTAGCATCGCATTCCTTCATATCATCCAAATATGTTGCCAAACATCAACTACCCGTATCCCACTTAGAATGTGCTATGTTAGTTAATTCTCCCGGAGGAGAAATGAGGACCAATATAGTATGTCCTAAAGTAAGCCTTAAAATAAGGGGGGTAGACTTCCTTGCCAACCTTATTGTCTTGGACTCCCACGGGATTGACATCATACTCGGAATGGATTGGTTAAGCAAGCACAGTGGAGTAATCCAATGTGCTGAAAGTAGCGTGCAGTTGACAAACGAACACGGTATTCGTGTCGAGTTTGAGTCAGACCAGCAAACAACCGAACGAGCAAATTTGAACCACATCGAAGGAACAACATTGGACAGCATTCCAGTGGTTCAGGAATTTTCGGACGTGTTCCCGAAAGAGCTTTCAGGAATGCCACCTGATCGGGACATCGAGTTTGCCATAGATCTGGTACCCGGAACTGCACCTATAGCTAAGAGACCATATAGGATGCCCGTCAACGAGCTAGTTGAATTCAAGAAGCAAATTCAAGAACAGTTGGAGAAGGGTTTTATTCGTCCAAGCTCATCACCATGGGGAGCTCCGGTACTCTTCGTGGACAAGAAGTATGGAACCCAAAGAATGTGCGTGGATTACAGGTCTCTCAACGAGGTGACGATAAATACCCTCTGCCCCGTATAGAGGACCTGTTCGATCAAATGAAAGGAGCCCGAGTATTCTCCAAGATTGATCTTCGGTCGGGATACTTCCAGCTGAAGATTAAGCCCTCTGATATACCTAAGACAGCCTTTCAGACACGGTATGGTTCATATGAATATACCATTATGTCTTTTGGATTGACGAATGCACCCGCATACTTCATGTACCTTATGAACAAGGTTTTCATGGAGTACTTGGACAAGTTCGTCGTGGTTTTCATCGACGACATTATGGTGTATTCAAAAAGTGAGGAGGAGCATGGAGAACATCTGAGATTGACCTTGCAAGAGTTGCGTGAGCATCAATTGTATGCCAAGCTCAACAAGTGTCAATTTTGGCTAAAGGAAATATCTTTCCTAGGCCACATTATCTCCAAGGAAGGGGTAGCGGTTGATCCTGGAAAGGTGAGAGATGTTCTGAAGTGGGACCAACCGAAGAACGTGAGGGATATTCGGAGTTTCCTTGGGATGGCAGGATACTATCGGCGCTTCATTAAAGACTTCTCTAAGATAGCAAAACCTATGACGGAGTTGCTCATGAAGGGAAAAATCTTTCAATGGACACAAGCCTGCCAAGAAAGTTTTGAGGAACTCAAGAAAAGGCTAACCACAGCACCAGTTCTGGTATTGCCAGACGTAAGCAAGAGCTTTGACATATATTGTGACACATCCAGACAAGGGCTCGGGTGTGTACTCATGCAGGAAGGACAAGTGGTAGCCTATGCCTCACGACAATTAAAGAAGCACGAGCTTAACTATCATACGCACGACTTGGAGCTAGCAGCAGTGGTGCATGCATTGAAGATTTGGAGACATTATATCCTCGGACATCGATGTGATATCTATACGGATCATAAAAGCCTCAAGTACATATTTACACAAACGGACTTGAATTTGAGGCAACGTCGATGGTTAGAACTCATCAAGGATTATGATGTGGGAATCAACTACCACCCCGGGAGGGCCAATGTAGTAGCGGACACATTGAGCCGAAAGGGAGCATGTCACCAACTCACGGTTCGGGAGCTACCACCCGAACTACGGAAGGAGTTCGAACGGTTACACCTCGGATTCTTGAATAACGTGGAGATAATGGAGATCCACTCCCCATTGGAGCAAGAAATAAGAGAGGGCCAAGCAACGGACGAGGAGATCAAGAAGATCAAGGAAAGAATCCGACAAGGAATAGAGAAGGATTTCAAGGAGGATGAAAAGGGTACGCTTTGGCTAGGAAAAAGGATTTGTGTGCCGAACGTAAGACACCTCCGCGACATGATATTGAAGGAGGCACATGATTCACCCTATTCCATACATCCAAGAAGCACCAAAATGTACAAAGACTTGAAAACTTGTTATTGGTGGGATGGTATGAAGAGGGATATAGCCGAATACGTTGCCCTATGCGACACATGCCAACGGGTAAAGGCCGAACATCAAAAACCCGCTGGATTATTGCAACCTTTAAAGTTACCCGAATGGAAATGGGAGGACATCAGTATGGACTTCATCGTCGGATTACCACGTACTCAGTCAGGATACGACTCCATCTGGGTCATTGTGGACCGATTGACAAAAACTGCCCATTTTCTTCCGGTAAAGACCAGTTATAACGTTGCACAATTGGCAGAGTTGTACATGGAGCAGATCGTGTGCCGTCACGGAGTTCCGAAGAGGATAGTCTTAGATCGAGGTTCTCAGTTTACCTCTAGATTCTGGAGGAAGCTGCAGAAAACCATGGGTACACGACTGGATTTCAGCTCCGCCTACCACCCACAAACAGATGGACAAACTGAAAGGACGAACCAAATTTTGGAGGACATGTTGAGAGCTTGCGCCTTGAAACGTGGACGTAGTTGGGATAGGAGTTTACCGTATGCCGAGTTCTCCTATAACAACAGCTATCAAGCTAGCTTAAAGATGTCGCCTGTAACACCCCAAAAATATTGTTAAGACCCTAAATCATGTTAAGAGGGGAATTTAAAATTTTTTGGACGTGTTGCATGTTTTGCAAAAAATTCAAATTCAAACTGGAATTCAAACTAAACTCAAATCAGAAAAGAAATAGAAAAAGAAAAAGAGAAAACAGAAAAAAATCGGCCAGTGGGCCGAAACCCACCAGCCGGCCCAGCCAGCGCCCGCGTCAGCCCTCAGCCGCGCGCGCTGCTGCCTCACACTGACAGGCGGGACCCACCCGATCTTCGTCTACCTCGCGACAGCGCCGGACTCCCTCGCACCCGAATCAACACCGATCGGGATTTCGGCGTATCCGCGCTGAATTCTGTTCGTAGGCGACGCGGACATGATCTAAACCACCCCGCCGCCCTCCCCCGTCTATAAAAACCCTGGCCTCGTTCTGTTTTTCCCACGCGATCGCCGATTTTTCCTCCGGTGAGAACCAAGACTTCTCCGGCGAATTCTGGCTGATCTAAGCTCGGAAATTCCGATCTAACTCGCTGGTCTTGATCCACCGCCTCCGGGGAACCTTGCAGGTGCAGAAAACTCGGTGACTTGCGGTGTAAACACAGAGCCGACGAGCTTCGCCGTGGTTTCACCTCGGACCTCGTCGCCGATCACCTTCCAGGACCTCAGAGCTCAAGAAAACCCCCGAGGTGAGATCCCTGACCTCCCCTCCACCGATCTATGCCATAAAATCACAGTTCTAGGGAGAATTCTCGAAGATCCGAAAGTCTCCGGCGAGATCGCCGCTTCCCGCCGCCGTGTGCCGCCGACAGCGCCGCCCGCGCTCGATCAGAGCGACGTGGCCGCTTGTGCGCCATTTATTTTAAATCGCACGGTAGGGTTTAAATCCCCGCGTACCAGTTCGACGTTATAATCTCAGCCGTCGGTTTAAAATCGGACGGTCCACGTCAGCCCCGCGTTATAAAGACTGGAAATCTTACGTGCTACCCCCTGGGGTTCTCGGGAAATAAGAGCTAGCCCCGGAAACTTCTGATCTAGCCCCTGGAACTCCAGAAAATCATGTAAATTCATTTAAAAATCAGTTTTAGCCCCTGGACTTAATGAAAATTAGGAAAAACACCTCTGATAAGTGTAGCTAGACCCCTAGAAATTCTGAAAATAATATTATAGACCCTGTAGTGGGGTAAGTTTAACTTTTTAGCCCTGTTTAATATTTAAATTAGGAAATTGAATATGTGGCTAGTGTTTAAAAATTAAAAAGTGGGACAAACATGTTGTCATAATTAAATTAAAAACTTTCTCAGTATTTAGAAAACTTTGTGTGACGCCCTCAATTCTGTGGAAAACCACGGAACCGAGAACTAATGCATATGTGTGCCCAGGATGTTCATCACACATACACATACGTTCCACAAACTGAATTCAGATTATATATTACCACGAATAACAGAGTTTATTACAATTCCTCATGAGTCTTGGACTCATGCTCACAGCGGAAGTCTTATTTCTATGCAGCGGAAATCTTATTAAATGCGGAAGCAAAAACTAATGCGGAAGCAAAACTAAGCAGAAGTGGCTCCATCTTTAATCCTTCCACAGGCAAGGTTGAGAACAGATCACACGCCATAATGTTCTACCTGGTCTTCATAGTAGTCTTCTCTTGCTGTTGATGGAGAAATAATAATGCAAGTTTGAGCACAATGATGTACTCAGCAAGTGCGGGAATAACACATGATATGCAGCTCATAAACAAGGTAGGTAATAAAAGGGCTTATTTGCAGAAAAGCAATCTTGTAAAACCATGATAAAACGGCAACTTTACTTTAGATGAATGTAATCCCAGCATATATTGAATTACCAACATACCTTCATCACTCCCCGTGTTCCATCCGAACATTAACCAATCTTTTATTCATACTCACGAATACCTCCTCGTATTCGCTACCATCTCATCTCATATAACAACCTCGTCTCGCACCGAGACCAATCTCATTTCATGACTCATCAGTCATGCAACCATCTCATCTCCCGGACTCCACAGTCCAAACCAAACCATAATTAATAACCATAACCAAGAACCTTCCCAATAACCATTCCAATAACCATCCCATCAATCATCCCAATAACCATTCCAATAACCATCCCAATAACCATCCCATCTAATCATGGCAGTTTAGCCAGGTGCTCATGACCGTAAGCTCGGCTATCATGATAGTTTTAATAACTCTGCAGAGTTTGCACCTCTTTACCCACAAGTTTGTGATTTTGTCACCCATCGGCGACTGCAGAACCTCCATTATACCAGTACACAACCGTCGGTGTATGGTCAAGAGATCACAAAATAGCCTTTACAAAGGGGTTACTAGATGTATGGACTCACTAAAGTTTCACCGGCAGGCTAGAATCTCCAATTCTCCCACCCACGGGCCCCCTCTTGTGCCATGCAGTTCCCAGGTCAGTCCTCACTCGACTCCCATTCCCCGCGCCTTCCACAGTCCATAACATCCTAGCAACTTACCTAATTACTCAGCTAAGCCGCACCCATACTTGGCCTTGTGGTGGCACTGTTATCCTGGCATGTGCATGCATGAACCGGTCCTTAGATCTGTGGCAAGCAAAACCACCATCTCATGCTACCTCATTCACAAACCCAGGCTTGCCTAGATCTCCCTCCGATCCATGTTCATTAACCTCATCAGTTACTTATTATCAGTACAAGTGCAGTTAGCTAGACACATCTATCTCGCTTCCCGATCCCAGAGACTCAGCGAAGCATAAATCAAAAACCATACCCGACTCATAAACTTCCCAGGCGACAAGGGTGGTTTAATCAAAACTAGTAAACTCCTATAAAAAGGGTTTCCCATCATGTTTGACTCAGCACACACACCTTTTCGCAAAACAAAATAGTTTTACCCAAAACATAGGATCAACATGGTCAAGGAGCACTTGCCTTGTTCTTGCAGTTCTGGATGTTCTTGATTCTCAAAACCTTGTTGCTGCAGCTCGTCGTAGACAGCTTCCTGAGTTTGTCCTGCTATGTAGGATTCACGTGCACACAAATTCACAGCAATCAATATCATGCACAAACCCTAAACTAGATGTGATGATGCACATGCAGACTATCCTATGATTTTTATTAGATTGGTGTGCCCTTGCATGGACAGAGGTGTTCGGATCAAAGGTGGTTGTGGCGATGATCTTGTCTTTAGATCAAACTGATCATCGAGTGTTCTGCCCACGAAAACGCTTCTGTTCGAAAGGAATCGAAGAACAGATGCAAAGAGATGAACAACATGATGTCGTAAGGTGGTATTGAAGTCCTACCTCACGCTCTTCTTGACTTCGAGGTCCTCCTCAGACCACTCGGTTCTTCTCCGATGATCTCCCTTGTTGCGCTTCGGCGATGTTTTGCTCGGCGAGATAGGGCTAGGGTTCTAAGTCATCGGCTCAGGAGTTGAACGAGAAATTTGTGGTTTCGGCCAGAGGTTTTGGGTTCTATTTATAATCGGGAAGAGAAGAGTCCTAATCTGATTGGATCCCGAATAAGAGTCTTATTCAGATCTTTGTTAGATCCTGACGTCTTATCTTCGGTAACATCGTGGATTTTAGATCGGTTTTTGTTGCGCACCGGTATCTTTACACGTAAGAACCGCTTCAGACTCGTTACCTCCGCGGTGATGAGCTCCGGAAGCTCCACGTGTCCTTCGGGCCTGGTATCTCCTCATCCGCAGGGACGAGCTCCGGTTGTGCCACGTGTCACGGGCGAGACCTCCCTCTTCTTCGGAGTCGAGCTCCGCACACACCACGTGTTTTGTGATGGACCTTCCGGTGATAAGCTCCGGTGGTGACACGTGTTTGATAGACCCGGACTTCTCTCTGAGATTGACACGTGTCCTATGAAAAATGCCTTTGCTTCTTCCGCAGAGGTTAGCTCCGCGGGCAGCACGTGTCCCACAGGGTCGGACCTCTTTCCAATTGCAGAGGTGACCCCCGAGTCTGCCACGTAGCCTAGTTTAGCGTCGGACCTCTCCCAATCTCTCGGTAATGAGCTCCGAACGCGCCACGTGGTCTGCTGGCCGTGGAAGTTGCGTTTTGGTGTTCTCGGAGAGCTTTATTGGCCATCCTTTTGATACTTGTCTCTGTTCCTTCTTTTCTTAAAATGTTGTTCTTCTTCATATGCTGACACCCAAGATGAGGGTGTCACAAATCTACCCCCCTTAAATTGAATCTCGTCCTCGAGATTCGTTAGTAGAAAATAGATGGGGAAATTCTGCCTTGATATCCTCTTATCGCTCCCATGTGGCTTCAGCTTCAGTGTGATGGCTCCATTGTACCTTGCACCATCGAATCACCTTGTTTCGGGTGACCCTTTCCTTTACGTCCAAGATTCGGACAGGGTGTTCTGCGTAAGTCAAGTCCTCTTGAAGGTTAAGTTCTCCCATTGACACTTGTTCCTCTGGTATTCTCAAGCACTTCTTGAGCTGGGATACATGAAACACGTCATGTACGTCGGAGAGGTGGTTTGGGAGCTCTAGTTGATAGGCTACTTCTCCTCGCTTGTCCAAAATCTTATATGGTCCGATGTAGCGAGGCGCTAGTTTGCCTTTGACGTTAAAACGTCGTTGGCCTCGGATAGGTGATACCTTAAGGTATACGAAGTCTCCAACTTTAAAGGTTAACTTTCTACGCCTATTGTCCGCATAGCCTTTCTGTCGTGACTGAGCAGCCTTTAAGTTTTCCTGTATTGTTTGGACTTGCTTTTCAGCCTCTTGTAGTACTTCGGGTCCAAACACCTGGTTCTCTCCAGTCTCGCTCCAGAACAGCGGCGTTCTACACCGTCTGCCATATAAGGCTTCGAAAGGCGACATCTTCAAGCTAGTTTGATAGCTGTTGTTATAGGAGAACTCGGCATACGGTAAACTCCTATCCCAACTACGCCCACGTTTCAAGGCGCAAGCTCTCAACATGTCCTCCAAAATTTGGTTCGTCCTCTCGGTTTGCCCATCTGTTTGTGGGTGATAGGCGGAGCTAAAATCCAGTTGTGTACCCATGGCTTTCTGCAGCTTCCTCCAGAACCTAGAGGTAAATTGAGAACCTCGATCTGAGACTATCCTCTTCGGAACCCCATGACGGCACACGATCTGCTCCATGTACAACTCTGCCAGCTGTGTAACGTTGTAACTTGTCTTTACCGGAAGAAAATGGGCGGTCTTCGTCAACCGGTCCACAATGACCCAGATGGAGTCGTATCCTGACTGAGTTCGTGGCAATCCGACAATGAAGTCCATACTGATGTCCTCCCATTTCCATTCAGGTATTTTCAAGGGTTGCAACAATCCAGCGGGTTTTTGATGTTCGGCTTTTACCCGTTGGCATGTGTCGCATAGGGCAACGTATTCGGCTATATCCCTCTTCATACCATCCCACCAATAGCAAGTTTTCAAATCCTTGTACATTTTGGTGCTCCCTGGGTGTATGGAATAGGGTGAATCATGTGCCTCCTTCAATATTACGTCACGAAGGCGTTTTATGTTTGGCACACAAATCCTTTTTCCTAGCCAAAGCATACCCTTTTTATCCTCCTTGAAATCCTTTTCTATCCCTTGTCGGATTCTTTCTTTGATCTCCTTAATCCCCTGGTCCGTTGCTTGTCCCTTTCTTATTTCTTGCTCCAATGAGGAGTGGATTTCCATTATTTCCATGTTTTTCAAGAATCCGAGGTGTAACTGTTCGAACTCTTTACGTAGTTCGGGTGGTAGCTCCCGAACCGTGAGTTGGTGGCATGCTCCCTTTCTGCTCAATGCGTCAGCGACCACATTGGCCTTCCCGGGGTGGTAATTGATTCCTACATCATAATCCTTGATGAGTTCTAACCATCGACGTTGCCTCAAATTCAAGTCTGTTTGTGTAAATATGTACTTGAGGCTTTTATGATCCGTATAGATCTCACATCGATGACCAAGGATATAATGTCTCCAAATCTTCAATGCATGCACTACCGCTGCTAACTCCAAATCATGCGTAGGATAGTTAAGCTCATGCTTCTTTAATTGTCGTGAGGCATAGGCTACCACTTGTCCTTCCTGCATGAGCACACATCCGAGCCCTTGTCTGGATCCGTCACAATATATGTCAAAGCTCTTTCTTACGTCTGGCAATACCAGAACTGGTGCTGTGGTTAGCCTTTTCTTGAGTTCCTCAAAACTTTCTTGGCAGGCTTGTGTCCATTGAAAGACTTTTCCCTTCATTAGCAACTCCGTCATAGGTTTTGCTATCTTAGAGAAGTCTTTAATGAAGCGCCGATAGTATCCTGCCATCCCAAGGAAACTCCAAATATCCTTCACGCTCCTCGGTTGGTCCCACTTCAAAATATCTCTCACCTTTCCAGGATCAACCGATACCCCTTCCTTGGAGATGATGTGGCCTAGGAAGGATATTTCCCTTAGCCAAAATTGACACTTGTTGAGCTTGGCATACAACTGATGCTCGCGCAACTTCTGCAAGGTCAATTTCAGATGTTCTTCATGCTCCTCCTTACTTTTTGAATACACCATAATGTCGTCGATGAAAACTACGACGAACTTGTCCAAGTACTCCATGAAAACCTTATTCATAAGGTACATGAAGTATGCGGGTGCATTCGTCAATCCAAAAGACATAACGGTATATTCATATGAACCATACCGTGTCCGAAAGGCTGTATTAGGTATATCGGAGGGCTTAATCTTCAGCTGGAAATATCCCGACCGAAGATCAATCTTGGAGAACACTTGGGCTCCTTTCATTTGATCGAACAGGTCCTCTATACGGGGCAGAGGGTATTTATTCTTGATTGTTACCTCGTTGAGAGACCTGTAGTCCACGCACATTCTTTGGGTTCCGTCCTTCTTGTCCACGAAAAGTACCGGGGCTCCCCACGGTGACGAACTTGGACGGACAAAACCCTTCTCCAACTGTTCTTGAATTTGCTTCTTGAGTTCAACTAACTCGTTGGCGGGCATCCTATATGGTCTCTTAGCTATGGGTGCAGTTCCAGGTACCAAATTTATGGCAAACTCGATATCCCGGTCAGGTGGCATACCTGGAAGTTCTTCCGGGAATACATCCAAAAATTCCTGAACCACTGGAATGTTGTCCAATGCTACTCCTTCAACATGGTTCAGATCCACCCGTTCGGTTGCTTGCTGGGCTGACTCAAACTCGACACGGATACCGTGTTCGGTCGTCAACTGCACGCTTCTCTCAGCACATTGGATTACCCCATTGTGCTTGCTTAACCAGTCCATTCCGAGTATGATGTCAATTCCGTGGGAGTCCAAGATAATAAGGTTGGCAAGGAAGTCTACCCCCCTTATTTTAAGGCTTACTTTAGGACATACTATATTAGTCCTCATTTCTCCCCCGGGAGAATTAACTAACATAGCACATTCTAAGTGGGATACGGGTAGATGATGCTTGGCAACATAATCGGATGATATGAAGGAATGTGATGCTCCGGAATCAAATAAAATGGTGGCTGGGTTGGAATTGGCAAGGAACATACCAATTGCGACGTCCTCAGCCCGTTGTGCTTCCTCAGCAGTGACATGGTTAACGTGGCCACGAGCATAGTTCTGCGGTCCACGGTTCCCTTGGTGGTCCCCTCCGTTTGGTCGCTGGTTCTGCTTGGGCACGTTACCTTGCTGTCCAGGGCCTCTCTTCGGGCACTGGTTAGCGAAGTGGCCTGCTTCCCCGCATGCAAAGCATGCCCTGTTGCCTACGGCAGCAGGTACGTTGGGGCGGGGGTTTTGAACAGGAGCGCCATTGTTAGGCCGGGGCGCAGGAGGCATGGGCACACGAGGTGCCGGTGCAATGAGCCGTTGCTGTGGTGGCTGACCAGGGCGGTACGTAGGAGCGGTCGATCCATACTGCGTTGCAGGGGGCATGTATCTAGGTCGTACGTTGCTCCCTTGGGGCTGGTATGGCATCTTCCTTTTGCTCTCGCGCTCGATCTCTCGGATCTTGTTTTCCACCACAATAGCCTTATCAACCAGCTTCTGGAAGCTTACGTAGTCATTGTTGAGGAGCTGAACTTGGATCTCATTGTTCAACCCTCTCATGAACAGGTACTGCTTCCTCTGATCTGAGTTGACATCTTCGGGGGCATACCGGGACAGTTGTATGAACTTGTTGAGGTATTCGTTCACACTCTTCTGCCCTTGGCGGAGACCTTCAAACTCCTGCCTCTTGAGCATCATTACGCCAACAGGGATGTAGTGGGAGCGGAAACTTTCCTTGAACTCAGTCCAAGTGATTGTCTCCGGGTTGGCATGGGCGTTGCTCAAGGCATCCCACCAGTCAGCAGCTGCTCCCGTCAGTTGGTGCGACGCAAAGAGAACCTTTTCTCGGTCGTTGCACTGTACAATGGCAAGCTTCTTCTCCATGGATTTCAACCAATCATCGGCTTCCATTGGATCGTTTGCTTGAGCAAAGGTGGGCGGTCGAGTCCTCATGAACTCTCCCAACCTGTTATGAGCCGGCGGTGGTGGTGGCGGTGGTGCCGGAACGGGGTGTTGGTTGGCCTGCAACTGACCCAAAGTTTGGATCATGGTTTGCATAAGCTGGTTTTGCATGGCCATCAACCTTTCTAGGTTGTTTTCGCCAGCTCCAGGGTTAGCAGGAACTTCCTCGTGGTCATTTTCCTGGACGTTCCTTCGGCTGGCGTTTCCTCTCCCCATCTATGAGAGAGAACGAAATAGAATAGAAGGTTAGAAGTTTAGATAGGTCCTTTCAACTATATGCATCAAGTGGAGTTTGGACTATATATATTAGTCTTTATGAGGATGTGATCAAGTGCCGAAGCATTTCACTCCTCTTTCTTTTTACGTGTGGATGTGGGCAACGTTGTTGAGACGCCCCACAACTCACACTAAGCACATAAATAATCATCACAAGGGCCCACTCAACTCCTATTCAAGGATGGTTTCCTATGTCAAGGTGGTTTCAAGGCCAATCTAAGCTATTCATCCTTGAATGCTTCCTTTGGTCCGCGTAGCTTCTATTTAGGGGTATAACTTGCTGTTAACCCGTGGCCCTAATACCAATCTAAGGTTTCTGTCTAGGCGTGTAACCTACTGTCAACCCGTGGCTCTGATACCAATCTGTGACGCCCTCAATTCTGTGGAAAACCACGGAACCGAGAACTAATGCATATGTGTGCCCAGGATGTTCATCACACATACACATACGTTCCACAAACTGAATTCAGATTATATATTACCACGAATAACGGAGTTTATTACAATTCCTCATGAGTCTTGGACTCATGCTCACAGCGGAAGTCTTATTTCTATGCAGCGGAAATCTTATTAAATGCGGAAGCAAAAACTAATGCGGAAGCAAAACTAAGCAGAAGTGGCTCCATCTTTAATCCTTCCACAGGCAAGGTTGAGAACAGATCACACGCCATAATGTTCTACCTGGTCTTCATAGTAGTCTTCTCTTGCTGTTGATGGAGAAATAATAATGCAAGTTTGAGCATAATGATGTACTCAGCAAGTGCGGGAATAACACATGATATGCAGCTCATAAACAAGGTAGGTAATAAAAGGGCTTATTTGCAGAAAAGCAATCTTGTAAAACCATGATAAAACGGCAACTTTACTTTAGATGAATGTAATCCCAGCATATATTGAATTACCAACATACCTTCATCACTCCCCGTGTTCCATCCGAACATTAACCAATCTTTTATTCATACTCACGAATACCTCCTCGTATTCGCTACCATCTCATCTCATATAACAACCTCGTCTCGCACCGAGACCAATCTCATTTCATGACTCATCAGTCATGCAACCATCTCATCTCCCGGACTCCACAGTCCAAACCAAACCATAATTAATAATCATAACCAAGAACCTTCCCAATAACCATTCCAATAACCATCCCATCAATCATCCCAATAACCATTCCAATAACCATCCCAATAACCATCCCATCTAATTATGGCAGTTTAGCCAGGTGCTCATGACCGTAAGCTCGGCTATCATGATAGTTTTAATAACTCTGCAGAGTTTGCACCTCTTTACCCACAAGTTTGTGATTTCGTCACCCGTCGGCGACTGCAGAACCTCCATTATACCAGTACACAACCATCGGTGTATGGTCAAGAGATCACAAAATAGCCTTTACAAAGGGGTTACTAGATGTATGGACTCACTAAGGTTTCACCGGCAGGCTAGAATCTCCAATTCTTCCACCCACGGGCCCCCTCTTGTGCCATGCAGTTCCCAGGGCAGTCCTCACTCGACTCCCATTCCCCGCGCCTTCCACAGTCCATAACATCCTAGCAACTTACCTAATTACTCAGCTAAGCCGCACCCATACTTGGCCTTGTGGTGGCACTGTTATCCTGGCATGTGCATGCATGAACCGGTCCTTAGATCTGTGGCAAGCAAAACCACCATCTCATGCTACCTCATTCACAAACCCAGGCTTGCCTAGATCTCCCTCCGATCCATGTTCATTAACCTCATCAGTTACTTATTATCAGTACAAGTGCAGTTAGCTAGACACATCTATCTCGCTTCCTGATCCCAGAGACTCAGTGAAGCATAAAGCAAAAACCATACCCGACTCATAAACTTCCCAGGCGACAAGGGTGGTTTAATCAAAACTAGTAAACTCCTATAAAAAGGGTTTCCCATCATGTTTGACTCAGCACACACACCTTTTCGCAAAACAAAATAGTTTTACCCAAAACATAGGATCAACATGGTCAAGGAGCACTTGCCTTGTTCTTGCGGTTCTGGTTGTTCTTGATTCTCAAAACCTTGTTGCTGCAGCTCGTCGTAGACAGCTTCCTGAGTTTGTCCTGCTATGTAGGATTCACGTGCACACAAATTCACAGCAATCAATATCATGCACAAACCCTAAACTAGATGTGATGATGCACATGCAGACTATACTATGATTTTTATTAGATTGGTGTGCCCTTGCATGGACAGAGGTGTTCGGATCAAAGGTGGTTGTGGCGATGATCTTGTCTTTAGATCAAACTGATCATCGAGTGTTCTGCCCACGAAAACGCTTCTGTTCGAAAGGAATCGAAGAACAGATGCAAAGAGATGAACAACATGATGCCGTAAGGTGGTATTGAAGTCCTACCTCACGCTCTTCTTGACTTCGAGGTCCTCCTCAGACCACTCGGTTCTTCTCCGATGATCTCCCTTGTTGCGCTTCGGCGATGTTTTGCTCGGCGAGATAGGGCTAGGGTTCTAAGTCGTCGGCTCAGGAGTTGAACGAGAAATTTGTGGTTTCGGCCAGAGGTTTTGGGTTCTATTTATAATCGGGAAGAGAAGAGTCCTAATCTGATTGGATCCCAAATAAGAGTCTTATTCAGATCTTTGTTAGATCCTGACATCTTATCTTCGGTAACATCGTGGATTTTAGATCGGTTTCCGTTGCGCACCGGTATCTTTAAACGTAAGAACCGCTTCAGACTCGTTACCTCCGCGGTGATGAGCTCCGGAAGCTCCACGTGTCCTTCGGGCCTGGTATCTCCTCATCCGTAGGGACGAGCTCCGGTTGTGCCACGTGTCACGGGCGAGACCTCCCTCTTCTTCGGAGTCGAGCTCCGCGCACGCCACGTGTTTTGCGACGGACCTTCCGGTGATAAGCTCCGGTAGTGACACGTGTTTGATAGACCCGGACTTCTCTCTGAGATTGACACGTGTCCTATGAAAAATGCCTTTGCTTCTTCCGCAGAGGTTAGCTCCGCGGGCAGCACGTGTCCCACAGGGTCGGACCTCTTTCCAATTGCGGAGGTGACCCCCCGAGTCTGCCACGTAGCCTAGTTTAGCGTCGGACCTCTCCCAATCTCTCGGGAATGAGCTCCGAAGGCGCCACGTGATCTGCTGGCCGTGGAAGTTGCGTTTCGGTGTTCTCGGAGAGCTTTATTGGCCATCCTTTTGATACTTGTCTCTGTTCCTTCTTTTCTTAAAATGTTTTTCTTCTTCATATGCTGACACCCGAGATGAGGGTGTCACACTTTGGAGTGAGATAAAAACATATTTTGGGCTGAATTGAATCTGTTAAATTTATTATTCACATTTAGGGACACATTTTTAAGTAATGAATAGTTTTAGAAAATAGGGAAAATAATTGTGAAATAGTTTACATCATAGGCAAAGGTCAAAATATGTTATTAAATTATTTAGGACCAGAACCTATTCTGTTTAGATGATGTGTATTACTAATTTCATAATAAAGTACACATTTATGCATAGGAAAATAAATCTGAAAATATAGCAACTAGTAAATTATAAATGGAGTTTCTAAAATCCAAAGAATTCAGTTTAGGGTTGGTAGAAATTCTGAAGGCACATATGGAGAAGAAAAATACTTTTCATACATAGTTGGTAGTGAAAAGGTGTAGTAGTTGAATATCAGGAATATATTTAAATTTGAAACACACACATATATATATATAGTATGTAAGTATAAATATGAACACCAAAGTAGGAATCATATACACATAAATAAAAGTGTATGCAAGCCACAAATCAACACACATAGAGTAACCACAACACATATAATGGTGAATGAATTTCATAAATATGAATGTGTGGTTTGTATGAAGTGGAAGTGTGAACTATGTCTTATGGATTGTTGTTTTTCTTTTGCTATGTGTGATGGTGTGATGTAGAACCTGCTCAAGAGCAAGTTATTCCTTTCCAAGATCAGGACTACCCATTTCAAGAGCAGCAGGAAGGAGGCAAGTGTCCTTGACCACTTTGATCCTATGCTAGGATGTGTAGCTAGAATTATTTGCATTGTCAATTGAAATATGAAAACCATGTTAGGATGTTTCCCTAGAATTGCATTACCTTGTTTCCTTGTAGCTTGGGTTGGGATTTATTTTATCATGTCATTTATTATTATGCATATGCTTAGCCATGCTTAGAATGGGATATTTGGGATATGAGATCATCAGTTTATTTTACCATACTCTTGAATGAGATATTGTGAGTTATGTAGAGGTAGGGATCAAGGCAAGTTGGATGTTTTGGTTGTGTGCTGGGTGCACGAGACTCGGGTTTGTGTTTAGTACTTGCCTGGATCCTAAGGACCGGTTCATGGAGCATGTAACCTGGCTTTACAGTGCCAACCACATGCTGAGATGGGGCAGCTTGGCCAATTAATTAGGTGTATCCCCGGCGTAGTATGGGTGTGTTGGATGGTGCGGGGAATAGGTGTCAGCTGGACTACCTTATAAACCGCAAGGCTCAAGAGGGGGCCACTGCAGCGGGGTTGGAGCCTCTTGTATGCTGTTAGGGGTGAAACCTCAGTGGGCCCACGCTCGTCGGGAATCCCTTTGTAAAGGCTTCGTAGTGATCTCCTGGCTACACACCTCGAAAGTGTGAATGTGGTTCGTAGCCACTGGCATAATGGAGGTTCTTTTAGTCCACCCGGCAACAGGGGATGAAATCACTACATGTGGGTACAGTGGTACAAACTCTGCAGAGTCAAAACTGTCATGACAGCCATGCTCACGGTCAAGAGCGGCTTGGACTTATTCATGATTAGAGGATGGATGGTTTTGGAAGTTGTGGACGTCAAGCGGGGAGCTTAACGTTGGAAATGAGGTTATGGTTATTTGATTATGATGAAGGGATGGGAGATTGGGACCATTTCACCTGTGTAGTAATGTAGGTGCTTAAAAAGCTAAGGTGATAGATATTAATTGCATAGTGCTTTAACCATGAGTTCAACCTCTCCTTGTTCTAGCCATGCATGACAAAGTTTTCCCACACTTGCTGAGTACCGTTGGTACTCAATCTTGCATATTTGTTGGTTTATATTGCTGCTCAGGACAAGATAATGAGGTGGTGTATAATGATCAAGACTTTGGACCCGAAGAAGGCTTCTAGGTTCATGGAGACCCCCGGGCAATGCCTGTGATGGAGCCCTCAAAAATAATATTCCGCTGCTAGTTTATTTACTTGTGATGAACTTATTATTGTCCATCGAGACATTTGCTATGTATGACTTATTTATATTCGACACCTGGCTTGTAATAAATGATGCTTCACTATTTGTCATCACATGTATGAGAAAATGATCCTGGCATACATGTGATATTCACTTGGTTGTTCTTCGGAAAAACCGGGTGTGACAGAGGTGGTATCAGAGCCAAGGATTGCCCGTAGGAACGTGGACCTAGGTAGAAATGGACGTATTTAAGGGCCTTATTTTCTTAAAAACTATTTTTACAAAGGTGTGGAGTGAAAAGTGTTATTTAAATGAGTCGCTTTCTTCATCTTACCCCAACTTTCATTCAAAATAGGATTTTTGGTTTAAGAGTTTATCTAACCTAAGTTTAAATTCTCTTTGTTTTAGATGGTTCGCATGATTCGTACCGCTCGCAAGTCCACAGGAGGGAGAGTTCCCATAGTTGCCCTTGCCGAGAGAGAGGAGAGCCGTCCGGTGACGTACCTTTCCTACGGATTGACAGTAGGAGGCTTATTGCGCCGACTTCGGCGTATGCTCGAAGCCGCTGGCAATACGGGCAAGCGAATCATCCACTATAACTCCATCAGGACCATTCGTGAGAAGAGGGAAGAATGGAGTTCGGAGATGAGGATTATACACGAAAATCAGCTGCTTAAGATTCACCACTCTCCAGCTTGTAGAGCGACACAGGTCGATGCGGAGAAGGATGTCATCTGGGAGGCCATCACCTGCCAGAGTCACATCTATCGTCGCCACCTGGACAGGACTGAGTACATGTATGTCCTCCAGCGTGAGAGTGGTACAACGGAGTATAAGTACCCGCCAGTGCAGCAAGGGACTTCCCATGAGCACATGGACTTGTGCTTGGAGGATGCTGCTATGCTTAGCACTCGACTGCATGAGTGTCAACAAGAGCTTCAGGATGTCCGGGACACCCTGAAGGAAATGGAGGCGTTGCTGCGAGCCTGCTTAAAGGCGAGAGAAAGAGGAGATGGGAATGAACTGTGTGTCACCGTGAATGATACATGGACTCCTGACTCCCCGGATTGCCGAGCGATAAGGCGTCGTCGCACTTCTCCACCAGCAGCCTCCCCACCCAAAGCAGAGTCAGAAGGAAGCCGAAATGATGAGGAAGATCCCGAGGAGCCAGCTCAAGAAAACGAGTAGTGTAGAGTCCTTCCCTTAGTTAGCAAGATGTCGAATAGTCGAGTCGTTACGTTAAGTTAATGGTGTGTTAATGCTTGGTGTGTGACGTGAGTTGTGGAAGCCATGAGCAATTGTCCACAGCCTCGTCTTTAGATTGTTTTGCTTTGGTGTGTGAACCCACATGAAATAATATTACATTTATTTTTGTGTGAGAAATGAACCCTCAGAAAAGTATAACCAAGCCTCAACACTTCAAAGTATAAACAAATGAAAGTAGTAAGATGATACTAAATGCTTTCGAATTAACATTGGTTGATTCTGCCAGATGGCCGGAAGAGGAAAAGGACGTGCTGCCAACCCCACCAACAACAACGATGAGGCATGCAACCCTCATCTTTCTGGAGGCCAGGACAGGGGTGGTCGCCGTGAAGAAGTTGATCCTCTCCACCAAATGCTGGAGAATCAAAATCAGCTCATCCAGAACTTGACTCAAGTGGTGGCCAACTTGCATCAAGTACCACCTCCACAAGCTGCACCACGCCAACCAAGGTTGAGTGAGTTTCTAGGAACTCAACCTCCAAAGTTTGCAAGTGCTGCTTAACCTCTGGAGGCAGATGATTGGCTGAAGACCATTGAAAGTAAGATGAGGATCATACAGTACCAAGGGTATGAGAGGGTGCTGTTTGCCTCTCATCAATTGCATGGACCTGCTGCTGATTGGTGGACCGCCTACGTGGCCGCCCATCATGACCCTGAGAACATCACTTGGGAAGAGTTCAAGCGTAGCTTCCGCAACAATTACATCCCAAGAGGTGAACTCAAAAACAAGAGGGAGTTTTTGGGACTGCAGCAGGGAAACATGACGGTGAGGGAATACCTCACTAAGTTTACTCAACTATCCCGTTATGCCCCACGGGGCATAGAGACTGATGAGCAGAAACAAGATTGTTTTGTGGAAGGACTTACCGCAGAGATGCAGTGTGCAATGTCCTCAAATGAGTATGAAAGCTTCCAAAAGATGGTGGGCAGAGCGTTTGTGGTAGAAAGGAAGCTGAAGGCCTTGGAAAATGAGAACAAGAGGAAGGCCGGGTGGTCACATCAAGCCTCAGGGAGCAACCCGCCCACGTCTGATGCAGCAACCTGCCGGGCAAACGAACCGTGTTGCGGTACCCTACTCAGCACCAAGGGGGTACAACTCAAACTACAGGCCTCCAGCAGCACCATCACAGCCACAACGTCAGTTTGTACAGCAGCCTCGCCCCGCATATCCACCTCGACCGGCAGTGCAAGGACCTCCAAACCAAGTCCCAAGACAATAAAGGCCAAGCACCTAAGGTTGGGGTGCAATGTTTTAGCTGTGGTGAAGTGGGGCACTATGCCCATAAGTGCCCAAAGAAGAAGCCCGCGCAGCCACAACAGCAGAATGTAATGAGAGGACGGGTGAACCACGTCACTATGGAGGAAGCACAAGATGCACCCGACGTGGTAGTTGGTAAGTTTCCTGCCAATTTACACCTTGCAACCCTGCTGTTTGATTCTGGTGCCACCCACTCGTTTATTGCTCAAGGGTTTGTTAAGAAGTATGACCTAGCAACAACACAAATGAACCATATGCTAGCCGTAAACTCTCCAGGTGGAGAAATAAGGACAAGACAAGTGTGTCCCAAGGTGAATCTAGACATTAATGGGGTAGTGTTTACTGCTAACCTCATAGTGATAGATTCCCAAGGGATCGATATTATTTTGGGCATGGATTGGTTGACCAAACATAAAGGAATCATCCATTGTTCGACCAGAACGGTGGAACTAACTCACCCTAGTGGCACAAGAGTAAAGTTTATAACAATACAAGAGCCTAGGAGGGACATTAAATTAAATCAAGTTGAGGTGATAATGGAGGAGATCAGGACCATCAGGGAATATCTAGATGTTTTTCCGGAAGAGTTGCCAGGTATGCCTCCCGATCGTGAAGTGGAATTCGCAATTGAGCTAGTGCCTGGAACATCCCCGATATACAAGAGACCTTATCGGATGGACTCCAAGCAGCTAGAAGAACTCAAGGATCATTTGAGAGAATTGACGGGGAAGGGGTATATTCGTCCTAGTTCCTCACCATGGGGAGCTCCGGTGATATTTGTGCCCAAGAAGGACGGAACCCAAAGGTTATGCGTGGATTACCGTGCCTTGAATGAGGTAACCATCAAGAACAAGTACCCATTACCCCACATTGAAGACTTGTTTGATCAATTGAGGGGAGCTTGTGTGTTCTCGAAAATTGATCTCAGGTCGAGATACCACCAACTCAAGATAAGGCAATATGATATTCCCAAGACAGCTTTCGTATCTCGGTACGGATTGTATGAATACACTGTCATGCCTTTCGGGCTAACTAATGCCCTGGCATACTTCATGTATCTCATGAACAAGGTATTCATGGAATATCTGGACAAATTTGTGGTGGTTTTCATAGATGACATTCTCGTCTTCTCCAAAGATGAAGAAGAACATGAGAAACATCTAAGGTTGGTGTTGCAGAGGCTGAGAGAACACCAACTATATGCCAAGTTGAGCAAGTGTGAGTTTTGGCTGAAGAGAGTTCCCTTCTTAGGACATATAATCTCAGAAGGAGGAATCTCCGTGGATCCTGCCAAAATCGAGAATATACAGAAGTGGAAGACCCCTGAAAATGTCGGGGAAGTTCGAAGCTTCTTGGGATTGGCTGGATACTATCGACGGTTTATTGAGGGATTCTCCAAGATCTCGAGACCCCTCACCAAACTGTTGGAGAAGGGAATCACATTCACATGGACGCCGCAGTGCGAGACGAGTTTTCAGGAGCTAAAGAAGAGATTGACAACAGCCCCAGTGTTAGTTATGCCAGATATGCAGAAGACCTTTACGGTGTACTGCGATGCCTCTGGAAACGGGTTGGGATGTGTTCTCATGCAAGAAGGGCATGTCGTGGCTTATGCATCCCGGCAGCTTCAGAAGCACGAGAAGAACTATCCTACACATGACCTAGAACTAGCCGCAGTGGTACACGCGTTGAAAATTTGGCGGCACTATTTGATGGGGAAGAGGACCGAGATATATACGATCATAAGAGTTTGAAGTACATATTCACACAGCCAGACCACAACCTCAGACAAAGGAGATGGCTAGAGTTAATCAATGACTTTGATGTGGGCATCAACTATCATCCTGGGAAAGCAAACGTCGTGGCCGATGCTTTGAGTCGGAAAGTGCAGGTCAATAAGTTGAGCTTGAAGGACATGCCTGCAGAATTGAAGGACGAGGTCATAAGGCTCAATCTATGTCTAGTAAATAGTGGTGAAGCCATCGCCATGGAAGTGGACTCCACACTCGAGCGAGACATACGCGAGGGCCAAAAGAATGATGAGAAGATACAAGAGATCAGACAACTCATCAAGGAAAATAAAGCTCCAGGTTTCAGAGAGGATGAACAAGGTACGGTGTGGCTAGGGAAAAGGATCTGTGTGCCTGAAATAAAGGAGATCCGTGAATTGATTTTGAAGAAGGCTCACGATTCTGACTATTCCATTCATCCTGGGAGTACGAAGATGTACCAGGACCTCAAGGGCAGGTATTGGTGGTATGGCATGAAGCGAGATGTCGCGGAACATGTTGCCCTATGTGACACATGTCAGTTGGTGAAAGCAGAACATCAACGACCCGCGGGATTATTGCAACCACTCAAAGTGCCTTGTCCTTCAAGTAGGCCCAGACCTCCGTGACCCATGCATTGGACCTACTTGAGCTTTTCGGATCTTTGGCGCCGGGGTGCACGGAGCCCCCGGTGATGCATACAATCCTTGGCAAGCGCCATGGTTGCAGGGTCACCGGGACTGCTGGCTTCGAGGTGCCAGGCTCGCCCCCTTCGCCTGGTTCGGCAGGCCAGGATGTATGACGCAATAGCTTCTTTTCAAAGGTGCCTTCGGGGACCGGAGCCCATGCAGAGGCTTTTATTGGAAGGTTGTTTGCTACCGCATTGTTGGCGCAGGGGATGTGGCACTACTCCAAAGCACGAAAGCCTTTCCCCATCTTTCGCACGTAGATAAGGTAGGGAACTGGTTGCAGGCCGATACAGGGTTACTCTCACTCGTCTCGTTTGATGGCGAGACGGGAGTCTCCTCCTAACCCACATATGCCGTTCTCTTAGAGAAAAAGCACTACTCAAGCCAAATATGAGGGCTTTGTAGTTTGCCATACTATTAGCGCTTTGGAGTCAAGATGTACCACATACTCGTACTGCTCTCCTAACTGTGAGGTGAGCAGGTACCCCACTTTTGGCACCTCGCTCACGCGAGGGACGTCACAGGAGAGTGACTTGTTGGGTCCGGTGACGACCGAGGCTCTAGCTCCGGGTCAACGTGTCCGGACCCCTTCGTAGTGTGGCGGCGGAATTAATTCCGCCATGGGCATGTAGGACTAGTGTGGAGGGTTGGTGTGTAAGATGACTCTGAACAAAACATTCATAACTGCTATGTGTGGGCCAACACAGATTGTGTCGGTACCCTCAATACCGGGTACCCCCGCGCACAGGAGAAAACTGCATAAGGACCTCGCCCCCTCCGCAGGGGCGAGCTCCGAAGGCGCCACGTGTCCAGTAGGGCCGGGGCTCCCCTCTCCTCAGAGGAGAGCTCCGGGCCTGCCACGTGGCCAGAAGAGCCGGACCTCGCCCCCTCTGCAGGGGCGAGCTCCGAAGGCGCCACGTGTCTAGTAGGGCCGAGGCTCCCCTCTCCTCAGAGGAGGGCTCCGGGCCTGCCACGTGGCCAGAAGAGCCGGACCTCGCCCCCTCCGCAGGGGCGAGCTCTGAAGGCGCCACGTGTCCAGTAGGGCCGGGGCTCCCCTCTCCTCAGAGAAGAGCTCCGGGCCTGCCATGTGGCCAGAAGAGCAGGACCTCGCCCCCTCCGCAAGGGCGAGCTCCGAAGGCGCCACGTGTCCAGTAGGGCCGGGGCTCCCATCTCCTCAGAGGAGAGCTCCAGGCCTACCACGTGGCCGCGTGCAGCGCTGCCCACCCCGGCGCGGTAGGCAGCAGGAGTAAAAGCACGCCATGCCTTGTCCATACAAGACATTCAAGACCCGCGCCTTCCCATGATGTGGAGGTGCGGCACACGCCTGTCAGGAGGCAATGTGACCAGCCATAGTCAAGACAGGCGCATCATGTCAGGAGCTGTAGACCAATAAATACAGCGACAAGACATGCCCTATCGTCCCTGCCATCATCAACCACTACGCCTATCTTGCGGCACGGGCAGGGCGGCGGGACGACGACCAAGAAACCATCGCCAGAAGACAGCTACCAGCATTCACTGCAAGACATGGTAGATGGTAGGACATCACCACGGGACCAGCTGTCGGGCCCTGGGGCTCACCTTGTAAGCCGCCTGAGCCTTGAACTATAAAAGGCTCGGGTAGGCAACGTTGCAAGGGGTTCGGTAGTTCGCCACCCAGCCAACTCATCCTCATACGCAAAGAAGCAGTGCTCCAAGCACTCCCGTGGACGTAGGGTTTTACGCTCCGGCGAACCGAACCACGTAAAAATCCTCGTGTCAATCCTCCTTCATCCAACGCGCGACCTTCTGAGAGAACTAGCCCCTCCAAAAAAGAACCTCCGCGGGCTGCTCCTAAGCAGGTCCGGGGGAAGTGTCGATGAAACACTTCGACATTTGGCGCACCAGGTAGGGGGCTTTTCCCTCTCGCGACGGGTGTGCGCCAACGGAGATGTCCAAGCTTCCATCAACGGCTGGCTCTTCGCACCATCATTCCCGGCGAGCAACAACTTCAAGATCTACTGCGGCACAGAGTGCCACTCAAGCATGTGCACTAGCCACCGCACAGACGCTCTTGGACAATCCGCCTGCTATGGACGCTCCCCAGGGGGCCGCCCAGCAGTGGATCCACGACGTCAACCACCTCGTCGCTGCTGCCGTCAACCCTCCGCTGCGGCGGGGACGACGCCCCGGTCAACCAGATGTGTCGCTGTCACGCACACCCACGGTTGACATGCAGACGGTAGACTACCGTTCTACCAGGCTCCCAATGGCGGAACTGAGGACGGAGCTGGAGCGACGTCGCTTGGGGGAAGATGCTCGCAAGACCATCGAGCGACAGCGGCAAAGGCGTCGCATCCACGAGGCCGACTACAGGATGTCGACTGCCTCAACTCAGCCTGGGCCTCAGACGTTTGCCATGCTACCTCTGCCCCAAGCGTACGCCATGCAGAATATGCAGCAGCCATATGCCCTCTAGTCGGTGCCCCCGGTATATGGTGCACCAATGCCCATGCAGGGGTACACCATGCCAGCAGCCGACGAAGGGTTCCCGGCACCAGGATCTGCAGCAGCAGGGACGGGGTGTGCGGCCTTGGCGCCACACGTCCGCTTCGCATTGTGGCCGCGCAAGTTCCGGCCACACCTGCCGGAGAAGTGATGAGTAGTTTAGGCCCGATCTTCCGAAAGGTAGGTCGATTGAAGTGGAGATCTTGACGTTGATGATCTGAGGCACTCGAGCAGACCTGAATACCCCTGCAATCACTACACCACTGCTCCATTGGTTATCGACCGTGCTTCACACGCTTGACCTCGCCAAGAAGGCTATCCCTGCTGGTGCAACCGAGAACACAAGCAAGAACGATGAAGATGCAATCTGAAATTGCGAAATTAGGGTCTCACAAACCGTAGAACGGCGAAAGTGTTTAATCTAAGCAAAACCCACCGAATATGGCCGCCGTATGCAGTATTTAAAGGCTAGGGTTCGTCCATAAAACCCTTAGACGCGTCCCTAATGGACTCATACGGGATACAAGGCCCAAAGCCCAATACGGTGGTGCAACACCGGACAGAACTCCAAATTCGATTTGTTTCGACAATTCTTAATGACTACTGGCGAATTTTAATCTGGGACCAGAACCATTGTAAAGTTTATCTTCTCATCTTTCCATGCATATGTAGAACGTCAAGAACGGAGTCTGTATGCATCCTGGGCGTCCGTTTTAAGATGGACTGCTCCTGAACTCCAAGTTGAACTCGAGTCCGAGTTGGCGACTGTTTCCATCAACTTGTGGACGTCCCATCTGGTTCTCCACGTCCCCAAATCCTCCTCCCTTTACTTGTTGATCATGTCCATAGTTCCTAATAATAATTAAATCATTAAATAGCAATCAATTCTCAAACTCACATGGGTAGGAAGTTAGGAACGAGTTCACCTGCTGATTTAGTAACTGTGCTCGTGCTCTTGTGATTGGTCCTTGTATATCAATGTGAGTATCCACTGTTGTGATGTCCTCATCATCCTCCCCCTCTTGAATCGGAGTCGTCCTCGACTCAAGATCATCTTCTCCCAAGTATGGTCGTAAATATGAAATGTTAAATGTGGGACTAACCCCAAAATCCGGAGGCAACTCAAGCTTATATGCATTGTCATTGATCTTTTCAACAATCTTAAAAGGACCAGCAGCTCGTGGCATAAGTTTAGATTTTCTCAAGTGAGGGAATCGTTCTTTTCTCAAATGTAGCCATACCAAGTCCCCTGGTTCAAGTTTTACTTCTTTTCTACCTTTACTACTAGAAATTCTATACTTCTCATTCATCCTTTCAATATTTTTCTGTGTAGTTTCATGCATCTTAAGAATGAATTGAGATCGTTGTGTAGCATCTAAATTTATAGTTTCAAAGGAGGCAAAGGTAATAAATCAATAGGAGCACGGGGATTGAAACCATACACTACCTGGAATGGGCTTACCTTTGTAGTAGAGTGAACTGATCTGTTGTAAGCAAATTCTATATGTGGTAAACAACCCTCCCAACCCTTTAAATTTGTTTTTTAAAATAGCCCGCAACATAGTGGATAGAATACGATTTACTACCTCAGTTTGTCCATCGGTTTGTGGGTGACATGTGGTTGAAAACAATAGATTGGTTCCCAATTTATACCACAAAGTTCTCCAAAAATGACTTAAAAATTTTGCATCACGATCAGAAACAATTGTATTTGGCACACCATGTAAACGAATAATTTTCGTCATAAATAAATCAGCAATGTGTGAGGCATTATCATTCTTATCACAAGGTATAAAATGTGCCATTTTGGAGAAACGATCAACAACCACAAAAATACTATCCCTCCCCCTCTTAGTCCTAGACAATCCCAAAACAAAATCCATGGAAATATCCTGCCAAGGTACACTAGGAACAGGAAGAGGCATATAAAGACCATGTGGGTTAAGTCGAGACTTAGCTTTTCTGCAAGTAGTGCATCGTGACACGTAGCGCTCGACATCACGTCTCATCTTTGGCCAAAAGAAGTGTGTGGCCAGCACATCCTCAGTTTTCTTCACTCCAAAATGTCCCATCAAACCTCCTCCATGTGCTTCTTGCAAAAGTAATAGGCGAACGGAACTAGCAGGAACACATAGCTTGTTAGCACGATAGAGGAGGCCCTCCCGTAGTACATATTTATTCCAAGTTCTTCCTTCTCTATAATTTTCAAAGGCACCTTTGAAGTCCAAATCAGTAGGATATAATCCTTTTATTGTTTTCAAATGTAAAATCCCCAAAAGTGGTAGCAAGAAAATTCAGCTCATATACACTTATGAAAAATGAGGGGAATTAAAACTTTGAATTATAATGGTATAAGTTCAAAGTGAGGGTTTAGACTTTCCAAAACTTCCAAACATGGAGATCTAAATTCATAACTTGGATCTTCATATTCCAAATATTCAACCTTCCAAAATTCAGCTCATTTGGAGGGGTTTTCATATTTGTTTGGGATTAAAAAGAAATGCCCTCTAATCTGAATTTCAAATTCAGTTTCAAATTCCAATCCCCTTTCCTTGTAGCTTGGGTTGGGATTTATTTTATCATGTCATTTATTATTATGCATATGCTTAGCCATGCTTAGAATGGGATATTTGGGATATGAGATCATCAGTTTATTTTACCATACTCTTGAATGAGATATTGTGAGTTATGTAGAGGTAGGGATCAAGGCAAGTTGGATGTTTTGGTTGTGTGCTGGGTGCACGAGACTCGGGTTTGTGTTTAGTACTTGCCTGGATCCTAAGGACCGGTTCATGGAGCATGTAACCTGGCTTTACAGTGCCAACCACATGCTGAGATGGGGCAGCTTGGCCAATTAATTAGGTGTATCCCCGGCGTAGTATGGGTGTGTTGGATGGTGCGGGGAATAGGTGTCAGCTGGACTACCTTATAAACCGCAAGGCTCAAGAGGGAGCCACTGCAGCGGGGTTGGAGCCTCTTGTATGCTGTTAGGGGTGAAACCTCAGTGGGCCCACGCTCGTCGGGAATCCCTTTGTAAAGGCTTCGTAGTGATCTCCTGGCTACACACCTGGGAAGTGTGAATGTGGTTCGTAGCCACTGGCATAATGGAGGTTCTTTTAGTCCACCCGGCAACGGGGGATGAAATCACTACATGTGGGTACAGTGGTACAAACTCTGCAGAGTCAAAACTGTCATGACAGCCGTGCTCACGGTCAAGAGCGGCTTGGACTTATTCATGATTAGAGGATGGATGGTTTGGAAGTTGTGGACGTCAAGCGGGGAGCTTAACGTTGGAAATGAGGTTATGGTTATTTGATTATGATGAAGGGATGAGAGATTGGGACCATTTCACCTGTGTAGTAATGTAGGTGCTTAAAAAGCTAAGGTGATAGCTATTAATTGCATAGTGCTTTAACCATGAGTTCAACCTCTCCTTGTTCTAGCCATGCATGACAAAATTTTCCAACACTTGCTGAGTACCGTTGGTACTCAACCTTGCATATTTGTTGGTTTATATTGCTGCTCAGGACAAGATAATGAGGTGGTGTATAATGATCAAGACTTTGGACTCGAAGAAGGCTTCTAGGTTCATGGAGACCCCCGGGCAACGCCTGTGATGGAGCCCTCAAGAATAATATTCCGCTGCTAGTTTATTTACTTGTGATGAATTTATTATTGTCCATCGAGACATTTGCTATGTATGACTTATTTATATTCGACACCTGGCTTGTAATAAATGATGCTTCAGTATTTGTCATCACATGTATGAGAAAATGATCCTGGCATACATGTGATATTCACTTGGTTGTTCTTCGGAAAAACCGGGTGTGACATCGCCTTTCGAAGCCTTATATGGTAGACGGTGTAGAACGCCACTATTCTGGAACGAAACTGGAGAGAAACAGGTGTTTGGACCCGAAGTGCTACAAGAAGCCGAAAAGCAAGTCCAAACAGTACGGGAGAACTTAAAAGCCGCTCAGTCACGACAGAAAGGCTATGCGGATAATAGGCATTGGAAGTTGACCTTTGAAGTGGGAGACTTCGTATACCTTAAAGTATCGCCTATCCGAGGCCAACGACGCTTCAACGTCAAAGGCAAGCTAGCACCTCGCTACATCGGACCATTTAAGATTTTGGACAAGCGAGGAGAAGTAGCCTACCAACTAGAGCTCCCAAACCACCTCTCCGACCTACATGACGTGTTTCATGTATCCCAGCTCAAGAAGTGCTTGAGAGTGCCAGAGGAACGAGTGTCAATGGAGGAACTTGAACTTCAAGAGGACCTGACTTACGCAGAACACCCTGTACGAATCTTGGACATAAAGGAAAGGGTCACCCGAAACAAGGTGAATCGATGGTGCAAGGTACAATGGAGCCATCACACCGAAGTTGAGGCCACATGGGAGCGTGAAGAGGATATCAAGGCGGAATTTCCTCATCTATTTCCTACTAACGAATCTCGAGGGCGAGATTCAATTTAAGGGGGGTAGATTTGTGACACCCTCGCCTCGGGTGTCAGCATATGTTCATGTTCTATGAAGAGGAAACATTCTAATGAAAATAGGAACAGAGAGAATTATCAAAAGAATAGCCAATAAAGCCCTCCGGGAGCGCCGAAGACAACTTACCACGACCACTGGCCACGTGGCGTGTTCGGAGCTCAGCCCTGCGAGATGGGGAGAAGTCCGCCGCTGAAAGAGCTACGTGGCAGGTTCGGGGCTCGTCGCCACAAAGAGGAGAGGTCCGATCCTGTGGGACACGTGTTGCCCACGGAGCTAGCCTCTGCAGTGGAAGCAAAGGCATTTCCGCAAGACACGTGTCATCCTTGGAGCTAGTCCTCGCGGAAATCAGAGGACCATCCGCGCGGGGTACGTGTCGATCTCGGAGCCCATCTCAGAGAAGTCCGGATCTATCGAACACGTGTCGCTACCAGAGCTTATCTCCGGGAGGTCTGTCGTTGCTGGACACGTGTCGACCTCGGGGCATGTTCCTGAGGAAGGAAGAGAGGGAAGATCGGCACCGACACGTGGCGTGCGCGGAGCTCACCTCCAAAGAAGGGGGAAGTCTCGCTCGTGACACGTGGCACAACCGGAGCTCGTCTCAGCGGACGAGGAGATACCAGGCCCCGAAGGACACGTGGAGCTTCCGGAGCTCATCATCACGGAGGTAACGAGTTCTGGAGCAAGTTTTACGCGTAAAGATACCAGTATGCAACAGAAACCGATCTAAATTCCACGATGTTACTAAAGATAAGATGTTAGGATCCAACAAAGATCTGAATAAGACTCTTATTCGGGATACAATCAGATTAGGACTCTTCTCTTCCTGATTATAAATAGAACCCAAAACCTCTGGCCAAAACCACAAACTTCTCTTTCGACTCCTAAGCCGACGATTTAGAGCCCTAGCCCTAACTCGCCGAGCAAACCATCGCTGAAGCACAACAAGGGAGATCATCGGAGAAGAACCAAGCAGGTCTGAGGAGGACCTCGAAGTCAAGAAGAGCGTGAGTTAGGACTTCAATACCACCTTACGACATCATTGTGTTCATCCCTTTGCATATGTCCTTCAATTCCTTTCGAACAGAAGCCTTCTCGTGGGCAGATCACTCGATGATCAGTTTGATCTAAAAGACAAGATCATCGCCACGTCCACCTTTGATCCGAACACCCCTGTCCATACAAGGCCATGCAGGAACACGTACAGATAAATCTAATAAAACTAATCATGAGATAGCATACATATGCATCATCGCATCTAGTTTAAGGTTTGAGCATAAATATTGATTGCTGTGAACCCTGTATGCACGCGATCCTACCTAGCAGGACAAGCTCAGGGAGCTGTCTACGACGAACTACAGCAACCAGGTTTTGAGAATCAAGAACAACCGGAACCGCAAGAACAAGGCAAGTGCTCCTTGACCATGTTGACCCTATGTTCTGGGTAAAACTATTTTGTTTGCAAAAAGGTGTGTGTGCTAAGTCAAACATGATGGGAAACCTTTTTATAGGAGTTTACTAGTTTTGGTTAAACCACCCTTGTAGCTTGGGAAGTTTATGAGTCGGGTATGGTTTTTGCTTTATGCTTCGCTGAGTCTATGGATTGGGAGCGAATAGGTGTGTCAATCTAACTGCACTCGTAATGATAATAAGAAACTGATGATGCTAATGAACATAGATCGGAGGGAGATCTAGGCAAGCCCAGGTTTGTGAATGAGGTAGCATGAGATGGTGGTTTTACTTGCCGTAGGTCTAAGGACCTGTTCATGCATGCACATGCCAGGATAACAGTGCCACCACAAGGCCAAGTATGGGTGCGGCTTAGCTGAGTAATTAGGTAAGTTGCTAGAGTGTTATGGACTGTGGAAGGCGCGGGGAATGGGAGTCGAGTGAGGACTGCCCTGGGAACTGCATGGCACAAGAGGGGGCCCGTGGGTGGGAGAATTGGAGATTCTAGCCTGCCGGTGAAACCTTAGTGAGTCCATACATCTAGTAACCCCTTTGTAAAGGCTATTTTGTGATCTCTTGACCATACACCGATGGTTGTGTACTGGTATAATGGAGGTTCTGCAGTCGCCGATGGGTGACGAAATCACAAACTTGTGGGTAAAGAGGTGCAAACTCTGCAGAGTCTAAAACTATCATGATAGCCGAGCTTACGGTCACGAGCGCCTGGCTAAACTGCCATGATTAGTTGGGATGAATATTGAGATGGTTATTGGGAAGGTTCTTGGTTACGATTATTGGTTTGGTTATGGATATGGTTTGGGACTGTTGAGTCTGGGTGATGAGATGGTTGTATGACTGTTGAGTCATGGCAACGAGTTCGGTCTCGGTGTGAGACGAGGTTGTTTACGAGATGAGATGGTAGTGAATACGAGGAGGTATTCGTGAGTATGAATAAAGGATTGGTTAATGTTCGGATGGAACACGGGAAGTGATGGAGGTATGTTGGTAATTTAATTCATGCTGGGATTACTTTCGTGTAAAGTTAAGTTGCTGTTTTATCATGGTTTTACAAATCTGATTTCTGCAATAAGCCCTTTTATGCCTACCTTGTTTATGAGCTGCATATCATGTGTTTTTCCCGCACTTGCTGAGTACATCATTGTACTCAAACTTGCATTATTTTATTATCAACAGTAAGAGAAGGCTATTATGAAGACCAAGTGGAGCATTATGGCGTGTGATCTGTTCTCAACCTTGCCTGTGGAGGGAGTAGAGATGGATCCACTTCTGCTTAGTTTTGCTTCCGCATTAATTTTTGCTTCCGCATTAAAATAATGACTCCCGCTGCATAGAAATAAGACTTCCACTGTAAGCATGAGTCCAAGACTCAGGAGACGTAATAAACTCTGTTATTCGTGGTTATATATATTCTGAATTCAGTTTTGTGAAATATATGTATATGTGTTATGAACATCCTGGGCACACATATACATTAGTTCTTGGTTCCGTGGTTTTCCACAGAATTGAGGGCGTCACACGATCACTCACGGGGTTGTGCCGCCTCGCCCGGGGATCGCATTGGATGGGGCCGTGTTATGCGGCACCCAACAGCACACATATAAGGAACACAGTATTACATAAATCAAAAGCGGAAGCTTACAATCATTCTTTGTAAATAATTTACATAAAATAGCTACAGCGGAAGTCTATAATCAGCTCACGTTGAATATCTAAGAAGCACTCGAGAAGAGGTCCAGCCCGTGGACTCGTCTTGCTAGCAACACGAAGACATGGCAGCGGCTAGGTTCTCCAAGTGTGACATGACTCGGAAGTTCCCGAGTCTCACCGGACAACCTTCTTTATAGCGTCGAGGTTTACCTGCAAAACCACTTATATAGCAAGAGTGAGCACAAAGGTTCAGCAAGACTTAACCGTCTTTCCTAAGACATGAAACTCTACATGAAAGTAACCTAAGACTTAAGCCTGTCATTTGCGAAAAGACTCGCCTACGAGTTCATCCTTAACTTTCATATTTTAGCCATAATAGTAGTGACCTTGCGCCCAGCAACATTAGAACTCGACAATCAAACAAGAAACGCTTCATTCCAATGTTACTTGTCCCAAGGTGAAAGATAAATTTAGTTTGCTCTATCTCTACTTCAAATAAGGTTCTCATGCAGTTTAACATAATCATAGCAGCAATTATACTTTTGCAAACTGTTCCCACACAACTTGCTTACTACGTCACAACACAGTGAGCAAGCGGTACTCATAACCGCGAGGGACGGTGATTCGAATCAAACACTACCCGGATAACTTGACACATACGGCCGCCTCTGAAGACCCAACTCTGGCGTCCTTCATTACGTCGTATGTGGCAACCTTTCTCAGGACACTAAACTGTAGAACTGGTCACGCCGTCTCGGGCTCATAGGTCTAACGAGACGATGTGGTATGCCTCTACAATTCAGTGAACCTGGTACATCGGTTTCCTGGTTCCCATATATCAGTAAGCATCCGGTACACAACTCAATACTTGCTCAGCGGGTCTGCATACTCTTCGGTCCTTGACCGACACAGGCAGAGCTACTCGACCAAGACCTCATCTTGTCGCTACCTAACTCTCCTGCCCGGTCTCATCTTTAGAAACGTAAACTTTAGTTTGCCTCTCTTTCCAACCCCACTTATGTGATCCTAAAACAACGCTCGCGAGTAGATTCCAACTACTCGTCTTCTACCGGATGTCCTAGCCTATTTAGCACAGCCTTATTCTACAGCGATGACACAATACTACCCTTGACCTCAGGGTTCATGTTTGGTTATGCAAGTGGAGTATCAACATCCTTGACCTAATGCACATACAAACCTTGACCAAATGTAGTGAGCAAAGGGAAAACTTTAAAAACAACTTAAGTGCAAACCGGGGCTTGCCTTGGTTTTGCAGGTAAATAAAGTCAGATGATTATGAAGTTAGTTGTTTCTGCCTTGAAGCAGAATCACTGCCTTCTTGCTTCTTGATTCAAGCTCAACTCTTCCTTCTTCACTTTCCACGTCCAATCACTACACGTTATGAATATGTATACATGTTTAATTATAAAACTTTTTGCTAACAAATGATAAAGACAAGTTTGAAACTGGAACTTTGTTTATGAATTTAAAAATGAAACTGGTGCTAGTGGTTTGGGTTTGTGTTTAAGCACTAGGATCAAGTGATGAGTGGGGTTTCATCACTTGGGTTGGAATCACCTAATAGGTTGAACAGAACACTACTGATCCAGGGCTCCAATGGAGCTGGAAATTTTCTTGTGAGTTCCTTGTCACAAGAAAGTCTCTGGACTAAAATTCAGAATATTTCACTAAGTAGATCACCCAGAACAATTCCCTAAGCAGTTAGGCATAAAAGAATTAATTCTGATTAAACTTGCACTTTCATGCAAATCCAAGTGAACTAAAATTTCATACATAGCTCAGGGAGTATGCCTGAATTTTCCTAGGATTTCTGGAGCTAAGGAATGGTCAGAACTGAATTTCCAAGTTTTGGAAATTTCCTGAAAATGTTTCTGTATTTATTTGAATGCAGAAACTTGGAATTAGAATTACCCTAACTAAATCAACTCCAAATGAGCTGAATCATTTATAGAATTCTCCTAATAGCCTAAAGAATATCCTGGCAAAATTTTGGGAATTTTGGATGAACCAAACTCCCTCTAAAATTCTTTTGCTGAAACATTTTAAAGAATTTTCCAGAACTTTCTATTGGTTTTCATAAAAATTGGGTTGTATATTTGGATAGTTCTTTTCACCCTGAATCCAACCCAATTTGAATCACTAAATTTGGATCTTTCTAGCAAAAGTTATGAGGTTCTAATGTTTGAACCGAATTTGGAATTCAAATTAAACCGAGAATTGTTTAAACCCTGACTGCGGGCCACAGGGCCACGTGTCGACCGCTGAAACACGAGCCACACGGGCCACAGAGTATTTTCCGCATTGTCACAGGCAGATCCGCGGCCACAGAAGATCTATTCCCTCACACCAGAGACTGACGCGTGGGCCAGCCCCCATCTTCGTCTTCCTCCGGCTGCCCGCGCTCCCGCGCCGCCGAGCTCGCCGGAGCTCTCGCCGGGAGTGGGTTCCGGTGCTCAGAACCTGCTGGATCTCGCCGCCCCCACGTATTCTCGTACGAGGAACACGTTGCCGGGCTTATCTCAGCTCGACGATGGCCGGAAACCTAGGTGCTACGGCGACAGCGGCGGTGGCCACTCCGGCGATGTCGCTAGGGCGTTATACTACACCAAACACGTAGCCATTTGTGCATACAGCACCACCGCACCGAGGAGAACACGGACCCAACCGCCGATCTTGCTGGAACTCGCCGGAAATATGACCTCACCATCGGGCTAGGTCAAAATCCGGCGAAAATCGAAAAACTCGATGAACAACGGCTCTGCTCGATGGTTCTCGGTGGTTCTTGATCCTATGAACGCGCGCGGAGGTCTGGAAGATGTATGCTACGTTGTGTGATGAGTAGTCCGACGTGTGCGACGAATTTGCCAAGTTTCTACCCTCGGTTATTATCGTATGTCATCGGAAGAATTGAAATTCCGGCGAGCACCGTCCAAGACAGGCCGCCGGAGTTGCGTGAAGTGAGCAGAGGCATAGGCAAACCCTTTTGCTTTTGCAACTCGAGAGGAGAGGCTCTGTTGTGGCTGGGCGACGGATTCTTACAGCGGCGACTTCGCCCAGTGCCGTGGAGAAGGATTGAGCTCGACGCCGGGGTTCCCGTGGGTTTAGCGTCGGTTCCTTGCGTCGGTCACGTTCAGGGAGGGCTGGCGACGCTGTGGAGACGTTCAGCGCGGTGCGTCGCGGCGTGGAGCAGCCGGCCGACGTTGAACCGCTCGGGTGCACACCGCCGGAGGAAAAGTCGCCCGGGGATGCAGTATTCGCGTGAGCGAGGGCGCTGTCGCTGCGAGGGCCGAATAACCGATGCTGTGGTCGGCAGGAACGATTGAATCAATCTCAACCGAGGCGGTTCCTTCGTGGAGACAACCGGGCAGCCACCGGTGCGCGCGCGCTGTCGCCGCTGTGCTGCTGTCGCACGCTCGGCAGAGGAAAAACAGAGGCCGTGCTCCCTCTCACAGACAATTGGGCCCCACTGAACAGAAGACTTAAGGAGCAAGTCTATATGGCTCAATGACAAGTGGGTCCACCCCTGATCCTCCCTAAAAGATCTTCTAAACTTTGGCACATTGCAAATTCAGCTATGAGGGATCCAAATTCAAAAGTCATTTTGCCATTTGACAATTTATGCCACAGTTTCAAATTTAAATTCGAATTTGGATGGAATTCACAAGTTCCTTTGATATTCATATCAAAGCACCTCCAAATTTGCTCAAAATTTGCCTCCTTCATAATTTAGACCTGAGGAATTCAAATATGTCCTCTGATCTTTGAGTTGGCCATTGCAAAGCCCACTTCTCAAACAACAGTTTGAATTTCCTCTTATGAAACTGCCCTTTTTCTTTTTGAAGTGCACCTCTGAATTCAGACTGAATTCCAGGTTTTTATTGCACATGCCAACACTTTCATGAGTAGCACAAAAGTTTTTGTAAGTCCCATTTCTTGTATATAAACTCAACTTTATTCATAGCTCAAGTTTTCTATTTACAAGTTTTGGGGCTTTTACATTCCTCCCCCCTTAAAAAGAATCTCGTCCCGAGATTCATGATTAAGGACAATGTGGAGAGGACAGTTACTCCACATACGCTTCTAAAAACTCCGGATGATTGCGTTGCAGATACTCCTCGCTTTCCCATGTAGCTTCGTCGGACGTGTGATTTTCCCATAGCACCTTAAAAAATCGCAGCGTCCGGCTTCTGGTCTCGCGAGTCTTTTCATCAATTATCCGGGTTGGATGCTCAACATAGGTGAGGTCCGGCTTTAAATCTGTTACGTCATCCGTGAGAATCTCCGTTGGAACTTTTACACACTTCCGCAACTGAGATATGTGGAAGACGTTATGCACCCCGGCTAAGGCTGCCGGCAGCTCCAAACGGTATGCCACGGGTCCACACCTTTCAATGACAGTGAAGGGACCGATGAAACGAGGAGCTAATTTCCCTTTCACTCCGAATCGGTGAATGCCCTTCATAGGAGATACGCGGAGGTATACGTGGTCTCCAACTTGAAAGTTCAGAGGACGACGTCTCTTATCCACATAGCTCCTTTGCCTGGACTGAGCGGCTTTCAGATTTGCTTGAATAAGCCTTACCCGCTCTTCTGCTTCATTTACGAGATCAATCCCGTAAGTTACCCTCTCGCCAGATTCACACCAGTTCAAGGGTGTGCGGCACTTCCGGCCGTAGAGAGCTTTATAAGGTGCCATTTTTATGCTCGTTTGATAACCATTGTTATACGAGAACTCCGCCAATGGTAAGTGATCATCCCAGCTCTTACCGTGGTGGATGGCACACGCCCTTAGCATATCTTCAAGGATTTGATTCACCCTTTCAGTTTGCCCATCGGATTGAGGGTGATATGCAGAGCTTCGAATCAGCTTAGTTCCCAAGGATGTGTGTAGTTGTTCCCAGAAACGGGAGACGAACAGCGATCCTCTGTCGGAAACAATGGTACGGGGAACTCCATGCAAGCATAAGATTCGTGCTATGTATAACTCCGCATACTGCTTGGCGCTGTAGTTGGTATGCACCGGAATGAAACGTGCTGATTTGGTTAATCGATCCACGATTACCCAAATCGAGTCATGGTGGTGGGAGGTCATCGGCAATCCAACGATGAAATCCATACTCAAGTCTTCCCACTTCCATGCCGGTATTTGTAGCGGTTGCAGCAGGCCCGACTTCTTCACATGGTCGGCTTAACTCTTCGACACGTATCACATTCTGAAACGTATTTTGCAACCTCACGTTTCATACGTGTCCACCAAAAATTCTTCTGGAGGTCTTGGTACATTTTATTGCTGCCTGGGTGAATAGAAAATTTGGATAAGTGAGCCTCATCCAAAATTTTCTTCCGCAGCCTCATATCACGGGGTACGACTATCCGGTCCTTGAACCATAGAGTGTCTTCATCATCTAACCGGAAACATTTCATCTCCCCGTTCTTCAACCTCCTTTTGATATGAGCCATGCCCTTGTCTTTCTTTTGAGCTTCCATAACCTCCTCTCTTATTGTGGGTATGAGAGCTTGATTATGCAGAGCTCCATATGGAACCAAGTAGAGACTTGGTTCTTCCTCTTCCATCGGCGTAATGGTCAGGTTATGAATATGAGACTTCTGGCTCAGTGCATCAGCAACCACATTTGCCTTGCCCGGATGATAGTGAATTTCAATCTCATAGTCCTTGATCAGCTCCAACCATCGCCGTTGTCGCATATTCAACTCTTTCTGAGTGAATATGTACTTCAAACTTTTGTGGTTGGTGTAGAGATGAACTAGATTTCCCAATAGGTAATGTCTCCACATCTTCAAAGCTAGTACCACGGCAGCAAGCTCGAGATCATGAGTTGGATAATGTTGCTCATGATTCCGTAATTGCCGTGATCCATATGCGACCACACGTCCTCCTTGCATGAGTACACAACCAAGCCCGACGCCGGATGCATCACAATAAACATCAAAAGGCTTGGTTGTATCCGGTTGAGCTAGAACCGGGGCTGTTGTGAGGTGTTTCACCAACGCTTGAAAAGCTTCCTCACATGGCTTGCTCCACTCATATTTGGCGCCCTTCTTCAGTAGCTCCGTCATAGGTTTGGAGATTTTTGAGAAGCTCGGGATGAACCTCCGATAATATCCCGCCAAACCCAAGAAGCTACGAACTTCATGGACTGATGTTGGAGACTTCCACTTCAGCACTTGTTCAATCTTGCTTGGATCAACAGCAATGCCTTTCGCTGAAATAATATGTCCAAGAAATGGCACTTGGTTGATCCAGAATTCACATTTACTAAACTTTGCATAGAGCTTGTGATCTCTCAAGCGTTGAAGCACAATATGCAAATGTTTAGCGTGTTCCTCTTCAGATTTGGAATAGACCAAGATGTCGTCGATGAATACCACAACGAACTGATCCAGCTCCGGCATGAACACCGAGTTCAAAAGGTACATTAAGTGAGCCGGAGCATTGGTCAACCCAAATGACATGACAAGATACTCATAGAGTCCATATCTTGTCGAGAATGCTGTTTTCGGGATATCTTCCGCTCGAATCTTGATTTGATGATATCCCGACCTTAAGTCCATCTTGGAGAAGACTTTAGCACCCACTAGCTGATCAAAGAGGATATTAATTCTTGATAGTGGATACTTGTTCTTTACGGTCACAGCATTCAAAGGACGATAATCGACGCATAGCCTCAGCGTCTCATCCTTCTTCTTCACGAATAAGGCTGAGCAACCCCATGGTGATGAACTTGGATGAATAAACCCCTTGTCCATCAGATCTTTGAGTTGCTCCTTCAGCTCGGCTAATTCATTCGGAGCCATTTTGTATGGTCTCCGAGAGATCGGCGTGGTTCCCGGTATCAACTCTATTTTGAACTCCACCTCGCGCTCAGGTGGTAGGCCTGGAAGATCTTCGGGAAACACGTCCGGATATTCACGGACTACCGGAATGTCTTCTAACTTGCACGCCTCGGCATTACATACTTCCGGGTCTTTGGAAACCGCTTCACCGAGATACAATGTTTGACGTCCGTGAAGTGGAGAGTCCAAGTGAACGCTCCTATTCTCGATGTCCAGAACGGCCTTATGGAAGGTCAACCATGATATTCCCAATATGGCATTGATTCCTTGGTCATCGAGAATGATGAGGGTGGTAGGATAAATTTTCCACCCAAACAAAGTGGTGCTCGAGAGACGACTTCATTAGTGGATATGTCTCCACCTGGCGAATGAATAAGGTATGAACCTTTTGTGACAATGGTGGAGATCCGATCCCGGATTACCGTTGCCCTGCTAATGAAGTTATGTGTCGCACCAGAGTCAAATAAAATGACAACCGGCTTGTCATTTAAGGTGAACCTGCCGGCAAGAACAGGACCTCCCTTTGGCAGATCATCGACTGACACATAATTGACTGTCCCCACTTTTGACATAGCTTTTCTGGGCTGCCCAAGATCACTTTTTGGAACTGGACCCGCAGACACGTTGTTGCTGTTCGGTTCAGTTGCTTCATTGACATTGGGCTCATTGTCAAAATGAAGTGGGACAGCACTTGGTTCAGCTAAGAGATCACCTTGATCATCTTCAATCTCTTGAGGGAAAAAGTATTCTGGTGCACCTTGTTGATACTGAGGTGCATAAGAAATAAGTTGCTGCTGCGGTGGAGGTGAAGAAGACCTCTGTGGAGTAGAAGAGTCGTCACACTCCCAGAATGATTGCACCTCTTGTGGAATCTCTCGACCGGAAGGTGAACGGATTACCAACCGATACTTCTGGGGTAGACGATTGTCTTCATCCTGTGATGAGTCCCTCTCCCTCTTCTATTTGAGGTAGAGGTTGGAATAATATTCTTGAGCGATAGCACAGCTCACAAACTCATCAAAGTTCTCTTGGCTAACTTGAGCCAATTCACATCGCAGCCTAGCCGTCAGCCCTCGATAAAAATGATAACCCTTCATGGCTGGTGACTTCACATAGTCAGGGAAATATTGAGCTAAGCGATTGAATTCCTTCGCATACTCAATAACACTCCTGTCCCCTTGCTTCAGACTCCAGAACTCATCATGACTTGTCTGCATTATGCCGGCAGGGATGAAACGAGCACGGAATGCAGCTTGGAATTCCGTCCATGTTACACGATGCCCTGCTGGTTGGACAGCAAGGTACTCTGCCCACCATGCTCCAGCAAAGCCGT
Organism: Neostapfia colusana; assembly: GCA_030760725.1. Classification (NCBI taxonomy): domain Eukaryota; kingdom Viridiplantae; phylum Streptophyta; class Magnoliopsida; order Poales; family Poaceae; genus Neostapfia; species Neostapfia colusana. The sequence continues at coordinate 105,968,319 of JASWHV010000002.1, read as the reverse complement.
GAAGCTGCTGAGCGGCATATAGAGTCTTCGAGAATTCATCACATTGGATCAACCCAAACTTGGACTCAAGGACACGTAACCAGTGATTTGCTTCACAATGGTCAGCCGCCTCAGAGAATACCGGCGGTTGTGTCGCCAAGAAATCCAGATACGTGCTCTGGGTTGGCATGTGACGTTGAGCTTCTCGATTTATGCCTTACTGAACTAGAGTTTGGAGAGTTTCATTCATCTTTGCAATAATTTCAGCCAATCCGGTTGGCGATGGCTCTTGTGATGAAGTCGAGTCATTCCCACCTCGACTTGAACCTCCAAGCTCCATTTGAGAATGTGTACGTACCATACTGCACGAAACAAAATTTTGAGTCAATCAAAATTCTATCTCAGTAGTAAGTATAAGTAAAACATGAACATGTCATGAACTTTATGAAAGCATAACCACATTCATGTTTAAACAAATCTTATGTACGCTAAGCTAATCAGCGGGACTACCCTGACCAGCTCACACAAACTCCAAATTTTACTCAAGTTATCAACAGATTCTTGACTTGAGTTCAACACCAAAGTTTTAGTAAACTTCAGTATCTTTCCAACGAGTACTTATACGCTTCTTAAAGATTTTTCTACAGGAAGTTATGGCTTAAAAACAGAAAGGTCCAGAGAGGTTTTTGCTACTGTCCTGGTTTTGAACAATTTGCCTTCAACTGGACTTTTCACCAACTTAACGTGTGATTTTGCTCTGGAGGTCTACAAAGAAGTTGTAGAGCGCTTAAAAATCTTTCCAGAACTGTATCATACACCTTAATTGGTTAAATCTACTCAGAGTTATGCTCTGTTAAAGCCCAGCAAGAATTCCTGCCAGAAACAGAGCACTCTGTTTTTCAAAACTTTGACACCTAATTATACTCTCATTTGAGTCTTAGCTCAAAATAAGAGTTCAGTAACTAATATTTGTTTCAAACTTCCATTTTTAGTTACAAGTTAGTCCATGAATCATTTCTTCATAGGGAAGAGGTTATTAAGTGTAGTACGGTGTCGATGCACCGTAAGAATATGTCGGTACTACGTTGCCTCACCAAAGAAAATCCTACGCCGGATCATACCGGCATATATGTATTAGCAGTGGCACTAAGACGGTTTCTCGCACACGTATACTACACGGGATACGTACGTGGTTAGTACCTGCAGAAGAACACTCAATAGTGGTGCACTCAAAGGTTGTTTCATTTCAGGCAGTTCCATATTTGAAAGTAAATACAAACGCCCGTATCATCGTCATACGGCCGTTCTTGAGTTAAGTCACGTCTCAAGGTACGTGATCGTGTTTCAACACCACACGACGGAGAACCCGAGTATGTCATGAACGGGTCGTCACGGTTGGGAATGTTATCAACCCAACGGATAGCACCTACTGCCCTGCAGGGCACGCCGATGGCAAGCGCTGCGTATGTCCTCCTGGGCTAGTTCCAGACGAACACACTATCGCGTTACTGACCACACGATGGGGTCTCAACTTACTTGCCTAATGCACGCTAGGGATCAGCGTTTCATATGAACTCAGGAACATGAAGAGTCCAAGAGTTTCATATTAACATCTCACACCAAGCTATGAGATCTAACCCTGAACCACTTTCCTCGTCAGGGGAGCTAACCGAAATTGAACCGCTTTCGGTGGCGTTCCTTACCATGCTTACCAGAACGTAGGTACGTTGTTACATATTGAAAATTCAGAATTAAAACACATATGTTAGTATTGCCACTTTAAGTACTATACTACTATAGTCCTTATGTGGGCCTAATATCGTTTCCTCACCGTATCCTAAGTTTTTATCGTAATACGCTCCTTATTCCGTGCGCTATTGCCAATGCGGCTCTGATACCACGCTGAGGGGGCCCGGTCCCGATCACTCACGGGGTCGTGCCGCCTCGCCCGGGGATCGCATTGGGTGGTGCCGTGTTATGCGGCACCCAACAGCACACATATAAGGAACACAGTATTACATAAACCAAAAGCGGAAGCTTACAATTATTCTTTGTAAATAATTTACATAACATAGCTACAGCGGAAGTCTATAACCAGCTCACGTTGAATATCTAAGAAGCACTCGAGAAGAGGTCCAGCCCGCGGACTCGTCTCGCTAGCAACACGAAGACATGGCAGCGGCTAGGTTCTCCAAGTGTGACATGACTCGGAAGTTCCCGAGTCTCACCGGACAACCTTCTTTATAGCGTCGAGATTTACCTGCAAAACCACTTATATAGCAAGAGTGAGCACAAAGGCTCAGCAAGACTTAACCGTCTTTCCTAAGACATGAAACTCTACATGAAAGTAACCTAAGACTTAAGCCTGTCATTTGCGAAAAGACTCGCCTACGAGTTCATCCTTAACTTTCAGATTTTAGCCAGTGACCTTGCGCCCAGCAACATTGGAACTCCACAATCAAACAAGAAATGCTTCATTCCAATGTTACTTGTCCCAAGGTGAAAGATAAATTTAGTTTGCTCTATCTCTACTTCAAACAAGGTTCTCATGCAGTTTAACATAATCATAGCAGCAATTATACTTTTGCAAACTGTTCCCACACAACTTGCTTACTACGTCACAACACAGTGAGCAAGCGGTACTCATAACCGCGAGGGACGGTGATTCGAATCAAACACTACCCGGATAACTCGACACATACGCCCGCCTCTGAAGACCCAACTCTGGTGTCCTTCATTACGTCGTATATGGCAACCTTTCTCAGGACACTAAACTGTAGAACCGGTCGCGCCGTCTCGGGCTCATAGGTCTAACGAGACGATGTGGTATGCCTCTACAATCCAGTGAACCTGGTACATCGGTTTCCTGGTTCCCATATATCAGTAAGCATCCGGTACACAACTCAATACTTGCTCAGCGGGGCTGCATACGCTTCGGTCCTTGACCGACACGGGCAGAGCTACTCGACCAAGACCTCGTCTTGTCGCTACCTAACTCTCCTGCCCGGTCTCACCTTTAGAAACGTAAACTTTAGTTTGCCTCTCTTTCCAACCCCACTTATGTGATCCTAAAACAACGCTCGCGAGTAGATTCCAACTACTCGTCTTCTACCGGATGTCCTAGCCTATTTAGCACGGCCTTATTCTACAGCGATGACACAATACTACCCTTGACCTCAGGGTTCATGTTTGGTTATGCAAGTGGAGTATCAACATCCTTGACCTAATGCACATACAAACGTTGACCAAATGTAGTGAACAAAGGGAAAACTTTAAAAACAACTTAAGTGCAAACCAGGGCTTCCCTTGGTTTTCCAGGTGACTAAAGTCAGATGATTATGAAGTTAGTTGTTGCTGCCTTGAAGCTGAATCACTGCCTTCTTGCTTCTTGATTCAAGCTCAACTCTTCCTTCTTCACTTTCCACGTCCAATCACTACACGTTATGAATATGTATACATGTTTAATTATAAAACTTTTTGCTAACAAATGCTAAAGACAAGTTTGAAACTGGAACTTTGTTTACGAATTTAAAAATGAAACTGGTGCTAGTGGTTTGGGTTTGTGTTTAAGCACTAGGATCAAGTGATGAGTGGGGTTTCATCACTTGGTTGGAATCACCTAATAGGTTGAACAGAACACTACTGATCCAGGGCTCCAATGGAGCTGGAAATTTTCTTGTGAGTTCCTTGTCACAAGAAAGTCTCTGGACTAAAATTCAGAATATTTCACTAAGTAGATCACCCAGAACAATTCCCTAAGCAGTTAGGCATAAAAGAATTAATTCTGATTAAACTTGCACTTTCATGCAAATCCAAGTGAACTAAAATTTCATACATAGCTCAGGGAGTATGCCTGAATTTTCCTAGGATTTCTGGAGCTAAGGAATGGTCAGAACTGAATTTCCAAGTTTTGGAAATTTCCTGAAAATGTTTCTGTATTTATTTGAATGCAGAAACTTGGAATTAGAATTACCCTAACTAAATCAACTCCAAATGAGCTGAAAATTTTACAGGAGTCTCCTAATATCCTAAAGAATATCCTGGCAAAATTTGGGGAATTTTGGATGAACCAAACTCCATCTAAAATTCTTTTGCTGAAACACTTTAAAGAATTTTCCAGAATTTTCTATTGGTTTTCATGCAAATTGGGTTGTATATTTGGATAGTTCTTTTCACCTTGAATCCAACCCAATTTGAATCACTAAATTTGGAGCTTCCTAGCAAAAGTTATGAGGTTCTAAACTTTGAACCGAATTTGGAATTCAAATTAAACCGAGAATTGTTTAAACCCTGACTGCGGGCCACAGGGCCACGTGTCGACCGCTGAAACACGAGCCACACGGGCCACAGAGTATTTTCCGCATTGTCACAGGCAGATCCGCGGCCACAGAAGATCTATTCCCTCGCACCAGAGACTGACGCGTGGGCCAGCCCCCGTCTTCGTCTTCCTCCGGCTGCCCGCGCTCCCGCGCCGCCGAGCTCGCCGGAGCTCTCGCTGGGAGTGGGTTCCGGTGCTCGGAACTTGCTGGATCTCGCCGCCCCCACGTATTCTCGTACGAGGAACACGTTGCCGGGCTTATCTCAGCTCGACGATGGCCGGAAACCTAGGTGCTACGGCAACAGCGGCGGTGGCCACTCCGGCGATGTCGCTAGGGCGTTATACTACACCAAACACGTATCCATTTGCGCGTACAGCACCACCGCACCGAGGAGAACACGGACCCAACCGCCGATCTCGCTGGAACTCGCCGGAAATATGACCTCACCGTCGGGCTAGGTCAAAATCTGGCGAAAATCGAAAAACTCGATGAACAACAGCTCTGCTCGATGGTTCTCGGTGGTTCTTGATCCTATGAATGCGCGCGGAGGTCTGGAAGATGTATGCTACGTTGTGTGATGAGTAGTCCGACGTGTGCGACGAATTTGCCATGTTTCTACCCTCGGTTATTATCGTATGTCATCGGAAGAATTGAAATTCCGGCGAGCACCGTCCAAGACAGGCCGCCGGAGTTGCAGTGAAGTAAGCAGAGGCATAGGCGAACCTTTTTGCTTTTGCAACTCGAGAGGAGAGGCTCTGTTGTGGCTGGGCGACGGATTCTTGCAGTGGCGACTTCGCCCGGTGCCGTGGAGAAGGATTGAGCTCGCCGCCGGGGTTCCCATGGGTTTAGCGTCGGTTCCTTGCGTCAGTCACGTTCAGGGAGGGCTGGCGATGCTGTGGAGACGTTCAGCGCGATGCGTCGTGGCGTGGAGCAGCCGGCCGACGTTGAATCGCTCGGGTGCACACCGCCGGAGGAAAATTCGCCCGGGGAGGCAGTATTCGCGTGAGCGAGGGCACTGTCGCTGCGAGAGCTGAATAACCGATGCTGTGGTCGGCAGGAACGATTGAATCAATCTCAACCGAGGCGGTTCCTTCGTGGAGACAACCGGGCAGCCACCGGTGCGCGCACGCTGTCGCCGCTGTGCTGCTGTCGCACGCTCGGCAGAGGAAAAACAGAGACCGAGCTCCCTCTCACAGACAATTTGGGCCCCACTGAACAGAAGACTTAAGGAGCAAGTCTATATGGCTCAATGACAAGTGGGTCCACCCCTGCTCCTCCCTAAAAGATCTTCTAAACTTTGGCACATTGCAAATTCAGATATGAGGGATCCAAATTCAAAAGTCGTTTTGCCATTTGACAATTTATGCCACAGTTTCAAATTTAAATTCAAATTTGGATGGAATTCACAAGTTCCTTTGATATTCATATCAAAGCACCTCCAAATTTGCTCAAAATTTGCCTCCTTCATAATTTAGACCTGAGGAATTCAAATATGTCCTCTGGTCTTTGAGTTGGCCATTGCAAAGCCCACTTCTCAAACAACAGTTTGAATTTCCTCTTTTGAAACTGCCCTTTTTCTTTTTGAAGTGCACCTCTGAATTCAAACTGAATTCCAGGTTTTTATTGCACATGCCAACACTTTCATGAGTAACACAAAAGTTTTTGTAAGTCTCATTTCTTGTATATAAACTCAACTTTATTCATAGCTCAAGTTTTCTATTTACAAGTTTTGGGACTTTTACAGTTTAACGCACTACAAAGGTCATCTTTTCAAAAATCCAGTGAGGAACGAGTTAGTAGCCCGTATAAGGATGTTATTAGCATATAGAAAGTGGCATACTAACCTATTTGCTTATGTCGGAAAATCATGTATCTCGGGACGTTTATGTCTTGGGGGGTACACGTAAGCGCTGTCCACCAGTGCGCACAAGCTGAAGGGTGGAGCCCCACGGGTGGCAGGTAACCCGACCCGCATTGATATCCTCTACGACTCTTCATGTCGTTTGGAGTATACGAGCAACGTCTCTACCTGGCGTGCGTGGTGCAACTTGGGAGACCCCGTCACGTGGTCTGAAACATGAACACGTAGCTCAAGGCGTGTTTGGCTTGAGAACATCCGGGCGAGTGATGACGGCCGGGTGTACGAACTGTATGGATTCCGGGCTCGGTGTGCAGCCGAGTCTGATGATTGTTTGAGTTTCTGCAGGTAGTCTGACCATGAAACAGTAGACGTGTAGCATCCGTGTGCGAGTGACGTTTAGTGCCACTGAAATAACGAAGCCAGCTATATCCGGTATAGGATTTTCTTTGTGAGGACGTAGTACCGACATGATCTGGTGACGCATCGACGTCACACCCGACTAAATGAACAACTTCATTTAAAACTTGAAGGTTTTGATCCAAAGTAGTAAAACTTGATGTAACTCCTTCCCTTGAACAGGATATTTAAAGTTAACAAGTTTTCAACTTATAGGTTGTTAAGGACAGAGCACTCTGTGTTCAGCTGAATCAAGGCTGAAGTTAATCAGAGGTTAGAGGTTGAGTTCTTTCGAGGTTGGGGTCATATGATACATTTCTGGAAAGATTTGGAAGAGCTTTACAACTTTTCTGTTGAGGTCCAGAGGTGTTTCATCCCTTAACCAATCGAAAAATGCAGTAGAGTTGAAACTGTCCAGAAAACAGGGCAGAGCAAACACTCTCTGTAAACTCTCTGTAAATTAAGCATAACTTCCGCTCAAAAATCCAAAAATATAAAATAAGGTAGTTCTGGAAAGATTATGAGATGGGTTACAACTTTTCAACAGAAAGTTTTGTCAGATTAGGTACAGAATTAACTGGAATTCTTGGATTAAATCAGTACCTAAAGCAGGGAGGTGCTGTCCAGATTTCTCCAGAAATTCTGTTAACTTTGGCATATCATAACTTTTGAACCAGGACAGATGTTAGGCCAAGAAAATACTTTCTGGAAAGCTATTGAAGTTAGATTTAACTTTGATGTTGAGCTCCAGAATTGTTTTTGCTTTCAACATGGCCTAAATCAGGTTGAAATGGAAACTGGTCAGGGCTGTCATGGGAACAGCAGATCAGCAGTCAAATTTGTCTAAAATTTGAACTATGTTTCCAAGTTTTATGGGTTCAATGACATGTCTTATGCTATAACTCAGAGGTTTACTGTTTAAATAAATATTTGACATTTCTCAAATATATTTTTACAGATGACAGCAGATAAGCAATTGGAGAACGGGTGGGTGGTGTCCCACTGTTCTCACCGTAGCGGCTACCCGGAAGCATTGTGGCAAATGCTCCAATATTTCGGGTACAACCAGATGCCGCAGTATTTCGCGAAGGAAGAAGGCGAATAGGGGAACAAGACGTGGACGATCCATGTCGAAGTCCCTGCAGGACCTACACCACCCGGTTGGGTGCCGTTCACCGTCACGGTGAGAGGAAGACAACCGGAAGGGATGTGGCAAGTGGCAGCCCGTGACACCATGTCACGTTCCTGTCAATTACACGTGCAGGCTATGGAGGGCACTCCATACGTGCTTGTTCCGGTGGAGGGACGGGCTCAGCATGTGTGGGAAGAGAGGTACCTGGAGGCAACGGACCCGAGTTGCCCAAGGTACAACCCCGCGGAGGCAAATCTCAGTCTCCAGATGAGGGCGGGAAACGCCGTGATGGACACCCAAGCTGTTCATAGGGAGCATCTCGCCACAAAGCTCAAGGAGAGCACGAGCCATGGAGACCATTTTGAGAGTGCTCACAGCGCACTCCGTAATGTGCTCCTTCCGACGATCAAGCGACTGAATGAACAACACAATCAGTTGCATCGTCTGAAGAAGGCAAAGAAGAAGAGCCGTGTCGACATCGCGGCGTTGCAAGAACTGGTACAGAATCTGACCCAGCAGAACGAGGAACTTACTCAAGAGCGGGATGACGCTATTGAGGAAGGGCAAGGCTGGGAAGAAGATTACAACCAGGCAATGGACGAGGTGCATGCTTTGCAGGACCTCGTACCTCCGGTATTGGGCGTACCGGTGGTCTTGGGCCTTCCAGCAATGGAGAACCCGAGATGGGAGAAGAGGTGGTAGATCCAGAGCCACCAGCAGAGCTACCGGAGGAGGACGAACCACAGGAGGTCGAGTTCTACTCCGAGTAGGGGGTTACAGTTGCCATGTAGGGCAGCTAGGGTAGTGTAGCCCAAATTTTGTAATCAGTGACATGTCGTGTAGACAGTAGCGTATGCATAGGTAGTGACGACATGAGCACGACTTCTCGGAGAACCGAGAATAATGTATCTTGTATAAAGTTTATGCTTTATCAATATATGTGAATGTTGTGCAAATTAATCATGTGTCACTTCAATACCTACTGTTACATATGGAATTTTAAGTAAGACATGTGCTAATCGCTGCTGTTTTGAATTTCAGAATGACGCGTACTCGTGCCAACCCGGATGTTGGGGGTACTAGTCAAGGGGGAGAGACCTCCCAACAGCCTCCCGAGGACTCCTCGGGACAACAGGAGCAGCAACAGCAACAGCAAACACCGCCACCGCCACTGCCAACGGTTACATTGGCCGACATCGTCGCGGCAATGGCGGGTTCACATCAGCAGCACATGGAGCTGCTGCAAACTTTAATTGCGAATACGTCTCGCCCAGAGAGACGTCAAGACCGGGAGGAGCGTCAACAGAGCTCCTACTCCGACTTCCTGGCTACTCATCCCCCGGTATTCTCAAGGGCGGATGAACCTCTTGACGCGGACAACTGGCTCCATGCCATAGAGATGAAGTTCGGGCTGCTCCAGATAAGTGAGCAGCGCAAGACTCAGTTCGTGGTCCAGCAGCTCCAAGGATCCGCGAGCGCGTGGTGGGCCAACTTCTGTGCTTCACAGCCCACCGACCGAGTGATGACCTGGACGCAGTTCCGGACGGCCTTCAGGGCCTATCATATACCACCAGGTTTGATGAAGAGGAAGACGCAGGAGTTCCTGCACCTGCAGCAAGGGAGCCGGAACGCGCTGGAATACTCCAGGGCGTTCAACGATCTCGCGCTTTATGCATCGTATCATGCCGATACCGACGAGAAGCGGCGGGACCATTTTTACCAGGGGCTTAACCCGCTCCTGAAGGACAAGTTGGCGATGTTCAATCGCGGCAGCCTCAACGACATCATTGATGCTGCGATTGTTCAGGAGGACTCCGGCAAGGAGTTAGTGGCGGCGGAGAGAAAGCGAAGCATGCCGCAGAGCAGCGGAGAAGGAGGCGGTCCTTCTCAGAAGTTTCGGATGGTGAATCGCCCACCATCAGGTCCACGCTGGCAGCCACCACAGCGGTCGATGCCGTTCCGCAGTCGGCCGTACTCTTCACCGGCATTCAGGCCGGCACTGCCAGTACCACCTCCGCAACAACAGCAGCAGCGGGCGATGCCGCGTGCGTATGCACCTCAGCAGCGCATGCCGGGCTTTCGTCCCCCGAGCACTACACCAGCAGCAGCCACATGTTACAAGTGTGGTCGTCCAGGACACTTCACGAGCAGTTGCCCAGAGAGGCAAGGCGGCGGAGTGGCACCACAGTTTCCGGGGAGGAATCAACCCCGGAACCCTACTAATGCGCAGCGGGCAAACCCTAGGCCCGGCACTTTCCACCAGTTTGCCATAGAGGACGTGCCAGAGGGCGAGCCAATCCTTGTGGGTATGTTCCAACTCCACCAGCATCCCGCTATAATATTATTTGATTCAGGCGCCACACATAGATTCATGAGCCAAGCTTTCATTGATAAGTATAGCTTGCAAATACTACCCACCGATAGTCCTTATGTGATCTGTTCACCGGGTGGGAAAATTTCAGCAAGCATGATGGTCCCAAAAGTGCCATTGTGCTTAGAGGGTAGAGTTTACCCTACGTCTCTCATAATTTTAGAGGGACAAAAGGTCGATGTCATCTTAGGGATGTCGTGGTTAACCCGCCACGGCGCTGTTTTAGACACCGTCCTCCACGTTGTGCGCTTGAACTCAGGAGTGCACGAGTCTCACTCATTATTTCTGGACAGTCCAGAAATAAAACTTCCAAGTGTCTATCAAGCCACAACCATCAGATTGGAAGATATTCCAGTGGTCCGAGAGTTCCCTGATGTATTCCCGGATGATTTGCCGGGGATGCCACCCGATAGAGAGGTGGAGTTCAAGATTGAACTTGCACCGGGAACCATGCCAATATCCCGAAGGCCGTACAAGATGGCGCCCAAGGAGTTGGCTAAACTGAAGGCTCAGCTCACGGACCTTCTGGAGAAGGGTTTTATTAGGCCGAGCTCCTCACCATGGGGCTGTTTGGCATTATTTGTCAAGAAGAAGGATGAGACATTACGGCTTTGCGTGGACTATCGTACATTAAATGCCGTAACCATCAAGAACAAGTACCCATTGCCACGGATCGACATGTTGTTTGATCAGTTGGTCGAAGCAAAGATCTTTTCCAAGATGGATTTAAGATCCGGGTACCATCAGATTAAGATAAGGTCTGAGGACATTCCAAAGACAGCTTTCTCGACAATGTACGGACTTTATGAGTACCTGGTCATGTCCTTCGGCCTCACGAATGCTCCAGCTCACTTCATGTACTTAATGAACTCGGTATTCATGCCGGAGCTGGACAAGTTTGTCGTGGTCTTCATCAACGAAATCCTGGTATATTCCAAGTCGGAGGAAGATCACAAGAAACATCTGCGTATAGTCTTGCAACGGCTGCGGATCACAAGTTATACACGAAATTCAGCAAATGCGAGTTCTGGATATCGCAAGTGCCTTTCCTCGGGCATATCATCTCAGCGGAGGGTATCGCTGTAGACCCGAGCAAGATCACTCAAGTGCTGAATTGGAAAACCCCGAGAACTGTTGACGAGGTACGGAGTTTCCTCGGACTCGCGGGATATTATCGGAGGTTCATTCCGAACTTCTCAAAGATTGCCAAGCCAATGACAGAGCTGCTGAAGAAGGCTACCAAATATGTTTGGAGTACAGCATGTGAAGCAGCGTTCAAGGCTTTAGTCAAGCACCTGACATCAGCACCGGTTTTGGCGCAGCTAGACACAACAAAGCCGTTCGATGTGTACTGCGATGCATCCGGCATTGGGCTTGGATATGTGCTGATGCAAGACCGAAGAGTGGTCGCGTATGGATCACGGCAGCTTAGAAACCATGAGCAAAATTATCCAACTCACGACTTGGAGCTCGCTGCCGTGGTACTCGCACTCAAAATGTGGAGGCACTACCCACTCGGTAACCTCGTACATTTATATACCGACCACAAAAGCCTCAAGTACATATTCACTCAGAAGGAGCTGAACATGAGGCAGCGAAGATGGTTAGAATTGATAAAGGATTACGAAATAGAGATCCATTATCATCCGGGCAAGGAAAACATAGTGGCAGATGCGCTGAGCCGCAAGTCACACGTCAACAATCTGACCATCACACCGTTGGAAGAGAGCGAACCACCACTACATGTGATTCCACACGGAGCTCTCTACAATCTAGCTTTGATCCCCACCATCCGTGAAGAGATAGCGGCAGCTCAGAAACATGACAAGGGCATGTCGCATTTGCGGAGACGTGTCGACAGTGGGGAGTTGAAATGTTTCTGGAAGGACGGAGATGGCGTCCTATGGTTCAAGGACCGGATCGTCGTACCCCGTAACCCGGAATTACGGAAGAAAATTTTTAATGAGGCTCACTTATCAAAATTTTCTATTCACCCCGGCAGCAACAAGATGTATCAAGAACTCGGAAGCATGTTTTGGTGGACACGGATGAAACGGGAGACTGCAAAATATGTGTCCGAGTGTGATACATGTCGAAGGGTGAAGGCAGACCATATGAGGAAACCGGGACTGCTGCAACCACTGGGCATTCCTGCCTGGAAATGGGAGGATGTGAGCATGGATTTCATCGTCGGTTTACCCACCACCTTGCAAAAACATGATTCTGTGTGGTTGATCGTCGATCGGCTCACCAAAGTTGCCCATTTCATCCCGGTCAACACCAACTACAACGCCAAGAAGTACGCTGAACTGTACATCTCACAGATCCTATGCTTGTACGGCGTACCCCGTACCATTATATCGGATCGGGGCACTTTATTTGTGTCCCGTTTTTAGGAGCAGCTGCACGCTTCCTTGGGGACGAAGCTGATCCGTAGTTCAGCATACCACCCGCAGACGGATGGACAAACCGAGCGGGTAAATCAGATCCTAGAAGACATGCTACGAGCTTGCGCTATCAACCACGACAAGAATTGGGATGATCACTTGCCGTTAGCCGAGTTCTCATACAACAATGGGTACCAAGCCAGCATCAAGATGGCGCCTTATGAGGCGCTATACGGGAGAAAATGTCACACACCATTGAATTGGTGTGAGTCTGGCGAAAGGGTTACTTTCGGGATTGACCTCGTCAACAACGCGGAAGAAAAGGTTCGACTGATTCAAGCGAACCTAAAAGCCGCCCAATCCCGGCAGAAACAGTATGCGGACCGGAGAAGACGCCCACTACAATTTGAAGTTGGAGATCACGTATATCTACGGGTGTCTCCAATGAAGGGTGTAAACAGATTCGGGGTGAGAGAAAAGTTGGCACCCCGATTCATTGGTCCATTCCAGATTACCGAAAGATGTGGATCAGTGGCAAACCGGCTGAAATTACCAGAAGCACTTTATGGTGTGCACGACATCTTTCACATTGCCCAGCTGAGGAAGTGTCTTAAGCTATCAACTACCGTTCAGCTGGAAGATATTGAAGAACTGCAACCGGATCTCACCTATCGGGAGGAACCGGTGCAGATTATTGATGAAAAGGCCCGAACCACACGCAACCGTACGTTGTGGTTCTACAAGGTTCTATGGAGTAATCACTCCATGGACGAAGCGACATGGGAGAGCGAAGGATTTCTTCGCGCTAACTACCCCGACTTTTTCACGTCGCATATCCGGTAATTATCCACCATCCTCTCTCTCATTTTCACCTTATAATCTCAGGACGAGATTCTTTTAAGGGGGGAGGAATGTAAGGGCCTCAGTTTTTGACACATATTTGAGGTGTTCATCACCATACACACACACCTCATTTGAGGAAAGATAATGAACACAAATGAAGAGCAAGTAACCACCATCAACATGCTCATTAGAGAACAAACTCACATATTGCAAAAGTGGTATTTCCCACATGTGATATAGGTGGGTTGGACATATGAAAACTCCTACACATTGCTAAGGATGTCCATGCCAAGTTTCACCCAAATTCAAAACCTTTTTTAGGTCATTTTGGGTATAGCTAGAAAGAGGGCAGTTTGAAACCATATTTAAATTCAAACTGTTTTTATCCCATGAATTTAAAAGTGGGAGGCATATTCTTATTCAGCACATTTTTGTGAGCTCACACACCAATTTTCACTCCATTTGGAGTTGATCTTGACATGAGCTAAGTGGGACAAATTCAAACTTTATTTGAATTCAAAACTGAACTTGTGCTGAAATTCATTCAAACCAAACCCAATTTGAATTCTAATCAATTCAAATGGCTCATGGGTGAATAATTTGAATCACCAGGGGTATTATGGGGCTCACTGTTTACAACAGTGATTAGGAGTAAATTTCAGAGGTTAAAACCCCGGGTGGGACCCACATGGCATAGAGAGAAGGAGGCAAATCTTGCACACAAAGTCACAGCCTCGGTGGGAAATTCCACCGAGCAGCTGTCGGCTGTGCTACGGAGCAGCCACCGGCGCCACCAGCTGCTTCCCCTCTATGCGCGCTGGTGCCCAGGGCGGCTTGCTCGCGCCCCCACGCGACCGGCACCACCTCAGCCGAGCAGGAGTCGGCCGGCTTTATCTTCTCGCGGGCAAACCCGAGCAGCGGCATTGTTTCTCGCCGCAGCTCTCTGCTCAATCGGGAAAACCAGCAAAACAATCTCTTGCTTCGTTCCTGAGCTGCTAGACAGCAACCTGAGGTCGCACTCCACCTCCCCAATGCCAGAAACCCCGAGTTCCGACCTCCTTTGCCCGAAAATGATCGCCACCGCGGCGACCTAGCCTCAGCCGAGAGTCAGGCGCCCGTGGATAGCGTTCCACAGGCGTTTTCATGGTCCAGCAAGAGAGGCAACATGAGCGCGCAACCACCGTGCTGCTCTCCTCCAAGTTTGGAAGCAAACCGTGAAGAATCCACAGAGAATTTCTAGTTTTTGCTCCGGCGACCGTAAACCGAGCTTCCGGTACGGATTCTTCAAATTCTCGCTCTATGATCTTTTGGTGGTTATCAAATCTTGCACATAGACGCTGGACTAGCCGGCGATCAAGTTCTTTTCTGCATCTGTGGTGTGAAACTGTCTAGGAGTGATGAATTTCGAGCTCGATCAAGGGCGGTCATGGCGGGCACGATCGGTCACACGGTGCCGACCGACTTGCCGCCATCCCTGAACCCTTTTGACACCTTGTCGAGCTTCCTAGAAGTACACTGATGCTGTAGGACCGTTTGTTCGAGGTGTTGGCGGGTTAGAACCCACGGTCGACGGCGCCGAACCTCAACCGAGGCCGTGGCACGTCGCCGGGCTTTTTCCGGTCACCCCCAGCCCGACCTGACACCACCGACGTGTTCCTCGACGTCGACAACCCCCTGGCGGCGAGTTTCAGACCACGGGAGGTCCGGCAGCGGCGAGCCGGCGAGCTCCGGGTCTGCTCCGGCGAGGTCGGCGGTGCGGGCGCGAGAGAGAGGCGGGAGGAAGACGAAGCCGGCTGGCCCACGTGTCAGCGGCTGAAGAATTTTAAATCGGGATCGGGTGTGGCCGGGATCGTCTGTGCTGGCGCGCAAATACCCTGTGGGCCTCGGTGTGCCGGACACCTCCGCGCTCAACACGTGTTCCCGTGGGCCCCCGAGAGTTTAAACTTTTTTCCCCGATTTTCAGAATTCTTCCAAACTTCAAATCCTCATAACTTTGGCTAGAAAGCTCCAAATCGAGTGAACCAAATTTTGTTGGATTCAGCTCTCTGAGCACTTTCCAGCAAATCATGTTTCACTTCATGAAAATCCTTAATTCTCCATAATTAATTCCTCAAAATTTAAACTTTTTGGAATTTTAACTGGAGAATCCTTTGGAGGAAGATCCTGAAATTTTGCTGGGATGTTCACCAAAATATCCCTGAACTACCATAAAAATTTCAGATCCATTTGAGCTCATTTGTTCCACCTAATGGTGTGATTAGTGAAACTGTTCCAGAGAAAATAGAAAATGTTCAGAAACATTTTCAGAATTTTCTCTGAAATTGATTAGCTCATATCATTAGCTAGGAACCTTCAAATTAAGTGAGACCAACTCCATTAGAACCCTCTGAAAATCTAGTTTTCATAAAGTCATAGTTTGCTTCATGAAAATCCTTAGAACACCCTAAAAGCCTTCAATTATAGTCAAGTACATGATTAATTGTGGAGGGCTCAAATGAGCTTTGCTGCAACAAAAACTTGACCGAGTCTCTTTTTAGGTTGTAACCAAGCCACAGTAAAAGTTTCACAGTCATTGGGTTTGTCTAGTAAGAGTTATAGACTTCACAAGTTTAAAAGTTAATACAACTGAATTTAAATTAATACATGTATTGCTTCTATCATGTAGTCGCTAAGGTCGAGGAGGAACCCGAAGTCCTAGACTTTGTTACTCCAGAGGAAGAGCTAGCCTACGACCAAGAGCAGCAAGGCAAGCTCCGGTTTGCATTAACCTTTTTACAAATTTTTATTGTTTTGAGCACTTACTTGAGTACCATTAATACTTGCATTAGAGTCTTGTTTGGAAACCCAATTGCATAGCCAAGAAAACCATGGGTTGGGTTTAGGATTGCAAACCCCGTTAGCTACTGCAATGCTAAGATATGTAGGATTCGGTACAAGTCAAGTAGTTGGAACTACTCGCGAGCATAGGCTAGAGGCACTCGACTCGGGTAGAGATAGCACATGAGACACATGGCAAGAAAAATGAGACCAAGCGGAGGGTAAGGGCAACAGGACTTTGGGGCCTGTGTGCTGTAGCTCCGCTTGTGTCGATTGAGGACCGAGCCGTGTGCGGGCCTGTTGAACAAGCTAGAACAGTACCAAAGACCTACCGGCTATATGGGAACCGGGAAACTGATGTAACTCGGGTAGCTGGGTGTTGAGGCATAGCTGGTCGTTCAGAGGGTAGGTTGAGAGCTCGAGGTGTAAATCGGCTGGCGGCACTGAGATGCGTGTGTAGAGACCTCTTGCTCAGGACGATTGGACCAGTTCAACATTTGGCTAACGGGTGAAAGGTAGTCGCGTACGGCGTCAGTGATGGTTGTTGTAGGCAACATCGAGTACGGGCGTACGTGACGGGTTGTTCAGGTAACCCTGCAGGTGTACATCGATTATAATCGCCGTCCCTCGCGGTCAGTGAGTAACACTTGTTCACTGTACCGTGACGTAGAAAGAACAGGCTAGTTACATGTTAAAATGTTGCTGATTGAAAGATGGACTTGATTGCTAATGACTTGCTGTAGTTTAGAGCTAACTAAAGTTCATTTCAACTTTGGGCAAAGTACATGAGAGAAATGCGTTTCTTGTTTGATTGCGGCTCTCTCATGTACCTTAGCGTAAGGTTCTCCACAACCTGCTGATAAAACTTGAAAGTAAGGTTCTACTAATTAGGCGAGTCCTTGCAAATGATTTTTTTCCTCATGTAACCCACCACCCCTCATTTAGAAGTTCCATGTTTAGGTGAGACGGGTCAGACTTGCTGAGCCTTCATGCTCACTGCTTGTGTTTGAAGCTTTTGCAGGGTTCTATGAGGAAGGGACTCCCGAAGAGGAGACGGAACCCCAGGAGGGGAACCCCGTCGAGTGGGAGTCGTGCACGCCGCAGAGTTAGTGTGCGTGTGTGCTAGCAAGGACATGTTCAAGGGCTGAATGTGGACTTGATGCGTAGTCTACGCCCGTGAGTGTAGACTGGAACTATTTTGATGTAAACATGTTCATAAACTTGTTTATGTAATAAAATTTCGCTTCCACTTTGTACCTTTGACGTGTGTTATCCGGTGCTGTGCAATGCAGGACCCCTCAGCGTGATCCTGGCTTGACAAGACCGTGGGGTCGTGTCATCATTCTCATACACGAGCAAGCAATACACCAAGCACTCCCGTGGACGTATGGTTTTACGCTCCGGCGCCCTGAACCACGTAAATCCTCGCATCTCTCCTGCCATTGTGCCAAATCCTTCGAGTTCCTATAGCCCCCACCGAAAAAAGAACCTTCGCGGGCTGTTATGAATGTTGCCCTGTCCGGTGTACCCCGCTACAATCTTTGTTGGCCCATGTGTAGCAGTTATGAATGTTGTGTTCGGAGCTATCTTACACACTAATCCTCCACACTGGTCCCACATGCCCATGGCGGAATCAATTCCGTCGCCACACTACCAAGGGGTCAGGACAACAGTGTCCCGGAGTCAGAGCCCCCATCATCGCTGGACCCAACAAGTCACTATGCTGTGACGGCCCTCGCGTGAGCGAGGTGCCAATAGTGGGGGACCTGTTCACCTCTCAGTGCAAATACGTGGTGCACCTTGACTCCAAAGCACTGATAGTATGGCAAAATATGAAGCCCTCATATTCGGCTTGATCACTGCTTTCTCTCTAGGAGAACGGCAGGTGTGGGTTAGGAGGACACTCCCGTCTTGCCATAAAATGAGGCGAGTAAGAGTAGCCCTGTATCGGCCCGCAGCCAGCTCCCTACCTTATCTATATGAGAAAGATGGGGATAGGATTTCGTGCTTTGGAGTGGCGCCACATCCCCTACGCCAACAATGCGGTAGTAGACAACCTTCCAATAAAAGCCTCTGTGTGAGCTCTCCGGTCCCCGAAGGCACCTTTGAAAGGAAGCTACTGCATCATACAGCCTGGCCTGCCAAACCGGGCGAAGGGGGCAAGCCTGGCACCTCAAAACCAGCAGTCCCGGTGGCCCTGCAATCATGACGCTCGCCAAGCATTGTATGCGTCACCGAGGGCTCTGTGCATCCCGGCGCCCAAGATCCGAAAAGCTCAAGTAGGTTCGATGCATGGATCACGGAGGTCTGAACCTACTTGAAGGCCAATATCTTTCCTGATGAACGTGTACCCTCTGAACCGATTGTTCGTACGGCTAGAAGATACACACTGGTAGACAGACATCTCTACCGGTGTGGCGCTGACAGCGATCTATTGCGGTGCATTACCCGGGAGGAGGGCTGCGACATATTCGCAGAGATCCATGAGGGCGAGTGTGGCAACCGCTTTGTTCCACACGTTGGACGGTAAAGCCTTCCGGCATGACTTTTACTGATCGATAGCCCCCCTAGATGCCGTCGAGCTGGTCAAGAGATGCGAAGCACAAAGTTCTGTGCCAAGCAGATCCACACTAGCGCATACGCCGCAAATGACCTTGCCCTCATGACCGTTAGAAGCATGATGGCTGGGCACCTTGGTGCTGCAACTTAGCAGTGTCGGGAAGACGGGCAGCACATGTCCCTGGACAAAGCCTCAACCGAATCCTGGACGACCACATCGCCCAAACTCGGACCATCTCAATAGGGCCATGGTAGTCTGGACCCCTCGGAAAGCCGATGCCCACGCCTTGACCCATCCAGTCTGTTTGGTAGGTGTGCTCCCTCCCCACCAAGTGACCACACCTACCAGGGGGCTATCTCGGCAAATTACGCAGGCAGGGCATCGAGCTGTTTCAACAACGAGCAGAAGATCTAGAGCAATGGCTACGACAAGCTGCAGATAAGTACTGAACCCCCCTAGGGTCCTCGCACCGCCAGGAACCCGGAAGGATGGTAAGCCCCGCTGCCCGGGCGCCCTGAGTGCTTGCGCTGCTAAAGAACAAGGGAAACAAGCTTGAGATATTGACAACGTGGGAACTGTAGTCCCAGCTCTCCCAAGGAGGCCACTCTCGGACCCCAAAAGCCGGCGCCTCCCGAGGATCCTAGAAGTTAGTCGAACTAATTCACTCGACCTCCTAGTAACTCGCACAAGGGGACGATAGCTACCTTGATGGGGGTAAGGGACCCCATGATATCGACGGCATCAAAGGTCAGAGGGCCCCCACGAGAACTGGAAATGGTTCTGCTTACCGGACCCACCGCCAAACGATTGATAGAAGGGAGATCAACAGAACCACCTTTTTCATCAATAAAGAATTACAGGACGCAAAGGACAAAAGAAAGATACAGAGGTCAGGACCTGCCTAAGACTAATCTGCATTGCACCTAAATCGCTCTGCGACGAGGGCTCCCAAGTTCTCGACCTCAGACCGAGCTGCCACCTCCCTCGCAGCAATGGGGCTTGGACGACCGGCTCCAGGGAAACAATGGGGTCCCAGCTTTGGAAGCAAGTCAACACATGGGTTGCCACCTCCTTAGCCAGGGCCTTGCCTTCCGCCTCCAGCTTGTCGATGACAACGTCTTCCAATGCTGCCATCTTCGCGCCCACAGAGTCAAGCACAAGGAGCGCTTGGCTCGTCTCCTGCGAAGGTTCGCCAGCACGCACCGGGCTGAAGCCAAAGGGCACTAGTGCTGATTCGGCACGGCCCAAAAAATCCCAGATTTGCTTGGCATCCGCCGTACGTAAAGCCTAGAGCTCCTGAAGTCCACGTGGTACCACTGTCAAGGCTGCTGCATCGCTCTCGGAGAGTCTTTTCTCCCAATCAGCTAACGCCGCCTCCCGAGCAACAAGCTCATGGGCATGGTGTTGCAGCCTCTCCTCCCGGAATGAGGCATCGAGGTCCGCAGCCAGGAGGTCCTGACACTCTTTCATCTGCCTCTCCTGCTCCTCGTTCAAAGAGGCCTGCTGACGGTCCAGGTTGCCAGCCCGTGACTTCAGTTCGGCCTGCTCCCGCTGCAGGCGCAATGAAGATTCCTCCTTATCCTCCGCTAGCTCACGCTCGCCTACTGCGATCTCATGGCGAGCCAGCGTCAGCCATAGCTCCTCCAGAGTTGTGAGGCAGGCATTAGCCGCCTGCTGGGCCTCGTTGGCTTCTGCCAAGAGCTTGCGGGACTGCTTGTCCAACCGATCGACCAAGTCCCGCTGCCGGTTAGTCAGTTCTTGTTCCTCCCGCAGGCGGGCCTCTTGCGACTCCAACCTCCTCCGTGTTTCGCGGGTCCAGAAGTTGAGTAGCCTTTCCAACCACTGAGGCGCTCCTCCTCCTGCTGAAAGGATTCTCACTCCTGATCGGGCACCAGCAGAACTCGGCGGAGGCTTGCCTGAGCCGAGGCTACAGCCTCAGACAGGGGGATCCGCTCGACATGTGCCGTAGGCTCCCGAGCACCGCCCTCCGGGTTATTGTTAGCCGGCGTAGCACGCACCAAGACGTAGGGACCCAGGGAAGCTTCGGCTTGGCCCTCGGAAGGAGGCAGGAGAGCTCCCGGCAGAGGAATACTACCCCCCGGGATAGGGGCCGTGGCATCCGACGCCCCCTCATCAGCGACAGGAACGGGCTCGCCACCATGTACCAGAGAAACCTCGCCAGCCTCAGCCGGCCCAAAGCTAGGTCCCTGAGCTAGGATGGACGGACCTTCATGGCTGGGGTCCGCCACACCAGGGACAGCCGATGAGATATCTTCAGAAGCGTCAGGCGGCATGGACGTCGCCGGTGGACCGCTGGGCACCCAGGGTGCCAGAACACTCCCAGAAACACCTGTGGATGGAGCCCTGCGTAAAAGATGTGGTCAGCAGATAACGTTAAATCATAACCAAAAGCAGCAAGGGCTAGCCTCGTATGACCTACCTGGGGCCGGCGAAGCTCCATGAAACTGCACGGAGGAGCTTGACCGGGCCTCTGGAGCCATCGGACCCCCCGGTTGCAGCCGGCCTCTTCGTTGACATCGGAGGCGGAGGAGCTGCAGACGACCCCTCTGAGGGTTTAGCTGCAGGACCAGCTATGCCGCCACCGACCTCGTCCTCCAGTTCAACCGCTACGGGCGCCACGAGGCCAGGAGCCGAGGTAAAGGCCCTGTCTGAGCGCATCAGCCTCCGCTTCTTCCCGAAGGGGCTGGGCTGAGGGGCTGCTGGCGCCTTCCCCCTATTCTTGACCAGAGCTGAGGTAGAGGGGGTCGGAGCCACAGAGTTCGGCGCGGCAGTGTTTGCAGCAGCAGGGGCCGAAGCAGAAGAAGCAACCCTCCCGTCACACACTCCGGTTATCTCGGGGATTGCTGCTCCTCCTGGAGCGTCATCAGCCTGCCGGGGAGCAATGGCCACGCCGTCCAGCGTCGGCATCGACCTTAGGAGCTGCGATCTCAACCCCTGGTCCATGAAGATAGGTAAGCACGACGCCAGTGGGTTGACAAGGTCATCAGAGACACCGCTGTTTCCAACGTCGGCGCACAGTCTTGCCAACATGGAGTCAAGGAGCTCCTTCTCTAAGTTGGTGCCGAGGCCGCACTCTAGGCGAGATGGGTCATTCTCGCCGGAGTACGTCCAAGCTGCACGACGGTGATTCTGGAGGGGAGCAATGCGCTGACTCAGAAAGTCAGCCAAAACCATCAGTGAAGACAACCCCCGGTCCGCCAAGAACTTGAATCTAGCAAGTACAGGAGGGTAGGCGCTCTGAGGGCGGGACATCCTCTCCCAGCTGGTCCGTGTGGTCGAAGAAGGAGAAGTCGGCAGTTCCAGCCGGTCATGGGCGCGGTCTTCACAATGACCCAGTCATCCCTCCAGTTCTCCCACTTGCTGGAAGAAAGGGAGGAGATGTACGTCGCCAATGATCTTGTGCGATGCTGAAAGCAGTAAGCCCCCAGGAAGCTTGAACTCCTCCCCGACAACCGCAGGACGAAGAACGCCCGAAACAGTCGCACCGATGGCCGCACCCCCACGAACATTTCACAGAGATGGACGAAGATTGACACAAGCATGAGGGAGTGCGGCGTCAGGTGCTGCATCTGGAGTTTGTAGAAATCAAGCAAGGCCAGGAAGAAGGAAGAAGCGGGGAAGGCGAGCCCCGCTAGCATTTACCCGGTGAAAATGACGACTTCACCGGGCTGAAGGCCTGTAAGTCGGAGGAACCAGCAGCGAATCCTCCCATCATACTGAGGCGCTTGCCAACCGATCAGGCGCCTCACACGCCCCACATCGTCAGCACTTCGGAGACAGGACTCGTGGAGGTTCGATGCCATTGGACCAGGAGTAGAAAGCAAGAAGATGAAGCGCAAGGAAGAAGATGGAGGAGAAGACTCCTGCTAGCAGCAGAGGGTCTCTTTATTTGCCCCAGGTCCTGCGAGAACCACCAATCGAGATGTGCCCAAAATAATCGTGCCCGCACCAACCGAACCATCAAGAGTGGAGGTACAGGGCCCACTCGACAGGCAGATTGAGCAAAGGGTAGAGCGGTTAAGGTACGAAAAGATGGTTCCCTAATAAATCCTGGCAAGGGGAAGAGCAGGGGTCGTGCAGAGAACCGACGCATGCGATGCAGCGGTTGTGCGAAACGTGCACCCCCCATGACGCTCTAACAATGAAGAAGCGCCTGTTCGTGATGACAGAGGAATCCCTTTGACCGAGGACAGGCAATCTCTTCGTCTCCTAGGAACAACCGTTCGTTCGCTATGCTGGATTCACGCCGCTTCTTCAATTCCCGAAAAATTGAAAGACCAAACCCATGACACGGAAGAGATTGGGGCCCCACCTGCAGGCTCAAAGTCTCCCTCAAGATGGGCCCGGGGGCCACTGTCGGTACCCTGCGAACCAGGTACCCCCGCGTAGTGGGTAAAAAGCACCTGGGCCCCGCCTTCCCAGCTTAGGCGGTTCCCAGCATAGGCCATGCACCCTATGCCATGGGCAGTCCCAGAATTGCAGCGTGTCTTCAGGCTGTGAGACTGACTACCAGCCGAGTGTGGCTCGGGGGCCGACACGTGTCCAGTAGAGCCGGACCCCATCCTACACTAAGGAGGGCTCCGGCGCTACCACATGCCCGATCCTCCAAGTCGCACCCCTCGGCCGGAGAGGGCTCTGGAGGAGTCATGCGTCCTACAGCTCCGGATCTGACCTCCATCATTGAGACCTCCGGTGCTACCAAGTGGGCAGCGACTCCGGACGTACCTTCCCCCTGAGGGAAGGCTCCGGAGGTGCCACGTGTCCCGCAGCCCCGGATCCGACCTCCAGAATGGGAGGGCTCCGGTGCTGCCGCATGCACAACAACTCCATACCACCCACTACTCCATGAGACGACTCCGGTAGAGACGCGTGTCTCGGGTGCCATCCGCCCAAACTTCACCTCAGCAGGCAACGGGCAGATAGACCGGGAGTAATGAGGAAGGTGCATTGTCAGGCCAAGCATTCAAGGATTGCGCCTTCCCCAGAAACATGGTGCATGATGCGCGCCTCCGTTCCCCGACTGCACACCATTACGGTGAAAGACAGTGAGGTGAGGCATGACGGCGCAACAGTGTCGCCCAACGGTGCAGAGCCGCCTAACAGGGCCAGGAGACGCGGCGACAAGACGGGGACTTTATCATCACCTGCCACCCGGGCAGGGGCGCCCGGCGGGACAGCCGGTGCACCGTAACTCCATAGACAGTGACAATACATGTATCTGTAAATACTCATAGTTTATGATAGGAGACAGATAGCTGCAGGGCGACATGTTGGGCCCCGAGCTGCATTATAACTGCCCCGGCCTTGAGCTATAAAAGGACTGGGGCAGCCTCCGGACAAGGGGTTCGCGACCTAGCCTACTCATTCTCATACGCGAGCAAGCAATATACCAAGCACTCTCGTGACGTAGGGTTTTACGCTCCGGCGTCCTGAACCACGTAAATCCTCGTGTCTCTCCCGCCATTGTGCCAAATCCTTCGAGTTCCTCTAGCCCCCACTGAAAAAAGAACCTCCACGGGCTGCTTCCTAGAAGACCAGGGGAAGTGTCGTAGCAAACACTTCAACAGACGGGATCGTGACGGAATACACGTCCGGATGGTGCAACTTGATGGTTTTGCATGCGCGGATGACCATCTAGGTCAAAATCGGGAAACTCGGGAAAACTCACAAACTCGGGTCCCTGGCGGCCGAACAAGACCTTGACGGAATACACATCCAGATGGTTCAACTTGATGCTTTTGCATGCGCGGATAGCCATTTTGGTCCAAATCAGGAAAGTCGGTAAAACTCACGAATTCGAGTCCCGGACGGCCAGATATGACCTTGACGGAATACACGTTCCGATGGTGCAACTTGATGGTTTTGCATGTGCGGATGGCCATCTGGGTCAAAATAGACAAAGTCGGGAAAGTCGGTTAAAAACACGAACTCGGTTCCCGGGAGGCCGGATGGGACCTTGTCGAATTACACGTCCGGATGGTCCAACTTGATGGATTTTCATGCGTGGATGGCCATCGGGTTCACAATCGGGAAATTCAAGAAAGTCGGTAAAACTTACGAACTTGGTTCCCTGGCGTCCGGACAGAACCTATACATGTCCGGACGGTGCAACTTGATGGTTTTGCATGCGTTGATGGCCATCCGGGTCAAATCCGAGAAAGTCGGGAAAGTTGGTAAAACTAATGAACTCGGGTCCCATGCGGCCGGACGGAACCTTGACGGAACACACATCTCGACGGTGCAACTTGATGGTTTTGCATGCGCGGATTGACATCTGGGTCAAAATCGAGAAAGTAAGGAAAGTCGGTAAAACTCACGAACTCGGGTCCCGGGCAACGAGATGGGACGTTGACGGAATACACGCGTGGATGGTGCAACTTGATGGTTTTGCATGCGCGGTTGGCCATCTGGGACGAAATGGAGAAAGTCGGGAAAGTCGGTAAAACTCACATAGTCGGGTCTTGGGTGGCCAGACGGGACCTTGATGGAATAGACGTCAGGATGGTCCAACTTGAAGGTTTTTCATGCGTGGATAGCCATCGGGGTCAAAATCTGGAAAGTCGAGAAAGTCGGTAAAATTCCTGAACTCGGGTCTCGAGCAGCTGGATGGGGCCTTGACGGAATACACCTCGGAACGGTTCAAATTGATGGTTTTGCATGCGTGGATGGCCATCTGGGTCGAAATTGGGAAATTTAGTAAACTCATGAACTCGGGTCTCGGGACGCCGAACTGGAGCTTGACGGACTACACGTTCAGATGGTGCATCTGGAAGATTTTGCATGCGCGGATGGCCATCTGAGTCAAAATCGGGAAAGTCGGTAAAACTCAATAACTTGGGTCCCGAGCGACTAGACGGGACCTTGACGGAATACACGTTTGGATTGTGTAACTAAATTGTTTTGCATGCGCGGTTGGCCATCTAGGTCAAAATTAGAAAAGTTTGTAAAACTCATGAACTCGGGTCCCATGCGGACGGACAGAAACTTGACGGAATACACGTCCCTAGGTTAACCTTCATGGTTTTGCATGCGCGGATGGTCATCTGGGGCAAAATTGGGAAAGTTGGTAAACCTCATGAACTCGGGTCCCGGGCGGCCAGATGGGACCTTGATGGAATACACGTGTGGATGGTGCAAGATGATGGTTTTTTATGCGGGATGGCCATCTGTGTCGAAATTGAGAAAGTCGGAAAAGTCGGTAATACTCACGAACTCGGGTCTCGGACTGCTAGACAGGGCCTTGACGGAATGTACGTCCGGACGGTTCAACTTGATGATTTTGCATGCGCGGATGGTCATCTAGGTTGAAATTGGGAAAGTTAGGAAAACTCATGAACTCGGGTCCCGGGGCGCCGGACTGGACCTTGACGGAATACACGTTCAGATGGTGCAACCGAAAGGTTTTGCATGTGCGGATGACCATCTGAGTCAAAATCGGGAAAGTCAGTAAAACTTACTAACTCGGGCCCTGAGCGACCAAACGGGACCATGATGGAATACACATTCGGACGAAGCAATTTGATGGTTCTGCATGTGCGGATGGCATTCTAGGTTCAAATCAGAAAAAGTCAGCAAAACTCACGAACTCGGGTCCCGGGTAGCCGGACGGGACCTTGATGGAATACACGTCCGGATGGTGCAACTTGATGGTTTTGAATGCGCTGATGGCCATCTGAAATCGGGAAACTCGGGAAAAGTCACAAACTCGGGTCTCGGGCGGCCGGACAAGACCTTGATAGAATACACATCCGTACGGTTCAACCTGATGGTTTTACATGCGCGGAGGTCCATCTGGGTCAAAATCGAAAAAATTGGGAAAGTTGGTGAAACTCACAAACTTGGGTCCCCGGCGGTCGGATGGGACATAAACGGAATACAGGTTCGGATGGTGCAACTTGATGGTTTTGCATGCGCGAATGGCCATCTGGTCAAAGTCGAGAAAGTCGGTAAAAGTCACGAACTCGGGTCCCGGGAGGCCGGACGGGACCTTGACGGAATAGAAGTCCGCATGGTCCAACTTGATGGTTTTTCATGCGTGGATGTCCATCGGGGTCAAAATCAGGAATGTCGAGAAAGTCGGTAAAACTCAGGAACTCGGGTCCCGGGCGGTCGGATGGAACCTTGACGGAATACACGTCCGGACGTTGCAACTTGATGGTTTTGCATACGCGAATGGCCATCGAGGTCGAAATTTTGAAAGTCAAGAAAACTCATGAACTCGGGTCTTGGGACTCCGGACAGGACCTTGACGGAATACACGTGGGGATGGTGCAATTGGAAGGTTTTGCATGTGCCGATTGTTCTATGGGTCAAAATCCGAAAATTCAGAAAGTCGGTAAAACTCACTAACTCAGGTCCCGTGCGACCGGATGGGACCTTGATGGAATACACGTTCGGACGGTGCAACTGGATGGTTTCGCATCCTCGGATGGCCATCTGGGTTAAGATCAGGAAAGTAGGGAAAGTCGGGAAAACTCACGAAATTCGGTCTCGGGTGGATGGACGGGATCATGACGGAATACACGTCCGGGTGATGCAACTTGATGGTTTTGCATGCGCGGATGACCATCTGGGTCGAAATCAGGAAACTCGTAAAACTCGGGTCCCTGACGGCTGGACAAGACCTTGAAGGAATACACGTCCGGATGGTTCATGTAAGGGCCTCAGTTTTTGACACATATTTGAAGTGTTCATCACCAGACACACACACCTCATTGAAGCAAGATGATGAACACAAATGAAGAGCAAGTAACCACCATCAACATGCTCATTAGAAAACAAACTCACATATTGCAAAAGTGGTATTTCCCACATGTGATATAGAGGGGCTGGACATGTGAAAACTCCAACACTTTGCTAAGGATGTCCATGCCAAGTTTCACCCAAATGTAAAACCTTTTTGAGGTCATTTTGGGTATAGTTAGAAAGAGGGCAGTTTGAAACCATATTCAAATTCAAACTGTTTTTATCCCATGAATTCAAAAGTTGGAAGCATATTCTTATTCAGCACATTTTTGTGAGCACACACACCAATTTTCACTCCATTTGGAGTTCATCTTGACATAAGCTAAGTGGGACAAATTCAAACTTTATTTGAATTCAAAACTGAACTTGTGATGAAATTCATTCAAACTAAACCTGTCGAAGTGTTCAGTCGACACTTCCCCGGGCCTGCACTGGGCAGCCCGCGGAGGTTCTTTTTTCGGTGGGGCTAGTCCCTTGCGGAGAGCTTGCGCGGATGGACGAGTTAGTAAGAGCTTGACACACAGAGTTTTATGTGGTTCAGGCCGCTGGAGCGTAAAACCCTACGTCCACGGCGAGCTATGGAGCTCGCTGTATTGCTTGCTGCTCAGGGCCGGAGTCCTGAGCTTGGGGGTGAGTTACAGCTTGGGAGTGTATGGCTAGCGTATGAGTTGCAGAGTGCGAACCCAGGGTGCTGATGGCTAGAGTGCGAACCCCTGCTAACGTCGCCTACCCGAGCCTTTTATAGTCCAAGACTCGGGTGACTTACAAGGGGGGCCGGGACCCGACAGGTGGTCCCGGGGAGATTGACTGATATCTACCGTATCTGCAGTTATGCCGGTAGTTGTCTCTGCCGAAGGCTTCTGAGTCTTTGTCTTGTAGCTCTGCCCATGCCGCATGCTAGTCGTAGTGGGTGATGACGGCGAGGGCGGCATGGGATGTCTTGTCGCTGCGTTTATTGGCTGGCAGCCTCTGACACTGCGCGCCAGTCTGTGATGTGACTGGGCGCAACGGCACCTGACAGAGGCGTGCTCCGCGTCTCCGCGTCTTGGGAAGGTATGGGGCGTCTTTACGCCCGCTGCCTATCGCTCGGGGGCAGGCAGCGCCGTTCTGCTGGCCACGTGGCGGGCCCGAAGCCCTCCTCAGAAGAGAGGGGGGTCCGGCCCTGCAGGACACGTGGAGCCTTCGGACCTCTCCCCGCGGAGGGGGAGGTTCGGCTTCTGTTGGCCACGTGGTGAGCCCGGAGCTCCTTTCTGAGGAGAGGGAGGTCCGGCCTCTCCGGACACGCGGCACCTTCGGACCTCTCTCCCGTGGAGGGGGAGGTCCGGCTTCTGTATGCCACGTGGTGGGCCCGGAGCTCTCTTCTGAGGAGAGGGAGGTCCGGCCCCGCTGGACGCGTGGCGCCTTCGGAGCTCTCCCTACGGAGAAGGGCGAGATCCTTAGACATTTTCCCCTGTGCGCGGGGGTACCCCATATCAAGGGTACCGACAGTGGCCCCCGGGCCCATCTCAGGGGAGATAGCGAGCCCGAGGTAGGACCTTCGTCTCTTCTGATCCGCGCACTTTCTTGTCTTGAGTACTCACTGTGCTGGCAGGGTCTTGACGGCTTCGGTGTTCAGCCTCTTAGGAGAGGGTGAAGCCTGGCATCGGAGCTCGGCCCGGCTGTGGGGGCGGAGGTCCGGAAGTCATCGGAGCTCAGGCCAGCGAAGGGCGTGAGGTCCGGCATTAGCGCTCGCCTCTGAAAGGAGGGCGAGGGCTGGCCTTGGAGCTCGGCCCAGCTGTGGGGGCGGAGGTCCGGAACTGCTCAGTGGTCCCCCCTTTCCTATCCCTTAGTCTCATTTGGCTTACTGTCCCAGGCCGGAATACGGGGCTTGGGTAATCCAGTGCACTTGGTCCCGGAGGTCTGGCCCCAGCCCCAGTCAGGGTGTAACCGCCCGGCCCCTTGGTACTCAGACCGTAGCGCCGGGAGGTAGAGTGCGCATGCTTTGGGTGCAAGACCGGGCAAAGCAAGGCTCCTGACCCCCCGTTCTAGCGTAGGTCTTTTCTCGGAGGAGACCAGCTGGTGGTGCAGTACCCTTATAGGGGGAGATCCAAAAGGCCACCGAGCCTCTGGCAGGTACCCCAAGCACTACCGCCTTCGGCAGGATGGCAAATATCGACTATGCATGAGAACCAGAAAGAGGAGCCGAGTGTACAATGGACGCACACTGTCTAGAGCGTGGGGAGGTGTTCATATAAATTAATGCGTAATTTAAATAAACACCTAAGTAAGCATGGTGAACTTACTGGGTAGAGTCGGAGCGCCTGTCTTCACACAGAGCGGGTCATGCGTGGCTTCGTCGTACGTCGGACACGGGGGGACCCCCATGGCTATATCAGGGGGAAGCATGGCTTCGGCCCCACATACCATGTGGAAGGGTAGTTCC
The DNA here is from genome assembly GCA_030760725.1 of Neostapfia colusana. Classification (NCBI taxonomy): domain Eukaryota; kingdom Viridiplantae; phylum Streptophyta; class Magnoliopsida; order Poales; family Poaceae; genus Neostapfia; species Neostapfia colusana. The sequence goes on along the minus strand of JASWHV010000002.1, from coordinate 105,938,466 downwards.
CGTGACCCGGCCCTGGGAAGTCCAGCTGGCCCTCGACATGGAGGAGCCGGTATCCCCCGACAGCTCTGGGTGCGCGTCTGCAACGGTTGTGTGGGTCTGCTTGGCGTGGACCTGGCACGCATTGCATCCCTAACCGGTTTGACGGCGTCCATGTGGCTCTCGGTCAGTAGGAGCCATGCCGGGTGGCTTAACCGACCAACGTGCGGGACGATGAGCGTTCCCAGCACTCGCCTCCTTGGACTACTGCGAGCTAATCGCAGCCTTCCTCCTGGGTTATGCACCGCAATAGGATGTCGTGGCGCCACGCCAGTAAAGATGCCAGCACGTAGCACTTAGCCATCCGCACCACCCGTTCAGCGGATGCACGTTCATCAGGATGGATGTCCTTCAAGGAGTCCCTGACCTCCGTGGTCCATGCATCGGGACTACTTGAGCTTCTGGATCTTGAGCACTGGGTTGCACGGAGTTCCCAGTGACTCTTACGATCCTTTGGCGGCATCCAGGGCCGCCGGGACTGCCTAGCTTCAAGGCACTGGTTCAGCCCCCTTCGCCCGGCTCGGCGGGCCGGGCTGTGGACCGCAGCAACGTCCTCTCGAAGACTCCTTCATGCGCAGGGGCTCCGACGGAGGCTTTCGCTGAGAGGTCGTCAGCTGCGGCCGTGCAAGCGTGCGGTACATGGCGCAGGTCCAAGGCGAGGAATTCTTTCTCCAACATCCGCACGTGAAGCAGATAAGCAGCTAGCTGTGGGTCATTGCAGGGGCATTCACCCTTAACTTGCTTGATAACTAGCTGGGAGTCGCCCTGTGCCAACAACTGGCGAGCGCCCAGAGACAGGACTGTCTTTTAGGCCAAAGATGAGTGCTTCATACTCTGCCAAGTTGTTGGTTGCCTTGGAATTGAGACGCACCATGTACCCAGACTGCTCCCCCGATGGCATGAGAAGCAGTATGCCGGCACCGGCCCCCTGCTTTCGCGAGGAGCCGTCGAAGAAGAGCGTCCAGTGAGGCCCGGTGAAGACCGGAGCTCGGTACTTTGGTTCACCGTCTTCGTGGCCCCCTGGGTCAGCCTTCGTTGGCGTCCACTCAGCCACGAAGTCAGCCAGTGCTTGGCTCTTGGCTGTCTGACGTGGTCGGGATCCCAGCTTGAACTCCGCCGTCTTCGGGCTGTCTTCCGGCTTCGGAAGCTGGCAGTGAGTGCCAGCTCTGCCCTCCGGCTGCTCTGGCGCACTTGTCCGCCAGGCTGAAGGGCTCGGAGGCATCGCAGACCTCTCTGGTTGCAAGCCTCCCAAGCATCTTCTTGTCCTGGACACTGTCGAAGTGCCGCCGCCACAGAAGCACTTTGAATATGCGGAATGGTGTTGCGTACCTGGGAGAACCGCTGGAAGAAGGAGCGCAGCGACTCCCCAGGTTGTTGCTTGATGGCTTGGAGGTCAAGCTCCGTGCAGGGACGGGTGTAGGAGCTGTCGAAGTTGGCGATGAACTGCCGGCAGAGCTCTCCCCAGGAAGTTATGGAACCCTGAGGGAGGTTCATTAGCCAAGACCGGGCTGGGCCGGTCAAGGCGACGGGGAAGTAGCTTGGCCAGGACGGCCTCATCCCCTCCTGCGGCAAGTACGGCGGTGGAGTAGATCTGGAGGAACCCCGCCGGGTTGACGCTGCCGTCGTACTTCTCGGGCAGGTGCGGCCGAAACTTGCTCAGCCACCTCGTGAAGCGGAGGTGGGGCTCCAGGGCCGTACATCCTGCCCCTGTTGCTGCAGGTGTTGGTGCCGCGAACGCTTGGTTCGCCGCTGGCACAGTGTACCCCGGTATGGGCAAGGCTGCGCCATAGACCGGGGGCGCCGTTTGCAGGACATATGGCTGTTGCATATGCTGCATGGCGTATGTCTGGGGCAGAGTTCGCATGGCGAAAGTCTGCGCCTCAGGCAGGGTTCAGGCAGTCGTCATGCTGGCGCCGGCCTCTTGGCTGCGACGCCTTTCTTGTCGCCGCTCGAGGAACATTCGGGCGTCTTGGCCCAGGTGGCATCGTTCCAGCTCAGTCCTCAGGTCCGTCGACGGAAGCCTGGTGGAGCTGGAATCCGCCGTCTGTCCGTCAACTGTTGGCGTGCGCGTCAGTGACACAGCCGGTTGGCCGGAGCGTCGTCCCCGCCGAAGTCAAGGGTTTGCGGTGGCGACGACAAGACGGTCTACCTCGCGAATCCACTGCTGGGTCGCTGCCTGAGGCGCGTCCCCAGCAGGCAGATTGTACAGTAGCGCTCTTGTTGCAGCTAGCGCACCCCCGCCGGGTACGCCCAGCGCTACTGAAGACCTGACGCTGGTTGGAGCCTGCATTGCCGGGGTCGGCGCTGCCAGAGCCGGTTGCTGGCTCCCAGTGCAGGTACTGGTGCCGCGAACGCTTGGTTGCGCCTGGCACAGTGTACCACGGTACGGGCAAGGTTGCGCCATAGGCCGGGGACGCTGCTTGCAAAGCACATGGTTGTGGCTTATGTTGTGCGGCGTACGCCTGGGGCAGAGCTCGTGTAGCGAAGGTCTGCCCTCCAGGCTGGGTCGAGGCCGACGTCATGTTATCGCCAGCCTCTTGAGTGCGACGTCTTTCTCGACGTCGCTCGAGGAACACTCAGGCATCTTGGCCCAAGTGGCACCGTTCCAGCTCTGTCCTCAGGTCCGTCGACGGAAGTTTGGTGGAGCTGGAACCCGCCGTCTGCCCGTCAACCGTTGGCGTGCGCGTCAGCGGCACAGCCGGTTGGCCAGAGCGTCGTCCCCGCCGAAGTCAATGGTTTGCGGCGGCGACGACAAGACGGTCTACCTCGTGAATCCACTGCTGGGTCGCTGCCTGAGGCGCGTCCCCAGCAGGCGGATTGTGCAGTAGCGCCCTTGCTGCTGCTAGCGCATCCCCACCGGGTACGCCGGGTGCTACTGAAGGCCTGACGCTGGTTGGAGCCTGCATTGCCGGGGTCGGTGCTGCCAGAGCCAGTTGCTGGCTCCCAGCTTGCCCTGACACACTCCGTCTTGAGTGTGTCATCATGTACTCTCCCCTGGTCACGGTTTGCCGCGGACGCAGGGGGGGAGAGTTTGCCGCTGAAGGAAGCTTGGTCATCTTCGTCGACGGAAACTCGTCACGCAAGGGGAAAAGCCCCCTACCTGGCGCGCCAAATGTCGAAGTGTTCAGTCGACACTTCCCCCGGGCCTGCACTGGGCAGCCCGCGGAGGTTCTTTTTTCGGTGGGGCTAGTCCCTTGCGGAGAGCTTGCACGGATGGATGAGTTAGTAAGAGCTTGACACACAGAGTTTTACGTGGTTCAGGTCGCCGGAGCGTAAAACCCTACGTCCACGGCGAGCTATGGAGCTCGCTGTATTGCTTGCTGCTCAGGGCCGGAGTCCTGAGCTTGGGGGTGAGTTACAGCTTGGGAGTGTATGGCTAGCGTATGAGTTGCATAGTGCGAACCCAGGGTGCTGATGGCTAGAGTGCGAACCCCTGCTAACGTCGCCTACCCGAGCCTTTTATAGTCCAAGACTCGGGTGGATTACAAGGGGGGCCGGGACCCGACAGGTGGTCCCGGGGAGATTGACTGATATCTACCGTATCTGCAGTTATGCCGGTAGTTGTCTCTGCCGAAGGCTTCTGAGTCTTCGTCTTGTAGCTCTGCCCATGCCGCATGCTAGTCATAGTGGGTGATGACGGCGAGGGCGGCATGGGATGTCTTGTCGCTGCGTTTATTGGCTGGCAGCCTCTGACACTGCGCGCCAGTCTGTGATGCGACTGGGTGCAACGGCACCTGACAGAGGCGTGCTCCGCGTCTCCGCGTCTTGGGAAGGCGCGGGCCTTGAATACCTTGTACGGACAAGGTATGGGGCGTCTTTATGCCCGCTACATATCGCTCGGGGGCAGGCAGCGCCGTTCTGCTGGCCACGTGGCGGGCCTGGAGCCCTCCTCAGAATAGAGGGGGGTCCGGCCCCGCGGGACATGTGGAGCCTTCGGACCTCTCCCCGCGGAGGGGGAGGTTCAGCTTTTGTTGGCCACGCGGCGAGCCCGGAGCTCCTTTCTGAGGAGAGGGAGGTCCGGCCTCTCCGGACATGCGGCACCTTCGGACCTCTCTCCCGCGGAGGGGGAGGTCTGGCTTCTGTATGCCACGTGGTGGGTCCGGAGCTCTCCTCTGAGGAGAGGGAGGTCCGGCCCCGCTGGACGCGTGGCGCCTTCGGAGCTCTCCCTGCGGAGAAGGGCGAGATCCTTAGGCATTTTCCCCTGTGCGCGGGGGTACCCCATATCGAGGGTACCGACAAAACCCAATTTGAATTCTAATCAATTCAAATGGCTCATGGGTGGATAATTTGAATCACCAGGGGTATTATGGGGCTCACTGTTTACAACAGTGATTAGGAGTAAATTTCAGAGGTTAAAACCCTGGGTGGGACCCACATGTCATAGAGAGAAGGAAGCAAAACTTGCACACAAAGTCACAGCCTCGGTGGGAAATTCCACCGAGCAGCTGTCGGCTGTGCCACAGAGCAGCCACCGGCGCCACCAGCTGCTTCCCCTCTACGCGCGCTGGCGTCCAGGGCGGCTTGATCGCGCCCCCACACGACCGGCACCACCTCAGCCGAGCAGGAGTCGGCCGGCTTTATCTCCTCGCGTGCAAACCCGAGCAGCGGCATTGTTTCTCGCCGCAGCTCTCTGCTCAATCGGGAAAACCGGCAAACAATCTCCTCCTTCGTCCCTGAGCTGCTAGACAGCAATCTGAGCTCACACTCCACCTCCCCAACGCTAGAAACCCCGAGCTCCGACTTCCTGTGCCCGAAAACGATCGCCACCGTGGCGACCTAGCCTCAGCCGAGAGTCAAGCGCCCGTGGACAACGTCCCACAGGCATTTTCACGGTCCAGCAAGAGAGGCAATAGGAGCGTGCGACCACCGTGCTGCTCTCCTCCAAGTTTGGAAGCAAACCGTGAAGAATCCACGGTGAATTCTCAGTTTTTGCTCCGGCGACCTTAAACTGAGCTTCCGGTACGGATCCTTCAAATTCTCGCTCTATGATCCTTCTCTAGCTATCAAATCTTGCACATAGACGCTGGACTAGCCGGCGATCAAGTTCTTTTCTGCATCCGTGGCATGAAACTGTCTAGGAGGGATGAATTTCGAGCTCGATCAAGGGCGGTCATGGCGGGCACGATCGGTCACACGGTGCCGACCGAATTGCCGCCATCTTTGAACCCTTTTGACACCTTGTCGAGCTTCCTAGAGGTACACTGATGTTGTAGGACCGATTGTTTGAGGTTTTGGCGGGTTAGAATTCACGGTCGACGGCGCTGAACCTCAACCGATGCCGCGGCACGTCGCCGGGCTATTTCCGGGCACCGCCAGCCCGAACTGACACCACCGACGCGTTCCTCGATGTCGACAACCCCCTGGCGGCAAGTTTCAGACCATGGGAGGTCCGGCAGCGGCGAACCGGCGAGCTCCGGGTCTGCTCCGGCGAGGGCGGCGGCGCGGGCGCGCGGGCGCGTCGAGAGGTAGACGAAGCCGGCTGGCCCACGTGTCAGCGGCTGAAAAATTGAAATCGGGATCGGGTGTGGCCGGGATCGGCTGTGCTGGCACGCAGGAACCCCGCAGACCACGGTGTGCCATCGCCTCGGCGTGCGACGCGTGTCCCCGGGGCCCACCCGCGAGTTTAAACTTTTCCCCGATTTTCAGATTTCCTTCAAACTTCAAATCCTCATAACTTTGGCTAGAAAGCTCCAAAACGAGTGAACCGAATTTTGTTGGATTCAGCTATCTGAGCACGTTCCAGCAAATCAAGTTTCACTTTATGAAAACCTTTATTTCACCAGAATTAATTCCTCCAAGTTTAAATTGTTTGGAATTTTAACTGGAGAATCCCTGGGGGGAAAATCATGAAATTTTGCTGGGATGTTCAGCAAAATATCCCTGAACTACCATAAAAATTTCAGACCCATTTGAGCTCATTTGATCCACCTAATGGTGTGATTAGTGAAACTGTTCCAGAGAAAATAGAAAATGTTCAGAAACATTTTCAGAATTTTCTCTGAAATTATTTAGCTCATATCTTTAGCTAGGAACCTTCAAATTAAGTGAGACCAACTCCATTAGAACCATCTGAAAATATAGTTTTCAGAAAGTCATAGTTTGTTTCATAAAAATCCCTAGAACACCCTAAGAGTGCCAATTAAGGTCAAGTGCATGATTAATTGCGGAGGGCTAAAATGAGCTTTGCTGCAACTAAAATTTGACCAAGTCTCTGTTTAGGTTGTAACCAAGCCACAGTAAAAGTTTCACGGTCATTGGGCTTGTCTAGTAAGAGTTATAGACTTCACAAGTTTAAAAGATAATACAACTGCATTTAAATTAATACATGTATTGCTTCTATCATGTAGTTGCTAAGGTCGAGGAGGAACCCGAAGTCCTAGACTTTGTTACTCCAGAGGAACAGCTAGCCTACGACCAAGAGCAGCAAAGCAAGCCCCGGTTTGCATTAACCGTTTTTACAAATTTTTATTGTTTTGAGCACTTACTTGAGTATTATGATTCTTTGCATTAGAGTCTTGTGTGGAAACCCAACTGCATAGCCAAGAAAACCATGGATTGAGTTTAGGATTTACCAATCCCGTTAGCTACTGCAATTCTAAGATAGAGTAGGATTCGGTACAAGTCGAGTAGTTGGAACTACTCGTGAGAATAGGCTAGAGGCACATCGCTCGAGTAGAGATAGCACATGATACACATGGCAAGAAAGATGAGACCGAGCGGAGAGTAAGGGCAGCAGGACTTTAGGGCCTGTGCGCTGTAGCTCCGCTTGTGTCGATTGAGGACCGAGCCGTGTGCGGGCCTGTTGAACAAGCTAGAACAGTACCGAAGACCTACCGGCTATATGGGAACCGGGAAACCAATGTAACGCGGGTAGCTGGGTGTTGAGGCATAGCTGGTCGTTCAGAGGGTAGGTTGAGAGCTCGAGGTGTAAATCGGCTGGCGTCACGGAGATGCGCGTGCAGAGACCTCTTGCTCGGGACGATTGGACCGGTTCAACATTTGGCTAACGGGTGAAAGGTAGTTGCGTACGGCGTCCGTGATGGTTGTTGTAGGCAACATCGAGTACGGGCGTACGTCGGGTTGTTCGGGTAACCCTGCAGGTGTAAATCGATTATAATCGCCGTCCCTCGCGGTCAGTGAGTACCACTTGTTCACTGTACCGTGACGTAGAAAGAACAGGCTAGTTACATGTTAAAATGTTGCTGATTGAAGGATGGACCTGATTGCTAATGATTTGCTGTAGTTTAGAGCTAACTAAAGTTACTTTTAAACTTTGGACAAAGTACATGAGAGAAATGCGTTTCTTGTTTGATTGCGGCTCTCTCATGTGCCTTAGCGTAAGGTTCTCCACAACCTGCTGCTAAAACTTGAAAGTAAGGTTCTACTAATTAGGCGAGTCCTTGTAAATGATTTTACCTCATGTAACCCATCACCTCTCATGTAGAAGTTCCATGTATAGGTGAGACGGGTCAGACTTGCTGAGCCTTCGTGCTCACTGCTTGTGTTTGAAGCTTTTGCAGGGTTCTATGAGGAAGGGACTCCCGAAGAGGATACGGAACCCCAGGAGGGGAATCCCGTCGAGTGGGAGTCGTGCACGCCGCAGAGTTAGTGTGTGTGTGTGCTAGCAAGGACACGTTCAAGGGCTGAACGTGGACTTGATGCGTAGTCTACGCCCGAGAGTGTGGACTGGAACTATTTTGATGTAAACATGTTCATAACTTGTTTATGTAATAAAATTTCGCTTCCGCTTTGTACCTTTGACGTGTGTTATACGGTGCTGGGCAACGCAGCACCCCTCAGCGTGATCCTGGCTCGACAAGACCGTGGGGTCGTGTCAGCGTGGTATCAGAGCTCGCTTGAGGTTTAACGCACTACAAAGGTCATCTTTTTCAAAAATCCAGTGAGGAACGAGTTAGTAGCCCATATAAGGATGTTATTAGTATATAGAAAGTGGCATATTAACTTATGTGATTATGTCGGAAAATCGTGCATCTCGGGACGTTTATGTCTTGGGGGGTGCACGTAAGCGCTGTCCACCAGTGCGCACAAGCTGAAGGGTGGAGCCCCACGGGTGGCGGGTAACCCGACCCGCTTTGATATCCTCTACGACTCTTCATGTCGTTTGGGATATTCGAGCAACGTCTGTCCCTGGCGTGCGTGGTGCAACTTGGGAGACCCCGTCATGTGGTCTGAAACGTGAACACGTAGCTCAAGGCGTGTTTGGCTTGAGAACATCCGGGCGAGTGATGACGGTCGGGTGTACGAACTGTATGGATTCCGGGCTCGGTGTGCAGACGAGTCTGACGATTCCTTGAGTTTCTGCAGGTAGCCTGACCATGAAACGGTAGACGTGTAGCATCCGTGTGCGAGTGACGTTTAGTGCCACTGAAATAACGAAGCCGGCTAAGTCCGGTATAGGTTTTTCTTTGTGAGGACGTAGTACCGACATAATCTGGTGACGCATCGACGTCACACCCAACTAAATGAACAACTTCATTATAAAAACTTGAAGGTTTTGATCCAAAGCAGTAAAACTTTGCTGTAACCTCTTCTCTTAATCAGGATATTCAAAGTAAACAAGCTTTCAACTTATAGGTTGTTAAGGACAGAGCACTCTGTTGTCAGCTGAATCAAGGCTGAAGTTAATCAGAGGTTAGAGGTTGAGTTATTTCGAGGTTGGGGTCATATGATACATTTATGGGAATATTTGGAAGAGATTTACAACTTTTCTGTTTAGGTCCAGAGGTGTTTCATCCCTTAACCAATCGAAAAATGCAGTAGAGTTGAAACTGTCCAGAAAACAGGGCAGAGCAAAGACTCTCTGTAAACTCTCTGAAAATTGAGCATAACTTCCTGCATAAAAATCCAAAAATAGAAAATGAGGTAGTTATGGAAAGCTTATGAGATGGGTTAAAACTTTGTAACAGAAAGTTTTGTCATATTAGGAACAGAATTAACTGGGATTCTTGGATCAAATAAGGACCTAAAGCAGGGAGGTGTTGTCCAATTTTCTCCAGAAATTCTGTTAACTTTGACATCTCATAACTTTTGAACCAGGACAGATCTTAGGCCAAGCAAATACTTTCTGGAAATCTATTGAAGTTAGCTTTAACTTTGATGTTAAGCCCCAGAACTGGTTTTGCCTTTAGCATGGCCTAAATCAGGTTGATATGGAAACTGGTCAGGGATGTCATGTTGAACAGCAGATCAGCAGTCAAATTTGCTTAAAATTTGAACTATGTTTCCAAGTTTTATGGGTTCAATGACATGTCTTATGTTATAACTCCATAGTTTACTGTTTAAATAAATATTTGACATTTCTCAAATTTATTTTTACAGATGACAGCAGATGAGCAGTTGGAGAACGGGTGGGTGGTATCCCACTGTTCTCACCACAGCGGTTATCCGGAAACATTGAGGCAGATGCTTCAATATTTCAGATATAACCAGATGCCGCAGTACTTCACCAAGGAAGAAGGCGAAGAGGGGAACAAGACATAGGCAGTCCATGTCGAAGTCCCTGCAGGATCTACGCCACCTGGTTGGGTGCCCTTCACCATTACGGTGAGAGGTAGGCAACCAGAAGGGATGTGGCATGTGGCAGCCCGTGACACCATGTCACGTTTCTGCCAACTACACGTGCAGGCTATAGAGGGCACTCCATACGCGCTCGTTCCGGTGGAGGGATGGGCTCAGCATGTGTGGGAAGAGAGGTACCTGGAGGCAACAGACCCGAGTTGCCCAAGGTACAACCCCGCGGAGGCAAATCTCAGCCTCCAGATGAGGGCGGGAAACGCCGTGATGGACAGCCATGTGTTCATACGGAGCATCTCGCCACAAAGCTCAAGGAGAGCACGAGCCGTGGAGACCATTTCGAGAGTGCTCACAGCGCACTCCGCAATGTGCTCCTTCCGACGATCAAGCGACTGAATGAACAGCACAATCAGTTGCATCGTCTGAAGAAGGCAAAGAAGAAGAGCCGTGTCGACATCACGGCGTTACGGGAACTGGTACAGAATCTGACCCAGCAGAACGAGGACCTTGCTCAAGAGCGAGACGACGCTATTGAGGAAGGCCAAGGCTGGGAAGAGGACTACAACCAGGCTATGGACGAGGTGCATGCTTTGCAGGACCTCGTACCTCCGGTATTGGGCATACCGGTGGTCTTGGGTCTTCCAGCAATGGGAGAACCCGGGATGGGAGAAGAGGTGGTAGATCCAGAGCCACCAGCAGAGGTACCAGAGGAGGACGACCCACAGGAGGTCGAGTTCTACTCCGAGTAGGGGGTTACAGTTGCCATGTTGGGCAGCTAGGGTAGTGTAGCCCAAATTTTGTAATCGGTGACATGTCGTGTAGACAGTAGCGTATGTATAGGTAGTGACGACATGAGCACGACTTCTCGGAGACCCGAGAATAATGTATCTTGTATAAAGTTTATGCTTTATCAATATATGTGAATGTTGTGCAAATTAATCATGTGTCACTTCAATACCTACTGTTACATATGGAATTTTAAGTAAAGACATGTGCTAATCGCTGCTGTTTTGAATTTCAGAATGACGCGTACTCGTGCCAACCCTGATGTTGGGGGTACTATCCAATGGGGAAAGACCTCCCAACAGCCTCCCGGGGACTCCTCGGGGCAGCAACAGCAGCAACAGCAACAGCAGACACCGCCACCGCCACTGCCAACGGTTACATTGGCCGACATCGTCGCGGTAATGGCGGGTCCACATCAGCAGCACACGGAGTTGCTGCAAACGCTTATCGCCAATACGTCTCACCCAGAGAGACGTCAAGATCGTGAGGAGCGTCAACAGAGCTCCTACTCCGACTTCCTGGCGACTCATCCCCCGGTATTCTCAAGGGCGGATGAACCTCTTGACGCGGACAACTGGCTCCGCGCCATAGAGATGAAGTTCGGGCTGCTCCAGATAAGCGAGCAGCGCAAGACTCAGTTCACGGTCCAGCAGCTCCAAGGATCCGCGAGCGCGTGGTGGGCCAACTTCTGTGCTTCACAGCCCACCGACCAAGTTATGACCTGGACGGAGTTTCGGACGGCCTTCAGGGCCTATCATATACCGCCAGGTTTGATGAAGAGGAAGACGCGGGAGTTCTTAAACCCGCAACAAGGGAACCGGAACGCGCTGGAATACTCCAGGGCGTTCAACGATCTTGCGCTTTATGTGTCGTATCATGCCGATACCGACGAGAAGCGGCGGGACCATTTCTACCAGGGGCTTAACCCGCTCCTGAAGGACAAATTGGCGATGTTCAATCGCGGCAGCCTCAACAACATCATTGACGCTGCGATTGTTCAAGAGGACTCCGGCAAGTTGTTGGCGGCGGCAGAGCAAAAGCGAAGCACGCCGCAGAGCAGCGGAGAAGGAGGCGGTCCTTCTCAGAAGTTTTGGATGGTGAATCGCCCACCATCAGGTCCACGCTAGCAGCCACCCCAGAGGTCGATGCCTTTTCGCAGCCGGCCATACTCTTCACCGGCATTCAGGCCGGCACTGCCACTACCACGACCGCAACAACAACAGCAGCAGCGGGCGATGCCACGTGCGTATGCACCTCAGCAACGCATGCCGGGCTTTCGTCCCCCGAGCACCACACCAACAGCGGCCACATGTTACAAGTGTGGTCGTCCAGGACACTTCGCGAGCAGTTGCCCGGAGAGGCAAGGCGGCGGAGTGGCACCGCAAGTCCGGGGAGGAATCAACCCCGGAACCCTACTAATGAGCGGCGGGCAAACCCTAGGCCCGGCACTGTCCACCAGCTTGCCATAGAGGACGTGCCGGAGGGCGAGCCAATCCTTGCGGGTATGTTCCAACTCCACCAGCATCCCGCTATAATATTATTTGATTCAGGCGCCACGCATAGCTTCATTAGCCAAGCTTTCATTGATAAACATAGCTTGCAAATACTACCCACCGATAGTCCTTATGTGATCTGTTCACCGGGTGGGAAAATTTCAGCAAGCATGATGGTCCCAAAAGCGCCATTGTGCTTACAGGGTAGAGTTTACCCTACGTCTCTCATAATCTTAGAGGGACAAAAGGTCGATGTCATCCTAGGGATGTCGTGGCTAACCTGCCACGGCGCTGTTTTAGACACCGTCCTCCGAGTTGTGCACTTGAACTCAGAAGTGCACGAGTCTCACTCTTTATTTGTGGACAGTCCAGAAATAAAACTTCCAAGTGTCTATCAAGCCACAACCATCAGATTGGAAGATATTCCAGTGGTCCGAGAGTTCCCTGACGTATTCCTGGATGATTTGCCGGGGATGCCACCCGATAGAGAGGTGGAGTTCAAGATTGAACTTGCACCAGGAACCATGCCAATATCCCGAAGGCCGTACAAGATGGCGCCCAAGGAGTTGGCTGAACTGAAGACTCAGCTCACGGACCTTCTGGAGAAGGGTCTTATTAGGCCGAGCTCCTCGCCATGGGGCTGTTCGGCATTATTTGTCAAGAAGAAGGATGAGACGTTACGGCTTTGTGTGGTCTATCGTCCACTAAATGCCGTAACCATCAAGAACAAGTACCCGTTGCCACGGATCGACATGTTGTTTGATCAGTTGGTCGAAGCAAAGATCTTTTCCAATATGGACTTAAGATCCGGGTACCATCAGATTAAGATAAGGGCTGAGGACATTCCAAAGACAGCTTTCTCGACAAGGTACGGACTCTATGAGTACCTGGTCATATACTTTGGCCTCACCAATGCTCCAGCTCACTTCATGTACTTGATGAACTCGGTATTCATGCCGGAGCTGGACAAGTTTGTCGTGGTCTTCATCGACGACATCCTGGTATATTCCAAGTCGGAGGAAGATCACAAGAAGCATCTGCGTATAGTCATGCAACGGCTGCGGGATCACAAGTTATACGCGAAATTCAGCAAATGCAAGTTTTGGATATCGCAAGTGCCTTTCCTCGGGCATATCATCTCAGCGGAGGGTATCGCTGTAGACCCGAGCAAGATCACTCAAGTGCTGAATTGGAAATCCCTGAGAACTGTTCACGAGGTACGGAGTTTCCTCGGACTTGCGGGATATTATTGGAGGTTCATTCCAAACTTCTCAAAGATTGCCAAGCCTATGACAGAGCTGCTGAAGAAGGCTACCAAATATGTTTGGAGTCCAGCGTGTGAAGCAGCATTCAAGGATTTAGTCAAGCACCTAACATCAGCACCGGTGTTGGCGCAGCCAGACACCACAAAACCGTTCGATGTGTACTGCGATGCATCCGGCATTGGGCTCGGATGTGTGCTGATGCAAGACCGAAGAATGGTCGCGTATGGATCACGGCAGCTTAGAAACCATGAGAAGAATTATCCAACTCACGATTTGGAGCTCGCTGCCGTGGTACTTGCACTGAAGATGTGGAGGCACTACCTACTCGGTAACCTCGTACATCTATATGCCGACCAAAAAAGCCTCAAGTACATATTCACTCAGAAGGAAATGAACATGAGGCAACGAAGATGGATAGAATTGATAAAGGATTACAAAATAGAGATCCATTATCATCCCGGCAAGGCAAATGTAGTGGCAGATGCGCTGAGCCGCAAGTCACACGTCAACAATCTGACCATCACACCGTTGGAAGAGAGAGAACCACCACTACATGTAATTCCACATGGAGCTCTCTACAACCTAACTTTCATCCCCACCATCTGTGAAGAGATAGCGGCAGCCCAGAAGAATGACAAGGGCATGTCGCATTTGCGGAGACGTGTAGACAGTGGGGAGTTGAAATGTTTCCGGAAGGACGGAGACGGCGTCCTGTGGTTTAAGGACCGGATCGTCGTACCCCGTAACCCGGAATTACGGAAGAAAATCTTTGATGAGGCTCACTTGTCAAAGTTTTCTATTCACCCCGGCAGCAACAAAATGTATCAAGAACTCAGAAGCAAGTTTTGGTGGACACGGATGAAGCGGGAGATCGCGAAGTACGTGTCCGAGTGTGATACATGTCGAAGGGTCAAGGCGGACCATATGGGGAAACCGGGACTGCTGCAACCACTGGGCATTCCTGCCTGGAAGTGGGAGGATGCGAGCATGGACTTCATCGTCGGTTTACCCACCACCTTGCAGAAACATGATTCTGTGTGGGTAATCGTCGATCGGCTCACCAAAGTTTCCCATTTCATCCCGGTCAACACAAACTACAACGCCAAGAAGTATGCTGAACTGTACATCTCACAGATCCTATGCTTGTACGGCGTACCCCGTACCATTATATCGGATCGGGGCACTTTATTTGTGTCCCATTTTTGGGAGCAGCTGCACGCTGCATTGGGGACGAAGCTGATCCATAGTTCAGCAAACCACCCGCAGCCGGACGGGCAAATGGAGCGGGTAAATCAGATCTTGGAAGACATGCTACGAGCGTGCGCTATCAACCACGGCAAGAATTGGGATGATCACTTGCCGTTAGCCGAGTTCTCGTACAACAATGGGTACCAAGCCAGCATCAAGATGGCGCCCTACGAGGCGCTATACGGGCAGAAATGTCGCACACCCTTGAACTGGTGTGAGGCTGGCGAAAGGGTTACCTTCAGGATTGACCTCGTCAACAACGCGGAAGAAAAGGTTCGACTGATTCAAGCGAACCTAAAAGCCGCCCAATCCCGTCAAAAACAGTATGCGGACCGGAGAAGACGCCCATTACAATTCAAAGTAGGAGATCACGTATATCTACGTGTATCTCCAATGAAGGGCGTAAACAGATTTGGGGTGAAAGGAAAGTTGGCACCCCGATTCATCGGTCCATTCCAGATTACTGAAAGATGTGGATCGGTGGCATACCGGCTGAAATTACCAGAAGCACTTTCCGGTGTGCACGACGTCTTTCACATTGCCCAGCTGAGGATGTGTCTTAATCTATCAACTACCGTTCAGCTGGAAGACATTGAAGAACTGCAAACGGATCTCACCTATCGAGAGGGACCGGTTCAGATTATTGACGAAAAGGCCCGAACCACACGCAACCGTACGTTGTGGTTCTACAAGGTTCTTTGGAGTAATCACTCCATGGACGAAGCGACATGGGAGAGCGAAGAATTCCTTCGCACTAACTACCCCGACTTTTTCACGTCGCATATCCGGTAATTTTCCACCGTCCTCTCTCTCATTTTCACCTTATAATCTCGGGACGAGATTCTTTTAAGGGGGGAGGAATGTAAGGGCCTCAGTTTTTGACACGTATTTGAAGTGTTCATCACCAGACACGCACACCTCATTGAAGCAAGATGATGAACACAAATGAAGAGCAAGTAACCACCATCAACATGCTCATTAGAAAACAAAATCACATATTGCAAAAGTGGTATTTCCCACATGTGATATAGAGGGGCTGGACATATGAAAACTCCTACACTTTGCTAAGGATGTCCATGCCAAGTTTCACCCAAATTTAAAACCTTTTTGAGGTCATTTTGGGTATAGTTAGAAAGAGGGCAGTTTGAAACCATATTCAAATTCAAACTGTTTTTATCCCATGAATTCAAAAGTGGGAATCATATTCTTATTCAGCACATTTTTGTGAGCTCACACACCAATTTTCACTCCATTTGGAGTTCATCTTGACATAAGCTAAGTGGGACAAATTCAAACTTTATTTGAATTCAAAACAGAACTTGTGCTGAAATTCATTCAAACTAAACCCAATTTGAATTCTAATCAATTCAAATGGCTCATGGGTGGATAATTTGAATCACCAGGGGTATTATGGGGCTCACTATTTACAACAGTGATTAGGAGTAAATTTCAGAGGTTAAAACCCCGGGTGGGACCCACATGTCATAGGGAGAAGGAGGCAAAACTTGCACACAAAGTCACAGCCTCGGTGGGAAATTCCACCGAGCAGCTGTCGGCTGTGCCACCGAGCAGCCACCGGTGCCACCAGCTGCTTCCCTTCTACGCGCGCTGCCGCCCAGGGCGGCTTGCTCGCGCCCCCACGCGACCGGCACCGCCTCAGCCGAGCAGGAGTCAGCCGGCTTTATCTCCTCGCGTGCAAACCCGAGCAGCGGCTATGTTTCTCGCCGCAGCTCTCTGCTCAATAGGGAAAACCGGCAAACAATCTCTTCCTTCGTCCCTGAGCTGCTAGGCAGCAATCTGAGCTCGCACTCCACCTCCCCAACGCCAGAAACCCCGAGCTCCGACTTCCCGTGCCCGAAAACGATCGCCACCGCGGCGACCTAGCCTCAGCCGAGAATCAAGCGCCCGTGGACAGCGTCCCACAGGCGTTTTCACGGTCCAGCAAGAGAGGCAATAGGAGTGCGCGACCACCGTGCTGCTCTCCTCCAAGTTTGGAAGCAAACCGTGAAGAATCCACGGTGAATTCTCAGTTTTTGCTCCGGCGACCTTAAACTGAGCTTCCGGTACGGATCCTTCAAATTCTCGCTCTATGATCCTTCTCTAGCTATCAAATCCTGCACATAGACGCTGGACTAGCCAGTGATCAAGTTGTTTTCTGCATCCGTGGCATGAAACTGTCTAGGAGGGATGAATTTCGAGCTCGATCAAGGGCGGTCATGGCGGGCACGATCGGTCACACGGTGCCGACCGACTTGCCGCCATCTTTGAACCCTTTTGATACCTTGTCGAGCTTCCTAGAGGTACACTGATGTTGTAGGACCGATTGTTCGATGTTTTGGCGGGTTAGAATTCACGGTCGATGGCGCCGAACCTCAACCGAGGCCGCGGCACGTCGCCGGGCTATTTCTGGGCACCGCCAGCCCGAACTGACACCACCGACGTGTTCCTCGACATCGACAACCCCCTGGCGGCGATTTTCAGACCATGGGAGGTCCGGCAGCGGCGAACCGGCGAGCTCCGGGTCTGCTCCGGCGAGGGCGGCGGCGCGGGCGCGCGGGCGCGTCGAGAGGTAGACGAAGCCGGCTGGCCCACGTGTCAGCGGCTTAAAAATTTAAATCGGGATCCGGTGTGGCCGGGATCGGCTGTGCTGGCATGCAGGAACCCCGCAGACCACGGTGTGCCGTCGCCTCGGCGTGCGACGCGTGTCCCCGGGGCCCACCCGCGAGTTTAAACTTTTCCCCGATTTTCAGATTTCCTTCAAACTTGAAATCCTTATAACTTTGGCTTGAAAGCTCCAAATCGAGTGAACCAAATTTTGTTGGATTCAGGTCTCTGAGCACTTTCCAGAAATCAAGTTTCACTTTATGAAAACCCTTATTTCTCCAGAATTAATTCCTCCAAATTTAAACTGTTTGGAATTTTAACTGGAGAATCCTTTGGAGGAAAATCCTGAAATTTTGCTGGGATGTTCATCAAAATATCCCTGAACTACCATAAAAATTTCAGACCCATTTGAGCTCATTTGATCCTCCTAATGGTGTGATTAGTGAAACTGTTCCAGAGAAAATAGAAAATGTTCAGAAACAATTTCAGAATTTTCTCTGAAGTTATTTAGCTCATATCTTTAGCTAGGAACCTTCAAATTAAGTGAGACCAACTTCATTAGAACCCTCTGAAAATCTAATTTTCAGAAAGTCATAGTTTGTTTCATAAAAATCCCTAGAACACCCTAAGAGTGCCAATTAAGGTCAAGTGCATGATTAATTGTGGAGGGCTCAAATGAGCTTTGCTGCAACTAAAACTTGACCAAGTCTCTGTTTAGGTTGTAACCAAGCCACAGTAAAAGTTTCACAGTCATTGGGCTTGTCTAGTAAGAGTTATAGACTTCACAAGTTTAAAAGTTAATACAACTGCATTTAAATTAATACATGTATTGCTTCTATCATGTAGTCGCTAAGGTCGAGGAGGAACCCGAAGTCCTAGACTTTGTTACTCTGGAGGAACAGCTAGCCTACGACCAAGAGCAGCAAGGCAAGCCCCGGTTTGCATTAACCGTTTTTACAAATTTTTATTGTTTTGAGCACTTACTTGAGTATTATGATTCTTTGCATTAGAGTCTTGTGTGGAAACCCAACTGCATAGCCAAGAAAACCATGGATTGAGTTTAGGATTTACCAACTCCATTAGCTACTGCAATGCTAAGATAGAGTAGGATTCGGTACAAGTCGAGTAGTTGGAACTACTCGCGAGAATAGGCTAGAGGCACATCGCTCGAGTAGAGATAGCACATGATACACATCGCAAGAAAGATGAGACCGAGCGGAGAGTAAGGGCAGCAGGACTTTGGGGCCTGTGTGCTGTAGCTCCGCTTGTGTCGATTGAGGACCGAGCCGTGTGTGGGCCTGTTGAACAAGCTAGAACAGTACCGAAGACCTACCGGCTATATGGGAACCGGGAAACTGATGTAACTCGGGTAGCTGGGTGTTGAGGCATAGCTGGTCGTTCAGAGGGTAGGTTGAGAGCTTGAGGTGTAAATCGGCTGGCGGCACGGAGATGCGCGTGCAGAGAGCTCTTGCTCGGGACGATTGGACCGGTTCAACATTTGGCTAACGGGTGAAAGGTAGTTGCGTACGGCGTCCGTGATGGTTGTTGTAGGCAACATCGAGTACGGGCGTACGTGACGGGTTGTTCGGGTAACCCTGCAGGTGTAAATCGATTATAATCGCCGTCCCTCGCGGTCAGTGACTACCACTTGTTCACTGTACCGTGACGTAGAAAGAACAGGCTAGTTACATGTTAAAATGTTGCTGATTGAAGGATGGACCTGATTGCTAATGATTTGCTGTAGTTTAGAGCTAACTAAAGTTACTTTTAAACTTTGGGCAAAGTACATGAGAGAAATGCGTTTCTTGTTTGATTGCGGCTCTCTCATGTGCCTTAGCGTAAGGTTCTCCACAACCTGCTGCTAAAACTTGAAAGTAAGGTTCTACTAATTAGGCGAGTCCTTGCAAATGATTTTACCTCATGTAACCATCACCCTCATGTAGAAGTTCCATGTTTAGGTGAGACGGGTCAGACTTGCTGAGCCTTCGTGCTCACTGCTTGTGTTTGAAGCTTTTGCAGGGTTCTATGAGGAAGGGACTCCTGAAGAGGAGACGGAACCCCAGGAGGGGAATCCCGTCGAGTGGGAGTCGTGCACGCCGCAGAGTTAGTGTGCGTGTGTGCTAGCAAGGACAAGTTCAAGGGCTAAACGTGGACTTGATGCGTAGTCTACGCCCGAGAGTATGGACTGGAACTATTTTGATGTAAACATGTTCATAACTTGTTTATGTAATAAAATTTCGCTTCCGCTTTGTATCTTTGACGTGTGTTATACGGTGCTGTGCAACGCAGCACCCCTCAGCGTGATCCTTGCTCGACAAGACCGTGGGGTCGTGTCAGTTCAACTTTATGCTTTTGCATGCGCGGATAGCCATTTGGGTCCAAATCGAGAAAGTCGGTAAAACTCACGAATTCAGGTCCTGGACGGCCGGATAGGACCTTGACAGAATAGACGTTCAGATGGTGCAACCTTGATGGTTTTGCTTGCGCAGATGGTCATCTGCGTCGAAATTGACAAAGTCGGTAAAACTCATGAACTCGGGTCACGGGCGGCCGGATGGGACCTTGATGGAATACACGTGCGGATGGTGACCCTTGATGGTTTTGCATACGCGGATGGCCATCTGTCAAAATCGAGAAAGTCGGAAAAGTCGGTAAAACTTACGAACTCGGGTCTTGGGCGTCTGGACGGGGCCTTGGCAGAATGTACATCCGGAGGGTTCAACTTGATGTTTTGCATGCGCGGATGGTCATCTGAGTCAAAATTAGGAAAGTCAGGAAAACTCATGAACTAGGGTCCAGGGACGTCGGACTGGGCCTTGGGGGAATACACGTTCAGATGGTGCAACTGGAAGGTTTTGCATGCGCGAATGGCTATCTGAGTCAAAATCGGGAAATTCGGGAAAGTCGGTAAAACCCACTAACTCAGGAACCTTGGTGGAATACACGTTTGGATGCTGCAATTTGATGGTTTTGCATGTGCGAATGGCAATATGGGTTGAAATCAGGAAAATCGGGAAAATTCATGAACTCGGGTCCCGGGTGGCCGGACGGGACCTTGACGGAATACACGTCCAGACAGTTCAAACTTGATGGTTTGCATGCGCGGATAGCCATCTGGATCAAAATCAGCAAACACGGGAAAAACTCACAAACTCAGGTCCAGAATGGCCAGACAAGACCTTGATGGAATACACGCCCGGACGGTGCAAGTTGATGGTTTGCAAGCGCGGAGGGCCATCTGGGTAGAATTCGAGAAAGTCGGGAAAGTTGGTGAAACTCATGAACTTGGGTCCCAAGCGGTCGGATGGAACCTTGACGGAAAACAGGATCGGATTATGCAACTTGATGGTTTTGCATGCGCGGATGGCCATCTGGGTCGAAGTGGAGAAAGTCGGTAAAACTCAAGAACTCGGGTCCCGGGAGGCTGGATGGGACCCTGACGGAATACATGTCTGGATAGTCCAACTTGATGGGTTTTCATGCGTGGATGCCAATCAGGGTCTAAATCGAGAAAGTCGAGAAAGTCAGTAAAACTAAAGAACTCGGGTCTCTGGACGGTGCAACTTGATGGTTTTGCATGCGCGGATGGCCATCGAGGTCGAAATTTGGAAAGTGAAGAAAACTCATGAACTCGGGTCCTGGGACGCTGGACTGGACCTTGAGGGAATACACGTTCGGATGGTGCAACTAAATGGTTTTGCATGCGCGATGGCCATCCGGGTCAAAATCGCAAAAGTCGGTAAAACTCACGAACTCGGGTACCGTGCGACTGGACAGGATCTTGACGGAATACACATTCGGACGGTGCATTTTGATGGTTTTGCAAGCTCTTATGGCCATCTGGATTGAAATCGGGAAAGTAGGGAAGTTGGGAAAACTCAATAAATCGGATCCCGGGTGGACGGACAGGATCGTGAAGGAATACATGTATGGATGGTGCAACATGATGGTTTTGCATGCACGGATGACCATCTGGGTCGAAATTGGGAAACTCGGGAAAACTCATGTCACACCCGGTTTCTCCGAAGAACAACCGAGTGAATATCACATGTATGCCAGGATCATTTTCTCATACATGTGATGACAAATAGTGACGCATCATTTATTACAAGCCAGGTGTCGAATATAAATATGTCTTACATAGCATATGTCTCGTTAAGTTCATAACAAGTAAATAAAATAGCAGCGGAATATTATTCTTGTGGGCTCCGTCACAGGCGTTGCCCGGGGGACTCCATGAACCTAGAAACCTTCTTCGGGTCCGAAGTCTTGATCATTAAACACCACATCATTCTCTTGACCTGAGCAGCAATATAAACCAACAAATATGCAAGTTTGAGTACCGATGGTACTCAACAAGTGTGGGAAAGTTATGTCATGCATGGCTAGAACAAGGAGAGGTTGAACTCATGGTTAAAGCACGATGCAATTATTACCTACCACCTTAGCTTATTAAGCACCTACATAACTACACAGGTGAAATGGTCCCAATCTCCCAACCCATCATCATAATCAAATGACCATAACCTCAAATTCCAATGTTAAGCTCCACGCTTAACATCCTCAACTTCCAAAGTCATCATCCTCTAATCATAAATAAGTCCAAGCCACTCTTGACCGTGAGCACGGCTGTCATGACAGCTTTGACTCTGTAGAGTTTGCACCACTGTACCCACATGTAGTGATTTCATCCCCCGTTGCCAGGTAGACTAAGAGAACCTCCATTATGCCAGTGGCTACGAACCACATTCACACTTCCCAGGTGTGTAGCCAGGAGATCACTACGAAGCCTTTACAAAGGGATTTCCGACGAGCGTGGGCCCACCTCGTTTTCACCCCTAACAGCATACAAGAGGCTCCAACCCCGCTGCAGTGGCCCCCTCTTGAGCCTTGCGGTTCATATGGTAGTCCAGCTGACACCTACTCCCCGCACCATCCAGCACACCCATACTACGCCGGGGATACACCTAATTAATTGGCCAAGCTGCCCCATCTCAGCATGTGGTTGCCGCGGTAAAGCCAGGTTACATGCTCCATGAACCGGTCCTTAGGATCCAGGAAAGTACTAAACACAAACCCGAGTCTCGTGCACCCAGCACCAACCAAAACATCCAACTTGCCTTGATCCCTACCTCTACATAACTCATAATATCTCATTCAAGAATAAGGTAAGCAAGTTGATGATGTCATATCCCACTTATCCCATTCTAAGCATGGCTAAGCATAAGTAATATGAATGAATGACATAATAAAGCAAAATCCCATCCCAAGCTACAAGGAAAACAAGGTAATGCAATTCTAGGGAAACTTCCTAGCATGGGTTTCATATTTCAATTGACAATGCAAATAATTCTATCTACACATCCTAGTATAGGAACAAAGTGGTCAAGGACACTTGCCTTCTTCCTGCTGCTCTGGGAATGGATAGTCCTGATCTTGGAAGGGGAGAACTTGCTCTGGGGCAGGTTCTACTCATGCCAACACACATAGCAAAAGAAAACAACAATCCATAAGACATAGTTCACACTTTCACTCCACACATACATACATATGAAAATCATTCACATTTCTATGTGTTGTGTTTACTCTGCATGTGTTGATTTCTGGTCTATATGCACTTTTACACATATGTATATGATTTCTAACTTTTGTATTCAGATTTTTATTTGCACACTTTATATATGAATTTCAATTCTAAACAAATTCTTTATATTCAATTAACACACCCTTTAGCTACCAAGTCTGCATGGAAGGTATTTTCCTACTCCAAATGGGTTTTCAGATTTTCTACCAAACCCTAAACTGAAGTCTTTGGATTAGGAGACTTCATTTATCATTTTCTAGTCATGCACACCTATTTTCCTATATTTTCCAGATTTATTCTCTATGACTAAAAGTAAACTTTAATATTAAATAGTAGGGCATATCATCTAAACAGAATAGGTTCTGATCAAAAATATTAAATAATATATTTTGGAACTTCTCCTCTGATGTGAACTAAATTATATTCATTTTTCCAATTTTCAGAATTATTTCCTAGCCTAAAATATGTTTCTATAAATAATAAATATGAACAATCAACTAGACAGATTCATTTCAGCTAAAAAAAATCTATTTTTAACTCATTCTAAAGTTTTCCAAGTGTTAGGAGAGTTTAAGTTTAAATTTACAATGTGTTTGTCTCACCCTTTTAAATTTAAATCTGAATTACATATCTAAATTTCTAATTTTAATGTCATATAGGGTTAAAAAGGTAAACTCACCCCACTACAGGGTCTATTATATTATTTCATAAATTTCCAGAGGTCTAGCTACACATAACAGAGGGGTTTTCCTAATTTTTATTAAGTCCAGGGTTTAAAACTGATTTTTAAATGAATTTACATGAATTTCTGAAGTTCCAGGGGCTAGATCAGAAGTTTCCGGAGCTAGCTCGTATTTTCTGAGATCCCCAGGGGTAGCGCGTAAGAATCCCGGCCTTTATAATGCGGGGCTGATGTGGACCGTCCGATTTAAAACAGACGGCTCAGATTAGATCGCCGAACCGGTACGCGCAGGTTTTAATTCTACCGTGCGATTTAAAATAGACGGCGCATAAGCGGCCACGTCGCTCTGACCGTGCGCGGGCGGCGCTGCCCGGTGGCGCGCGGCGGCGGGAGGCGGCGATCTCGCCGGAAAACTTCGGATCTTCGTCTATTCTTCCTAAAACTGGGATTTCATGGCATAGATCGGTAGAGGGGAGGTCGGGGATCTCACCTCAGGGTTTTTCTTGAGCTCGAAGGCCCTGGAAGGCGGTCGGCGATGAGGTCCGAGATGAAATCACGGCGATGCTCGTCGGCGCTATGTCTGTAGCGCAAACCACCGAGTTTTCTGCACCTCCGTGATTCCTCGGAGGCGGTGGAACACGATCAGCGCGTTAGATCGGAAAATCTGAGCAGGGATCGAGAGAAAACGGTGATCGGAGCTTCGGTTCTCACCGAGAGGAAAAACAGCTGATCGTGGGGGGAAAACGGGGTGATGCCGGCGTTTTTATAGATGAGGGAGGGCGGCGTGTCTGTTTAGATCGAGCCGGAGTCGTCCGGGGCCAGGAGTCGGGCTGGGGACACGGATTTCTGGAGTCGGTTGCGATCGGGCGCGCGCGGAAGAGTCCGGCTGTTGGCGCGAGCGGGAGGTCAGGGATGACACGCGGGTCCCGCGTGTCAGGGAGGGAGAGAGAGGGATCACGCGGCTGCGGGCTGGCGTGGGGGTGGGTGGGCCGGCTGGTGGGTTTCGGCCCACTGGCCGGGGGTTTTGTTTTTTTCTTTTTCTTTTCTGTTTCGAGTTGAATTTGAAATCCAATTTGAATTTGAATTTCTGCACCACATGCAATACGTCCAAAAATTTTTAAATTCCCCTCTTAACAGGTTTTGGGGTGTTACAGCTCTACCTCACTTAAAAGAAATCTCGTCCTCGAGATTGGTGGTTCTAGGAAAACAATTTCGGAAACTGAGCCTTAAGCTCGTCTTCCGGTAGTTCTAGTTGATATGCCACTTCGCCTTTCCTCTCCAAAACTTGAAAGGGTCCGATGTATCGGGGTGATAACTTCCCTTTCACCTTGAACCGACGAAGTCCTCGGATAGGGGACACCTTGAGATAGACATAGTCTCCTACGTTGAAAACGAGCTCTCTTCTCAGTACATCGGCATAGCTCTTTTGTCGTGTTTGTGCTATCCTCAAGTTGTTGCGGATTTCCCTCACCTTCGCCTCGACATCTTGTAGTACCTCGGGCCCAAACACTTTACTTTCCCCTGTTTGGTTCCAAAATAGGGGAGTTCTGCACTTCCTCCCATACAAAGCCTCAAATGGTGACATCTTCATACTAGCCTGATAGCTGTTGTTATAGGAGAACTCCGCATACGGTAAGTTCTTATCCCAACTCTGATTGTTTTTGAGTGCACACGCTCTCAGCATATCCTCAAGGATCTGATTGGTTCTTTCCGTCTGCCCATCAGTTTGGGGATGATAGGCAGAACTAAAATTCAGGTGGGTTCCCATGGTTTCATGCAGCTTCAGCCAGAACCTTGAGGTGAACTGTGTCCCTCGATCCGACACTATCTTCTTTGACACTCCATGGTAACACACGATCCTTGACATGTACAACTCCGCCAATTTGGATCCGCTGTAGCTTTCTTTCACGGGGATGAAATGAGCTACCTTGGTTAGCCTGTCGATGATGACCCATATCGAATCATATCCTTATTGGGTCCTGGGTAGTCCCACTATGAAATCCATACTGATTTATTCCCATTTCCATTCAGGCACTTTGAGTGGTTGCAATAATCCCGCGGGTCGTTGATGTTCCGCTTTCACCAACTGACATGTGTCACATAGGGCAACATGTTCCGCGATATCTCGCTTCATTCCATACCACCAATACCTGCTCTTGAGGTCATGGTACATCTTCGTACTCCCAGGATGAATGGAATAGTCGGAATCATGAGCCTCCTTCAAAATCAATTCACGGATCTCCTTCACTTCAGGCACACAGATTCTTTTCCCGTGCCACACCGTACCTTGTTCATCCTCTCTGAAACCAGGGGCTTTATTTTCCTTGATGAGTTCTCTAATCTCTTGTATCTTCTCGTCATTCTTCTGACCATTTCGGATGTCTTTCTCAAATGTGGAGTCCACTTCCAAGGCGATGGCTTCACCACTATTCACCAGGGATAGATTGAGTCTTATAACATCATCCTTCAATTCTGCAGGCATGTCCTTCAAGCTCAACCTATTGACCTGCACTTTCCGGCTTAAAGCATCTGCCATGACGTTCGCTTTCCTAGGATGATAGTTGATGCCCACATCAAAGTCGTTGATTAGCTCTAACCATCTCCTTTGTTTGAGGTTGAGATCTGGCTGTGTGAAAATATACTTTAAGCTCTTATGATCCGTATATATCTCTGTCCTCTTCCCCATCAAGTAGTGCCGCCAAATCTTCAACGCGTGTACCACTGCGGCTAGTTCTAGGTCATGTGTAGGATAGTTCTTCTCGTGTTTCCAGAGCTGTCGAGACGCATAAGCCACGACGTGCCCCCCTTGCATGAGAACACATCCCAACCCGTTTCCAGAGGCATCGCAGTGCACCGAAAAGTTCTTCTGCATATCTGGCATAACTAGCACTAGGGCTGTTGTCAATCTTTTCTTCAGTTCCTGGAAACTCGTCTCGCACTGCGGCGTCCATGTGAATGTGATTCCCTTCTCCAACAGTTTGGTAAGGGGTCTGGAGATCTTGGAGAATCCCTCAATAAACCGTCGATAATACCCAGCCAATCCTAAGAAGCTTCGAACTTCCCCGACATTCTCAGGGGTCTTCCACTTCTGTACATCCTCGATCTTGGCGGGATCTACGGAGATTCCTCCCTCCGAGATTATATGTCCTAAGAAGGGAACTCTCTTCAGCCAAAACTCACACTTGCTCAACTTGGCATATAGTTGGTGTTCTCTTAGCTTTTGCAACACCAACCTTAGATGTTTCTCATGTTCTTCTTCATCTTTGGAGAAGACGAGAATGTAATCTATGAAAACCACCACAAATTTGTCCAGATATTCCATGAATACCTTGTTCATGAGATACATGAAGTATGCCGGGGCATTGGTTAGCCCAAAAGGCATGACGGTGTATTCATACAGTCCGTACCGAGATACGAAAGTTGTCTTTGGAATATCAGTTTGCCTTATCTTAAGTTGGTGGTATCCCGACCTGAGATCAATTTTCGAGAACACACAAGCTCCCCTCAACTGATCAAACAAGTCTTCAATGCGGGGTAATGGGTACTTGTTCTTGATGGTTACTTCATTCAGGGCACGGTAGTCTACGCATAACCTTTGGGTTCCGTCCTTCTTGGGCACAAATATCACGGGAGCTCCCCATGATGAGGAACTAGGACAAATGTACCCCTTCCCTGTCAATTCTCTTAAATGATCCTTGAGTTCTCCCAGCTGCTTGGAGTCCATCCGATAAGGTCTCTTGTATATCAGAGCTGTTCCAGGCACTAGCTCAATCGTGAATTCCACTTCACGATCGGGAGGCATACCTGGCAACTCCTCCGGAAAAACATCTAGATATTCCCTTATGATCCTGATCTCCTCCACTTCCACCTCAACTTGATTTAATTTAATGTCCCTCCTAGGATCTTGGATTGTTATGAACTTTACCCCTGTGCCACTAGGGTGAGTTAGTTCAACCGTTCTGGTCGAACAATGGATGATTCCTTTATGTTTGGTCAACCAATCCATACCCAAAATAATATCTATCCCTTGCGAATCTATCACTATGAGGTTGGCAGTAAATACTACCCCATTAATGTCTAGATTCACCTTGGGACACACTTGTCTTGTCCTTATTTCTCCACCTGGAGAGTTTACTGCTAGCAGATGGTTCATTTGTGTTGTTGCTAGATCATGCTTCTTAACAAACCCTTGGGCAATGAACGAGTGGGTAGCGCCAGAATCGAACAACAGGGTTGCAATGTGTAAATTGGCAGGAAACTTACCAACTACCACGTCGGGTGCCTCTTGCGCTTCTTCCATGGTCACGTGGTTCACCCATCCTCGCATCACATTCTGCTGTTGCGGCTGCATGGGCTTCTTCTTTGGGCACTTATGGGCGTAGTGCCCCACTTCCCCACAGTTAAAGCATTGCACCCCAACCTTAGGTGCCTAGCCTTTGTTGTCTTGGGGTTGGTTTGGGGGTCCTTGTACTGCTGGTCGAGGTGGATATGCGGGGCAAGGCTGCTGTACAAACTGACGTTGTGGCTGTGTTGGTGCTGACGGAGGCCTGAAATTCGGGTTGTACCCTCTCGGCGCAGAGTAGGGTACCGCAGCACGACTCGTCTGCCCTGCGGGTTGCTGCATCAGACGTGGGCGGGTGTTGCTACCCGAGGCTTGGTGTGACCATCCCGCCTTCCTCTTGTTTTCATTTTCCAAGGCCTTCAGCTTCCTTTCTACAACAAATGCCCTGTCCACCATCTTTTGGAAAATTTCATACTCATTGGAGGACATTGCACACTGCATTTCCGCTGTAAGTCCTTCCACAAAGCAGTCCTGTTTCTGCTCATCAGTCTCTATGTCCCGTGGTGCATAACGGGATAGTTGGGTGAATTTAGTGAGGTATTCCATCACCATCATGTTTCCTTGCTGCAGCCCCAAGAACTCCTTTCTCTTGTTTTTAAGTTCACCCCTTGGTATGTAATGGTTGCGGAAGCTACACTTGAACTCTTTCCAAGTGATGTTCTCAGGGTCATGATGGGCGGCCACGTAAGCGGTCCACCAATCAGCAGCGGGTCCATGCAACTGGTGAGAGGCAAACAGCACCCTCTCATACCCTTGACATTGTATGATCCTCATCTTGCTCTCAATGGTCTTTAGCCAATCGTCTGCCTCCAGAGGTTCAGCAGCACTTGCAAACTTTGGGGGTTGAGTCCCTAGAAACTCGCTCAACCTTGGTTGGCGTGGTGCAGCTTGTGGAGGTGGAGCTTGGTGAAAGTTGGCCACCACTTGAGTTAGGTTCTGGATGAGCTGATTCTGATTTTCAAGCATTTGGTGGATGGGATCAACTCCTTCACGGCGACCACCCCTGTCTTGTCCTCCAGAAAGATGAGGGTTTCCGGCCTCATCGTTGTTGTTGGCGGGGTTGGCACCATGACCCTTTCCTCTTTCCGGCCATCTATCATGATTAACCAGATGTTAATTTAAAGCATTACGTATTAACTTACCAGTTTTTGCTTGTTTAAACTTTAAGATTTTGAGAACTTATTTCATTTATATTTTCTGAGGATTTCATGTCTTACGCAAACATAAATGCACTCTTAATTCATATGGGTTCACACCAAAGCAAAACAACCTAAAGACGAGGTTGTGGAGAAACGCCCATGGCTTCCACAACTCACGTCACACACCAAGCATTAACACACCATTAACTAAGGTAACGACTCGACTACTCGACATCCTGCTAAACTAAGGGAAGGACTCTACACTACTCGTATCACTGAGCTAGCTCCTCGGGATCTTCCTCGTTATTGCGGCTGCCCTCTGACTCCACTTTGGGTGGGGAAGCTGCTGGTGGAGAAGTGCGGCGACGCCTGCTCGCCCGGCGATCTGGGGAGTCAGGAGTCCATGTGTCATTCATGGTGACATACAGTTCATTCCCATCTCCTCTTTCTCTCGCCCTCAAGCTGGCTCGAAGCAACGCCTCAGTCTCCTTCAGGGTGTCACGTACATCCTGAAGCTCCTGTTGACACTCCTGCAGTCGAGTGCTGAGCATAGCAGCATCCTCCAAGCACAAGTCCATGTGCTCATGGGAAGTCCACTGCTGCACTAGCGGGTACTTGTACTCCGTTGTACCACTCTCATGCTGGAGGACATACATGTACTCAGTCCTGTCCAGGTGGCGACGGTAGATGTGACTCTGGCAGGTGATGGCCTCCTAGGTGACATCCTTCTCCGCATCGACCCGTGTGGCTCAACAAGCTAGAGAGCGGTGGATCTTAAGCAGCTGGTTTTCATGGATAATCCTTATTTCTGAACTCCATTCTTCCCGCTTCTCACGGATGGTCCGGGTGGAGCTGTAGTGTATGATTAGCTTGCCCGTATTGCCGGCGGCTTGGAGCATGCGTCGAAGACGGCGCAACAAGCCTCCTACTGTCAATCCGTAGGAGAGGTACGTCACCGGACGGTTCTCCTCTCTCAGGGCAAGGGCAACTATGGGAACTCTCCCTCCGGTGGACTTGCGAGCGGTGCGGATCATGCGAACCATCTAAAACATAAAGCATTTAAACTTAAGTTAGATAAAATTTTAAACACAAATCCTATTTTGAATAAAAGTTGGGGTAAGATGAAGAAAGTGACCCCATTAAATAACACCTTTCAACCCACACCTTGTAAAATTGTTTTTAAGAAAATAGGGTCCTTAAATACGTCCATTTCTACCTAGGTCCATGTTCCTACGGGCAACCTTGGCTCAGATGCCACTTTTGTCACAATCGGTTTCTCCGAAGAACAACCGAGTGAATATCACATGTACGCCAGGATCATTTTCTCATACATGTGATGACAAATAGTGACACATCATTTATTACAAGCCAGGTGTCGAATATAAATATGTCTTACATAGCATATGTCTCGTTAAGTTCATAACAAGTAAATAAAATAGCAGCGGAATATTATTCTTGTGGGCTCCGTCACAGGCGTTGCCCGGGGGACTCCATGAACCTAGAAACCTTCTTCGGGTCCGAAGTCTTGATCATTAAACACCACATCATTCTCTTGACCTGAGCAGCAATATAAACCAACAAATATGCAAGTTTGAGTACCGATGGTACTCAACAAGTGTGGGAAAGTTATGTCATGCATGGCTAGAACAAGGAGAGGTTGAACTCATGGTTAAAGCACGATGCAATTATTACCTACCACCTTAGCTTATTAAGCACCTACATAACTACACAGGTGAAATGGTCCCAATCTCCCAACCCATCATCATAATCAAATGACCATAACCTCAAATTCCAATGTTAAGCTCCCCGCTTAACATCCTCAACTTCCAAAGTCATCATCCTCTAATCATAAATAAGTCCAAGCCACTCTTGACCGTGAGCACGGCTGTCATGACAGCTTTGACTCTGCAGAGTTTGCACCACTGTACCCACATGTAGTGATTTCATCCCCCGTTGCCAGGTAGACTAAGAGAACCTCCATTATGCCAGTGGCTACGAACCACATTCACACTTCCCAGGTGTGTAGCCAGGAGATCACTACGAAGCCTTTACAAAGGGATTTCCGACGAGCGTGGGCCCACCTCGTTTTCACCCCTAACAGCATACAAGAGGCTCCAACCCCGCTGCAGTGGCCCCCTCTTGAGCCTTGCGGTTCATATGGTAGTCCAGCTGACACCTACTCCCCGCACCATCCAACACACCCATACTACGCCGGGGATACACCTAATTAATTGGCCAAGCTGCCCCATCTCAGCATGTGGTTGGCACGGTAAAGCCAGGTTACATGCTCCATGAACCGGTCCTTAGGATCCAGGCAAGTACTAAACACAAACCCGAGTCTCGTGCACCCAGCACCAACCAAAACATCCAACTTGCCTTGATCCCTACCTCTACATAACTCATAATATCTCATTCAAGAATAAGGTAAGCAAGTTGATGATGCCATATCCCACTTATCCCATTCTAAGCATGGCTAAGCATAAGTAATATGAATGAATGACATAATAAAGCAAAATCCCATCCCAAGCTACAAGGAAAACAAGGTAATGCAATTCTAGGGAAACTTCCTAGCATGGGTTTCATATTTCAATTGACAATGCAAATAATTCTATCTACACATCCTAGTATAGGAACAAAGTGGTCAAGGACACTTGCCTTCTTCCTGCTGCTCTGGGAATGGATAGTCCTGATCTTGGAAGGGGAGAACTTGCTCTGGGGCAGGTTCTACTCATGCCAACACACATAGCAAACGAAAACAACAATCCATAAGACATAGTTCACATATTCACTCCACACATACATACATATGAAAATCATTCATATTTCTATGTGTTGTGTTTACTCTACATGTGTTGATTTCTGGTCTATATGCACTTTTACACATATGTATATGATTTCTAACTTTTGTATTCAGATTTTTATTTGCACACTTTGTATATGAATTTCAATTCTAAACAAATTCTTTATATTCAATTAACACACCCTTTATCTACCAAGTCTGCATGGAAGGTATTTTCCTACTCCAAATGGGTTTTCAGATTTTCTACCAAACCCTAAACTGAAGTCTTTGGATTTGGAGACTTCATTTATCATTTTCTAGTCATGCACACCTATTTTCCTATATTTTCCAGATTTATTCTCTATGACTAAAAGTAAACTTTAATATTAAATAGTAGGGCATATCATCTAAACAGAATAGGTTCTTATCAAAAATATTAAATAATATATTTTGGAACATCTCCTCTGATGTGAACTAATTTAAATTCATTTTTCCGATTTTCAGAATTATTTCCTAGCCTAAAATATGTTTCTATAACTAATAAATTTGAGCAATCAACTAGACAGATTCATTTCAGCTAAAAAAATCTATTTTTAACTCATTCTAAAGTTTTCCAAGTGTTAGGAGAGTTTAAGTTTAAATTTACAATGTGTTTGTCTTACCCTTTTAAATTTAAATCTGAATTACATATCTAAATTTCTAATTTTAATGTCATATAGGGTTAAAAAGGTAAACTCACCCCACTACAGGGTCTATTATATTATTTCATAAATTTCCAGGGGTCTAGCTACACATAACAGAGGGGTTTTCCTAATTTTTATTAAGTCCAGGGTTTAAAACTGATTTTTAAATGAATTTACATGAATTTCTGAAGTTCCAGGGGCTAGATCAGAAGTTTCCGGAGCTAGCTCGTATTTTCCGAGATCCCCAGGGGGTAGCGCATAAGAATCCTGGCCTTTATAATGCGGGGCTGATGTGGACCGTCCGATTTAAAACAGACGGCTAAGATTAGATCGCCGAACCGGTACGCACAGGTTTTAATTCTACCGTGCGATTTAAAATAGACGGCGCATAAGCGGCCACGTCGCTCTGACCGTGCGCGGGCGGCGCTGCGCGGCGGCGCGCGGCGGCGGGAGGCGGCGATCTCGCCGGAAAACTTCGAATCTTCGTCTATTCTTCCTAAAACTGGGATTTCATGGCATAGATCGGTAGAGGGGAGGTCGGGGATCTCACCTCAGGGTTTTTCTTGAGCTCGAAGGCCCTGGAAGGCGGTCGGCGACGAGGTCCGAGATGAAATCACGGCGATGCTCGTCGGCGCTATGTCTGGAGCGCAAACCACCGAGTTTTCTGCACCTCCGTGATTCCTCGGAGGCGGTGGAACACGATCGGCGCGTTAGATCGGAAAATCTGAGCAGGGATCGAGAGAAAACGGTGATCGGAGCTTCGGTTCTCACCGAGAGGAAAAACAGCTGATCGTGGGGGAAAAACGGGGTGATGCCGGTGTTTTTATAGATGAGGGAGGGCGGCGTGTCTGTTTAGATCGAGCCGGAGTCGTCCGGGGCCGGGAGTCGGGCTGGGGACGCGGATTTCTGGAGTCGGTTGCGATCGGGCGCGCGCGGAAGAGTCCGGCTGTTGGCGCGAGCGGGAGGTCAGGGATGACACGCGGGTCCCGCGTGTCAGTGAGGGAGAGAGAGGGATCACGCGGCTGCGGGCTGGCGTGGGGGCGGGTGGGCCGGCTGGTGGGTTTCGGCACACTGGCCGGGGTTTTGTTTTTTTCTTTTTCTTTTTCTTTTCTGTTTTGAGTTGAATTTGAATTTCTGCACCTCATGCAATACGTCCAAAATTTTTTAAATTCCCCTCTTAACAGGTTTTTGAGTGTTACAACTCACAAACTCGGGCCCCTCGTGGCCGGACAATACCTTGACGGAATACACGTCCGGACGGTTCAACTTGATGCTTTTGCATGCGCGGATGGCCATTTGGGTCCAAATCGAGTAAGTCGATAAAACTCATGAACTCGAGTCCCGGACGGCCAGACAGGACCTTGACAGGATATACGTTCGGATGGGGCAACTTGATGGTTTTGCATTCGGAGATGGCCATCTAGGTCGAAATTGAGAAAATCGGGAAAGTCGGTAAAACACACGAACCCGGTTTCCGTGAGGCCGGACGGGACCTTGTCGAATTGCACGTCCAGATGATCCAACTTGATGGATTTTCATGCGTGGATGGCCATCAGGTTCAAAATTGGGAAAGTCGAGAAAGTCGGTAAAACTTACGAACACGGTTCCCGGGCAGCCGGACAGAACCTTGACGGAATACATGTCCGAACGGTGCAACTTGATGGTTTTGCATGCGTGGATGGCCATCTGGGTCAAATCTAAAAAAGTCGGAAAAGTCGGTAAAACTAATGAACTCAGGTCTCAGGCGGCCGGACGGAACCTTGATGGAACACACGTCCCGACGGTGCAATTTGATGGTTTTGCATGCGCGGATTGACATCTGGGTCAAAATCGAGAAAGTCAGCAAAGTCGGTAAAACTCACAAACTCGGGTCCCGGGCGATCAGACGGGACGTTGACGGAATACACGTGTGGATGGTGCAATTTGATGGTTTTGCATGCTCGGTTGGCCATCTGGGACGAAATGGAGAAAGTCGGGAAAGTCGGTAAAACTCATGAAGTCGGGTCACGGGTGGCCGGACGAGACCTTGACAGAACAGACGTCTGGATGGTCCAACTTGATGGGTTTTCATGCATGGATGGCCATCGGAGTCAAAATCGGGAAAGTCGAGAAAGTCGGTAAAACTCATGAACTCGGGTCTCAAGCAGCTGGACGGGGCCTTGACGGAATACAACTCCGGACGGTTCAACTTGATGGTTTTGCATGCGCGGATGGCCATTTGGGTCGAAATTGGGAAAGTCAGGAAAACTCATGAACTCGGGTCCCGGGACGCTGAAATGGACCTTGACGGAATACAAGTTCATATGGTGCAACTAAAAGGTTTTGCATGCGCGGATGGCCATCTGAGTCAAAATCAGAAAAGTCGGTAAAACTCACTAACTCGGGTCCTGATCGACCAGACGGGACCTTGACAGAATACACGTTTGGATGGTGAAACTAAATGGTTTTGCTTGCGCGAATGGCCATCTAGGTCGAAATGAGAAAAGTCTGTAAAACTCACGAACTCGGGTCCTATGCGGCAGGACGGAACCTTGACGGAATACACGCCCCTATGGTTCAAATTGGTGGTTTTGCATTCACGGATGGTCATCTGGGTCGAAATTGGGAAAGTCGGTAAAAATCATGAACTCAGGTCCTGGGCGGCCGGACGGGACCTTGATGTAATACACGTGCGGATGGTGCAACTTGATGGTTTTGCATGCCCGGATGGCCATCTGGGTCAAAATCAAGAAATTTGGAAAAGTCGGTAAAAGTCACGAACTCGGGTGTCGGGCGGCTGGACGGGGTCTTGACGGAATGTACGTCCGGACGGTTCAACTTGATGGTTTTGCATGCGCGGATGGTCATCTGGGCCGAAATTTGGAAAGTTAGGAAAACTCATGAACTCGGGTCCCGGGACGCCGGACTGGACCTTGAGGGAATACACGTTCAGATGGTGCAACTGGAGGGTTTTGCATGCACGGATGGCCACCTGAGTCAAAATCAGAAAATTTGGGAAAGTCGGTAAAACTCACTAACTCAGCTACCGAGCGATCGGACGGGACCTTGATGGAATACACGTTCGGATGGTGCAATTTGATGGTTTTGCATGCGCGGATGGCAATGTGGGTTGAAATCAGGAAAGTCGGGAAAACTCGTGAACTCGGGTCCCAGGTGGCCGGACGGGACCTTGATGGAAAACACGTCCAGACAGTGCAATTTGATGGTTTTGCATGCACGGATGGCCATCTGGATCGAAATCAGCAAACACGGGAAAACTCAGAAAATCAGGTCCCGGATGGCCGGACAAGACCTTGACGGAATACACGTCCGGACGGTGCAACTTGATGGTTTTGCAAGTGCGGAGGGCCATCTGGGTCAAAATCAAGAAAGTCGGGAAAGTTGTTGAGACTCACGAACTCGGGTCCTGAGCGGTCGGATGGAACGTTGATGGAAAAAGGATTGGATTGTGTAACTTGATGGTTTTGCATGCGCGGATGGCCATCTAGATCGAAGTGGAGAAAGTTTGTAAAACTCACGAACTCGAGTCCCGAGAGGCAGGACGGGATCCTGACGGAATACATGTCCGGATAGTCCAACTTGATGGTTTTTCGTGTGTGGATGCCAATCGTGTCTAAATCGAAAAAGTTGAGAAAGTCGGTAAAACTAACGAACTCGGGTCTCGGGACGGTGCAACTTGATGGCTTTGCATGCGCAGATGGCCATCTAGGTCAATATTTGGAAAGTCAAGAAAAGTCATGAACTAGGGTCCTAGGACGCTGCACTGGACCTTGACGGAATACACGTTTGGATGGTGCAACTAAATGGTTTTGCATGCACGATGGCCATCCGGGTCGAAATCGTGAAAGTCTGTAAAACTCATGAACTCGGGTCCCGTGTGGCCGGACAGAAACTTGACGGAATACACGTCCCTATGGTTAACCTTCACGGTTTTGCATGCGCGGATGATCATCTGGGTCGAAATTCGGAAAGTCGGTAAACCTCATGAACTCGGGTCCTGGGCGGCCAGATGGGACCTTGATGGAATACACGTGCGGATGGTGCAACTTGATGGTTTTGCATGCGGGATGGCCATCTATGTCGAAATTGACAAAGTCGGGAAAGTCGGTAAATACTCACGAACTCGGGTCTCGGGCTGCTGGACGGGGCCTTGACGGAATGTACGTTTGGATGGTTCAACTTGATGGTTTTGCATGCGCGGATGATCATCTAGGTTGAAATTGGGAAAGTCAGGAAAACTCATGAACTCGGGTCCCGGGACACCGAGCTGGACCTTGAAGGAATACACGTTCAGATGGTGCAACTAGAAGGTTTTGCATGCGCGGATGGCCATCTAAGTCAAAATCAGAAAAGTCGGTAAAACTCACTAACTCGGGCCCTGATCGACCGAACGGGACCTTGACAGAATACACGTTTGGATGGTGAAACTAAATGGTTTTGCTTGCGCGAATGGCCATCTAGGTCGAAATGAGAAAAGTCTGTAAAACACACGAACTCGGGTCCTATGCGGCAGGACGGAACCTTGAGGGAATACACGCCCCTATGGTTCAACTTGGTGGTTTTGCATTCACGGATGGTCATCTGGGTCGAAATTGGGAAAGTCGGTAAAAATCATGAACTCGGGTCCTGGGCGGCCGGACGGGACCTTGATGTAATACACGTGCGGATGGTGCAACTTGATGGTTTTGCATGCCCGGATGGCCATCTGGGTCAAAATCAAGAAATTTGGAAAAGTCGGTAAAAGTCACGAACTCGGGTGTCGGGCGGCTGGACGGGGTCTTGACGGAATGTACGTCCGGACGGTTCAACTTGATGGTTTTGCATGCGCGGATGGTCATCTGGGCCGAAATTTGGAAAGTTAGGAAAACTCATGAACTCGGGTCCCGGGACGCCGGACTGGAACTTGAGGGAATACACGTTCAGATGGTGCAACTGGAGGGTTTTGCACGCGCGGATAGCCATCTGAGTCAAAATCAGGAAATTTGGGAAAGTCGGTAAAACTCACTAACTCAGGTTCCGAGCAACCGGACTGGACCTTGAGGGAATACACGTTCGGATGGTGCAATTTGATGGTTTTGCATGCGCGGATGGCAATGTGGGTTGAAATCAGGAAACTCAGGAAAACTGATGAACTCGGGTCCCGGGTGGCCAGACGGGACCTTGACGGAATACATGTCCAGACAGTGCAACTTGATGGTTTTGCATGCACGGATGGCCATCTCGATCGAAATCGGCAAACACGGGAAAACTCACAAAATCCGGTCCTGGACGGCCGGACAAGACCTTGACGGAATACACGTCTGGACGGTGCAACTTGATGGTTTTGCAAGCGCGGAGGGCCATCTGGGTCAAAATCAAGAAAGTCGGGAAAGTTGGTGAGACTCACGAACTCGGGTCCCGGGCGGTCGGATGGAACCTTGACAGAAAAAAGGATTGGACTGTGCAACTTGATGGTTTTGCATGCGCGATGGCCATCTGGATCGAAGTGGAGAAAGTTTGTTAAACTCACAAACCCGGGTCTCGGGAGGCCGGACGGGACCCTGACGGAATACATGTCCGGATAGTCCAACTTGAGTTTGTTAATGCGTGGATGCCAATCGTGTCTAAATCGAGAAAGTTGAGAAACTCGGTAACACTAACGAACTCGGGTCCCGGGACGGTGCAACTTGATGGCTTTGCATGCGCGGATGGACATCTAGGTCAAAATTTGGAAAGTCAAGAAAAGTCATGAACTCGGGTCCTGGGACGTTGGACTGGACCTTGACGGAATACACGTTTGGATGGTTCAACTAAATGGTTTTGCATGCACGATGGCCATCCGGGTCGAAATCGTGAAAGTCGGTAAAACTCACAAACTCGGGTCCCGTGCGACCGGATGGTACATTGACGGAATACACATTCAGACGGTGCAACTTGATGGTTTTGCATGCTCGTATGGCCATCTGGGTTGAAATCGGGGAAGTATGGAAAGTCGGGAAAACTCACGAAATCGCGTCCCGGGTGGCCGGACGGGATCTTGACGGAATACATGTCCGGATGGCGCAACTTGATGGTTTTGCATGCATGGATGGCCATCTGGGTCGAATTCAGGAAACTCGGGAAAACTCACAAACTTGGGTCCTGGGCAGCCGGACAAGACCTTGACGGAATACACGTCCGGACGATACAACTTGATGGTTTCGCATGCGCAGATGGCCATGTGGGTCCAAATTGGGAAAGTTGGTAAAACACATGAACTCAGGTCCCGGGCGATCAGACGGGACCTTGAGGAAATACACGTGTGGATGGTGCAACTTGATGGTCTTGCATGCACAGAGGGCCATCTAGGATGAAATTGGGAAAGTCGGGAAAGTCGGTAAAACTAATGAACTCAGGTCCTGGGCGGCCGGACGGGACCTTGACGGACCCAATCATCCTTTGGTTGTGGCTACCTCATATCTCCATCTTCTTTCGTGAGTCGGCTTATGTGAAAGCGTGCATATGGTGCAACTTGATGGTTTTGCATGCGCGGTTGGCCGTCTTGGTCAAAATGGAGAAAGTCGGGAAAGTCTGTAAAACTCACGAAGTCGGGTCTTGGGTGGCTGGACGGGGCCTTGATAGAATACACGTCTGAACGGTGCAACTTGATGGTTTTGCATGCACAGATGGACATCTAGGTCAAAATTGGGAAAGTCAGGAAAACTCAAGAACTCAGGTCCCGGGACGCCGGACTGGACCATGACGGAATACACATTCCGATGGTGCAACTGGAAGGTTTTGCATGCGCGGATTGCCATCTGAGTCAAAATCGGTAAAGTGGGTAAAACTCAGTAACTCGGGTCCCAAGCGACCAGAAGGGACCTTAACGAAATACCCGTTTGGATGATAAAAATAAATGGTTTTGCATGCACGGATGGCCATTGATAGAGACGAAGGTGCCCCGTCTTTCGATGAGATGGTAACTATCATTTTTGGTGGAGTAGACTTTGACGATCCGACTACGGACGTGTGAAGACGTCGTGTGACACCCTCGCCTCGGGTGTCAGCATATGTTCATGTTCTATGAAGAGGAAACATTTTAATGAAAAATAGGAACAGAGAGAATTATCAAAAGGATAGCCAATAAAGCCCTCATAGAGCGCCAAAGGCAACTTCCGTGGCCAGCAGGCC
Organism: Neostapfia colusana; assembly: GCA_030760725.1. Taxonomy (NCBI): domain Eukaryota; kingdom Viridiplantae; phylum Streptophyta; class Magnoliopsida; order Poales; family Poaceae; genus Neostapfia; species Neostapfia colusana. The sequence continues at coordinate 105,899,142 of JASWHV010000002.1, read as the reverse complement.
ACGCGGCGTGTCCGGAGCTCATCCCTGAGAAGTTGAGAGAGGACCGCCGCTAAACTGGCTACGTGGCAGGCTCGGGGGTCACCCCCGCAATTGGAAAGAGGTCCGACCCTGTGGGACACGTGTTGCCACGGAGCTAGCCTCTGCGGAAGAAGCAAAGGCATTTTTCGTAGGACACATGTCACCTTCAGAGCTAGTCCTCACGGAAGTTAGAGGACCAGTCGCACGGGATATGTGTCGATCTCAGAACCCATCTCCGGGAAGTCCGGTTCTATCAAACACGTGTCGCCACCGGAGCTTATCTCCGGGAGGTCCGTCACTGCTAAACACGTGTCGACCTCGGAGCCATCCCTGAGGAAGGAAGAGAGGGAAGACCGGCGCCAACACGTGGCGTGCACGGAGCTCACCTCCGAAGAAGAGGGAGGTCTCGCTCGTTTGACACACGGCACAACCGGAGCTCATCTCTGCGGGAAAGGAGATACCAGGCCCCGGAGGATACGTGGAGCTTCCGGAGCTCATCACCGCGGAGGTAACGAGTTCTGGAGCGGTTTTTACGTGTAAAGATACCGGTACACAACAGAAACTGATCTAAATTCCACGATGTTACTAAAGATAAGACGTAAGATCCAACAAAGATCTGAATAAGACTCTTACTCGGGATACAATCAGATTAGGACTCTTCTCTTCCCGACTGTAAATAGAACCCGAAACCTTTGGCCGAAACCATGAACTTCATTTCAACTCCTGAGCCGACGATTTAGAGCCCTAGCCCTAACTCGCCGAGCAAACCATCGCCAAAGCGCAACAAGTGAGATCATCGGAGGAGAACCGAGCGGTCTGACGAGGACCTCGAAGTCAAGAAGAATGTGAGGTAGGACTTCAATACCACCTTACGACATCATTGTGTTCTTTTCTTTGCATCTGTTCTTCGGTTCCTTTCGAACAGAAGCCTTCTCGTGGACAGATCACTTGATGATCAGGTTGATCTAAAAGACAAGATCATCGCCACGACCACCTTTGATCCAAATACCTTTGTGCATACAAAGCCATGCAAGAACACGTACAGATCAATCTAATAAAACTAATCATGAGATAGCATGCATATGCGTCATCGCATTGGTTTGTACGTAATATTGATTGCTGTGAATCTTGTATGCACGTGACCCTACCTAGCAGGACAAGCTTAGGGAGCTGTCTACGACGAACTGCAGCAACCAGGTTTTGAGATTCAAGAACCCCCGGAACCCCGAGAACAAGGCAAGTGCTCCTTGACCATATTGATCCTATGTTTTCGGTAAAATTATTTTGTTTTGTGAAAAGGTGTGTGTGCTGAGAAAAACATGATGGGAAACCCTTTTTATAGGAATTTACTAGTTTTGGTTGAATTACCCTTGTCTCCTGGGAAGTTTATGAGTCGGGTTTGGTTTTTGCTTTATGCTTCCCTGAGTCTATGGGATTGGGAAGCGAGATAAATGTGTCTAGCTAACTGCACTCGTAATGATAATGAGAAACTGATGTTAATAATGGACATGGATCGGAGTGAGATCTAGGCAAGACTGGGTTTGTGAATGAGGTAGCATGAGATGGTGGTTTTACTTGCCGTAGATCTAAGGACCGGTTCATGCATGCACATGCCAGGATAACAGTGCCACCACAAGGCCAAGTATGGGTGCGGCATAGCTGAGTAATTAGGTAAGTTGCTAGAGTGTTATGGACTGTGGAAGGCGTGGGGAATGGGAGTCGAGTGAAGACTTCCCTGGGAACTGCATGGCACAAGAGGGGGCCCGTGGGTGGGAGAATTGGAGATTCTAGCCTGCCGGTGAAACCTTAGTGAGTCCATACATCTAGTAACACCTTTGTAAAGGCTATTTTGTGATCTCTTGACCATACACCGATGGAGGTTCTGCAGTCGCCGACGGGTGACGAAATCACAAACTTGTGGGTAAAGAGGTGCAAACTTTGCAGAGTTATTAAAACTATCATGATAGTCGAGCTTACGGTCACGAGCGCCTGGCTAAACTGCCATGATTAGTTGGGATGGTTATTGGGAAGGTTATTGATTATGGTTTGGTTTGGGACTGTTAAGTCCGGATGATAAGATGGTTGCATGACTGTGGAGTCATGGCAACGAGTTTGGTCTCAGTGTGGGACAAGGTTGATTTATGAGATAAGATGGTAGCGAATACAGGAAGGTATTCGTGAGATGGTAGCGAATACGAGGAGGTATTCGTGAGTATGAATAAAGGATTGGTTAATGTTCGGATGGAACACGGGAAGTGGTGGAGGTATGTTGGTAATTCAATACATGCTGGGATTTCATTCATCTAAAAGTTAAGTTGCTGTTTTATCATAATTTTATAAATCTGCTTTTTCTGCAAATAAGCCCTTTTATACCTACCTTGTTTATGAGCTGCATATCATGTGTTTTCCCGCACATGCTGAGTACATCATTGTACTCAAACTTGCATTATTACTTCATCATCAGCAGCAGGAGAAGCTTACTATGAAGACCAAGTGGAGCATTATGGCATGTGATGTATTCTCAACTTTGCCTGTGGAGGGAACGTAGATGGAACCACTACTGCTTAGATTTGTTTCCGCATTAGTTGAATTGCTTACGCTTTAGAAAGACTTTCGCTGCATAGAAATAAGACTTCCGCTGTGAGCATGAGACCAAGACTCATGAGGTATTGTAATAAACTCTGTTATTCGTGGTAATATATAATCTGAGTTCAGTTTGTGGAACGTATGTGTATGTGTGATGAACATCCTGGGCACACATATGCATTAGTTCTCGGTTCCGTGGTTATTCCACAGAATTGAGGGCGTCACAGATTGGTATCGGAGCCACGGGTTGACAGTAGGTTACACGCCTAGATAGAAACCTTAGATAGATAATAGAGCCACGGTTTACACCCCTAAATAGGAGTCACAAGCGTCCTAGGATGAATAGCTTAGATTGGCCTCTAAACCCACCTTAACATAGGAAACCATCCTTCAATAGGAATTGTGTGGGCCCTTATGATGATTATTTGTGATTGTGTGCTTAGTGTGAGTTGTGGGACGTCTCAAAACGTTGTCCATATCCACACGTAAGAAGAAAGAGGTGTGAGATATCTCGGCACTTGCTCACATCCTCATATGGGCTAATATATACATAGTCCAACTCACCTTGATGCATATAGCTAGAGGGAATCTACCTAACCTTCTAACATCCTATTCTATTTCGATCTCTCTCACAGATGGTGAGAGGAAATGCCGGCCGAAGGAACGTCCAGGTGGATGACCATGATGAAGTTCCTGCTAACCCAGGAGCTGGTGAAAACCATCTGGACAGGTTGATGGCCATGCAAAACCAGCTTATGCAAACCATGATCCAAACCTTGGGTCAGTTGCAGGCAAACCAAAACCCCATTCCGGCACCACCGCCACCACCACTGCCGGCTCATAACAGATTGGGAGAGTTCATGAGGACTCGACCACCCACCTTTGCTCAAGCTAGTGATCCCATGGAGGCCGATGATTGGTTAAAATCCATGGAGAAGAAGCTTGCCATTGTTCAGGGCAATGACCGAGAGAAGGTTCGCTTCGCGTCACACCAACTCATGGGAGCCGCTGCTGACTGGTGGGATGCCCTGAGCAACACTCATGCCAACCCGAAGACAATCACTTGGACTGAGTTCAAGGAAAGTTTCCGCTCTCACTACATCCCTGCTGGTGTAATGATTCTCAAAAGGCAGGAGTTCGAAGGTCTCCGCCAAGGGCAGAAAAGTGTGAATGAGTATCTCAACAAGTTCATGCAACTGTCCCGGTATGCCCCTGAAGATGTCAACTCAGATCAGAGGAAGCAGTACCTGTTCATGAGAGGGTTGAACAATGAGATCCAGGTTCAGCTCCTCAACAATGACTACGTAAGCTTCCAGAAGCTGGTTGACAAGGCCATAGTAGTTGAAAACAAGATCCGAGAGATCGAGCGAGAGTGCAAGAGAAAGATGCCATACCAGCCCCAAGGGAGCAACGTACGACCCAGGTACATGCCCCCTGCACCGCAGTATGGATCGACCACTCCTGCATAACGCCCTGGTCAGCCACCACAGCAACAACTCGTTGCTCCAGCACCTCGCGTGCGCATGCCTCCTGCGCCCCGACCTAACAACGGCGCCCCTGTTCAAAACCCCCGCCCCAACGCACCTGCTGCCGTAGGCAACAGGGCATGCTTTGCATGCGGGGAGGTAGGCCACTTCGTGAACCAGTGCCCGAGGAAAGGCCCTGGACAGCCGGGTAACGTGCCCAAGCAGAACCCGCAACCGAACAGAGGAGACAATCAAGGGAACCATGGACAGCAGAATTATGCTCACGGCCACGTGAACCATGTCACTACTGAGGAAGCACAATAGGCTGAGGACGTCGTAATTGGTATGTTCCTTGCCAACTCCAACCCAGCCACCATCTTATTTGATTCTGGAGCATCGCATTCCTTCATATCATCCAAGTATGTTGACAAACATCATCTACCCATATCCCACTTAGAGTGTGCTATGTTGGGTAATTCTCCCGGAGGAGAAATGAGGACTAATATAGTATGTCCGAAAGTAAGCCTTAAAATAAGGGGGGTAGACTTCCTTGCCAACCTTATTGTCTTGGACTCCCAAGGGATTGACATCATACTCGGAATGGATTGGCTAAGCAAGCACAATGGAGTAATCCAATGTGCTGAAAGGAGCGTGCAGTTGACAAACGAGCACGGTACTCGTGTCGAGTTTGAGTCAGCCCAGCAAACCACTGAAGGGGCAAATCTGAACCACATTGGAGGAGTAGCATTGGACAGTATTCCGGTGGTTCGAGAGTTTTCGGACGTGTTCCCGGAAGAGCTTCCAGGTATGCCACCTGACCGGGACATTGAGTTTGCCATAGAGTTGGTACCCGGAACTGCACCCATAGCCAAAAGGCCTTATAGGATGCCCGTCAATGAGCTAATTGAACTCAAGAAGTAAATTCAAGAACAGTTGGAGAAGGGTTTTATCCGTCCAAGCTCGTCACCATGGGGAGCTCCGGTGCTCTTCGTAGACCAGAAGGATGGAACCCAAAGAATGTGCGTGGACTACAGGTCTCTCAACGAGGTGACAATCAAAAATAAATACCCTCTGCCCCGTATAGAGGACCTGTTCGACCAAATGAAAGGAGCCCGAGTATTCTCCAAGATTGATCTTTGGTCGGGATACTTCCAGCTGAAGATTAAGCCCTCGGATATACCTAAGACAGCCTTTCGGACACGGTATGGTTCATATGAATATACCGTTATGTCTTTTGGATTGACGAATGCACCCGCATACTTCATGTACCTTATGAACAAGGTTTTCATGGAGTACTTGGACAAGTTTGTCGTGGTTTTCATCGACGACATTATGGTGTATTCAAAAAGTGAGGAGGAGCATGAAGAACATCTGAGATTGACCTTGCAGAAGTTGCGTGAGCATCAATTGTATGCCAAGCTCAACAAGTGTCAATTTTGGCTAAAGGAAATATCTTTCCTAGGCCACATTATCTCCAAGGAAGGGGTATCGGTTAATCCTGGAAAGGTGAGAGATGTTCTGAAGTGGGACCAACCGAAGAGCGTGAGGGATATTCGGAGTTTCCTTGGGATGGCAGGATACTATCGGCGCTTCATTAAAGACTTCTCTAAGATAGCAAAACCTATGACGGAGTTGCTAATGAAGGGAAAAATCTTTCAATGGACACAAGCCTGCCAAGAAAGTTTTGAGGAACTCAAGAAAAGGCTAACCACAGCACCAGTTCTGGTATTGCCAGACGTAAGCAAGAGCTTCGACATATATTGTGACGCATCCAGACAAGGGCTCGAGTGTGTACTCATGCAGGAAGGACAAGTGGTAGCCTATGCCTCACGACAATTAAAGAAGCACGAGCTTAACTATCCTACGCATGACTTGGAGCTAGCAGCAGTGGTGCATGCATTGAAGATTTGGAGACATTATGTCCTTGGTCATCGATGTGAGATCTATACGGATCATAAAAGCCTCAAGTACATATTCACACAAACGGATTTGAATTTGAGGCAACGTCGATGGTTAGAACTCATCAAGGATTATGATGTTGGAGTCAACTATCACCCCGGGAAGGCCAATGTAGTAGCTGATGCATTGAGCAGAAAGGGAGCATGTCATCAACTCACGGTTCGGGAGCTACCACCCGAACTACGTAAGGAGTTCGAACGGTTACACCTCGGATTCTTGAATAACATGGAAATAATAGAAATCCACTCCTCATGGGAACAAGAAATAAGAGAGGGCCAAGCAACGGACGAGGAGATCAAGGAGATCAAGGAAAGAATCCGACAAGGAATAGAGAAGGATTTCAAGGAGGATGAAAAGGGTACACTTTGGCTAGGAAAAAGGATTTGTGTGCCAAACATAAGACACCTCCGCGACACAATATTGAAAGAGGCACATGATTCCCCCTATTCCATACATCCCGGAAGCAACAAAATGTACAAGGACTTGAAAACTTGTTATTGGTGGGATGGTATGAAGAGGGATATAGCCGAATACGTTGCCCTATGCGACACATGCCAACGGGTGAAAGCCGAACATCAAAGACCCGCTGGATTGTTGCAACCTTTGAAAATATCCGAATGGAAGTGGGAGGACATCAGTATGGATTTCATCGTCGGATTGCCACGTACTCAGTCGGGATACGACTCCATCTGGGTCATTGTGGACCGATTAACGAAAACCGCCCATTTTCTCCCTGTAAAGGCCACTTACAACGTCGCACAATTGGCAGAGTTGTACATGGAGCAGATCGTGTGCCGTCACGGAGTTCCGAGGAGGATAGTCTCAGATCGAGGTTCTCAGTTTACCTCTAGATTCTGGAGGAAGCTGCAGAAAGCCATGGGTACACTACTGGATTTTAGCTCCGCCTATCACCCACAAACGGATGGGCAAACTGAAAGGACAAACCAAATTTTGGAGGACATGTTGAGAGCTTGCGCCTTGAAACATGGGCGTAGTTGGGATAGGAGTTTACCGTATGCCGAATTCTCCTATAACAACAGCTATCAAGCTAGCTTGAAGATGTCACCTTTCGAAGCCTTATATGGTAGACGGTGTAGAACGCCACTGTTCTGGAACGAGACCGGAGAGAAACAGGTGTTTAGACCCGAAGTACTACAAGAAGCTGAAAAGCAGGTCCAAACGGTACGGGAGAACTTAAAGGCTGCTCAGTCACAACAGAAAGGCTATGCGGACAATAGGCGTAGGAAGTTGACATTTGAAGTAGGAGACTTTGTATACCTTAAGGTATCGCCTATCCGAGGCCAACGATGTTTCAACGTCAAAGGCAAGCTAGCACCTCGCTATATCGGACCATTTAAGATTCTGAATAAGCGAGGAGAAGTAGCCTATCAACTAGAGCTCCCAAACCACCTCTCCGACGTACATGACGTGTTTCATGTATCCCAGCTCAAAAAGTGCTTGAGAGTACCAGAGGAACAAGTATCAACGGGAGAGCTTGAACTTCAAGAGGACCTAACTTACGAAGAACACCCTGTCCGAATCTTGGATGTAAAGGAAAGGGTCACTTGGAACAAGGTGATTCGATGGTGCAAGGTACAATGGAGCCATCACACCGAAGCTGAAGCCACATGGGAGCGTGAAGAGGATATCAAGGCAGAATTTCCCCATCTATTTTCTACTAACGAATCTCGAGGGCGAGATTCAATTTAAGAGGGGTAGATTTGTGACACCCTCGCCTCGGGTGTCAGCACATGTTCATGTTCTATGAAGAGGAAACATTTTAATGAAAAATAGGAACAGAGAGAATTATCAAAAGGATAGCCAATAAAGCCCTCAGAGAGCACCAAAGGCAACTTCCGCGGCCAGCAGGCCACGCGGCGTGTCCGGAGCTCATCCCTGAGAAGTTGAGAGAGGTCCGCCGCTAAACTGGCTACGTGGCAGGCTCGGGGGTCACCCCCGCAATTGGAAAGAGGTCCGACCCTGTGGGACACGTGTTGCCACGGAGCTAGCCTCTGCGGAAGAAGCAAAGGCATTTTTCGTAGGACACATGTCACCTTCGGAGCAAGTCCTCGCGGAAGTCAGAGGACCAGTCGCACGGGATACGTGTCGATCTCGGAACCCATCTCCGGGAAGTCCGGTTCTATCGAACACGTGTCGCCACCGGAGCTTATCTCCGGGAGGTCCGTCGCTGCTAAACACGTGTCGACCTCGGAGCCGTCCCTGAGGAAGGAAGAGAGGGAAGACCGGCGCCAACACGTGGCGTGCGCAGAGCTCACCTCCGAAGAAGAGGGAGGTCTCGCTCGTTTGACACGCGGCACAACCGGAGCTCGTCTCTGCGGGAAAGGAGATACCAGGCCCCGGAGGACACGTGGAGCTTCCGGAGCTCATCACCGCGGAGGTAACGAGTTCTGGAGCGGTTTTTACGCGTAAAGATACCGGTACACAACAGAAACTGATCTAAATTCCACGATGTTACTAAAGATAAGACGTAGGATCCAACAAAGATCTGAATAAGACTCTTACTCGGGATACAATCAGATTATGACTCTTCTCTTCCCGATTATAAATAGAACCCAAAACCTTTGGCCGAAACCATGAACTTCTTTTCAACTCCTGAGCCGACGATTTAGATCCCTAGCCCTAACTCGCTGAGCAAACCATCGCCGAAGCGCAACAAGGGAGATCATCGGAGGAGAACCGAGCGGTCTGAGGAGGACCTCGAAGTCAAAAAGGACGTGAGGTAGGACTTCAATACCACCTTACGACATCATTGTGTTCTTTTCTTTGCATCTGTTCTTCGGTTCCTTTCGAACAGAAGCCTTCTCGTGGACAGATCAATTGATGATCAGGTTGATCTAAAAGACAAGATCATCGCCACGACCACCTTTGATCCAAATACCTCTGTCCATACAAAGCCATGCAAGAACACGTACAGATCTATCTAATAAAACAAATCTTTAGATAGCATGCATATGCGTCATCGCATTTAGTTAAGGTTTGTACGTAATATTGATTGCTGTGAATCTTGTATGCACGTGACCCTACCTAGCAGGACAAGCTCAGGGAGCTGTCTACGACGAACTGCAGCAACCAGGTTTTGAGATTCAAGAACCCCCGGAACCCCGAGAACAAGGCAAGTGCTCCTTGACCATATTGATCCTATGTTTTGGGTAAAATTATTTTGTTTTGCGAAAAGGTGTGTGTGCTGAGGCAAACATGATGGGAAACCCTTTTTATAGGAATTTACAAGTTTTGGTTGAACCACCCTTGTCGCCTGGGAAGTTTATGAGTCGGGTATGGTTTTTTCTTTATGCTTCGCTGAGTCTATGGGATTGGGAAGCGATAGATGTGTCTAGCTAACTGCACTCGTAATGATAATGAGAAACTGATGTTAATAATGGACATGGATCGGAGGGAGATCTAGGCAATACTGGGTTTGTGAATGAGGTAGCATGAGATGGTGGTTTTACTTGCCGTAGATCTAAGGACCGGTTCATGCATGCACATGCCAGGATAACAGTGCCACCACAAGGCCAAGTATGGGTGCGGCTTAGCTGAGTAATTAGGTAAGTTGCTAGAGTGTTATGGACTGTGGAAGGCGCGGGGAATGGGAGTCGAGTGAGGACTGCCCTGGGAACTGCATGGCACAAGAGGGGGGCCCGTGGGTGGGAGAATTGGAGATTCTAGCCTGCCGGTGAAACCTTAGTGAGTCCATACATCTAGTAACCCCTTTGTAAAGGCTATTTTGTGATCTCTTGACCATACACCGACGGTCGTGTACTGGTATAATGGAGGTTCTGCAGTCGCCGACGGGTGACGAAATCACAAACTTGTGGGTAAAGAGGTGCAAACTCTGCAGAGTTATTAAAACTATCATGATAGCCGAGCTTACGGTCACGAGCGCCTGGCTAAACTGCCATGGTTAGTTGGGATGGTTATTGGGAAGGTTATTGATTATGGTTTGGTTTGGGACTGTTAAGTCCAGATGATAAGATGGTTGCATGACTGTGGAGTCATGGCAACGAGTTTGGTCTCAGTGTGAGACAAGGTTGATTTATGAGATGAGATGGTAGCGAATACAGGAAGGTATTCGTGAGATGGTAGCGAATACGAGGAGGTATTCGTGAGTATGAATAAAGGATTGGTTAATGTTCGGATGGAACACGGGAAGTGGTGGAGGTATGTTGGTAATTCAATACATGCTGGGATCACATTCATCTAAAAGTTAAGTTGCTGTTTTATCATTGTTTTATAAATCTGCTTTTTCTGTAAATAAGCCCTTTTATACCTACCTTGTTTATGAGCTGCATATCATGTGTTTTCCCGCACTTGCTGAGTACATCATTGTACTCAAACTTGCATTATTACTTCATCATCAGCAGCAGGAGAATCCTACTATGAAGACCAAGTGGAGCATTATGGCGTGTGATCTATTCTCAACTTTGCCTGTGGAGGGAACGTAGATGGAACCACTACTGCTTAGATTTGTTTCCGCATTAGTTGAATTGCTTCCGCTTTAGAAAGACTTCCGCTGCATAGAAATAAGACTTCCACTGTGAGCATGAGACCAAGACTCATGAGGTATTGTAATAAACTCTGTTATTCGTGGTAATATATAATCTGAGTTCAGTTTGTGGAACGTATGTGTATGTGTGATAAACATCCTGGGCACACATATGCGTTAGTTCTCGGTTCCGTAGTTATTCCACAGAATTGAGGGCGTCAAACGTCGCGCCTTAGCAATCGCTAAACCAACTCCAAGAGGTTATTGACCACGCCGGAGCACGATCAACCTGACCATGAGGGTCTATTTCCTGCAGGCAAACAAAGAACAAGCAAGAAACTGGGATTGCAATCTGGATATTGCGAATTCAAGAAGAAAACATTATTGATGAAAGTGGGGTTCTGAAACGTCCTGGTCTGGTCGTTGGACACAAACGAGGTACGGGAGTTGCAGCTGTGGCAAACTTTAATCTAAACAAAACCCGCCCTCTCAAGGAGCTCTTGGCCCACTTAAATAGGGGAGGGAAGACGGAAATTCGTCCAGCAACAAAGGTAGGACGTGATCTTCCTTATTCCCTTCCTTTTTCTGAGATAGACTACCTTTTAATAGGGAAAGAAAGAGAGAAATCCATCCAGCAGCAAGGCAGGATATGATTTCCTCTATTTCTTTCCTCATTATAGCACATCTATCTTTAAATGGGGGAAGAAAGAGGGAAATTTCGTCCAGCAGCAAAGTTGGACGAGATTTCCCTTATTGCTTTGCTTATTTGTCTAAATCTCTCTTTATTACATGGCCCCAGCCTCAAGATTTGGTGCACAGTACCCTATTCATCCACTTGACTTTATTCTGGTCCACCAGCTTGTATATTTCTTCCATGTCCTTGTATGTCATAAAGGTGGCTTCGAAGTGCTGAAAACTCCACTAGAAACTCTGTTCTGGTTCCCTTCTCACGCGCCTTCATCTCCCCGCTTGATGATGCTCCCATGTTCATTCCTGTTGTCCATTCTGGGCCCTTCATTTGTAAGAAACACAAATGTATCCAATTTAGGCAGCATCATATTCTCATAAATATTAGAATCATTACCAAGAAACGAAAGTACCTGATAATTTAACTGGCATGCGCGAGCTCTAGTAATTGGTCTCATATGTGTGGTAGCAGGGGCTATGGGTGTAACTGTGGTAGTGATGTCCTCATCATCCTCCCCTTCTTGAATTGAAATCGTCCTCGACGGAAGCACATCTTCCTCACCCAAATAAGGATTCAAATCTGTAATGTTAAAAGTGGGACTAACCCCAAAAGTCTGCAGGCAGCTCAAGTTTATCATTTATTTTCTTTAACACCTTAAAAGGACCATCAGCACGTGGCATTAGCTTTGATTTGCGCAAATCAGGAAACCTATCTTTTCATAAATGTAACCAAACAAGATCTCTTGGTTCAAACACAATATGTTTTCTACCCATATCGCCAGCAAGTTTGTATTTAGCATTCATGCGCTCAATATTTTCTATAGTTAACTCATGCATTTTTAAGATCAATTCAGCACGTTGTTTAGCATCAAAATTAACCTTCCCCGAAGATGGAAGAGGCAACAAATCAATAGGTGCATGAGGTAGGAAACCATACACAATTTCAAAAGGGCATATCTTAGTAGTAGAATGCAGCGAACGATTATAAGCAAATTCAATATGAGGCAAGCATTCTTCCCACATTTTTAGGTTATTCTTCAAAACAGCCCTAAGCATAGTAGACAATGTTCTATTGACTACATCAGTTTGACCATCAGTTTGAGGGTGACATGTAGTACTAAAAAGCAGTTTAGTCCTCAACTTAGCCCATAAACATCTCCAAAAGTGGCTAAGAAATTTAGTGTCACGATCTAAAACAATTGTATTTGGCACACCATGCAAACGAATAATTTCATGAAATAACAAATCAGCAACATTAGTAGCATTCTCGCTTTTATGACATGGTATAAAGTGTGCCATTTTCGAAAATCTATCCACGACAATAAATATGCTATCCCTCCCCTTCTTTGTTCGAGGTAACCCTAAAACAAAGTCCGTGGATATGTCCTCCCATGTAACACTAGGTACAGGCAAAGGCATATATAAACCATGAGGATTGAGTCGTGACTTAGCTTTTTGACATGTAGTACAGCGAGCAACAAAACACTCAACATCTCGTCTCATCTTTGGCCAAAAGAAATGTGTAGCAAGTATGCCCTTCGTTTTCTTCATGCCAAAGTGTCCCATTAATCTTCCTCCATGTGCCTCCTACAACAACAAAAGACGAACGGAGCTAGCTGGAATGCATAGCTTGTTAGCACGAAACACAAATCCATCATTACAGACGAACTTGTTCCATGTTCTTCCTTCCTTACAATTCTGCATTACATCTTTAAATTCAGCATCATGCAAATATTGATCTTTGATGGTCTCCAAACAAAATATTTTAAAGTCAAGTTGTGAAAGCATAGTATAACGTCGAAACAATGCATCAGAAATAACATTTTCTTTACCCTTCTTGTGTTTAATGACATAAGGGAAAGTATCAATGAATTCAACCCATTTGGCATGTCTACGGTTCAGTTTTGCTTGACTTTTAATGTGTTTCGAAGATTCATGATCAGAATGTATAACAAATTATTTGGGTCATAAATAATATTGCCATGTTTCCAAAGTCTGAATAAGAGCATATAATTCTTATCATAAGTAAAATAATTCAGACTAGGCCCACTCAATTTTTTTAGAAAAGTATGCCACAGGTTTACCATTTTGTAATAACACACCTCCTAATCCAATTCCACTAGCATCACATTCAAGTTCAAAAGTCTTATTAAAATCAGGAAGTTGGAGTAAAGGAGCATGTGCCAACTTATATTTCAATACCGTGAAGGCTTCTTCCTGTGTGATACTCCAAACAAAAGGCACATCCTTCTTTGTAAGCTCATTGAGAGGTGCAGTGATGGTGCTGAAATCTCTCACAAAACGCATGTAGAAACCAGCAAGACCAAGAAAACTCCTCACTTGTGTGACCGTTTTGGGATGCGGCCAACTCTTAATTTCTTTAACCTTGGCTTTATCAACTTCAATTCCCTGTGGAGTAATAACATAGCCAAGAAAAGATACTCAGTCAGTGCAAAAGGTGCACTTCCCAAGGTTACCAAACAAACGTGCATCACGTAGAGCAATAAAAACAGCACGTAAATGTTCCAAATGTTCCTCTAAAGTTCTACTATAAATCAGTATATCATCAAAATAGACTACCATAAATCGTCCAATGAAAGCACGTAAAACTTCATTCATTAATATCATGAATGTGCTAGGTGCATTAGTTAACCCAAAAGGCATGACTAACCACTCATATAAGCCAAACTTAGTTTTAAATGCTGTTTTCCATTCATCTCCCAATTTCATACGAACTTGACGGTATCCACTACGCAAATCAACTTTGGAGAATATGATTGTGACACCCTCATTTTTGGGTTCTGCATATATTCATGTTTTATGAAGAGAAAATATTTTAAAAGAAGTAGGAACAGAGAAAAATATCAAAAAGATAGCCAACAAGAGCCGAATCCAGTTCACCGAGAGCGCCGAAGACAACTTCCGCGGCCCGCTGGCCACGTGGCGTGTTCGGAGCTCATCCCTGCGAAGTGGGGAGAGGTCTGCCGCTAAACTAGCCACGTGACAGGCTCGGGGCTCATCTCCGCAAAGGGGGAGAGGTCCGACCCTGTGGGACACGTGTTGCCCCGGAGCTAGCCTCTGCGGAAGAAGCAAAGGCATTTCCGAAGGACACATGTCACCTTCGGAGCTAGTCACCGTGGAAATCAGAGAACCGTCACGCGGGATACATGTCAATCTCGGAGATCACCCCCAAGAAGTCCGGTTCTATTGGACACGTGTCATCACCATAGTTTATCTCTGGGAGGTCTGACACTGTTGGACACGTGTCGACCCCGGAGCTCGTCTCTGAGGAAAGGGAGGTCCGAAATGGATACGTGGCACACCCGGAGCCACCTCCGAAGAGAGGGAAGGTCCGACACTGACACGTGGCGTGCGTGGAGCTCACCTCCGAAAGAGAAGGGAGGTCTCGCTCGCTTGACATGCGGCACAACCGGAGCTCATCTCTGCGGAGAAGGAGATACCAGGCCCCCGGTGGACACGTGGAGCTTCCAGAGCTCATCACCGAGGAGGTAACGAGTTCTGGAGCGGTTTGGATTCTGTACGCGTAGAAATACCGGTACGGAGGAGAAACCGACCTGAAATCCACAATGCTACCGCACCAAATCAACTAAAGATAAGTTGTTAAGATTCAACGACGATCTGAATTGGACTCTTATTCGGAATACAATCAGATTAGGACTCTTCTTCTACTGATTATAAATAGAACCCAGAACCTCTGGCCGAAACCACGAATTTCTTTTCCAACTCCTGAGCCGATGACTTAGAGCCCTAGCCCCAACTCGCCGAGAAAGCCATCGCCGGAGTTCAGTCGAGGAAGATCGCCGGAAGAGAGCCCAACGATCTGTCTGATCAGAGAAAGACCCCGAGACCGAGAAGAACGTAAGGTAGGTCTCGAATACCACCTTACGACATCATTGTGTTTTCTTTGCATCTGTTCTTTGATTCCTTTTGAACAGAAGCTTTCTCGTGGACAGATCACTTGTTGATCGGTTTGATCTAAAGACAAGGTCATCGCCACGTCCACATCTGATCCGAACACCCTTGTTCATCATAAAGCCATTCAAGAACACGTACAAACTGATCAAATAAAATCGATCATAGGATAGCATGCATATGCATCATCGCATCTAGTTTAAAGTTTGTGCATGGTATTGTTTGTTATGAATCTTGTATGTGCGTGATCCTGTATAGAAGGACAAGCTCAGGGAGCTGTCTACGACGAGCTGCAACAACAAGGTTTCGAGATCCAAGAGCCACCAGAACCGCAAGAACAAGGCAAGTGTCTGTAAAGATCCCAAAAACGTGAATACAAAGAAACACTTGTTTGCAAAAGTTTTGTTTCATATGAGTAAAATTTGGGACTTGTTAAAACTTTTCCACATGTGATAACACACATGAGGGTTTTTCTTCACACAAGTCAAATGTTTATTTGAGAACTTGGAACCCTAGAGGGGTCTAAAACAAGGATGGGAAGTTCCCATATGTGTGGAAAAACAAAAATCAGATTTGGAACATTCTGTTCAAACTAAAATTCAAATGAGAGCAACACTAGGAATTTCCAAACTGTTGTGCTACAAATCTCATTTGCAGCAGCCAAATTAAAAATCAGGTTTCATATTTGAATTCCTTGAGTCCAAATTAGGGGGTGTGCAAAGTTCCATGATTTATGGAAATGAATTGCAACCCATTTTCCAAAATGGACTTTAAATGACAAAGAATTCAAACACTCATTTGAATTTGGATGAAACTTGCCCAATTATCCAAATGCATACCAGATTTGAATTCACACAATTAAATTCAACCAATATTCAAATTGGGGAGATATTTTAGAGGGGATAAGGAGGACTGACATGTGGGTCCCACATGTCATTGAGTGCACTGAATATTGCAAAAGATCTCAGTCCACAGTCTCTGTTTTGCTTACCTCCCACGCGAAGCAATGGCCGAAGCCGATCTCCCTCCGCTCGACACCGAGCGCAGCGGCAGCCAGCTCCTGCTGAATTCTTTCGCGCTGGAGAGCTGCTGGACGTCGGTAGCCACCGCCTCCCTCCCTCTCCCGCCTCTTAACCGAAGCCACGGTGCTGTTCTTCTCTCCCTCGCACCGGAAGATAGAAAACACAGCCGCCCTGCTTCGATCGATCGGGAACTCGGGAAGTCGAGTGAGCAGCGCCTCTGAGCAGCAGAACAACAACACCAACGTCTCCACGACCTCCTCGAGCCATCACCCAGTGTGTTCGTGCAGCCTACGCCGAGAACTTCGAGCTCCCGCGGCGGCCGAACACCCCGGCGGCGACGTGCTTCCGTGGACAGCCTCCTCCAGAGCTGGTCACGACTAAGCGAGGCCATTTTTGGACGCGCAGGAGCTCTGTGCAGCTTCTACCCGAAGCACAGAGCTTGTCTTCGCCTCTGGACGATGAATTTCGGAAATTTTCTCCGGCCGGGGAAAACTGACCGCGGGTATGAATCCATGAAATTCTTGAGTTATATTCATTTAGAGCTCTACAAATTTCGCACACAGAACCTAGACTGGTGTAGCAACTTTTCTTCTTCACAAAACGTCGCATGAAACCCATGGTATACGGCTTGTTTCAAGCTTTTCCGACGGCTACCACAATAAGGGGCATCGGGTGCACGAGGAACCCTAGGTTGGAGCCGTTTCCGAGCCCATATGCGGCCATGTCGAGCAGGGCAAACGTCCACTGGTGCTGTAAAACCTTTCCAGGGGACTTCTGGCGGGCTAGAGCATCGGGGCAACGTTGCCGGACTCCCTCAGAGCCGCTGCACCAGTGCGGGGTTGTTTAGGAACCTCGCCGGTCTGGGGAAGACCCACCATCGTGTTCCTCGCGTTAAAATAGGGCCTGGCGGCGGGTAACAGCTCGGGAGTTGGTCGGAGCGACGAAAACCGGCGAACTCCGGCGAGCCCGGCGGCGCAGAAGCGCGGGGGCGGGAGGTAGACGAAGGTGCTACCGGCCCCACATGTCAGTCGCACGGAAACAGTGAGCCGGATACTCTGTGGCGCGGGATCGGCTGTGACAGCGCGGGAAACAACCCTGTGACCCCGTGCGGCACGCTCCCGGCAGCAGACACGTGTCCCTGGTCCCACAGTCAGGTTTAAACTTTTTCCCGGATTTATTCAAATTCCAGATTTTTCTCCAAACTTTAGAAGAGCATAACTTTTGCTAGCAACCTCCAAAATTAGTGATTCAAATTGGGTTCGATTCAGATTGACAAACTCTATCCAATTATGCAACCCAATTTGTAT
The DNA here is from genome assembly GCA_030760725.1 of Neostapfia colusana. Lineage (NCBI taxonomy): Eukaryota > Viridiplantae > Streptophyta > Magnoliopsida > Poales > Poaceae > Neostapfia > Neostapfia colusana. Next base: position 105,881,660 of record JASWHV010000002.1, on the reverse strand, counting down.
GAAATTCTTTATTTAATTCTGGAAAATTCTTTAAAACGTTTCAGAAAAAGAATTTTAGAGGGATTTTGGTTTATCCAAAAATCCTCAAATTTTGCCAGAATATTCTTTAGGGTGTTATTAGACACCTGTAAAAGTTTCAGCTCATTTGGAGTTGAATTGATCAGGGTAATTCAGATTGTAAGTTCCTGTATTCAAATGAATACAGAAACATTTTCAGAGAATTTCCAAAACTTGTAAATTCAGTTCTGGGAAATTCTTAGCTCCAAAAATCCTACGAAAATTCATGTAGACTCTATGAACTATAATTGAAATTGGGGTTCACTGAGTTTGACATGAACATGAGTGTTACCTCAGAATTAATTCGTCTTTGACTAAACACTTAGAGAATTATTCTGAATAAACCACTCCATGAAAAGTGCTAAATCTTGGTCCAGAGGACTTTCTTGTGACAAGGAACGCACATGAAAATTCTCCATTGGAGCTCTGGATCACCACTGTCATAGGTAACCTCTTAAGGTGATCAACACTTAAGTGGGAAAAGCACTTAATAATTGATCTTAGTGTTTAAGCCCAACCCAAACCACTAGCACCAGTGTCATTTTAAATTCTTAAACAGAGTTCCAGTTTTAAAACTGTCATTAGATCTTATTAGCAAAAGATTTTCAATTAAATACATATGCATGATCATATCGTGTAGCATATACGTGAAGAAGGTGAGAAGGACTTGAAGTGAAGATCAAGGAGGGAGGAAAACAAGTGATCAAGCTCCAAATGATCGTCACTAGCTGATTGTAACCTTAGTCACCTGCAAAACAGGCAAGCCCCGGTTTGCATTTGAACCGTTTTATAAAGCATTTTCATTTGTAGAGATCATAGCTTTGCATCGTTGATTGCATTACGTCTAGATGATATTGAAAACCCCACTTGCATGACCAGAAACACCTAAGAGATAAAGGGTAGAATAGCAACTCCTCGAGGGAATTTGGCTACGCTAATGTTAGTAGGAAAGGTCCGGTAGAAGACGAGTAGTTGGAATCTACTCGCGAGTTTAGGGCTGGTGTACTTGGAACGGGTCCAATTTAGAGAAGATGAGGAAAGTTCACACATAAGAAATGGAGACTGGGCAGGGAGGTTTAGATGCAGCAGGTTGCAGGCCGCGCGTGCATAGCCCTGCCTGTGTCGGTTAAGGCCCGTCCGTGCTTGGCCGTGTTGGACAAGTTTGAGTTGTGTACCAGGCGCATACTGGCTATATGGGACCCAGGAAACCGATGTACCTTGGGAGAGCCATAGTGGAACTTCTCCAACTGCCTTAGGCTTTCGGCGTCAGGGTAGCAGGAGGTACCTCGCTCAAGAACATACCACTGCGGGTATGTACCTTGAGGGAGCTTGCGTACTCGGGGCAGTTGGACTGCGTCCAATGTGGAAGATCTTGGGAAAGGTGGCCGCGTACAACGTCAATCGAGGTTGCTGCCGGCAACTCGGAGTACGGGTGTACGTGTCGTGTAGTCCGGGTGTGTACTGATTCGAATCACCGTCGCTCGCGGTTATATGAGCATACTTGCCCACTGCGTCTTGACGTAGTAAGAACTGAAACTGGTTATCTTTTGAACTTGATAAGACTGTGATGTAATATGTATTTCAACCATGATTGATTTAGAGATAGGCTCATTAAACTTTACTTTCACTTTGTGCAAGGGACATCGCAACAAAGCGTTTCTTGTTTGATTGTGGAGTTGCGATGCTTTTCGGCTCAAGGTCTGCACAATGAGGCTTAAAATCTGAAAGTTAAGGATCAACTTTAGGCGAGTCCTTTATGCAAATCTAGCCGACCCAATTGCAACCGTCGTGCATGTAGAGTTTCTTGTTTAGGAGAGACGGGTCAGACTTGCTGAGCCTATGTGCTCACGCTTGCTATATAAGTGGTTTTGCAGGTTAACATCGATGCTGAAAAGGAGGTTGTCTGGTGGGACTTGGAGACTTCCGAGTCGTTTAACACAGAGAGAACCCAGCCGCTGCTGTTGTCTTCGTGTTGCTAGCGAGAGGAGTCCGCGGGCTGGACTTCATCTCGAGTGCTTTTAGTTATTCGACGTGAGTTGATATAGACTTCCGCTGTAGTTACTTGATGTAAAGTATTTACAAAGAAAAATTTGTAAGCTTCCGCTATTGTTTTATGTAATACATTGTTCCTCATATGTGTGCTGTTGGGTGCCGCACAACACGGCACCACCCAATGCGATTCCCGGGCGAGTGGCCTGTCTCGGTTGACGGGTCCTCCTCAGCTGGTATCAGAGCCGCATTGGTAATAGCACACGGAATAAGGAAGGTATTACGACAAAAATATAGGTTACGGTGAGGATACGGTACTAGGCCCACATAAGGATTACTATTAGCTTAATATGAAGGTGGCAACCTAACTTATTTGTTAAGTCGGAAAATCATGCATCTCGGGACGCTTTATGTCTTGGGGGTGCGTGTAAGCGCTGTCCACCAGTGCGCACAAGCTGAAGGGTGGAGCCCCACAGGTGGCAGGTAACCTGACCCGCTTTAATATCCTCTACGACTCTTCATGTCGTTTGGGGTATTCGAGCAACGTCTATCCCAGGCGTGCGTGCTGCAACTTGGGAAACCCCATCACGTGGTTAGTAACGTGAACACGTAGCTCAAGGCGTGTTTGGCTTGAGAACACCTGTGCGAGTGATGATGGACGGGTGTAAGAATTGTATGGATACCGGGTTCGGTGTGCAGCCGGACCTGACGATTGAGTGTGACTTATGCAGGATTAACCACGAAACCGTAGTACGAATAGTACACGTTTGCGAGTGACCATTTTAGTGCCACCTAAGATACGTTATACCGGTATAATCCGGTTAGGATTTTCTTTTGGTGAGGCTACGTAGTACCGACATGCTTCTTACGGTGCATCGACGCCGTACTAAACTTTATAACTCCTTTCCTTGAAGAAATGACTCATGAACTAACTTTCAACTAAAAATGGAAGTTTGAAACAAATATTAGTTACTGAACTCTTATTTTGAGCTAAGATTCAAATGAGAGGAAGACTAGGCTTCAAAGATTGCAAAAACAGGGTGCTCTGTTTTCAGCAGGAATTCTTGCTGGAATTTAACAGAGCATAACTCTGAGTATCTTGACCCAATTAAGGTGTATGATACAGTTCTGGAAAGATTTTCAAGTGATCTACAACTTATTTGTAGAGCTCCAGAGCAAAATCACAAGCTAAATGGGTAGAAAGTTCAGAGGAAGGTAAACTGTCCAGAACCAGGACAGCAACAAAACCTCGCTGGACCTTTCTGTTTTTAAGCCATAACTTTCTATAGAGAAACCATTAAGAAGCCTATGATACACCATTTGATAGGTTATGAAATGTGCAACATTGTTGTAGTTCAAAGTTTGTTCAGGTTCTTATTGTATTTACATATACAACTGTGATAAAATCAGCCACGTACAAAGGAGGTGCTGGCAAATTTTATCCAGGAATTCTGTCAACTTTCGAAAATCATAACTTTTAATACGGAGATGATCTGGGGGCATATGAGTACTCGTTGGAAAGATACTGAAGTTAAATTTAACTTTGGTATTCAACTCGAGTTATGAAAATGCCCTTACCTAGATCAAAATCTGGAGGATGTGCATGAAGGTCTGTTCTGTACAGATGGACTGGATAGCTATGCCTACTAAGGAATTGTGTAAACATGGATTTTGTTACTGCTTTCATAAAGTTTTGACATATTCATATTTTCATTAGTCTCACATACTGCTGAGTTCTTGTTTAACTCTTCACAACTACATTTTTGCAGTATGGTTCGTAACCGCTATAGGAGTAGGGCCGGGAGTTCTCGTCAAGGCGGTGGTACTTCCATTCCACCGTCGGAACCACCATCCACGGGATGGATGGATCTTATGACTCGAGTTGTCGAGTCTAATCAAGAGAATTCTAGGCTACTCCAAGAAGCAACACAAGAACACACACGCTTACTCCAAGCTTTGGTACAGCAAGGCGTACTCCAGAACACGCAACAAGTCGTTCCACCTCGGGACGCTTATCTGGACTTCTTGGCGACTCAACCGCCTATCTTTACTGAAGCCACCGAACCTATGGAAGCAGATCAATGGCTTCGTGTCATGAAGTCAAAATTTGGAGTATTCAAGTGTGATGAATACCAGATGACAAAGTTTGCCGCTCAACAACTCCATGGAGCCGCCGGAAACTGGTGGGTGGATCATCTTGCCACCATTCCGGAGGGCCATCAAGTGACATGGAGGGAGTTTTGTGAAGCCTTTCATACACGTTACATACCACTTGGTATTGTCAAGGCAAAGCAGGAGGAATTTTTGGTCTTGAAGCAAGGAGACATGAGTGTCCTCGAGTATGTCAGAAGATTTAATCTTTTGGCCCAATATGCTCTCGAATATGTGGCGAAAGAAGAGGCACGGTGTGACCTATTCTTCCATGGCCTGAGTGCCATATTACGGGAAAAGCTGGTCGTACACAATAACGGCAGTTACACCGACATGGTCGATGCGGCTTTCATTCAAGAGAAGCCGACACTTGAGTGGCAAGCAGAGAAGAGAAAGATGAGTGAGATCGAGCAGGCTAGCACAAGTTATGTGCCTCAAAAATACCGTTTGGTGTATCAAACACCACCCGGTGAAAGATGGAGGCCACATGTACGATCAACTCCTCAGAGATTGATTTCTGGTCAAGTTCTACTACTTGCACCACCTCCACTGCCGCAGCATCAGACGGTGGTTTGTGCTCCATCGCTGCAGCCATATGTACCTAGCAGTCCACCGCAAGTCAACGAAGAACCGGAGAGGCATCCATGTCTTACTTGTGGGCGTAAGGGCCATTATGCTAGGCAATGTCCGGAGGTAACTCGAGGCTACGCGTCATCATATTTACAACAGTACGACCCGTATCTTAATCTGCAGATAGGAGGGCAGATAAGGGGCAATATTCACTATACTGTGATTGATGATGTTCCGGAGGGAGAAGCCGCTTTAGCAGGGATGTTTGTCTGAATCAGCTACCGGTTTTAGTTCTCTTTGATTCCGGTGCCACACACAACTTCATTAGCCAATCTTTTGTGGCTCAACATCAGCTCCAAACAGTTTATACAAAGAGGCAATACCTCATATCTTCACCCGGGGGAAGCAGTACCGCAAGTGAGGTTGTCTCCCGAGCACCTCTTTGTTTGGGGGGTAAAATATACCCTACGACCCTCATTATTCTTGAAGGTCTGAAGATCGACATCATTTTGGGGATGTCGTGGTTGAATTACCACAGAGCGGTTCTTAACATCAGCTCCAGGACCGTAGAGCTCAACTCCCCACAGCACGGTCTTCACATATTAATTCTGGGCGCTAGACGGCAACAGATTGCAACGGTAAACCACACGGAAGCTGTTAAGATAGAGGACATTCCGGTGGTACGTGAGTATCCGGATGTATTTCCCGAGGATTTACCAGGCATGCCGCCCGAACGAGACGTTGAGTTCAAGATCGAACTTATACCGGGAACAACACCGATATCATGAAGGCCGTACAAGATGGCACCCAATGAACTGGCAGAATTGAAGACACAGCTGAATGACCTAATGAGCAAGGGCTTTATACGACCAAGTTCGTCACCTTGGGGTTGTTCAGCGTTGTTTGTCAAGAAGAAGGACGAAACACTATGGCTTTGTGTTGATTATCGTCCTTTGAACGCCGTTACCATCAAGAACAAGTATCCACTACCTCGCATTGATATGCTCTTCGATCAATTAGTGGGTGCGAAGGTATTTTCGAAGATGGATCTTCGGTCCGGATATAACCAGACTAAAATCCGGGCAGAAGATATTCCGAAGACGGCATTCTCAACGAGATACGGGCTGTATGAGTATCTCGTTATGTCTTTTGGTTTGACCAACGCCCCGACACACTTTATGTACCTGATGAATTCAGTGTTCATGCCGGAGTTGGATAAATTCGTCGTTGTCTTCATCGACGATATCTTGGTGTACTCCAAGTCAGAGGAAGAACATACTGAACATCTGCATATTGTGCTACAAAGATTGCGAGATCATCAGCTCTATGCAAAATTCAGCAAGTGTGAATTCTGGATTAATCAAGTACCTTTTCTCGGACACATCATTTCAGCGGAGGGCATCGCTGTAGATCCGAGTAAGATTATCCAAGTGCAGAAATGGGAGTCACCAAAGTCAGTACATGAAATCCGAAGCTTCCTCGGTTTAGCGGGTTACTACCGGAGGTTTATTCCGAGTTTCTCCAAGATTGCTAAACCGATGACGGAATTATTAAAGAAGAATACCAGATTTGTGCGGGGTGCTGCGTGTGAACAAGCTTTCAAGACTTTAGTGAAGCATCTCACAACAGCCCCAGTTCTTGCTCAGCCGGATACAACGAAGCCATTTGACGTTTATTGCGATGCATCTGGCATCGGTCTTGTCTGCGTGCTGATGCAAGAAAGACGAGTGGTCGCTTATGGATCTCGTCAACTCAGAACTCACGAGCAGCATTATCCAACTCATGATCTTGAGTTAGCTGCCGTGGTCCTTGCTTTGAAGATGTGGAGGCATTACTTGCTCGGAAATCTTGTACACCTCTACACCGACCACAAGAGCTTGAAGTACATCTTCACGCAAAAATAATTGAACATGAGGCAACGAAGATGGCTAGAGCTCATTAAAGACTATGAACTGGAGATTCATTATCATCCAGGAAAGGCGAATGTGGTCGCCGATGTGCTCAGTCGTAAGGCGCATATCCATCACTTAAGTATCGCTGAAATAGATGATGACGAACCAAGCCTCCGTGTCATTCCGTATGGAGCTCTCTATAATCTCGCTCTCATTCCTACTATCCGAGAGGAGATCATGGAAGCTCAACGAAAAGACAAGGGTATGTCTCACATACGGCGGAGGATAGACAACGGCGAAATGAAGTGCTTCTGGAAGGATGATGAAGGTATTTTGTGGTTCAACGACCGGATAGTAGTACCCCGGGATATGGGACTACGGAAGAAAATTTTGGATGAAGCTCATTTGTCCAAGTTTTCCATTCATCCGGGCAGTAATAAAATGTACCAAGATCTCCAGAAGAAGTTTTGGTGGACACGTATGAAACGTGAAGTTGCAAAGTACGTTTCAGAGTGTGATACATGTCGAAGAGTCAAGGCCGACCATATGAAGAAGTCAGGCCAGTTGCAGCCATAGCAAGTACCGGCATGGAAGTGGGAAGATTTGAGTATGGACTTCATCGTCGGGTTGCCGATGACCTCCCACAACCATGATTCGATTTTGGTAATCGTGGACCCGTTAACCAAATCGGCACACTTCATCCCGGTGCATACTAGGTATAACGCAAGGCAGTATGCAGAGCTGTACATAGCACGGATCGTGTGCTTACATGGAGTTCCCCGTGCCATTGTGTCAGATAGAGGATCGCTGTTCGTAGACCGTTTCTGGGAGCAGCTACACGCATCCTTGGGGACAAAGTTGATTAGAAGCTCTGCGTATCACCCTCAAACCGATGGGCAAACTGAGAGGGTGAATCAAATACTAGAGGATATGCTGAGAGCGTGTGCCATCCACCACGGTAAGAACTGGGATGATCACTTACCGCTGGCGGAGTTCTCGTACAACAACGGATATCAGACGAGCATTAAGATGGCACCATATGAAGCTCTATATGGCCGCAAGTGCCGTACACCATTGAATTGGTGCGAATCCGGTGAACGAGTAACGTTCGGGGTTGATCTTGTCAATGAAGCCGAAGAGAGAGTTCGGATAATACAAGAGAACCTCAAAGCTGCCCAATCTCGTTAAAAGAGCTACGCGGACCAGAGACGTCGACCGCTGCATTTCGAAGTCGGAGAGCATGTGTATCTTCGTGTGTCTCCGATGAAGGGGATTCATCGGTTCGGTGTCAAGGGGAAACTTGCTCCCCGATTCATCGGTCCGTTCGCCATAACGGAGAAGTGCGGAACTGTAGCCTACCGGCTGGAACTACCGGCAAGCCTTGCCGGTATTCACGACATATTTCACGTGTCCCAGCTGCGGAAGTGTCTCAAGTTTACAGCTGCCATCCGCACCGAAGACATTGGCGAGTTGAAGCCGGATCTCACCTATGTCGAGCAACCTGTACAGATTATCGACAAAAAGACCCGGATCACCCGGAACCGGACTTTGAAATTTTACAAAGTCCTGTGGAGTAATCATACCCCGGAAGAGGCGACGTGGGAAACTGAAGATTACATCCACAAGAACTATCCGGAGCTGTTGTCATAAACCTTGTAATTACCTCCCACCTCGTTCTTCTTTTGAATCTGGGGACGAGTTTCCTTTTAAGGGGGGAGGAATGTAAAGGTCCCAAAAATGTGAATACAAAGAAACGCTTGTTTGCAAAAGTTTTGTTTCATATGAGTGAAATTTGGGACTTGTTAAAACTTTTCCACATGTGATAACACACATGAGGGTTTTTCTTCACACAAGTCAAATGTTTATTTGAGAACTTGGAACCCTAGAGGGGTCTAAAACAAGGATGGGAAGTTCCCATATGTGTGGAAAAACAAAAATCAGATTTGGAACATTCTGTTCAAACTAAAATTCAAATGAGAGCAACACTAGGAATTTCCAAACTGTTGTGCTACAAATCTCATTTGCAGCAGCCAAATTAAAAATCAGGTTTCATATTTGAATTCCTTGAGTCCAAATTAGGGGGTGTGCAAAGTTTCATGATTTATGGAAATGAATTGCAACCCATTTTCCAAAATGGACTTTAAATGACAAAGAATTCAAACACTCATTTGAATTTGGATGAAACTTGCCCAATTATCCAAATGCATACCAGATTTGAATTCACACAATTAAATTCACCCAATATTCAAATTAGGGAGATACTTTAGAGGGGATAAGGAGGACTGACATGTGGGTCCCACGTGTCGTTGAGTGCACTGAATATTGCAAAAGATCTCAGTCCACAGTCTCTGTTTTGCTTACCTCCCACGCGAAGCAACGGCCGAAGCCGATCTCCCTCCGCTCGACACCGAGCGCAGCGGCAGCCAGCTCCTGCTGAATTCTTTCGCGCTGCAGAGCTTCTGGACGTCGGTAGCCACTGCCTCCCTCCCTCTCCCGCCTCTTAACCGAAGCCACGGCGCTGTTCTTCTCTCCCTCGCACCGGAAGACAGAAAACACAGCCGCCCTGCTTTGATCGATCGGGAACTCAGGAAGTCGAGTGAGCAGCGCCTCTGAGCAGCAAAACAACACCACCAACGTATCCACGACCTCCTCGAGCCATCACCAAGTGTGTTCGTGCAGCCTACGCCGAGAACTTTGAGCTCCCGCGGCGGCCGAACACCCCGGCGGCGACGTGCTTCCGTGGACAGCCTCCTCCAGAGCTGGTCACGACCAAGCGAGGCCATTTTTGGACGCGCAGGAGCTCCGTGCAGCTTCCACCCGAAGCACAGAGCTTGTCTTTGCCTCTGGACGACGAATTTCGGAAATCTTCTCCGGCCGGGGAAAACTGACCGCGGGTATGAATCCATGAAATTCTTGAGTTATATTCATTTAGAGCTCTACAAATTTCGCACACAGAACCTAGACTGGTGTAGCAACTTTTCTTCTTCACAAAACGTCGCATGAAACCCATGGTAGACGGCTTGTTTCAAGCTTTTCCAATGGCTACCACAATAAGGGGCATCGGGTGCACGATGAACCCTAGGTTGGAGCCGTTTCCGAGCCCATATGCGGCCATGCCGAGCAGGGCAAACCTCCACTGGTGCTGTAAAACCTTTCCAGGGGACTTCTGGCGGGCTAGAGCATCGGGGCAACGTTGCCGGACTCCCTCAGAGCCGCTGCACCAGTGCGGGGTGGTTTAGGAACCTCGCCGGTCTGGGGAAGACCCACCATCGTGTTCCTCGGGTTAAAATAGGACCCGTCAACCGAGACATGCCACTCGCCCGGAAATCGCATTGGGTGGTGCCGTGTTGTGCGGCACCCAACAGCACACATACAAGGAACAATGTATTACATAAAACAATAGCGGAAGCTTACAAGTTTTTCTTTGTAAATACTTTACATCAAGTAACTACAGCGGAAGTCTATATCAACTCACGTTGAATAACTAAAAGCACTCGAGATGAAGTCCAGCCCGCGGACTCCTCTCGCTAGCAACACGAAGACAACAGCAGCGGCTGGGTTTTCCATGTGTTACCTGACTCGGGAGTCCCCGAGTCTCACCGGACAACCTTCTTTTCAGCATCGTTGTTAACCTGCAAAACCACTTATATAGCAAGCGTGAGCACATAGGCTCAGCACGTCTGACCCGTCTCTCCTAAACAAGAAACTCTACATGCACAACGGTTACAATTGGGTCGGCTAGATTTGCATAAAGGACTCGCCTAAAGTTGATCCTTAACTTTCATATTTTAAGCCTCATTGTGCAGACCTTGAGCTGAAAAGCATCGCAACTCCACAATCAAACCAGAAACGCTTTGTTGCGATGCTCCTTGCACAAAGTGAAAGTAAACTTTAATGAGCCTATCTCTAATTCAATCATGGTTGCAATACAAGTTATAGCACAGCCTTATCAAGTTCAAAGATAAACAATTCCAGTTGTTACTACATCAAGACGCAGTGGGCAAGTATGCTCATATGACCGCGAGCGACGGTGATTCGAATCAGTACACGCCCGGACTACACGACACGTACACCCGTACTCCGAGTTGCCGGCAGCAACCTCGACTGACGTTGTACGCGGCCACCTTTCCCAAAATCTTCCACATTGGACGCAGTACAACTGCCCCGAGTACGCAAGCTCCCTCAAGGTACATACCCGCTGTGGTACGTTCTTGAGCGAGGTACCTCCTGCTACCCTGACGCCGAAAGCCTAAGGCAGTTGGAAAAGTTCCACTATGGATCTCCCAAGGTACATCGGTTTCCTGGGTCCCATATAGCCAGTATGCGCCCGGTACACAACTCAAACTTGTCCAACAGGGCCAAGCATGGACGGGCCTTAACCGACACAGGCAGGGCTATGCACACACGGCCTGCAACCTGCTGCATCTAAACCTCCCTGCCCGGTATCCATTTCTTATGTGTGAACTTTCCTCATCTTTTCTAAATTGGACCCGTTCCAAGTACACCAGCCCTAAACTCGCGAGTAGATTCCAACTACTCGTCTTCTACCGGACCTTTCCTACTAACATTACGTAGCCAAATTCCCTCGAGGAGTTGCTATTCTACCCTTTCTCTCTTAGGTGTTTCTGGTCATGCAAGTGGGGTTTTCAATATCATCTAGACGTAATGCAAGCAACGATGCAAAGCTATGATTTCTACAAATGATAATGCTTTATATAACGGTTCAAATGCAAACCGGGGCTTGCCTGTTTTGCAGGTGACTACGGTTACAATCAGTTAGTGACGATCACTTGGAGCTTGATCACTTGTTTTCCTCCCTCCTTGATCTTCACCTCAAGTTCTTCTCACCTTCTTCACGTATATGCTACACGATATGATCATGCATATGTATTTAATTGAAAAGCTTTTGCTCATAAGATCTATGACCATTTTAAAACTGGAAATTTGTTTAAGAATTTAAAATGACACTGGTGCTAGTGGTTTGGGTTGGGCTTAAACACTAAGATCAAATATTAAGTGCTTTTCCCACTTAAGTGTTGATCACCTTAAGAGATCACACATGACAGTGGTGATCCAAAGCTCTAATGGATCTGAGAATTTTCATTTGAGTTCCTTGTCACAAGAAAGTCCTCTGGACCAAAATTTAGCACTTTTCATGGAGTGGTTTATTCAGAAGAATTCTCTAAGTGTTTAATCAAAGATGAATTAATTCTGAGTTAACACCCATGTTCATGTCAAACTCAGTGAATCACAATTTCAATTATAGTTCTTAGAGTCTACATAAATTTTCCTAGGATTTTTGGAGCCAAGAATTTCCCAGAACTGAATTTACAAGTTTTGGAAATTCTCTGAAAATGTTTTCTGTATTTATTTGAATACAGGAACTTACAATCTGAATTACCCTGATCAATTCAACTCCAAATGAGCTGAAACTTTTACAGGAGTCTAATAACACCCTAAAGATTATTCTGGCAAAATATGAGGATTTTTGGATAAATCAAACTCCCTCTAAAATTCTTTTGCTGAATTAAAAGCATTTTCCAGAATTAAATAAAGACTTTCATACAAATTGGGTTGTCAATCTGAATCTAACCCAATTTGAATCACTAAATTTGGAGGTTCCTAGCAAAAGTTGTGCTCTTCTAAAGTTTGGGGAAAAATCAGGAATTTGAATAAATCCAGGAAATGTTTAAACCTGACTGTGGGCCACGAGGCACGTGTCAGCTGCTGAGGGAGTGCCACACGGGGTCACAGGGTCATTTCCCGCGCTGTCACAATTGATCCCGTGCCACAGAGTATCCGGCCCGTTTTCCCCGAGTCGCTGACACGCGGGCCCAGGGGGTCGTCTTCCACCTCTCGCTCCCGCGCGATCCCACTGGCGGGCTGGCCGGAGAAGCTCCGGGATCAGTCGTCCGGCCATCACAACTGCTGAAACTCGCCGCCAGCCCCTAATTCGACGTGAGGAACACGCTGGTGGGGTTTGCTCGAGCCGGTAGGTCCCCCAAACTAGCCCGCGACGGCGCAACGGTTCGGACGAAGTCCGGCGACGTCGCCCCGACGCCCTAAGCCTTCTAGGCTTCAGTTTCCAAGCTCTAGAGCACCGGCGGACGCTAAGGAACATCGACATGGGAATACAATGGCTCAGAAACGGTTCTAAATTAGGATCCACCGTGCACCCGAACCTTTCCGCCATAGCCGCCGTCGTAAAGACTGGAAATACGTCGTGCACAGTGTTTTTCATGCGGGGTTTCAAAAGCAAACTGGTGCGTCCTTACGTCTAGCCCTCGTGTGCGAAGTTTCGGGCTATCTAGACCATAATCAACTGGGAATTTCTCGGAAACGTACCGGAAGGTCGGTTTGCACCGATCGGGAGAAATTCTCAAAATTCCCTGCCGACGATCCACGGTTGATCCTGAGCTTTGGGGGTGAGTTGCCTGGACGTCGCGCGCGGCCAGAGATGGCCTAGCTCGGTCGTAACAAGCCGCGGTTGAAGCTGCCCACGAGAGCACTTGCTCTCGGTTCTATGGCGGCTGCCGTGGAAACTCGCCGTTCTTGGTGCAGAGAGCGCGAACCCGCTCAGTGATGGCTCGAGGATGTTGTGGGGTGTTCTGCGGTGCATTTTTGCTGCTCAGCTGCGGCTGGCACACGCGCTAGGCGGTGGTCGATTGACCGAGAGCTCAGCTCGGTTGATTTCTCGCGTGAGGGAGGAAGGAGCCGCGGTGTCTCGGCGATAAGAGCGAACGGAAGGCCGGGAGAGGTTATAGGCCGGTCGGGCGGCTCTCCAGCGACGAAATTCCACCAGGAGGTGGCTGCCGGCTGAGCTCGGTGTCGAGCGGAGCTGCGCCCGTCGGTGTCGGGTGCCGACTGAAGGAGGCAAACAGAGACCCAACACTGAGATCTTTTGCAAATTTTCAGTTCACACAATGACATGTTGGACCCACTGATCAGTCCTCCTTATCCCCTCTCCAAATATCTCCCAAGTTTGAATGTTGAGTGAATTCGATTGTGGGAATTTAAATCGGGTATGCATTTGGATAATTGGGCAAGTTTCATCCAAATTCAAATATGCATTTGAATTCTTTGTCATTTAAAGTCCATTTTGCAAAATGGGTTGCAAACTATTTTCATAAATCATGAAACTTTGCACACCCCCTAATTTGGACCCAAGGAATTCAAATATGAAATCTGATTTTTTTTTGGCTGATGCAAATAAGATTTGTAGCACAACAGTTTTGAATCCCATTGTGTTGTTCTCATTTGAATTTTTGTTTGAACAAATTGTTCTAAATCTGATTTTTGCTTCCTCACACATATGGGAACTTCCCATTTATGTTTTAGACCCCTCTCAGGGTTCCAAGTTCTCAAATAAACATTTGACTTGTGTGAAGAAAAGCCCTCATGTGTGTCATCACATGTGGAAAAAGTTTTAACAAGTCCCAAATTTCACTCATATGAAACAAAACTTTGCAAACAAGTGTTTCTTTGTATTCATAATTTTTGGGACCTTTACATCCCTCCCCCCTTAAAAGGAATCTCGTCCCGAGATTCAAAAGACGAACGAGGTGGGAGGTAATTACAAGGTTTATGACAAAAGTTCCGGATAGTTCTTGTGGATGTAATCTTCGGATTCCCACGTCGCCTCTTCCGGGGTATGATTAATCCACAGGACTTTGTAAAATTTCAAAGTCCGGTTCCGGGTGATCCGGGTCTTTTCGTTGATAATCTGAATAGGTTGCTCGACGTAGGTGTGATCTGGCTTCAACTCGTCGATGTCTTCGGTGTGGATGGCAGCTGTAAACTTGAGACACTTCCGCAGCTGGGACACGTGAAATATGTCGTGAATACCGGCAAGGCTTGCCGGTAGTTCCAGCTGGTAGGCTACAGTTCCGCACTTCTCCGTGATAGTAAACGGACCGATGAATCAGGGAGCAAGTTTCCCCTTGACACCGAACCGGTGATTCCCCTTTATCGGAGACACACGAAGATACACGTGCTCTCCGACTTCGAAATGCAGCGGTCGACGTCTCTGGTCCGCGTAGCTCTTTTGACGAGATTGGGCAGCTTTGAGGTTCTCTTGTATTATCCGAACTCTCTCTTCGGCTTCATTGACAAGATCAACCCCGAATGTTACTCGTTCACCGGATTCGCACCATTTCAATGGTGTACGCCACTTCCGGCCGTATAGAGCTTCATATGGTGCCATCTTAATACTCGTCTGATATCCGTTGTTGTACGAGAACTCCGCCAGTGGTAAGTGATCATCCCAACTCTTACCGTGGTGGATGGCACATGCCCTTAGCATATCTTCCAGTATTTGATTCACCCTCTCAGTTTGCCCATCGGTTTGAGGGTGATACGCAGAGCTTCTAATTAGTTTGGTCCCCAAGGATGCGTGTAGCTGCTCCCAGAAACGGGCTACGAACAGTGATCCTCTATCTGACACAATGGTGTGGGGAACTCCATGTAAGCACAAGATCCGTGCTATGTACAGCTCCGCATACTGCTTTGCGTTGTACCTAGTATGCACAGGGATGAAATGTGCTGATTTAGTTAATCGGTCCACAATTACCCAAATCGAATCATGGTTGTGGGAGGTCATCGGCAACCCGACGATGAAGTCCATACTCAAGTCTTCCCACTTCCATGCCGGTACTTGCAATGGCTGTAACAGGCCTGACTTCTTCATATGGTCGGCCTTGACTCCTCGACACGTATCACACTCTGAAACGTACTTTGCAACTTCATGTTTCATACGTGTCCACCAAAACTTCTTCCAGAGATCTTGGTACATTTTATTACTACCCGGATGGATGGAAAACGTGGACAGATGAGCTTCATCCAAAATTTTCTTCCGTAGTCCCATATCCCGAGGTACTACAATCCGGTCGTTAAACCACAAAGTACCCTCATCGTCCTTCCGGAAGCACTTCATTTCTCCGTTATTTAATCTACGCCGTATGTGAGACATACCCTTGTCTTTTCGTTGAGCCTCAATGATCTCCTCTCGGATGGTAGAAATGAGAGCAAGATTATAGAGAGCTCCATACGGGATGACACGGAGGCTTGGTTCTACATCATCCATTTCAGCGATACTTAGGTGATGGATATGCGCCTTACGACTGAGCGCATCGGCGACCACATTCGCCTTTCCTGGATGATAATGAATCTCTAGTTCATAGTCCTTAATGAGCTCTAGCCATCTTCGTTGCCTCATATTCAATTCTTTCTGAGTGAAGATGTACTTCAAGCTCTTGTGGTCGGTGTAGAGGTGTACAAGATTTCCGAGCAAGTAATGCCTCCACATCTTCAAAGCAAGGACCACGGCCGCTAACTCCAGATCGTGAGTTGGATAATGCTGCTCGTGAGTTCTGAGTTGATGAGATCCATAAGCGACCACTCGTCTTTCTTGCATCAGCACGCAGCCAAGACCGATGCCAGATGCATCGCAATAAACGTCGAATGGCTTCGTTGTATCCGGCTGAGCAAGAACTGGGGCTGTTGTGAGATGCTTCACTAAGGTCTTGAAAGCTTGTTCACACGCAGCACCCCACACAAATCTGGTATTCTTCTTTAATAATTCCGTCATCAGTTTAGTAATCTTGGAAAAACTCGGAATAAACCTCCGGTAGTAACCCGCTAAACCGAGGAAGCTTCGGATTTCATGTACTGACTTTGGTGACTCCCATTTCTGCTCTTGGATAATCTTACTCGGATCTACAGCGATGCCCTCCGCTGAACTGATGTGTCCAAGAAAAGGTACTTGATTAATCCAGAATTCACACTTGCTGAATTTTGCATAGAGCTGATGATCTCGCAATCTTTGTAGCACAATATGCAGATGTTCAGCATGTTCTTCCTCTGACTTGGAGTACACCAAGATATCGTCGATGAAGACCACGACGAATTTATCCAACTCCGGCATGAACACTGAATTCATCAGGTACATAAAGTGTGCCGGGGCGTTGGTCAAACCAAAAGATATAACGAGATACTCATACAGCCCGTATCTCGTTGAGAATGCCGTCTTCGGAATATCTTCTGCCCGGATTTTAATCTGATGATATCCGGACCGAAGATCCATCTTCAAAAATACCTTCGCACCCACTAATTGATCGAAGAGCATATCAATGCGAGGTAGTGGATACTTGTTCTTGATGGTAACGGCGTTCAAAGGACGATAATCAACACAAAGCCGTAGTGTTTCGTCCTTCTTTTTGACAAACAATGCTGAACAACCCCAAGGTGACGAACTTGGTCGTATAAAGCCCTTGCTCATTAGGTCATTCAGCTGTGTCTTCAATTCTGCCAGTTCATTGGGTGCCATCTTGTACGGCCTTTGTGATATCGGTATGGTTCCCGTTATAAGTTCAATCTTGAACTCAACATCTCGTTCGGGTGGCATGCCCGGTAAATCATCGGGAAACACATCCGGATACTCACGTACCACCGTAATGTCCTCTATATTGACAGCTTCCGTGTGGTTCACTGTTGCAATCTGCTGCCGTCTGGCGCCCAGAATTAATATATGAAGACCGTGCTGTGGGGAGTTGAGCTCAACGGTCCTGGAGCTGATGTTAAGAACCGCTCTGTGGTAATTCAACCACGACATCCCCAAAATGATGTCGATCTTCAGACCTTCAAGAATAATGAGGGTCGTAGGGTATATTTTACCCCCCAAACAAAGAGGTGCTCGGGAGACAACCTCGCTTGCGGTACTGCTGCCCCCGGGCGAAGATATGAGGTATTGCCTCTTTGTGTAAACGGTTTGGAGCTGATGTTGAGCCACAAAAGATTGGCTAATGAAGTTGTGTGTGGCACCGGAATCAAAGGGAACTAAAACCGGTAGCTGATTCAGAGAAAACATCCCTGCTAAAGCGGCTTCTCCCTCCGGAACATCATCAATCACAGTATAGTGAATGTTGCCCCTTATCTGCCCTCCTATCTGCAGATTGAGGTACGGGTCGTATTGTTGTAAATATAATGACCCGTAGCCTCGAGTTCCCTCCGGACATTACCTAGCATAATGGCCCTTACGCCCACAAGTAAGACACGGATGTCTTTCCTGTTCTTTGTTGACTTGCGGTGGACTGCTAGGTACATATGGCTGCAGCGATGGAGCACAAACCACCGTCTGATGCTGCGGCAGTGGAGGTGGTGCAAGTTGTAGAACTTGACCAATAATCAATCTCTGAGGAGTTGATCGTACAGGTGGCCTCCATCTTTCACCGGTGGCGTTTGATACACCAAACGGTACTTCTGAGGCACATAACTTGTGCTAGCCTGCTCGATCTCACTCATCTTTCTCTTCTCTGCTTGCCACTCAAGTGTCGGCTTCTCTTGAATGAAAGCCGCATCGACCATGTCGGTGTAACTGCCGTTATTGTGTACGGCCAGCTTCTCCCGTAATATGGCACTCAGGCCATGGAAGAATAGGTCACACCGTGCCTCTTCTTTCGACACATACTCGGGAGCATATTGGGCTAAAAGATTAAATCTCCTGACATACTCGAGGACACTCATGTCCCCTTGCTTCAAGCCCAAAAATTCCTCCCGCTTTGCCTTGACAATACCTGAGGGTATGTAACGATTAGAAAAGGCTTCACAAAACTACCTCGATGTCATTGGATGGCCCTCCGGAATGGTGGCAAGATGGTCCACCCACCAGTTTCCGGCGGCTCCATGGAGTTGTTGAGCGGCAAACTTTGTCTTCTGGTATTCATCACACTTGAATACTCCAAATTTTGACTCCATGACACGAAGCCATTGATCTGCTTCCACAGGTTCGGTGGCTTCAGTAAAAATTGGCGGTTGAGTCGCCAAGAAGTCCAGATAAGCGTCCCGAGACGGAACGACTTGTTGCGTGTTCTGGAGTACGCCTTGCTGTACCAAAGCTTGGAGTAAGCGTGTGTGTTCTTGCTTTGCTTCTTGGAGTAGCCTAGTGTTCTCTTGGTTAGACTCGACGACTCGAGTCATAATATCCATCGATCCCGTGGATGGTGGTTCCGACGGTGGAATGGAAGCATCACCGCCTCGACGAGAACTTCCGGCCCTACTCCTAGAGCGAGTACGAACCATACTGCAAAATGTAGTTGAGATGAGTTAAACAAGAACTCAGCAGTATGTGAGACTAATGGAAATATGATTATGTCAAAACTTGAGGAAAGCGGTAACAAAATTCATGTTTACACAACTCCTTAGTATGCATAGCTATTCAGCCTATCTGTACAGGACAGACCTTTATGCACTATCTCCAGATTTTGATCTAGTTAGGAGCATTTTCATATCTCAAGTTGAATACCAAAGTTAAAGTTAACCTCAGTATCTTTCCAACGAGTACTCATATGCCCTCAGGTCATCTATGGATTAAAAGTTATGATTTTCCAAAGTTGACAGAATTCCTGGATAAAATTTGCCAGCATCTCCTTTGTGCGTGGCTGATTTTATCACAGTTGTATATGTAAATACAATAAGAACCTGAACAAACTTTGAACTACAACAATGTTGCACATTTCATAACCTTTCCAATGGTGTACCATAGGCTTCTTAAGAGTTCCTCTATAGAAAGTTATGGCTTAAAAACAGAAAGGTCCAGCGAGGTTTTGTTGCTGTCCTGGTTCTGGACAGTTTACCTTCCTCTGAACTTTCTACCCATTTAGCGTGTGATTTTGCTCTGGAGCTCTACAAATAAGTTGTATATCACTTGAAAATCTTTCCAGAACTGTATCATAAATCTTAATTGGGTCAAGCTACCCAGAGTTATGCTCTGTTGAAGTCCAGCACAAATTTCTGCTGAAAACAGAGCATTCTGTTTTTGAAATCTTTGAAGTCTAGTCTTCCTCTCATTTGAATCTTAGCTCAAAATAAGAGTTCAGTAACTAATATTTGTTTGAAACTTCCATTTTTATTTGAAAGTTAGCTCATGAGTTATTTCTTCAAAGGAACGGGGTTATTAAATTTAGTACGGTGTCGATGCACCGTAAGAAGCATGTCGGTACTACGTAGCCTCGCCAAAAGAAAATCCTATCCGGATTATACCGGCATAAACATATCTTAGGTGGCACTAAAACGGTCACTTGCAAACGTGTACTATTCATACTACGATTTCGTGGTTAACCCTGCACAAGTCACACTCAATCGTCAGGTCCGGCTGCACACCGAACCCGGTATCCATACAGTTCTTACACCTGTCCGTCATCACTCGCACAGGTGTTCTCAAGCCAAACACGCCTTGAGCTACGTGTTCACGTTACTAACCACGTGACGGGGTTTCCCAAATTGCACCACGCACACCTGGGACAGACGTTGCTTGAGTACCCCCAAACGACATGAGGAGTCATAGAGGATACTAAAGCGGATCGGGTTACCTGCCACCCTTGGGGCTCCACCCTTCAGCTTGTGCGCACTGGTGGACAGCGCATACGTGCACCCCCCAAGACATAAATCGTCCCGAGATGCATGATTTTCCGACATAACAAATAAGTTAGGTTGCCACCTTCATAATAAGCTAATAGTAATCCTCACCGTAACCTAAATTTTTGTCGTAATACCTTCCTTATTCCGTGTGCTATTACCAACACAGCTCTGATACCAGCTGACGCGGACCCGTCAACCGAGACAGGCCACTCGCCCGGGAATCGCATTGTGTGGTGTCGTGTTGTGCGGCACCCAACAGCACACATACAAGGAACAATGTATTACATAAAACAATAGCGGAAGCTTACAAGTTTTTCTTTGTAAATACTTTACATCAAGTAACTACAGCGGAAGTCTATATCAACTCACGTTGAATAACTAAAAGCACTCGAGATAAAGTCCAGCCCGCGGACTCCTCTCGCTAGCAACACGAAGACAACAGCAGCGGCTGGGTTTTCCATGTGTTACCTGACTCGGGAGTCCCCGAGTCTCACCGGACAACCTTGTTTTCAGCATCGTTGTTAACCTGCAAGACCACTTATATAGCAAGCGTGAGCACATAGGCTCAGCACGTCTGACCCGTTTCTCCTAAACAAGAAACTCTACATGCACGACGGTTACAATTGGGTCGGCTAGATTTGCATAAAGGACTCGGCTAAAGTTGATCCTTAACTTTCATATTTTAAGCCTCATTGTGCAGACCTTGAGCCGAAAAGCATCGCAACTCCACAATCAAACCAGAAACGCTTTGTTGCGATGCTCCTTGCACAAAGTGAAAGTAAACTTTAATGAGCCTATCACTAATTCAATCATGGTTGCAATACAAGTTATAGCACAGCCTTATCAAGTTCAAAGATAAACAATTCCAGTTGTTACTACGTCAAGACGCAGTGGGCAAGTATGCTCATATGACCGCGAGCGACGGTGATTCGAATCAGTACACGTCCGGACTACACGACACGTACACCCGTACTCCGAGTTGCCGGCAGCAACCTCGACTGACGTTGTACGTGGCCACCTTTCACAAGATCTTCCACATTGGACGCAGTCCAACTGCCCCGAGTACGCAAGCTCCCTCAAGGTACATACCCGCTGTGGTACGTTCTTGAGCGAGGTACCTCCTGCTACCCTGACGCCGAAAGCCTAAGGCAGTTGGAAAAGTTCCACTATGGATCTCCCAAGGTACATCAGTTTCCTGGGTCCCATATAGCCAGTATGCGCCCGGTACACAACTCAAACTTGTCCAACAGGGCCAAGCACGGACGGGCCTTAACTGACACAGGCAGGGCTATGCACGCACGGCCTGCAACCTGCTGCATCTAAACCTCCCTGCCCGGTCTCCATTTCTTATGTGTGAACTTTCCTCATCTTTTCTAAATTGGACCCGTTCCAAGTACACCAGCCCTAAACTCGCGAGTAGATTCCAACTACTCGTCTTCTACCGGACCTTTCCTACTAACATTAGCGTAGCCAAATTCCCTCGAGGAGTTGCTATTCTACCCTTTCTCTCTTAGGTGTTTCTGGTCATGCAAGTGGGGTTTTCAATATCATCTAGACGTAATGCAAGCAACGATGCAAAGCTATGATTTCTACAAATGATAATGCTTTATAAAACGGTTCAAATGCAAACCGGGGCTTGCCTGTTTTGCAGGTGACTACGGTTACAACCAGTTAGTGACGATCACTTGGAGCTTGATCACTTGTTTTCCTCCCTCCTTGATCTTCACCTCAAGTTCTTCTCACCTTCTTCACGTATATGCTACACGATATGATCATGCATATGTATTTAATTGAAAAGCTTTTGCTCATAAGATCTAATGACCATTTTAAAACTGGAACTTTGTTTAAGAATTTAAAATGACACTGGTCCTAGTGGTTTGGGTTGGGCTTAAACACTAAGATCAAATATTAAGTGCTTTTTCCACTTAAGTGTTGATCACCTTAAGAGATCACACATGACAGTGGTGATCCAAAGCTCTAATGGAGCTGAGAATTTTCATGTAAGTTACTTGTCACAAGAAAGTCCTCTGGACCAAAATTTAGCATTTTTCATGGAGTGGTTTATTCAGAACAATTCTCTAAGTGTTTAATCAAAGATGAATTAATTCTGAGTTAACACCCATGTTCATGTCAAACTCAGTGAACCACAATTTCAATTATAGTTCTTAGAGTCTACATGAATTTTCCTAGGATTTTTGGAGCTAAGAATTTCCCAGAACTGAATTTACAAGTTTTGGAAATTCTCTGAAAATGTTTTCTGTATTCATTTGAATACAGGAACTTACAATCTGAATTACCCTGATCAATTCAACTCCAAATGAGCTGAAACTTTTACAGGAGTCTAATAACACCCTAAAGATTATTCTGGCAAAATTTGAGGATTTTTGGATAAATCAAACTCCCTCCAAATGGCAAAATTTGAGGATTTTTGGATAAATCAAACTCCCTCCAAATGGCAAAATTTGAGGATTTTTAGAATTTTCCAGAATTAAATAAAGACTTTCATACAAATTGGGTTGCATATTTGGATATAGTTTGTCAATCTGAATCTAACCCAATTTGAATCACTAAATTTAGAGGTTCCTAGCAAAAGTTATGCTCTTCTAAATTTTGGGGAAAAATCAGGAATTTGAATAAATCTGGGAAATGTTTAAACCTGACTGTGGGCCACGGGGCACGTGTCAGCTGCTGAGGGAGTGCCACACGGGGTCACAGGGTCATTTCCCGCGCTGTCACAATTGATCCCGCGCCACAGAGTATCCGTCCCGTTTTCCCCGAGTCGCTGACACGCGGGCCCAGGGCGGTCGTCTTCCACCTCTCGCTCCCGCGCGATCCCGCCGCCGGGCTCGCCGGAGAAGCTCTGGGATCAGTCGTCCGGCCATCTCAACTGCTGAAACTCGCCGCCAGCCCCTAATTCGACGTGAGGAACACGCTGGTGGGGTTTGCTCGAGCCGGTAGGGCCCCCAAACTAGCCCGCGACGGCGCAACGGTTCGGACGAAGTCCGGCGACGTCGCCCCGACGCCCTAAGCCTTCTAGGCTTCAGTTTCCAAGCTCTAGAGCACCGGCGGACGCTAAGGAACATCGACATGGGAATACAATGGCTCAGAAACGGTTCTAAATTAGGATTCACCGTGCACCCGAACTTTTCCGCCATAGCCGCCGTCGTAAAGACTGGAAATACGTCGTGCACAGTGTTTTTCATGCGGGGTTCCAAAGCAAACTGGTGCGTCCTTACGTCTAGCCCTCGTGTGCGAAGTTTCGGGCTATCTAGACCATAATCAACTGGGAATTTCTCAGAAACGTACCGGAAGGTCGGTTTGCACCGATCGGGAGAAATTCTCAAAATTCCCTGCCGACGATCCACGGTTGATCCTGAGCTTCGGGGGTGAGTTGCCTGGACGTTGCGCGCGCCCAGAGATGGCCTAGCTCGGTCATAACAAGCCGCGGTTGAAGCTGCCCACGAGAGCACTTGCTCTCGGTTCTATGGCGGCTGCCGTGGAAACTCGCCGTTCTCGGTGCAGAGAGCGCGAACCCGCTCAGTGATGGCTCGAGGATGTTGTGGGGTGTTCTGCGGTGCATTTTTGCTGCTCAGCTGCGGCTGGCACACGCGCTAGGCGGTGGTCGATTGACCGAGAGCTCAGCTCGGTTGATTTCTCGCGTGAGGGAGGAAGGAGCCGCGGTGTCTCGGCGATAAGAGCAAACGGAAGGCCGGGATAGGGTTATAGGCCGGTCGGGCGGCTCTCCAGCGTGACGAAATTCCACCAGGAGGTGGCTGCCGGCTGAGCTCGGTGTCGAGCGGAGCTGCGCCCGTCGGTGTCGGGTGCCGACTGAAGGAGGCAAACAGAGACCCAACACTGAGATCTTTTGCAAATTTTCATTTCACACAATGACATGTGGGACCCACTGATCAGTCCTCCTTATCCCCTCTCCAAATATCTCCCAAGTTTGAATGTTGAGTGAATTCAATTGTGGGAATTTAAATCTGGTATGCATTTGGATAATTGGGCAAGTTTCATCCAAATTCAAATATGCATTTGAATTCTTTATCATTTAAAGTCCATTTTGCAAAATGGGTTGCAAACTATTTTCATAAATCATGAAACTTTGCACACCCCCTAATTTGGACCCAAGGAATTCAAATATGAAATCTGATTTTTATTTTGGCTGCTGCAAATGAGATTTGTAGCACAACAGTTTTGAATCCCATTGTGTTGTTCTCATTTGAATTTTTGTTTGAACAAATTGTTCTAAATCTGATTTTTGTTCCTCACACATATGGGAACTTCCCATTCATGTTTTAGACCCCTCTCAGGGTTCCAAGTTCTCAAATAAACATTTGACTTGTGTGAAGAAAAGCCCTCATGTGTGTCATCACATGTGGAAAAGTTTTAACAAGTCCCAAATTTCACTCATATGAAACAAAACTTTGCAAACAAGTGTTTCTTTGTATTCATAATTTTTGGGACCTTTACATCAAACTTGCATTATTATTTCATCATCAGCAACAGGAGAAGATTTCTATGAAGACCAAGTGGAGCATTAGGCGTGTGATCTGTTCTCAACCTTGCCTGTGGGGATGGAGTAAGGACGGAGCCGCTACTGCTTAGAATTGCTTCCACACTAGTTAGAAGATTTCCGCTGCATAGAAATAAGACTTCCGCTGCTTAGAAATAAGACTTCCGCTGTTAGATTAAGCCTTCCGCTGTGAGCATGAGTCCAAGACTCATGGGACATTGTAATAAACTCTGTTATTCGTGGTAATATATAATCTGAATTCAGTTTGTGGAACATATGTGTATGTTTGATGAACATCCTGGGCACACATATGCATTAGTTCTCGGTTCCGTGGTTTTCCACAGAATTGAGGGCGTCACAATGGTAGAGCCACTTAATTCATCAAGCATATCATCAAGCCTAGGAATAGGATGACGATATCGAATAGTAATATTATTAATGGCTCTACAATCAACGCACATACGAGATGTACCATCCTTTTTTGGTACTACTATTACAGGAACCACACAAGGACTAAGGGATTCGCGTATATAACATTTGTCGAGTAGCTCCTGAACTTGACGCATAATCTCCTTCGTCCCATCAGGATTGGTACGGTATGGCGCACGATTGGGCAGCGAGGCACCGGGAATTAAGTCAATCTGATGCTCAATCCCGTGAATAGGTGGTAATCCCGGTGGCACCTCTTGTGGAAAGACATCAGCGAACCCCTGCAAAATATTAGTGACAGCAGGAGGCAAAGAGGGAGGCACGTCCTCGAATGAAAATAATGCCTCTTTGCACACAAAAGCATAGCAAACAGATTTGCTAAAATCCAGATCAGTAATATCAGATTTGGCGGCAAGTAAACAACGACTTTTCAATTTTATTTTAGAGGCAGCACTAGATGATGGTTTTTTAGTAGGCTTATATTGGTGCTTAAATTCTTTTGCCACAATCTGATTTTCACTCTTATTTTGTTCCTACTTTGCCTTACTAGCGCTAGTAAGATCATCTTTCAAAATATGTTCTGGAGACATAGGAAGAAAAGTAATATTTTTATCCTTATGAACAAGAGTATACTGATTTTTCCTGCCATGGTGTATAGAATTTTTATCAAATTGCCGTGGTCTACCAAGTAAAAGGGAGCATGCTTGCATGGGTACCACATCACAATCAACATAATCCGCATATGTAGTGATACTAAAATGTACACGAACAGTACGTGTTACTTTAACCTTGCCGCTGTTGTTGAACCATTGTATGTAGTAAGGATGAGGATGTGGTCTGGTGGTAAGAGACAACTTCTCCACCATGTCCATACTAGCTAAGTTGTTGCAACTCCCACCATCGATGATGATGTGGACACACTGTTCCTTAGCAACTCCCTTTGTATGGAACAAATTGTGCCTCTAATTTTGCTCAGCATGTGTTAGATGCACATTCAAAACACGTTGAGAAACTAAACTTCATACCTCTCAGCATCTTCAGCAGCCATGTATTGTGTCTCTTGTTCAGAATCAGCGTCACCCTGTTCTTCACTTGCAATAAGAGCCAAAGTCTCCTCATCATAGCCACTAGCGGACTAAATACCCACCATCCTCAGCAACCATCATCACACGCTTGGATGGGCATTGGCTCGCACAGTGACCTCCACCCTTGCAACGACGACATATAATATCATGTGTTTGCCCGGTTGATGCCATGGATGAAGAAGAGTTCCGTGCGGGACCCGAAGGTGTGCTCTTGGCATATGGTGGTGGTGGTGCATGTTTTCTTGTATCACGGTTGGAGTTGGTGTCTGAAGTAGGTGGTGGTGCAGTAGGACGTGTGGAAGTAGAAGATGCACGTGGTGTCCATGATGAAGATCGACGTGTAGAAAAGTTAGTCCGCACCATGTCCTGTCGATCCTGCACTTCACATTCAGCTTTGCAAGTAATATGGTATAAACGAGTGATGTTGTTATACTCCTTATACTCTAAGATAGTTTGAATTTCTCTGTTTAGCCCACCCATAAACCTTGAAAGCATAGCTTCATTATCCTCAACAATACCACATCGAATCAACCTAGTTTGTAATTCCTGATAATATTTCTCTACAGATTTTTTTCCCTGTCTTAAGCACTTTAATTTTTGAAGTAATTCACGTTGATAATATGGTGGAACCCAACGAGTACTCATAGCAGTTTCAATGCAGCCCAAGTAGTTGGGATATTATTATGATATAATCTACAATGTTCAGACCACCAAACAGAAGCAAAACTAGTGAATTCACAAACAGCAGCAGCAACCCTTCTATTCTCAGGATATTGTAAGCATGTAAAACATTGTTCAGTTTCTAACTCCCAAGTAAGATATACATCAGGAATGTATCTACCCTCAAAAGGTGGAATATTCGATTTCAGTTTAGGGACATGATCATTATCTCATACCTGAGGGGGTGGTGCAGCCCTACCGTTTTGATTGTAGGTGTGTGGACGACCGGGATGTTCTACGTAGTTCTTATGTGGAGCACTCATCCTCGTACTCGCCCTCGTAGTCATCGTACTGATCAACAGTAGTAGCAGGATCCGTAGAAGCAGCAGCAGTAGTAATGGCACCAGAATGTTGGCCTTGGTCGAGAGGCACACGCTGTGCGCGTCCCATTTGATTTGGAAGGCGGCGTTGTTGTTGTTGCTGCTGCTGCCGAGGTGCGACACGTGCAGCTGGTGGTGGTAGACGCGCGAGCACTTCATTAAACTTGGCCTCCAGCTTGGTGTCGAATGTCTTCTCAAAGCCATCTAGCTTCTCCATGGCCTCTCCAAATCTGTTTAGCACGTCTTGCACCTGTGAACCCATCATCTGTTGAAATTTATCATGTAGCTCCTTGTTCGTCATGTTCTTCCAGTCCATCTCATCAGCTTGTGATTCTGTCATGGTTAGTAAAAATAGAAACACACAAGAATATGGTCCTACTGACTACTAATAGGATGTGATGTGGTGGAAAGTTACAAGTCCGTCAAGCGAATCACAAACTCTTACCCATTCTTACCAACCAGCAGGTGGTGATCGTCAACCGTTGTAGTCAAACTCTCAAAGATTGGATAAAGCGATTGCCAGGTGGTGTCAAATGCATGATGTAGATGTATGTGGAGCTGGGAAGGCTTAAATTATGGTAGCAAAAATATCAGCAATAATCAATTCAGAGATGCAAAGTTGAATAAATGTTCAATGACGGTACTGTGCTGCTCCTAGGCTAGACCATACTAGAGGCGCGAGACTAGGCACAAAGGAATTCACACCAGTAACACAATAGACTACAATAGCAGCAACTGAAGCTCACTTCTTTTTTTTTTACTTTTCCTCTCGTTTTCTTTTTTCTTTATTTCTTTCTTTCTTCCTTTTCTATTTTTTCTTTCTTTTTTCTTACAAAGGCCCACAGTTCTAAAAGATTACACATGCATCAGATGATAAGCTACCAAATACTACAGATAACACACTTATTTTCGCAGGTTCCTTGCAGGTCTTTAGATATTGCTTTCCCAAAGAAAAAGATACACAGGAGATCTTGAAATCTCTTTGGTGATTGCGATGCGCACAGACGGAATTTCCAGGCAAGGTTGGACCCGTTTGAAATATGGCGAGATAACATTTCCAGATTATGCTTACACTTTCCAAACGGACAACGGATGAAGAAGTTATGACCTTTTTCTTCCAAAACCGAAAAGATACTCAAAATCAGATCTGATCTGATTATTTCGTCTTTTGGAGATGCAAATTAGGAAGTGAATATCTCTCTAATTTCATGATGGTGGTGATGATGGTGTTTTTTATGCAGATCAAACTTGAAAGGAACTCGAAACTCTAAAGGACTAAACACTAAGACCAGCAACTTGACACGACGATGCAACTGACTATTCAACAAAGCAAAAAAAACTAAAAAAAAATTGCGAAAGGCACAGATTGGTTCGGATATGATGATTTAACCCTATTTTTTTGGCTTTTTCATGGACCGTAGGTATGAAGGAACAGATATGATCTAGACTACAAAAATCTGGTAAAATCTCACCGAGCAACCTGGAAATCTGATACCACTTGATAGAGACGAACGTCTTTTGATGAGATGGTAACTATCGTTTTTGGTAGAGTAGACTTTGACGATCCGACTACGAACATGTGAAGACGTCGCGCCTTAGCAATCGCTAAACCATCTCCAAGAGGTTATTGACCACGCTGGAGCACGATCAACCTGACCACGAGGGTCTATTTCCTGCAGGCAAACCAAGAACAAGCAAGACACTGGGATTGCAATCTGGATATTACGAATTCAAGAGGAAAACTTTATTGATGAAAGTGGGGTTCTGAAACGTCCTGGTCTGGTCGTTGGACACAAACGAGGTACGCGAGTTGCAGTTATGGCAAACTTTAATCTAAACAAAACCCACCCCCTCAAGGAGCTCTTGGACTACTTAAATAGGGGAGGGAAGAGGGAAATTCATCCAGCAACAAAGGTAGGACGTGATCTCCCTTATTCCCTTCCTTTTCTGAGATAGACTCCTTTTTAATAGGGAAAGAAAGAGGAAAATCCATCCAGCAGCAAGGCAGAATATGATTTCGTCTATTTCTTTCCTCATTATAGCACATCTATCTTTAAATGGGGGGAGAAAGAGGGAAATTTCGTCCAGCAGCAAAGTTGGATGAGATTTCCCTTATTCCTTTCCTTATTTGTCCAAAACTCTCTTTATTACATGGCCCCAGCCTCAAGATTTGGTGCACAGTATCCTATTCATCCACTTAACTTTATTCTGGTTCACCAGATTATATATTTCGTTCATGTCCTTATATGTCATCAAGGTGGCGTCAAAGTGCTGAAAACTCCACTAGAAACTCCGTTTTGGTTCTCTTCTCACACGCCTTCATCTCCCTGCTTGATGATGCTCCCATGTTCATTCCTCTTGTCCATTCTAGGCCCTTCATTTGTAACAAACACAAATGTATCCAATTTAGGCAACATCATATTCTCATAAATATTAGAAACATTACCAAGAAACGAAAGTACCTGATAATTTAACTGGCGTGCGCGAGCTCTAGTAATTGGTCTCATATGTGTGGTAGCAGGGGCTATGGGTGTAACTGTGGTAGTGATGTCCTCATCAGCTATCAAGGTCAAAATCAGGAAAATTGGTAAAATTCAAGAACTCGGGTCCCGTGTAACCGGATGAAACCTTGACAGAATACACGTTAGGATGATGTAATTTGATGGTTTTGCATGCACGCATGGCCATCTGGGTTGAAATCAGGAAAGTCAGGAAAGTCAGAAAAACTCACAAACTCGGGTCCCCGGTGGCCAGGCAGGACCTTGACGGAATACACGTCCGGATGGTGCAACATGATGGTTTTGCTTCCGCAGATGGCCATCCGGGTCGAAATCGGGAAACTCGGGAAAACTCACAAACTCGGGTCCTGGGCGGCCGGACAGTACCTTGATGAAATACACGTACGGACAGTGCAACTTGATGGTTTTGCATGCGTGGATGGCCATCTGGGTCCAAATCAGGAAAGTCGGTAAAACTCACAAACAAGGGACCCGGGCGGCCGGACGGAACCTTGACGGAATACATGTCCGGACGGTACAACTTGATGGTTTTGCATGCACGGATTGCCATCTGGGTCAAAATCGAGAAAGTCAGGAAAGTCGGTAAAACTCACGAACTCGGGTCCCAGGCGGCCGGATGGGACCTTGACGGAATACAGGTTCGGATGGTGCAACTTGATGGTTTTGCATGCGCGGATGACCATCCGGGTACAAATCGAGAAAGTCGGGAAATTCGGTAAAACTCGCGAACACGGGTCCCGGGAGTCCGGACGGCACCTTGACGGAATACATGTCCGGAAGATACAACTTGACGCTTTCGCATGCGCGGATGGCCATGTGGGTCCAAATCGGGAAAGTTGGTAAAACTCATGAACTCAGGTCCCAGGCGGTCGGACAGAAACTTGATGGTTTTGCATGCGCAAAGGGCCATCTAGGTTAAAATCGAGAAAGTCGGGAAAGTCAGTAAAACTCACGAACTCGGAACCCGGGCGGCCGGACGGGACCTTGACGGAATACACGTGCGGATAGTGCAACTTGATGGTTTTGCATGCGCGGTTGGCCATCTTGGTCAAAATGGAGAAAGTCGGGAAAGTCGGTAAAACTCACGAACTCGATTCCCGGGCGGTCGGATAGAACCTTGACGGAATACATGTCTGGATGGTGCAACTTGATGGTTTTGCATGCGCGGACGGCCATCTGGATCAAAATCGGGAAACTAGGGAAAACTCACAAACTCGGTTATCGGCCGACCGGACAAGACCTTGACGGAATACACGTGCTGATGGTGCAACTTCATGTTTTGCATCCGCGGATGGCCATCTGGTCGAAATCAAGAAAGTCGGAAAAGTCGGGAAAACTCATGAAGTCGGGTCTCGGGCGGCTGGACAGGGCCTTGACAGAATGCATGTCCGGACGGTTCAACTTGATGGTTTTGCATGCGCGGATGGTCATCTGAGTCAAAATTGGCAAAATCAGGAAAACTCATGAACTCGGGTCCCGGGTCGCCGGACTGGACCATGATGGAATAAACGTTCAGATGGAGCAACTGGAAGGTTTTGCATGCGTGGATCGCCATCTGAGTCAAAATCGGGAAAGTCGGTAAAACTCACTAACTCGGGTACTGAGCGACCGGACGGGACCTTGACGGAATTCAAGTTCGGACGGTGCAATTTGATGGTTTTGCATGCACGGATGGCAATCTCGGTTGAAATCAGGAAAGTCAAGAAAACTCATGAACTCGGGTCTCGGGTGGCCGGACGGGACCTTGATAGAATACCTGTCCAGATAGTGCAACCTGATGGTTTTGCATGCGCGGATTGCCATGTGGGTCAAAATTGGGAAACTAGGGAAAACTCACAAACTCGGGTCCCGGACGGCCGGACAAGACCTTGACGGAATACACATCCGTATGCAACTTGATGGTTTTGCAAGCGCCGAAGGCCATCTGGGTCAAAATCGAGAAAGTCGGGAAAGTTGGTGAAACTCACAAACTCGGGTCCTGGGCGATCGGATGGAACCTTGACGGAATACAGGTTCGGATGGTGCAACTTGATGGTTTTGCATGCGCGGATGGCCATCTGGGTCGAAGTGGAGAAAGTCGGTAAAACTCATGAACTCGGGTCCTGCAAGGCCGGCCGGGACGTTGACGGAATAGACGTCCGGATGGTCCAACTTGATGGTTTTCATGCGTGGATGGACATCGGGGTCAAAATCAGGAAAGTAGAGAAAGTCGGTAAAACTAACAAACTTGGGTCCCAGGAGGTGGACGGAACCTTGACGGAATACACGTCTAGACGGTGAAACTTGATGGTTTTGCATGCGCGGATGGCCACCTAGGTCAAAATTTGGAAAATCAAGAAAACTCATGAACTCGGGTCCTGGGACGCCGGACTGGACCTTGACAGAATACACGTTTGGATGGTGCAACTAAATGGTTTTGCATGTGCGATGGCCATCCAGGTCGAAATCACGAAAGTTAGTAAAACTCACAAACTCGTGTCCCGTGCGACCGGACGGGACCTTGACGGTGTTAGTATCTGAAGTATTACTCTCATGGAGAGGATGACACTAAGGAGTTGGGAATTTTTCTTGTTTCATTCCACACACAATGCCATGTCCAACCTAGGGGTTGGGGTTACATATTTATAGCTGAGGCAGCCAAGCATATACCTAGATGCTAGTCTAAGATGTTGTCCTACCAAAGGACTAATATGTTGTTCTAACAAGGACTGAGATACTGTCCTCTTGGTCTAAGATGTTGTCCTACCAAAGGACTAATATGTTGTCCTAACAAGAACTGATATGCTGTCCTCTTGGTCTAAGATGCTGTCCTAACAAGGACTAAGATTTTGTCCTACTAAAGGACTAATATGTTGTCCTAACAAGGACTAAGATGCTGTCCTACCACAGGACTAATATGCTGTCCTAACAAGGACTGAGATGCTGTCCTAACTAGGGGCCACACAGACCAAGAGTACAAGACTTATTCCATCATTCTCCTCCTAGTCTTTTGCGTTGTCTTGTGGGAGAGTTGGACCATCCCAATCCTGGAGCAAAGCTCAAGGAACGTGA
Organism: Neostapfia colusana; assembly: GCA_030760725.1. Lineage (NCBI taxonomy): Eukaryota > Viridiplantae > Streptophyta > Magnoliopsida > Poales > Poaceae > Neostapfia > Neostapfia colusana. Next base: position 105,848,948 of record JASWHV010000002.1, on the reverse strand, counting down.
TCCTCCCAAGGGGCTTGATGAGCAGGTCTGCAAGCTGGTCCTTGGTGTTGATGTAGCATGCCTTGATGCTCCCTTCCTCCAAGCAGCCTCGGAGAAAGTGGTACCTCACCCGGATGTGTTTGCTCCGTTCATGAAAGACAGGGTTCTTTGCTAGAGCCAGAGCGGACTTGTTGTCCATCCTGAGTTCCACCGCTCCGGTGTCTTTGCCGAGGAGATCACCAAGCAGTCGAACTAGCCAGAGCGCCTGAGTCGAAGCGGTAGAGGCCGCTATGTACTCGGCCTCGCAGCTGGACAGGGCCACTACCTTCTGCTGGACCGACTGCCAGCTAACGAGGCACTTGCCGAGGAAGAAGAGAATCCCGCTCGTGCTCTTGCTAGTGTCGATGTCACCGGCATGGTCGCTGTATCTGACAAGGTGTGCCGCCCCAGGGCACCTCGGGTAGTAGAGGCCGTGGTCGAGAGTCCCCGCAACATAGCGGATGATCCTCTTCACAGCCTACTGGTGCTCCGTCGTTGGTCGCTGCATGAACCGACTGATGTAGCTGACAGAGAATGCCAAGTCCGACCGTGTGTGGGCGAGGTAGAGAAGGCTCCCCACAAGACGTCGATATTGCATGGCGTCCACCTCTTCCGTCGTGCTGTTGCGGCTCAGCTTCAGTCTCTCCTCCATGGGAGTGAGAGCTAGGTTGCAGTCTGTGAGCCCAGCCAGCTCAACAATGTGCTTGGCGTAGGCAGCCTGTCGAAGCATGATCCCGGAGTCGGCCTGGTGCACCTCGATCCCCATGTAGAAGGAGTGAGATCCTAGGTCACTCATCTGGAAGGTGGCTTTCATCCCTTCCTTGAACGCTGCCACCTCCGCATCCTTGGTGCCGGTGATCACCAAGTCATCGACATAGTTACCCACCAGTAGGGCATTTCCTCCATTGCCCCACCGGTAGATGGCCGCCTTGTGCGGGCTTTGCTCGAATCCCATCCCGTTGAGCGTGTAGTCCAACTTGGCATTCCACGCCCTTGGTGCCTGCCGCGGGCCATAGAGGGCCTTGTGCAGACGCAACACCTTGCCCTCCTTGCCAGGAATCGTAAATCCTGGCGGCTGGTGCACATAGACCTCCTCCTTTAAATCGCTGTTAAGAAACGCCGACTTGACATCCATGTGCGGAACCCATCAGCCTCCCTGAGCAGCCAGCGCAAGGAGGAGTCGCACAGATTCCATCCACGCCACGGGCGCGAAGGCATCGTCGAAGTAGATCCCCTCCTGTTGCACGAAACCGCGTGCCACCAAGCGAGCCTTGTGCTTGACGATGGCGCCGGCTTCATCCCTCTTCAGCTTGAACACCCACTTAAGGGTGATCGCGCGGTGACCATGAGGGAGGTCAGCAAGCTCCCAGGTGCGGTTATTCTCAACCGCGTCCATCTCCGACTGCATCGCGGCATGCCATGCTGCGTGTTTCTCAGCCTACGCAAAAGATCAAGGCTCGCCGTCGTCGCTCGCAAGATGCAACTACGCCTCCAGATCGCGAGGGACCAGTCCCAGCACCGACTGGTCGCTAAGAAGATCCTCCATCGTACGATACCGCAACGGCTTGCCGTCGTGGTACGTGTCGATGCGCTCCTCGTCGTGGGAGAGCGGAGTAACGAACTCCACCAGTTTGTGCTCGACACGAGCTGGTGTCGGAGTGGACGTATCCAGAGGGATGGCAGTCGGTGCTGGAGGGCGTGGGGTCGCTGGCTGTGGTGGTGGAGAGGTCGTCGCAGCCGAGGTCGTGACTTGGGAGCGTGGCGCTGAAGTCGGTGGAGAAGAGCTGCCTACTCCCCCAGTTCCCTTGAAGTGGACGTACTCGACGATGAAGTTGTCGTATGTTGGAGTCGAGCCGTCTACCGCCTTGTCCCATGCCCATCCTCGCCCTTCATTGAACACTACATCACGTGCCGTGCGCACGCGCTGTGTTCCTGGGTCGAGAATGCGGTAGGCCTTCGAGCCCTCCGCGTAACCGATGAACACCCCTGGAGTGGTCCTGTCATCGAGCTTGCTGATGTGGCCAAGCTACTTGGCGAACGCGAGGCAGCCAAAGACCCATAGGTGAGAGACTGTTGGCTTGCGCCCATGCCAAGCCTCATACGGCGTCCTGCCGTTGAGAGCCTTGGTGGGCGAGCGGTTGAGGATGTAGACCGCTGTCACCACGGCCTCTCCCCAGAAGATAGCCGGCATTCCCCTCTGCTTGAGGAGGGCCCGAGCCATCCCCACAACCATCTGGTTGCATCGCTCGACGACACCGTTCTGCTGCGGGCTGTACGGCGCGGAGTAGTGGCGCTGAACACCCTCATCCGTGCAGTACGACGCGAATTCAGCCGCAGTGAATTTGCCGTCGTTGTCGGTGCAAAACACGCGCAGCTTGCGGTCGCACTCCGCTTCCGCAATGGCCTGCGCGCACCTGATGGCGTTCGCAGCCTCTCGCTTGCTGCCGAGGACCATCACCCACATGTAGCGGGAGAGGTCATTGACAAGCAGCAGGAAGTAACGTCGTCCTCCTGGTGTAGCCGGTGTCACCGGGCCATAAAAGTCCCCGTGCACGAGGTCGAGCAGCTACTTGGCTCAGAAGCTCGAGTGCTGGGGAAAGGGGAGCCGCCTCTGCTTTGTCTTTACGCAGAAATCGCAGAACTGCTCGACATAGTCAAGGCACGGCAGGCCCTGTACCATCTCCTTGGCACTGAGCCGCTTCAGGGCCTTGAAGTGAAGGTGCCCAAAGCGCTCATGCCACTGCCACGCCTCGTCATCCCAGTGAGTAGCAAGGAAGAGAGGTTGTGCTACCTGCACGTTTAGAACATAGAGTCGATTGGTGCCTCTGGTTACCTTGGCAAGAAGGCGACGATGGTGATCCCAAATCCTCATGACTCCGTCCTTGATCTCCACGCGCGAACCGTTCTCATCCAGCTGGCCCAGGCTGATGATAGAGTTCCTCAACGCGGGGATGTAGTAGACTCCGACGAGCAGCCTGTGCTCACCAGACTCGGCGGTGAGGATGACGGAGCCGACGCCCTTGATCTCCACACCAGAGGCGTCCCCAAACTTGACGGAGCCTCCGACATTCGGGTCGAACTCAGTGAAGAACTCCCGTCGACCAGTCATGTGATGGGTGGCACCGGTGTCGAGGCACCACCCGTCAGTCTTGTCGTTGCTAGAGCCGTCACCGAGAAAGGCGTGTGCTCTCGGCTCATCGATGTGGAGGAGAGCCGCTGCGGCCGATGCCACTGGAGGTGGCTCGATGCTTGCATGCGCTAGGAGCAGAGCCGGCTCCTCCTCCTCCACCTGTGCGACGTGGGCCTGGCCGCGTTGTTGCTGCCGACACTCCCTGGTCCAATGACCAAGCTTGCCACAGTTGTTGCAGGTGTCGTCTCGTTCTGGCTTCCGGTTGCCGGCGGCGCTGCCCTGGGCGCCTCCGTGGGTGCCACCCTCAGCACGTCTCTGCGCCCTAGCTTGGGCACCTCCGCGCCCCTTGCTTGGCTTGCCGCGCTTGCGGTCGCCTTTCGAGGAGGAGGGCTCCCCCTTCTTCCCATCACCTTGGCAGGCCTCCCACTACTCCTGAGTGAGATGTAGCTTCCCACCGATGGTGATAGGCCCCGAGAGAGGCTGAGATTCGTCGCTGTCGATGACCTTGAGGCGGCCTATTGCCTCTTTGATCGCATTGTGGAGAGGTCCAGCAGAGACTCGATCGAGCGAGCGATCTGCTTGTACTTCTCGGGGATGCAACAGAAGAGCTTCTCGACGGCTTTCTCCTTGTTGTAGATGTCGTCTCCGAACTGCACCATCTTCTGCAGTAGTGTGTTGAGATGGAGAGCAAAGTCATCAACATCCTCACATGGTTTGAAGGTCAGGTTCTCCCACTCCTTGCGGAGTGCCTGCAGTGTGGTCTTGCGGGCGTGGTCTCTGCCGATGCGTGCCGCAGCGATGGCGTCCCAGGCCTCCTTAGCAGTCCTCTTATTGGAAAGCGAGAACTGAATCTCGGATGGTACTGCAGCAACGAGAGCATCCAGCGCCCGTCGATCCTCGTAGTAGTCGACGTCGCCGTACCGGACTGCTTCCCACATGTGCCGCACTTGGAACCGTATCCTCATCACCGCGGACCACTCGACGTAGTTGGTCTTGGTAAGGGTAGGCCATCCACCGCCGGGACCAACGTCCCTGACAATGGCCTGGATCCCGTGCTGACCATGGTACCTGTTCGGAGAGGGAGAGTCGCGCCGTCTGTAAATGACTCGATCTCCGTCGATCCAACCACCCCCGCAGGGAGTGTCACCTGTGCGTCCGCGCCCGTCTGGGCTGCAGCCACCGCGCTCATGGGGGTGCGCAGCTGCCCACTGCGGCGTATGTGGTCGTGCTACCTTCCTTGCCAGCCTGAGGTCTTCGTTGGTGCCACCGTCGGTAGAATCAGATCCTCCGTCGCTATCGCCACACAGAGCCTCAAGCTCTGTTGCAGCCGCACGTGCTGCATCCGCAGCTGCTGCTGCTTCTACTTCCGCCTTCGCCGCTGCCCTCGCTGCAGCCTCTGCTGCTGCTCGCTCACGTTCTTCTGCCGCGGCGACCTCGGCCTCCTGCCGATGCCGCACGCTCGAAGTGACCGAGTGCTGAGACTGTCCTTCGGACATGGCGCGCTAGTGGGGGAGTGCTGTGTGGGGAAGAGACTGTCTCAGACGAGGTGCAGAAGAGGAGGAATGAGTTGAAACAACCGGTGTTATTGCTGCCGGCTGAAGACGAAGAGAGGCGTGGGAAGGAGATGAGCAGGAGATGTCTAGGCTACAGGATAGAAGGGCTGTGATACCACTTGTTAGTATCTGAAGTATTACTCTCATGGAGAGGATGACACTAACAGTTGGAAAATTTTTCTTGTTTCATTCCACACACAATGTCATGCCCAACCTAGGGGGTTGGGGTTACATATTTATAGCTGAGGCAGCCAAGCATATACCTAGATGCTAGTCTAAGATGTTGTCCTACCAAAGGACTAATATGATGTCCTAACAAGGACTGAGATGCTGTCCTCTTGGTCTAAGATGTTGTCCTACCAAAGCACTAATATGATGTCCTAACAAGGACTGATATGCTGTCCTCTTGGTCTAAGATGCTATCCTAACAAGGACTAAGCTGCTGTCCTACCAAAGGACTAATATGATGTCCTAATAAGGACTGTGATGCTGTCCTAACTAGGGGCCACACAGACCAAGAGTACAAGACTTATTCCATCAGACATAATACAAGTTCGGACGGTGCAACTAGATGGTTTTGCATGCTCGGATGGCCATCTGGATTGAAATCTGGAAAATAGGGAAAGTCTGGAGAACTCACAAAATCGGGTCCCGGATGGCCAAAAGGGGTCTTGACGGAATACACGTGGGGATGGTGCAACTTTTTTGTTTTGCATGCGCGGATGGCCATCTGGGTCGAAAATGAGAAACTCGGGAAAACTCACAAACTTGGGTCCCGGACAGCCAGACAAGACCTTGACGGAATACACACCCGGACGATACAACTTGATGCTTTTGCATGCGTGGATGGCCATGTGGGTCCAAATCAGAAAAGTTGGTAAAACTCATAAACTCAGGTCCCGAGCGGTCGGACGGGACCTTGATGGAATACACGTGTGGATGGTGCAACTTGATGGTCTTGCATGTGCGGAGGGCCATCTGGGTTGAAATCAAGAAAGTCGGTAAAAGTCAAGAACTCGGGTCCCGTGTGACCGGATGGGACCTTGATAGAATACACGTTCGAACGATGCAATTTGATGGTTTTGCATGCGCGGATGGCCATATTGGTTGAAATGAAAAACTCACGAACTCGGGTCTCCGGTGGCCAGACAGGATCTTGATGGAATACACGTCCGGATGGTGCAACTTGATGGTTTTGCATGCGTGGATGGCCATCTGAGTCCAAATCGGGAAAGTTGGTAAAACTCACAAACAAGGGACCCGGGCGGCCGGACGGAACCTTGACGGAACACATGTCCGGACGGTACAACTTGATGCTTTTGCATGCACGGATTGCCATCTTGCTCAAAATCGAGAAAGTCGGTAAAACTTACGAACTCGGGTCCTAGGCGGCCGGACGAGACCTTGACAGAATACAGGTTCGGATGGCGCAACTTGATGGTTTTGCATGCGTGAATGGCCATCTGGGTCAAAATCAAGAAAGTTGGGAAAGTCGGTAAAACTCGCGAACTCGGGTCCTGGGAGGCCGGACGGTACCTTGACAGAATACACATCCATATGGTCCAACTTGATGGTTTTGCATGCTCGGATGGCAATTTGGGTTGAAATCGGGAAAGTAGGTAAAGTCTGGAGAACTCATGAATCGGGTCTCGAGTGTACGGACGGGATCTTGACGGAATGCACGTCCGGATGGTGCCACTTGATGGTTTTGCATGCGCGGATAGCCATCTGGTTCAAAAACGGGAAACTCGGAAAAACTCACAAACATGGGTCCCGGGCGGCCGGACAAGACCTTGAAGGAATACATGTTCGGACGATACAACTTGATGCTTTAGCAATCGCAGACGACCATGTGGGTCCAAATCTGGAAAGTTGGTAAAAATCATAAACTCAGGTCCTGGGCGGTCGGACAAGACCTTGATGGAATACACGTGTGGATGGTGCAACTTGATGGTTTTGCATGCGCGGAGGGCCATCTGGGTTGAAATCAAGAAAGTCGGGAAAGTTAGTAAAACTTACTACCTCGGGTCCCTGGAGGCCGGAAGGGATCTTTACAAAATACAGGTTTGAATGGTGCAACTTTATGGTTTTACATGCGCGGATGGCCATCTGGGTCAAAATCGAGAAAGTTGGAAAAGTCGGTAAAACTCACGAAGTCGGGTCTCAGGGGGCTGGACGGGACCTTGATAGAATACACGTCTGGACGGTGCAACCTGATGGTTTTGCATGCGTGGATGGCCATCTGGGTCCAAATCAGGAAAGTTGGTAAGACTCACAAACAAGGGACCTGGGCGGCCGGACGGGACCTTGACGAAATTTACGTGCGGATGGTGCAACTTGATGGTTTTGAATGCGCGGATAGCCATCTGGATCGAAATCAAGAAAGTCGGGAAAGTCGGTAAAAGTTGCGAACTCGGGTCCCCTGATGTCGGACGGGACCTTGACGGAATACACGTCTGGATGGTCCAACTTGATGGTTTTGCATGCTCGGGTGACTATCTGGGTTGAAATCGGGAAAGTAGGGAAAGTCGGGAGAACTAACAAAATTGGGTCTCGAGTGGCAAGACGGGATCTTGACGGAATACACGTCCGGATGGTGCCACTTAATGGTTTTGCATGCGCGGATGGCCATCTGGGTCAAAAATGGGAAACTCGGGAAAACTCACAAACTTGGGTCTCGGGCGGCTGGACAAGACCTTGACGGAATACACGTCCGGACTATACAACTTGATGCTTTCGCATGCGCAGATGTCCCTGTGGGTCCAAATATGGAAAGGTGTTAAAACTCATGAACTCAGGTCCTGCGCGGACGGATGGGACCTTGATGGAATACACGTGCAGATGGTGCAACTTGATGGTTTAGCATGCACGGAGGGCCAATTGGGTAAAAACCGAGAAAGACGAGAAAGTTGTTGAAACTCACGAACTCGGGTCCTGGGCGTTCGGATGGAACCTTGACGGAAAACAGGTTCCAATGGTGCAACTTGATGGTTTTGCACGCGTGGATGGCCATCTGGGTCGAAGAGGAGATAGTCGGTAAAACTCACGACCTTGGGTCCCGGGAGGCCGGATGGGACCTTGACGGAATAGACGTCCGGATGGTGCAACACGATGGTTTTGCTTGCGAGGATGGCCATCCGGGTCGAAAATCGGATAACTCGGGAAAACTCACAAACTCGGGTCCTAGGCGGCCGGACAGGACCTTGACGGAATACACGTCCGGACGGTGCAACTTGATGGTTTTGCATGCGTGGATGGCCATCAAGATCCAAATCGGGAATGTCAGTAAAACTCACAAACAAGGGACCCGGGCGGCCGGATGGAACCTTGACGGAATACACATCCGGAAGGTGCAACGCCAAAATAGCCCCTCCTCTATCACTCTTTTAGATGACTTGATGGTTTTGCATGCACGGATTGCCATCTGGGTAAAAATCGAGAAAGTCGGAAAAACTCACGACTCGGGTCCCAGGCGACCAGACGGGACCTTGACAAAATACAGGTTCAGATGGTGCAACTTGATGGTTTTGCATGCGCGAATGATCATCTAGGTCGAAATCAAGAAAGTCGGTAAAACTCGCGAACTCGGGTCCCGAGAGGCCGAACAGGACCTTGACGGAATACACGTCCGGATGGTCTAACTTGATGGTTTTTCATGCGTGGATGGCCATCAAGGTCAAAATCGAGAAAGTCATGAAAGTCAATAAAACTCACGAACTCGGGTCCCGGGCATCTGGACGAAACCGTGACGAAATACACATCCGAACGGTGCAACTTGATTATTTTGCATGCGCGGAATGCCATCCGGGTTGAAATCTAGAAAGTCGATAAAGTCGGTAAAATTCACCAACTCTAGTCCTAGGAGGTCTGACGGGACCTTGACGGAATACACGTTCGGACGGTCAAATTTAATGGATTTGCATGCGTAGATGGCAAACTGGATCCAAAATGGGAAAGTTAGTAAACTCATGAACTCGGGTCCCGGGCGGTCGGACGGGACCTTGATGGAGTACACGTGCGGATGGTGCAACTTGATGGTTTCGCATGCGCGGATGCCCATCTGGGTTGAAATCGAGAGAGTCGAAAAAACTCATGAACTCGGGTCTTGGATGGCTGGACGAGGCCTCTCCGGAATACACGTGCGGATGGTTTAACTTGATGGTTTTGCATGCGCGTATGGCCATCTGGTTCAAAATTGGGAAAGTCAGAAAAACTCAGGAACTCGAGTCCCATGATGCCGAACTGGACCTTGACGGAATACACGTTCAGATGGTGCAATTGGAAGGTTTTGCATGTGCGGATGGCCATCTGAGTCAAAATCGGGAAAGTCGGTTAAATTCACTAACTCGGGTCCCGAGCAACTAGACGGGACCTTGATGGAATACACGTTTGGATGGTACTAAATGGTTATGCATGCATGGATGGCCATCTAGGTCGAAATCAGGAAAGTCGATAAAACTCACGACCTTGGGTCCCGTGCAGCCGGACGGAACCTTGACGGAGTACACGTCCCTACGGTTCAACCTAATGCTTTTCCATGCGCGGATGGTCATCTGGGTCAAAATTGGGAAAGTCGGTAAAACTCATGAACTCGGGTCCCAGGCGGCTGGACGGGACCTTGATAGAATACACATGCGGATGGTGCAACTTGATGGTTTTGCATGAGCGGATGGTCATCTAGGTCGAAATCGAGAATGTTGGAAAAGTCGGTAAAACTCACGAACTCGTGTCTCGGGCGGCTGGACGGGACTTGACGGAATGTACGTCCAGATGGTTCAACTTGATGGTTTTGCATGCGTGAATGGTCATCTTGGTCGAAATTGGCAAAGTCAGGAAAAGTCATGAACTCGGGTCCCAGGATACCGGACTGGACCTTAACGGAATACACGTTCAGATGGTGCCATTGGAAGGTTTTGTATGCGCGGATAGCCATCTGAGTCAAAATCGAGAAAGTCATTAAAACTCACTAACACGGGTACCGACGATCGGACGGGACCTTGACGGAATACACGTTCGGACGGTGCAATTTGATGGTTTTGCATGTGCGGATTGCAATCTGGGTTGAAATTAGGAAAGTTAAGAAAACTGATGAACTTGAGTCCTTGGACGCCGGACTGGACCTTGACGGAATACACGTTTGGATGGTGCAACTAAATGGTTTGCGTGCGTGATGGCCATCCGGGTCGAAATCGTGAAAGTCGGTAAAACTCACAAACTCGGGTCCTGTGCAACTAGACGGGACCTTGACAGAATACACGTTCGGACGGTGCAACTTGATGGTTTTGCATGCTCGGATGGCCATCTGGATTGAAATCGGGAAAGTAGGGAAAGTCGGGAGAACTAACGAAATCGGGTCTCGGGTGGCCGGACGGGATCTTGACGGAATACACATCAGGATGGTGCAACTTGATGGTTTTGAATGCGCGGATGGCCATTTGGGTCGAAAACGGGAAACTCGGGAAAACTCACAAACTTGGGTCTCGGGCGACCGGACAAGACATTGACGGAATACACGCCCGGGTGATGCAACTTGATGCTTTCGCATGCGCGGATGGCCATGTGGGTCCAAATCTGGAAAGTTGGTAAAACTCATGAACCCAGGTTCCGGGTGGTCGGACGGGACCTTGATGGAATACACGTGCGGATGGTGCAACTTGATGGTTTTGCATGCGCGGAGGGCCATCTAGGTTGAAATCGAGAAAGTCTGGAAAGTCAGTAAAACTCACGATCTCGGGTCCCTGGAGGCCGGACGGGATCTTGACAGAATACAGGTTCGAATGGTGCAACTTTATGGTTTTGCATGCACGTATGGCCATCTACGTCGAAATCGAGAAAGTCGGAAAAGTCGGTAAAACTCACGAAGTCGGGTCTCAGATGGCTGGACGGGACCTTGATAGAATACACGTCCGGACGGTGCAACCTGATGGTTTTGCATGCGTCGATGGCCATCTGGGTCTGAATCAGGAAAGTTGTTAAAACTCACAAACAAGGGACCCGGACGTTGCAACTTGATGGTTTTGCATGCACGGATTGCCATCTAGGTCAAAAAATAGAAAGTCGGTAAAACTCATGAACTCGGGTCCCAGGCGGCCGGATGGGACCTTTACGGGATACAGGCTCGATGGTGCAACTTCATGGTTTTGCATGCGCGGATATCCATCTGGGTCAAAACCGAGAAAGTCGGTAAAACTCGCGAACTCGGGTCCCCGGAGGCCAGACGGGACCTTGACGGAATACACGTCCAGATGGTACAACTTGATGTTTTTTCATGCGTGGATGGCCATCAAGGTCAAAATCGGGAAAGTCATGAAAGTCAGTAAAACTCACGAACTCAGGTCCCGGACATCCGGGCGGAACCTTGACGAAATACATGTCCGGATGGCGCAACTTGATTATTTTTCCTACGAGGATGGCCATCTAGATTGAAATTTGGAAAGATAAGAAAACTCACGAACTCGGATCCCGGACAGGTCCTTCAGGGAATACACGTTCGGATGGTGCAACTTGATGCTTTTGCATGTGCGGATGGCCAGCTGGGTTGAAATCTAGAAAGTCAGAAAAATCGGTAAAATTCATGAACTGTGGTCTTGGGAGGTCGGACAGAACCTTGAAGGAATACACGTTCGGACAGTCAAATTTGATGGATTTTCATGCACAGACAGCAATCTGGATCTAAACGGGAAAGTAAGTAAACTTATGAACTCGGGTCTCAGGCGGTCGGACAGGACCTTGATGGAATACACGTGCAGATGGTGCAACTTGATGGTTTTGCATGTGCGGATGGCCATCTGAGTTAAAATCAGGAAAGTCGTGAAAGTCGGTAAAACTCAAACTCGGCTCCCGAGCGACCGACGGGACCTTGACGAAATACACGTTTGGACGGTGAAACTAAGTGGTTTTAGATGCGTAGTAGCCATCTAGGTCGAAATCAGGAAAGTCGGTAAAACAAACGACCTCGCGTCCCGTGCTATCGGACATAATCTTGATGGAATACACGTCCCTACGGTTCAACTTAATGGTTTTCCATGCACGGATGGTCATCTGGGTCAAAATTGGGAAAGTTGGCAAACTCATAAAGTCGGGTCCCCGGCGGCCGGACGGGACCTTGATGAAATACACGTGCAGATGGTGCAACTTGGTGATTTTGCATGTGCGGATGGCCATCTGGGTCGAAATTGAGAAAGTCGGAAAAGTCGGTAAAACTCACGAACTCGGATTTTGAGCGGCTGGACGGGGCCTTGACGGAATGTACGTCCTGACGGTTCAACTTGATGGTTTTGCATGCGCGGATGGTCATCTGGGGTCAAAATTGGCAAAGTTAGGAAAACTCATGAACTCGGGTCCCAGGACGCCGGACTGAACCTTGATGGAATACACGTTCAGATGATTCAATTGGAAAGTTTTGCATGCGTGGATGGCCATCTGAGTCAAAATTGGGAAAGTCGGGAAAGTCGGTAAAACTCACTAATTCGGGTACCGAGCGACCGGACGGGACCTTGACGGAATACAAGTTCGGACGGTGCAATTTGATGGTTTTGCATGCACGGATGGCCATCTAGGTCGAAATCGAGAAACTCGGGAAAACTCATGAACTCGGGTCCCTGGTGGCCGGACGAGACCTTGATAGAATACATATCCAAACAGTTCAACTTGATGGTTTTGCATGTGCGGATGGCCATCGGGGGCAAAATCGGGAAACTCGGAAAAACTCACAAACTCGAGTCCCGGACGGTCGGACAAGACCTTGATGGAATACACGTCCGGACGGTCCAACACTATGGTTTTGCAAGTGCGGAGGGCCATCTGGATCAAAATCGAGAAAGTCGGGAAAGTTAGTGAAACTCACGAACTCGGGTCCCGGGCAATCGGCTGGAACCTTGACGGAATACAGGTTTGGATGGTGCAACTTGATGTTTTTGCATGCGCGGATGGCCATCTGGGTCGAAGTGGAGAAAGTCGGTAAAACTCACGAACTCGGGTCCTGGGAGGCCGGACGGGACCTTGATGGAATAGACGTCTGGATGGTCCAACTTTATGGTTTTTCATGCGTGGATGGCCATCGTGGTCAAAATCAAGAAAGTCGGTAAAATTAGCCAACTCGGATCCCGGGAGGCCGGACGGAACCTTGACGGAATACTCGTCTGTCAAAATCAAGAAAGTGGGGAAAGTTGGTGAAACTCACGAACTCGGGTCCCGAGCGGTCAGATGGAACCTTGATGGAATACAGGTTCGGATGGTGCAACTTAATGGTTTTGCATGCGCGGATGGCCATCTAGGTCGAAGTGGAGAAAGTCGGTAAAACTCACGAACTCTGATCCTGGGAGGCCGGACGGGACCTTGACGGAATAGACGTCCAGATGGTCCAACTTAATGGTTTTTCATGCGTGGATGGCCATCGGGGTCAAAATCGGGAAAGTTGAGAAAGTCAGGAAAATTAACGAGCTCGTGTCCTGGGACGTCAGATGGGACCTTGTCAGAATACACGTCCAGACGGTGCAACTTGATGGTTTTGCTTGCACGGATGGCCATCTAGGTCAAAATATGGAAAGTCAAGGAAACACATGAACTCGGGTCCTGGGACGCCGGACTGGACCTTGACGGAGAACACGTTCGGATGGTGCAACTCAATGGTTTTGCATGCGCGAAGGCCATCCGAGTCAAAATCGCGAAAGTCGGTAAAACTCATAAACTCGGGCCCCGTATGACTGGACGGGACCTTGACGGAATACACGTTTGGACGGTGCAACTTGATGGTTTTGCATGCTTGGATGGCCATCTGGGTTGAAATCGGGAAAGTAGGGAAAGTCGGGAGAACTCACGAAATCGGGTCTCGGGTGGCCGGACAGTTCTTGACGTCATACACGTCCGGATGGTGCCACTTGATGGTTTTGCATGCGCGGATGGCCATCTGGGTCGAAAACGTGAAACTCGGGAAAACTCACAAACTTGGGTCTCGGGCGGCCGGATAAGACCTTGACGGAATACATGTCTGGACGATACAACTTGATGCTTTTGCATGCTCGGATGGCCATGTGGGTCCAAATCTGGAAAGTTGGTACAACTCAGGTCCCGATCGGACGGGACCTTGATGGAATACACGTACGGATGGTGCAACTTGATGGTTTTGCATGCGCGGATGGCCATCTGGGTCGATGTCGAGAAAGTCGGTAAAACAAACGAACTCGGGTCCCGGGAGGCCGGATGGGACCTTGATGGAATAGACGTCCGGATGGTCCAACTTGATGGTTTTTCATTCGTGGATGGCCATCGGGTTAAAATCGAGAAAGTCGATGAAGTTGGTAAAACTCAAGATGTCGGTTCCGGGGCGGCCGGACAGAACTTTGACGGAATACATGTCCAGACGTTGCAACTTGATGGTTTCACATGCGTGGATGGCCATCTGGCTCAAATCCGAGAAAGTCGGAAGAGTAGGTAAAACTCATGAACTGGGGTCCCGGGCGGCCAGACGGTGCAACTTGATGCTTTTGCATGCGCGGATTGACATCAGGGTCAAAATCGAGAAAGTGAGGAAAGTCGATAAAACTCACGAACTTGAGTCACGGGTGGCCGGATGGGACTTTGACAGAATACACGTGCGGATGGTGCAACTTGATGGTTTTGCTTGCGCGGTGGCCATCTGGGTCAAAATGGAGAAAGTCGGTAAAACTTCCGAAGCCGGGTCTTTGGTGGCTGGACGGGGCCTTGACAGAATACACGTCCGAACAGTGCCACCTGATGGTTTTGCCTGCGTGGATGGCCATCTGGGTCGAAATTGGGAAAGTCAGGAAAACTCATGAGCTCGGGTCCCGGGACGCTGGACTGGACCTTGAAGGAATACACATTCAGATGGTGCAACTGGAAGGTTTTGCATTCGTAGATGGCCATTTGTGTCAAATCCGGGAAAGTCGGTAAAACTCACAAACTCGGGTCTCGGGCGGCTGGACGGGGCCTTAATGGGATACACGTCCGGACGATTTAACTTGATGATTTTGCATGCGCCTATGGCCATCTCGGTCAAAACTGGGAAAGTCAGAGAATCTCATGAATTCTGGTCCGGGGACGCTGAACTGGACCTTGACGGAATACACGTTCATATGGAGCAACTGGAAGGTTTTGCATGCGCGGATGGCCATCTGAGTCAAAATCGAGAAAGTCGGGAAAGTCGGTAAAAGTCACTAACTCGAGTCCCGAGCGACCGGATGGGACCTTGACGGAATACATGTTTGGATGGTGAAACTAAATGATTTTACATGCGTGGATGGCCATCTAGGCCAAAATCAGGAATGTCGAAAAGACTCACGACCTCGGGTCCTGTACGGCCAGACGGAACCTTGACGGAATACACGTCCCTACGGTTCAACATAATGGTTTTTCATGTGCGGATGGTCATCTGGGTCAAATTTGGGAAAGTTGGTAAAACTCATAAACTCGGGTCCCTAGCAGCCGGAAGGGACCTTGATAGAATACACGTGTGGATGGTGCAACTTGATTGTTTTGCATGCGCGGATGGTCATTTGGGTCGAAATCAAGAAAGTCGGAAAAGTTGATAAAACTCACGAACTTGGGTCTCGGGTGGCTGGACGGGGCCTTGACGGAATGTACGTCCGGACAATTCATCTTGATGGTTTTGCATGCATGGATGGTCATCTCGGTCGAAGTTTGCAAAGTCAGGAAAAACTCATGAACTCGGGTCCCGGGACGCCAGACTGGACCTTGACTGAATACACGTTCAGATGGTGCAACTGGAAGGTTTTGCATGTGCAGATGGCCAACTGAGTCAAATTCAGGAAAGTCAGAAAAGTCGTTAAAACTCAGTAACACGGGTACCGAGCGACTGGACGGGACCTTGACGGAATACACGTTCGGAGAGTGCAATTTGATGTTTTTCCATGTGCGGATCTCAATCTGGGTTGAAATCAGAAAAGTTAAGAAAACTCATGAACTCAGGTCCTGGGACGCAGGACTAGATCTTGACGGAATACAGGTTTGGATAGTGCAGCTAAATGGTTTTGCATGCACGATGGCCATCCGGGTCGAAATCGCGAAAGTCGGGTAAACTCACGAACTCGGGTCCCAAGCGACCGGATGGAACCTTGATGGAATACATGTTTAGAAGGTGCAACTGGATGGTTTTGCATGCTCGGATGGCCATCTGGGTTGAAATTGGGAACGTAGGGAAAGTCGGGAGAACTCACGAAATCGGGTCCCGGGTGGTCGGACGGGATCTTGACGGAATACACGTCCTGATGGTGCAACTTGATGGTTTTGCATGCGCGGATGGCCATCTGTGTTGAAAACGGGAAACTCGGGAAAACTTACAAACTGGGGTCCTGGGCGGCCGGACAAACGTTGACAAAATACACGTCCGGACGATACAACTTGAGGCTTTCCCATGCACGGATGGCCATGTAGGTCCAAATCGGGAAAGTTGGTAAAACTCATGAACTCAGGTCACGGGCGGTCGGACGGGACCTTGATGGAATACACGTGCAAATGGTGCAACTTGATGGTTTTGCATGCGCGGAGGGCCATCTGGTTTGAAATCAAGAAAGTCGGGAAAGTTAGTAAAACTCACGAACTCGGGTCCCTGGCAGCCGGACGGGACCTTGACAGAATACAGATTTGGATGGTGCAACTTTATGGTTTTGCATGCGCGGATGGCCATCTGGGTCGATATCGAGAAAGTCGGAAAAGTCTGTAAAACGTGTCGGGTGGTTGGACGGGACCTTAATGGAATACATGTCTGAATGGTGCAACTTGATGGTTTTGCATGCTTGGATGGCCATTTGGGTCCAAATCTGGAAAGTTGGTAAAACTCACAAACAAGGGAGCCGGGCGACCGGACGGAACCTTGATGGAATACACGTCCGGACGGTGCAACTTGATGGTTTTGCATGCTCGGATGGCCATCTGGGTAGAAATTTGGAAAGTCAGGAAAACTCATGAAATCGTGTCACGGGACGCCGGACTGGACCTTGACGGAATACAGGTTCAGATGGTGCAACTGGAAGGTTTTGCATTCACGGATGGCCATTTGTGTCAAAACCGGGAAAGTCGGTAAAACTCACAAACTCGGGTCTCAGGCGGCTAGACGCGGCCTTGATGGAATATATGTCTGGACGATTTAACTTGATGGTTTTACATGCGCGTATGGCCATCTCGGTCAAAATTGGGAAAGTCAAAAAAACTCATGAGCTCTGGTCTCGGGACGCTGAACTGGACCTTGACGGAATACACGTTCATATGGTGCAACTGGAAGGTTTTGCATGCGCTGATGACCATCTAAGTTAAAATCGAGAAAGTCGGGAAAGTCGGTAAAACTCACTAACTTGGGTCCCGAGCGACCGGACGGGACCTTGATGGAATACACATTTGGATGGTGAAACTAAATGGTTTTGCATGCGTGGATGGCCATCTAGGCCAAAATCAGGAAAGTCAGAAAAACTCACGACCTCGGGTCCTGTGCTGCCGGACGGAACCTTGACAGAGTACATGTCCCTACGGTTCAACATAATGGTTTTCCATGCGCGGATGGTCATTTGGGTAAAATTTGGGAAAGTCAGTAAAACTCATGAACTCGGGTCCCTGGCAGGCGGAAGGGACCTTGATAGAATACACGTGTGGATGGTGCAACTTGATTGTTTTGCATGCGCGGATGGTCATCTGGGTCTAAATCAAGAAAGTCGGAAAAGTCAGTAAAACTCACGAACTTGGGTCTCGGGTGGCTAAACGGGGCCTTTACGGAATGTACATCCGGATGGTTCAACTTGATGGTTTTGCATGCACGGATGATCATCTAGGACAAAATTGGCAAAGTCAAGAAAAACTCATGAATTCGGGTCCCGGGACGCCGGACTGGACCTTGACTGAGTACACGTTCAGATGGTGCAACTGGAAGGTTTTGCATGCGCGGATGGCCATCTGAGTCAGATTCGGGAAAGTCAGAAAACTTGTTAAAACTCAGTAACACGGGTACCGAGTGACCGGACGGGACCTTCACGGAATACACGTTCGGATGGTGCAATTTGATGGTTTTGCATGCGCGGATCACAATTTGGGTTGAAATCAGGAAAGTTAAGAAAACTCATGAACTCAGGTCCTGGGACGCAGGACTGAATCTTGACGGAATACATGTTCGGATAGTGCAGCTAAATGGTTTTGCATGCACGATGGCCGTCTGGGTCGAAATCGTGAAAGTCGGGTAAACTCACGAACTCGGGTCCCAAGCGATCGGATGGAACCTTGATGTAATACATGTTCGGATGGTGCAACTTGATGGTTTTGCATGCCCCGATGGCCATCTGGGTTGAAATTGGGAAAGTAGGGAAAGTCGGGAGAACTCAGGAAATCGGGTCCCATGTGGACGGACGGGATCTTGACGGAATACACGTCCGGATGGTGCAACTTGATGGTTTTGCATGCGCGGATGGCCATCTGGGTCGAAAACGGGGAACTCGGGAAAACTCACAAACTAGGGTCCCGGGCGGCCGGACAAAACCTTGACGAAATACACGTCCGGATGATACAACTTGAGGCTTTCGCATGCGCGGATGGCCATGTGGGTCCAAATTGGGAAAGTTGGTAAAACTCATGAACTCAGGTGACACGCGGTCGGACGGGACCTTGATGGAATACACATGCAGATGGTGCAACTTGATGGTTTTGCATGCGCGGAGGGCCATCTGGGTTAAAATCAAGAAAGTCGGGAAAGTTAGTAAAACACACAAACTACGGTCCCTGGCGGCCGGACGGGACCTTGACAGAATACAGATTCAGGTGGTGCAACTTTATGGTTTTGCATGCACAGATGGCCACCTAGGTTGATATCGAGAAAGTAGGAAAAGTCAGTAAAACTCACGAAGTCGGGTCTCGGGTGGCTGGACGGGACCTTATTGGAATACACACCTGGACGGTGCAACTTGATGGTTTTGCATGCGTGGAGTGCCATCTGGGTCTAAATCGGGAAAGTCGGTAAAACTCACAAACAAGGGACCCGGGCGGCCGGACGGAACCTTGATGAAATACACGTCCGGACTGTGCAACTTGATGGTTTTGCATGCACGGATTGCCATCTGGGTCAAAATCGAGAAAGTCGGTAAAACTCATGAGATCAGGTCCCAGGTGGCCAGACGGGACCTTGACGGAATACAGGTTCGGATGGTGCAACTTGATGGTTTTGCATGCGCGGATGGCCATTTCGGTCGAAATCTAGAAAGTTGGAAAAGTCGGTAAAATTCACGAACTCTGGTCCCGGGAAGTTGGACGGGACCTTGACGGAATACACGTTCGGACGGTCAAATTTGATGGATTTTCATGCGCAGATGGCAATCTGGATCCAAAACGGGAAAGTTAGTCAGCTCATGAAATCGGGTCCCGGGCGGTCGGACGTGACCTTGATGGAATACACGTGCAGATGGTGCAACTTGATGGATTTGCATGCACGGATGATCATCTGGGTCGAAATCAAGAAAAGTCAGAAAAACTCAGGAACTCAGTTCTCGGGCGTCTGGATGGGGCCTTGACGGAATATACGTCCGGACTATTCAACTTGATGGTTTTGCATTCGTATTTGGCCATATGGGTCAAAATTGGGAAAGTCAGAAAAACTCATGAACTCGGGTCCCGGGATGCCGAACTGGACCTTGACGGAATACATGTTCAGATGGTGCAACTGGAAGGTTTTGCATGCGCGGATGGCCATCTGAGTCAAAACCGGGAAAGATGGGAAAGTCTGTAAAACTCAATAACTCGGCTTCCGAACGACAGGACGGGACCTTGAAAGAATACACGTTTGGATGGTGAAACTAAATGGTTTTGCATGTGCAGTAGCCATCTAGGTCAAAATTAGGAAAGTCGGTAAAACTCACGACCTCGGGTCCCGTCCGGTCAGACGGAACCTTACGGAATACACGTCTGTATGGTTCAACTTAATGGTTTTCCATGCGCGGATGGTCATCTTGGTCGAAGTTGGGAATGTCGGTAATGCTCATGAACTCCGATCCCAGCCGGCTGGACGGGACATTGATGGAATACACGTGCAGATGGTGCAACTTGATGTTTTTGCATGCGCGGATGGCCATCTAGGTCAAAAATCGAGAAAGTTGGAAAAGTCCGTAAAACTCACGAACTCGGGTCTCGGGCGGCTGGACGGGGCCTTGACGAAATGTACGTCCGGACGATTGAACTTGATGGTTTTGCATGGGCGGATGGTCATCTGGGTCGAAATTGGCAAAGTCAGGAAAACTCATAAACTCGGGTCCCGGGACGCCGGACTGGACATTGACGGAATACACATTCAGATGGTGCAACAGGAAGGTTTTTCATGCGTGGATGGCCATCTGAGTCAAAATCGAGAAAGTCTGGAAAGTTGGTAAAACTCACTAAATCGGGTACCGAGCGACCCGACGGGACCTTGACGGAATACAGTTCGTACGCTGCAATTTGATGGTTTTGCATGCGCGGATGGCAATCTGGGTTGAAATCAGGAAAGTCGGGAAAACTCATTAACTCGGGTACCCGGTGTCCGGACGGGACCTTGATGGAATACATGTCCAGACAGTGCAACTTGATGGTTTTCATGCGCGGATGGCCATCTGTGTTGAAATTGAGAATGTTGGAAAGGTCGGTAAAACTCACAAACTCGGCTCTCGGGTGGCTGGACGGGGCCTTGACGGAATGTACGTCCGGACGGTTAAACTTGATGGTTTTGCATGCACGGATGGTCATCAGGGTCGAAATTGGCAAAGTCAAGAAAACTAATGAACTCAGGTCCCGGGACGCCGGACTGGAACTTGACGGAATACACGTTCTGATGGTGCAACTGGAAGGTTTTGCTTGTGCGAATAGACATCTGAGTCAAAATCGGGAAAGTCAGTAAAACTTACTCGGGTCTCGAACGACCGTACAAGACCTTGACGGAAAAAACATCCAGACGGTGCAATTTGATGGTTTTGCATGCGCGGATGGCCATCTGGGTTGAAATCAGGAAAGTTGGGAAAACTCACGAACTGGGGTCCCAGGTGGCTGGATGGGACCTTGACGGAATACACGTCTCGAAGTTGCAACTTGATGGTTTTGCATGTGAGGATGGCCATCTGGGTCGAAATCGAGAAACTCGTGAATACTCACAAACTCGGGTCCTGGGCGGCCGGACAAGACCTTGACGGAATACACGTGGGGACGGTGCAACTTGGTGGTTTTGCATGTTCGGAGGGCCATTAGGGTCAAAATCGAGAAAGTCAGGAAAGTTGGTAATATTCACGAACTCGGGTCCCGGGTGGTCGGATGAGACCTTGTTAGAATACAGGTTCGGATGGAGCAACTTGATGGTTTTGCATGCATGGATGCCCATCTAAGTTGAAGTCCAGAAAGTTGGTAAAACTCATGAACTCGGGTACCGGGAGGCCGGACGGTACCTTGATGGGATAGACGTCCGGATGGTCCAACTTGATGGTCTTTAATGCGTGGATGGCCATCGAGGTCAAAATCGGAAAAGTCGAGAAAGTCGGTAAAACTCATGAACCCAGGTCTCAGGCGGCTGGACGTTTCAACTTGATGGTTTTGCATGCGCGGATGGCAATCTGGGTCGAAATTGGGAAAGTCAGGAAAACTCATGAACTCGGGTCCCGGGACGCCGGTCTAGACCTTAATGGAATACACGTTCAGATGGTGCAACTGGAAGGTTTTGCATGCGTGGATGGCCATCTGAGTCAAAATCGAGAAAGTCAGGAAAGTCGGTAAAACTCACTAACTCGGGTCCCGAGCGACCAGATGGGACCTTGACGGATACACGTTTGGATGGTGCAACTTGATAGTTTTGCATGCGCCAATGGCCATCTAGGTCGAAATCGAGAAAGTCTGAAAAGTTAGTAAAACTCACGAACTCGGGTCCCGGACGCTCGGATGGGACCTTGATGGAATACAGGTTCTGATGGTGCAACTTGATGGTTTTGCATGTGCGGAGGGCCATCTGGGTCAAAATCGAGAAAGTCGAGAAAGTTGGTAAAACTCACGAACTCAGGTCCCGGGTGGTCGGATGAGATCTTGTTAGAATACAGGTTCGGATGGTGCAACTTGATTGTTTTGCATGCACGGATGGCCATCTGTGTCGAAGTCCAAAAAGTCGGTAAAACTCATGAACTCGGGTCCCGGGAGGCTGGACAGGACCTTGACAGAATAGACGTCCGGATGGTCCAATTGATTGTTTTTCATGCGTGGATGGCCATCGAGGTCAAAATCAAGAAAGTTGAGAAAGTCGGTAAAACTCACGAACTCAGGTCTCGAGCGGCTGGACGTTTCAACTTGATGGTTTTGCATGCGGATGGCCATCTGGGTCGAAATCGGGAAACTCGTGAATACTCACAAACTCGGGTCCTGGGCGGCCGGACAAGACCTTGACGGAATACATGTGTGGACGGTGCAACTTTGATGGTTTTGCATGCGCGGAGGGCCATCAGGGTCAAAATCGAGAAAGTCAGGAAAGTTGGTAAAATTCACGAACTCGGGTCACGGGTGGTCGGATGAGACCTTGTTAGAATACAGGTTCGGATGGTGCAACTTGATGGTTTTGCATGCGCGGATGGCCATCACGGTCAAAGTCGAGAAAGTCGGTAAAACTCACGAACTCTGGTCCCGGGAGGCTGGACAGGACCTTGACGGAATAGACGTCCGAATGATTCAACTTGATGATGTTTCATGCGTGGATGGCCATCAGGGTCAAAATGAAGAAAGTCGAGAATGTCGGTAAAACTCACGAACTCGGGTCTCGGGCGGCTGTATAGGGCCTTGACGGAATACACGTCCGGACGGTTTAACTTGATGGTTTTGCATGCGCAGATGGTCATTTGGGTCGAAATTGGCAAAGTCAAAAAAACTCATGAACTCGGGTCCCGGGACGCAGACTGGACCTTGATGGAATACACGTTCAGATGGTGGAACTAGAAGGTTTTGCATGTGTGGATGGCCATCTGAATCAAAATTGGGAAAGTGGTTAAAACTCACTAACACGGGTACCGAGCGACCGAACGAGACCTTGATGGAATACACGTTCGGACGGTACAATTTAATAGTTTTGCATGCACGGATGGCAATCTGGGTTGAAATCAGGAAAGTCAAGAAAACTCATGAACTCGGGTACTGGGACGCCGGACTGGACCTTGACGGAATACACGTTTGGATGGTGCAACTAAATTGTTTTGCATGCGCGATGACCATCCGGGTCGAAATTGTTAAAGTCGGTAAAACTCACGAACTCGGGTCCCGTGCAACCGGATGGGACCTTGACCTAATACACATTCGGACGGTGCAACATGATGGTTCTGCATGCTCGGATGGTCATCTGGGTTGAAACCGGGAAAGTAGGGAAAGTAGGGGAAGTCGGGAGAACTCACGAAATCGGGTCCCAGGTGTCCGGATGGTATCTTGATGGAATACACGTTTGGAGGGTGCAACTTGATGGTTTTGCATGCACGGATGGCCATCTGGGTCGAAAACGTGAAACTCGGAAAAACTCACAAATTTGGGCCCCGGTGGCCGGGCAAGACCTTGAAGGAATACATGTCCAAACGATACAACTTGATGCTTTCGCATGCGCAGATGGCCATGTGGGTCCGAACCGGGAAAGTTGGTAAAACTCATGAACTCATGTCCCGGGCGGTCAGACGGGACCTTGATGGAGTACACGTGCAGATGGTGCAACTTGATGGTTTTGCATGCACGGAGGGTCGTCTGGGTTGAATTCGAGAAAGTCGGGAAAGTCAGTATAAGTACGAACTCGGGTCCCTGGCGGCCGAATGGGACCTTGACAGAATACGGGTTTGGATGGTGCAACTTGATGGTTTTGGATGCACGGATGGCCATCTGGTTCAAAATCGAGAAAGTCGGAAAAGTTGGTAAAACTCACAAACTCGGGTCCCGGGCGGCCGGACGGGACCTTGACGAAATACACGTGCGGATGGTGCAACTTGATGGTTTTGCATGCGCGGTTGGCCATCTTGGTCGAAATGTTGAAAGTCAGGAAAGTCAGTAAAACTCACGAACTCGGGTCCTAGACGGTCGGATGGGACATAGATGGAATACAGGTTCGGATGGTGCAACTTGATGGTTTTGCATGCGCAGATGGTGTAACACCCTCAAAATTACTACCATGAATTGCATACATTTTTCATATAGAGAAGCATTTAAAAAGAAAAAGAAATAAAGAGAAGAATATAGAAGCAAATAAAATAATAAAAGGAAATAGAAAGGGAAAATAATGAAAATAAATAGAAAAGAAAAAAGAAAAAGAAAAAATAAATAAAATAGCAAAATTGGGCCACCATAACCCCCCCCCCCCCCCCCAAATTCTCCAATTTTCCCCAAATTCCCCTCTCCCCTAATTTTCCCCTAATTTTCCCAAAAATTTCCTAATTTTCTTTATTTTCCCCAAATTCCCCTAGGGGGATTTTCCCCGACATCTGGGGGGATTTTCTCCCCAATTTGGCTGCACCAAATTAGAGGGGAACCCTAATGGCCCCACCCCCTTGGTCGCAGCCCA
Source organism: Neostapfia colusana (assembly GCA_030760725.1). Classification (NCBI taxonomy): domain Eukaryota; kingdom Viridiplantae; phylum Streptophyta; class Magnoliopsida; order Poales; family Poaceae; genus Neostapfia; species Neostapfia colusana. The sequence continues at coordinate 105,824,713 of JASWHV010000002.1, read as the reverse complement.
TTAGGGGGAAACCCTAGCCCCCCTTTGGACTTTTGTGGGCTTTTATTTATCAATTAATCACATCCATTGGCAAAAAATAAATAATACCAGCCCCTAGCTCCCACCTCTTTTAAAATTAAATCTTAGCCCTTGGATTTTGGGTTGCTAAAATCCTAGCCACCCTAGCTCTTTTTCCCCTTATAAATATAACTTCTCCCCCTTAGCCGCCACCACCCTCTCTCTTTTTTTTGGCCGCCGCCCATCCCCTTGCTGCCAAGTTGCCGCCCTCCCCCCTGCTACAATTCGGCCGCCGTCGTGCTCCGTCACGCCTCGCCGTCGCCAGAGATGAAGCCTCCGACGTCCTACCCTAGCCGCAGCCTCATAGTTCTCCACGGAAAATCCTCTGCTGCTTCCATTGCAAGGGAGGAGGTCCTGCAGCAAGGAGGAGAGGAGGAACAAGTGAGGTAGGTCTCCGTTACCCCTCTTATAATGTTGCCGCTGTTTCGACCACCCGTTTTCTCCACCCCATGCGAGCAGAAAATGCAGCGTGTGGATGGTGCAACTTGATGGTTTTGCATGCGAGGATGGCCATCTGGGTTGAAATTGAGAAAGTCGGTAAAACTCACGAAGTCGGGTCTCAGGCGGCTGGACAGGACCTTGATAGAATACATGTCCGGACGGTGCAACCTGATGGTTTTGCATGTGTGGATGACCATTTGGGTCCAAATTGGGAAAGTTGGTACAACTCACAAACAAGGGACCCACGCGGCTGGATGAAACCTTGATGGAATACAAGTCCGGACGATGCAACTTGATGGTTTTGCATGCACGGATTGCAATCTTGGTCAAATACAAGAAAGTCGGTAAAACTCATGAACTCGGGTCCTAGGCTGCCGGACGGGACTTTGACGGAATACAGGTTCGGATGGTGCAACTTCATGGTTTTGCATGCGCGGATAGCCATCTGGGTCGAAATCGAGAAAGTCGGGAAAGTCGGTAAAACTCGTGAACTCGGGCCCCGGGAGGCCGGATGGGACCCTGACGGAATACACATCCGGATGGTCCAACTTGATGGTCTTTCATGCGTGGATGGCCATCAAGGTCAAAATCAGGAAAGTCATGAAAGTCGGTAAAACTCACGAACTAGGGTTCCGGGCATCCGGACGGAACCTTGACGAAATACATGTCTGGACGGTGCAACTTGCTTATTTTGCATGCGAGGATGGCCATCTAGGATGAAATTTGGAAAGTCAAGAAAACTCACGAACTCGGATCACGGATAGGTCCTTGAGGTAATGAAAGTGCATCTAGGTAATCCCTGTGGGTTTTGGTTGATTGATGACGGCAATTAAGATACTAATAAGTTTTTACTGAGTATCAGCACAAGTGCTTATCAAAGGAATGGATGTGGAGTCTCTCAAGAAGCAAAAAGGAAAAGAAGAAGGCTTGAAAGAGTAGAAAATAGAATTTTTCTATTGAGTTTTACATTTTCTAGTTGTGTACAGGGTCTTCTCTTTTAGAGTGCTTCAGAATCATTAGAGAGCTCAAACTAAAGTTAGAAAGTTAGAATCGTGAGAGGAAGTAGTCATAGGTATGGCTGAAAAAGGAAGACCGGACTACGGGCCGGACTAGTCCGTTCTAATCCGGACTACTCCGTTATAAACCGGACAAAAAGTCTCTGAGTGAGTTCAGACTTGTCCGTTTTAGGCCAGACTAGTCCGTTGTCGAGTGTGTCTGAGCCTCAATGAGACTAAGTCTCAGAGGGCCGGACTAGTCCGCTAAGCGTACTAAGCCGTTTAGGTCCGGAGAAGGAATCTCTGAGTGACCTCGGACTAGTCCGATCAGGTCCCTTCAGACTAGTCTGGTTTAGGACGGAACAAAGGTTCCTGTGTGAGCTCGGACTAGTCCGGAGTTGGCAGGACTAGTCCGCAGTCCTAGATTAGAGAGTTTTCTAGACTAAATCTGGTAAGACCGGACTAGTCCACCCCTACCAGACTAGTCGTTCTCATACGGAACTAAGGTTCCTGAATGAGATCGGACTAGTCCGCTCTTGACCGGACTAGTCTAGGTTTTTATGACCGTTTGAATCCAACAGTCACAAGACTTTAGTTGGTAGCCTTGTGACGTGGGTGGTCCCTCAAGAACAGACTAGTCCGGGGTTTGAACCGGACTAGTACGAACTTTAGTAGGTAACGGCTAGATGCCAAGATTTCTATAAAAGGAGACCCCCCCCACTGAGAATTGAAAGGAAAACAACACTAGCACTGAAAACTCATTCCTAGAGCTCTTCTAAGCCTCTTTCCTCACCTCCTTGACCCCTAAGATTGGATCTTAAAGAGTTTGTGGTTTTGTGAGAGGAAAGTCATGGTGATCGACGTTTGAGCTCTCGGTTTGACTCTCTTGCACTCTAATTGTTAATTTGAGTTCTTGACTGTTGCATTTTGATTCCTAGAACTGCTAGATTGTTGAAGGGAGCCTCAAGCTGTGAGTAGCCCCTAAGAGCATTGTATTCACATTTGATTGATAGTGAAAAAGCCCGGGCTTGATCTTGGTGATCGCTTAGTGAGGGACGGGTTGGAAAAGACCCGGTCCTTTGTGGACTCCTCAACGAGGACGTATATTCCTATGTGGAACGAATCTCGGGATAAATCGTGTCTCGTGTTTCCCTTACCTTCTCGGTCGCTCACTTAAATTACTCATTAGGCTTTTGTCTTGTTGACACTTGTGAATTGTTCCACTATCTTGCAATCTAATCATTCACAAATAATTAGTGAGATTGTTTGACTACTATATATCTTCCGCTTAAACAAACTTAAAAAGAAAACCTAAAACACAATTTTATACCTAGACCGGACTAGTCTGCCCTCAGACCGGACTAGTCCGGGCTCATTCAAGTTTAATCTGCTGTTTGCAATAGTTTCAAGTTTTATTAGCCTATTCACCCCCCTCTAGGCAACTTTCAATTGGTATCAGAGCCTAACTCTCCACAAAAGCTTAACCGCTTGGAGAGGAGATGGGGGACAAGGCCGGTAGCCAAATTGATCTCATCAAGGAAAAGGAGCAAGTACGAGCAACTTTGAAGAACAAGGTTTTAACCCGCCTCCAGTGATCACCCCTCCACAAGACGTTTCAAGCTCAGGAGAAGATGAATAAGTTCTTCGTCTCATGGCACTCCTCAAAAAGAAGAAGGAGGAAGCTAAGAAGAAAAAGAAGGAGAAGTTGGATAAGAAGCTCAAGAGTAGTCAATAAGACTACTCACGATATCCTTTTAATTATAAACGCTTAAATTCTCACTCTAGTTATTTATCAATTCCTCTAGGCAAACCACCTCACTTTGATGGAACTAACTACACAATGTGGAAGCACAACATGAAGTTGCATCTAATTTCCTTGAACCCAAGTCTTTAGCATGTTGTGTGTACAGGTATAGATATCCCCGAATACGAGGATGAACTCACCCAAGAGCAAGAACAACAAATCCACCGCAACGCACAAGCAGTGGCCGTGCTCAACTCATCTCTGAGCATTGAAGAATTTAACAAGGTAGATGGGTTAGATGATGAGGTCATCCCTAACTCTTTACCATTTTCTCCTATTTATGACATTGTTGGTCCGGTTGATGTTCAACATGAACCCAGTGATATACGTATTGGATCAATTACAAGAGCACGTGCCAAATTATTAGAACACCAGGTGAATTCACTCCTAGTGTAATATAATACTTTTACAAATGAGAATTTTATACTACCTCAATCTTTGCATGTTTGAATGATCAGAATTGAGCCTGAAACATCTATAGCATGTGAAGGAGAGGATATATTCAAAGACAATTGCAAGTTGGATCCCCACATCAAGGAGTACGTGGGGGAGGAGAGGGAGGCAGGACCACCACCATTAAAGAATTAATCATGAAAATCAATTCGGGTTCGGTTATGGCAACAAAAGCTCAAAATTTGAAACAGCTGCAGATTTCTTTCCCGAACTCCGAATCATGCAAATAAATATCCGTTGGAAAGATAATTATACATACTTTCCAATGAGTATGGCCTCATTTTATGGGAAGACATATACAGGCTGTGGCAACCACATCAAGTTGACAGCTATTTCTGTTTCTTTCCAAATGAAGTCTGTTTTAATTAGGAAAGCTAGCGCTGTGATTTATTTGTTACCAAACATGCTTTGTACGTACAGGAGTCCTATGTATAGCCTTATGGGTCGTGGCTTTAGGGGGTGATCAAAATATTCAAGACTGAATTGCTGTATGCATTCCCTGAGATTAAATATTCCACTTTGTTTCGATTTGGAGTATTTTTCCCTTCACCATTTTGTTGCGATCTGGTGATTCTTCTGTTCTGAAAATCAAGTGTAATTTGTCGTTCCATTGGGAATTGGTTGATTGCAAACTGCTTCGTGGCCGGCGGTTACGGGCACAAGTGTGTGGTGTTGTGAATATCAATAGGGTTGAGATCTGTTGCATTGGCAGCAGGGGAACAGCTGGAAAGTTCGTGAGCATCTCACAAATTATCTTCACACCCATTGTCGTGTTCATCGAGAAGATCGGGCTACCTCCTCATCATCTTGGTATCAGATTCCAGTGTTCACTCGGTGAGCAATTTTTCATTCTATAGATTAGTTTTTTCTGTCCTATCCAGAAAAGCCATAAAAATACATACATCAGGTGTAGATTTTTGCCGTAGCCTAGATGGTATCATTTTTTAATTTCTAGTTGCTGGTCGTTTTCCTTGTTGCACCTAAGTATTTATTTCTGTTATCAAGTTCAAAGTGTAACAAAAAAAAGAAGCAAGAAGAGTAAAAAAAAGCGGCCTAGAATTTCATGCTTTAAGTTTCAGTTTTGGAGCTTGTTTAGATTGAGCAGTCTTGTGCCTGTTATAACCTGAACTATTTGCAAGCATCCATCCTTGTTCATTGCAACACGAGCAGTAATCCAGCATACATCATTGTTTGAGCTCATTTTCTGAGTTGCATTTGGCCATTTCTCCTCCACCGTTGTGTTCCATCTTGTTTCTTGTTGTCATACGATCAGCACTAGGATTTGCGAATTGGTGTTGTTAGGTATCCCAACCAAGCTCCACCATATACCCTGGTTTGTCGTGTGATAGTATTGACCCTCAATTTTCACTACATCACATCCGTGCAAGTTCTGCCCATACAAGTTGGTAAGCTATATTAATTCACTTTGGAACGGTAAGATACCTTGTTTCCGTCAGTTTTAAGTGAGTTGAGTGTTTTCCACATATATATACATTTTTTCTTGTGCGGGCCAATCATATCTTTAAAGGAGATCGATTTGACACAGAAAAAGAGTCCTACTGATGTTGTACATTGGAATGAATATGAGGCTCTTCGTGATCAACTTCAACGACGAATTTTGAATGCAACAAATCCTCTTCATGAGGGTGTTCAGAATGTGGAGCTGGGCCTCAAAGATGCCACTGAAACCATCACTGACACACAACGACAAGTTACTGAAGTTCAGCAAACTCTCACTGCAATGCAGCGAGCTATGACAACTTTGCAAGCATCGGTTGATTGTCAACAACATCGTCAGCATGATGATAATGGTGTACAAGGTGGTAGTGATGCTCACTCCTCCAATGTTCGAGACCATCTCGCTGGCCAAGCTGTTGGTCGTGGTAATGGAGGGCGTGGTGGAGACCAAGCTGGTGTAGGCCGTGGATTTGCTCCCCACCGTGTGCGTTGTCAATGTGATGATCCTAATTTTGCACAACCAGTCCAACGTGATGAGGATGGGCTGGGCAAACCAAAATTCACCATGCCCAAATTTGTGGGTTCTACTGAAGTTGAAGAGTATCTCAATTGGGAGCTGAAAGTGGAAAAATTATGGTGTATGCATGAGTACACAGAGGACAAGAAAATAAAGTTAGCATCTTCTGAATTTGATGATTATGCTTTGATTTGGTGGGACAACTTGGTGCAGTCCAGAATTGAAGATGGTTATCCACCCATTGTCACATGGAGAGCCATGAAGGAGGAGTTGCGTGGTCGTTTTGTCCCACGCAACTATATTCGTTCTCTCTATGACAGATTGCAGAATTTGAAGCAAGGCCCCTTGTCTGTTGATGATTATTTTCAGGAGATGGAGTTGATCATGCAGCGTGCTCGAGTGCGTGAACAGCCCGAACAAACAATGCAGTGTTTCCTTGATGGTTTGAATTATAACATCAAGCGCATTGTTCGGCATCACCAGTACTTTGACATGACAGATTTATTACATCAAGCACGTGAGGAAGAATTGCAGTTGGTTGATGATGCCAAGTTTGCACCTCGTTCTTCAGTTAATAGAGGTTGTTTCCACCGCGGACAACACCTAGTGTGGAGCCTACACATAACTCTACTACTGGATTCCATGGGAATACTTCGTACAAATCAGATTTGATGGTTTCGAATGCTAAGAAGCCATCACAACCTGCTGCTAGTTCTGCTGGCTCCTCTATTTCCACACCCAGAAATAGGGACATGAATTGTCATACATGTGGTGGCCGGGGTCACTTCAAGAAAGATTGCCCCAATAGAAAGGTTATGTTGATCAATGAAGAAACTGCTGAGTACGAGACCGGGGATGATGCTGATCCAGAATCAGATTGTTGGGAGGAAGATGAGGATGGCTCATTAGATGCTTATGCGACACATTTACCCACTATTGTTTGCTCGCCAAAGGTATTGAGTGTTACTCCTAGTTGTGCAGATCAGCGGTGCAATTTGTTTCAAACAAAGGCCATCGTTGGTCCTGGCAAAGCGTGCAAAGCTATTATTGATGGCGGTAGTTGTCATAATTTGGCTAGCAAAGAGCTCTGTACCAAGCTAAACCTGAAATACTTTCCGCACCCCAATCCTTATTACATTCAGTGGCTGAGTGATAGTGGAGAGATGAAGATCAGCTACATGGTGCAAGTAGAGTTTCAGATTGGACCATATAAAGATACCGTTGAATGTGATGTGGTTCCTATGACTGTATGTCACTTGCTGTTGGGCCGCCCTTGGCAATATGATCGCGATTTTCATCACAATGGGAGAGCCAACACTTATAGCCTGAATTGGAATGGCAAGGAAATTACTTTGCAACCTATGACACCGCAACATATTGTCAATGAGTCTCGCTAGAAATTTAAAGTCAATTGTGACAAAGAGCGTGAGAGATTAGATACGCGAGAGACTCCACTTTCAGTGAGCGAGAGCCACAAGCCAAATCTGAGTGGTAAAAAGAAACGTGAGGTAGTGAATTCCTTAGTAATGCTAGCCACCAAATCAGATTTGAGAGAGTTTTGTGAGGATCCTACAGCTGTATCTCTTGTACTTATGTGCAAGGGTGAAATTTCGTTTTCTAATGATATGACCCCTATCTCCATTGGTGTCTCTAATGTTTTACAGGAATTCAGCGATGTGTTTCTGGAGGAGATCCCTGCTGGTTTGCCACAATTGCGAGGGATAGAGCATCAAATTGATTTGATTCCAGGAGCGTCGCTGCCCAACCGTGCGCCATACCGCACCAACCCCGATGAGACAAAAGAAATTAAGAAACAAGTACAAGAGCTTCTCGACAAAGGGTACATTCGTGTGAGTTTAAGTCCTTGTGCTGTTCCTGTCATTTTAGTTCCTAAAAAAGATGGTACATGGCGCATGTGCGTAGATTGTAGAGCAAATAATAACATTACAATTCGATATCGTCATCCTATTCCACGGTTAGAAGATATGCTAGACGAATTGAGTGGTGCTGTGTTGTTTTCTAAAATTGATTTGCGTAGTGGTTATCATCAAATTAGAATGAAGGAAGGGGGTGAATGGAAGACTGCTTTCAAAACTAAATTTGGATTATATGAGTGGTTAGTTATGCCTTTTGGGTTGACTAATGCGCCTAGTACTTTCATGAGACTAATGAACCATGTTTTGAGACATTTTATTGGTAAGTTTGTGGTTGTCTATTTTGATGATATCCTTATTTACAGTCGCAATGAATCTGAACATATCGCTCATATTCGACAAGTCTTGCATGTGTTGCATGACGCCAAGCTTTATGATAATCTTGATAAGTGCACATTTTGCAAAGATAAGGTGACATTTTTAGGATATGTTGTTTCTGCACATGGAGTTGAGGTAGATGAATCTAAAATTTCTGCTATAAAGAATTGGCCTACGCCATTGAATGTTAGTCAAGTACGAAGCTTTCATGGTCTTGCTGGTTTCTATAGGTGTTTTGTGAAGGGTTTTAGTATAGTTGCTGCACCTTTAAATGAGCTTACAAAGAAAGGTGTTGACTTTGTGTGGGGCACAGCCCAAGAAAATACTTTTGATGAACTAAAACGTCGTTTGATTGCTGCACCTTTACTTGCACTTCCGGATTTCACTAAACAATTTGAGGTTGCATGTGACGCTAGTGGACTTGGTATTGGGGGTGTGTTGATGCAAGAGGGTAGACCGATTGCATATTTTTCTGAAAAATTGAATGGTGCACGATTCAGTTATCCTGTTTACGATACAGAATTATATGCTCTTGTCTGTGTTCTTGAGGTTTGGCAACATTATTTGTGGCCAAAAGAATTCATCATACATTCTAATCATGAGGCATTAATTTTTTTTGAAAAGTCAGTCCAATTTAAATAAACGACATGCTAAATGGGTTGAATTTATTGAGTCCTTTCCATACATTATTAAGTATATGAAGGGTAAAGATAATGTTGTTGCTGATGCTCTCTCTCGAAAAAGTATGTTATTGACACAATTGGATGTTAAAGTTTCTGGTTTAGAGAGTTTGCGTGACTTATATGCTACTGATCCTGATTTTTCCACACCATATAAGTTGTGTACAGATGTGAAAGCATGGGAAAAATATCATATACATGAAGGGTACTTGTTTAGAGGTAATAAACTATGTATTCCGGAGTCGTCTGTGCGTTTGTTGTTATTGCAGGAATCCCATGCTGGCGGTTTGATGGGACATTTTGGACGTGAGAAGACTTTGCTTATGGTTGCTGATCACTTTTATTGGCCTAAGATGAGGCGTGATGTGGACAGATTTGTTCGGCGATGCATTACTTGTCACAGATCGAAATCCAAGCTGAAACCTCACGGTTTGTATACCCCTCTTCCTGCTCCTACTACACCATGGGAAGATATAAGCATGGATTTTTTGTTAGGATTGCCTAGGACCAAGAGAGGACATGATTCAATTTTTGTGGTAGTCGATCGATTTTTTAAGATGGCACATTTTATTGCCTGCCACAAGAGCGACGATGCGTCGCATATTCCTAATCTATTTTTCAGGGACAATGTGCGCTTACATGGAGTACCCAAGACGATTATTTCTGATCGTGATGTGAAGTTCATGAGTTACTTTTGGAAGGCACTTTGGGGAAAGCGAGGGACAAAGTTATTATTCAGCACTACTTGTCACCCCCAAACAGATGGACAAACGGAGGTGGTGTGAATCGCACACTTTCAACGTTGCTGCGTTCCATGATCATAAAGAACCTGCGAGTGTGGGAGGAGTGTTTGCCACATGTGGAGTTTGCATATAAAAGGGTGGTGCACTCAACAACACGGTTGTGTCCGTTCGAGGTGGTCTATGGTGTTAAACCCATTACACCACTTGATATGCTGCCCCTCCCAATTAAAGAGAGAGTCAACATGGAAGCGTCCAAGCGGGCAGATTTTGTGCGGAAGATACACGAGAAGACAAAAGAAGAAATTGAAAAGAAGAGCAAGTACGAAGCAGTTTGCAATCAACCAATTCCCAATGGAACGACAGATTACACTTGATTTTCAGAACAGAAGAATCACCAGATCGCAACAAAATGGTGAAGGGAAAATACTCCAGATCGAAACAAAGTGGAATATTTAATCTCAGGGAATGCATACAGCAATTCAGTCTTGAATATTTTGATCACCCCCTAAAGCCACGACCCACAAGGGTATACATAGGACTCCTGGACGTACAAAGCATGTTTGGTAACAAATAAATCACAGCGCTAGCTTTCCTAATTAAAACAGACTCCATTTGAAAAGAAACAGAAATGGATGTCAACTTGATGTGGTTGCCATGGCCTGTATATGTCTTCCCATAAAATGAGGCCATACTCATTGGAATGTATGTATAATTATATTTCCAACGGATATTTATTTGCATGATTCGGAGTTCAGGAAAGAAATCTGCAGCTGTTTCAAATTTTGAGCTTTTGTTGCCATAACCGAACCCGAATTGATTTTCATGATTAATTCTTTAATGGTGGTGGTCCTGCCTCCCTCTCCTCCCCCACGTACTCCTTGATGTGGGGATCCAACTTGCAATTGTCTTCGAATATATCCTCTCCTTCACATGCTATAGATGTTTCAGCCTCAAATCTTATCATGCAAACATGCAAAGATTGAGGTAGTATAAAATTCTCATTTGTAAAAGTATTATATTCAACTAGGAGTGAATTCACCTGGTGTTCTAATAATTTGGCACGTGCTCTTGTAATTGATCCAATACGTATATCACTGGGTTCATGTTGAACATCAACCGGACCAGCAATGTCATGAATAGGAGAAAATGGTAAAGAGTTAGGGATGACCTCATCATCCTCCCCCCCTTAAAAAGGCGTCGTCCACGACTCGCCACGGTTGTTACCATCATATGGTGTCAAATCAGCAACATTGAAAGTGTTACTGACACCAAACTCATCTCTAGGAAGATCTATCTTGTAAGCATTATCATTGATCTTGGCAAGCACTTTATAAGGTCCATCACCTCGAGGCAGCAACTTAGACTTGCGCTGTTCAGGAAATCTGTCTTTACGGAAGTGTACCCACACCATGTCACCTGGCTGAAACAACACCTCCTTTCTCTTCTTGTTGACACGATCAGCATTGTGGCTGGCGGTTACGGGCACAAGTGTGTGGTGTTACGAATATCCATAGGGTTGAGATCTGTTGCATTGGCAGCAGGGGAACAGCCGGAGAGTTCATGAGCGTCTCACAAGTTATCTTCACACCCATTGTTGTGTTCATCGAGAAGATCAGGCTACCTCCTCATCATTAGAGATCGCCAAAGATATTTGGGACACCCTCAAGACCGCACATGAAGGAAATCGGTCCGTGAGGGAAGCCAAGATCGAGATGATAGAAGGAGAGCTTGGAAGGTTTGCCATGGAAGAAGGCGAAACACCCCAAGAGATATACAACCGGCTCAAACTCTCATCAACAAGAGTCGAGCGTACGGATGCAAGAAATAGAATGACCATGAGGTGGTCAAAAGAATGATAAGAGCTTTCATGCCTCGCAATGTGACCCTATGCACTTTAATCCGAGAAAGTCCAAACTTTCACATGATGACTCCGGATGAAGTGCTAGGGAAAATCATTAACCACGAGATGATGGAGAAGGAAGCCCAACACGTCAATGACCTAGCAAAGATCACTTCATCCAAGAAGAAGGGAATTGCTCTCAAGGCCACATCCAAGTACAAGGGAAAAGAAACAAAACTCACAAGTGAAGATGAAGAAAGTGATGATGAGAGCACGGACGTAGATGATGAAGAAATGGCATTCTTCATTAAAAGATTCAAAAGGTTGATTAGGAGAAGGAGAAACCATCACTATGAAAACAAGAGCAAAGACAAGGGCAAGTCAAGGACAAAAAAGACTTGCTACAACTATGGCGAACATGGGCACTTCATTGTGAACTGCCCCCATAGCATGGAAGATGACAAGAGGAAGAAGAAGGATGGGAAGCCTCTAGACAAGAAAATCTTCACAAAGAAGAAGGCATATGGACAAGCTCATATTAAAGAAGAGTGGGATTCAAACGAGGAATCCTCTTCCGAAGATGAATAAAAGGTGGCAACCATCGCCATCAAGAAGCTAACCATGAAGAAATTACTCTTGCCAAACAAGGGTGATTGGAAGAGCCCAAGCCACACATGCCTCATGGCAAAGGAAGGAAAACGCAAGGTAATGTCTAAACCTTCCAAGTTACATACTGTAGATGATAGTGACTTTGATAGTAGTATTGGAAACAAATTCATGTTTAAAGGATTAAACAAAAAGGCTATAGCTAAAATGAAAATGCTATCGGACGAAATATTTGAACAAGAAGAGCTTCTCAGTCAACAAGAAGAATTGCTTATCCTTGAAAAGGAAAGAAACCTTGAGATTGAGAAGCTCCTTGAACTTGAGAAAGAGAAGAGTAGAGCACTTGAAAGCGAACTTGCCATGAGCAAGGAGACTTGTGTTGAGCTTAGAAGTAAGAAGGTAGTATTCAAGATGAACTTGTGAGTTTAACTAAAACTCACAAGAATCTTGAAGCACAACTTAACTCACTTAGGTCAAGTGCCTCAACTAATTCATCCTCCAAAAACTCTCTCTCAACAAGTATAGAATCCAACACTAAAACTTGCAAATGTGCTAGCATTGTTTTAAACTTGAAAAATGAGCTCAAAGAAGCACAAAGCAAGAATACACACAAAAGTGGAATCTTTGATAAGGAGAAGATCAAATATGCACGTAGTGCATACTCAATCACAATATCTCCTTTCATCAAAGATGGACTTGGTTATACTAGGGGAGGAAAGCAAAACGCTAGAATCCTTAAAAACAATAGCAAATGCGTAGCCTTTGTCAAAGAAAACTCGAGTCAAAACAAGAGTGACAACCTTGCATCTACCTCACATGAAATTACCAAAAATATAAAATCTATACTATTTCATAATTTTGATGCATCTTATGTTCTTATGAAAAGCAAGTTTGGTAGAGTTTTTGCAAAATATGTTGGGCCACTCCACAAGAGTCCAAAAACTTGTGTGTGGGTGCCCAATGCCTTGTAACTAACCTCAAAGGACCCAACCAAGTTTGGGTACCTAAGACCAAAGCTTAAATTGTGTTGCAGCCCTACTCCTCCAGTGGCACTAAATGGGTGCTAGATAGTGGGTGCACTAACCATATGACCGGAGAGAGAAAGATGTTCGTCGAGTATGAAGAAAATGATGATCCAAGTGAAGACATCTACTTCGGCGACAACATCCAAGGAAGGGTGCTCGGTATGGGTAAAATTGCAATCTCTTCTCAACATTACCTTTCTCATGTTCTACATGTTGAATCACTAGATTATAACCTATTGTCCATATCTCAACTATGTGAGAAATGTTATAATTGCTTGTTTACTAACGAGGGTGTGACCGTCTCTAGAAGAAGTGACAACTCGATTGCCTTTAAGGATGTGTTAAAGGGAAAGCTTTACTTAGTGTACTTTTCCACGGATAAAGCTCAACTTGACACATGTTTAATAGCAAAACCCAACATGGAATGGTTGTGGCATAGGAGACTAGCCTATGTTGGAATGAGGAACTTACAAAAACTTCTAAAAGGAGATCACATCTGTGGATTAAAAGATGTTGTTTTTTGAAAAAGATAGGTCATGTAGTGCGTGTCAGGCAGGAAAACAAATAGGAGCAGCTCATCCCGCCAAGAATGTGATGACGACAACAAGACCATTGGATATGCTCCACATGGACCTTTTCGGCCCTGTCACCTATATAAGCATCGGCGGTAACAAATATGGTTTAGTAATTGTTGATGACCATTCTCGTTTTACTTGGGTGTTTTTCTTGCATGATAAGGAAAAAACTCAAAGTGTCCTCAAGAAGTTCTTGAGGAGAGCTCAAAACGAGTTTTCCTCAAGAATCAAGAAGATAAGGAGTGACAACGGCTCCGAATTCAAGAACACTCAAGTAGAAGAATATTTGGATGAAGAGGGCATCAAGCATGAGTTTTCGGCCCCCTACTCTCCCGAATAAAATGGGGTGACTGAAAGGAAGAACCGAACACTCATAGAGATGGCAAGAACCATGCTTGATGAGTACAAGACCTCGGATCGATTTTGGGCGGAAGCGGTCAACACCGCTTGTCATGCTACAAACCGCCTCTATCTCCATCGACTTCTGAAGAAAACCCCATACAAGCTCCTAACCGGTAACAAACCCAACATCTCTTACTTTCGAGTTTTTGGAAGTAAATGCTACATTCTCTACAAGAAGCCTAGGACTTCGAAGTTTGCTTCGAAATCCGATGAAGGTCCTACTTGGTTATGACTCAAACACCTACGCCTATCGTGTTTTCAACAAGACCACCGGTTGTGTTGAAATTGCACGTGACGTGGTGTTTGATGAAATTAATGGCTCCCAAGTGGAGCAAGTTGATCAATGTGTGCTAGATGAAGAAGAAGCACCATGTGAAGCACTGAGAAGAATGGGGCTTGGAGAAGTCCATCCCCAAGAAAATGTAGGACAAGACTCTACAAGCTCATCACCATCAGCACCTCTAATTCAAGATCAAACTCAAGAACCCCAAGATCAAGATGGTCAATTTCAAGAAGGAGAAAATCGAAACCATGATGTTGATCAAGGGGGAGAAGAAGAAGACCACTCAAGAAATCAAGTGCCTCACCCAAGGGTTCATCAAAGCATTCAACGAGATCACCCCGTTGACAACATCCTCGGAGATATCACAAAAGGGGTAACAACACGTTCTCGAATAGCTAACTTTTGTGCAAATTACTCTTGTGTCGTCCTTGGAACCATTTAGGGTGGAAGATGCACTCAAGGGTCCGTATTGGGTGATGGCCATGCAAGAAGAGTTGAACAACTTCACAAGAAACCAAGTATGGGATTTGGTGAAAAGACCAAATGCAAATGTGGTAGGCACCAAGTGGGTGTTCCGCAACAAGCAAGATGAACATGGAGTGGTGACAAGAAACAAGGCCTGACTTGTGGCAAAGGGATATGCACAAGTCGAAGGTTTGGATTTTGATGAAACCTTTGCTCCCGTAGCTAGGCTTGAGTCCATTCGTATTCTATTGGCCTATGCTACTCACCATGATTTCAAACTCTATCAAATGGATGTGAAAAGCGCCTTCCTAAACGGTCCAATCAAGGAGGAGGTGTACATGGAGCAACCACCCAGTTTTGAAGATCAAGAATATCCTAACTATGTGTTTAAATTGCATAAAGCTCTCTATGGCCTCAAACAAGCTCCTAGAGCATAGTATGAGTGTCTTAGAGACTTTCTCATTGATAATGGCTTTAAGATAGGCAAGGCATATTATACCCTCTTCACAAAAATGTAGATAATGATCTCTTTGTGTGCCAAATATATATCGATGACATTATATTTGGTTCTACGAACAAATCTTTTTGTAATGAGTTTAGTAAGATAATGATGGAAAGGTTTGAGATGTCCATGATGAGAGAGTTGAAGTTCTTCCTAGGATTTTAAGTCAAGCAACTCAAGGAAGGCACGTTCATTAGTCAAACCAAGTACGCACAAGACATACTCAAGAAGTTTGACATGGACAAAGCTAAACCCATCAAGACACCAATGGCAACAAACAGGCACCTTGACCTCAATGAAGATGGACCAATCGTGGATCAAAAGGTATATCGCTCTATGATTGGTTCATTGCTTTATCTTTGTGCATCTAGGCCCGATATCATGCTTAGTGTATGTTTGTGTGCAAGATTTCAAGCATCACCTAAAGAATATCATTTAATAGTAGTTAAAAGGATCCTAAGATATCTAGTTCACACACCTAACCTAGGATTATGGTATCTAAAGGGATCTAAGTTTAATCTCATCGGATACTCAGATGCGGATTACGCCGGATTCAAAATAGATAGAAAAAGCACCTCAGGAACTTATCAATTTTTGGGTAGGTCCCTAGTATCATGGTCATCCAAGAAACAGAACTCTATAGCTCTCTCCACAGCCGAGGCGGAGTATGTCGCAGCCGGAAGTTGTTGTGCTCAACTTCTTTGGATGCGACAAACTCTAAGGGATTATGGTTACAATATGAACCACATTTCACTCCTATGTGACAACGAGAGTGCCATTAATATAGCCCATAATCCCGTTGAGCACTCTAGGACCAAACATATAGACATCCGGCATCACTTTCTGAGAGATCATTCAATAAAGGGGGACATAGCTATCTCACATGTAAGAACCGAAAACAACTAGCCGATATTTTCACCAAACCACTAGATGAAAAACGATTTTGTGAACTTCGAAATGAGCTAAATATCCTAGACTCTAGGAATGTGAGTTGAACTGTTGTGCATCTGAATGCTAACAATTTGAAGTCTTTTGAAACTTTCTCACAAATTTCAAAAATATGAACGATTGTGAAAAACTTGTTCCCTCTCTCATTCTTCTCTCATATTAATTTTGGCTATATTATGGTCATCATATAATTGTGTTTTTTGATATATATATATATATATATATATATATATATATATATATATATATATATATATATATATATATATATATATATATATATATATATATATATATACCTAATAGAAGGTGCAAGTAAATCCACTGCAATCAAGGGCAAAATTCTAATATATAAGAATTTCTCAGCCTCTAAGAGCCGGACTAGTCGCCCTAGAGGTCGGACAAGTCCGGGTATCCTAAATAGCTCGAGATGCAGCGGACAACCTCGGACTATAAACTAGTCCGGACCTAGTCCGACAGACCGGACTAGTCCGAACTGAGGACCAGACTAGTCCGGCCCTTGGAGACTTAACCTCCAAGGGTCGGGCTAACCCCCTTCCCTCTCTCTCATTCACCTCCACTGCACTCCTCTCCTCCAAAACTCGCCCCCATTGGCGATTTTGGAGCTCTCCCTCAAATCCCTCGAAGGAATCCTTGATTCAAGGCTTGTGGAGTGCGGGGAATCCTTCTCCGACCATCTCCGCTCCTTCGATCCGCGGATTTCATCAAACTTCTTTACTCTAAGGTATTTTTTGACCTAACATTGATTTTTCACGAAACTCTTGTTTCTAGGTCATACCTTTAGTGCCTTAGGCCTTCCCTGACGTTCCTATGCCATATTGTTGCAATCCCTCATAGTATTGCGTCTACTTTGCTGAATTAGTGATCAAATCACCTAAGTTAAAGTTTAAAACTGTAGAGTCCGGACTAGTCCGGACTCCAACCGTACAAGTTCGGCCAGGGTGGACTAGTCCGCCCCTGGCCCGGACAAGTCCGGCTGATACAGTTTTAGCCCCTAACTTTGGGGATGTAAACTATTTCAAATACAATACTCTAGCATCTAAGATTTTCTTTTCATCTATCACCAGATCATGTCAGGATCTGGAGACAGTCCTCTTCCAAATCCCAAGGCCGAAGCGGCTCGCCAGGCTGCTTATCGTGCGGCAGCCGAGGCAGAGGCAGGAGAGGCTGCAGCAAGAGAGGCTCGGACAAAGAAACGGGCTGACAGGGAAGTACAAGCCTCTCAGTCCGTTGATCCTCCAAGGAGGAAGAGGCTAGTGACTCTGAAGGAGAGACAACATGCTGAGTCCCAAAGATCAACCCAAGACAAAGGAAAAGGCCAAGCAGCTGATCCTCCCAGAAAAAAGGCCTTGGCCAATAGGGGACTCATCATTCGTGAAAAACCTAGACGGAGAAGGGAGAATCCCCCACAAGGACCTATTGGGCCACTTGAGAGGGCACCTCCTATGCACAACCCAAACCGCCAACCCAATTTGACGAGTGCAACCTTCAAATGGAAAGGAGCTAACAAAGCCAGAAGGTTCAGAGAAGAGGAGGTTTACAAGTATGAGAAGTCCACACCAGACCCTCGTTTCGTGTGCGACTTCCATTGTGACTACTACCGGCTCGTTTATCTCCTAATGAAGACACTGGTAGTTGATGCTCAGTGGGTGGATTGGCCATACATGGCAAACAAAAAGCATCAAGCTTTTGATGCAGCAATTGAAGCAGCAGAACACCATGCGATCAAGGATTTAATGGCTTTTCAATATGATTGGAACATCAAGGTGATAGTCCAATTCTACACCACCTGCTACTTCCACACCTATGGAAACAGAAAAATCACTTGTATGACAAATGGTGTGGTCTACTCGATGTTGTATGATGAATTTGCTAGGATCCTTGGACTTGAGGAGCATTTGAACTATGAGATCATAGTTCACAATGAATGGATCTTGGGAAAGGATGACTTAGATTTCATGTATCCCTCATATCTCACCTATTAGCCATCCTCAACCCACAACATCAAACCTTTCTTTGGAGTGCTAAACAGAATTCTGAGAAAGACTCTAGCTCCAAAAGATGGGGATGCGGGGATGATACAAGGGTATCTTAGGAACTTGTTGAAGCTACTCAATGAAGAAGAATGATTCAACGTCTTCGACTACATATACAATGATATCTTCAACATCTCCTACACCCCGAACATGTTCTGTGGATATGCGCCGTACATCATGTGCATGATAGAGAAAGTTACAGGCCTGGAATTTGCAAAGGATGTGATGCACAGGAAGCTATGTCCTCAGATGCCGATTCCCCTTCCTCGCCCTCCTGCGTCTTTGGGCAGGAGCTCCTTTGCAACTCCATCCTCCTCAGCTGGGACATCCGTCCCTCCTTCATCAAGTGGCTCCTCTAGTGGGCTGCTCAAAATATTCAAGGCCATATTCTCCTCGTGCAGGAAAGTGGAAGTTCGCACGCAGAAAATGAAGCAACACCAAAAGAAGTATCTCAAGGCAATGTGCGACAAGATGGAGATACCTATGTCTCCACCGTCATCGGATGATGACGAAGTAACCGAGTTTCCCACTCTCACCGAGTACGAGCTTGCCTACTTTGGCTCCTCCTCAGCTGCTCCTCCTACCTCCGACGCTCATCAAGAGGATGACAATGAAGACGAAGATGAAGATGAGGATGAGGAAACTCAGAGTGACCAAGATGAAGATCAAGATGGAGATGATAGCGATTAGGTCTTTCTCTCTTTTCCTTCCCTTTTTGGTGCTTTGATGCCAAAGGGGGAGAGAATAAGGCGGGGGGGGGGGGGGGTAGTCTAGTCTAGCTCCTTATTCTTTAGTCTTGCTCTTTAACACTTCACTTTATGTTGGGCTGCAATAACTATGCCACATTCTGCCACGTTATGTTATTTTGTAATGACTAGGCTATTTTATGTCTTCATATTATGGCATATTGAGATGAGTTTGTTCGTAAATGTTATATCTTCCTTAATGCGGTTAATGCTCACTTCAAAACATCACACTTAGCCACCCCACCATAACACGTGTATGTATGAAATCCCAAAAGAACTCACTCTTGCACATATTTTTTCTTGACAATCCCTTGTGCACACATTTAGGGGAAGTGAACCATACACACATGTGTTATTAAAACAATCTATTATATCTATTTATCGAGAATCTTAATGTGTTGTCATCAATCACCAAAAAGGGAGAGATTGAAAGTCTATCTAGGTAATCCCCGTGGGCTTTGGTTGATAGATGATGACAATTAAGATACTAATAAGTTTTTACTGAGTATGAGCACATGTGCTTATCAAAGGAATGGATGTGGAGTCTCTCAAGAAGCAAAAATGAAAAGAAGAAGACTTGAAAGAGTAGAAAATAGAATTTTTCTATTGAGTTTCACATTTTCTAGTTGTGTACAGGGTCTTCCCTTTTAGAGTGCTTGAGAATCATTAGAGAGCCCAAACTAAAGTTAGAAAGTTAGAATCGTGAGAGGAAGTAGTCATAGGTATGGCTGAAAAAGGAAGACCGGATTTGTCTGGACTACGGGCCGGACTAGTCCATTCTAATCAGGACTACTCCGTTATAAACCGGAGAAGAAGTCTTTGAGTGAGTTCGGACTTGTCCGTTTTAGGCCAGACTAGTCTGTTATCGAGTGAGTCTGAGCGTCAATGAGATTAAGTCTCAGAGGGCCAGACTAGTCCGTCCGTAGGGCCGGACTAGTCCGCTAAGTGGACTAAGTCGTTTGTGTCTGGAGAAGGAATCTCTGAGTGACCTCGGACTAGTCCGATCAAAAGGTCGGACTAGTCCGGTCCCTTCAGACTAGTCTTGTTTAGGACGGAACAAAGGTTCCCGTGTGAGCTCGGACTAGTCCGAAGTTGGCAGGACTAGTCCGCAGTTCTAGATTAGAGAGTTTTCTAGATTAAGTCTAGTAAGACCGGACTAGTCCGCCCCTACCAGACTAGTATGTTCTCATATGGAACTAAGGTTCCTGAATGAGATCGGACTAGTCCGCTATTGACCGGACTAGTCCGGGATTTTATGACCGTTTGAATCCAACGGTCACGAGACTTTAGTTGGTAGCCTTGTGACGTGGGTGGTCCCTCAAGAATGGACTAGTCCGGGGTTTGGATCGGACTAGTCCGGACTTTAGTAGGTAACGGCTAGATGCCAAGATTTCTATAAAAGGAGACCCCCCAGCTAAGAATTGAAAGGAAAACAACCCTAGCATTGAAAACTCATTCATAGAGCTCTTGTAAGCCTCTTTCCTCACCTCCTTGACCCCTAAGATTGGATCTTAAGTAGTTTGTGGTTTTGTGAGAGGAAAGTCGTGGTGATCGACGTTTGAGCTCTCGGTTTGACTCTCTTGCACTCTAATTGTTAATTTGAGTTCTTGACTGTTGCATTTTGATTCCTAGAACTGCTAGGTTATTGAAAGGAGACTCAAGTTGTGAGTAGCCCCTAAGATCATTGTATTCACATTTGATTGATAGTGAAAGAGCCCGGGCTTGATCTTGGTGATCGCTTGGTGAGGGAAGGGTTGGAAAAGACCCGATCCTTTGTGGACTCCTCAACGAGGATGTAGATTCCTGTGTGGAATCGAACCTCGGGATAGATCGTGTCTCGTGTTTCCCTTACCTTCTCGCTCGCTCACTTAAATTACTCATTAAGCTTTTGTCTTGTTAACACTTGTGAATTGTTCCACTATCTTGCAATCTAATCATTCACTACTAATTAGTGAGATTGTTTGACTACTATATATATCTTCCGCTTAAACAAACTTAAAAAGAAAACCTAAAATGCAATTTTATACCTAGATCGGACTAGTCCGCCCTCAGACCGGACTAGTCCAGCCTCCTTCAAGTTTAATCTGCTGTTTGCAATAGTTTCAGGTTTTATTAGCCTATTCACCCCCCCTCTAGGCAACATTCTGGGAATACACATTCGAATGGTGCAACTTGATGGTTTTGCATGCGCGGATTGGCAGCTGGGTTGAAATCTAGAAAGTCGGTAAAATTCACGAACTCTGGTCCCGGGAGGTCAGACGGGACCTTGAAGGAATACATGTTCGGACGGTCAAATTTGATGGATTTCCATGTGCAGATGGCAATCTAGATCTAAAACGGAAAGTTAGTAAATTTATGAACTCGGGTCCCGGGCGGTCCGATGAGACCTTGATGGAATACACGTGCGGATGGTGCAACTTGATGGTTTTGCATGTGCGGATGATCATCTGGGTCGAAATCAAGAAAGTCGGAAAAACTCACGAACTCGGGTCTCGTGGGGCTTGACGGGGCCTTGACGGAATATACATCCAGACTAACTTGATGATTTTGCATTAGCGTATGGCCATCTGGGTCGAAATTAGGAAAGTCAGAAAAACTCATGAACTCGGGCCCCGGGACGCCGAACTGGACCTTGACGGAATACACGTTCAGGTGGTGCAACTGGAAGGTTTTGCATGCGCGGATGGCCATCTGAGTCAAAATTGGGAAAGTCGGAAAGTCGGTAAAACTCATTAACTTGGCTCCCGAGCGACCGGGCGGGACCTTGACGGAATACACGTTTGGATGGTGAAACTAAATGGTTTTGCATGCGCAGTAGCCATCTAGGTCGAAATCAGGAAAGTCGGTAAAACTCACGGCCTCGGGTCCCGTGCGGCTGGACGGAACCTTGATGGAATACACGTCCCTACAGTTCAACTTAATGGTTTTCCATGCACGGATGGTCATCTGGGTCAAGATTGGGAAAGTCTGTAAAACTTATGAACTCGGGTCCCGGGCGGTCGGACGGGACCTTGATGGAAGACACGTGAGGATGGTGCAAGTTGGTGGTTTTGCATGCGGGGATGGCCATCTGGGTTGAAATCGTGAAAGTCGAAAAAGTCGGTAAAACTCATGAACTCGGGTTTCGGGCGGCTGGACGGGGCCTTGATGGAATGTACGTCCGGACGGTTCAACTTGATGGTTTTGCATGCCCGGATGGTCATCTGGGTCGAAATTGGCAAAGTCAGGAACACTCATGAACTCGAGTCCCGGGACGCCGGACTGGACCTTGATGGAATACACGTTCAGATGGTGCAACTGGAAGGTTTTGCATGCGCGGATGGCCATTTGAGTCAAATTCAGGAAAGTCGGGAAAGTCGGTAAAACTCACTAATTCGGGTACCGAGTGACCGGACGGGACCTTGACAGAATACAAGTTCGCACTGTGCAATTTGATGGTTTTGCATGCACGGATGGCAATCTGGGTTGAAATCAGGAAAGTCGAGAAAACTCATGAACTCGAGTCCCTGGTGGCCTGACGGGACCTTGACAGAATACATATCCAAACAGTGCAACTTGATGGTTTTGCATGCGTGGATGGCCATCTGGATCGAAATCGGGAAACTCGGTAAAATTCACAAACTCGAGTCCCGGACGGCCAGACAAGACCTTGACGGAATACACATCCGAACAGTGTAACTTGATGGTTTTGCAAGCGCGGAGGGCCATCTGGGTCAAAATCGAGAAAGTCGAGAAAGTTGTTGAAACTCACAAACTCGGGTCCCAGGCGATCAGATAGAACCTTGACGGAATACAGGTTCGGATGGTGCAACTTGATGGTTTTGCATGCCCGGATGGCCATCTGGGTCGAAGTGGAGAAAATTGGTAAAACTCACGAACTCGGGTCTTGGGAGGCCGGATGGGACCTTGACGGAATAGACGTCCAGATGGTCCAACTTGATGGTTTTTCATGCATGGATGGCCATCGGGGTCAAAATCGGGAAAGTCGAGAAAGTCGGTAAAATTAGCGAACTCGGATCCCGGGAGGTCAGACGGAACCTTGACGGAATACTCGTCTAGTCGGTGCAACTTGATGGTTTTGCAAGCGCGGAGGTCCATCTGGTTTAAAATAAAAAAATCGGGAATGTTGGTAAAATTCTTGAACTCAGGTCACGGGCGGTCGGACGAGACCTTAATGGAATACACGTGCGGATGGTGCAACTTAATGGTTTTTGAAGC
Source organism: Neostapfia colusana (assembly GCA_030760725.1). NCBI lineage: Eukaryota > Viridiplantae > Streptophyta > Magnoliopsida > Poales > Poaceae > Neostapfia > Neostapfia colusana. Next base: position 105,801,646 of record JASWHV010000002.1, on the reverse strand, counting down.
GCAGAGGGCGATCTAGGTTGAAATCAAGAAAGTATGGAAAGTTAGTAAAACTCACGAACTAGGGTCCCTGGCGGCCGGACGGGACCTTAACGGAATACATGTTCCGATGGTGCAACTTGATGGTTTTGCATGCGTGGATGGCCATCTGGGTCAAAATTGAGAAAGTCGGAAAAGTGAGTAAAACTCATGAACTCCGGTTCCAGGCGGCCGGACGGGACCTTGACGGAATACACGTGCGGATGGTGCAACTTGATGATTTTGCATGCGCGGTTGGCCATCTTGGTCGAAATGGAGAAAGTCGGTAAAACTCACAATATCGGATCTCTGGTGGCTGAACGGGGCCTTGACGGAATACACGTCCGAACGATGCAACTTGATGGTTTTGCATGCGCGGATGGCCATTTGGGTCAAAATTGGGGAAGTCAGGAAAACTCATGAACTCAGGTCCCGGGACGCCGGACTGACCTTGACGGAATACACGTTCCAATGGTGCAACTGGAAGGTTTTGCATGCGCAGATGGCCATCTGAATCAAAATCGGGAAAGTCGGTAAATCTCACTAACTCGGGTCTCGAACGGCCGTACGGGACCTTGACGGAAAAAACGTTCGTACGGTGCAATTTGATGGTTTTGCATGCGCGGATGGCCTTCTGGGTTGAAATCAGAAAAGTCGGGAAAACTCACGAATTCGGGTCCCGGGTGGCCAGATGGGACCTTGACGGAATACACATCCGGACGTTGCAACCTGATGGTTTTGCATGCGCGGATGGCCATCTGGGTCGAAACCAGAAACTCAGGAATACTCACAAACTCGGGTCCCGGGCGACCAGACAAGACCATGACGGAATACACGTCTGGACGTTCAACTTGATTGTTTTGCATGCGCGGAGGGCCATCTGGGTCAAAATCCAGAAAGTCGGAAAAGTTGGTAAAACTCACGAACTCAGGTCCCGGGTGGTCGATGAGACCTTGTTGAGTACAGGTCCGGATGGTGCAACTTGATGGTTTTGCATGCACGATGGCCATCTGGGTCGAAGTCCAGAAAGTCGGTAAAACTCATGAACTCCGGTCCCGGGAGCCCGGATGGGACCTAGGTGGAATAGACGTCCGGATGGTCCAACTTAATGGTGTTTTGGTGCGTGGATGGCCATCAAGGTCAAAATCAGGAAAGTCGAGAGAAAGTCGGTAAAACTCACGAACTCGGGTCTCGGGCGGCTGGACGGTTCAACTTGATGGTTTTGCATGCGCCGATGGCCATCTGGGTCGAAATTGGGAAAGTCAGGAAAACTCATGAACTCGGGTCCCGGGACGACCGTCTGGACCTGGACGGAATACACGTTCAGATGGTGCAACTGGAAGGTTTTGCATGCGCGGATGGCCATCTGAGTCAAAATCGGGAAAGTTGGGAAAGTCAGTAAAACTCACTAACTCGGGTCCCGAGCGAACAGACGGGACCTTGACGGAATACACATTTGGATGGTGCAACTTGATAGTTTTGCATGCGCGGATGGCCATCTGGGTCGAAATCGAGAAAGTCAGAAAAGTTGGTAAAACTCACGAACTCGGGTCCCGGGCGGTCGGATGGGACCTTCATGGAATACAGGTTCGGATGGTGCAACTTGATGGTTTTGCATGCGCGGATGGCCATCACGGTCGAAGTCAAGAAAGTCGGTAAAACTCATGAACTCGGGTCCCGGGAGGCCAGAATGGACCTTGAAAGAATAGACATCCGGATAGTTCAACTTGATGATGTTTCATGCGTGGATGGCCATCGGGATCAAAATCGAGAAAGTCGAGAAAGTCAGTAAAACTCACGAACTCGGGTCGTGGGTGGCTGTACGGGGCCTTGACGAAATACACGTCCGGACGGTTTAACTTGATGGTTTTGCATGCGCGGATGGTCATCTGGGTCGAAATTGGCAAAGTCAGAAAAACTCATGAACTCGGGTCTCGGGACGCCGGAGTGGACCTTGACGGAATACACGTTCAGATGGTGCAACTAGAAGGTTTTGCATGTGCGGGTGGCCACATCTGAATCAAAATCTCAAAAGTCGGTTAAACTAACTAACATGGGTACCGAGCGACCGGACGGGACCTTGACGGAATACACATTCGGACGGTGAAATTTGATAGTTTTGCATGCGCGGATGGCAATCTGTTTTGGAATCAAGATAGTCACGAAAACTCATGAACTCGGGTCATGGGATGCCGGACAGGACCTTTATGGAATACACGTTTTGATGATGCAACTAAATAGTTTTGCATGTGTGATGGCCATCTGGTCAAGATCGCGAAAGTCAGTAAAACTCATGAACTCGGGTCCCGTGGGACCGGATGGGACCTTGACCGAATACACGTCCGGACGGTGCACTTGATTGGTTTTGCATGCTCGGATGGCCATCTAGGTTGAAACCGAGAAAGTAGGGAAAGTCGGGAGAACTCACGAAATCGGGTCCCGGGTGGCCGAACGGGATCTTGACGGAATTCACGTACGGATGGTGCAACTTGAAGGTTTTGCATGCGCGGATGGCCATCTGGGTCAAAAACAGAAAACTCAGGAAAACTCACAAACTTGGGTCTCGGGCGGTCGGACAAGACCTTGACGGAATACACTTCAAGACGAGACAACTTGATGCTTTCGCATGCGCAGATGGCCATGTGGGTCCGAATCGGGAAAGTTCGTAAAACTCATGAACTCAGGTCCCCGGCGGTCGGACAGGACCTTGATGGAATACACGTGCGGATGGTGCAACTTGATGGTTTTGCATGTGTGGAGGGTCGTCTGGGTTGAAATCGAGAAAGTAGGGAAAGTCATTAAAACTCATGAACTAGGGTCCCTGGCGGCCGGACGGGACCTTGGCGGAATACTTATTTGGATGGTGCAACTTGATGGTTTTGCTGGCGAGGATGGCCATCTGGGTCGAAATCGAGAAAGTCAGAAAAGTGAGTAATACTCACGAACTCGGGTCTCGGGCGGCCGGACGGGACCTTGACGGAATACACGTGCGGATGGTGCAACTTGATGATTTTGCATGCGCGGTTGGCCATCTTGGTCGAAATGGAGAAAGTCAGTAAAACTCACGAAGTCGGGTCTCTTGTGGCTGGACGGGGCCTTGACGAAATACACGTCCGAACGGTGCAACTTGATGGTTTTGGGTGTGCGGATGGCTATTTTGGTAAAATTGGAAAAGTCAGGAAAACTCATGAACTCAGGTCCCAAGACGCCGGACTGGACCTTGACATAATACACCTTTCGATGGTGCAACTGGAAGGTTTTGCATGCGCAGATGGCAATCTGAGTCACAGTCAGGAAAGTCGGTAAATCTCACTAACTTGGGTCCCGAACGACCATACGGGACCTTGACGGAAAAAACATCCGTATGGTGCAATTTGAGGGATTTGCATGCGCGGATGGCCATCTGGGTTGAAATCAGGAAAGTCAGGAAAACTCACAAACTCGGGTCCCGGGTGGCCAGATGGGACCTTGACGGAATACACATCCGGACATTGCAACTTGATGGTTTTGCATGCGCGGATGGCCATCTGGGTCGAAATCAGGAAACTCAGGAATACTCACAAACTCGGGTCCCAGGTGGCCGGACAAGACCGTGACGGAATACACGTCTGGACGGTGCAACTTGATGGTTTTGCATGTGCGTAGGGTCATCTGGGTCAAAATCGAGAAAGTCGGAAAAGTTGGTAAAACTCGCGAACTCAGGTCCCGGGTGGTCGGATGAGACCTTGTTAGAATACAGGTTCGGATGGTGCAACTTGATGGTTTTGCATGCACGGGTGGCCATCTGGGTCGAAGTCCAGAAAGTCAGTAAAGCTCACGAACTCCGGTCCCGAGAGGCAGGACGGGACCTTGGTGGAATAGACGTCCAGATGGTCCAACTTGATGGTTTTTCATGCGTGGATGGCCATCGAGGTCAAAATCAGGAAAGTCGGTAAACTCACAAACTCGGGTCTCGGGCTGCTGAACGGTTCAACTTGATGGTTTTGCATGCGCGGATGGTCATCTGGGTCGAAATTGGGAAAGTCAGGAAAACTCATGAACTCGGGTCTCGAGACGCTGGTCTGGACCTTGATGGAATACACGTTCAGATGGTGCAGCTGGAAGGTTTTGCATTCGCGGATGGCCATGTGAGTCAAAATTGGAAAAGTCGGGAAAGTCGGTAAAACTCACTAACGCGGGTCCCGAGCGACCAGACGGGACCTTGACGGAATACACGTTTGGATGGTGCAACTTGATGGTTTTGCATGCATGGATGGCTATCTGGGTCGAAATTAAGAAAGTCGGAAGAGTTGGTAAAACTCAAGAACTCGGGTCCCGGGCGGTCGGATGGGACCTTGATGGAATACAGGTTTGGATGGTGCAACTTGATGGTTTTGCATGCGCGGCCGGCCATCACGGTCAAAGTCGAGAAAGTCGGTAAAACTCACGAACTCAGGTCCCGGGAGGCCGAACGGGATCTTGACGGAATAGACGTCCGGATGGTTCAACTTGATGATGTTTCATGCGTGGATGGCCATCGGGGTCAAAATCAGGAAAGCTGAGAAAGTTGGTAAAACTCACGAACTCGGGTCTCGGTCGCTGGACGGGGCCTTGACGGAATACACGTCCGGACGGTTTAACTTGATGGTTTTGCATGCGCGGATGGTCATCTGGGTCAAAATTGGCAAAGTCAGAAAAACTCATGAACTCGGGTCCCAGGACGGCGGACTGGACCTTGACGGAATACACGTTCAAATGGTGCAACTAGAAGGTTTTGCATGTGCGGATGGCCGTCTGAATCAAAATCAGAAAAGTCAGTAAAACTCACTAACATAGGTACCGAGCAATCGGACGGGACCTTGACGGAATACACGTTCGGGCGGTGCAATTTGATAGTTTTGCATGCGCGGATTGCAATCTGGGTTGAAATCAGGAAAATCAATAAAACTCATGAACTCGTCTACTGGGACGCCGGACTGGACCTTGACGGAATACACGTTCGGATGGTGCAACTAAATGGTTTTGCATGTGCGATGGCCATTCGGGTCAAAATCGTGAAAGTCGGTAAAACTCACGAACTCGGGTCCCGTGTGACCGGATGGGACCTTGACCGAATACACGTTCGAACAGTGCAACATGATTGTTTTGCATGCTCCAATGGTCATCTGGGTTGAAACCGGGAAAGTAGGGAAAGCCGGGAGAACTCACGAAATCGGGTCCCGGGTGGCCGGACGGGATCTTGACGGAATACACGTCCGGATGGTGCAACTTGATGGTTTTGCATGCGCGGATGGCCATCTGGGTCGAAAACGGGAAACTCGGGAAAACTGACAAACTTGGGTCCCGGTGACCGGACAAGACCTTGACAGAATACACGTCCTGACGATACAACTTGATGCTTTCAATGCGCAGATGGCCATGTGGGTCCAAATCGGAAAATTTGTAAAACTCATGAACTCAGGTCCAAGGCGGTCGGACGGGACCTTATGGAATACACGTGTGGATGGTGCAACTTGATGGTTTTGCATGCGCGGAGGGTCGTCTGGGTTGAATTCGAGAAAGTCAGGAAAGTCAGTAAAACTCACGAACTCGGGTCCCTGGCGACCGAACGGGACCTTGACAGAATACAGGTTCGGATGGTGCAACTTGATGGTTTTGCATGCACGGATGGCCATCTGGGTCGAAATTGAGAAAGTCGGAAAAGTTTGTAAAACTCACGAACTCAGGTCTCGGGCGGCCGAACGGGACCTTGACGGAATACACGTTCGGATGGTGCAACTTGATGGTTTTGCATGCGCGGTTGGCCATCTTGGTCGAAATGTTGAAAGCCGGGAAAGTCGGTAAAACTCACGAACTCGGGTCCTTGGCGGTCGGATGGGACATAGACGGAATACAGGTTCGGATGGTGCAATTTGATGGTTTTGCATGCGCGGATGGTGTAACACCCTAAAAATTACTACCATGAATTGCATACATTTTTCATATATAGAAGCATTTAAAAAGAAAAAGAAATAAAGAGAGGAATATAGAAGCAAATAAATAATAAAAGGAAATAGAAAGGGAAAATAATGAAAATAAATAGAAAAAATTAAAAAAATAAAATAGAAAAATTGGGCCACCCAAACTCCCCCCCCCCAAATTCCACAATTTTCCCAAAATTCCCCTGTCCCCTAAATTTCCCAATTTTCCTGATTTTCCCCAAATTCCCAAAAAAATTCCCTAGGGGGATTTTCCGTGACATTTAGAGAGATTTTCTCCCCAATTTGGCCGCACCAAATTAGGGGGGAATTCTATTGGGCCCCGCCCTTTGGCCGCAGCCCATTAGGGGGGGGGAAAGCCTACCCGCCCCCCTTTGGACTTTTGTTGGCTTTTATTTATCAATTAATCCTATCCATTGGTGAAAAATAAATAATAAAATCCCAGACCCTAGCTCCCACCTCTTTTAAAATTAAATCTCAGCCCTTGTATAATTGGGTTGCTAAAATCCTAGCCACCCTAGCTCTTTTCCCCTTATAAATATAACTTCTCCCCCTTAGCCGCCACCACTCTCTCACTATTTTTTTTGTCCGCCGCCCCTTCCCTTGCTGCCAAGTGGCCGCCCTCCCCCTGCTGGAATTCGGCCACCGTCGAGCTCCGTGATGCCTCGCCGTCGCCGGAGAAGAAGCCCCCGACGTCCTGCCCTAGCCGCAGCCTCATAGTCCTCCACGAAAAATTCTCTGCTGCTGCCATTGCAAGGGAGGAGGTCCTGCTGCAAGGAGGAGAGGAGGAACAAGTGAGGTAGGTTTCCTTTACCCCTCTTATAATGTTGCCGCTGTTTCTACGCACCCGTTTTCTCCACCCCCTGCGAGCAGAAAATGCAGCGTGTGGACAGACCATGTTTTGGTCAATTTTTGACGGTGGAATTGATCTACATATTGTGTCAAGATCATCACCACATCTACACTTGATCCCAGCAACCTTGATCATCATAAAACCCCATGGAAGCCTAATAAAACATGCAAGAACACGTACAAACTGGTTTTATAAAACTGCACCATAGGAATTGCATTCATTCACCTCATCACATCTTAAGTAAAGTTTATGCATGATAATTGATTGTTGTAAATTTTGTATGTGTGTGGTCATCAGTAGAAGGACAAGCTCAAGAGACCGTCTATGTAACACCCCTAAAACCTGTTGAGGGGAATTTTAAAATTTTTGGACGTATTGCATGTGGTGCAGAAATTCAAATTCAAATTGGAATTCAAATTCAACTCAAAACAGAAAAGAAAACGAAAAAGAAAAAGAAAAAAACAAAACCCCGGCCAGTGGGTGGAAACCCACCAGCCGGCCCACCCGCCCCCGCGCCAGCCCGCAGCCGCGCGCTCCCCTCTCTCTGTCACTGACACGCGTGTCATCCCTCACCTCCCGCTCGCGCCAACTACCCGGACTCCTCCGCGCGCGGCCGATCGCAACTAACCCGGAAAACCGCGCTTTCCCAGCCGAATTCTGGTCCCGGACGACTCCAACTCGATCACAACCGACACGCCGCCCTCCCCCGTCTATATAAACGCCGGCATCGTCCCGTTTTTCCCCCCACGATTGGCTGTTTTTCATCCCGGTGAGAACCGGAGCTCCGATCACCGTTTTCTCTCGATCGCTGCTCGGATTTTCCGATCTAACGCGCCGATCGTGTTCCACCACCTCCGGGGAATCACGCAGGTGCAGAAAACTCGGTGGTTTGCGCTCTAGGCACAGCTCCGACGAGCACCGCAGCTGTTCCACCTCGGACCTCGACGCCGACCGTCTTCCAGGACCTCCAAGCTCAAGAAAAACCCCGAGGTGAGATCCCCGACCTCCCCTCTACCGATCTATGCCATGAAATCCCAGTTTTAGGAGGTATAGACGAAGATCCGAAGTTCTCCGGCGAGATCGCCGCCTCCCGCCGCCGCGCGCCACTGGGCAGCGCCGCCCGCGCTCGGTCAGAGCGACATGGCCGCTTATGCGCCGTCTATTTTAAATCGCACGGTGGAATTAAAACCCGCGCGTACCGGTTCGGCGATCTAATCTGAGCCGTCTGTTTTAAATCGGACGGTCCACATCAGCCTTGCATTATAAAGGCCAGGATTCTTGCGCGCTACCCCCTGGGGATCTCAGAAAATACGAGCTAGCCCCGGAAACTTTTGATCTAGCCCCTGGAACTTCAGAAATTCATGTAAATTCATTTAAAAATCAGTTTTAGCCCCTGGACTTAATAAAAATTAGGAAAACCACTCTGTTATGTGTAGCTAGACCCCTGGGAATTTATGAAATAATATAATAGACCCTGTAGTGGGGTGAGTTTACCTTTTTAACCCTATATGATATTAAATTTAGGAATTTGAATATGTGATTAGGATTTAAAATTTAAAAGGTGAGACAAACACATTGGAAATTCAAATTTAAACTCTCCTAGCACTTGGAAAACTTTAGAATGAGTTAAAAGTAGATTTTAAGCTGAAATGAATCTGTTTAATTGATTGTTCACATTTATTTGTTATAGGGACACAATCTTAGGTTAGGAAATAATTCTGAAAATTAGTAAAATAAATTTAAATTAGTTCACATCAGAGGAGAAGTTCCAAAATATATTATTGAATATTTTAGATCAGAACCTATTCTGTTTAGATGATATGCCCTACTATTTAATATTAAAACTCACTTTTAGGCATAGAAAATAAATCTGGAAAATATAGGAAAATAGGTATGCATAACTAGAAAATGATAAATGAAGTCTCCAAATCCAAAAACTTCAGTTTAGAATTTGGTAGAAGATCTAAAAACCCATTTGGAGTAGGAAAATACCTTCCATGCAAACTTGGTAGTTGAGAAGTATATAAATTAAATATAAAGAATTTATTCAAATTGAAAATTCATATATAGTGTGCAAACAGAAATCTGAATACAAAAGTTAGAAATCATATACATATGATTAAAAGTGCATGTAGGCTAATAATCAACACATCTAGAGTAACCACAACATATAGAAATGTGAATGACTATCATATGTATGTATGTGTGGGTTGTATGAAGTGAAAGTGTGAACTATGTCTTATGGATTTTTGTTTTCTTTTGCTATGTGTGTTGGCATGAGTAGAATCTGCCCCGGAGCAAGTTCTCCCCTTCCAAGATCAGGACTATCCATTCCCAGAGCAGCAGGAAGAAGGCAAGTGTCCTTGACCACTTTGATCCTATACTAGGATGTGTAGATAGAACTATTTGCATTGTCAATTGAAATATGAAACCCATGTTAGGAAGTTTCCCTAGAATTGCATTACCTTGTTTCCTTGTAGCTTGGGTTGGGATTTATTTTATCATGTCACTTATTTATATGCTTTTGCTTAGCCATGCTTAGAAATGGGATAATTGGGATATGATATCATCAATTTATTTACCTTATTCTTGAATGAGACATTATGAGTTATGTAGAGGTAGGGATTGAGGCAAGTTGGATGATTTGGTTGGTGCTGGGTGCACGAGACTCGGGTTTGTGTTTAGTACTTGCCTGGATCCTAAGGACCGGTTCATGGAGCATGTAACCTGTCTTTACCGTGCCAACCACATGCTGAGATGGGGCAGCTTGGCCAATTAATTAGGTGTATCCCCGGCGTAGTATGGGTGTGTTGGATGGTGCGGGGAATAGGTATCAGCTGGACTACCATATGAACCGCAAGGCTCAAGAGGGGGCCACTGCAGCGGGGTTGGAGCCTCTTGTATGCTGTTAGGGGTGAAACCTCAGTGGGCCCACGCTCGTCGGGAATCCCTTTGTAAAGGCTTCGTAGTGATCTCCTAGCTACACACCTGGGAAGTGTGAATGTGGTTCGTGGCCACTGGCATAATGGAGGTTCTTTTAGTCCACCCGGCAACGGTCAAGAGCGGCTTGGACTAATTCATGATTAGAGGATTGATGGCTTTGGAAGTTAAGGATGTTAAGTGGGGAGCTTAACATTTGTATTGATGTTATGGTTAATTGATTATGATGATGGGTTGGGAGATTGGGACCATTTCACCTGTGTAGTAATGTAGGTGCTTAATAAGCTAAGGTGGTAGGCAATAATTGCGTAGTGCTTTAACCATGAGTTCAACCTCTCCTTGTTCTAGCCATGCATGACATAACTTTCCCACACTTGCTGAGTGCCAACGGTACTCAACCTTGCATATTTGTTGGTTTAAATTGCTTCTCAGGTCAAGGGGATGAGGTGGTGTTTAATGATCAAGACTTTGGACCCGAAGAAGGATTCTAGGTTCATGGAGTCCCCCGGGCAACGCCTGTGACGGAGCCCACAAGAATAATATTCCGCTGATATTTTATTTACTTGTGATGAACTTATTATCGTCCATCGAGACATATGCTATGTTAGACTTATTTATATTCGACACCTGGCTTGTAATAAATGATGCTTCACTATTTGTCATCACATGTATGAGAAAATGATCCTGGCATACATGTGATATTCACTCGATTGTTCTTCGGAGAAACCGGGTGTGACAGAAGTGGTATCAGAGCCAAGGTTGCTCGTAGGAACATGGACATAGGTAGAAATGGACGTATTTAAGGACCCTATTTTCTTAAAAACTATTTTACAAAGGTGTGGGTTGAAAAGTGTTATTTAATGGGGTCACTTTATTCATCTTACCCCAACTTTTATTCAAAATAGGATTTTTGTTTAAAATCTTATCTAACTTAATTTTAAATGCTTTATGTTTTAGATGGTTCGCATGATCCGCACCGCCTGCAAGTCCACCGGAGGGAGAGTTCCCGTAGTTGCCCTTGCCCTGAGAGAGGAGAACCGTCCGGTGACGTATCTCTCCTATGGATTGGCAGTAGGAGGCTTGTTGTGCCGTCTTCGACGCATGCTCCAAGCCGCCGGCAATACGGGCAAGCTAATCATACACTACAGCTCCACCCGAACCATCCGGGAGAAGCGGGAAGAGTGGAGTTCAGAAATGAGGATTATCCACGAAAATCAGATGCTCAAGATCCACCGCTCTCCAGCTTGTCGAGCGACACAGGTCGATAGGAAGAAGGATGTCACCTAGGAGGCAATCACCTGCCAGAGTCACATATATCGTCGCCACCTGGACAGGACTGAGTACATGTACGTCCTCCAGCGTGAGAGTGGTACAACGGAGTACAGGTACCCGCCAGTGCAGCAGGGGACTTCCCATGAGCACATGGACTTGTGCTTGGAGGATGCTGCCATGCTCAGCACTCGATTGCAGGAGTGTCAGCAAGAGCTTCAGGATGTACGTGACACCCTGAAGGAGACTGAGGCGTTGCTTCGAGCCAGCTTGAGGGTGAGAGAAAGAAGAGATGGGAATGAACTGTGTGTCACCGTGAATGACACATGGACTCCTGACTCCCCAGATCGCCAGGCGAGCAGGCGTCGCCGCACTTCTCCACCAGCAGCTTCCCCACCCAAAGCGGAGTCGAGGGCAGCCGCAATAACGAGGAAGATCCCAAGGAGCCAGCTCAGTGATACGAGTGGTGTAGAGTCCTTTCCCTTAGTTTAGCAGGTTTTCGAGTAGTCGAGTCGTTACCTTAGTTAATGGAGTGTTAATGCTTGGTGTATGACGTGAGTTGTGGAAGCCATGGGCGTTTGTCCACAACCTTGTCTTCAAGTTGTTTTGCTTTGGTGTGAACCCATATGAATTAAGAGTGCATTTATGTTTGCGTAAGACATGAAATCCTCAGAAAATATAAGTGAAATAAGTTCTCAAAATCTTAAAGTTTAAACAAGCAAAAACTGGTAAGTTAATACGTAATGCTTTAAATTAACATCTGGTTAATCATGATAGATGGCCGAAAGAGGAAAGGGTCGTGGTGCCAACCCCGCCAACAACAACAATGAGGCCGGCAACCCTCATCTTTCTGGAGGACAAGACAGGGGTGGTCGCCGTGAAGGAGTTGATCCCATCCACCAAATGCTTGAAAATCAGAATCAGCTCATCCAGAACCTAACTCAAGTGGTGGCCAACTTTCACCAAGCTCCACCTCCACAAGCTGCACCACGCCAACCAAGGTTGAGCGAGTTTCTAGGGACTCAACCCCCAAAGTTTGCAAGTGCTGCTGAACCTCTAGAGGCAGACGATTGGCTAAAGACCACTGAGAGCAAGATGAGGATCATACAATGCCAAGGGTATGAGAGGGTGCTGTTTGCCTCTCACCAGTTGCATGGACCCGCTTCTGATTGGTGGACCGCTTACGTGGCCGCCCATCATGACCCTAAGAACATCACTTGGGAAGAGTTCAAGCGTAGCTTCCGCAACCATTACATACCAAGGGGTGAACTTAAAAACAAGAGAAAGGAGTTCTTGGGGCTGCAACAAGGAAACATGACGGTGAGGGAATACCTCACTAAATTCACCCAACTATCCCGTTATGCACCACGGGACATAGAGACTGATGAGCAGAAACAGGACTGCTTTGTGGAAGGACTTACAGCGCAAATGCAGTGTGCAATGTCCTCCAACGAGTATGAAAGTTTCCAAAAGATGGTGGACAGGGCATTTGTTGTAGAAAGGAAGCTGAAGACCTTGGAAAATGAAAACAAGAGGAAGGCGGGATGGTCACACCAAGCCTCGTGTAGCAACACCCGCCCACGTCTGATGCAGCAACCCATAGGGCAGCCGAGTCGTGCTGCGGTACCCTACTCCGCACCGAAGGGTACAACCCTAATTTCAGGCCTCCGTCAGCACCAACAAAGCCACAACGTCAGTTTGTACAGCAGCCTCGCCCCACATATCCACCTCGACCAGCAGTACAAGGACCCCCAAACCAACCCCAAGACAACAAAGGCCAGGCACCTAAGGTTGGGGTGCAATGCTTTAACTGTGGGGAAGTGGGGCACTACGCCCATAAGTGCCCAAAGAAGAAGCCCGTGCAGCCGCAACAACAGAATGTGATGCGAGGACGGGTGAACCACGTGACCATGGAAGAAGCGCAAGAGGCACCCGACGTGGTAGTTGGTAAGTTTCCTGCCAATTTACACATTGCAACCCTGTTGTTCGATTCTGGCGTTATCCACTCGTTCATTGCCTAAGGGTTTGTTAAGAAGCATGATCTAGCAACAACACAAATGAACCATATGCTAGCAGTAAACTCTCCAGGTGGAGAAATAAGGACAAGACAAGTGTGTCCCAAGGTGAATCTAGACATTAATGGGGTAGTATTTACTGCCAACATCATAGTGATAGATTCGCAAGGGATAGATATTTTTTTGGGTATGGATTGGTTGACCAAACATAAAGGAATCATCCATTGTTCGACCAGAACGGTGGAACTAACTCACCCTAGTGGAACAAGGGTAAAGTTCATAACAATCCAAGAGCCTAGGAGGGACATTAAATTAAATCAAGTTGAGGTGGAAGTGGAGGAGATCAGCATCATCAGGGAATATCCAGATGTTTTTCCGGAGGAGTTGCCAGGTATGCCTCCCGATCGTGAAGTGGAATTCGCGATTGAGCTAGTGCCTGGAACAGCTCCGATATACAAGAGACCTTATCGGATGGACTCCAAGCAGCTGGGAGAACTCAAGGATCATTTAAGAGAATTGACAGGGAAGGGGTACATTCGTCATAGTTCCTCACCATGGGGAGCTCCCGTGATATTTGTGCCCAAGAAGGACGGAACCCAAAGGTTATGCGTAGACTACCGTGCCTTGAATGAAGTAACCATCAAGAACAAGTACCCATTACCCCGCATTGAAGACTTGTTGATCAGTTGAGGGGAGCTTGTGTGTTCTCAAAAATTGATCTCAGGTCGGGATACCACCAACTTAAGATAAGGCAAACTGATATTCCAAAGACAGCTTTCGTATCTCGGTACGGACTGTATGAATACACCGTCATGCCTTTCGGGCTAACCAATGCCCCAGCATACTTCATGTATCTCATGAACAAGGTATTCATGGAATATCTGGACAAATTTGTGGTGGTTTTCATAGATGACATTCTCGTATTTTCCAAAGATGAAGAAGAACATGAGAAACATCTAAGGTTGGTGTTGCAAAAGCTGAGGGAACACCAACTATATGCCAAGTTGAGCAAGTGTGAGTTTTGGCTGAAGAGAGTTCCCTTCTTAGGACATATAATATCGGAGGGAGGAATCTCCGTAGATCCCGCCAAGATCGAGGATGTACAGAAGTGGAAGACCCCTGAGAATGTCGGGGAAGTTCGAAGCTTCTTAGGATTGGCTGGGTATTATCGACGGTTTATTGAGGGATTCTCCAAGATCTCGAGACCCCTCACCAAACTGTTGGAGAAGGGAATCACATTCACATGGACGCCGCAGTGCGAGACGAGTTTCCAGGAACTGAAGAAAAGATTGACAACAGCCCCAGTGCTAGTTATGCCAAATATGCAGAAGAACTTTTCGGTGTACTGCGATGCCTCTGGAAACGGGTTGGGATGTGTTCTCATGCAAGGGGGGCACGTCGTGGCTTATGCGTCCTGGCAGCTCCGGAAACACGAGAAGAACTATCCTACACATGACCTAGAACTAGCCGCAGTGGTACACACTTGAAGATTTGGCGGCACTACTTGATGGGGAAGAGGACAGAGATATATACGGATCATAAGAGCTTAAAGTATATTTTCACACAGCCAGATCTCAACCTCAGACAAAGGAGATGGTTAGAGCTAATCAACGACTTTGATGTGGGCATCAACTATCATCCTGGGAATGCGAACGTCGTGGCAGATGCTTTAAGCCAAAAAGTGCAGGTCAATAGGTTGAGCTTGAAGGACATGCCTGCAGAATTGAAGGATGATGTTATAAGACTCAATCTATGCCTGGTGAATAGTGGTGAAGCCATCGCCATGGAAGTGGACTCCACATTTGAGAAAGACATCCAAAATGGTCAGAAGAATGACGAGAAGATATAAGAGATTAGAGAACTCATCAAGGAAAATAAAGCCCCTGGTTTCAGAGAGGATGAACAAAGTACGGTGTGGCACGGGAAAAGAATTTGTGTGCCTGAAGTGAAGGAGATCCGTGAATTGATTTTGAAGGAGGCTCATGATTCCGATTATTCCATTCATCTTGGGAGTACAAAGATGTACCATGACCTCAAGAGCAGGTATTGGTGGTATGGCATGAAGCGAGATGTCGCGGAACATGTTGCCCTATGTGACACATGTCAGTTGGTGAAAGCGGAACATCAACGACCCGCGGGATTATTGCAACCACTCAAAGTGCCTGAATGGAAATGGGAAGAAATCGGTATGGATTTCATAGTGAGACTACCCAGGACCCAATCAGGATATGATTCGATATGGGTCATCATCGACAGGCTAACCAAGGTAGCTCATTTCATCCCCGTGAAAGAAAGCTACAGCGGATCCAAATTGGCGGAGTTGTACATGTCAAGGATCGTGTGTTACCATGGAGTGCCAAAGAAGATAGTGTCGGATCGAGGGACACAGTTCACCTCAAGATTCTGGCAGAAGCTACATGAAACCATGGGAACCCATCTGAATTTTAGTTCTTCCTATCATCCCCCAACTGACGGGCAGACGAAAAGAACCAATCAGATCCTTGAGGATATGCTGAGAGCGTGTGCACTCAAAAACAATCGGAGTTGGGATAAGAACTTACCGTATGCGGAGTTCTCCTATAACAACAGCTATCATGCTAGTATGAAGATGTCACCATTTGAGGCTTTGTATGGGAGGAAGTGCAGAACTCCCCTATTTTGGAACCAAACAAGGGAAAGTAAAGTGTTTGGGCCCAAGGTACTACAAGATGCCGAGGCAAAGGTGAGGGAAATCCGCAACAACTTGAGGATAGCACAAACACGACAAAAGTGCTATGCCGATGTACGGAGAAGAGAGCTCGTTTTCAACGTAGGAGACTATGTCTATCTCAAGGTGTCCCCTATCCGAGGACTTCGTCGGTTCAAGGTGAAAGGGAAGTTATCACCCCGATACATCAGACCCTTTCAAGTTCTGGAGAGGAAAGGCGAAGTGGCATATCAACTAGAACTACCGGCTCACCTATCAGATGTACATGACGTATTCCATGTGTCACAGCTCAAGAAATATCTGAGGACGCCTGAAGAGATGTTACCCATGAATGAGGTTGATGTAGCTGAGGATCTGTCTTATGCCGAGCAACCATCCAAGATTTTGGAGACAATAGAACGCCTCACAAGAAATAAAAGAATCCGGATGTGCAAGGTGCAGTGGAAGCATCACTCAGAAGAGGAAGCCACATGGGAGCGAGAAGACGAGCTTAACGCACAGTTTCCAGAATTGTTTTCCTAGAACCACCAATCTCGAGGACGAGATTTCTTTTAAGGGGGGTAGAGCTGTAACACCCCAAAACCTGTTAAGAGGGGAATTTAAAAAATTTTGGACGAATTGCATGTGGTGCAGAAATTCAAATTCAAATTGGAATTTAAATTCAACTCAAAATAGAAAAGAAAAAGAAAAAGAAAAAAATAAAACCCCCGGCGAGTGGGCAGAAACCCACCAGCCGGCCCACCCGCCCCCGCGCCAGCCCGCAGCCGCGCGATCCCTCTCTCTCTCTCTCACACACTGAAACGCGGGACCTGCGTGTCATCCCTGACCTCCCGCTCGCGCCAACAGCCGGACTCTTCCGCTCGCGCCCGATCGCAACCGACTCCGGAAATCCGCGTCTCCAGCCCGACTCCCGGCCCCGAACGACTCCGGGTCGATCTAAACAGACACGCCGCCCTCCCTCGTCTATAAAAACGCCGGCATCGCCCCGTTTTTCCCCCACGATCAGCTGTTTTTCCTCCCGGTGAGAACCGAAGCTCCGATCACCGTTTTCTCTCAATCCCTGCTCAGATTTTCCGACCTAACGCGCCGATCGTGTTCCATCGCCTCCGGGGAATCACGCAGGTGCAGAAAACTTGGTGGTTTGCGCTCCAGACACAGCGCCGACGAGCATCGCCGCGATTTCATCTCGGACCTCGTCGTCGACCGCCTTCCAGGGCCTCCGAGCTCAAGAAAAACCCCGAGGTGAGATCCCCGACCTCCCCTCTACCGATCTATGCCATGAAATCCCAGTTTTAGGAAGAATAGACGAAGATCCGAAGTTTTCCGGCGAGATCGCCGCCTCCCGCCACCGCGCCGCCGGGCAGTGCCGCCCGCGCACGGTCAGAGCGACGTGGCCGCTTATGCGCCGTCTATTTTAAGTCACACGCTAGAATTAATTCGATGCTTCTTTTTGGCTACCTTTTATATGAGGTTGTCAAAGGTCCTCTCAATAGAGCTATTTTGTCATTGAATCGATGGAGGGTATGGAAGCACGTATTTACCCTCGCCTCGGGAAATACCACCAGTAGAGTCTGCGGAAGGTGTCGTTAACCCGCGCGTACCGGTTCGGCGATCTAATCTGAGCCGTCTGTTTTAAATCGGACGGTCCACATCAGCCCCGCATTATAAAGGCCGGGATTCTTATGCGCTACCCCCTGGGATCTCGGAAAATACGAGCTAGCCCCGAAAACTTTTGATCTAGCCCCTGGAACTTCAGAAATTCATGTAAATTCATTTAAAAATCAGTTTTAAACCTTGGACTTAATAAAAATTAGGAAAACCCCTCTGTTATGTGTAGCTAGACCCCTGGAAATTTATGAAATAATATAATAGACCCTGTAGTGGGGTGAGTTTACCTTTTTAACCCTATATGACATTAAAATTAGAAATTTAGATATGTAATTCAGATTTAAATTTAAAAGGGTGAGACAAACACATTGTAAATTTAAACTTAAACTCTCCTAACACTTGGAAAACTTTAGAATGAGTTAAAAATAGATTTTTTTAGCTGAAATGAATCTGTCTAGTTGATTGTTCATATTTATTAGTTATAGAAACATATTTTAGGCTAGGAAATAATTCTGAAAATTGGAAAAATGAATTTAAATTAGTTCACATCAGAGGAGAAGTTCCAAAATATATTATTTAATATTTTTGATCAGAACCTATTCTGTTTAGATGATATGCCCTACTATTTAATATTAAAGTTTACTTTTAGTCATAGAGAATAAATCTGGAAAATATAGGAAAATAGGTGTGCATGACTAGAAAATGATAAATGAAGTCTCCAAATCCAAAGACTTCAGTTTAGGGTTTGGTAGAAAATATGAAAACCCATTTGGAGTAGGAAAATACCTTCCATGCAGACTTGGCAGCTAAAGGGTGTGTTAATTGAATATAAAGAATTTGTTTAGAATTGAAATTCATATATAAAGTGTGGAAATAAAAATCTGAATACAAAAGTTAGAAATCATATACATATGTGTAAAAGTGCATATAGACCAGAAATCAACACATGTAGAGTAAACATAACACATAGAAATGTGAATGATTTTCATATGTATGTATGTGTGGAGTGAAAGTGTGAACTATGTCTTATGGATTGTTGTTTTCTTTTACTATGTGTGTTGGCATGAGTAGAACCTGCCCCAGAGCAAGTTCTCCCCTTCCAAGATCAGGACTATCCATTCCCAGAGCAGCAGGAAGAAGGCAAGTGTCCTTGACCACTTTGTTCCTCTACTAGGATGTGTAGATAGAATTATTTGCATTGTCAATTGAAATATGAAACCCATGCTAGGAAGTTTCCCTAGAATTACATTACCTTGTTTTCCTTGTAGCTTGGGATGGGATTTTGCTTTATTATGTCATTCATTCATATTACTTATGCTTAGCCATGCTTAGAATGGGATAAGTGGGATATGACATCATCAACTTGCTTACCTTATTCTTGAATGAGATATTATGAGTTATGTAGAGGTAGGGATCAAGGCAAGTTGGATGTTTTGGTTGGTGCTGGGTGCACGAGACTCGGGTTTGTGTTTAGTACTTGCCTGGATCCTAAGGACCGGTTCATGGAGCATGTAACCTGGCTTTACCGTGCCAACGACATGCTGATATGGGGCAGCTTGGCCAATTAATTAGGTGTATCCCCGGCGTAGTATGGGTGTGTTGGATGGTGCGGGGAGTAGGTGTCAGCTGGACTAACATATGAACCACAAGGCTCAAGAGGGGGCCACTGCAGCGGGGTTGGAGCCTCTTGTATGCTGTTAGGGGTGAAACCTCAGTGGGCCCACGCTCGTCGGGAATCCCTTTGTAAAGGCTTCGTAGTGATCTCCTGGCTACACACCTGGGAAGTGTGAATGTGGTTCGTAGCCACTGGCATAATGGAGGTTCTTTTAGTCCACCCGGCAACGGGGGATGAAATCACTACATGTGGGTACAGTGGTGCAAACTCTGCAGAGTCAAAAATGTCATGACAGCCGTGCTCACGGTCAAGAGCGGCTTGGACTTATTCATGATTAGAGGATGACGACTATGGAAGTTGAGGATGTTAAGCGGGGAGCTTAAGATTGGAATTTGAGGTTATGGTCATTTGATTATGATGATGGGTTGGGAGATTGGGACCATTTCACCTGTGTAGTAATGTAGGTGCTTAATAAGCTAAGGTGGTACGTAATAATTCCATAGTGCTTTAACTATGAGTTCAACCTCTCCTTGTTCTAGCCATGCATGACATAACTTTCCCACACTTGCTGAGTACCATCGGTACTCAAACTTGCATATTTGTTGGTTTATATTGCTGCTCAGGTCAAGAGAATGATGTGGTGTTTAATGATCAAGACTTCGGACCCGAAGAAGGTTTCTAGGTTCATGGAATCCCCCGGGCAACGCCTGTGACGGAGCCCACAAGAATAATATTCCGCTGCTATTTTATTTACTTGTTATGAACTTAACGAGACATGCTATGTAAGACTTATTTGTCATCACATGTATGAGAAAATGATCCTGACATACATGTGATATTCACTCGGTTGTTCTTCGGAGAAACCGGGTGTGACAGTACATTCATCCTAGTTCCTCACCATGGGGAGCTCCAGTGATATTGTTGCCCAAGAAGGACGGAACCCAAAGGTTATGCATAGACTACCGTGCCTTGAATGAAGTAACCATCAAGAACAAGTACCCATTACCCCGCATTGAAGACTTGTTTGATCAGTTGAGGGGAGCTTGTGTGTTCTCGAAAATTGATCTCAGGTCGGGATACCACCAACTTAAGATAAGGCAAATGGATATTCCAAAGACAACTTTCGTATCTCGGTACGGACTGTATGAATACACCGTCATGCCTTTCGGGCTAACTAATGCCCCGGCATACTTCATGTATCTTATGAACAAGGTATTCATGGAATATCTGGACAAATTCGTGGTGGTTTTCATAGATGACATTCTCGTCTTCTCCAAAGATGAAGAAGAACATGAGAAACATCTAAGATTGGTGTTGCAGAAGCTGAGAGAACACCAACTATATGCCAAGTTGAGCAAGTGTGAGTTTTGGCTGAAGAGAGTTCCCTTCTTAGGACATATAATCTCGGAGGGAGGAATCTCCGTAGATCCCGCCAAGATCGAGGATGTACAGAAGTGGAAGATCCCTGAGAATGTTGGGGAAGTTCGAAGCTTCTTAGGATTGGCTGGATACTATCGACGGTTTATCGAGGGTTTCTCCAAGATTTCGAGACCCCTCACCAAACTGTTGGAGAAGGGAATCACTTTCACATGGACGCCGCAGTGCGAGACGAATTTCCAGGAACTGAAGAAAAGATTGAGAACAGCCCCAGTGCTAGTTATGCCAGATATGCAGAAGAACTTTTCGGTGTACTGCGATGCCTCTAGAAATGGGTTGGGATGTGTACTCATGCAAGAGGGGCATGTCGTGGCTTATGCATCTCGGCAGCTCCGGAAACAAGAGAAGAACTATCCTACACATGACCTAGAGCTAGCCGCAGTGGTACACGCGTTGAAGATTTGGTGGCATTACTTGATGGGGAAAAGGACAGAGATATATACGGATCATAAGAGCTTAAAGTATATTTTCACACAGCCAGATCTCAACCTCAGACAAAGGAGATTGTTAGAGTTGATCAACGACTTTGATGTGGGCATCAACTATCATCCTGAGAAAGCGAACGTCATAGCAGATGCTTTAAGCCGGAAGGTGCAGGTCAATAGGTTGAGCTTGAAGGACATGCCTGCCGAATTGAAGTAAGAGGTTACAAAACTAAATCTATGTCTGGTGAATAGTGGTGAGGCCATCGCCATGGAAGTGGATTCCACATTAGAGCAAGATATACGCAACGATCAAAAGAATGATGAGAATATACAAGAAATCAGAGAACTCATCAAGGATAATAAAGCCCCTGGTTTCAGAGAGGATAAACATGGAACGGTGTGGCACGAGAAAAGAATCTGTGTGCCTGAAGTGAAGGAGATCCGTGAATTGATTTTGAAGGAGGCTCATGATTCCGACGATTCCATTCATCCTGGGAGTACAAAGATGTACCAGGACCTCAAGAGCAGGTATTGGTGGTATGGCATGAAGTGAGATGTCGCGGAACATGTTGCCTTATGTGACACATGTCAGTTGGTGAAAGCGGAACATCAACGACCCGCGGGATTATTGCAACCACTCAAAGTGCCTGAATGGAAATGGGAAGAAATCGGTATGGATTTCATAGTGGGACTACCCAGGACCCAATCAGGATATGATTCGATATGGGTCATCATCGACAGGCTAACCAAGGTAGCTCATTTCATTACCGTGAAAGAAAGCTACAGCGGATCCAAATTGGCAGAATTGTACATGTCAAGGATCGTGTGTTCCCATGGAGTACCAAAGAAGATAGTGTCACATCGAGGGACGCAGTTCACCTCAAGGTTCTTGCAGAAGTTGCATGAAACCATGGGAACTCATCTGAATTTTAGTTCTGTGTGGGGAACCCCTTCCGGGATCCACACTCCAGGATACACATTGGGTGGTGTCGTGCGATGCGGCACCCAACAACATACACGAAAAGAACCATAAACGTACAAAGTCTTTTATTTATCAACATAGTGTCTTTTACAAAATAATGTACCACGAGGGTACACGCAGCGGAATATACATAAACACTTACTCTCGGTCCTAACTAAGCAAAAGAGAAGACGTCCAGCCCGCGGACGCTTCTTACTAGCTTCCACAAAGATGAGTGCAGCGGCAGGGTTTCCGGTGAGTCTCTGATGGTTCACCGAAAAACCATCTTCATAGCAAATTTTATAACCAGCAAAACACTAATAATGCAACCGTGAGCACGATGGCTCAGCAAGACTTAACCGACACTCCTAAACATGGAACTCTACGTGCAGGGATTACTAACATAGGAAAGGTATGATGCAACAACGACACGCCTAAATGTTGATCCTTACTTTCATGTTTATAGCAGCAGATTATTATGCCTTAGGCAGCCCTCACATCGGAAGTCCACAATCAAACAAGAAACGCTTTCCTCCGATGTGGTGATGCCCAAAGAGGAAAATAAACTTAATGAGCTCTACAACTACAGCATACATGGTTGGCAATACAATGAATTTAAGAACTTCACATAAGCAATGATTCATCACACATTATCTGGAATTTATTACTACGTCACAACTCAGTGAACAAGTGGTACTCATATAACCGCGAGGGACGGTGATTGCAATCAGGACACACCCGGAATACACGACACATACACCCGCCTCGAAATACTCACGCGAGCTCTTTCTTACGTTGTATGCAGCAACCTTTCACCCGTCACTCCAATGCCGAACCAGTTCCGCCGACCCATCAGAAGGGCCACTACACGGAACACGTCGAAGTTGCTCCGCTAGCGGGTTTACACCTCTGACACCAACCCCCAAAGGACGGCCGTATAAGTTTCGACACGAGAGTACCCGAGTTACATCGGTTTATCGGGTCCCATATATCCGACATGCATCCAGTACTGTTCAAACTTGCTCAGCAGGGCGGCATACGCATCGGTCCTTAACCGACACAAACAGAGCTACAGCCACACAGGCCCAACGTCCTGCTGCTCCTACTCTCTGCTCGGTCTCATTTTCCATTCCAGAACTTTCATTTTCTAGAATCATACCCCGCTGTACCCACATCCTAAACTCGCGAGTAGCTTCCAACTACCCGACTTGTACCGGATCCTATACAACTTTAGCCTAGCAGAAACTACACGAAGGTAGCCTATTCTACCCTGTACTCCAAGGGTTTGTGGGTCATGCATTTGGAGTATCAATCACCTTGACCTAATGCACAATACATGCTAGACCAATAGAAGTGATACAAAGTAAAATATAACTAAAAGCTGTTAAATGCAAACCGGGGCTTGCCTTATGTTGCTGCAGGTTTAGTTATACTTTATAGTCAGTATCTTGGTGATGATTAAACCTCAACTTGCTGCTCCGAGTCAAGTTGCTCGTCGACCTCCTTCGTCGTATTTCCTACCGACATGAAGATGCACAGTTTTATGTTGCAAGTAAAAACATTATAAAACAAAAGTGTTTTATGACTTAAGAAGAGTTCAGACTATCTAAGAATTGAGAATTTGGCTTGTCTATGTGCTGTAACAGAGAAAGGAACATTTTGAGTATTGGAGGTGTTTGGAACTAAAGTGCAAAGAACGATATAATGGACATAAGTAGGAAACTGGATGTAATTGGCAGAAAACTGGAGAATATGATCTCAACTTGTTCTGAAATTTTTACAGTGGTCCATAGATCATACAGAGGTATGGCTTGCAAAATATCAGACAAATTTGATGGAAGATGTGGCCTAGGGAATTTTCTTACTATTTGGCTTCTCTGAAATCCTATGGCAATTATATTGTCTTGTCATGCTCCAAATTTGGTTTTTCAGAACCTTGGGAGTCTCATGAGTCCATAGGACTTGGTTTCACCATTTTTGGAGCTTCCTACACATAGATATGAATTTTCCAAACTTTGTTAAAAGTCTGAAAATGTCTCTGTTCATTTTCCCATTTTTCAGAGACATAGAGGATTCAAACAACATTTGGCCAAGCAAATGGAGTCCAATGCCTCTGACAATTTTACTGGAGTTCAAGGATAATTGGAAGAATGTACTGCCCAAATTTGGGAATTTTCCAAATAACAAAACCCCTGTAAAAACATTCTTTTAGAGGAATCCAGCAAAATTTGTTTCACAATTTTTGGACACTCCTACACAAAGTTATGGCTCTCCAAAGTTTGAACTGAAATGGGAAAATCTGGAAAATGTTTAAATGCTGACAGTGGGTCCCACTCGTCATCCCTAACCTCCAGCCACGCGCCAAAACAGAGCAGTGGCGGCTGCCTCCGGTGAGGTCACCGGAAATGACCTTCCCGGCCACCTCCGAACCCACTGCTGGCCGCCTACCCATTTTCCACCATGCTGAACTCATTGGTGAGGTCACCGGCGGCTAAAACTCGCCGGAAAGCAGTGCGCACCGGCCACAGCTAACCCTAGGGCTCCGGCGAGGTCGTGCGCGGTGATTTCACCACCAAATGGTCGGTTCTTGAGCTCTAAAGCACCAGGGAATCATGGAGAAGACCGACATGAGGTCTAAACAGGCCGGAGAGAGCTCCAAACCTATCGGCACCGTGCACCCGACATGGTTCAGTGGTATACCCTCAAAAAGAACTCAAATTCCTCGCTCCACACTCAATTTCTTGGTCTAAAATCGATGGAGGAGGTGTTCTAGGCAGTTAAGAATTTGTGTGCGGAGTTTGAAACACAACCAACACGAATTGAGGATGAATTTTGCAATTCCTTACCTCAAGGTCAGTTTCGGCCGTCCGGGAGAAAAACTTGAAATTCTCCCTCTGTGATCAATGGCTTGGGCTGAGTTTTGGAGGTGAGAAACTAGGCTTGTAGGTGCACCTATGGGGTGGCTTGCTTGGGCTTGATCACCCCTGGTTTGGGCTGGCCACGACGACCAGTTCGGTTTTTCAGCTTTTACCTGAGAGCTGCAGAACTTTTGCTGATTTCCCGTGCTAAGGAGCTCGGGGCCGTGGGGAAAAGTTGCTGGCCGGCTAGAGCACCCTTGGGCGCAGCTCTTTGCTGTTGGGGGCTCAAGCAATCAGTGCTCAGGTTGCTGTGGTTTGATCGGAGAAACTGATCGGGAGAAGAACAGCGCATGGCGCTGTTTGCTTCGGTTCTGAGCCAGGCTGTGGAGGGGATGGCTCACGTGGGGAGGCAAGGAGCTGAAGACTTCCCTCGGCGTCCTCAGCCACAGAGCAGGAGCTGGCACTCAGCAACGTCGGTTTGCCTCCGGTGAGCAGGAGGTGGCGCTCTCCCGTGAACTGAGTCGGTTCACTCCCTCTACCGTATGACATGTGGGGTCCACCTCTCCCTCTTATCCCCAAATCCTTTTTAAAATAGCAAACGAGCTCCAAATTTGATAAAATTTTGAGGATAGGCCAAAAGAAATATGAGGAACACAATGGTGCACTTAAATTAGAATTTCGATGAAGTCAGAATTTGAAACTGAGATTTAAATTTAAATTCCAATTTTCTCCTGTTTAAATTCCAACAAATAGGAAATCCTTTTCAAATGCTCTGAAAATTTTCCGGGCTATTATTGGATGTGTGGAGAACCAAATGATAGTTTTAGATCTCCGTGTTCGGGAATTTTTGCAAGTTCAAGTTTAGACTTGGAGCTCACACCTTTAAATTCAAAAGTTTAAATTCCCTCTCGTTTTCTCGGTGTGACTTGTAGCTCCACTTGCTTGAGTTTTGGGATTTCACATCCCTCCCCCCTTAAAAAGAATCTCGTCCCGAGATTCATAAAGAAGAGATGAAGCGGTAGAGAAGGAATTACCTTATATG
The DNA here is from genome assembly GCA_030760725.1 of Neostapfia colusana. Classification (NCBI taxonomy): domain Eukaryota; kingdom Viridiplantae; phylum Streptophyta; class Magnoliopsida; order Poales; family Poaceae; genus Neostapfia; species Neostapfia colusana. The sequence goes on along the minus strand of JASWHV010000002.1, from coordinate 105,775,944 downwards.
AGCGGACAGCAAGTCCGGGTAGTTCAAACGGAGGTATTCTTCACTCTCCCATGTTGCTTCCTCCGCGGTATGATTGCTCCATAATACCTTATAGAATTGGAGCGTCCGATTCCTTGTCGACCGAGACTTTTCATCAATAATCCGGATTGGATGCTCGGCATAAGAGAGATCCGGTTGCAAAGTCTCGAGATCTTCATTGCGGACAGCAGTGGTATTCTTGAGACATTTTCGAAGCTGAGAGACGTGAAATATATCATGCACACCAGCGAGATTTGTCGGTAGCTCAAGCCGGTAGGCTACAGGTCCACATTTCTCCGTGATAGCAAATGGACCGACAAACCAGGGAGCGAGCTTTCCTTTTACACCGAATCGGTGAACTCCCTTCATTGGAGATACACGGATATATACGTACTCTCCGACGTTGAAGTTCAGCGGTCGACGTCGCTGGTCTTCATAACTCTTCTGTCGAGATTGAGCAGCTTTTAAATTTGCTTGTATGACCCGAACTCGTTCTTCGGCATCATTGACAAGGTCAATCCCGAATGTCACTCTTTCACCGGATTCGCACCAATTCAGCGGTGTGCGACATCTCCGGCCGTAGAGAGCCTCATACGGTGCCATCTTGATACTCGTTTGATAGCTGTTGTTGTACGAGAATTCCGCCAACGGTAGATAAGCATCCCAGTTCTTACCGTGGTGGATGGCACACGCTCTCAACATATCTCCCAAGACTTGATTCACCCTCTCGGTTTGTCCATCGGTTTGAGGGTGATATGCGGAGCTTCTAAGCAATTTGGTTCCCAAAGATGCGTGCAGCTGTTCCCAGAAACGAGAAACAAACAGTGCACCACGATCTGAAACTATTGTTCTTGGAACTCCATGCTGGCATAATATCCGTTCAATGTATAACTCCGCATATTTCTTGGCATTGAATCCCACATTCACCGGTATGAAGTGTGCTGACTTGGTTAATCGGTCAACGATTACCCAAACCGAATCATGCTTTCGAGATGTGAGCGGCAGTGCGACAATGAAATCCATACTCACATCTTCCCACTTCCATGCCGGAATATGAAGGGGCTGCAGCAAACCAGGTTTCTTCATGTGATCTGCTTTCACCCTTCGACACGTATCGCACTCGGATATGTATTTAGCTATTTCCCGCTTCATCCGTGTCCACCAAAACTTGTTTCTCAAATCTTGGTACATCTTGTTGCTTCCTGGATGAATGGAAAATTTTGATAGATGAGCTTCGTCTAATATTTTCTTATGAAGCTTCATGTCCCTCGGTACGACTATACGGTTCTTGAACCATAATGTACCGTTCTCATCTTTCCGGAAGCACTTAGCTTCTCCTTTGTCTATTCTCTTCCGGATATGGGCCATGCCCTTATCTTTCTTTTGAGCCGCTACAATTTCATCACAAATTGTAGGAATGAGGGCAAGGTTAAACAATGACCCATAAGGAACCAAGCGCAGGCTCGGTTCTTCTTCTTCCATTGCAGCCATGGTTAGATTATGCACATGTGATTTCCGACTAAGTGCGTCGGCCACCACATTCGCTTTACCTGGATGGTAATGAATCTCCAGTTCATAATCCTTGATTAGCTCTAACCATCTTCCCTGCCTCATATTTAATTCCTTCTGTGTGAAGATGTACTTAAAACTCTTGTGGTCGGTGTAGAGGTGGACTAAGTTTCCAAGCAAATAGTGCCTCCACATCTTTAGAGCAAGAACCACAGCAGCTAACTCGAGATCATGTGTCGGATAATTCTGCTCATGATTCCGAAGCTGCCTGGATCCATACGCGACCACTCGCCCTTCTTGCATAAGCACGCAGCCAAGGCCGATGCCGGATGCATCGCAATACACATCAAAAGCTTTAGTCGTATCGGGCTGCGCCAAGACTGGGGCTGTTGTGAGGTGCTTTACCAATGCTTTGAACGCCTCCTCACATACTTCACTCCACACATATTTCTTGCCTTTCTTTAGAAGTTCCGTCATCGGTTTAGAGACCTTGGAGAAATTCGGAATGAATCTCCTGTAGTAACCCGCTAAACCGAGAAAACTACAGACTTCGTGGACTGATTTCGTGAACTTCAATTCAGCACTTGGACAATTTTGCTCGGATCAACCGCAATGCCTTCCGAAGAAATAATGTGTCCAAGAAATGGCACTTGGTTGATCCAGAAATCGCACTTGCTGAATTTTGCATATAGTTTGTGATCCCGTAGGCGTTGGAGCACAATATGCAGATGTTTGGCGTGTTCTTCCTCCGACTTAGAATATACCAAGATATCGTCGATGAAGACCACGACGAACTTGTCCAGCTCCGGCATGAAGACTGAATTCATCAAGTACATAAAATGGGCCGGAGCATTTGTGAGCCCGAATGACATGACGAGATACTCATATAACCCGTATCTCATCGAGAATGCCGTCTTGGGTATGTCTTCCGCCCGGATTTTTATCTGGTGATATCCGGACCGAAGATCCATCTTCGAGAAAACCTTAGCACCCACTAGTTGATCGAAAAGCATATCGATACGTGGTAGTGGATACTTGTTCTTGATAGTTACGGCATTTAGCGGCCGATAGTCCACACATAACCTCGGAGTCTTGTCCTTTTTCTTGATGAACAGCGCGGAGCATCCCCATGGTGATGAACTGGGCGAATGAAGCCTTTGCTTAACAAATCATTCAGCTGCTCCTTCAGCTCCGCGAGTTCCTTCGGTGCCATTTTATACGGCCTCCGAGAGATGGGTGTGGTTCCCGGTGCTAGTTCAATTTTGAACTCCACTTCACGATCGGGCGGCATGCCCGGTAGATCATCGGGAAACATGTCCGGATATTCCCGGACCACTGGAATGTCCTCCAGTTTCTTAGCTTCAACGGTGTGTACAGCAGTGACTTCCGGTGCAATATTTCTCAGAATTAACGTGTGTTGCCCGTGCTTCTTTGAATTCAGCAGCACCGTTCGTGAACTAATATCAAAGATAGCTTGGTGATGCGTCAACCAAGCCATTCCCAATATGATGTCAATCCGCAAGCCTTCTAGGATGATAAGAGTAGTAGGATATATTCGCCCATCCAAACATATAGGCGCTCGAGCAACAATTCTGCCCGCTGCCCTACTACCTCCCGGTGAATTAATATGATATGATGCGGCCAAGGTCGTTGATGGTACTTGGTGCTTAACCACATAATCTTTGCTGATAAAATCATGTGTAGCACCCGAGTCGAACAACACGAGCGTGGGCTGATCACGTAGGCTGAACATGCCCGGCAACACGGGTTCTCCTATGGAAACGTCTTCAACTGCCATATAGTTTACGTTTCCCACCTTCAGTGTTGTCCTCCTTGGCTGACAATGAAATTTCTTTGCCGCTTGAGATGACATGTGACTGCTGCTTTGCTGGGTCACTTGACCCTCCTGAGGAATATGCTCTACATCGCTACAAGTGTTATACGATGCGAGCTCAGGATCTTCACCATATGGAAGTGGTTGATATTCTTGTGCACTTTGCTGAGGTGGGGTTGCACAAATACTCATTTGCTGCTGTTGCAGCAGTGGCTGAACCTCCATGGGTGAATATGGACAGTATTGCATCTGAGGTGGCCCGTCAAAGGACTGAATTTGCACCCCGGATGGTAAGCAATATATCACCGGTTGTTCTTGATAATAATCATCCGTACTTGCCAGTGATAATTTTCTCTTCCTCTTACTTTCCTTGTGCTCGAGTTCAGCTATTTCTTGAATCATAGCGGCATTGACTAACTCGCTATAATTTCCTTTATTGCATTGTGCCACTTTTGTCCGAAGCTTCACATCGAGGCCTCGGAAGAAGTAATGACACTTCATCGTCTCGTTATGCACATAAGAGGATGCATATTGTACTAAACGGTTAAATTCCGTAAAGTACTTCATGACACTCATGCCTTCTTGTTTGAGTTCATAGAACTCTTCAATTCTTGTTTTGACAATGCCCTCACAAATATGACGTGCACGGAAAGCCTCATGAAACTCCGTCCACGTCACACAATGACCTTCAGCGATCTTAGCAAGATATTCAGACCACCAAGCCCCAGCGGATCCATGAAGTTGCTGAGCGGCAAATGAAGCCTTCTCATATTCATCACACTGGAGCATTCCCAATTTAGATTCAATCACTCGGAGCCAATGATCTGCCTCCAAGGCTTCTTTAGCTTCAGAGAATACCGGTGGTTGTCTTGCTAGAAAATCCAGATACGTATTCAGTGTGGGGTTTTGCTGGGAGGTCTCCTGTCGGATGCCTTGCTGCACCAAAAACTCAAGAGACTCAGCCATTCTCCCCAACACCTCCGCCAGTCCGGTTGCTGATGGCGGTGAGCGTCGCTGTGATGAATCATTTCCATCCCGACTGGAACCACCAACTTCATACCCAGAATGAGTATGATCCATACTGCAAGAGTGAGCAATTTACGGTTAATATCCAAGAGTGTACTCAGCTTTAACTCGAAATTATTAACCGCAAAAGTATCACATCAACTGTGCAGCATATATAAAGGAAACAAGGTTTTTGACAATTCTGAAATGTGACCAATGATTGTTGAAGTTTGTCAAACACTTAAATCAACAGCAAGGAATGATGAAAGATAACTAATGACTATGTCATGGAACATAGAGAAGTATAAAAATCTTCATGTCCATAACAAGTCTCAAGTTACAGGGGCAATGAACACTGCTCTGTTCAGATTGACCATTTGACCTAATTCCCAGAATTTGATTATGAAAATGGCAGTTTCATGTCTCAAGGTGAATATCAAAGTTATATGTAACTTCAATATATTTCCAACGAGTATTTATTTGCCTTCATATCAATTCTGGATCAGGAGTTATGATATTCCAAAGTTGACAGAAATCTGGAACAATTTTGACAGCACCTTCTCTGAAAGTGTCTGTTTTGTCCGGAAGATTTCATAAAGTTCTACCCCAAATCTGTAGAAACTTTGAACTACAAAGTCGTAGCAAATATCACAAACTTTCCAACGGTGTCTTTACATGACACTTAGAGATTTTTCTACAAGAAATTATGGTTGAAATAAAGAAAATTCCAGAGAGCATTTTGGCCTGCCCTGTTTTTTGGACAGTTAACACTCATCTGAGATTCTCATCCATTTGGAGGGAGATTCTGTTCGGGAGTTCTACATAAAAGTTGTAGAAGATTTCAAAAACTTTCCAAAAATATATCCTTCACCTCCATTGGATCAACTAATCAAAAGTTATGCCCTGTTCAATTTCAGCAAAAATTCTGCTGAAAACAGGGGAGGTTGTTTCTAATGGTTTGAAATGGAAACTATACTCCCAATTGACTCTTAGTTCAATATTGGAGTTCATTAACCCTTAATGGAATCCTAGACTCCAAAATTACTCTTTTCTTTGAAAACTTCATTTTTCATGCAGTTAAGAACATATTACGGTACTACGTTTCCTCACCAAATCAAAATCCTAACCGGCGTTACACCGGCATATACGTTTCAAATGGTGGCACTAAAGCGATCACTCACACACGTGTTCTAAACGACATGTTCTACTCGTGGTTAAGGTACCTGCACAAAAACAATCAATAGTGATGCATACAAAGGTTTTCCATTTCAGGCAGGTCCATATCATAGAAAAAACATACGCCCCGTATCATTGCCATACGGGCCGTCCTTGAGTCAAGTCACGTCTCAAGGTACATGGTCGTGTTTTCACACCACACGACAGGGAACCCGAGTAGAGCGTGAACAGGTCGTCACGGTTGGGAATGTTATCAACCCAACGGATACCACCTACTGCTCATGACCGTTGAGGCACGCCGATGGCGAGTGCTGCGTATGGCCCTTTGAACATTGAACGTTCAAGAGTTGCATACTATCGTGTTGCTTACCACACGATGGGGTATTCTCACTTTTGCCTAAAGCACGCTGGAGATCAGCGTTTTCATATGCTCTCAGAACCATAGAGAGGTTCCGAGACTCATATTAACTACCGTGCCAAGCCACGGTATACCATTCCATACTATTACTCGTATGGCGAGTTACCGCAATTGATCCGCCTGCGGTGGCGTACCTTACCTCTTACCTGACGTAGGTGCGTCGTTACAGAATTGAAATACTGAATATTAACACACTGTTAGCTTGCCACCTTAAGTAACGATGCTACTAATAGTCCTTATGTGGGCATACTATACGTTCCTCACTCGTATACTTCTAGGTTTTTGAAAATAAGCTCTTTTCATGCGTGCTATTCCCAATGCGGCTCTGATACCACGCCTGTGGGGAACCCCTTCCGGGATCCACACTCCAGGATACACATTGGGTGGTGCCGTGCGATGCGGCACCCAACAGCATACACGAAAAGAACCATAAACGTACAAAGTCTTTTATTTATCAACATAGTGTCTTTTACAAAATAATGTACCACGAGGGTACACGCAGCGGAATATACATATACACTTACTCTCGGTCCTAACTAAGCAAAAGAGAAGACGTCCAGCCCGCGGACGCTTCTTACTAGCTTCCACAAAGATGAGTGCAGCGGCAGGGTTTCCGGTTAGTCTCTGATGGCTCACCGAACAACCATCTTCATAGCAAATTTTATAACCTGCAAAACACTAATAATGCAACCGTGAGCACGATGGCTCAGCAAGACTTAACCGACACTCCTAACATGGAACTCTACGTGCAGGTATTACTAACATAGGAAAGGTATGATGCAACAACGACACGCCTAAATGTTGATCCTTACTTTCATGTTTATAGCAGCAGATTATTATGCCTTAGGCAGCCCTCACATCAGAAGTCCACAATCAAACAAGAAACGCTTTCCTCCGATGTGGTGATGCCCAAAGAGGAAAATAAACTTAATGAGCTCTAAAACTACAGCATACATGGTTGGCAATACAATGAATTTAAGAACTTCACATCAGCAATGATTCATCACACATTATCTGGAATTTATTACTACGTCACAACTCAGTGAACAAGTAGTACTCATATAACCGCGAGGGACGGTGATTGCAATCAGGACACACCCGGAATACACGACACATACACCCGCCTCGAAAGACTCACGCGAGCTCTTTCTTACGTTGTATGCAGCAACCTTTCACCCGTCACTCCAATGCCGAACCACTTCCGCCGACCCATCAGAAGGGTCACTACACGGAACACGTCGAAGTTGCTCCGCTAGCGGGTTTACACCTCTGACACCAACCCCCAAAGGATGGCCGTATAAGTTTCGACACGAGAGTACCCGAGTTACATCGGTTTATCGGGTCCCATATATCCGACATGCATCCGGTACTGTTCAAACTTGCTCAGCAGGGCGGCATACGCATCGGTCCTTAACTGACACAAACAGAGCTACAGCCACACAGGCCCAACGTCCTGCTGCTCCTACTCTATGCTCGGTCTCATTTTCCATTCCAGAACTTTCATTTTCTAGAATCATACCCCGCTGTACCCACATCCTAAACTCGCGAGTAGCTTCCATCTACCCGACTTGTACCGGATCCTATACAACTTTAGCCTAGCAGAAACTACACGAAGGTAGCCTATTCTACCCTGTACTCCAAGGGTTTGTGGGTCATGCATTTGGAGTATCAATCACCTTGACCTAATGCACAATACATGCTATACCAATAGAATTGATACAAAGTAAAATATAACTAAAAGCTGTTAAATGCAAACCGGGGCTTGCCTTATGTTGCTGCAGGATTAGTTCTACTTTATAGTCATTATCTTGGTGATGATTAAACCTCAACTTGCTGCTCCGAGTCAAGTTTCTCGTCTACCTCCTTCGTCGTATTTCCTACCGACATGAAGATGCACAGTTTTATGTTGCAAGTAAAAACATTATAAAACAAAAGTGTTTTATGACTTAAGAAGAGTTCAGACTATCTAAGACTCGAGAATTTGGTTTGGCTATGTGCTGGAACAGAGAAAGGAACATTTTGAGTATTGGAGGTGTTTGGAACTAAAGTGCAAAGAACGATATAATGGACATAAGTAGGAAACTGGACGTAATTGGCAGAAAACTGGAGAAGATGATCTCAACTTGTTCTGAAATTTTTACAGTGGTCCATAGATCATACAGAGGTATGGCTTGCAAAATTTCAGACAAAGTTGATGGAAGATGTAGCCTAGGGAATTTTCTTACTATTTGGCTTCTCTGAAATCCTATGGCAATTATATTGTCTTGTCATGCTCCAAATTTGGTTTTTCAGAAACATGAGAGTCTCATGAGTCCATAGGACTTGGTTTCACCATTTTTGGAGCTTCCTACACATAGATATGAATTTTCCAAACTTGGTTAAAAGTCTGAAAATGTCTCTGTTCATTTTCCCATTTTTCAGAGACATAGAGGATTCAAACAACATTTGGCCAAGCAAATGGAGTCCAATGCCTCTGAAAATTTTACTGGCGTTCAAGGATAATTGGAAGAATGTACTGCCCAAATTTGGGAATTTTCCAAATAACCAAACTCCTGTAAAAATTCATACAAAATTTCCTTTAAATGAATTAATGAGCCAAATCCAGGAATTTTCATAAGTATTGGGCTGCACCCCTGGATAGTACTATTTGAGAGGAATCCAGCAAAATTTGTTTCACAATTTTTTGAAACTCCTACACAAAGTTATGGCTCTCCAAAGTTTGAACTGAAATGGGAAAATCTGGAAAATGTTTAAATGCTGACGGTGGGTCCCACTCGTCATCCCTAACCTCCAGCCACGCGCCAAAACAGAGCAGTGGCGGCTGCCTCCGGTGAGGTCGCCGGGAATGACCTTCCCGGCCACCTCCAGACCCACTGCTGGCCGCCCCCCCATTTTTCACCATGCTGAACTCATTGGTGAGGTCACCGGTGGCTAAAACTCGCCGGAAAGCAGTGCGCACCGGCCACAGCTAACCCTTGGGCTCCGGCGAGGTCGTGCGCGGTGATTTCTCCACCAAATGATCGGTTCTTGAGCTCTAAAGCACCAGGGAATCATGGAGAAGACCGACATGAGGTCTAAACAGGCCGGGGAGAGCTCCAAACCTATCGGCACCGAGCACCCGACATGGTTCAGTGGTATACCCTCAAAAAGAACTCGAATTCCTCGCTCCACACTCAATTTCTTGGTCTAAAATCGATGGAGGAGGTGTGCTAGGCAGTTAAGAACTTGTTTGCGGAGTTTGAAACACAACCAACACGAATTGAGGATGAATTTTGCAATTCCTTACCTCAAGGTCAGTTTCGGCCGTCCAGGAGAAAAACTTGAAATTCTCCCTCTGTGATCAATGGATTGGGCTGAGTTTTGGAGGTGAGAAACTAGGCTTGTAGGTGCACCTATGGGGTGGCTTGCTTGGGCTTGATCACCCCTGGTTTGGGCTGGCCACGACGACCAGTTCGGTTTTTCAGCTTTTACCCGAGAGCTGCAGAACTTTTGCTGATTTCCGGTGCTAAGGAGCTCGGGGCCGTGGGGAAAAGTTGCTGGCCGGCTATAGCACCCTTGGGTGCAGCTCTTTTCTGTTGGGGGCTCGAGCAATCAGTGCTCAGGTTGCTGTGGTTTGATCGGAGAAACTGATCGGGAGAAGAACAGCGCGTGGCGCTATTTGCTTCGGTTCTGAGCCAGGCTGTGGAGGGGATGGCTCACGTGGGGAGGCAAAGAGCTGAAGACTTCCCTCGGCGTCCTCAGCCACAGAGCAGGAGCTGGCGCTCAGCAACGTCGGTTTGCCTCCGGTGAGCAGGAGGTGGCGCTCTCCCGTGAACTGAGTCGGTTCGCTCCCTCTACCGTATGACATGTGGGGTCCACCTCTCCCTCTTATCCCCAAATCCTTTTCAAAATAGCAAACGAGCTCCAAATTTGATAAAATTTGGAGGACAGGCCAAAAGAAATATGAGGAACACAATGGTGCACTCAAATTAGAATTTCGATGAAGTTGGAATTTGAAACTGAGATTTAAATTTAAATTCAAATTTTCTCCTGTTTAAATTCCAACAAATAGGAAATCCTTTTCAAATGCTCTGAAAATTTTCCGGGCTATTATTGGATGTGTGGAGAACCAAATGATAGTTTTAGATCTCCGTGTTCGGGAATTTTTGCAAGTTCAAGTTTAGACTTGGAGCTCACACCTTTAAATTCAAAAGTTTAAATTCCCTCTCGTTTTCTCGGTGTGACTTGTAGCTCCACTTGCTTGAGTTTTGGGATTTCACATTCTGCCTATCATCCCCAAACTGACGGGCAGACGGAAAGAACCAATCAGATCCTTGAGGATATGCTGAGAGCGTGTGCACTCAAAAACAATTGGAGTTGGGATAAGAACTTACCGTATGCGGAGTTCTCCTATAACAACAGCTATCAGGCTAGTATGAAGATGTCACCGTTTGAAGCTTTGTATGGGAGGAAGGGCAGAACCCCCCTATTTTGGAACCAAACAGGAGAAAATAAAGTGTTTGGGCCCGAGGTACTACAAGAAGCCGAGGCAAAAGGGAGGGAAATCCGCAACAACTTGAGGATAGCACAAACACAACAAAAGAGCTATGCCGATGTACAGAGAAGAGAGCTCATTTTCAACGTGGCGGACTATGTCTACCTCAAGGTGTCCCCTATTCGAGGACTTCATCGGTTCAAGGTGAAAGGGAAGTTATCACCTCGATACATCGGACCCTTTCAAGTCCTGGAGAGGAAAGGTGAAGTGGCATATCAACTAGAATTACTGGCTCGCCTATCGGATGTACACGATGTATTCCATGTGTCACAGCTCAAGAAATGTGTGAGGGCGCCTGAAGAGATGTTACCCATGAACGAGGTTGACGTAGCCGAGGATCTGTCGTATGCCGAGCAACCGTTCAAGATTTTGGAGACAATGGAACGCCTCACAAGGAATAAAAGAATCCGGATGTGCAAGGTGCAGTGGAAGCATCACTCGGAAGAGGAAGCCACATGGGAGCGAGAAGACGAGCTTAAGGCACAGTTTCCGGAATTGTTTTCCTAGAACCACCAATCTCGAGGACGAGATTTCTTTTAAGGGGGGTAGAGCTGTAACACCCCTAAAACTTGTTAAGAGGGGAATTTAAAAATTTTTGGACGTATTGCATGTGGTGCAGAAATTCAAATTCAAATTGGAATTCAAATTCAACTCAAAACAGAAAAGAAAACGAAAAAGAAAAAAAACAAAACCCCGGCCAGTGGGCCGAAACCCACCAGCCGGCCCACCCGCCCCCGCACCAGCCCGCAGCCGCGGGCTCCCCTCTCTCTCTCACTGACACGCGGGGCCCGCGTGTCATCCCTCACCTCCCGCTCGCGCCAACTACCCGGACTCCTCCGCGCGCGGCCGATCGCAACTAACCCGGAAAACCGCGCTTTCTCAGCCGAATTCTGGTCCCGGACGACTCCAACTCGATCACAACCGACACGCCACCCTCCCCCGTCTATATAAACGCCGGCATCGTCCCGTTTTCCCCCACGATCGGCTGTTTTTCATCCCGGTGAGAACCGAAGCTCCGATCACCGTTTTCTCTCGATCCCTGCTCGGATTTTCCGATCTAACGCGCCGATCGTGTTCCACCGCCTCCGGGGAATCACACGGGTGCAGAAAACTCGGTGGTTTGCGCTCTAGGCACAGCTCCGACGAGCACCGCAGCAGTTCCACCTCGGACCTCGACGCCGACCATCTTCCAGGACCTCCGAGCTCAAGAAAAACCCCGAGGTGAGATCCCCGACCTCACCTCTACCGATCTATGCCATGAAATCCCAGTTTTAGGAGGTATAGACGAAGATCCGAAGTTCTCCGGTGAGATCGCCGCCTCCCGCCGCCGCGTGCCGCCCGCGCTCGGTCAGAGCGACGTGGCCGCTTATGCGCCGTCTATTTTAAATCGCACGGTGGAATTAAAACCCGCGCGTACCAGTTCGGCGATCTAATCTGAGCCGTCTGTTTTAAATCGGACGGTCCACATCAGCCCCACATTATAAAGGTCGGGATTCTTACGCGCTACCCCCTGGGGATCTCGGAAAATATGAGCTAGCCCCGGAAACTTCTGATCTAGCCCCTGGAACTTCAGAAATTCATGTAAATTCATTTAAAAATCAGTTTTAGCCCCTGGACTTAATAAAAATTAGGAAAACCCCTCTGTTATGTGTAGCTAGACCCCTGGAAATTTATGAAATAATATAATAGACCCTGTAGCGGGGAGAGTTTACCTTTTTAACCCTATATGATATTAAATTTAGGAATTTGAATATGTGATTAGGATTTAAAATTTAAAAGGTGAGACAAACACATTGGAAATTCAAATTTAAACTCTCCTAGCACTAGGAAAACTTTAGAATGAGTTAAAAGTAGATTTTAAGCTGAAATGAATCTGTTTAATTGATTGTTCACATTTATTTGTTATAGGGACACAATCTTAGGTTAGGAAATAATTCTGAAAATTAGTAAAATAAATTTAAATTAGTTCACATCAGAGGAGAAGTTCCAAAATATATTATTTAATATTTTAGATCAGAACCTATTCTGTTTAGATGATATGCCCTACTATTTAATATTAAAACTCACTTTTAGGCATAGAAAATAAATCTGGAAAATATAGGAAAATAGGTATGCATAACTAGAAAATGATAAATGAAGTCTCCAAATCCAAAGACTTCAGTTTAGGATTTGGTAGAAGATATAAAACCCCTTTGGAGTAGGAAAATACCCTCCATGCAAACTTGGTAGTTGAGAAGTATATAAATTAAATATAAAGAATTTATTCAAATTGAAAATTCATATATAGTGTGCAAACAGAAATCTGAATACAAAAGTTAGAAGTCATATACATATGATTAAAAGTGCATGTAGGCTAATAATCAACACATCTAGAGTAACCACAACACATAGAAATGTGAATGACTATCATATGTATGTATGTGTGGGTTGTATGAAGTGAAATTGTGAACTATGTCTTATGGATTGTTGTTTTCTTTTGCTATGTGTGTTGGCATGAGTAGAACCTACCCCAGAGCAAGTTCTCCCCTTCCAAGATCAGGACTATCCATTCCCAGAGCAGCAGGAAGAAGGCAAGTGTCCTTGACCACTTTGATCCTATACTATGTGTAGATAGAATTATTTGCATTGTCAACTGAAATATGAAACCCATGTTAGGAAGTTTCCCTAGAATTGCATTACCTTGTTTCCTTGTAGCTTGGGTTGGGATTTATTTTATCATGTCACTTATTTATATGCTTTTGCTTAGCCATGCTTAGAATGGGATAATTGGGATATGATATCATCAATTTATTTACCTTATTCTTGAATGAGACATTATGAGTTATGTAGAGGTAGGGATTGAGGCAAGTTGGATGATTTGGTTGGTGCTGGGTGCACGAGACTCAGGTTTGTATTTAGTACTTGCCTAGATCCTAAGGACCGGTTCATAGAGCATGTAACCTGGCTACCGTGCCAACCACATGCTGAGATGGGGTAGCTTTGCCAATTAATTAGGTGTATCCCCGGCGTAGTATGGGTGTGTTGGATGGTGCAGGGAATAGGTGTCAGCTGGACTACCATATGAACCGCAAGGCTCAAGAGGGGGCCACTGCAGCGGGGTTGGAGCCTCTTGTATGCTGTTAGGGGTGAAACCTCAGTGGGCCCACGCTCGTCGGGAATCCCTTTGTAAAGGCTTCGTAGTGATCTCCTGGCTACACACCTGGGAAGTGTGAATGTGGTTCGTGGCCACTGGCATAATGGAGGTTCTTTTAGTCCACCCGACAACGGGGGGTGAAATCACTACATGTGGGTACAGTGGTGCAAACTTTGCAGAGTCAAAATTGTCATGACAGTCGTGCTCACGGTCAAGAGTGGCTTGGACTTATTCATGATTAGAGGATTGATGGCTTTGGAAGTTAAGGATGTTAAGCGGGGAGCTTAACATTGGTATTGATGTTATGGTTAATTGATTATGATGATGGGTTGGGAGATCGAGACCATTTCACCTGTGTAGTAATGTAGGTGCTTAATAAGCTAAGGTGGATGCAATAATTGCGTAGTGCTTTAACCATGAGTTCAACCTCTCCTTGTTCTAGCCATGCATGACATAACTTTTCCACACTTGCTGAGTACCAACGGTACTCAACCTTGCATATTTGTTGGTTTAAATTGCTGCTCAGGTCAAGGGGATGAGGTGCTGTTTAATGATCAAGACTTCGGACCCGAAGAAGGATTCTAGGTTCATGGAGTCCCCCGGGCAACGCCTGTGACGGAGCCCACAAGAATAATATTCCGCTGCTATTTTATTTACTTGTGATGAACTTATTATCGTTTATCGAGACATATGCTATGTTAGACTTATTTATATTCTGTAACACCCCAAAATCTTGTTAAGACCCAAAATCATGTTAAGAGGGGAATTTAAAAATTTTTGGACGTGTTGCATGTTTTGCAACAATTTAAATTCAAACTGGAATTCAAATTAAACTCAAAACAGAAAAGAAATAGAAAAAGAAAAAAGAAAACAGAAAAAAACCGGCCAGTGGGCCGAAACCCACCAGCCGGCCCACCCTGCCGCCGCCAGCCCGCAGCCGCGCGCCCGCGCTCTGTCTCTCAGACAGGTGGGACCCACCTGTCATCCCTAACCCCCGATCGACTGAAACTCGGACTGTTCACCCGCGCGCGCGCGATCGCAACCGACCGGATTTCCGGCCGAATTCTGGTTCCGGAGGACTCCCACTCGATCTAAACAAACCCACCACCCTCCCCCGTCTATAAAAACCCCGGCCTTGTCCCGTTTCTCCCACACGATCCACCGATTTTCTCTCCGGTGAGAACCCGAGTTTCTCCGGCGAATTCTGGCCGATCTAAGCTCGGAAATTCTGATCTAACTCGCTGGACTTGATCCATCGCCTCCGGGGAACCTTGCAGGTGCAGAAAACTCGGTAACTTGCGGTTCAAACACAGCGCCGATGAGCTTCGCCGTGGTTTCACTTCGGACCTCGTCGCCGGTCGCTTTCCAGGACCTCCGAGCTCAAGAAAACCCCCGAGGTGAGATCCCCGACCTCTCCTCCACCGATCTATGCCATAAAATCACAGTTCTAGGAAGAATTCTCGAAGATCCGAAAGTCTCCGGCGAGATCGCCGCTTCCCGCCGCCGTGCGCCGCTGGACAGCGCCGCCCGCGCTCGATCAGAGCGACGTGGCCGCGTGTGCGCCGTTTATTTTAAATCGCACGGTAGAGTTTAAATCCCCGCGTACCGGTTCGATGTTATAATCTCAGCCGTCAGTTTAAAATCGGACGGTCCACATCAGCCCCGCATTATAAAGACTGGAAATCTTACGTGCTACCCCCTGGGGTTCTCGGGAAATAAGAGCTAGCCCCGGAAACTTCTGATCTAGCCCCTGGAACTTTAGAAAATCATGTAAATTCATTTAAAAATCAGTTTTAGCCCCTGGACTTAATAAAAATTAGGAAAAACTCCTCTGTTATGAGTAGCTAGACCCCTGAAAATTGTTAAAATAATATTATAGACCCTGTAGTGGGGTAAGTTTAACTTTTTAGCCCTGTTTGATATTTAATTTAGGAAATTGAATATGTGGCTAGTATTTAAAATTTAAAAAGTGAAACAAAACATATTGTCAAAATTAAATTAAAAACTTTCTCAGTACTTAGAAAACTTTGGAGTGAGATAAAAATATATTTTGGGCTGAAATGAATCTGTTTCATTTATTATTCACATTTATTAGTATAGGGACACATTATTAAGTAAAGAATAGTTCTGAAAATAGTGAAATAAATTGTAAAATAGTTTACATCAGAGGAAAAGGTCAAAAATATATTAGTAAATATTTTAGATCACAACCTATTCTGTTTAGATGATGTGTCTTGTTATTTTCATAATAAAGTTCACAATTAGGCATAGGAAATAAATCTGAAAATATAGCAACTAGTAAATGATAAATGAAGTTTCTAAAATCCAAAGAATTCAGTTTAGGGTTGGTAGAAATTATGAAGACACATATGGAGAAGGAAAATACCTTTCATGCATACTTTGTAGCTAAAAGGTGTAGTAATTGAATATAAGGAATTTATTTAAATTGGAAACTCATATATATAGTATGCAAGTATAAATGTGAACACAAAAGTAGGAATCATATACACATGATTAAAAGTGCATGCAAGCCACAAATCAACACACATAGAGTAACCACAACACATATAACGGTGAATGACTTTCATAAATATGAATGTGTGGTTTGTATGAAGTGGAAGTGTGAACTATGTCTTATGGATTGTTGTTTTTCTTTTGCTATGTGTGATGGTATGATGTAGAACCTGCTCAAGAGCAAGTTATTCCTTTCCAAGATCAGGACTACCCATTTCAAGAGCAGCAGGAAGGAGGCAAGTGTCCTTGACCACTTTGATCCTATGCTAGGATGTGTAGCTAGAATTATTTGCATTGTCAAGTTAAATATGAAACCCAAGCTAGGAAGTTTCCCTAGAATTGCATCACCTTGTTTCCTTGTAGCTTGGGTTGGGATTTATTTTATCATGTCATTTATTATTATGCATATGCTTAGCCATGCTTAGAATGGGATATTTGGGATTTGAGATCATCAATTTATATTATCATACTCAAGGCAAGTTGGATGTTTTGGTTGGTGCTAGGTGCACGAGACTCGGGTTTGTGTTTAGTACTTGCCTGGATCCTAAGGACCGGTTCATGGAGCATGTAACCTGGCTTTACAGTGCCAACCACATGCTGAGATGGGGCAGCTTGGCCAATTAATTAGGTGTATCCTCGGCGTAGTATGGGTGTGTTGGATGGTGCGGGGAGTAGGTGTCAGCTGGACTACCATATGAACCGCAAGGCTCAAACGGGGGGCCACTGCAGCGGGGTTGGAGCCTCTTGTATGCTGTTAGGGGTGAAACCTCAGTGGGCCCACGCTCGTCGGGAATCCCTTTGTAAAGGCTTCGTAGTGATCTCCTGGCTACACACTTGGGAAGTGTGAATGTGGTTCGTAGCCACTGGCATAATGGAGGTTCTTTTAGTCCACCCGGCAACGGGGGATGAAATCACTACATGTGGGTACAGTGGTACAAACTCTGCAGAGTCAAAACTGTCATGACAGCCGTGCTCACGGTCAAGAGCGGCTTGGACTTATTCATGATTAGAGGATTGATGGTTTTGGAAGTTGTGGATGTTAAGCGGGGAGCTTAACATTGGAAATGATGATATGGTTATTTGATTATGATGATGGGATGGGAGATTGGGACCATTTCACCTATGTAGTAATGTAGGTGCTTAATAAGCTAAGGTAATAGATATTAATGGCATAGTGCTTTAACCATGAGTTCAACCTTCCCTTGTTCTAGCCATGCATGACATAACTTTCCCACACTTGCTGAGTACCATCGGTACTCAACCTTGCATATTTGTTGGTTTATATTGCTGCTCAGGTCAAGATAATGAGCTGGTCTATAATGATCAAGACTTTGGACCCGAAGAAGGTTTCTAGGTTCATGGAGACCCCGGGCAATGCCTGTGATGGAGCCTACGAGAATAATTATTCCGCTGCTAGTTTATTTACTTGTGATGAACTTATTATTGTCCATCGAGACATTTTCTATGTAAGACTTATTTATATTCGACACTTGGCTTGTAATAAATAATGCTTCACTATTTGTCATCACATGTATGAGAAAATGATCCTGGCATACATGTGATATTCACTTGGTTGTTCTTCGGAAAAACCGGGTGTGACAGAAGTGGTATCAGAGCCAAGGTTACCCGTAGGAACGTGGACCTAGGTAGAAATGGACGTATTTAAGGGCCTTATTTTCTTAAAAACTATTTTTACAAGGTGTGTGTTGAAAAGTGTTATTTAATGAGTCACTTTCTTCATCTTACCCCAATTTTCATTCAAAATAGGATTTTTGTTTAAAAGTTTATCTAACCTAAGTTTAAATGCTTTTTGTTTTAGATGATTCGCACCGCTCGCAAGTCCACAGGAGGGAGAGTTCCCGTAGTTACCCTTGCCCAAAGAGAGGAGAGTCGTCCGGTGACGTACCTTTCCTACGGATTGGCAGTAGGAAGCTTATTGCGCCGTCTTCGACGTATGCTCGAAGCCGCCGGCAATATGGGCAAGCTAATCATCCACTATAACTCCACCAGGACCATCCGTGAGAAGAGGGAAGAATGGAGTTCAGAGATGAGGATTATACACGAAAATCAGCTGCTTAAGATCCACCGCTCTCCAGCCTGTAGAGCGACACAGGTCGATGTGGAGAAGGATGTCACCTGGGAGGCCATTACCTGCCAGAGTCACATCTATCGTCGCCACCTGGACAGGACTGAGTACATGTATGTCCTCCAGCGTGAGAGTGGTACCACGGAGTACAAGTACCCGCCAGTGCAGCAGGGGACTTCCCATGAGCACATGGACTTGTGCTTGGAGGATGCTGCTATGCTCAGCACTCGACTGCAGGAGTGTCAGCAGGAGCTTCAGGAAGTTCGTGACACCCTGAAGGAAACCGAGGCGTTGCTTCGAGCCTGCTTGAGGGCGAGAGAAAGAGGAGATGGGAATGAACTGTGTGTCACCGTGAATGATACACGGACTCCTGACTCCCCAGATCGCCGAGCGATCAGGCGTCATCGCACTTCTCCACCAGCAGCCTCCCCACCCAAAGCAAAGTCAGAAGGCAGCCGAAATGATGAGGAAGATCCCGAGGAGCCAGCTCAAGAAAACGAGTAGTGTAGAGTCTTTCCCTTAGTTAGCAAGATGTCGAATAGTCGAGTCGTTACGTTAAGTTAATGGTGTGTTAATGCTTGGTGTGTGACGTGAGTTGTGGAAACCATGAGCAATTGTCCACAGCCTCGTCTTTAGATTGTTTTGCTTTGGTGAGTGAACCCACATGAAATAATATTGCATCTATTGTTGTGTGAGAAATAAACCCTCAGAAAAGTATAACAAAGCCTCAACACTTCAAAAGTACAAACAAATGAAAGTAGTAAGATGATACTAAATGCTTTCAAATTAACATTGGTTGATTCTGCCAGATGGCCGGAAGAGGAAAAGGACGTGCTGCCAACCCCGCCAACTACAACGATGAGGCATGCAACCCTCATCTTTCTGGAGGCCAGGACCGGGGTGGTCGCCGTGAAGGAGTTGATCCCCTCCATCAAATGCTGGAGAATCAGAATCAGCTCATCCAGAACTTGACTCAAGTGGTGGCCAACTTGCATCAAGTTCCACCTCCACAAGCTGCACCACGCCAACCAAGGTTGAGTGAGTTTCTAGAAACTCAACCTCCGAAGTTTGCAAGTGCTGCTGAACCTATGGAGGCAGATGATTGGCTAAAGACCATTGAAAGCAAGATGAGGATCATACAGTGCCAAGGGTATGAGAGGGTGCTGTTTGCCTCTCATCAGTTGCATGGACCTGCTGCTGATTGGTGGACCGCCTACGTGGCCGCCCATCATGACCCTAAGAACATCACTTGGGAAGAGTTCAAGCGTAGCTTCCGCAACCATTACATCCCAAGAGGTGAACTCAAAAACAAGAGGAAGGAGTTCTTGGGACTGCAGCAGGGAAACATGACGGTGAGGGAATACCTCACTAAATTTACTCAACTATCCCGCTATGCCCCACGGGACATAGAGACTGATGAGCAGAAACAAGATTGTTTCGTGGAGGGACTTACCGCAGAGATGCAGTGTGCAATGTCCTCAAATGAGTATGAAAGCTTCCAAAAGATGGTGGACAGAGCATTTGTGGTAGAAAGGAAGCTAAAGGCCTTGGAAAATGAGAACAAGAGGAAGGCCGGGTGGTCACACCAAGCCTCAGGGAGCAACACTCGCCCACGTCTGATGCAGCAACATGCAGGGCAGACGAACCGTGCTGCGGTACCCTACTCAGCACCAAGAGGGTACAACCCGAACTACAGGCCTCCCGCAGCACCAGCACAGCCACAACGTCAGTTTGTACAGCAGCCTCGCCCCGCATATCCACCTCGACCAGAAGTGCAAGGACCTCCAAACCAACCCCAAGACACTAAAGGCCAAGCACCTAAGGTTGGGGTGCAATGCTTTAGCTGTGGTGAAGTGGGGCACTACGCCCATAAGTGCCCAAAGAAGAAGCCCACGCAGCCACAACAGCAGAATGTAATGAGAGGACGGGTGAACCACGTCACTATGGAGGAAGCACAAGAGGCACCCGACGTGGTAGTTGGTAAGTTTCCTGCCAATTTACACATTGCAACCCTGCTGCTTGATTCTGGTGCTACCCACTCGTTCATTGCTCAAGGGTTTGCTAAGAAGCATGACCTAGCAACCACACAAATGAACCATATGCTAGCCGTAAACTCTCCGGGTGGAGAAATAAGGACAAGACAAGTGTGTCCCAAGGTGAACCTAGACATTAATGGGGTAGTATTTACAGCTAACCTCATAGTGATAGATTCACAAGGGATAGATATTATCTTGGGTATGGATTGGTTGACAAAACAAAAAGGAATCATCCATTGTTCGACCAGAACGGTAGAACTAACTCACCCTAGTGGCACAAGAGTAAAGTTCATAACAATACACGAGCCTAGAAGGGACATTAAATTAAATCAAGTTGAGGTGAAAGTTGAGGAAATCAGGACCATTAGGGAATATCCAGATGTTTTTCCGGAGGAGTTGCCAGGTATGCCTCCCGATCGTGAAGTGGAATTTGCAATTGAGCTAGTGCCTGGAACAGCCCCGATATACAAGAGACCTTATCGGATGGACTCCAAGCAGCTAGAAGAACTCAAGGATCATTTGAGAGAATTGACGGAGAAGGGGTATATTCGCCCTAGTTCCTCACCATGGGGAGCTCCGGTGATATTTGTGCCCAAAAAGGACAGAACCCAAAGGTTATGCGTGGATTACCGTGCCTTGAATGAGGTGACCATCAAGAACAAGTACCCATTACCCCGCATTGAAGACTTGTTTGATCAGTTGAGGGGAGCTTGTGTGTTCTCGAAAATTGATCTCAGGTCGGGATACCACCAACTCAAGATAAGGCAATCTGATATTCCCAAGACAGCTTTCGTATCTCGGTACGGACTGTATGAATACACTGTCATGCCTTTCGGGCTAACTAATGCCCCGACATACTTCATGTATCTCATGAACAAGGTATTCATGGAATATCTGGACAAATTTGTGGTGGTTTTCATAGATGACATTCTCGTCTTCTCCAAAGATGAAGAAGAACATGAGAAACATCTAAGGTTGGTGTTGCAGAGGCTGAGAGAACACCAACTATATGCCAAGTTGAGCAAGTGCGAGTTTTGGCCGAAGAGAGTTCCCTTCTTAGGACATATAATCTCAGAGGGAGGAATCTCCGTAGATCCCGCCAAGATTGAGGATATACAGAAGTGGAAGACCCCTAAGAATGTCGGGGACGTTCGAAGCTTCTTGGGATTGGCTGGATACTATCGATGGTTTATTGAGGGATTCTCCAAGATCTCGAGACCCCTCACCAAACTGTTGGGGAAGGGAATCACATTCACATGGACGCCACAGTGCGAGACGAGTTTTCAGGAGCTAAAGAAAAGATTGACAACAGCCCCAGTGTTGGTTATTCCAGATATGCAGAAGAATTTCACGGTGTACTACGATGCCTCTGGAAACGGGTTGGGATGTGTTCTCATGCAAGAAGGGCATGTCGTGGCATATGCATCCCGGCAGCTTCGGAAGCACGAGAAAAACTATCCTACACATGACCTAGAACTAGCCGCAGTGGTACACGCGTTGAAAATTTGGCGACACTATTCGATGGGGAAGAGGACGGAGATATATACGGATCATAAGAGTTTGAAGTACATTTTCACACAGCCAGATCTCAATCTCAGACAAAGGAGATGGTTAGAGCTAATTAATGACTTTGATGTGGGCATCAACTATCATCCTGGGAAAGCAAACGTCGTGGCCGATGCGTTAAGTCGAAAAGAGCAGGTCAATAAGTTGAGCTTGAAGGACATGCCTGCAGAATTGAAGGACGAGGTTATAAGGCTCAATCTATGCCTGGTAAATAGTGGTGAAGCCATCGCCATGGAAGTGGACTCCACACTAGAGCGAGATATCCGCGAGGGTCAAAAGAACGACGAGAAGATACAAGAAATCAGGCAACTCATCAAGGAAAATAAAGCTCCTGGTTTCAGAGAGGATGAACAAGGAACGGTGTGGCACGGGAAAAGAATCTGTGTGCCAGAAGTAAAGGAGATCCGTGAATTGATTTTGAAGGAGGCTCATGATTCTGACTATTCCATTCATCCTGGGAGTACGAAGATGTACCAGGACCTCAAGAGCAGGTATTGGTGGTATGGCATGAAACGAGATGTCGCGGAACATGTTGCCCTAGGTGACACATGTCAGTTGGTGAAAGCAGAACATCAACGACCCGCGGGGTTATTGCAACCACTCAAAGTGCCTGAATGGAAATGGGAAGAAATCAGTATGGATTTCATAGTGGGACTGCCTAGGACCCAATCAGGATATGATTCGATATGGGTCATCATCGACAGGCTAACCAAGGTAGCTCATTTCATCCCCGTGAAAGAAAGCTACAACGGATCCAAATTGGCAGAATTGTACATGTCAAGGATCGTGTGTTACCATGGAGTGCCAAAGAAGATTGTGTCGGATCGAGGGACACAGTTCACCTCCAGGTTCTAGCAGAAGTTGCATGAAACCATGGGAACCCATCTGAATTTCCGCTCTGCCTATCATCCCCAAACTGATGGGCAGACGGAAAGAACCAATCAGATTCTTGAAGATATGCTGAGAGCGTGTGCACTCAAAAACAATCGGAGTTGGGATAAGAACTTACCGTATGCGGAGTTTTCCTATAACAACAGCTATCAAGCTAGTATGAAGATGTCACCGTTCGAAGCTTTGTACGGGAGGAAGTGCAGAACTCCCCTATTTTGGAACCAAACGGGGGAAAGTAAAGTGTTTGGTCCTGAAGTACTACAAGAAGCTGAGGCGAAGGTGAGGGAAATTCGCAACAATTTGAGGATAGCACAGACACGCCAAAAGAGCTATGCCGATGTACGAAGAAGAGAGCTCGTTTTCAACGTGGGAGACTATGTCTATCTCAAGGTGTCCCCTATCCGATGGCTTCGTCGGTTCAAGGTGAAAGGGAAGTTGTCACCTCGATACATCAGACCCTTTCAAGTTCTGGAGAGGAAAGGCGAAGTGGCGTATCAACTGGAATTGCCGGCTCGCCTATCGGATGCGCATGATGTATTCCATGTGTCACAACTCAAGAAATGCCTGAGGACGCCTGAAGAGGTGTTACCCATGAATGAAGTGGACGTAGCTGAGGATTTGTCTTATGCCGAGCGACCATATAAGATTTTGGAGACAATGGAACGCCTCACCAGAAATAAAAGAATCCGGATGTGCAAGGTGCAGTGGAGGCATCACTCAGAAGAGGAAGCCACCTGGGAGCGGGAAGATGAGCTCAAGGCACAATTTCCGGAATTGTTTTCTTAGAACCACCAATCTCGAGGACGAGATTTCTTTTAAGGGGGGTAGAGCTGTAACACCCCAAAATCTTGTTAAGACCCAAAATCATGTTAAGAGGGGAATTTAAAAATTTTTGGACGTGTTGCATGTTTTGCAACAATTTAAATTCAAACTGGAATTCAAATTAAACTCAAAACAGAAAAGAAATAGAAAAAGAAAAAGGAAAACAGATAAAAACCGGCCAGTGGGCCGAAACCCACCAGCCGGCCCACCCTGCCCCCGCGCCAGCCCGCAGCCGCGCGCCCGCGCTCTCTCTCTCAGACAGGTGGGACCCACCTATCATCCCTAACCCCCGATCGTCCGAAACTCGGACTGTTCACCCGTGCGCGCGCGATCGCAACCGACCGGATTTCCGGCCGAATTCTGGTTCCGGAGGACTCTCACTCGATCTAAACAAACCCACCGCCCTCCCCCGTCTATAAAAACCCCAGCCTTGTCCCGTTTTTCCCACGCGATCCGCCGATTTTCTCTCCAGTGAGAACCCGAGTTTCTCCGGCGAATTCTGGACGATCTAAGCTCGGAAATTCCGATCTAACTCGCTGGACTTGATCCACCGCCTCCGGGGAACCTTGCAGGTGCAGAAAACTCGGTAACTTGCGGTTCAAACACAGCGCCGACGAGCTTCGCCATGGTTTCACATCGGACCTCGTCGCCGGTCGCTTTCCAGGACCTCCGAGCTCAAGAAAACCCCCGAGGTGAGATCCCCGGCCTCTCCACCACCGATCTATGCCATAAAATCACAGTTCTAGGAAGAATTCTCGAAGACCCGAAAGTCTCCGGCGAGATCGCCGCTTCCCGCCGCCGTGCGCCGCCGGACAGCGCCGCCCGCGCTCAATCAGAGCGACGTGGCCGCGTGTGCGCCGTTTATTTTAAATCGCACGGTAGAGTTTAAATCCCCGCGTACCGGTTCGATGTTATAATCTCAGCCGTCGGTTTAAAATCAGACGGTCCACGTCAGCCCCGCGTTATAAAGACTGTAAATCTTACGTGCTACCCCCTGGGGTTTTCGAGAAATAAGAGCTAGCCCCGGAAACTTCTGATCTAGCTCCTGGAACTTCAGAAACTCATGTAAATTCATTTAAAAATCAGTTTTAGCCCCTGGACATAATAAAAATTAGGAAAAACTCCTCTGTTATGAGTAGCTAGACCCCTGAAAATTGTTAAAATAATATTATAGACCCTGTAGTGGGGTGAGTTTACCTTCTTAGCCCTGTTTGATATTTAATTTAGGAAATTGAATATGTGGCTAGTATTTAAAATTTAAAAAGTGAAACAAAACATATTGTCAAAATTAAATTAAAAACTTTCTCAGTACTTAGAAAACTTTGGAGTGAGATAAAAATATATTTTGGGCTGAAATGAATCTGTTTCATTTATTATTCACATTTATTAGTATAGGGACACATTTTTAAGTAAAGAATAGTTCTGAAAATAGTGAAAATAATTGTAAAATAGTTTACATCAGAGGAAAAGGTCAAAAATATATTAGTAAATATTTTAGATCAGAACCTATTCTGTTTAGATGATGTTTCTTGTTATTTTCATAATAAAGTTCACAATTAGGCATAGGAAATAAATCTGAAAATATAGCAACTAGTAAATGATAAATGAAGTTTCTAAAATCCAAAGAATTCAGTTTAGGGTTGGTAGAAATTATGAAGACACATATGGAGAAGGAAAATACCTTTCATGCATACTTTGTAGCTAAAAGGTGTAGTAATTGAATATAAGGAATTTATTTAAATTGGAAACTCATAGATATAATATGCAAGTATAAATGTGAACACAAAAGTAGGAATCATATACACATGATTAAAAGTGCATGCAAGCCACAAATCAACACACATAGAGTAACCACAACACATATAATGGTGAATGACTTTCATAAATATGAATGTGTGGTTTGTATGAAGTGGAAGTGTGAACTATATCTTATGGATTGTTGTTTTTCTTTTGCTATGTGTGATGGTATGATGTAGAACCTGCTCAAGAGCAAGTTATTCCTTTCCAAGATCAGGACTACCCATTTCAAGAGCAGCAGGAAGGAGGCAAGTGTCCTTGACCACTTTGATCCTATGCTAGGATGTGTAGCTAGAATTATTTGCATTGTCAAGTTAAATATGAAACCCATGCTAGGAAGTTTCCCTAGAATTGCATCACCTTGTTTCCTTGTAGCTTGGGTTGGGATTTATTTTATCATGTCATTTATTATTATGCATATGCTTAGCCATGCTTAGAATGGGATATTTGGGATATGAGATCATCAGTTTTTATTACCATACTCTTGAATGAGATATTGTGAGTTATGTAGAGGTAGGGATCAAGGCAAGTTGGATGTTTTGGTTGGTGCTGGGTGCACGAGACTCGGGTTTGTGTTTAGTACTTGCCTAGATCCTAAGGACCGGTTCATGGAGCATGTAACATGGCTTTACAGTGCCAACCACATGCTGAGATGGGGCAGCTTGGCCAATTAATTAGGTGTATCCCCGGCGTAGTATGGGTGTGTTGGATGGTGCGGGCAGTAGGTGTCAGCTGGACTACCATATGAACCGCAAGGCTCAAGAGGGGGCCACTGCAGTGGGGTTGGAGCCTCTTGTATGCTGTTAGGGGTGAAACCTTAGTGGGCCCACGCTCGTCGGGAATCCCTTTGTAAAGGCTTCGTAGTGATCTCCTGGCTACACACTTGGGAAGTGTGAATGTGGTTCGTAGCCACTGGCATAATGGAGGTTCTTTTAGTCCACCCGACAACGGGGGATGAAATCACTACATGTGGGTACAGTGGTACAAACTCTGCAGAGTCAAAACTGTCATGACAGCCGTGCTCACGGTCAAGAGCGGCTTGGACTTATTCATGATTAGAGGATTGATGGTTTTGGAAGTTGTGGATGTTAAGCGGGGAGCTTAACATTGGAAATGATGATATGGTTATTCGATTATGATGATGGGATGGGAGATTGGGACCATTTCAACTATGTAGTAATGTAGGTGCTTAATAAGCTAAGGTAATAGGTATTAATGGCATAGTGCTTTAACCATGAGTTCAACCTTCCCTTGTTCTAGCCATGCATGACATAACTTTCCCACACTTGCTGAGTACCATCGGTACTCAAACTTGCATATTTGTTGGTTTATATTGCTGCTCAGGTCAAGATAATGAGGTGGTGTATAATGATCAAGACTTTGGACCCGAAGAAGGTTTCTAGGTTCATGGAGACCCCGGGCAACGCCTGTGATGGAGCCTACGAGAATAATTATTCCGCTGCTAGTTTATTTACTTGTGATGAACTTATTATTGTCCATCAAGACATTTGCTATGTAAGACTTATTTATATTCGACACCTGGCTTGTAATAAATGATGCTTCCCTATTTGTCATCACATGTATGAGAAAATGATCCTGGCATACATGTGATATTCACTTGGTTGTTCTTCAGAAAAACCGGGTGTGACATATTCGACACCTGGCTTGTAATAAATGATGCTTCACTATTTGTCATCACATGTATGAGAAAATGATCCTGGCATACATGTGATATTCACTCGGTTGTTCTTCGGAGAAACCGGGTGTGACAGTCTACGAGGAGCTACATCACCATGACTTCGAGACGCTTGAGCAACACAAACCGCGGGAGCAAGGCAAGTGCCCCTTGACCATATTGATCCCATGTTTTTTAAACTGTTTTGATTGTGAAAACGTGTATGCTTGTGTCAACTTGATGGGACACCCTTTTATAGGAGTTCACTAGTTTTGTTAACCATCCTTACCACCGGGAAAGTGGAAGAGTCGGGTATGGTCATTTTCCTTTTTGCTTCGCTTAACTTACGGGATACGGGAAGCTGAAATAAAACTTGTTTAGCTACTGCACTCATGAGATTAAAGATGATGAGAACTTGATGATGTTAATGAGTATGGAATCGGGGAGATCTAGGCGAGCATGGTTCGTGGGTGTTGCTGAATGAGATGGTGGTTTGCTTGCCGTAGATATAAGAAATGGTTCATGTGAGCACATATTAGGAAAACAGTGCCACCACAAGACCAAATATAGGTGCGGCTTAGCTGACTAATTAGGTGTGTTGTTAGCTTGTTATGGACCGTTAGATGGCGTGGGGAACGGGAGTCAATGAGGACTGCCCTAGGAACTACATGGCACAAGAGGGGGCCCGTGGGTGGGAGAATGGATATTCAAGCCTGCCGGTGAAACCAAAGTGGGTCCGTACATCCTAGTAGCCCCTTTGTAAAGGCTATTTTGTGATCTCTTCGCCATACACCGACGGTTGTGTACTGGTATAATGGAGGTTCTCTTTCTAGTCGCCGACGGGTGACGAAATCACGAACTTGTGGGTAAAGTGGTGCCACCTCTGCAGAGTGTAAAACTATCATGATAGCCGTGCTTCCGGTTACAAGCACCTGGCCAACTTCCATTATTAGAGGCAAAACTTGGTATGGTTATTTGGGTATCGTCAATGGGATTGGTTTTGTGACTGTTTTGGGTCATGACAATGAGTTTTGTTTCGGTTATATGAAAATGAGATGGTTATAATTAATTATGAGTATGAGATTAACTTGAGAAATATTAATGGCTGGTTGAGACTTGATAGATGGTGAATTATGATGAAAGAATGTTGCTGATTTACTTGGCTATATTAGGATTTAACTCACCTAGAAATAGTTGCTGTTTTTATCATGTTTGTGAAATAGAATTTGCTTGCTGCAATGAACATTTTTATTCCCTACCTTGTTCTAAGCTACATGTCATATTTTTCCCGCGCTTGCTGAGTACGACATGTACTCACCCTTGCATTCCCACATATACATCAGCTACAGGAGAAGAGTACTTCGAGAAACGTGTGGAGTACTAGGCGTGCGCACTACCGTCAACATGCCTGTGGAGTTGAAGTTGGAGCCTGCTGTCTTAGCCATTTTCCGCTGTCGTTTAGAGTCCTCCGCTGGAAGAATAAGTTAGATATTCAAGAGTGAGACATTGAGTCAATGTAATAAAGTATTTAAACATTATTTGTACATGGTTATATTCTAAATTTCAGTTTGTGGAATACATGTGTATGTGTGATGAACATCCTGGACACACATATGCATTCACTTGGTTCATTTCCGGAACCGGGTGTCACAAATTGGTATCAGAGCCACGTTGACCGTAGGACGTAAGCTTAGGTAGAATGGACACTCTAAAACACATAGGAACACCACTCTAAGCTGTTATTTTCAAAAATTGTTTGCTGCTGCACTTTATTTGTCAACTTAGCCACCGCAAAGTGCTATTTTCAGCCCCTCTTTTTCCCTTCTTTTGGACAGCAACACTTTTGTTTTCTTGCTTCATAGATTTTGCTGTTTTTGGAGTTATTTCCTTCTTCTCTAAAGTTCTCATGTCTTATTTATAGATGTCGGTGACTAGGAGCACAACACGCATAAGGACTCGTCCGCCGCCACATGGGAGTGCACTTAACCCCATTGAGGTGTCCGATGGACCATATTGGGAGGAGGTGAAGATGGAACCTCGTGATGAAGATGAAGTCAGTAGCTCTATGCATGAGGAAGAGGATCCGGAAGAGGTGGAACCAATCGAAGAAGACATGGAAGATGATCTACAAGAACAGCAGCATTGGTACGCACCTCAGAGGGAGTTTCACGCGGGCTTACACCCAGCGGATCCTCATGAAGCTATGTCGGAAGGTGATGAATCCGAAGAGGAGCCACCCCCTGCTGAGGCCGAGAATGAAGGTGTCACACCCGGTTTGTCCCAAAGAACAACCCAGTGACTATCACATGTATGCCAGGATCATTCTCTCATACACGTGATGACAAATAGTGAAGCATCATTTATTACAAGCCAGGTGTCGAATATAAATATGTCTTACATAGCATGTGTCTCGATGGATGATAATAAGTTCATAACATGTAAATAAAACAACAGCGGAATATAAATCTTGTGGGCTCCGTCACAGGTGTTGCCTGGGGGACTCCGTGAACCTAGAATCCTTCCTCGGGTCCAAAGTCTTGGTCATTAAACACCACATCATTCTCTTGACCTGAGAAGCAATATAAACCAACAGAAAAGCAAGTTTGAGTACCATGGGTACTCAGCAAGTGTGGCAAAGTTATGTCATGCATGGCTAGAGCAAGGAGAAATTGAACTCATGGTTAAAGCACTACGCAATTAATACTTATCACCTTAGCTTATTAAGCACCTACATTACTACACAAGTGAAATGGTCCCAATCTCCCAACCCATCATCAAAATCAAGTAACCATAACATCATTTCCAATGTTAAGCTCCCCGCTTAACATTCTCAACTTCCAAATTCATCTTCCTCTAATCATGAATAAGTCCAAGCCGCTCTTGACCGTGAGCACGGCTGTCATGACAGTTTTGACTCTGCAGAGTTTGCACCACTGTACCCACATGTAGTGATTTCATCCCCCGTTGCCGGGTGGACTTAAAAGAACCTCCATTATGCCAGTGGCCACAAACCACATTCACACTTCCCAGGTGTGTAGCCAGGAGATCACTACGAAGCTTTTACAAAGGGATTCCCGACGAGCGTGGGCCCACTGAGGTTTCACCCCTAACAGCATACAAGAGGCTCCAACCCCGCTGCAGTGGCCCCCTCTTGAGCCTTGCGGTTCATATGGTAGTCCAGCTGACACCTATTCCCCGCACCAACACACCCATACTACGCCGGGGATATACCTAATTAATTGGCCAAGCTGCCCCATCTCAGCATGTGGTTGGCACGGCAAAGCCAGGTTACATGCTCCATGAACCGGTCCTTAGGATCCAAGCAAGTACTAAACATAAACCCAAGTCTCGTGCACCCAGAACCAACCAAATCATCCAACTTGCCTCGATCCCTACCTCTACATAACTCATAACATCTCATTCAAGAATATGGTAAATAAACTGATGATCTCATAATCCAATTATCCCATTCTAAGCATGGCTAAGCACAAGTAATATGAGTGAATGACATAATAAAACCAATCCCAACCCAAGCTACAAGGAAACAAGATAATGCAATTCTAGGGAAACTTCCTAGCATGGGTTTCATATTTCAATTGAAAATGCAAATAATTCTATCTACACATCCTAGCATAGGATCAAAGTGGTCAAGGACACTTGCCTTCCTCCTGCTGCTTTGGGAATGGAAAGTCTTGGTCTTGGAAGGGGAGAACTTGCTCTGGGGCAGGCTCTACTCATCCCCATACACATAGCAAAAGAAAACAACAATCCATAAGACATGGTTCACACTTTCACTTCATACAAACCACACATACCTACCTATGAAGGTCATTCTCATTACTTAGTGTTGTGGTTGTCCTAGATGTGTTTATTTTTGGCCTACATGCACTTTTAAGCATATGTATATGATTTCTAACTTTTGTATTCAGATTTCTGTTTCCACACTATATATAAATTTCCAATTTAAACAAATTCTTTAATACACTCTTTAGCTACCAAGTTTGCATGGAAAGTAATTCCCTATTACAAATGGGTTTTCAGACCTTCTACCAAATCCCAAACTGAAGTCTTTGGATTTGGAGACTTCATTTATTATTTTCTAGTTATGCATACCTATTTTCCTTTATTTTCTAGATTTATTTTCTATGCCTAAAATTGAGTTTTAAATCTTAAATAGTAGGACTTATCATCTAAACAGAATAGGTTCTGATCTAAAATATTAAATAATACCCTTTTGAACTTCTCCTATGATGTGAACTAATTTAAATTTATTTTATCAGTTTTCAGAATTATTTCCTAGCCTAAAAATGTGTTTCTAGATCTAATAAATATGAACTACACTTAAGCAGATTTTATTTCAGCCTAAAATTTATTTTTAGTTCATTCTAAAGTTTGCCAAGTGCCAGGAAAGTTTAAACTTGAATTTGCAATGTGTTTGCCTCACCCTTTAAATTTAAATCCAAATCCCATATTCAATTTTCTGAATTTAATATCATATAGGGTCAAAAAAAGGTAAATTCACCCTACTACAGGGTCTAATTTATTATTTCATAAATTTGCAGGGGTCTAACTACACATAACAGAGGGGTTTTCCAAGTTTTTATTAAGTCCAGGGGCTAAAACTGATTTTTAAATGAATTTACACGAATTTCTGAAGTTCCAGGGGCTAGATCAAAAGTTTCCGGGGCTAGCTCGTGTTTTCCGAGATCCCCAGGGGGTAGCGCGTAAGAATCCCGGCCTTTATAACGTGGGGCTGATGTGGACCGTCCGATTTAAAACAGACGGCTCAGATTAGATCACCGAACCGGTACGCGCGGGTTTTAATTCTACCGTGCGATTTAAAATAGACGGCGCACAAGCGGCCACGTCACCCTGACCGTGCGCGGGCGGCGCTGTCCGGCGGCTCGCGGCGGTGGGAGGCGGCGATCTCGCCGGAAAACTTCGGATCTTCTTCTATACCTCCTAAAACTGGGATTTCATGGCATAGAACGGTAGAGGGGAGGTCGGGGATCTCACCTCGGGGTTTTTCTTGAGCTCGGAGGCCCTGGAAGGCGGTCGGCGTCAAGGTCCAAGGTGGAACCGCTGCGGTGCTCGTCGGAGCTGTGCCTAGAGTGCAAACCACCGAGTTTTCTGCACCTGCGTGACTCCCCGGAGGCGGTGGGATACGATCGACGCGTTAGATCAGAAAACCCGAGCAAAGATCGAGAGAAAACGGCCGGAGAAGCTCTGGTTCTCACCGGGAGGAAAAACAGCCGACCGGGGGAGAAAAACAGGGCGATGCCGGCGTTTATATAGACGGGGGAGGGCGGCGTGTCTGTTGGGATCGAGCCGGAGTCGTCCGGGACCAGAATTCGGCTGGGGACGCGGGTTTCCGGGGTAGTTTGGATTCGGGCGCGCGGAGGAGTCCGGGTAGTTGGCGCGAGCGAGAGGTGGGGGATGACACGCGGGCCCCGCATGTCAGTGAGAGGGAGAGGCGCGCGGCTGTGGGCTGGCGCGGGGGGGGGGGGGTATGGTGGGCCGGCTGGTGGGTTTCGGCCCACTGGCCGGGGGGGTTTCTTTTTCTTTTTCTTTTTCCATTTCTTTTCTGTTTTGATTTGAATTTGAATTTCTACAACACATGCAGTACATCCAAAAAAATTTTAAATTCCCCTCTTAACAAAATTTCAGGGTGTTACAGAAGGTGATCAACGAGTCAACCGTTCTGTTCAAGAATTCTGGTCCGACGGGATGGAGGGAGGACAAATATAAAAGGAGCTTAAAGAGTTTCTGGATTGCTGCAGCCTATACCCGGAATATATTCTCAAAAAAGTCCCTAGTCTCGGACATGAAGAGTGGAAGACTGAGGTAACCATCCTATCTAACGATAGGGTTGTCACCCGGCACTTCACACCCACATGGAGAGCTAAAAGGGCAGAAGCTATTGATGATGTTGCATGGGATGCACTCACCGGACTGTGCTACACTTTCCGTGAGCAGCTTGAGAACACTACCTTTGAGCTGCACCCGTATCGGAAGAGTGGTACAAGGGAGATCATTGGACCCCATGAAGGAGCTCTTTCCAATCCACAAGCTGCTGACAAGTCTTAGAGGTTGCTCGTGGAGTTAGGAAACAGCTATGCAAGCGCACAAGAAGAGATCCGTTACCTCCACAAGAAGTTGTACTTGCTGGAAAAACAAGAGGAGACTCGCGCCAACATGGGAGCAAATGGAGCACCAGCGTCATCTATCCCTACTGGACTGCCGACTAACTATGGCGCGCGCCCATGTATGGACCACCCCCGTCACACGGCGAGAACAGCACCAGTTCTCACGATTAAGTTTAGTTTTCCATTGAATAAGCTGTAATAGGAACGTTTAGATCGCAGTAAGTCAAATAAGGGATCTTATATGCCTATTGATGAGGACATCACTACCACAGTTACACCCATAGCCCCTGCTACCACACAAATGAGACCAATTACTAGAGCTCACGCACGCCAGTTAAATTATCAGGTACTTCTATTTCTTGGTAATGTTTCTAATATTTATTAGAATATGATGCTGCCTAAATTGGATACATTTGTATTTCTTACAAATGAAGGGCCTAGCATGGACAAGAGGAATGAACATGGGAGCATCATCAAGCAGGGAGATGAAGGCGCGTGAGAAGGGAACTAGAACGGAGTTTCTAATGGAGTTTTTAGCACTTTGAAGCCACCTTGATGACATACAAGGACATGGACGAAATATACAAGCTGGTGGACCAGAATAAAGTCAAGTAGATGAATAGGGTACTTTGCACCAAATCTTGAGGCTGGGGCCATGTAATAAAGAGAGATTTAGACAAATAAGGAAAGGAATAAGGGAAATCTCGTCCAACTTTGCTGCTGGACGAAATTTCTCTCTTTCTCCCCCCATTTAAAGATAGATGTGCTATAATGAGGAAAGAAATAGAGTAAATCATATCCTGCCTTGTTGCTGAATGGTTTTCCCTCTTTCTTTCCCTATTAAAAGGTCGTCTATCTCAGAAAAAGGAAGGGAATAAGGGAGATCACGTCCTACCTTTGTTGCTGGACGAATTTCCCTCTTCCCTCCTCTATTTAAGTAGGCAAAGAGCTCCATGAGAAGGCGGGTTTTGTTTAGATTAAAGTTTGCCACAGCTGCAACTCGTGTACCTCGTTTGTGTCCAATGACCAGACCAGGATGTTTCAGAACCCCACTTTCATCAATAAAGTTTTCTTCTTGAATTCGTAATATCCAGATTGCAATCCCAGTTTCTTGCTTGTTCTTCGTTTGCCTGCAGGAAATAGACCCTCGTGGTCAGGTTGATTGTGCTCCGGCATGGTCAATAACCTCTTGGAGTTGGTTTAGTGAATGCTAAGGCGCGACGTCTTCACACCTTCGTAGTCAGATCTTCAAAGTCTACTCCACCAAAAATGATAGTTACCATATCATCGAAAGACGGGGCACCTTTGTCTCTATCAAGTGGTATCAGATTTCCAGGTTGCTCAGTGAGATTTTACCAGATTTTCGTAGTCTAGATCACATCTGTTCCTTCATACCTACAGTCCACGAAAAAGCAAAAAAAATAGGGTTATATCATCATATCCGAACCAATCTGCGCCTTTCGCAATTTTCTTTTCAGTTTTTTTGCTTTGTTGAATAGTCGGTTGCATCGTCGTGTCAAGTTGCTGGTCTTAGTGTTTAGTCCTTTAGAGTTTCGAGTTCCTTTCAAATTTGATCTGCATAAAAAAAACATCATCATCACCACCATCATGAAATTAGAGAGATATTCACTTCCTAATTTGCATCTCCAAAAGAGGAAATAATCAGATCAGATCTGATTTTGAGTATCTTTTCGGTTTTGAAAGAAAAGGGTCATAACTTCTTCATCCGTTGTCCATTTGGAAAGTGTAAGCACAACTGAAAAGGTTATCTCGCCATCTTTCCAACGGATCCAACCTTGCCTGAAAATTCCGTCTGTGCGCATCGCAATCACCAAAGAGATTTCAAGATCTCCTATGTATCTTTTTCTTTGAGAAAGCAATATCTACAAGACCTGAAAGGAACCTGTGTGTGGTATTTGGTAGCTTATCATCTGATCCCTGTGTAATCTTTTAGAACTATGGGCCTTTGTAAAAAAAGAAAGAAAAAATATAGAAAAGGAAGAAAGAAAGAAAGAAAGAAAGAAAGAAAGAAAGAAAGAGAAAAGAAAACAAGGGGAAAAGTACAAAAAAAAGAAGTGAGCTTCAGTTGCTGCTATTGTAGTCTATTGTGTTACTGGTGTGAATTCCTTTGTGTCTAGGCTCGCGCCTCTAGGATGGTCTAGCCTGGAACCAGCACAGTACCGTCGTTGAACGTTTATTCAACTTTGCATCTCTGAATTGATTATTGCTGACATTTTTTCTACCATAATTTAAGCCTTCCCAGCTCCACATACATCTACATCGTGCGTTTGACACCACCTGGCAATCGCTTTATCCGATCTTTGAGAGTTTGACTACAACGGTTGTCGATCACCACCTGCTGGTTGGTAAGAACGGGTAAGAGTTTGTGATTCGCTTGACGGACTTGTGACTTTACACCACATCACATCCTATTAGTAGTCATTAGGACCATATTCTTGTGTGTCTCTATTTCTGCTAACCATGACAGAATCACAAGCTGACGAGCTGGACTGGGAGAACATGACGAACAAGGAGCTACATGATAAATTTCAACAAATGATGGGTGAATAGGTGTAAGACGTGCTAAACAGATTTGGAGAGGCCATGGAGAAGCTAGATGGCTTTGAGAAGATATTCGAAACCAAGCTGGAGACCAAGTTTAATGAAGTGCTCGGGCGTCTACCACCACCACCAACTGCACGTGTCGCACCTCGGCAGCAGCAACAACAACAACAACAATGCCGCCTTCCAAATCAAATGGGACGTGCACAGCGTGTGCCTCTCGACCAAGGTCAACATTCTGGTGCCGTTGCTACTGCTGCTGCTTCTGCGGATCCTGCTACTACTGTTGATCAGTACGATGACTACGAGGGCGGGTACGAGGATGAGATTGCTCCACATCAGAACTACATACAACATCCCGGTCGTCCACACACCTACAATCAAAACGGTAGGGCTGAACCATCCCCTCAGGTACGAGATAATGATCATTGTCACTAAATTGAAATTGAGTATTCCACCATTTGAGGGTAGATACATTCCTGATTTATATCTTACTTGGGAGTTAGAAACTGAACAACGTTTTACATGCTTACAATATCCTGAGGATAGAAGGGTTGTTGCTGCTGTTTGTGAATTCACTAGTTTTGCTTCTGCTTGGTGGTCTGAACATTGTAGATTATATCATAATAATATCCCAACTACTTGTTCTGCATTGAAAACTGCTATGCATACTCGTTGGGTTCCACCATATTTTCAACGTGAATTACTTCAAAAATTACAGCGCTTAAGACAGGGAAAAAAATCTGTAGAGGAATATTATCAGGAATTACAAATTGGGTTGATTCGATGTGGTATTGTTGAGGATAATGAAGCTATGCTTGCACGGTTTATGGGTAGGCTAAACAGAGAAATTCAAACTATCTTAGAGTATAAGGAGTATAACAGCATCACTCGTTTATTCCATCTTGCTTGCAAAGCTGAACGTGAAGTGCAGGATCGACAGGACATGGCGCGGACTAACTTTTCTACAGGTCGATCTTCATCATGAACACCACGTGCATCTTCTACTTCCACACGTCCTACTGCACCACCGCGTACTTCAGACATCAACTCCAACCGTGATACAAGAAAATAGGCACTACCACCACCATATGCCAAGAGCACACCTTCAGGTCCCGCACGGAGCTCTTCTTCATCCATGGCATCAACCGGACAAACACATGATATTATATGCCGTCGTTGCAAGGGTGGAGGTCACTATGCGATCCAATGCCCATCCAAGCGTGTGATGATGGTTGCTGAGGATGGTGGGTATGAGTCCGCTAGTGACTATGATGAGGAGACTTTGGCTCTTATTGAAAGTGAAGAACAGGGTGGCTCTGATTCTGAACAAGAGACACAATACATGGCTGCTGAAGACGCTGAGAGGTATGAAAGTTTAGTTGCTCAACGTGTTTTGAGTGTGCAGGTAACACATGCTGAGTAAAATCAGAGGCACAATTTGTTCCATACAAAGTGAGTTGTTAAGGAACGGTGTTCCACATCATCATCGATGGTGGGAGTTGCAACAACTTAGCTAGTATGGACATGGTGGAGAAGTTGTCTCTTACCACCAGACCACATCCTCATCCTTACTACATACAATGGTTCAACAACAGCAGCAAGGTTAAAGTAACACGCACTGTTCGTGTAAATTTTAGTATCGCTACATATGCGGATTATGTTGATTGTGATGTGGTACCCATGCAAGCATGCTCCCTTTTACTTGGTAGACCATGGCAATTTGATAAAAATCCTGTACACCATGGCAGGAAAAATCAGAATACTCTTGTTCATAAGGATAAAAATATTACTTTGCTTCATATGTCTCCAGAACATATTTTGAAAGATGATCTTACTAGCGCTAGTAAGGTAAAGCAGGAACAAAATAAGAGTGAAAATCAGATTGTGGCAAAAGAATTTAAGCAACAACATAAGCCTACTAACAAACCATCATCTAGTGTTGCCTCTGAAATAAAATTGAAAAGTGGTTGTTTACTTGCCGCCAAATCTGATATTACTGATCTGGATTTCAGCAAATCTGTTTGCTATGCTTTTGTGTGCAAAGATGCATTATTTTCATTCGAGGACGTGCCTCCCTCTTTGCCTCCTGCTGTCACTAACATTTTGCAGGAGTTCGCTGATGTCTTTCTACAAGAGGTGCCACCGGGATTACCACCTATTCGCGGGATTGAGCATCAGATTGACTTAATTCCGGTGCCTCGCTGCCCAATCGTGCACCATACCATACCAATCCTGATGAGACGAAGGAGATTATGCGTCAAGTTCAGGAGCTACTCGACAAAGGTTATATACGCGAATCCCTTAGTCCTTGTGCTGTTCTTGTTATACTAGTACTAAAAAGGGATGGTACATCTCGTATGTGCGTTGATTGTAGAGCTATTAATAATATTACTATTCGATATCGTCATCCTATTCCTAGGCTCGATGATATGCTTGATGAATTAAGTGGCTCTACCATATTCTCCAAAGTTGATTTGCGTAGTGGATACCATCAAATTTGTATGAAATTGGGAGATGAATGGAAAACAGAATTTAAAACTAAGTTTGGCTTATATGAGTGGTTAGTCATGCCTTTTAGGTTAACTAATGCACCTAGCACATTAATGGCACATTAATGAGATTAATGAACGAAGTTTTACGTGCTTTCATTGGACGATTTGTGGTAGTCTATTTTGATGATATACTGA
Organism: Neostapfia colusana; assembly: GCA_030760725.1. Classification (NCBI taxonomy): domain Eukaryota; kingdom Viridiplantae; phylum Streptophyta; class Magnoliopsida; order Poales; family Poaceae; genus Neostapfia; species Neostapfia colusana. Next base: position 105,737,532 of record JASWHV010000002.1, on the reverse strand, counting down.
TTTATACTAGAACTTTGGAGGAACATTTGGAACATTTACATGCTGTTTTTATTGCTCTACGTGATGCACGTTTGTTTGGTAACCTTGGGAAGTGCACCTTTTGCACCGACCGAGTATCTTTTCTTGGCTATGTTATTACTCCACAGGGAATTGAAGTTGATAAAGCCAAGGTGGAAGCAATTGAGAGTTGGCCGCAGCCCAAAACGGTCACACAAGTGAGGAGTTTTCTTGGTCTTGCTGGTTTCTACAGGTGTTTTGTGAGAGATTTCAGCACCATTGCTGCACCTCTCAATGAGCTTACAAAGAAGGATGTGCCTTTTATTTGGAGTACCACACAGGAAGAAGCCTTCACGGTATTGAAAGATAAGTTGGCACATGCTCCTTTACTCCAACTTCCTGATTTTAATAAGACTTTTGAACTTGAATGTGATGGTAGTGGAATTGGATTAGGAGGTGTTTTATTACAAGATGGTAAACCTATGGCATACTTTTCTGAAAAATTGAGTGGGCCTAGTCTGAATTATTCTACTTATAATAAGGAATTATATGCTCTTGTTCGGATTTTGGAAAAATGGCAACATTATTTATGGACAAAAGAATTTGTTATACATTCTGATCATGAATCATTGAAACACATTAAAAGTCAAGCAAAACTGAACCGTAGACATGCCAAATGGGTTGAATTCATTGAGACTTTCCCTTATGTCATTAAACACAAGAAGGGTAAAGAAAATGTTATTGCTGATGCATTGTCTCGACTTTATACTATTCTTTCACAACTTGACTTTAAAATATTTGGTTTGGAGACCATCAAAGATCAATATTTGCATGATGCTGAATTTAAAGATGTAATGCAAAATTGTAAGGAAGGAAGAACATGGAACAAGTTCGTCTGTAATGATGGATTTGTGTTTCGTGCTAACAAGCTATGCATTCCAGCTAGCTCTGTTCTTCTTTTGTGGTTGCAGGAGGCACATGGAGGAGGATTAATAGGACACTTTGGCGTGAAGAAAACGGATGACATACTTGCTACACATTTCTTTTGGCTAAAGATAAGACGAGATGTTGAGCGTTTTGTTGCTCGCTGTACTACATGTCAAAAAGCTAAGTCACGACTCAATCCTCATGGTTTATATATGCCTTTGCCTGTACCTAGTGTTCCATGGGACGACATCTCCATGGACTTTGTTTTAGGGTTACCTCGAACAAAGAAGAGGAGGGATAGCATATTTGTTGTCGTGGATAGATTTTAAAAAATGACACACTCTATACCATGTCATAAAAGCGAGGATGCTACTAATGTTGCTGATTTGTTCTTTCATGAAATTATTCGTTTGCATGGTGTGCAAATACAATTGTTTCAGATCGTGACACTAAATTTCTTGGCCATTTTTGGAGATGTTTATGGGCTAAGTTGGGGACTAAACTGCTTTTTAGTACTACATGTCACCCCCAAACTGATGGTCAAACTGAAGTAGTCAATAGAACATTGTCTACTATGCTTAGGGCTGTTTTAAAGAATAACCTGCAAATATAGGAAGAATGCTTGCCTCATATTGAATTTGCTTATAATCGTTCGCTGCATTCTACTACTAAGATGTGCCCTTTTGAAATTGTGTATGGTTTCCTACCTCGTGCACCTATTGATTTGTTGCCTCTTCCATCTTCGGAGAAGGTTAATTTTGATGCTAAACAACGTGCTGAATTGATCTTAAAAATGCATGAGTTAACTAAGGAAAACATTGAGCGCATGAATGCTAAATAAAAACTTGCTGGCGATAAGGGTAGAAAACATATTGTGTTTGAACCAGGAGATCTTGTTTGGTTACATTTACGAAAATATAGATTTCCTGATTTGCGCAAATCAAAGTTAATGTCACGTGCTGATGGTCCTTTTAAGGTGTTAAAGAAAATAAATGATAATGCATATAAACTTGAGCTGCCTGCAGACTTTGGGGTTAGTCCCACGTTTAACATTGCAGATTTGAAGCCTTATTTGGGTGAGGAAGATGTGCTTCTGTCGAGGACGACTTCAATTCAAGAAGGGGGGGGGATGATGAGGACATCACTACCACACTTACACCCATATCCCCTGCTACCACACATATGGGACCAATTACTAGAGCTCGTGCACGCTAATTAAATTATCAGGTACTTTCATTTCTTGGTAATGTTTCTAATATTTATGAGAATATGATGCTGTCTAAATTGGATACATTTGTGTTTCTTACAAATGAAGGGCCTAGCATGGACAAGAGGATTGAACATGGGAGCATCATCAAACAGGGAGATGAAGGCGCGTGAGAAGGGAACCAGAACGGAGTTTCTAGTAGAGTTTTCAGCACTTTGAAGCCACCTTGATGACATACAAGGACATGGACGAAATATACAAGCTGGTGAACCAGAATAAAGTCAAGTGGATGAATAGGATACTGTGCACCAAATCTTGCGGTTGGGGTCATGTAATAAAGAGAGATTTAGACAAATAAGGAAAGGAATAAGGGAAATCTCGTCCAACTTTGCTGCTGGACGAAATTTCTCTCTTTCTCCCCCCATTTAAAGATAGATGTGCTATAATGAGGAAAGAAATAGAGGAAATCATATCCTGCCTTGCTGCTGGATGGATTTCTCTCTTTCTTTCCCTATTAAAAGGTAGTCTATCTCAGAAAAAAAGGAAGGGAATGAGGGAGATCACGTCCTACCTTTGTTGCTGGACGAATTTCCCTCTTCCCTCCTCTGTTTAAGTAGGCAAAGAGCTCCTTGAGAGGGCAGGTTTTGTTTTGATTGGAGTTTGCCACAGCTGCAACTCGCGTACCTCGTTTGTGTCCAACGACCAGACCAGGACGTTTCAGAACTCCACTTTCATCAATAAAGTTTTCTTTTTGAATTCACAATATCCAGATTGCAATCTTAGTTTCTTGCTTGGTCTTTGTTTGTCCGCAGGAAATAGACCTTCGTGGTCAGGTTGATCATGCTCCGGCGTGGTCAATAACCTCTTGGAGTTGGTTTAGCGATTGCTAAGGCGCGACGTCTTCACATGTTTGTAGTCGGATCGTCAAAGTCTACTCCACCAAAAACGATAGTTACCATCTCATCGAAAGACGGGGCACCTTCGTCTCTATCACCTATGCCTCCTGCTTCCTGTCCCAACATGGGCGCCTATGCTCAAAACCAGCCTCGCCCCAACATTCCTGCTGTTATGGGCAACAAAGCATGTTTTTCATGCGGAGGGGCGGGACACTTTGCAAGTCAGTGCCCGAAGAAAGGTCTTGGACAGCCGAGCAACGCATCGAAGCAGAACCCACGGCCGAACGGAAAAGCTACACAAGGCAACCGTGGACAGCAGAACTATGCTCATGGCAATGTAAATCACGTCTCCGTTGAGGAAGCACAACAATCTGAGGACATCGTGATTGGTATGTTTCTCGCGAACTCCAACCCAGCTACTGTTTTATTTGATTCCGGAGCATCACATTCATTCATCTCATCCAAATATGTTGCCAAGTATAACCTGCCCATATCTCACATGAAACAAACTATGTTGGTTAATTCTCCCAGTGGAGAGATGAGGACTAATATAGTATATCCGAAAGTAAGTCTTAAAATAAGAGTGGTTAGACTTTCTTGCCAAATTTATAGTCTTGGATTCCCAAGGGATTGACATAATATTTGGAATGGATTGGTTAAGCAAGTACAACGGAGTAATTCAATGTGCTTAGAGGATCGTGCAGTTGACGAGTGAGCACGGTACTCATATTGAGTTTGAGGCAGCCCAACCTACAACGGAGAAGGTAGTGCTGAACCACATCAAAGAAGGGACATTGGAAAGTATTCCGGTGGTTCGAGAATATTCAGATGTGTTTCCGGAAGAACTTACAGGTATGCCACCTGACCGGGACATTGAATTTGCCATTGATTTAGTACCCAGAACTGCACCTATAGCAAAGAGGCTATATAGGATGTCTGCTAATGAATTAGTGGAGCTCAAGAAGCAAATTCAGGAGCAACTAGATAAGGGTTTTATACGCCCAAACTCGTAACCTTGGGGAGCCCCCATGCTCTTCGTAGACAAGAAGGATGGAACCCTGTGTATGGACTATAGCAACGAAGTGACGATAAAGGATAAATACCCGCTGCCTCGCATAGAGGACTTATTCGATCAAATGAAAGGTGCCCGAATTTTCTCCAAGATTGATCTCCTGTTGGGATACTTCCAACTGAAGATTAAGATCTCCGACATACCCAAGACTATATTTTCAACATGGTATGGTTCGTATGAATATACCGTTATGTCATTTGGGTTGATGAATGCACCTGCATACTTTATGTACCTCATGAATAAGGTCTTCATGGAGTACTTGTACAAGTTCGTCGTGGTTTTGATCGACGATATCATGGTGTATTCAAAAAGTGAGGAGGAACATGAGGAACACTTGAGATTGATATTGCAGAGACTGCGAGAGCATCTGTGTCAATTTTGGCTAAAAGAGATATCGTTCCTAGGCCACATCATCTTCGAGGGAGGAGTATCGGTTGATCAAGGAAAAGTGAGAGATGTTTTGAAGTGGAACCAACCGCAAAATATGAGATATATTTTGAGTTTCCTTGGGATGGCTGGATACTACCGCCAGTTCATCAAGGATTTCTCCAAAATAGCGAAGCCTATGACTGAATTGCTGATGAAAGGGAAAGCATTTCCGTGGACACAAGCATGTCAGGACAGCTTTGAGAAGCTAAAGAAGATATTAACAACAGCGCCGGTTTTGGTATTGTCGGATGTGAGCAAGAGTTTCGATATATATTGTGACGCATCAAGACAAGGGCTTGGATGTGTGCTCATGCAAGAAGGTCAAGTGGTAGCCTATGCATCGAGGCAATTAAGGAAACATGAGTTGAACTACCCTACACATGATATGAAACTTGCAGCCGTGGTACATGCCTTGATGATTTGGAGGCATTATATCCTCGGTCATCGATGTGAGATCTACACGGATCACAAAAGCCTCAAGAATTATATCCGTGTTGCAGGCCCGGAGCTCGCCTCTAAGGAGGAGGGTGGCCAGACCACGCTAGGCACGTGGCGCTTTCAGAGCTCACCCCTGCGGAGGGGGCGAGGTCCCTAGGCGGTTTTTCTACTGTGCGTAGGGATACCCGGTACTGAGGGTATCGACACAAAATCCCCAAGGCTGTCGCACATAACTGAAAAGATAATTTTATTAAGATCCAAAACAAATTGAGTAGGACTCTTATTTGAGCTCCAATTGGAGTAGGACTCCTCTTTTTCCCCCCTTATAAATAGAACCCAAAACCCCCTTTTGGCCATAACCCCTTTTATTTTTTCCCCCCTCCCAAGTCGACGACTTGGAGGCCCTAGCCCCCAAGTCACCGAGTTGGAGACACACCCCCCTCGCCGGAGTTCAGTCGCCGGTGAGCCCACTGACGAGCCCCGTCACGACTCGCCATCGCCGAAAAAGAGCCGACGATCATAAGGGAAGTGAGGTAGGTCTTTGTTACCCATCTTACAACGCCGTCGCTATTTCTAGGCATCCGTTTCTTTGCTCGCTTCGAGCAAAAACTTTTACCTGTGGACAGATCGTGTTTTGATCGGTTTTTGATGGTGGAATTGATCTAGATATGTAGTCAAGATCATCACCATGTCCAAACTTGATCCCTACACCCTTGTTCATCATAAAACCCCATGAAAGCCCATTAAAACATGCAAGAACACGTACAAACTGGTTTTATAAAACAGCACCATAGGATTTGCATTCATCTACACCATTGCATCTTGAGTAGAGTTGTGCATGATGTTTGATTGCTGTAAATTTTGTATGTGCATGGTCGTGAGTAGAAGAACAAGCTCAGGAAGCCAACTACAAAGAACTACAGCGCCAAGACTTCGAGACGCTTGAGCAACAAGAGCCACGGGAGCAGGGCAAGTGCCCCTTGACCATATTGATCCCATGTTTTGAAACTGTTTTGTTTGCAAAAACTCGTATGCTTGAGTCAATTTGATGGGACACCCTTTTATAGGAGTTTACTAGTTTTGTTAACCATCCATGTCGGTGGGAAAGTTGATGAGTAGGGTATGGTCGTTTTTCCTTTTTGCTTCGCTTAATCCACGGGATACGGGAAGCTGAATTAAAAAATGGTTAGCTACTGCACTCATATGAATAATGATGACGAGAACTTGATGATGTTAATAAGCATGGAATCGGGGGGAGATCTAGGCAAGCTTGGTTCGTGGATGTTGCTGAATGAGATGGTGCTTTACTTGCCGTAGATCTAAGGACTGGTTCATGCCAGCACATGCCAGGAAAAACAGTGCCACCACAAGGCCAAATATGGGTGCAGCTTAGCTGATTAATTAGGTGTGTTGCTAGCTTGTTATGGAACGTGGATGGTGCGGGGAATGGGAGTCGAGAGAGGACTGCCCTAGGAACTGCATGGTACAAGAGGGGGCCCGTGGGTGGGAGAATGGTGATTCGAGCCTGTCGGTGAAACCTCAGTGAGTCCATACATCTAGTAGCCCCTTTGTAAAGGCTATGTTGTGATCTCCTGGCCATACACCGATGGTTGTGTACTTGTATAATGAACGTTTTGCAGTCGCCGACGGGTGATGGAATCACAAACTTATGGGTAAAGTGGTGCCACCTCTGCAGAGTGTAAAACTATCATGATAGCCGTGCTTACGGTCACAAGCACCTGGCCAACTCACATGATTCGAGGAAAAACTTGGGATGGATATTCGGTATGGTTATGGTATGGTCATTGGGATTGGTTTTGGGACTGTTTTGAGTCATGAAAATAAGTTTGGCTTCGGTTATATGAATATGAGATGGTTATGAAGGTTTATGAGTATGAGATGAACTTGAGAAAGATTAATGGCTGGTTGAGACTTGATAAATGGTGAATTATGATGGAGAAAATGATGCTGAATTACTTGGTCATGTTGGGATAAATATCACTTAGAAATAGTTCCTGTTTTTATCATGTTGTAAAATAAAATTTGCATGTTGCAATGAGCCTTTTTATTTCCTGCCTTGTTGTAAGCTACATGTCATACTTTTCCCGCACTTGCTATGTACGACATGTACTAATCCTTGCATTATCACATAAACATCAGCAACAGTAGAAGAGTACTTCGAGGACCATGTGGAGTACTAGGCGTGCGAACTACCGTCAACATGCCTGTGGAGTTAAATATGGAGTCGCTGCTATTTTGTTATTTCTGCTGTCGTTTAGATACTTTCGCTGCAAGAATAAGTTACAGACTCATGAGTGAGGCAATGAGTCGATGTAATAAAGTACTTAAACCCTATTTATTCGTAGTTATATTCTGAATTTAGTTTGTGGATTACATGTGTATGTGTGATGAACATCCTGGGCACACATATGCATTAACTTGGTTCTGGTTTCCGGAGCCGGGTGCCACAGTTTGGTATCAGAGCCACGTTGACCATAGGACGCAAGCCTAGGTAGAATGGACACTCTAAAACACATAGGCACACCCCTCTAAACTGCTATTTTCAAAAAAAAAATTGCTTGCTGCTGCACTTTACTTGTCAAGTCAGCCACCACAAAGTGCTATTTTCAGCCCCTCCTTCTCTTTTCTTTTGGACAGCAACACTTTTGCTTTCTTGCTTCATAGCTTCTGGAGTTTTGGAGCTATTTTCCTCGTTCTGTAAAGTTTCTCATTTCCTATTTAAAGATGCCGATGATTAGGAGCACCAGCGCCATCTAACCCTACATGGACTGCCGACTCACCATGGCATGCGCCCATGTATGGACCACCCCCGTCACACGGCGGGAACAGCACCATTTCACATGCTTAAGTTTAGGATTCCCATTGAATAAGCTGTAATAGGAACGTTTAAATCATAGTAGCGTGAATAGGAGTGGTGTGTTGAACTTTTGTGATGATTGCTTGTGTTTGTGTTCTAGTGTGAGTTGTGGGACGCTTCTGCGAAAGTCCACATCCACACATAGTAGAGAGATGTGAGATGCTTCGGCATGTGTTCACATCCTCATGTAGGCTGAAATTTATACAAGAAGATATTTAGTTCATAACCTTGATGCATATAGTTGGGGGGATCAATCTAAACTTCTATTCTCTATTCTACTCAACTCTCTCTCATAGATGGTGAGGGAAAGCGCCAGCTGTCAAAGGAGGAACGTTCGTGGTAACCATGAACAACAAGAGGATGGCAACGTTGAAGTTCCTGAAAATGCTATCCCCGGGGCTGATGCAAACAACCTTTAACGGTTGATAGCTATGCAGAACCAGCTCATGCAAACTATGATACAAACTTTGGGATAGCTGCAAGCCAACAACAACTACAATCCTAACCCTGTTTCTGCACCCCACCACCACCACCACCGTCACAGCTCACAACAATTGGGAGAGTTCATGAGGACTCGACCACCTACTTTTGCACAAGCTAATGATCCCATGGAGGCTGATGATTGGTTGAAATCCATGGAAAAGAAGCTTGCTATTGTTTAGTCCAATGATCAGGAGAAAGTTCTCTTCGCATCGCACCAAATTATGGGAGCAGCCGCTGACTTGTGGGATGCTCTCTGCAATGCTTATGACAACCAGGAGACAATCACTTGGGCTGAATTCAAGGAGAGTTTCCGCTGTCATTACGTCCCTGCTGGAGTTATGATGCTTAAAAGGCAAGAGTTTGAAGGTCTCCACCAAGGAAAGAAGAGCGTGAATGAGTACCTCAACAAGTTCACGCAGCTGTCAAGGTATGCTCCCGAAGACGTCAACTCGGATCAAAGGAAGCAATACTTGTTCATGAGAGGATTGAACAATGAGATCCAAGTACAACTGCTCAACAATGATTATGCAAGCTTCCAGAAGCTCATTGACAAAGCTATAGTGGTTGAGAGCAAGATCCGTGAGATCGAGCAAGAGGGCAAGAGGAAGATGCCATACCAGCCACAAGGGAGCAATATACGTCCCCGTTTTATGCACCTAGCTGCACCGCAGTATGGCTCGTCCGCTTCTACCTTCCGCCCTGCAAATCCACCTCACCCTAATCAACCACCGCAGCAACGTCCTGTTATGCAAGCACCTCGTATGCTTTTGCCTGCTGCGCCCCGTCCCAACATGGGCGCCTATGCTCAAAACCAGCCTCGCCCCAACGTTCCTGCTATTTTGGGCAACAAAGCATGCTTTTCATGCGGAGAGACGGGACACTTTGCAAGTCAATGCCCGAAGAAAGGCCTTGGACAGCCAAGCAACGCGCCCAAACAGAACCCACGGCTGAATGGAGGAGCTAATCAAGGTAACCGTGGGCAGCAGAACTACGCTCGTGGCAACGTGAATCATGTCCCCGCTGAGGAAGTACAACAAGCTGAGGACGTCATGATTGGTATGTTCCTTACCAACTTGAACCCAGCCATTGTTTTATTTGATTCCGGAGTATCGCATTCATTCATATTATCCAAGTATGTTGCCAAGTACAATCTGCCCATATCACACATAAAACACACTATGTTGGTTAATTCTCCCGGTGGAGAGATGAGGACTAATATAGTATGTCCGAAAGTAAACCTTAAAAAAAGGGGGGTAGAATTTCTTGCCAACCTTATTGTCTTAGATTCCCAAGGGATTGATATAATACTTGGAATGGATTGGTTAAGCAAGCACAACGGAGTAACTCAATATGTTGAGAGGAGCGTGCAGTTGACAAATGAGCATGGTACTCGTATTGAGTTCGAGTCAGCCCAACCGGCAACCGAGAAGGCAGCGTTGAACCACGTCGAAGAAGCAACATTGGAAAACATTCCGGTGGTTCAAGAATTTTCAGATGTGTTCCCGGAAGAACTTCCTGGTATGCCACATGACTGGGACATTGAATTTGCCATTGATTTAGTACCTGGAACTGCACCTATAGCGAAGAGGCCATATAGGATGCCCGTTAATGAACTAGTGGAACTTAAGAAGCAAATTCAGGAGCAGCTAGATAAGGGTTTTATAAGCCCAAGCTCGTCACCGTGGGGAGCCCCTGTGCTCTTCGTAGACAAGAACGGTGTGACCTAAAGGATGTGTGTGGATTATAGGTCTCTCGATGAGGTGACGATCAAGAATAAATACCCGCTGCCCCGTATAGAGGACCTATTCGACCAAATGAAAGGTGCCCGAATTTTCTCCAAGATTGATCTTCGGTCGGGATACTTCCAGCTGAAGATTAAGCCCTCCGACATACCCAAGACTGCATTTCGAACACGGTATGGTTCGTATGAATATACCGTTATGTCTTTTGGGTTAACGAATGCACCCGCATACTTTATGTTTCTCATGAATAAGGTCTTCATGGAGTACTTGGACAAGTTCGTCATGGTTTTCATCGACGATATCATGGTGTATTCAAAAAGTGAGGAAGAACATGAAGAACATTTGAGATTGACATTGCAGAAACTGTGAGAGCATCAGTTGTATGCCAAGTTCAGTAAGTGTCAATTTTGGCTAAAGGATATATCGTTCCTAGGCCACATCATCTCCGAGAGAGGAGTATCAGTTGATCCCGGAAAAGTGGGAGATGTTCTGAAGTGGAACCAACCGCAGAATGTGAGAGATATTCAGAGTTTCTTTGGGATGGCTGGATACTACCGACGGTTCATCAAGGATTTCTCCAAAATAGCGAAGCCTATGACTGAATTGCTGGAAAAGCATTTCAGCGGACACCAGTGTGCCAAGAAAGCTTTGAGGAGCTCAAGAAAAGGCTAACCACAGCGCCGGTTTTGGTATTGCCGGACGTGAGCAAGAGTTTTGATATATATTGTGACGCATCAAGACAAGCGCTCGGATGTGTGCTCATGCAAGATGGACAAGTGGTAGCCTATGCGTCGAGACAACTAAAGAAACACGAGCTGAATTACCCCACACATGACTTGGAACTTGCAGCAGTCGTACATGCCTTGAAGATTTGGAGGCATTATATCCTTGGCCACCGATGTGAGATCTATACGGATCACAAAAGCCTCAAGTATATATTCACACAAACGGATCTGTATTTGAGGCAAGTCGATGGTTGGAACTCATCAATGATTATGATGTTGAAATCAATTATCACCCTGGAAAGGCCAATGTAGTAGCTGATGCGTTGAGCCGAAAGGGATCATGTCACCAACTCACGGTTCGGGAGCTACCGCCCGAGCTGTGCAAGGAGTTCAAACGGTTACATCTCGGGTTCTTGAACGAGATGGAAGTGATAGAACTCAATGCTTCGCTGGAACAAGAGATACGAAATGGCCAAGCAACGGATGACGAAATCAAGGAAATCAAGGAAAGAATCCGACAAGGCATAGAAAAGGATTTCAAGGAAGACGAGAAAGGCACGCTTTGGTTAGGGAAAAGGATTTGTGTGCCTAACGTGAAGCACATCCGCGACACGATATTAAAGGAGGCACATAACTCACCTTATTCCATACATCCCGGCTGTACAAAGATGTACAAGGACCTGAAAACTCGCTATTGTTGGGATGGTATGAAAAGGGACATAGCTGAATATGTTGCCTTATGCGACACATGCCAACGGGTGAAGGCCGAACATCAAAGACCCGCTGGACTGTTGCAGCCATTAAAAGTGCCCGAGTGGAAGTGGGAATACATCAGCATGGATTTCATTGTCGGATTGCCACGTACTCGGTCGGGTTATGACTCCATTTGGGTTATTGTGGACCGATTGATGAAGACAGCCCATTTCCTTCCTGTTAGAACCACATACTGCGTCACAGAACTAGCCAAGCTGTATATGGAGCAAATCGTATGTCGCCATGGAGTTCCGAAGAGGATAGTTTCAGATCAGGGTTCTCAATTTACCTCTAGGTTCTGGAAGAAGTTGCATGAAGCCATGGGTACACGGCTGAATTTCAGCTCCGCTTATCACCCGCAAACTGACGGGCAAACTGAGAGGACAAATCAAATTTTGGAAGACATGTTGAGAGCTTGCGCCTTGAAACATGGGCATAGTTGGGATAGGAGCTTGCCGTATGCTGAATTCTCATACAACAACAGCTATCAAGCCAGCTTGAAGATGTCACCTTTCGAAGCATTGTATGGTAGACGGTGTAGAACGCCGTTGTTCTGGAATGAGACCGGAGAGAGCCAAGTGTTTGGACCCGAAGTGCTGCAAGATGCCAAAAAGCCCAAACGATACGAGAAAATTTGAAGGTTGCTCAGTCACGACAAAAAGGTTATGCGGACAATAGGAGAAGAAGGTTGACCTTCGAAGTACGAGACTTCATGTACCTTAAGGTATCGCCTATCCGAGGTCAACAACGGTTCAATGTCAAGGGCAAATTAGCACCTCGCTACATCGGGCCATTTAAGATTTGGGGCGAGAGAGGAGAAGTAGCCTATCAACTAGAGCTGCCAACGCACCTCTCCGACGTACACGACGTGTTTCACGTATCCCAACTCAAGAAGTGCTTAAGAGTACCGGAAAAACAAGTACCGATGGATGAGCTCGAGCTTCAAGACGATCTGACCTATGTGGAGCACCCCGTCCAAATTTTGGACGTGAAGGAAAGGGTCACGAGGAACAAAGTGATCCTTTGGTGCAAGGTACAATGGAGTCATCACACGGAAGCCGAAACTACATGGGAGCGTGAGGAAGACCTCAAGGCAGAATTCCCTCATCTATTCTCTACTCTATCGAATCTCAAGGGCGAGATTCAGTTTAAGGGGGGTAGGTTTGTAGCACCCTCAAATTCATTTCCATGCATTGCATATGTTTTTTATATAATGAAACATTAAAAAGGAGTAGAAATGGAGAAAGAATCATAAAAATGATGTGGAATGGGAAAAATCTAGCTGAAATGAGCCAATTCCAATTTGTCTAAGTGCGCTGTCGACACATCCCCGGGCCGCGGGACACGTGGCACCCGTGGAGCTCATCCCTGCGGAGGGGGAGGTCTGGCACCGCGGGACACGTGGCGCCCACGGAGCTCACCCCTGCAGAGGGGGGTGAGGTCCGGCACCGCAGGACACGTGGCGCCCGCGGAGCTCACCCTGCGAAGGAGGTGAGGTCCGGCACCGTGGGACACCTGGCGCCTTCGGAGCTCACCTCCGCGGAGGAGGGGAGGTCCAGCACCGCTGGACACGTGGCGCCCTCGGAGTTCGCCTCTGAGGAGAAGGGAGGTCCGGCCTCGCTAGACACGTGGCACCCTCGGAGCTCGTCTCTGAGGAGAAGGGAGGTCCGGCCCCGCTGGACACGTGGCGCCCTCGGAGCTCGCCTCCGAGGAGAAGGGAGGTCCGACCTCGCTGGACACATGGCACCCTCGGAGCTCGTCTCTGAGGAGAAGGAAGGTCTGGCCCCGATGGACACGTGGCACCCTCGGAGCATGCCTCTGAGGAGAGGGGAGGTCCGGCCACACTAGACACGTTGCGCTCTCGGAGCTTGCCCCTACGAAGGGGGCAAGGCCCGGCTCCGCTGGCCGCGTGGCAGGCCCAGAGATCGCCTCTGAGGAGGAGGGTGGCCCGGCCCCGCTGGTCACGTCGCGCTTTCGAAGCTCACCCCTGCGGCGGGGGAGAGGTCCCTAGAAGGTTTTTCTACTGTGCGCAGGGATACCCGGTACTGAGGGTACCGACACAAAATCCCTAAGGTCGCCGCACATAACTGAAAAGATAAGTTTGTTAAGATCCAAAACAAATTGAGTAGGACTCTTATTTGAGCTCCAATTGGAGTAGGACTCCTCTTTTCCCCACTTATAAATAGAACCCAAAACCCCCTTTTGGCCGTAACCCCTTTTCTTTTTCCCCCTCCCAAGTCGACGACTTGGAGGCCCTAGCCCCCAACTCGCCGAGTTGGACACACCCCCCACCTCGTCGGAGTTCAGTCGCCGGTGAGCCCGCCGATGAGCCCCGTCACGCCTCGCCGTCACCGGAAAAGAGCCGACGATCATAAGGGAAGTGAGGTAGGTCTTCGTTACCCATCTTACTACGTCGTCGCTGTTTCTAGGCATCTGTTTCTTCGCTCGCTTCGAGCAGAAACCTTTACCTGTGGACAGATCGTGTTTTGATAGGTTTTTGACGGTGGAACTGATCTAGATATGTAGTCAAGATCATCACCACGTCCAAACTTGATCCCTACACCCTTGTTCATCATAAAACCCCATGAAAGCCCATTAAAACATGCAAGAACACGTACAAACTGGTTTTATAAAACAGCACCATAGGATTTGCATTCATCTACACCATTGCATCTTGAGTAGAGTTGTGCATGATGTTTGATTGCTGTAAATTTTGTATGTGCGTGGTCGTGAGTTGAAGGACAAGTTCAGGAAGCCATCTACAAAGAACTACAGCGCCAAGACTTCGAGACGCTTGAGCAACAAGAGCCACGGGAGCAAGGCAAGTACCCCTTGACCATATTGATCCCATATTTTGAAACTGTTTTGTTTGCGAAAACTCGTATGCTTGAGTCAACTTGATGGGACACCCTTTTATAGGAATTTACTAGTTTTGTTAACCATCCTTGTCGGCGGGAAAGTTGATGAGTAGGGTATGGTTAGGGTATGGTTGTTTTTCCTTTTTGCTTCGCTTAATCCACGGGATACGGGAAGCTGAATTAAAACATGGTTAGCTACTGCACTCTTGAATAATGATGATGAGAACTTGATGATGTTAATAAGCATGGAATCGGGGGAGATCTAGGCAAGCTTGGTTCGTGGATGTTGCTGAATGAGATGGTGCTTTACTTGCCGTAGATCTAAGGACCGGTTCATGCCAGCAATGCCAGGAAAACAGTGCCACCACAAGGCCAAATATGGGTGCGGCTTAGCTGATTAATTAGGTGTGTTGCTAGCTTGTTATGGAACGTGGATGGTGCGGGGAATGGGAGTTGAGAGAGGACTGCCCTGGGAACTGCATGGCACAAGAGGGGGCCCGTGGGTGGGAGAATGGTGATTCAAGCCTGTCGGTGAAACCTCAGTGAGTCCATACATCTAGTAGCCCCTTTGTAAAGGCTATTTTGTGATCTCTTGGCCATACACCGACGGTTGTGTACTGGTATAATGGAGGTTTTGCAGTCGCCGACGGGTGACGAAATCACAAACTTGTGGGTAAAGTGGTGCCACCTCTGCAGAGTGTAAAACTATCATGATAGTCGTGCTTACGGTCACAAGCACCTGGCCAACTCACATGATTAGAGGAAAAACTTGGGATGGATATTCAGTTGGTTTTGTTCAATACTTAGGTAGGGCTGACTACGCCACCTCAGCAGCTGGGACTGGAATTGCTTACAATGCATCTGGCCACTGACTGAATTCGAAGCATATCAAGCTAACTTTATCTTTATGAAATTTTAGTATTTTTTTTTCTAAGTAGAATTTAAAATTTCGAACTAGTTAATAACTAAGATTGTATGGTTATGGTATGGTCATTGGGATTGATTTTGGGACTGTTTTGAGTCATGAAAATAAGTTTGGCTTTGGTTATATGAATATGAGATGGTTATGAAGGTTTATGAGTATGAGATGAACTTGAGAAAGGTTAATGGCTGGTTGAGACTTGATAAATGGTGAATTATGATGGAGAAAATGGTGCTGAATTACTTGGTCATGTTGGGATAAATATCACTTAGAAATAGTTGCTGTTTTTATCATGTTGTGAAATAAAACTTGCTTGCAGCAATGAGCCTTTTTATTTCCTACCTTGTTCGAAGCTACATGTCATACTTTTCCCGCACTTGTTGAGTACGACATGTACTCACCCTTGCATTATCACGTATACATCAGCAACAGGAGAAGAGTACTTCGAGGACCATGTGGAGTACTAGGCATGCGAACTACCGTCAACATGCCTGTGGAGTTGAAGATGGAGCCGCTGCTATTTCGTTATTTCCGCTATTGTTAAGATACTTCCGCTGCAAGAATAAGTTAGAGACTCATGAGTGAGACAATGAGTCGTTGTAATAAAGTACTTAAACCCTATTTATTCGTGGTTATATTCTGAATTCAGTTTGTGGATTACATGTGTATGTGTGATGAACATCCTGGGCACACATATGCATTAACTTGGTTCTGGTTTCCGGAACCGGGTGTCACATATGTCCTCCGGATGGATCTTGATTTGATGATAGACCGACCGAAGATTCATCTTTGAGAATACCTTTGCACCCACAAGTTGATCAAATAATATGTCGACGCGGGGCAAAGGATACTTGTTCTTTATAGTGATAGCATTCAGAGGACGATAATCAACATAACCACAGTGTTTCGTCCTTCTTCTTAATGAACAACGCAGAGCAACCCCAAGGTGAAGAACTTTGTCCTATGAAACCCTTGCTCATGAGTTCATTTAGTTGCTCCTTCAACTCTGCTAGCTCGTTAGGTGCCATCTTGTAAGGCCTTATAGGTGTTGTTCCCGGCCCCAGTTCAATCTTGAACTTGACGTTCCGTTCAGGTGGCATGCCCGGTAAATCATCGGGAAACACGTCAGGATAATCACGTACCACCGGAATATCTTCAAGTTTAAGCGCTTCCGTGTGGTAGGCCTCTGCCATATCTGGGTCTTCGCTGTCCAAGAACAGCGTGTGTTGTTCGTGAATCGGCGAGTCAATCTAGGCAGTCCGGTTACCGATATTGAGAACGGCACCGTGATGGTTTAACCAAGACATCTCCAATATTACGTCTATCTTCTGCCTATCCAACATAATCAGTGGTGTTGGGTAAATTTTTCCTCCCAAACACAAAGCTGCTCGGGACACAATCTGATCAGCAGAGATATATTGTGGGGACCACCCCGTGGTTCACCCACTCCAGGATCGCAGAGGGTGGTGCCGTGTCATGCGGCACCTAACAGCACACACGAAAAGATTTAAGAACAACATACAAACTTTTATTTGATATGAAACAGAGGAAGTCTTTTTACAAAAGCATAACTATACAGCGGAAGTATATACATAGCTACTCTCTACTCCTATCTACGCAAAAGTGCAGCCGTCCAGCCCGGGGTCGCTACACACTAGCAACATGGAACCGGAGATCATGGCGGCGTGCTGGGCTCCAGCTCGGCCGTGTACCCCGACGGGGGTATCGCCTCGTCCTCGGACCCCTTCTCATAGCCCTCCCCTACATACAGCTCAAATATTGCAACCGTGAGCACGATGGCTCAGCAAGTCTTAACCAACAACCCTAGGCATGGAACTCTACATGCAAGGATATGTAAGATAGGAAAAGGACTTTGCAATAAAGACACGCCTACATGTTGATCCTTACTTTCAGTTTTATAGCAACAGATTAATAAGCCTTAGGCAGCCCCCACATCGGAAGTCCACAATCAAACAAGAAACGCTTTCCCCTGATGTGGTGATGCCTAAAGTGGAAGATAAACTTAATTAGCTCTACATCTACAGCAAACATGGTTTCAAAACATTAATAATTCATTACAGCATATTATCATTCATCTGGCTTATTGTTCTTCTTACTACGTCACAGAATAGTGAACAAGCGGTACTCAAATAACCGCGAGGGACGGTGATTGCATTCAGGAGACACCCGGACAACACGTTGCATACACCCACTTTCAGAAGCGTGATTCCACACCCCTTCCTACTCTGTTGTATGCAACAACCTTTCAAAGGCAACCCAAATTCCGAACCGGTCTATCCTTAACGGGCAGAAGGTCCCCGCGTGGAGCGTGACTGTGCCCACCGGCAGATTTACACCTTGCTACCCTCAGCCCACTCCTATTTACAGTTGGGTAAGCCTCGACACCCAGGTTAACCAATTACATCGGTTTCCAGCTATGCCATCCGGTACTGTTCGATACTTGTTCAGCAGGCCCACACACGACTCGGTCCTCAATCAACACCAAGAGGGCTACGCACGTGAGACCTCCGCTCACTGCTTCCTATCCCTCCTGCTGGGTCTCATTTTCAGCACTCGTAAGCCATTTTCTATTCTGACCAAACCGTGTGATAAAACCTTACCTCGCGAGTAGATTTCAACTACTCGACTTCTACCGAAATCCTAAGCATAGTAGCACGACATTCTCTACTCGTGGAGCCTGTAAACTACCCAACCCTCCATAGGATTTAAAAGGTTATGCAAGTGGGGTTTCAATCACCTTAACTATAATGCAATCATTCACCCTAGACATAAGTGATACAAATAAAGAATTTGCAAAAGTACTTAAATGCAAACCAGGGCTTGCAGTAAAATACATGCATAAGTGCAAGTTATATATAAGAAGTACACTTCTATTTAGAGCTACTGTTGTTTAGGTCTCTTAATTGGCTTTGGGATTTTTACAGTGGATACTAGACTCTCTAAGAATGATCTGAGAAAAATTTGGAGAAATGTTATTGCACAATGTAGTCTCCAAAATTCCTACAGGTACAAAGCTTCTCTGAATTTTGAGCCCAAATCTGGAGTTTTGACATGGCTAACAGTGAAAGATCTGATTAGGATATGTCTCCATGGTTCTAACAAAATTTGTTTCACCATTTCTGGAGTTACCAACAGAGAGATATGAATTTTTAAAGTTGGACAGGAGTTCTGAAAAGTTTCTGTTTATAATTTGAATTTCCATATAAAGGCTGAACTTTGGAAGGCAATTTAGTATAGCAAATTCACTCCAATGAAACTCAAATTTTTACAGAAGATCACTAATATCATGAGAAATCTTCTGGCCAAATTTGAGGAAATTCCATAACAGGGATATTCTGGAATTAATTCCCAAAAAATTAAATTTTGATGAATTTTGGAGAAACTTCCAGAGATCTTCAGATCAATTTATTTGCATTTCAGCAAATTACTGACTGAGAGGTATCCAACAAAATTTATGTCACAAATTTTGGACATTCCTACTGAAAGTTATGGTCATTTGAAATTTGCACCATTTTTCTGGAAATCAATTCTATGATTTTTAGCTAATTTATTTAACCCTGAGATAACCTACTGATTAAGCCCTCTTAATCAGCTCCAAAAATCCTAAAATTTTTACTGGAGATCAGGAACTATGAAAAGCACTGGCTGCCCAAAATTCGGAATTTTTCATTATGAATCCTTCCTGGAATTAATCCCTAAAGGATTTAATAAAAAGAAGGCACAGAAAATAGTGGGCATTTTCATAACAAGCACTTTGCTTCTCTGCAAAGTACATCTTATTAGGAATCCAAAAAAAATTCCTCACTAATTTTGGAGATTTCTACCCAAAGTTATGGATTTTTCAAATTTCACTAACTTTCTGTTTGAATTTTACAGAGCACTCAACGTGGGGCCCACTCGTCAGATCTTTCTTCAACCTCCCGCCAGAGAACGCGCGTGCACACTAGTACAGATCGTGGCGCGGCTCGTTCTCCCTCATTTCTCCACCAAATTAGCACCGGTTTTGCCCTACACGATCCTTGGAATGTGGCGCAGCTGCCAGGCAAGGTTTCCCCGCATGAAAACGGCCGAAAACAGGTCGGCACCGGCGGGGCGGCTCGGGAGCTCGGCATCGATGCGTTATGGCGTGTCCAAAGCTTCTCCCAGCGAGCTACGTTGCCATAAAGCATCCCTAGTGGTCGGGGAACATGGAACGCAAGCCAATCCTTGCAGCAAACGGCGGGAAAAGGGGGTTCACCGGAGGACCGACCCGTTTTTGCCGCCGCTGGCGATTTCTCGTCGCCCGGGGTGTGTGGTGGACGGTTTGATGCGTGCTTTGGCGTGGGAGAGTGCTAGGGTTATTAGTTTCTGTGGCTTGAATTGTAGAACCGATGATCAACCACGTTGGATGAATTTCCAGATTTGGCTCACGTCGGTTCAACACGTAATCCGGCTAGCCGGCGACGGGGAAGAGCAAGGGGACTACGGAAGCATGATCTACGCACCTTGGCGCACCTTAGGGCGGTGTTGGTCGTGGGGAGAGACGTTGGAGCGGCCAGAAGACGTGAAGCAGCGATGGCGACGTCGTGCTGCACCGAGGGGAAAAAGTTGACTCGGCACCGGCCGGAGGACGATGGACACAAGCTGTGGAGGCGCGGATGACGTCCAGTGGAGGCCGGTGCACCTCCTAGTCGGCTCAGCTGGGCGCCACAGTGGCTGTAGGTTGATCGGGGGAGAGGAGCAGAGACGCACGGGGTGTTTTTCTTCTGCTTCTGGACGCGCGTGTGCAACGAAGCGAGGAGAAACGTCCTGTGAGCAGAGAAGATGCAATTGAGTTGTGCACTGCCGTGGCTATCGCCCTCCCCACCGAAGTTGACTTTCTTCGGAAGCAAGACACGAGAAGCAGCTCGGTGGTTGCCTCGGTGGCACGCGCACACAGACACAATTTGATTATTGTCTCTGGTCACTGACATGCGGGTCCCACCGGTAATCTCCACCCTAGACAACAGTGGCTCCCAAATTCAAATTTTAAATTTGCAAAAAATTCCACAAACTGAATTTGATTACTGGGAGTTAACCATCCATTAGGTTCAAAACTTTAAATTTGGCGCCTCGAATTCAGTTCCTGTGCGAGGGGAAATAACACCCGGGGTTGCTGTTTTTGTGAGCGAAAGATTACGCCGGAAGCTACTCAATCCCACGAGCTGGTCGCCAGCGCGACAGAAACAGCGATGAGGTGGCCTCCGCTTGCAGCTCGGTTGGTGAGTGAGAGGATCACGCCGTGAGGTGTTGAAGACACGAGCAGGTCGCCAGCTTGATGTAAGAAGATGGAGCTGGCTGCCCTCGTTGGCGCTCTGAGGAGGCTCGGGTGGCGTTCGACACCGAATAGAGGAAGTCTTCGGGAGCAAGTTAAAGCGGCCCAATGACATGTGGGGTCTACCCCCTTACTCCTCTTCTTATCCTCCAGATGTTTCCAAAAGGTCTTCATTCCAGTACATCCCCTCAATCTGATATTTCGGGGGTTTAAATGTGGACTGAAGTTTGAATAAACCGAATTCAGTGTGAAGTTCACTTTCAACTTTGAATTCAGCTCACATTTGGAAATGTTCATATTTGACTCCTTTTTAGCCCACCCTGAAATCAGGATGTGGCCACCATGAATTTCCTCGAATTCAACGATGTGAGGATACCTGTATGCTCCAAATTTTTGGCAGCAACTTAAGGGGAACAATTGAGTTCAAAATCTGAATTTAAACTCCCCCTTACTTGTGAGAACTTTACACATGGTGTTTAATTCAACCTTGGCTAAACACCTTCAAATGAATGTGAGAGCTCGTTTGGTTGGACACCCATGTGCATCATCACGTGTACAAAATTTTTTTTTGTAAGTCCCATTTTCATGCATTCCAACACAAATGGGAATCAACATTCACTTTATTGACTTTGCATTTTTGGGACATTTACATTCCTCCCCCCTTGAAAGAATCTCGTCCCAGGATTCCAACGAGAAGAGGAAAGTAGGGCATGTTATCGATAATATGACGATAACACACCGAACGGATATAACGATCTTCTAGCTTTTCCATAGTACTTCCCTTGACGGTATTGATTAGTCCGTAAAACTCTGTAGACCCATATTAACCGGGTCAATTGACTGGTATATTTACTGTCCTAATCTTGACATGGATAACGAATACTTGTCTAGATTAACTGAGTCCTTAGAACCTTAGTGTAGTACTTCCCCAAACATGAATCGAGATGTTTGGTGAGATTAAACAATGAATCGGAAATCTCGCCTCGAATTGGCATCTCAACCCTTTAGCCAGAACTGATTGCTTTGCTTGAACATAAGAGCAGCCACAAGTCAATTTCACTTATGTTACCAACATAGCAAAGGTCAACTAGCTATGGTAACCACAAGGGTGTCAAAGGCACCATATGATCTCTCAAGAATTTAGATTGTGTTCAAGGATTGTCACGAGGTTGAGCAATCAATCGGTAAGCCCCGCGATGAGAAATTAGTTTAGTTCCAACAATTATGGCACTCGGAGCTAAACAAGTCATAGATGAAAGTTCAAAACTTTCTGAATGTGGCCTAGAGGGGGGGTGAATAGGCCTTTAAAGAATTCCTGCACACTTAATAAAGTTATCAGAAACTTGACCGACCGGACTAGTCCGGTTGTGTGGGCGGACTAGTCCGGTGTGCTGAATTATTTGAGTTAATTGTGTCTCACAAATTTAATCTTATAGCAGCGGAATGAGAACAACAGTTTTTTTATAAATTAAATTTATTGTATGGATGCACGTGCAAACTTGTAAGGAACTCAAACGATGACTAGCAAATTAGTGATCTAATGTGTCAAGATGTAAAACAAATGAGAGACAAAAGACACGAATTTTTACCGAGGTTCGATCTCACCAAGAGATCTACGTCCTCGTTGAGGAAGCTCACACAGAGCCGGGTTCCCAACCCTTTCCCTCTTCAAGTCACCACAAAGGCCGACTTGACTCCACTATCACGGGTAATCACCGAGTTTGTGGGGCAACCTCACACGTTGAGGGCTCCTACAAGAATTACAGTGAGAAGGTGATCAAATACACTCAAAAAGATTACAATGCAGAATATGAGTGTAGAGAAATCAAACCCCAAGAGCTCACAACGAAAGAACGACGATCTCTCAATCCCAAATCCAAGTATTTGATTGATCTTGGCCTTTTTGCACCTTAGATGTATGGAGAGATGTGTTTTTGGGCTCTTAGGTCAGGTGGCGGCGCTAGGGTTCAAGCTTTTGACAATATGTGTCGTGTATTGCCTGGGAAAAGACGAAGGACCTCTTTTTATAGGGTTTCCCAAAAAGTTACCGTTGTTAAACCTACTACCGGACTAGTCCGGTATATGATTGGACTTGTCCGGTCTACTTCCAGTGGGTTAACCGGACTAGTCCGGTCCAAAAACCGGACTTGTCCGGTGCTATGTGAAATGTGGTTTCAGAAACTTCAGCGGACTAGTCCTGTTGCTTGGATGGACTAGTCCGCAGTTCTCTAAAGAGGACAACAGAGACATGACCGGACTAGTCCGGTCCAAAACCGGACTTGTCCGGTTGAGTTCCAGTAAGCTGACCGGACTAGTCCGGTTCACAAATCGTACTAGTCCGGTGCACTATGTTTGTGTCTTCTAGAAAGTTAAACGGACTAGTCCGGTCCATGAACGGACTAGTCCGGTTTTCAGTGGATTTTAGTCTATTTTTAAACCCCTTACCCTTACGCAAAGTCATGAGCTCTTGGGATGTGTCTCTCTCACACACAACCTATACATTTATATCTACTTTGCTCTTCTAAATTCCACTAACGTCTTCCTTTTCGGGCACCTCTCTATTTTTCACCTTTTTGTGTATGCCGAGCCAGTTCACTTTGTTTATCCTGCAATCATCTTAATAGTTTCATTAAGATCTCATATGTTCATCATCAATTAGCCAAAACCCACAAGGGATATCCTAGATGCACTTACAATCTCCCCCTTTTTGGTGATTGATGACAACTATTAGAGATATCACAATTGAGAATAAAAAGTTGATTTTCATAAAGTGTGCACATATGAGAATAATAAAGAATTCAAGAAAAATCTTCTCACATACGCACACACCTTATGGTGGGGTGCCTCACAGGTGTGTGATAAACAAAATGTGATAAATTAAAGACAAACAGTAGTGAACATGTAAGTGGGCATTAGAGCATAGTACATCACACATAAGAAAAGAAATAGTGCATTACAAGATTTTAAAAATAGTTACATGTCATTGATCACAAAAGATCTTAATAACTAATACTAGATAGAAATAGTCCAAGTCTAATCTCAATCTTCCATCTCAATCTCTCCCCCTTTGGCATCAAGGCACCAAAAAGGGAAAATTGAGGGGAATCACACATCGCTGCCTCCTCCGTCAGTCTCAGTCTGATCTTCATCTTCAGCATCCACGGGAGCAGGATCTTCCTCTGAGTCCTCGGAGGCGGGCGGTGATCCAACGGGCTCAATCTCAAGCTTTGCACAGATAGACTTGATATTGGCATTTACGTACTGTTGATGTTTCTTCCTTGCAAGCTTTTCGTTGCGTTGCCTGTCTTCGATCTTACGGCAGCAGGCAAAGATGGAGGAGAGCATCTTGAGGATGCCGCTAGATGATTCTTGGGCAGGTGGAGAACCAGGAGGAGCAGCTGCAGACCTAGTGTCATCATGAGCTTGCTTTGATCTCCTCTCCACTGGTGGAGAGGACGGGGCAGTTGGAGCCGGAGGGAGAGTGTACTCGGTGGGTTTTTGCGGCTTCAACCCCGTATGCTTGACATCCTTGACAAACTCGAGTCCCGTCACTTTCTCAATCATGTACATGATATACGGTGCATATCCACAAGACCTATTGGGGGTAATTGAGATGTTCACAATGTCGTTGTAGATATACTCAAAGACATTGAATGGTCTCCTCCCACTAATGACCTTCATGAGAGTCCTCAAGGTTCCTTGTATAGTTCCTGCATCTCCATCCTTCGGAGCTATTGTCTTTCTCAAGACTCTATTTAGGACCACAAAGAAGGGCTTTAGATATTTGATGGTGGGAGGAACATATGGCATCCTTGTGTCATAGAGAAATTCAAGTTCCTCCTTCTCCAGGGGTTTCAGATTATGAATGACCAGTTCATGATCCAAAGTGTTTTGGAGGTGAAGAATCCCAGCAAATTCATCATACGTGACACTATACCTTGAACCATGAGTCATCCAAGTAAGACTGTCTCCATCATCCCGAGCAAAGTAGAGAGTGGAGTAAAACTGGGTAATTACTTCATTGTTCCAGTCATACTCAAAGGATAGCAGGTCCGTCAGACCGTGCCTCTCTAACGCTTCCACCATCTCACAAAAGGCAGGATACCTCTTTGACTTCAGATATTCAACATTTAGCCATTGACTCTCTACTACAGGGTTCTTCATCTTCATGTACACATGCTCGTAGTAGTCTGCATGGAAGTTGCTCCAGAACCTCGGGTCAGAGCATTGCTTAGGTCGGTCATACACTTGAATCTTCCTGAAATTATCAGCTAGCTCACTTCCTTTTCCAGTGAAATCCTCACTTGAAGGCTGCCTGTTGCGGTGAATTGGGGTTTTTCATCTTCAAGGGCCCAAGGGGACCACTAGCAAGTCCCTTCCCTTTATTGAGAATTCTTTTTGGCCCTGACGAGCCCTCAGCAGCATCTTTCCTTAGAGGCCTTTTGCCAATGACTTTCCTCTTCTTAGGTTGATTGTCGTCGGAGGGTGGAGAGTGGACATTGACATCATGTCTCTTCTTCATAACTCTCTCCTTGGTCCTCCTCACTTTCTCGCGTTGAACGTCTTCATCAATGTGGAAGGAGCTGTCATCTGAGCCTGAAGACATGATGCCTGATAGGGAGTTCAAGGATTAGATGCAAATGGACTCATTATTGACTTCAAATGGGAACGTAGGGGTTCAACTGTCAGAGACCGGACTTGTCTGGTTTCAGAGAGCGGACTTGTCCAGTGGACCGGACTTGTCCGCCTCTGTGCACCGGACTAGTCCGGCCTGGCATAAGAACCCTAATGTTTCATTTGAATCAAACCTCCTATCTAAGGGCATAAAGGTAGGAACATGGTAGGAATACATCTATTGAGGCAATGTACATCCTTTTGAAATCAAAGAAAACTAGCTAGAACTAGAAAAGTTGAGATTTTGGTTTAAAAGGGGAAATTTACCAAGATTTGAAGATTTGTGTCGAAGGAGTGGAAATCAGTCCGGATGAGTCCGGAGTAGGGGGACCACTCGTCAAGGGGAGTCTTTTTCGCGGAGAAAAACTCGATTTTGAGGGTTCAACCAGAAAATCACTTTGGGGGCTAGGGTTTGGAAGAGGAGAGGGAGAGCAGGCCTAATGAGGAGAGAGAGAGAGATCTGGGCCGGCCAAGTGCTTCTATATACGACTGACCGGACTAGTCCGCTACCATGACCGGACTAGTTGTTGTCAGTCCGGACTAGTCCGGTTGGAAATCGGACTGGTCCGTTTCCAACAGACTTGATACATATATAGTTAATTAATAGTGATTCAAGGACAATAATTTTGCAAGTAGTCTTGGTGATTACGACCAGTAGGCAATCAGCAATCGAACAATGGTCATAATCCACAAGATTTCTTCATTAAAAATAGTTTTCTGAGTAGAAAGGAGAGGAGGAGCATTTTTGACAATACGGAGGAACAATTTAAGTTGCAACCAGGTATGCAATGTTTCAAGCCACATTTCGAGAGTCAAGAATGTTTAGCTCATTTCTTAGTTCACAGAACCTTTTCTCATCTAATGGTTTGGTAAAAATATCTGCAAGTTGTTTTTCAGTCCTAACATGTGAAATAGCTATGTCACCTTTTAATGAATGATCTCTAAGAAAGTGATGACGGATGTCTATGTGCTTAGTTCTTGAGTGCTCTACAGGGTTGTGTGCAATCTTTATATCACTTTCATTATCGCATAGAAGCGGGATATGACTTAGATTGTAGCCGTAGTCCCTAAGAGTTTGTTGCATCCAAAGAAGTTGCGCACAGCAACTACCGGCTGCAACATACTCTGCTTCCGCTGTGGAAAGAGCAATGGAGTTTTGCTTTTTAGATGACCAAGAAACTAGGGACCTACCAAGAAATTGACAAGTACCTGACGTGCTCTTTCAATCGACTTTGCATCCTGCATAGTCGGTGTCGGAATACCCTATCAAGTTAAACTTGGATCCTTTGGGATACCAAAGGCCCAAGTTGGGTGTGTGCACAAGGTACCTTAGGATTCTTTTTACAGCAATTAAGTGACACTCTTTAGGTGCGGCTTGAAACCTTGCACACATGCAAACACTAAGCATAATATCTGGCCTAGATGCACATAAGTATAGTAAGGAGCCAATCATGGATCGATATACCTTTTGGTCCACATTTGGACCATCTTCATTGAGGTCGAGATGTCCGTTGATGGTCATGGGTGTCTTGATGGGCTTGGCTTTGTCCATATTGAATTTCTTGAGAATGTCTTGTGTATATTTAGTTTGGCTTATAAATGTACCTTCTCTCAGTTGCTTTACTTGAAATCCCAGGAAGAACTTCAATTCACCCATCATTGACATCTCGAACCTGTCTATCATTATTTTGCTAAATTCTTCACAGAAGGACTCGTTAGTGGATCCAAAGATAATGTCATCAACATAGATTTGACATACGAATAAATGATCATCAAAATGTTTAGTAAAGAGTGTATAGTCAGCTTTACCAATTTTGAAACCATTTTGAATTAGAAAATCTCTAAGGCACTCATACCAGGCTCGAGGAGCCTGTTTGAGGCCATAGAGAGCCTTACGCAGTTTATAGACATGGTTGGGATACTCCTGATCTTCGAACCCCGGTGGCTGCTCCACATAGACTTCCTCCTTTCTCGGACCATTGAGAAAGGCACTCTTGACGTCCATTTGATACAACTTAAAATTATGGTGAGTAGCATATGCCAATAAAATGCGAATGGACTCAAGTCTAGCTACAGGAGCGAAAGTTTCATCGAAATCCAAACCTTCCACTTGAGAATAACCTTTGGCCACCAACCTCGCTTTATTTCTTGTCACTACTCCATTTTCATCTTGCTTGTTCCGAAAGACCCATTTGGTTCCAACGATGTTCGCCCTTGGTCTTTCCACCAGCTCCCACACTTCATTTCTTTTGAAGTTGTTCAGCTCCTCTTGCATCGCAATCACCCAGTCTGGATCCCTTAAGGCTTCATCTACCCTGTATGGCTCCAGAAAAGACACAAAAGAATAGTGTTCACAAAAATTTGCAATTTTAGATCTAGTAGTTACTCCCTTAGCAATATCTCCAATGATATTGTTGACGGGATGGTCCCTTTGCACACACTGATGTACTCTTGGGTGTGGAATTTGTATAGTTGCTTGTTCTTCATTGTCTTCATGTGTCATGTTTCCCCCTAGATCATTGCTTCCATGATCATCTTGATCTTCTTGACCTTCCTCAGCCCGATCTTGTATAGGAGCTCCCCCTTGATCATTGCTTACTTGTTGAAGTTCGTCTTGTGTCTCCTCTCGTGGTAGGATATCACCAAGTGCCATTTTCTTCAGCGCTTCACATGGGGCTTCCTCCTTATCTAGCATAGACTTATCGACTTGCTCCACTTGTGAGCCGTTAGTTTCATCGAACACTACGTCACGTGCTACTTCAACAAGGCCGGACACCTTGTTGAAGACACGATAAGCGTAGGCATTCGATTCATATCCGAGCAAGAATCCTTCATCGGACTTCGAAGCGAACTTCGAGGCCCTTGGTTTCTTGTTCAGGATAAAACATTTGCAACCAAAAACTTTGAAATAAGAAACATTAGGCTTTTTACCTGTGAGTAGCACATATGGAGTTTTCTTCAGTAGTCGATGAAGGTACAACCGATTTGTGGCATGAAAAGCGGTGTTCACCGCTTCTGCCAAAAATCGGTCTAACGTCTTGTATTCATACAACATTGTTCTCGCCATTTCGATTAATGTTCTGTTCTTCCTTTCGGCCACCCCGTTCTGTTGAGGAGAGTAGGGTGCCGAGAATTCATGCTTTATACCTTCTTCATTGAGATATTCTTCAACTTGGGTGTTCTTGAATTCTGTCCCATTGTCACTTCTGATATTCTTTACAGTTGATGAGAATTCATTCTGAGCTCTTTTCAAGAACTGCTTGAGGATTCCCTGAGTTTCTGATTTATCATACAAGAAAAATACCCAGGTAAATCTTGAAAAATCATCAACAATTACTAAACCGTATTTGTTACCGCCGATGCTGATGTACCCAATTGGACCAAAGAGATCCATGTGGAGAAGTTCCAGCGATCTAGTGGTGGTCATCACATTCTTGGTGGGGTGTGGTGCTCCAACTTGTTTTCCTGCTTGACAAGCGCTGCACGGCCTGTCTTTTTCAAAAACCACATCCTTAAGACCACGGATGTGACCACCTTTTAGAAGTTTCTACAGATTTCTCATTCCAACATGGGCTAGCCGTCTATGCCACAGCCATCCCATGTTGGTCTTTGCAACCAAGCAAGTGTTGAGTTCGGCTTTATCTTTGTTGAAGTGAACAAGATAAAGCTTTCCCTTCAACAATCCCTTGAATGCAATCGAGCCATCGCTTCTTCTAAAGACGGTCACACCCTCATTAGTGAATAAACAGTTGTAACCTTTGTCGCATAGTTGAGATATTGATAAAAGATTATAATCTAGAGAGTCTACGTGTAAAACATTAGATAAGGTGTGTTGAGAGGATATTTCAATGTTACCACTACCAAGGACCTTTCCTTGGCTGTTGTCTCCAAAGTATATACCTTCACTTGGATCCTTGTTGCACTCGTATTCCACAAACATACCTCTCTCTCCGGTCATATGATTTGTGCATCCGCTATCTAGCACCCACTTAGATAGATCCGCCGGAGGAGTAAGCCTGCAAAATAGAATTATTTCTGGGTTTTAGGTACCCAAGCTTGCTTGGGTCCTCTCAGGTTAGTCGCAAGAGTCTTGGGCACCCACACACAAGTTTTCAAGTTCTTGTGGCGTGGCCCTGTATATTTAGCAATGACTTTTCCATACTTGTTTTTCATGAGAACATAAGAAGCATCAAATGTATGGAACAACGTTTGTATCTCAGATTCATGGGATTTTTCTTTAACAAAAATGATCCTATTCTTAGCATGATTAGAAGTGGACATGTGTTTGTTCCTGTCAAAGCCAAGACCATCTTTGACATTGAGAGGTCTAGTGATCATATATGCACTTCGTGCATATTTGATCTTCTCCTTATCAAAGATGCCATTTTGAGAAGAATACATGTCATGTGGGGTTGAAGCATTAGAAATTACATTCTTCTTACTAGAGCAAGTGCAGGTTCTTATTGTTGTCGAGCCCATGTCTTTGGAGGAAGAGCTCTTGGAGGAAAAGGAGTCACTTTGTTTGAGCGACTCAACTTGCACCTCAAGGATTTTGTTAACTTTTGACAAGTTAGCAAGTTCTTCCTTGATTGCAATGTGCGAGTTTTCTAACTTTGAGTAAGTTTCGTTACTCAAGGCTAGCTCTAACTCAAGTGACTCATTCTTCTCTCTTTCAAGCTCAAGAAGCTTTTCATCTTCTTGATATCTCTTCCTCTCAAGGATGAGCATATCTTCTTGTCGGTTGACAAGTTCCTCCTTTTCATTCGTTTGACAACATTTCCATTTTCTTTAAAGCAATTTTACTTAGCCCTCTAAACAACTCTTCATTATCACTAGAGCTATCAAATTCATCAATGGAGGAATTTAGCACAGGAGGAGTAAGTCGAACCTTTTTCTTGCCTTCCTTAGCCATAAGACAAGTGTGGTTGTTCATGTCCCGTCCTCCCATGTTCGGAAAGAGTGTAGCTCTCATAGTTGGTTTCTTGACTGCGATAGTGGCCATCTCTTCTTCTTCATCGGAGGAGGACTCGTCGTTTGAGTCCCACTCCTTCCCAATGTGAGCTTGATGGGCTTGTCTTCTTTTTCTGAAATTTTTCTTTTCTTGAGATCTTGTTTCCTTCTTCTTTTTGTTTTCTTCATAAGTACAGTCCACCATGAAGTGACCATACTCTTCGCAGTTGTAGCAAGTGCGTCGAGCCTTGGATTTTCCTTTATCCTTGCTTTTGCCTTCATGTGAATTGTTGCCGTGTCTTCTCTTCATCATGCGTTTGAACTTTTTGATGAAGAGTACCATTTCTTCGTCATCAAGATCGGTGCTCTCGTCGCTTGTATCACCGTCGTCTTGGTCTTCACGGGTTTCTTTGAGTTTGGATCTGCACGTTGCTTTGAGAGCAACTTCTTTCTTTTTAGAAGAGGTGAGCTCGGCTAAGTCTTTGACATATTGAGCCTCTTTCTCCATCATTTCATGATTTATGATCTTTCCCAATAACTCATCGGGAGTCATTTTGTGAAACCCGGGGCTTTCTCTAATCATTGAGCAAAGTGTGACGTTTCTTGGCATGAAGGCTCTTATCATCCTTTTGACCACCTCGTGATCAGTCCATTTCTTACTTCCATAGGCACGAATTTTGTTGATGAGTGCCTTCATCCGATTGTACATGTCTTGAGGTGATTCGCCTTCTTCAATAGCAAATCTCCCCAACTCTCCTTCTAGCATCTCAATTTTGGCTTCACGTACAGACCTATTTCGTTCATGAGCTGTCTTGAGGGTATCCCAGATTTCTTTTGCACTTTCTAACCCATCGATCTTGGTGAATTCCTCTCTGCTTAGTGATGATGTGATCACGGCGACGGCTTGTGCGTTTCTGTGAATCTCTTGTTCTTGTTCTGGAGTGAGTTCATCATCCGTGTCCGGAATATCAATGCCTGTGCAAACAATGTGCCACAGACTAGGGTTCAGGGATATCAGATGCATCTTCATGTTGTACTTCCACATGGTGTAGTCACTTCCATCAAACTGTGGGGGCCTTCCCATAGGAATAGAGAGATAATGATTATTTGAATTGAGACGGTTGTAGTTGTAAGCATACCGGGAGTAGTCGTGATGACCACTCCCCATCGTCTTTTCTTCCTCTTTTCCTTTTTGTGCCAGCAGTTTCTTTCTCAGGAGTGCTTTTAGCTGCCTCACTTCTTCATCGTCATGTGGACTTTCTTTCAGCACATCTAAGGCTTTGGCTTCTTGCTCCTCATCGTTGTTGCTCGTTTTCGGGATATCGTTGTTCTTCTCAGAGGCCATTGATCTCTCCGAGATGTGAGTCTCGTTGATGGAGAACTTGGCTCTGATACCAATTGAATGTGGCCTAGAGGGGGGGTGAATAGGCCTTTAAAGAATTCCTGCACACTCAATAAAGTTATCAGAAACTTGACCGACCGGACTAGTCCGGTTGTGTGGGCGGACTAGTCCGGTGTGCTGAATTATTTGAGTTAATTAAGTGTGTCTCACAAATTTAATCTTATAGCAGCGGAATGAGAACAACAGTTTTTTTATAAATTAAATTTATTGTATGGATGCATGTGCAACCTTGTAAGGAACTCAAACGATGACTAGCAAACTAGTGATCTAATGTGTCAAGATGTAAAACAAATGAGAGACAAAAGACACGAATTTTTACCGAGGTTCGATCTCACCAAGAGATCTACGTCCTCGTTGAGGAAGCTCACACAGAGCCGGGTTCCCAACCCTTTCCCTCTTCAAGTCACCACAAAGGCCGACTTGACTCCACTATCACGGGTAATCACCGAGTTTGTGGGGCAACCTCACACGTTGAGGGCTCCCACAAGAATTACAGTGAGAAGGTGATCAAATACACTCAAAAAGATTACAATGCAGAATATGAGTGTAGAGAAATCAAACCCCAAGAGCTCACAACGAAAGAACGACGATCTCTCAATCCCAAATCCAAGTATTTGATTGATCTTGGCCTTTTTGCACCTTAGATGTATGGAGAGATGTGTTTTTGGGCTCTTGGGTCAGGTGGCGGCGCTAGGGTACAAGCTTTTGACAATATGTGTCGTGTATTGCCTGGGAAAAGACGAAGGACCTCTTTTTATAGGGTTTCCCAAAAAGTTACCGTTGTTAAACCTACTACCGGACTAGTCCGGTATATGATCGGACTTGTCCGGTCTACTTCCAGTGGGTTAACCGGACTAGTCCGGTGCTATGTGAAATGTGGTTTCAGAAACTTCAGCGGACTAGTCCTGTTGCTTGGATAGACTAGTCCGCAGTTCTCTAAAGAGGACAACAGAGACATGACCGGACTAGTCCGGTCCAAAACCGGACTTGTCCGGTTGAGTTCCAGTAAGCTGACCGGACTAGTCCGGTTCACAAATCGTACTAGTCCGGTGCACTATGTTTGCGTCTTCCAGAAAGTTAAACGGACTAGTCCGGTCCATGAACGGACTAGTCTGGTTTTCAGTGGATTTTAGTTGATTTTTAAACCCCTTACCCTTACGCAAAGTCATGAGCTCTTGGGATGTGTCTCTCTCACACACAACCTATACATTTATATCTACTTTGCTCTTCTAAATTCCACTAACGTCTTCCTTTTCGGGCACCTCTCTATTTTTCACCTTTTTGTGTGTGCCGAGCCAGTTCACTTTGTTTATCCTGCAATCATCTTAATAGTTTCATTAGGATCTCATATGTTCATCATCAATTAGCCAAAACCCACAAGGGATATCCTAGATGCACTTACACTTTCTTAGGTACAAGGGATGTTGAATAACTGGTTTCCCTTGTATTGTCCAATGAGGTTTAATCAACAGCTTGATCAATAATATAAGGTCATTATACACCGCTTAATGGTTTGAAGAGAGCTACACAATCTTGCTCAGTACTTTGGTATTTCACATGTTATATGGTGCAATGCATATGCATATGATATGGTGCAAATGGTACATATGTATGATGTAAAATGGTGCATATGTATGATGCAAAATGGTGCATATGTATGATGCAAAATGGTGCATATGTATGGTACATACAAGGCGTTGTGCATAATAGGTTGCACATCTCTCAATGCTTTTCAATATGTATGGTGCATCATCTTTTTATAGTCTGAGCAAGAATTAGTACAATAATTCAAACATGGTTAAGAAGCACCTCAAACTTTGCCAAGTACAGATAACTTGGTCAGGTCAATAAAGGTGCTAAACAAGGCATGTCACTTTCATGTGGTGACCAAGTTTAAGGAAAATATGTCAAATATTTGACACGATCATTGAGAAATACTCCATAATAACTTAACCTAGGAAATCTCTATTCTTACGTTGACTTCACTTTTTCTTTTCTCCTGAGGCTTCACAACAACCGTTTAGCGTGAAACACCAGCTACTAGTTCTAGCTCCTAGTCTTGTTCTCTCAAGTCTTATGATTCTGGCGAGCATTTGTGTGTACGTAGTGAAGACGCTAAAACTACATATTTCTCGATGATGACGGATCTTGTACTTGAACTTTGATTACATAAAAATGTAATTTCCTCTTGCCTCTTGGTAATGTCATAGTTTGATGTATAGCCCATGGGTTATCAATGCTATGGTTTGATGGATGCACTCCTCCCCCCTTAAGTTCCAATGTAGGAAATTGAAAAATTAATCCGTAATCTTCTTATGGGAAGGTAATGCATAACCATAGCCTTCCAGAGCTATATCACACAGCCTTTGATAACAAGGTATACCTGAAGTTATGGTCCAACAATAGCAAGGTACATAAACTGAACCATCTTCTGTTTGATGGTTAAATCCTAATTCAATGTTTGAACTGTTGTGGCAGTGAACAGAAAAGTTGGAGAAGACTTCAATATATTTCTAACGGGTATTTATTTGCCTTCAACTAAGTTCTAGATTAAAAGCTATGAGCTTCTAAAGTTGACAGAAATTCTGGAGGAATTTCAGCAGCACCTCCCCTGTAAGTGCTCACTTTGGTCAACCTTTCCATATAGTTAGAAATGTATATGGACCAAACTCATGCTTACAAATTTGAAGCACGATTGACAAGATTTATAGAATCATAAGATTTCACCTTTTATAATTCTTATACAGGAAGTCATAAGCAAGATCCAATTCAGTATAGAAACTATGCACAGACTTTGATACTCTGGACAGTTTTTTCACTTGTACTGCGAATTTCACCTCTTTACAGGAGGATTCTGTCCTGGGGTTGAACAGAAAAATTGTAAAGAACTTACCAAGCTCTCCAAAAATATATTTATATGATCTATTTGCATTCCTGTATCAAAAGATATGATGGTTCAAAGTTAACAGAATTTCTGGCAGGATTTTGACAGCATCTCTTTTGCAAGTGGCTGTATTGTTCACAAAGTTCCATCATATTCTGCCCTCAATCTAGGAAAACATTGAACTACAAAATTGTAGCAAATTTCCTATACTTTCCGATGTCTTACTTGACCCTTAGAAATTTTTCTACAGAAAGTTGTGGTCGAAATACAGAAAATTCCAGAGAGCATTTTGGTCTGTCCTGTTTCTGGACAGTGCCTACTCATCTGAGATTTTCATCCATTTAGAGGGAGATTTTGTTCTGGAGCTCTACATAAAAGTTGTAGAGGACTTTGAAAATTTCCAGAATGGTATCCTACACCTCCATTGGTTCAACCAATCATAAGTTATACCCTGTTTAAGTTCAGCACAATTTCTGCCGAAAACAGGGGAGGTTGTTCCTAAGTCTTTGAGATTGAATCTATACTCCTAATTGACTCTTAGTTCAATATGGAAGTTTAATAACCCCTAAATGGGATCCTAAACTTCATTTTGACTCTTTTATTTAAAAATATCCTTTATGCAGTCTCGGTACTACGTTCCCTCACCAAAGAAAAATCCTAAGCCGGTATTCCGGCAGACACGTGTCAAATGGTGGAACTAAGGACGTCACTCACAAACGGTTTCTAAACGTCATGCACTAACGTGGTTACTGTACCTGCAGAAGAACATACAATAATGGTGCACACAAGGTTTTTGACATTTCAGTCAGTTCCATATCATAATAAAAACATACGGTCCATATCATTGCCATACGGATGGTCCTTGAGTCAAGCCATGCCTCAAGGTACATGGTCGTGTTTTCACACCACACGACGGGGAACCCGAGTAGAGCGCGAACGGGTCGTCACGGTTGGGAACTTTATCAACCCAACGGATACCACCTACTGCCTCATGACCGATGAGGCACGCCGATGGCGAGCACTGCGTATGGCCCTTTGAACATTGGACGTTCAAGAGTTGCATACTATCGTGTTGCTTACCACACGATGGGGTATTCTCACTTCTGCCTAAAGCACGCTAGAGATCAGCGTTTTCATATGCTCTCAGAACCATGGAGAGGTTCAGAGACTCATATTAACTACCGTGCCAAGCCACGGTATATCCTTCCATATTATTACTCGTATGGTGAGTTACCACAATTGATCCGCATGCGGTGGCGTACCTTACCTCTTACCTGACATTGGAGCATCGTTACAGAATATATAACACATAAGTTAGCTTTTCCACCATAATATCTACTACTATCATAGACCTTATGTGGGCATAGTGACTAATCCTCACTCGACTACTTCTAAGTTTTCAAAATAGGCTCTTTTCAAGCGTGCTATTCCCAATGCGGCTCTGATACCACGTCTGTGGGGACCACCCCGTGCTTCACCCACTCCAGGATCGCAGAGAGTGGTGTCGTGCGATGCGGCACCCAACAGCACACACGAAAAGATTTAAGAACAACATACAAACTTTTATTTGATATAAAACAGCGGAAGTCTTTTTACAAAAGCATAACTATACAGCGGAAGTATATACATAGCTACTCTCTACTCCTATCTACGCAAAAGTGCAGCCATCCAGCCCAGGGTCGCTACACACTAGCAGCATGGAACTGGAGATCACGGCGGCGTGCAGGGCTCCAGCTCGACCGTGTACCCCGACGGGGGCATCGCCTCGTTCTCGGACCCATCCTCATAGCTCTCACCTGCATACAGCTCAAATATTGCAACCGTGAGCACGATGGCTCAGCAAGTCTTAACCGACAACCCTAGGCATGGAACTCTACATGCAAGGATGTGCAAGATAGGAAAAGGACTTTGCAATAAATACACGCCTACATGTTGATCCTTACTTTCAGTTTTATAGCAACAGATTAATAGCCTTAGGCAGCCCCCACATCAGAAGTCCACAATCAAACAAGAAACGCTTTCCCCCGATGTGGTGATGCCCAAAGTGGAAGATAAACTTAATTAGCTCTACATCTACAGCAAACATGGTTTCAAAACATTAATAATTCATCACAGCATATTACCATTCATCTGGCTTATTGTTCTTCTTACTAGGTCACAGAACAGTGAACAAGCGGTACTCAAATAACCGCGAGGGACATGATTGCAATCAGGAGACACCCGGACAACATGTTGCATACACCCACTTTCAGAAGCGTGATTCCATACCCCTTCCTACTCTGTTGTATGCAACAACCTTTCAAAGGCAACCCAAATGCCGAACCAGTCCATCCGTAACGGGCAGGAGGTCCCCGCGTGGAGCGTGACTGTGCCCACTGGAAGATCTACACCTTGCTACCCTCAACCCACTCCTATTTACGGTTGGATAAGCCTCGACACCCAGGTTAACCAATTACATCGGTTTCCTGCTTATGTCAGTATGCCATCGGTACTATTCGATACTTGTTCAGCAGGCCCGCACACGTCTCGGTCCTCAATCAACACCAAGAGGGCTACGCACGTGAGACCTCCGCTCACTGCTTCCTATCCCCCCTGCTGGGTCTCATTTTCACCACTCTTAAGCCATTTTCTATTCTTACCAAACCGTGTGATAAAACTTTATCTCGCGAGTAGATTCCAACTACTCGACTTCTACCGAGATCCTAAGCATATTAGCATGGTATTCTCTACTCGTCGAGCCTGTAAACTACCCAACCCTCCATAGGATTTAAAAGGTTATGCAAGTGGGGTTTCAATCACCTTAACTCTAATGCAAGCATTCACCCTAGACATAAGTGATATAAATAAAGAATTTGCAAAAATACTTAAATGCAAACCGGGGCTTGCCTGGTTGGAAGTTAAATGAGAAGTCATCTTCTGGTGGGAGGACGTCCAACGGTTCCGGGGCGTCCTCAACTTCGGTCACTATTATGAAATGTAGCAAAATACATGCATAAGTGCAAGTTTTATATAAGAAGTACACTTTTATTTAGAGCTACTGTTGTTTAGGTCCCTTAATTAGCTTTGGGATTTTTACGGTGGATACTAGACTCTCTAAGGATGATCTGAGAAAAATTTGGAGAAATGTCATTGCACAATGTAGTCTCCAAAATTCCTACAAGTACAAGGGTTCTCTGAATTTTGAGCCCAAATCTGGAGTTTTGACATGGATAACAGTGAAAGATCTGATTAGGGTATGTCTCCGTGGTTCTAACAAATTTTGTTTCACCATTTTTGGAGCTACCAACAAAGAGATATGAATTTTTGAAGTTGGACAGGAGTTCTGAAAAGATTCTGTTTATAATTTGAATTTCCAAATAAAGGCTGAACTTTGGAAGGCAATTTAATCTAGGAAATGAACTCCAATGAAACTCACATTTTTACAGGAGATCACTAGTATCATGAGAAATCTTCTGGCAAAATTTTAGGAAATTCCATAACAGGGATCTTCTGGAATTAATTCCCAAAGATCTAATTTTGATGAATTTTGGAGAAAATTCCAGAGATCTTCAGATTAATTTCTTTGCATTTCGGCAAAGTGATGACTGATAGGTATCCAAAAAAATTTGTTTCACAAATTTTGGACATTCCTACTGAAAGTTATGGTCATTTGAAATTTGCACCATTTTTCTGGAAATCAATTCTATGATTTTTAGCTAATTTATTTAACCCTGAGATAACCTACTGATTAAGCCCTCTTAATCAGCTCCAAAAATCCTAAAATGTTTACTGGAGATCAGGAACTATGAAAAGCACTGGCTGCCCAAAATTGGGAATTTTTCATTGAGAATCCTTCCTGGAATTAATCCCTAAAAGATTTAATAAAAAGAATTCCACAGAAAATACTGGGCATTTTCAAAGCAAGCACTTTGCTTTTCTGCAAAGTACATCTTATTAGGAATCCAAAAAAATTTGTCTCACTAATTTTGGAGATTTCTACCCAAAGTTATGGATTTTTCAAGTTTCACTAACTTTCTGTTTGAATTTTACAGAGCACTCAACATGGGGCCCACTAGTCAGATCTTTCTTCAACCTCCCGCCAGAGAACGCGCGTGCACACCAGCACAGATCATGGCGCGGCTCGTTCTCCCTCATTTCTGCACCATATTAGCTCCGGTTTCGCCCTACACGATCCTTGGAACGTGGCGCAGCTGCCGGACAAGGTTTCCCAGCATGAAAACGGCCGAAAACAGGCCGGCACCGGCGGGGCGGCTCGGGAGCTTGGCATCGACGCGTTCTGGGATGTACGAAGCTTCTCCCGGTGAGCTAAGTTGCCATAAAGCATCCCTAGTGGTCGGGGAACATGGAACGCATGCCAATCCTTGCAGCAAACAGCGGGAAAAGGGGGTTCAACGGAGGACCGACCAGTTTTTGCCGCCGCTGGCGATTTCTCGTCGCCTGAGGCGTGTGGTGGAAGGTTTGATGCGTGCTTTGGCATGGGAGAGTGCTAGGGTTAGTAGTTTCTGTGGCTTGAATTGTAGAACCGATGATCAACCACGTTGGATGAATTTCCAGATTTGGCTCACGTCGGTTCAACACGTACTCCGGCGGTAAAACCCGAATTCCGGCTAGCCCGCGACGGGGAAGAGCAAGGTGACTATGGAAGCATGATCTACACACCTTGGCGCACCATAGGGAGGTGTTGGTCGTGGGGAGAGGCGTTGGAGCGGCCGGAAGACGTGAAGCAGCGATGGCGACGTCGTGCTGCACCGAGGGGAAAAAGTTGGCTCGGCACCGGCCGGAGGACGATGGACACAAGCTGTGGAGGCGTGGATGACGTCCAGTGGAGGCCGGCGCACCTCCTAGTCAGCTCAGCTGGGCCCCACAGTGGCTGTAGGTTGATCGGGGGTGAGGAGCAGAGACGCACGGGGTGTTTTTCTTCTGCTTCTGGACGCGCGTGTGCAACGAAGCGAGGAGAAACGTCCTGTGAGCAGAGACAATGCAATTGAGTTGTGCACTGCCGTGGCTATCGCCCTCCCCACCGATGTTGACTTTCTTCGGAAGCAAGACACGAGCAGCAGCTCGGTGGTTGCCTCGGTGGCGCGCGCACACAGACACAATTTGATTATTGTCTCTCTTCACTGACATGCGGGTGTTATGACGGGAATCCAATATCAGAGGAGGAATGCTCCTGCCTAGCAGGCGCATGCAGGGAAAGCCAATCAGGCCCAGAACATTTCCTATTATTTGAGAGCTATATTTAGAAACTTAAGCACTATATATTTGTAAAGACAATTTAATCAGGGTAAGCAGAAACAGATTGTTCTGGTATCCTGCAGGGAGCCAGAAATTTCCAAACCCTAGCCGCCGCCCCTGTGTTCTCTCACCTCGCCATCGCTGGCGTCTCGCCGCCGGTCAACTCTCAACCCGTGCCCACCGATCCTCCACACGTACAACCTCCGATCGGTGAGGGGCAGATAGCAGCAGCATACCAACCTGGTATCAGGGACCTCCGATCCGATGTCGCTGCCGCTGCCTGCTTCAACCGCCGACCCCGGCCGCACTGCGTCACCGCCGGATGCCGACGGGTCCGTGCCGATCCCGGCCGCACCGATCCCGCCTACATCGCTGGCCGCGGGATCGCTGCCGCTGACCGCCGGGGCTTCATCCTCCACCGTGGGGGTGATGTCCAACGAGCAGCTCACCAAGGCCGTCCTCGACCTCGGCAGGATGATGACCGGCGTCCACGCTTTCCTCTTAGGACCGCAGCCAGGCGTGGCACCGTCTCACCCGCAGCCGCAGTTTCCGCCGGCGCCCAATCCGCAGCAGCAACTGCCTTCTTCCGCCTCGGGCACCTTCATCCCCGTGCAGGAGATCCAGTTCCCCCACTCGCCGTCCCCGCTTCCGTCTTGGCTCACCGACGTCGCGCCGCCAACCTACTCCTCCGTACCGGCGCGCCCGTCGGCCCATTCGACCCCTCACAGCACAGCGGGCTTCGGCCATGGGGGCGTTCCGGCGTCGGGAACGCTCTATGGCGGCATTGACAACCCAATCCTCCACGGCTCCACCTTCGGGTCCGCGCCGGCTGCAGTTCCAGCGATCGGCGGGGCGCCCCCGGCTGCCGCCCCTGCGACGTTCGGCGCGGCGCCTTTCCAGCCTCGGACCTACAAGATCGACTTCCCGACATACGACGGCTCGGTCGACCCGCTGAATTGGCTCACACACTGTGAACAATTTTTCTGGGGCCAGCGCACTCCGGTGGAACAGCGGACGTGGATGGCCTCCTATCACCTCATCGGCGCCGCTCAGACCTGGTACTACGCCCTCCTATCGGACGAAGGCATGCCGTTCTGGGAGCGCTTCAAGGAGCTTTGCCGTTTTCGTTTCGGACCGCCTATATACGGCTCGCGGCTAGCCGAGTTGGGGCGCCTTCCTTTCCACTCCACGGTCCAGGAGTTTGCGGACCGCTTCCAGACGGTGCTAGCACATTCCAGGGACATCTCCACGTGCCAAAAAGCGGAGCTTTTCGTCGGCGGCCTTCCGGAACACATTCGGGTCGACGTCGCGATGCGCGCCCCTCCCGACCTCCAGACGGCCATGTTTCTTGCCCGCGCCTTCGAGACACGGGCTCTGGCCGCGGCAGCGCTGCCTCAGAAGCGCGGCGCCCGCCCTCCCCCGCGGTCAGCCCTCCCCCCACGCCAACCGGGGG
The DNA here is from genome assembly GCA_030760725.1 of Neostapfia colusana. Taxonomy (NCBI): domain Eukaryota; kingdom Viridiplantae; phylum Streptophyta; class Magnoliopsida; order Poales; family Poaceae; genus Neostapfia; species Neostapfia colusana. The sequence goes on along the minus strand of JASWHV010000002.1, from coordinate 105,696,293 downwards.
CGACCGCGGCTTCGACTGGCGCACCAGCGCTGCCTGCGCCGGCCGTAGCCGGCGCTGCAGCACCGGGCGCAGCAGCCCCGACGGCACCCGTGCGGCCGTACCGTCGCCTTTCGCCGGCCGAGATGCAGGAACGCCGTCGTCAAGGCCTCTGCTACAACTGCGATGAGCAATACGTGCGTGGGCACGTGTGCCCCCGCCTGTTCTTTCTGGAGGTGGACGATTTCCTCGACGCCGATGAGGAGGCGGCCGCTGATGCTGCGGCCACGGCCTTGCCCGCAGACATCGCCGCCGCAGCGGACGCTCACGCTCACGCGCTGGTGGTTTCTGTACACGCTCTTGCAGGCATCAGGACGTACCACACTATGCTCCTGCCCGTGACGATCCAGGGCGAGCGCCTCCTCGCCCTCCTGGACACTGACTCCACCCACACTTTCCTCCAGGGCACGGCCATGCGGCGCCTTGGTCTTGCTCCTCAGGGGGGCGACCAGCTTCGCGTTACGGTGGCCAACGGTGAGCGCGTGCCGTGCGAAGGTATCGCACGCCACGTGCCAGTCGACATCCACGGGGCGCCTTTCTCCATCACCTGCGTGGGCCTCGCGCTCGGCTGCTTCGACTTCATCCTCGGCGTCGACTTCCTGGGCACGCTGGGCCCCATCACCTGGGACTTCGAAGGGCTCGCCGTATCCTTCCTGCACGAGGGCCGCCGCGTCACGTGGCAGTGTGTGGGCGCCCCGGGCGCGCCCTTCCAGCAGCGGTCGCTGGTAGCGGTAGCTCCGGACCCGCACCAACCGCTGCTGGACGAGCTCCTGTGTCAGCACGACGCCGTCTTCGACACACCACGTGGACTTCCACCAGCCCGCCCCTACGACCACCGCATACACCTACTGCCCGGGACCGCACCAGTGGCAGTGCGACCGTACCGGTACCCTCAGTTGCAGAAGGACGAGCTCGAGCGGCAGTGCGCCGCCATGCTGGAACAGGGCATCATCCGCCCCAGTACTTCTCCGTTCTCGGCACCCGTGCTCCTCGTCAAGAAGGCGGATGGGTCGTGGCGCTTCTGCATCGACTATCGCGCGCTCAACGACCGTACGTCCAAGGACAAGTTCCCGATCCCGGTGGTTGACGAGCTCCTCGACGAGCTCCACGGGGCCAAGTACTTCACCAAGCTCGACCTCCGCTCGGGGTACCACCAGGTGCGCATGCACCCGGCCGACATCGAGAAGACGGCGTTTCGCACCCACCATGGCCACTTTGAGTTCCTGGTGATGCCGTTCGGGCTCTCCAACGCCCCTGCGACATTTCAGGCGTTGATGAATGATGTGCTCCGCCCCTTCCTCCGTAGGTTCGTGCTGGTTTTCTTTGACGACATTCTGATCTACAGCACGTCGTGGGCTGAACACCTGCAGCATGTCGGCCTCGCCCTCACCGCCCTACGAGCCCACGGCCTCTTTCTGAAGAGGTCGAAGTGCTCCTTCGGGGCCCCCTCCGTCGCCTACCTCGGCCACGTCATCTCCGCCGATGGCGTCGCCATGGACAGCGACAAAGTAGCCGCGGTCGCCTCGTGGCCGCTACCACGCTCTCCACGCGGGGTGCGTGGCTTCCTGGGCCTCGCCGGCTACTACAGGAAGTTCATCCACGACTTCGGCTCCATCGCGGCACCACTCACACGTCTCCTGCGGAAGGAGGCGTTCGCCTGGACGGCGGAGGCGGACGAGGCTTTCGCTGCCCTGAAGCGGGCGCTTTCGTCGGCGCCGGTTCTACAGATGCCCGACTTCGCGCGCCAGTTCATAGTTGACTGCGACGTGTCCGGCACCGGTTTTGGCGCCGTCCTACACCAGGGGGGCGGACCTCTGGCTTTCTTCAGTCGACCCTTCGCCGCCCGCCATATCAAGCTGGCGGCCTACGAGCGCGAGCTTATCAGGCTGGTGCAAGCAGTCCGACACTGGCGTCCGTACCTGTGGGGGCGCCGGTTCCTTGTCCGCACCGACCACTACAGCCTGAAGTTTCTCCTAGACCAGCGGCTGTCCACCGTGCCTCAGCACCAGTGGCTAAGCAAGCTATTCGGGTTTGACTTCACCGTCGAGTACCGTCCCGGGCGGCTCAACTCGGCGGCCGACGCGCTGTCCCGCCGCGACGAGGAGACTGCGGCGCTCTGTGCCCTCTCTGGGCTCTCCTTCGACCTCTACGCCGACATTCGCCGCGCCACAGCGACCGACCCGGTCGCGCGTGACCTGCTGCAGCAGCTGGAGGCCGCGTCTCTGGGCGAGCCGTGGGCTGCCGACGACGGTTTCCTCCTCCACGGCAAGCGCATCTACGTTCCGGCCACCGACGACTTGCGCCACCAGGTGGTGACCCTGGCTCACTCGGCGGGAATCGAGGGGGTCCAGAAGACCCTTGTGCGCCTCCGCGCGGACTTCTACATCCCCGGCGACCGTCAGCTGGTGCACGACTTCGTCCGCTCCTGTGATGTGTGCCAGCGGAACAAGACGCCGACCACACCGCCGGCCGGCCTACTTCAGCCCTTGGACGTTCCGTCGCAGGTGTGGGCAGATATCTCCATGGACTTCATCGAGGGGCTGCCGAAGGTGCACGGCAAGACCGTGATCCTGACGGTGGTGGACCGCTTCTCGAAGTACGCCCACTTCATCGCGCTCAGCCACCCCTACACCGCCGCCTCCGTCGCCCGTGCTTTATTCAACGGGATCGTGCGCCTACACGGTTTCCCCAGCTCCATCGTCAGCGATCGCGACCCAGTCTTCACCAGCAATCTTTGGCGCGACCTCTTTAAATTTGCAGGTGTCAAGCAGCGGCTCAGTACGGCCTTTCACCCCCAGACGGACGGCCAGTCCGAGGTCGTCAAGAAGATCATCGCGATGTATTTGCGCTGTGCGACAGGTGATCGGCCTCGTTCGTGGGTCGACTGGCTACCCTGGGTGGAGTACTGCTACAACACCTCTTACCACACGGCACTTAGAGCGTCGCCGTTCGAGGTTGTGTACGGCCGACCCCCGCCACCACTCCTGCCACACCACGCCGGGGCGGCCCAGACTGAGGCGGTGGACACCATGCTGCGGGACCGCGACGCTTTCCTGGAGGAGGTTCGCGAGCGTCTTCTTCAGGCTCAGCAGTACGCCAAGCGCCACTACGATGAGCACCATCGCGAGGTGGAGTTCGACGTGGGCGCATGGGTGCTGCTCCGACTTCTCCACCGCCCCACCCATGCGCTCGCCTCGCCGTCCAAGGGCAAGCTCCGCCCACGTTACGCGGGGCCGTTCCAGATCGTCGAGCGCATCGGGCAGGTGGCTTTTCGTCTCCGACTTCCCGCGGACGCGCGCCTGCATGACGTCTTCCATGTGGGGCTGTTAAAGCCTTACAACTACGCCGGCTCGCCACCATCAACGCCGGCCGTGCTGCCACCGGTTCACGACGGGCGACTGCTGCCAGCCCCTGCACGGGTCCTGCGCGCCCAGCTCCGTCGCGGCGCGTGGCACATCCTCGTCAGGTGGCAAGGCCTTTCGGAGGACGACGCCACCTGGGAGCCCCTGGACGACTTCAAGACTCTCTACCCGGATGTACAGCTCGAGGACGAGCTGTTTGTCGAGGCAGGGTGAGATGTTATGACGGGAATCCAATATCAGAGGAGAAATGCTCCTGCCTAGCAGGCGCATGCAGGGAAAGCCAATCGGGCCCAGGACATTTCCTATTATTTGAGAGCTATATTTAGAAACTTAAGCACTATATATTTGTAAAGACAATTTAATCAGGGTAAGCAGAAACAGATTGTTCTGGCTTCCTGCAGGGAGCCAGAAATTTCCAAACCCTAGCCGCCGCCCCTGTGTTCTCTCACCTCGCCATCGCTGGCGTCTCGCCGCCGGTCAACTCTCAACCCGTGCCCACCGATCCTCCACACGTACAACCTCCGATCGGTGAGGGGCAGAGAGCAGCAGCATACCAGGCGAAGGGTCGACTGAAGAAAGCCAGAGGTCCGCCCCCCTGGTGTAGGACGGCGCCAAAACCGGTGCCGGACGCGTCGCAGTCAACTATGAACTGGCGCGCGAAGTCGGGCATCTGTAGAACCGGCGCCGACGAAAGCGCCCGCTTCAGGGCAGCGAAAGCCTCGTCCGCCTCCGCCGTCCAGGCGAACGCCTCCTTCCGCAGGAGACGTGTGAGTGGTGCCGCGATGGAGCCGAAGTCCTGGATGAACTTCCTGTAGTAGCCGGCGAGGCCCAGGAAGCCACGCACCCCGCGTGGAGAGCGTGGTAGCGGCCACGAGGCGACCGCGGCTACTTTGTCGCTGTCCATGGCGACGCCATCGGCGGAGATGACGTGGCCGAGGTAGGCGACGGAGGGGGCCCCGAAGGAGCACTTCGACCTCTTCAGAAAGAGGCCGTGGGCTCGTAGGGCGGTGAGGGCGAGGCCGACATGCTGCAGGTGTTCAGCCCACGACGTGCTGTAGATCAGAATGTCGTCAAAGAAAACCAGCACGAACCTACGGAGGAAGGGGCGGAGCACATCATTCATCAACGCCTGAAATGTCGCAGGGGCGTTGGAGAGCCCGAACGGCATCACCAGGAACTCAAAGTGGCCATGGTGGGTGCGAAACGCCGTCTTCTCGATGTCGGCCGGGTGCATGCGCACCTGGTGGTACCCCGAGCGGAGGTCGAGCTTGGTGAAGTACTTGGCCCCGTGGAGCTCGTCGAGGAGCTCGTCAACCACCGGGATCGGGAACTTGTCCTTGGACGTATGGTCGTTGAGCGCGCGATAGTCGATGCAGAAGCGCCACGACCCATCCGCCTTCTTGACGAGGAGCACGGGTGCCGAGAACGGAGAAGTACTGGGGCGGATGATGCCCTGTTCCAGCATGGCGGCGCACTGCCGCTCGAGCTCGTCCTTCTGCAACTGAGGGTACCGGTACGGTCGCACTGCCACTGGTGCGGTCCCGGGCAGTAGGTGTATGCGGTGGTCGTAGGGGCGGGCTGGTGGAAGTCCACGTTGTGTGTCGAAGACGGCGTCGTGCTGACACAGGAGCTCGTCCAGCAGCGGTTGGTGCGGGTCCGGAGCTACCGCTACCAGCGACCGCTGCTGGAAGGGCGCGCCCGGGGCGCCCACACACTGCCACGTGACGCGGCGGCCCTCTTGCAGGAAGGATACGGCGAGCCCTTCGAAGTCCCAGGTGATGGGGCACAGCGTGCCCAGGAAGTCGACACCGAGGATGAAGTCGAAGCAGCCGAGCGCGAGGCCCACGCAGGTGATGGAGAAAGGCGCCCCGTGGATGTCGACTGGCACGTGGCGTGCGATACCTTCGCACGGCACGCGCTCACCGTTGGCCACCATAACGCGAAGCTGGTCGCCCCCCTGAGGAGCAAGACCAAGGCGCCGCATGGCCGTGCCCTGGAGGAAAGTGTGGGTGGAGCCAGTGTCCAGGAGGGCGAGGAGGCGCTCGCCCTGGATCGTCACGGGCAGGAGCATAGTGTGGTACGTCCTGATGCCTGCAAGAGCGTGTACAGAAACCACCAGCGCGTGAGCGTGAGCGTCCGCTGCGGCGGCGATGTCTGCGGGCAAGGCCGTGGTCGCAGCATCAGCGGCCGCCTCCTCATCGGCGTCGAGGAAATCGTCCACCTCCAGAAAGAACAGGCGGGGGCACACGTGCCCACGCACGTATTGCTCATCGCAGTTGTAGCAGAGGCCTTGACGACGGCGTTCCTGCATCTCGGCCGGCGAAAGGCGACGGTACGGCCGCACGGGTGCCATCGGGGCTGCTGCGCCCAGTGCTGCAGCGCCGGCTACGGCCGGCGCAGGCAGCGCTGGTGCGCCAGTCGATGCCGCGGTCGCCCCCGGTTGGCGTGGGGGGAGGGCTGACCCCGGGGGAGGGCGGGCGCCGCGCTGCTGAGGCGGCGCTGCCGCGGCCAGAGCCCGTGTCTCGAAGGCGCGGGCAAGAAACATGGCCGTCTGGAGGTCGGGAGGGGCGCGCATCGCGACGTCGACCCGAATGTGTTCCGGAAGGCCGCCGACGAAAAGCTCCGCTTTTTGGCGCGTGGAGATGTCCCTGGAATGCGCTAGCACCGTCTGGAAGCGGTCCGCAAACTCCTGGACCGTGGAGTGGAAAGGAAGGCGCCCCAACTCGGCTAGCCGCGAGCCGTATATAGGCGGTCCGAAACGAAAACGGCAAAGCTCCTTGAAGCGCTCCCAGGACGGCATGCCTTCGTCCAATAGGAGGGCGTAGTACCAAGTCTGAGCGGCGCCGATGAGTTGATAGGAGGCCATCCACGTCCGCTGTTCCACCGGAGTGCGCTGGCCCCAGAAAAATTGTTCACAGTGTGTGAGCCAATTCAGCGGGTCGACCGAGCCGTCGTATGTCGGGAAGTCGATCTTGTAGGTCCGAGGCTGGAAAGGCGCCGCGCCGAACGTCGCAGGGGCGGCAGCCGGGGGCGCCCCGCCGATCGCTGGAACTGCAGCCGGCGCGGACCCGAAGGTGGAGCCGTGGAGGATTGGGTTGTCAATGCCGCCATAGAGCGTTCCCGACGCCGGAACGCCCCCATGGCCGAAGCCCGCTGTGCTGTGAGGGGTCGAATGGGCCGACGGGCGCGCCGGCGCGGAGGAGTAGGTTGGCGGCGCGACGTCGGTGAGCCAAGACGGAAGCGGGGACGGCGAGTGGGGGAACTGGATCTCCTGCACGGGGATGAAGGTGCCCGAGGCGGAAGAAGGCAGTTGCTGCTGCGGATTGGGCGCCGGCGGAAACTGCGGCTGCGGATGAGACGGTGCCACGCCTGGCTGCGGTCCTAAGAGGAAAGCATGGACGCCGGTCATCATCCTGCCGAGGTCGAGGACGGCCTTGGTGAGCTGCTCGTTGGACATCACCCCCACGGTGGAGGATGAAGCCCCGGCGGTCAGCGGCAGCGATCCCGCGGCCAGCGATGTAGGCGGGATCGGTGCGGCCGGGATCGGCACGGACCCGTCGGCATCCGGCGGTGACGCAGTGCGGCCGGGGTCGGCGGTTGAAGCAGGCAGCGGCAGCGACATCGGATCGGAGGTCCCTGATACCAGGTTGGTATGCTGCTGCTCTCTGCCCCTCACCGATCGGAGGTTGTACGTGTGGAGGATCGGTGGACACGGGTTGAGAGTTGACCGGCGGCGAGACGCCAGCGATGGCGAGGTGAGAGAACACAGGGGCGGCGGCTAGGGTTTGGAAATTTCTGGCTCCCTGCAGGAAGCCAGAACAATCTGTTTCTGCTTACCCTGATTAAATTGTCTTTACAAATATATAGTGCTTAAGTTTCTAAATATAGCTCTCAAATAATAGGAAATGTCCTGGGCCCGATTGGCTTTCCCTGCATGCGCCTGCTAGGCAGGAGCATTCCTCCTCTGATATTGGATTCCCGTCATAACATCGCCGCCCGCCATATCAAGCTGGCGCCCTACGAGCGCGAGCTTATCGGGCTGGTGCAAGCAGTCCGACACTGGCGTCCGTACCTGTGGGGGCGCCGGTTCCTTGTCCGCACCGACCACTACAGCCTGAAGTTTCTCCTAGACCAGCGGCTGTCCACCGTGCCTCAGCACCAGTGGCTAAGCAAGCTATTCGGGTTTGACTTCACCGTCGAGTACCGTCCCGGGCGGCTCAACTCGGCGGCCGACGCGCTGTCCCGCCATGACGAGGAGACTGCGGCGCTCTGTGCCCTCTCTGGGCCCTCCTTCGACCTCTACGCCGACATTCGCCGTGCCACAGCGACCGACCCGGTCGCGCGTGACCTGCTGCAGCAGCTGGAGGCCGCGTCTCTGGGCGAGCCGTGGGCTGCCGACGACGGTTTCCTCCTCCACGGCAAGCGCATCTACGTTCCGGCCACCGACGACTTGCGCCACCAGGTGGTGACCCTGGCTCACTCGGCGGGACACGAGGGGGTCCAGAAGACCCTTGTGCGCCTCCGCGCGGACTTCTACATCCCCGGCGACCGCCAGCTGGTGCACGACTTCGTCCGCTCCTGTGATGTGTGCCAGCGGAACAAGACGCCGACCACACCGCTGGCCGGCCTACTTCAGCCCTTGGACGTTCCGTCGCAGGTGTGGGCAGATATCTCCATGGACTTCATCGAGGGGCTGCCGAAGGTGCACGGCAAGTCCGTGATCCTGACGGTGGTGGACCGCTTCTCGAAGTACGCCCACTTCATCGCGCTCAGCCACCCCTACACCGCCGCCTCCGTCGCCCGTGCTTTCTTCAACGGGATCATGCGCCTACACGGTTTCCCCAGCTCCATCGTCAGCGATCGCGACCCAGTCTTCACCAGCAATCTTTGGCGCGACCTCTTTAAATGTGCAGGTGTCAAGCAGCGGCTCAGTACGGCCTTTCACCCCCAGACGGACGGCCAGTCCGAGGTCGTCAACAAGATCATCGCGATGTATTTGCGCTGTGCGACAGGTGATCGGCCTCGTTCGTGGGTCGACTGGCTACCCTGGGCGGAGTACTGCTACAACACCTCTTACCACACGGCACTTCGAGCGTCGCCGTTCGAGGTTGTGTACGGCCGACCCCTGCCACCACTCCTGCCACACCACGCCGGGGCGGCCCAGACTGAGGCGGTGGACACCATGCTGCGGGACCGCGACGCTTTCCTGGAGGAGGTTCGCGAGCGTCTTCTTCAGGCTCAGCAGTACGCCAAGCGCCACTACGATGAGCACCATCGCGAGGTGGAGTTCGACGTGGGCGCATGGGTGCTGCTCCGACTTCTCCACCGCCCCACCCATGCGCTCGCCTCGCCGTCCAAGGGCAAGCTCCGCCCACGTTACGCGGGGCCGTTCCAGATCGTCGAGCGCATCGGGCAGGTGGCTTATCGTCTCCGACTTCCCGCGGACGCGCGCCTGCATGACGTCTTCCATGTGGGGCTGTTAAAGCCTTACAACTACGCCGGCTCGCCACCATCAACGCCGGCCGTGCTGCCACCGGTTCACGACGGGCGACTGCTGCCAGCCCCTGCACGGGTCCTGCGCGCCCAGCTCCGTCGCGGCGCGTGGCACATCCTCGTCAGGTGGCAAGGCCTTTCGGAGGACGACGCCACCTGGGAGCCCCTGGACGACTTCAAGACTCTCTACCCGGATGTACAGCTCGAGGACGAGCTGTTTGTCGAGGCAGGGAGAGATGTTATGACGGGAATCCAATATCAGAGGAGGAATGCTCCTGCCTAGCAGGCGCATGCAGGGAAAGCCAATCGGGCCCAGGACATTTCCTATTATTTGAGAGCTATATTTAGAAACTTAAGCACTATATATTTGTAAAGACAATTTAATCAGGGTAAGCAGAAACAGATTGTTCTGGCTTCCTGCAGGGAGCCAGAAATTTCCAAACCCTAGCCGCCGCCCCTGTGTTCTCTCACCTCGCCATCGCTGGCGTCTCGCCGCCGGTCAACTCTCAACCCGTGCCCACCGATCCTCCACACGTACAACCTCCGATCGGTGAGGGGCAGAGAGCAGCAGCATACCAACCAGCAGCATACCAGCGGGTCTTACCGGTAGTCTCCCCCTAAACAACAGTGGCTCCCAAATTCAAATTATAAATTTGCAGCAAATTCCATAAACTGAATTTGATTACCGGGAGTTAACCATCTGTTAGGTTTAAAACTTTAAATTCGGCGCCTCGAATTCAGTTCCTGTGCGAGGGGAAATAACACCCGGGGTTGCTGTTTTGTGAGCGAAAGATTACGCCGGAAGCTACTCAATCCCACGAGCTGGTCGCCAGTGCGACAGAAACAGCGAGGAGGTGGCCTCCGCTTGCAGCTCGGTTGGTGAGTGAGAGGATCACGCCATGAGGTGTTGAAGCCACGAGCAGGTCGCCAGCTCAATGTAAGAAGCTGGAGGTGGCTGCCCTCGTTGGCGCTCAGAGGAGGCTCGGGTGGTGTTCGACACCGAACAGAGGAAGTCTTCGGGAGCAAGTTAAAGCGGCCCAATGACATGTGGGGTCTACCCCCTTACTCCTCTTCTTATCCTCCAAATGTTTCCAAAAGGTCTTCATTCCAGTAAATCCCCTCAATCTGATATTTCGAGGGTTTAAACGTGGACTGAAGTTTGAATAAACCGAATTCAGTGTGAAGTTCACTTTCAACTTTGAATTCAGCTCACAATTGGAAATGGTCATATTTGACTCCTTTTTAGCCCACCCTGAAATCAGGATGTGGCCACCATGAATTTCCTCGAATTCAACGATGTGAGGATACCTGTATGCTCCAAATTTTTGGCAGCAACTTGAGGGGAACAATTGAGTTCAAAATCTGACTTTAAACCCCCCTTACATGTGAGAACTTTACACATGGTGTTTAATTCAACCTTGGCTAAACACCTTCAAATGAATGTGAGAGCTCGTTTGGTTGGACACCCATGTGCATCATCACGTGTACAAATTTATTTTGTTAGTCCCATTTTCATGCATTCCAACACAAATGGGAATCAACATTCACTTTATTGACTTTTCAGTTTTGGGACTTTTACATATTTCCTCTCAGTGAACGTATAAGATAACTCGTTGTGGGAGTATTGGTGGATAATTGGTGCTGATCCATGCATGTTTTGCTGATAAAATTGTGGGTTGCACCGGAATCAAAAAGTATAATCACAGGTACGTCATTTAGAGTGAACATGTCCGCTAACACCGGTGCTCTCTCCGGGACATCTTCAATAGCAAGATGTTGCACACTCCCGGATTGCAATGCTGTTATATTGACTTGAGCATGTGGCGGCATACCACCTGATGATGATGGTTGTCCGCTGTTCAACAACTTCTCCCGGCATTCTTGCCTAAAATGCCCAGAACGGTGGCAATAAGAACACGAATGTTCCTCGGTTCTTCGTTGACTTGTGGTTGAGAAGTTTATGTACTTGGCTACAGCAATGTGCACCAGGTATCATTCGTTGCTGCGGCAATGGTGGTGCTTCAAGACGTGATTCTTGAGCAGAAAATTTGTACTGAGTTGACCTTACTGGTGCTGGCCATAGTTCATCGGATGGTGTGTGATACACCACATGGTATTTATGAGGAACAACTGGTGTGTCTTCGTGCACATCATCCCGATCCCTCTCTCTACTTGACACTCGAGTGTCGCTTGTTCTTGTAGCAGGGCAGCACTGATCAACTCGGTGTAATTGCCTTAATTGAACAAAGCAAGCCTATCTTTTAATATGGCACTCAGGCCATTGAAGAAGTAGTCACACCTTGCAGCTTCACTCGTCACGTAGTCAGGAGCATATCGTGCCAAATGGTTAAACCGTTTGACATAATCGAGGACACTAATCTACCCCTGCTTCAAGTTTCTGAATTCCTGCTGCTGGGCCTTGATAAAACCCATAGGAATGTGACGAGCACGGAATGCTTCACGAAATTTTGTCCAATCCACTTCATAGCCTTCCGGAATGATGGCAAGATAAGCGAACCACCAATTTCCGGCGGCTCCATGGAGTAGTTGAGCTCCAAATAACGTCTTCTGATACTCATCACACTCAAACACTCAAAACTTGGACTCCATAACCCGAAGCCACTGATCAGATTCCACTGGTTCATTGGCTTCTGTGAAAATTGGCGGTTATGTCGTCAAGAAGTCCAAATAGGCGTTCCGAGGTGGAACGACCTGTTGTGTAAGTTGAAGTATGCCCTGTTGTACCAAGGCTTGGAGTAGTCTTGTGTTCTCTTGACTTGACTCGGCCATCAGAGCAATGACATTCGCCCATACCATTGATGGCGGTGCCGTAGTGGAGTCGAGTCATCGCTGTCCTAGCGAGAACCTTCAGGCCTACTCGGAGAACGAATATGCACCATACTGCAAAAAGAATAATTTTGAGGGGAGTCAAAACTTGATCTCAGCAGTATGTGAAAGTATGTAAAATATGAACATGCAAAAATTTATGAAAGCATAACAAAAATTTATGTTTACATATCTTCCTAAAGCCAACATATTCAGTCCCCTATTCTATACTGAACAGACATTTCTGTAGTTAACCCAGATTTTGATCCGGTTACCAGCATTTTCATAACTCAAGTTGAATACCAAAGTTAAATTTAACTTCAATATGCCTATGGATCATTTCTGGATCAAAAGTTATGATTGCTCAAAGTTGACAGAATTTCTGGATAAAATTTGCCAGCATCACCTTTGTATGTGGCTGATTTTTATCACAGTTGTACATAAAAATAGAGTACAATTCTGAACAAACTATGAACTACAAAATCGTTGCAAATTTCATAACCTTTCCAACAGTATATCATATGATCCTTAGAGATTTTTCTACAGAAATTTATTGCTAATTTACAGAAACACCCAAAGAGGTTTGTAGCTGTACTGTTTTCTGGGCAGTTTGCATTCATCTGGACATTCAACCAAGTTGGCATCTGATATTTCTCTGGAGGTCCACAGAAAAGTTGTAGAGCACTTAAAAACCTTTCCAGGACTGTATCATACACCTCCATTGGGTCAAGACACTCAGAGTTATGCTCTATCAAAGTCCAGTAAAAATTTCTGCCAGAACAGAGCACTCTGTTTTTGGATCAAATGAAGCCTAGCAAGTCTCTTCTTTGAAGCTTAGTTCAAATGAATAGCTCAGTAACTAATATGTGCTTTCCAACATCCATTTTTAGTTTGAAAGTTAGTCATGAATGATTTCTTCATAGGAAAGAAGACTATCAAGTGTAGTACGGTGACGATGTACCGTAAGACATATGACGGTACTACGTTGCCTCACAAAAGAAAAACCTAACCGGATTACACCAGCATATACGTATCCTTAGGTGGCACTAAAATGGTCACTCGCAAACGTGTTGTACACGTACTATAGTTTTCGTGGTTAGTACCTACATAAAACACACTCAATCATCAGGTTCGGCTACACAGCGAACCCGGTCCCAATACAGTTCATACACATGTCCGTCATCACTCGCATGGATGTTCTCAAGTCAAACACGCCTTGAGCTACGTGTTCACGTTACTAACCACGTGACGGGGTCTCCCATACTTGCCCGAAGCATGCCAGGGAAGGGTGTTGCTCAAATACCCCAAACGACATGAAGAGTCGTAGAGGATACCCAAGCTGGCCGGGTTACCTGCCACCCATGAGGCTCCACCCTTTAGCTTGTGCGCACTGGTGGACAGCGCTTACGTGCACCCCCAAGATGTAGAACGTCCCAAGATGCACGATTTTCTGACATAGCAAATAAGTTAGGTTGCCACCTTCATAATATGCTACTATAATAGTCCTTATGTGGGCCTAGTACCGTTATCTCACCGTATCCTAAGTTTTTAACGTAATATGATCCTCAATCCATGCGCTATTCCCAACGCAGCTCTAATACCATGCTGTGGGGACCCGGGAGACGCCCGCTCCAGCCAGGACCTCGTCGGGTGGTGCTGTGATATGCGGCACCCAACAGCACACGGGTTGAGGAAACACATCACATTACATAAATCATTTGCGGAAGCGTACAAGAGTATTTTACAAATACTTATATCAACATAAGCTACAGCAGAAGATTATAACTCTCACGACTCATTTCTATCTTAGCATCAAAGAAACAGTCCAGCCCGTGGACGTTTCTTACTAGCAACACGAAGAACAAACTGCAGCGGCAAGGATGCTCTTGAGTAACCACTCGGAGGTTTCCGAGTCACATCGGCATCCCTTCTCATAAGCATGAAGTCAATCCTGCAAAACAACTCGGATAACATCCGTGAGCATTACGCTCAGCAAGACATAACCATCACCCTAGCCATGAAACTCTACATGAGGTTATGAACATAAAGTAGGATAGAATAATGCATAATAAACTCACCTAAATGTGAATCCTTACTTTCAAGTGTTATTAGCAGCAATTTAAAAATAACCTTGGGCACGCCACATCGGGAGTCCACAATCAAACAAGAAACGCTTTCCCCGATGTAATTTGCTCACGGTGTAAATGAATCGAGTTCGCACTAGCCTAATCATACAAAGTATCATCACAATGCTAGTATTAATTTCAAACCAATGTGATTAGTTCCTTTCTCATGCAAGTTCTTACTACATCACGACTATGAGAACAAGTATGCTTGGTCCTTTCCGCGAACGATGGTGATTTGAATCAATAACACCCGGACACCCGGACTACACGACACGTACACCCGTACTCGACGTTGCCTACAGCAACCATCACTGACGTCGTACATGGCAGCCTTTCTCCGTTTCAGCCACGTTGAATCGATCAAATCGCCCCGTACAGTAGCCACTCTCATGGTGCACTTACCGACGTGAGATGTCATGAGAATGTTACCCACATACTGCACACCGGCCGTCTCGCCTGAGGCGACCCAAAAAGGCTCAAAGCAAGCTTCCCGAGGTACATCAGTTTACTGGGTCCCATATAACCAGCATGAGTCCGGTACACAACTCAAACTTGTTCAACTGGGCCGCATACGGATCGGTCCTTGACCGATATGGACAGGTCTATAGCACCTAGGCCCCTATGTCCTGCTGCCCCTAAAACCTTCCGGTCTCAACTTTAACTTGCTACACATTTTCTGAACCAATCCTGTTTGCCCCTGTTGTCCTGATCATGCGAGTAGTACCTCACCACTCGACTTCTACCGATCCTTACTTAAGCATGGCAGTTCTACACGATGTAAAGACACTTACCCAATACTCCATGGGTTTATTTGGTCATGCAATAGGAGTATCAAAGCACAAGACCTAATGCACATTTAATATCTTAACCGAAAGTGAATACAAAGTAAAAACTTAAAAGTGGTTAAATGCAAACCGGAGCTTGCCTGTTTTGCAGTGTAGTCGTATATAATCATTTAGTGATTCTTTCTGATCAACCCTTGACTCTCCGGAGTATGATCCACTTCAATGAATCACTCCTTTGAATCCCTATTATCGTGAATCCTATTGAAATGTATATGCACAAGTTTTATAATGCAATTCAAAGAATTAAAGACTTGATTTATTGAGAACAGAGGTGATGTGAAAATGCCAAGAATGGCTTGGTTTGCCTCTGTTGTGCAAAGAATTATGAATGAACTAAATTGGTATTAGTGTTTTAGCTATACACTAACTAACTTTCCTAATGAACACAAGACGTGAGCTGAAAAGAATTGAATGCAACTGAAGAACAAGAACTCCAATGACTTCAAAACTTTTACAGCATGTTCTATATTACCTAGGGATTTATCTTGCCAAGTTGCAGCTGATGCGGGGTCAAATTGTGTTCTTCATAATTCCTACAATGTCTCTTATGTATTTCCCCACATACATAAGTATGGTAGAACAAGAACAGAGAGTTATAGGGATCAACTTGAGCTGATAATTTATATGTGAGTTCCTGGTCACATGAGAGTCATTTGGTCCAAAATTCAGGCCTTCTCCTTGAGTAGTTCCTCCAGAACAATTCCTTAAGCATTTCTAACCAAAGGAATTAATTCTGGATTAATGTGCATTTTCATGCCCAATTCAGTGAACTACAATTTCAAGTAGCACTCAGAGAGCTTGCCTAAATTTTCCTATGATTTTTGGAGCTATGAATTGCATAGAATAGATTTTACAAGTGGGCAACATTTTCTGAAAATGTTTCTGGACTCTTATGAACACAACAGTTTGTATTTAGCAAATTCCTACACAAATGATCTTTAAATAAGCTGAAAATTTGCTAGAAGGTCAAAAATATGCTTTCTAAAAAAATTTACAATTTTTGGATAAACCAAACTCTCTCAATAATTATTTTTCAGAAAACCTTTAAAGAATTTTCCAGAATTTAATATTGACTTTCTTAAAATTTGG
Organism: Neostapfia colusana; assembly: GCA_030760725.1. Taxonomy (NCBI): domain Eukaryota; kingdom Viridiplantae; phylum Streptophyta; class Magnoliopsida; order Poales; family Poaceae; genus Neostapfia; species Neostapfia colusana. The sequence goes on along the minus strand of JASWHV010000002.1, from coordinate 105,680,516 downwards.
AGTTCATATTTGGATAGATCTTTGCAAAATGAATCCAACCCAATTTGAATCACTCAATTTGGAGGTTTCTACACAAAGATATGATTTTCCAAATTTTGAACACAATCTGGAATTGTTTTTCCTATTGAAATTCAACTGGGCCCACTATTTAAACTCCAGCCACTGGAATTGAAACCACACCGGGTACACAGGGTATTTGGCGTGCAGCCACAGAAGATCCGCGAGCCACAGCCGATCAGGGTTTAAATCTTTCAGCCGCTGACAGGTGGACCAACCGGGTTTCTTCTACCTCGCGCCACCTCTCTCGCGCCCGCGCGCTCCCCCTCGCCGGAGCAAACGGTTGCTCGCCGGACCGGCGTTGCCGGCTGCCATCTGACCCTAAACTCACTCCAGGGTGTTTTTGACGTCTAGGAACACGATGGTGGGGTGTTCTAGGGCTGCCGGAGACCGGAAGATGGTCAGCGACGTGCGGCGGCCTCGGTTGCACTTCGGCGCCGTCGGTCGGCCTCTCTACCTCGCCAAACCCTTGACCAACTAGCTCTACAGCACCAGTGGTTGATCACAAAGCTCGGCATGACCTCGAACTAGCTCGGAAACGGCCGCAAGTGAGTTGTCATTGTGCGACCGATCGGGTCCGCCATGAACACCCTCGGAAAAGCTCAAAATCCGCAGCTCCAAGGTGGTTTCATGCGACGGTTGCTGAAGGGAAGATGCTCGCCGGCTAGTCCAGCTCATGTGTGCAAGATTTGACAAGCTATGGAGGATTAGAGATTGAGAATTTTGGTGGTAAGTACCGAATGCTCGGTTTGAAACCGCCGGAGCAAAATCTCTAAATTAGCCGTCGATACTTCACGGTTTGCTCCAAGATTTGGAGGGGAGCAGAACCACAGTAGCGCGCTCCCGTGGCCATGCTTGCTCGGGCGTGACAGTCGCTGTGGAGGGCTGTCCACGTGAAGCCGATCGCCGGGTTTCTTTAGGTCGCCGCTGAGGAAGCTGTTCACGGGAAAGGGAGGCCGGAAATCGGCAGTTTTTGTGTCGGGGAGGTGAGCAACGAGCGTGGGGTGTTGTTTAGCAGCTCGGGGTGCAGTGTGCGCGAGTGTTTCTGCCGGTTCCCGATCAAGCCGAGGAGGCGGCGGTGTGAGGGGCTGTTTCTGTGTGTTGTCCGTGAGGAGGAAGCAAAGCACGACCCGTTCGGCTGAGGGAAGGAGGATCACACCGAGGGATGAGTGGAACAGCCCCCCTGGTCACCAGCGCGTAGGAGAGGGAGCAGGAGGTAGCTCAGCCACTCTCTCGGTGGCTCACGGTGAGAATGTACTCGTGGAGTTGAAAACAGAGACCCATACTTAGTGTACAAGTCACAATTTTCAGCTCAATGACATGTGGGCTCCACCCAAAATCTCCTCCCAAAATATCTTCTCATGTTGATCTCTCAAATTCCAAAGTTTTGAAGTTTAAATATGGGCTAACATTTTAATTTCCCCAAATTCAGTTTGAATTTTCATAGCAAATTTGAATTTGGTTGAAATTTGGAAATGCTTCTATTTAACTCCTTTTTGAGCCCACCCTCAAATGACAAGTTTATCATCCAACTTTTTCCAAAATTTCCAAACTATATGGCTGCATGAGTATTCAACGTTTTGGCCACTATTTGTGTGGACTTTGAATTTGAAATCTGATTTTTAAATCTTTCTTGCAAAGAGGTATTTAAATCCTTATTGGTTCAACACCTTCAAGTAAAAATGTGAGCCTCATTTTGGATGATCATCCATGTAGCACTTTGCATAAAGAAAAGTTTTAGCAAGTCCCATTTTTTATGACCTTGCCACACATATGAATTCAAACCTCGGTTTATTCATATACATTTTTGGGACTTTTACAAGAATCCGACAAGGCATAGAGAAGGATTTCAAGGAAAAGACGAGAATGGCATGCTTTGGTTAGGGAAAAGGATTTGTGTGCCTAACGTGCAGCACATCCGCGACACGATACTAAAGGAGGCACACGACTCGCATTATTCCATACACCCCGGCTGTGCAAAGATGTACAAGGACCTGAAAACATGCTATTGCTGGGATGGCATGAAAAGGGATATCACTGAATATGTCGCCTTATGCGACATGTGCCAACGAGTGAAGGCCGAACACCAAAGACCTGCTGGATTATTGCAACCATTGAAAGTACCCGAGTGGAAGTGGGAAGACATCAACATAGATTTTATAGTCGGATTGACACGTACTCAGTCGAGCTACGACTCCATTTGGGTTATAGTGGACCGATTGACGAAAATAACCCACTTCATTCCTGTTAGAACCAAATACACCATGGCACAACTAGCCGAGCTGTATATGGAGCAAATCGTGTGTCGCCATGGAGTTTCGAAGAGGATAATTTCAGATCGAGGTTCTCAATTTACCTTTAGGTTTTGGAAGAAGCTGCATGAAGCCATGGGTACACGGTTAAATTTCAGCTCCACATATCACCCTCAAACCGACGGGCAAACCTAGAGGACAAATCATATTTTGGAAGACATGTTGCGAGCTTGCGCCTTGAGACATGGGCGTAGTTGGGATAGGAGCTTGCCGTATGCTAAATTCTCGTACAACAGCAATTACCAAGCCAGCTTGAAGATGTCACCTTTCGAAGCATTGTATGTTAGACGGTGTAGAACACCTCTGTTCTGAAATGTGACCGGAAAAAACCAAGTATTCGGACCCGAAGGGCTGCAAGACGCCGAAAAGCATGTCCAAACGATACGTGAAAACTTGAAGGCCGCTCAGTCACGACAAAAGGGTTATGCGTACAATAGGCGAAGAAGATTGACCTTCAAAGTTGGAGACTTCGTGTATCTTAAGGTGTAGCCTATCCGAGGCCAACAACGGTTCAACGTAAAAGTCAAGTTAGCACCTCGCTAAGTCGGGCCATTCAAGATTTTGGGTAAGCGAGGATAGATAGCTTATCAACTAGAACTACCAACGCACCTCTCCAATGTGCACGATGTATTTCACGTATCCCAGCTCAAGAAGTGTCTAAGAGTACCGGAAAAAGAAGTACCGCTAGATGAGCTAGAGCTTCAAGAGGATCTGACCTACGCTGAACACCCCATCAAGATCTTGGACGTAAAGGCAAGGGTCACAGGGAACAAAGTAATATATTGGTACAAGGTACAATGGAGCCATCACAGGAAAGTCGAAACTACATGGGAACGTGAGCAAGATCTCAACGTAGAATTTCCTCATCTTTTCTCCACTCTATCAAATCCTGAGGGCGAGATTCAGTTTAAGCGGGGTAGCTTTGTAACACCCTCAAAATTACTACCATGCATTGCATACATTTTTCATATAGAGAAGCATTTAAAAAGAAAAAGAAAAAAGAGAGAAATATAGAAGCAAATAAAATAATAAAAAATAGAAAGGGAAAATAATGAAAATAAATAGAAAAGGAAAAAATAAAAAAGAAAATAAAAAGAAAAATAAATAAAATAGCCAAATTGGGTTACCCCAATTTTTCTCCAAAATTCACCCATCCCCTATTTTTTCCAAATTTTTCCCAATTTTCCTGATTTTCCCAAAATTCCACAAAATTCCCCTAGGGGGATCCCCCCCCCCCACATTTGGGGGGATTTTCTCCCCAATTTGGCCAGACCAAATTAGGGGGGGACCCTAATGGGCCCCACCCCCCTTGGCCGCAGCCCATTAGGGGGGAAACCCTAGCCGTCCCCCCTTTGGACTTTTGTGGGCTTTTATTATCAATTAATCCCTGCCATTGGTGGAAAATAAATAATAAAATCCCAGCCCCTAGCTCCCACCTCTTTTAAAATTAAATCTCAGCACTTGGTTAATTGGGTTGCTAAAATCCTAGCCACCCTAGCTCTTTTTCCCCTTATAAATATAACTTCTCTCCTTTAGCCGCCACCACCTCTCTCTTTTTTTGGCCGCCGCCCCTCCCATTGCTGCCAAGTCGCCACCCTCCCCCCTGCTGGAATTTGGTCGCCGTTGAGCTCCGTCACGCCACGCCGTCGCCGGAGAAGAAGCCCCTGACATCCTGCCCTAGCCGCAGCCTCATAGTTCTCCACGGAAAATCCTCCGCTGCTGCCATTGCAAGGGAGGACGTCCTGCCGCAAGGAGGAGAGGAGGAACAAGTGAGGTAGGTTTCCGTTACCCCTCTTAAATGTTGCCGCTGTGTCTACGCACCCATTTTCTCCACCCCCTGTGAGCAGAAAATGCAGCATGTGGACAGACCATGTTTTGGTCAATTTTTGATGGTGGAATTGATCTACACATTGTGTCAAGATCATCACCACATCCACATTTGATCCCAGCAATCTTGATCATCATAAAACCCCATGGAAGGCTACTAAAACATGCAAGAACACGTATAAACTGGCTTTCTGCACCATATGAATTGCATTCATTCACCTCATCGCATCTTGAGTAAAGATTGTGCATGATAATTGATTGCTGTAAATTTTGTATGTGCATGGTTGTGAGTAGAAGGACAAGCTCAAGAGGCCATCCACGAGGAGCTACAGCACCAAGACATCGAGACACTTGAGCAACACGAACCGCGGGAGCAAGGCAAGTGCCCCTTGACCATATTGATCCCATAATTGCGAAGCTGTTTTGATTGCGAAAACTTGTATGCTTGTGTCAACTTGATGGGAAACCCTTTTATAGGAGTTTACTAGTTTCGTTAACCATCCTTGTCGCCGGAAAAGATTAAGAGTCGGGTATGGTCATTTTTCTTTTTGCTTCACTTAACTTACGGATACGGGAAGCTGAAATAAACTTGTTTATCTACTGCACTCATGAGACTAAAGATGATGAGAACTTGATGATGTTAATAAGCATGGAATCAGGGAGATCTAGGTAAGCTTAGTTCGTGGATATTGCTGAATGAGATTGTGGTTTGCTTGCCGTAGATCTAAGGATCGGTTCATGCGAGCACATACCAGGAAAACAGTGCCACCACCAAGCCAAATATGGGTGCGGCTTAGATGACTAATTAGGTGTGTTTCTATTTTGTTATGGACCGTTGGATGGCGCGGGGAAAATCGATGAGTACCACCCTGGGAACTGCATGGCACAAGAGGGAGCCCGTGGGTGGGAGAATGGAGATTCGAGCCTGATGGTGAAACCTCAGTGGGTCTGTACATCCTAGTAGCCCCTTTGTAAAGGCTATTTTATGATCCGTTGGCAATACACCGACGGTTGTGTACTGGTATAATGGAGGTTCTCTTTCTAGTCGACGACGGGTGATGAAATCACGAACTTATGGGTAAAGTGGTGTCACCTCTGCAGAGTGTAAAACTATCATGATAGTCGTGCTTCCGGTTACAAGCACCTGGCCAACTTCCATGATTAGAGGCAAAACTAGGTATGGTTATTCGGGTATGGTCATTAGGATTGGTTTTAGGACTGTTTTGAGTCATGATAATGAGTTTGGTTTTGGTTATATAAAAATGAGATGGTTATGATTAATTATGTGTATGAGATGAACTTGAGAAAGATTAATGGCTGGTTGAGACTTGATATATGGTGAATTATGATGAAAGAATGTTTCTGATTTACTTGGTTATATTGAGATTTAACTCACCTAAAAAATAGTTGCTGTTTTTATCATGTTTGTGTTATAAAATTTGCTTGCTGCAATGAGCCTTTTTCTTCACTACCTTATTGTAAGCTACATGTCATACTTTCTCCGCACTTGCTGAGTACGACATGTACTCACCCTTGCATTCCCACATATACATCAGCTACAGGAGAAGAGTACTTCGAGGAACATGTGAATACTAGGCGTGCGCACTACCGTCAACATGCCTGTGGAGTTGAAGTTGGAGCCTATCTTAGCCATTTTCCGTTGTCGTTTAGAGTCTTACGCTACAAGAATAAGTTAAATATTCAAGAGCGAGACATTGATTCAATGTAATAAAGTATTTAAACATTATTCGTACATGGTTATATTCTGAATTTCAGTTTGTGGAATATATATGTATGTTTGATGAACATCCTGGGCACACATATGCATTCACTTGGTTCATTTTTGGAACCAGGTGTCACAAATGGCAATCTGGGTCAAATCCGAGGAAGTTGGGAAAGTCGGTAAAACTAATGAACTCGGGTCCCAGACGGCGGGATGGAACCTTGACGGAATACACGTCCGAACGGTGCAACTTGATGGTTTTGCATGCGTGGATTGACATCTTGGTAAAAATCGAGAAAGTCTGGAAAGTCGGTAAAACTCACGAACTCGGGTCTCGGGCGGCCGATCGGGACCTTGACGGAATACATGTATGTATGGTGCAACTTGATAGTTCTGCATGCACGGTTGGCCATCTGGGTCGAAATGGAGAATGTCGAGAAAGTCGGTAAAACTGACGAAGTCGGGTCTCCGCTGGCTGGACGGGGCCTTGATTGAATACACGTCCGAACGATGCAACTTGATGGTTTTGCATGCGCGGATGGCCATCTGGGTCAAAACTGGGAAAGTCAGGAAAGCTCATGAATCGGGTCCCAGGACACCGAACTGGACCTTGACGGAATACACGTTCAGATGGTTCAACTGGAAGCTTTCGCATGCGCGGATGGCCATGTGAGTCCATATCGGGAAAGTCGGTAAAACTCACTAACTCAGGTCCCGAGCGACCGAACGGGACTTTGACAGAATACAGGTTTGGATGGTGAGACTAAATGGTTTTGCATGCACGGATGGCCATCTAGGTCGAAATCAGAAAAGTCGGTAAAACTCACGAACTCGGGTCCCGTGCAGCCGGACGGAACCTTGACGGAATACACGTCCCTACGGTTCAACTTGGGTGTTTTGCATGTGCGGATTGTCATCTGGGTCAAAATTGGGAAATTCGGTAAAACTCATGAAACTCGGGTCCTGGGCGGCCGGATGGGACCATGATTGAATACACGTGCGGATAGTGCAACTTGATGGTTTTGCATGCGTGGATGCCTATCTGGGTCGAAAACAAGAAAGTTGGAAAAGTCGGTTAATCTCACGAACTCGGGTCTCGGGCGGCTGGATGGGACCTTGACGGAATACACGTCTGGACGGTTCAACTTGATGGTTTTGCAAGCGTGGATGGTCATTTGGGACGAAATTGGGAAAGTAAGGAAAACTCATGAACTCAGGTCCCGTGACGCCAGACTAGACCTTGACGGAATACAAGTTCAGATGGTGCAACTGGATTTTGCATGCGCGGATGGCCATTTGAGTCAAAATCGGGAAAGTCGGTAAAACTCACTAACTCAGGTACGGAGCAACCGGACGGGACCTTGATGGAATACACGTTCGGACGGTGCAATTTGATGGTTTTGCATGCGCGGATGGCAATCTGGGTTGAAATCTGGAAAGTCAAGAAAACTCATGAACTCGGGTCCTGGATGGCCGGATGGGACTTTGACGAAATACACGTCTAGACAGTGCAACTTGATGGTTTTGCATGCGCGGATGGCCATCTGGGTCTAAATCGGGAAACTCAGAAAACTCACAAACTCGGGTCCCGGACGGCTGGACAAGACCTTGACGGAATACACGTCCGGACGGTGCAACTTGATGGTTTTGCAAGCGCGGAGGGCCATCTGGGTCAAAATCGAGAAAGTCGTGAAAGTTGGTGAAACTCACGAACTCGGGTCCCGGGCGGTCGGATGGAACGTTGACGGAATACAGGTTCGGATGGTGCATTTTAATGGTTTTGCATGCGCGGATGCCCATCTGGGTGAAAATTTGGAAACTCGGAAATCTCACAAACTCGGGTCCTGGACGGTCGGACAAGACCTTGATGGAATACACGTCCGGACGGTGCAATGGATGGTTTTGCAAGCGCGGGGGGCCATCTGGGTCAAAATCGAGAAAGTCGGGAGAGTTGGTGAAACTCACGAACTCGGGTCCCGGGCAGTCGGATGGAACCTTGACGGAATATAGGTTCGGATGGTGCAACTTAATGGTTTTGCATACGCGGATGGCCATCTGGGTCAAAGTGGAGAAAGTCGGTAAACTCACGAACTCGGGTCTCGTGAGGCTAGACGGGACCTTGACGGAATAGACGTTTGGATGGTCCAACTTGATGATTTTTCATGCGTGGATGGCCATCAGGGTCAAAATCAGGAAAGTCATAAAAGTCGGTAAAACTAATGAACTGGAGTCCCTGGAAGTCGGAAAGAAGCTTGACGGAATACACGTCCGGACAGTGCAACTTGATGGTTTTGCTTGCGCGGATGGCCATATAGGTCGAAATTTGGAAAGTCAAGAAAATCATGAACTCGGATCTTGGGACGCTGGACTGGACATTGACGGAATACACGTTTAGATGGTGCAGCTAAATGGTTTTGCATGCTCGATGGCCATTCGGTTCAAAATCGCGAAAGTCGGTAGAACTCACGAACTCGGGTCCCGTGTGACCGGACGGGACCTTGACGGAATACACGTTTGGACGGTGTAACTTGATGGTTTTGCATGCTCGGATGGCCATCTGGGTTGAAATCGGGAAAGTAGGGAAAGTCAAGAAAACTCACGAAATCGGGTCCCGGATGGCCGTACGGGATCTTGACGGAATACACGTCCGGATTGGCAACTTGATAGTTTTGCATGCGTGGATGGCCATGTGGGTCGAAATCGGGAAACTCGGGAAAACTCACAAACTTGGGTCCCGGACGGTCGGACAAGACCTTGACGGAATACACGTCCGGATGATACAACTTGATGCTTTCACATGCGCGGATAGCCATGTGGGTCTAAATCAGGAAAGTTGGTAAAACTCATGAACTCAGGTCCCGGGCGGTCACACGGGACCTTGACGGAATACAGGTTCGGATGGTGCAACTTGATGGTTTTGCATGCGTGGGTGGCCATCTGGGTCGAAATCGAGAAAGTTGGAAAAGTCGGTAAAACTCACGAACTCGCGTTATCGGGCGGTTGGACGGGGCTTTGACAGAATACACGTCCGGACGGCTCAACTTGATGGTTTTGCATGTGCGGATGGTCATCTCGGTCAAAATTGGGAAAGTCAGGAAAACTCATGAACTTGGGTCCCGGGAGGCCGGACTAGACCTTGACGGAATACAGGTTCAGATGGTGCAACTCGAAGGTTTTGCATGAGCGGATGGCCATCTGAGTAAAAATCAGGAAGTTGGTAAAACTCACTAACTCGGGTCCCGAGCGACCGGATGGGACCTTGACGGAATACAAGATCGGACGGTGCGATTTAATGGTTTTGCATGCGCGTATGGGCATCTGGGTTGAAATCAGGAAAGTTGGGAAAACTCATGAACTCGGGTCCCGGGTGGATGGACGGGACCTTGACGGAATACACGTCTAGACAGTGCAACTTGGCGGATGTCCATCTGGATCGAAATCGGGAAACTCGGGAAAAATCGCAAACTCGGGTCCCGGACGGCCGGACAAGACTATGACGGAATACACATCCGGACGGTACAACTTGATGGTTTTGCATGCGCGGAGGGCCTCAGGGTCCCAATTTGGGAAGTTAAGAAAACTCATGAACTCTTGTCCCGGGAGGCCGGACAGGACATTGACGGAATAGGCGCTTGGATGGTCCAACTTGATAATTTTTCATGCGTGGATGGCCATCGGGGTCAAAATCGGAAAGTCGAGAAAGTCGGTAAAACTAACTGTGACGCACTCAATTCTGTGGAAAACCACGGAACCGAGAACTAATGCATATGTGTGCTCAGGATGTTCATCACACATACACATACGTTCCACAAACTGAATTCAGATTATATATTACCCCGAATAACAGAGTTTATTACAATACCTCATGAGTCTTGGGCTCATGTTCACAGCGGAAGTCTTATTTCTATGCAGCGGAAGTCTTTATTCTAATGCGGAAGCATTTTAGCTAATGCGGAAGCAAATCTAAGCAGAAGTGGCTCCATCTCTACTCCCTCCACAGGCAAGGTTGAGAATAGATCACACGTCATAATGCTCCACTTGGTCTTCATAGTAGGCTTCTCCTGCTACTGATGATGAAGTAATAATGCAAGTTTGAGTACAATGATGTACTCAGCAAGTGCGGGAAAAACACATGATATGCAGCTTATAACAAGGTAGGTATAAAAAGGCTTATTTGCAGAAAAGCAGATTTGTAAAACCCTGATAAAACAGCAACTTAACTTTAGATGAATGTAATCCCAGCATGAATTAAATTACCAACATACCTCCATCCCTTTCCGTGTTCCATCCGAACATTAACCAACCTTTATTCACACTCACGAATACCTCCTCGTATTCGCTACCATCTCACGAATACCTTCCCATATTCGCTACCATCTCATCTCATAAAACAACCTCGTCTCACACCGAGACCAAACTCGCTGCCATGACTCAACAGTCATGCAACCATCTCATCACCCAGACTCAACAGTCCCAACGACCAAGCCAATAACCATAACCAAAAACCTTCCCTTTAACCATCCCAACTAATCATGTCAATTTAGCCAGGTGCTCCTGACCGTAAGCTCGGCTATCATGATAGTTTTAGACTCTGCAGAGTTTGCACCTCTTTACCCACAAGTTTGTGATTTCGTCACCCGTCGGCGACTGCAGAACCTCCATTATACCAGTACACGACCATCGGTGTATGGTCAAGAGATCACAAAATAGCCTTTACAAAGAGGTTACTAGATGTATGGGCTCACTAAGGTTTCACCGGCAGGCTAGAATCTCCAATTCTCCCACCCACGGGCCCCCTCTTGTGCCATGCAGTTCTCAGGGCAGTCCTCACTCGACTACCATTCCCCGCGACTTCCACAGTCCATAACAATCTAGCAACTTACCTAATTACTCAGCTAAGCCGCGCCCATACTTAGCCTTGTGGTGGCACTGTTATCCTGGCATGTACATGCATGAACCGGTCCTTAGATCTACGGCAAGCAAACCACCATCTCATGCTACCTCATTCACAAACCCAGTCTTGCCTAGATCTCCCTCTGATCCATGTCCATTATTAACATCAGTTTCTCATTATCAATACGAGTGCAGTTAGCTAGACACATCTATCTCGCTTCCCAATCCCATAGACTCAGCGAAGCATAAAGCAAAAACCATACCCGACTCATAAACTTTCCAGGCGACAAGGGTAGTTTAACCAAAACTAGTAAACTCCAATAAAAAGGGTTTCCCATCATGTTTGACTCAGCACACACACCTTTTCGCAAAACAAAATAGTTTTACCCAAAACATAGGATCAACATGGTCAAGGAGCACTTGCCTTGTTCTTGCGGTTCTGGGGGTTCTTGGATCTCAAAACCTGGTTGCTGCAGTTCGTTGTAGACAGCTCCCTGAGCTTGTCCTGCTAGGTAGGATCTCATGCATACAAGATTCACAGCAATCAATATCATGCACAAACCTTAAACTAGATGCGATGATGCACATGCATGCTACCCTATGATTAATTTTATTAGATTGGTATGTATGTTCTCGCATGGCTTGCATGGACAGAGGTGTTCGAATCAAAGGTGGACGTGGCAATTATCTTGTTTCCTGATCATCAAGTGATCTGTCCACGAGAAGGCTTCTGTTCGAAAGGAATCAAAGAACAGATGCAAGAAAACACAACGATATCGTAAGGTGGTATTGGGGCCTACCTTACGTTCCTCTCGGCTTTCGAGGTCCTTCTCAGACCGCTGGGCTGTCCTCCGGCGATCTTCCTTGCCGCGCTCCGGCGATGGCTTTCTCGGCGGGTTGGGGCTAGGGCTCTAAGTCGTCGGCTCAGGAGCTGGAAAAGAAGTTTGTGGTTTCAGCCAGAGGTTTTGGGTTCTATTTATAATCGGGAAGGGAAGAGTCCTAATCTGATTGTATCCCGAATAAGAGTCTTATTCAGATCGTCGTTGGATCCTATCATCTTATCTTTAGGTGATTTGGTGCGGTAATGTTGTGGAATTCAGGTCGGTTTCCCTTTCGTACCAGTATTCTTACGCATAACAGCCGTTCCAGAACTCGTTACCTTCGCGGCGATGAGCTCCGCAAGCTCCACGTGTCCTCCGGGGCCTGGCATCTCCTTTTCTGCAGGGATGGGCTCCGGTTGTGCCGCGTGTCAAGCGAGGAGACCTCCCCCTTCTTCGGAGGTGAGCTCCGCACACGCCACGTGTCGGCGCCGGTCCTTTCTCTCCTCTTTCCTCAGGGACGGCTCCGAGGTCGACACGTGTCCAGCAGCGACGGACCTCCCGGAGATAAGCTCCGGTGGCGACGCGTGTCCAATAGAACAGGATCTCTCGGAGATGGGTTCCGAGATCGACACGTCTCCCGTGCGACTGGTCTTCTAACTTCTGCGAGGACTAGCTCCGAGGATAACACGTGTCCTGCGGAAATGCCTTTGCTTCTTCCGCAGAGGCTAGCTCCGTGGGCAACACGTGTCCCACAGGATCGGACCTCTTTCCAATTGCGGAGGTGACCCCCGAGCCTGCCACGTAGCCAGTTTAGCGGCGGACCTCTCCCAACTTCTCCGGGATGAGCTCCGATCACGCCACGTGGCCAGCGGCCCCAGTGAGTTGTCTTTGGCGCTTTCTGAGAGCTGGATTCGGTTCTCATTGGCTATCCCTTTGATATTTTTCTCTGTTCCTTCTCTTCTTAAAATGTTTCCTCTTCATAAAACATGAACATATGCTGACACCCGAGATGAGGGTGTTACAAATCTACCCCCCTTAAATTGAATCTCGCCCTCGAGATTCGTTAGTAGAAAATAGATGGGGAAATTCTGCCTTGATATCCTCTTCACGCTCCCATGTGGCTTCAGCTTCAGTGTGATGGCTCCATTGTACCTTGCACCATCGAATCACCTTGTTCCGGGTGACCCTTTCCTTTACGTCCAAGATTCGGACAGGGTATTCCGCATAAGTCAGGTCCTTTTGAAGTTCAAGCTCTCCCATTGATACTTGTTCCTCTGGTACTCTCAAGCATTTCTTGAGCTGGGATACATGAAACACGTCATGTACGTCGGAGAGGTGGGTTGGGAGCTCTAGTTGATAGGCTACTTCACCTCGCTTATCCAGAATCTTAAATGGTCCGATGTAGCGAGGTGCTAGCTTGCCTTTGACGTTGAAACATCGTTGACCTCGGATAGGCGACACCTTAAGATATACGAAGTCTCCTACTTCGAAAGTCAACTTCCTGCGCCTATTGTCAGCGTAGCCTTTCTGTCGTGACTGAGCAGCCTTTAAGTTTTCCCGTACCGTTTGGACTTGCTTTTCAGCTTCTTGTAGTACTTCGGGTCCAAACACCTGGTTTTCTCCGGTCTCATTCCAGAACAGTGGCGTTCTACACCGTCTAGCATATAAGGCTTCGAAAGGAGACATTTTCAAGCTAGCTTGATAGCTGTTGTTATAGGAGAATTCGGCATACGGTAAACTCCTATCCCAAGTACGCCCACGTTTCAAGGCGCAAGCTCTCAACATGTCCTCCAAAATTTGATTTGTCCTTTCAGTTTGCCCATCCATTTGTGGGTGATAGGCGGAGCTAAAATCACGTCGTGTACCCATGGCTTTCTGCAGCTTCCTCCAGAATCTAGAGGTAAACTGAGAACCTCGATCTGAGACTATCCTCCTCGGAACTCCATGACGGCACACGATCTGCTCCATGTACAACTCTGCCAATTGTGCAACGTTGTAACTGGCCTTTACAGGGAGAAAATGGGCGGTTTTCGTCAATCGGTCCACAATGACCCAGATGGAGTCGTATCCCGACCGAGTACGTGGCAATCCGACGATGAAATCCATACTGATGTCCTCCCACTTCCATTCGGGTATTTTCAAAGGTTGCAACAATCCAGCGGGTCTTTGATGTTCGGCCTTCACCCGTTGGCATGTGTCGCATAGGGCAACGTATTCGGCTATATCCCTCTTCATACCATCCCACCAATAACAAGTTTTCAAGTCCTTGTACATTTTGGTGCTTCCGGGATGTATGGAATAGGGGGAATCATGTGCCTCCTTTAATATCATATCACGGAGGTGTCTTATGTTTGGCACAGAAATCCTTTTTCCTAGCCAAAGTGTACCCTTTTTCATCCTCCTTGAAATCCTTCTCTATTCCTTGTCGGATTCTTTCCTTGATCTCCTTGATCTCCTCGTCCGTTGCTTGGCCCTCTCTTATTTCTTGTTCCAATGAGGAGTGGGTCTCTATTATTTCCATGTTATTCAAGAATCCGAGGTGTAACCGTTCGGACTCCTTGCGTAGTTCGGGTGGTAGCTCCAGAACCGTGAGTTGGTGACATGCTCCCTTTCTGCTCAATGCATCAGCTACTACATTGGCCTTCCCGGGGTGATAGTTGATTCCAACATCATAATCCTTGATGAGTTCTAACCATCGACGTTGCCTCAAATTTAAATCCGTTTGTGTGAATATGTACTTGAGGCTTTTATGATCCGTATAGATCTCACATCGATGACCAAGGATATAATGTCTCCAAATCTTCAATGCATGCACTACTGCTGCTAACTCCAAGTCATGTGTAGGATAGTTAAGCTCGTGCTTCTTTAATTGCCGTGATGCATAGGCTACCACTTGTCCTCCCTGCATGAGCACACATCCGAGCCCCTGTCTGGATGCGTCACAATATATGTCAAAGCTCTTTCTTATGTCTAGCAATACCAAAACTGGTGCTGTGGTTAGCCTTTTCTTGAGTTCCTCGAATCTTTCTTGGCAGGCTGGCGTCCATTGAAAAACCTTTCCCTTCATTAGCAACTCCGTCATAGGTTTTGCTATCTTAGAGAAGTCTTTAATGAAGCGTCGATAGTATCCTGCCATCCCAAGGAAACTCCGAATATCCCTCACGCTCTTCGGTTGGTCCCACTTCAGAACATCTCTCACCTTTCCAGGATCAACCGATACCCCTTGGAGATAATGTGGCCTAAGAAGGATATTTCCTTTAGTCAAAATTGACACTTGTTGAGCTTGGCATACAATTGATGCTCACACAACTTCTGCAGGGTCAATTTCAAATGTTCTTCATGCTCCTCCTAACTTTTTGAATACACCATAATATCGTCGATGAAAACCACGACAAACTTGTCCAAGTACTCCATGAAAACCTTGTTCATAAGGTACATGAAGTATGCGGGTGCATTCGTCAATCCAAAAGACATAACGGTATATTCATACGAACCATACCGTGTCCGAAAGGCTGTCTTAGGTATATCGGAGGGCTTAATCTTTAGCTGAAAGTATCCCGACCGAAGATCAATCTTGGAGAACACTCGGACTCCTTTCATTTGGTCGAACAGGTCCTCTATACGAGGCAGAGGGTATTTGTTCTTGATTGTTACCTCGTTGAGGGACCTATAGTCCACGCACATCCTTTGGGTTCCATCCTTCTTGTCTACGAAGAGCACCGGAGCTCCCCATGGTGACGAGCTTGGACGGATAAAACCCTTTTCCAACTGTTCTTGAATTTGCTTCTTGAGTTCAACTAGCTCATTGACGAGCATCCTATAAGGTCTTTTGGCTATGGGTGCAGTTCCGGGTACCAACTCTATGGCAAACTCAATGTCCCGGTCAGGTGGCATACCTGGAAGCTCTTCCGGGAACACGTCCGAAAACTCTCAAACCACCGGAGTACTGTCCAATGCTACTCCTTCAATGTGGTTCAGATTTGCCCCTTCAGTGGTTTGCTGGGCTGACTCAAACTCGACACGAATACCATGCTCGTTTGTCAACTGCACACTCTTTTCAGCACATTGGATTACTCCATTGTGCTTGCTTAGCCAATCCATTCCGAGTATGATGTCAATCCCTTGGGAGTCCAAGACAATAAGGTTGGCAAGGAAGTCTACCCCCCTTATTTTAAGGCTTACTTCCGGACATACTATATTAGTCCTCATTTCTCCTCCGGGAGAATTAACTAACATAACACATTCTAAGTGAGATACGGGTAGATGATGTTTGTCAAACTTATTTGGATGATATAAAGGAATGCGATGCTCCAGAATCAAATAAGATGGTGGCTGGGTTGGAGTTGGCAAGGAACATACCAATTACGACGTCCTCAACCTTTTGTGCTTCCTCAGCAGTGACATGGTTCACGTGGCCATGAGCATAATTCTGCTGTCCACGGTTCCCTTGATTGTCTCCTCCGTTCGGTCGCGAGTTCTGCTTGGGCACGTTCCCTTGCTGTCCAGGGTCTCTCCTCGGGCACTGGTTCGCGAAGTGGCCTACCTCCCCACATGCAAAGCATGCCCTGTTGCCTACGGCAGCAGGTGCGTTGGGGCGGGGGTTTTGAACAGGGGCGCCGTTGTTAGGTCGGGGCGCAGGAGGCATGGGCACGCGAGATGCTGGAGCAACGAGTTGTTGCTATGGTGGCTGACCAGGGCGGTATGCAGGAGTGGTCGATCCATACTGCAGTGCAGGGGGCATGTACCTAGGTCGTACGTTGCTCCCTTGGGGCTGGTATGGCATCTTCCTCTTGCACTCTCGCTCGATCTCTCGGATCTTGTTTTCAACTACTATGGCCTTGTCAACCAGCTTTTGGAAGCTTACGTAGTCATTGTTGAGGAGCTGAACCTGGATCTCATTGTTCAACCCTCTCATGAACAGGTACTGCTTCCTCTGATCTGAGTTGACATCTTCAGGGGCATACCGGGACAGTTGTATGAACTTGTTGAGATATTCATTCACACTTTTTTGTCCTTGGCGGAGACCTTCGAACTCCTGCCTTTTGAGCATCATTACACTAGCAGGGTGTAGTGAGAGCGGAAACTTTCCTTGAACTCAGTCCAAGTGATCGTCTCCGGGTTGGCATGGGCGTTGCATAGGGCATCCCACCAGTCAGCCGCGGCTCCCATAAGTTGGTGCGACGCGAAGAGAACCTTCTCTCGGTCATTGCACTGAACAATGGCAAGCTTTTTCTCCATGGATTTTAACCAATCATCGGCCTCCATGGGATCACTAGCTTGAGCAAAGGTGGGTGGTCGAGTCCTCATGAACTCTCCCAATCTGTTATGAGCCGGCGGTGGTGGTGGCGGTGGTGCCGGAACGGGGTTTTTGTTGGCCTGCAACTGACCCAAAGTTTGGATCATGGTTTGCATAAGCTGGTTTTGCATGGCCATCAACCTTTCTAGATGGTTTTCGCCAGCTCCTGGGTTAGCACGAACTTCATCATGGCCATCCTCCTGGACGATCCTTCGGCCGGCGTTTCCTCTCACCATCTGTGAGAGAGATCGAAATGGAATTGGATGTTAGAAGGTTAGGTAGATTCCGTCTAACTATATGCATCAAGGTGAGTTGGACTATGTATATATTAGCCCATATGAGGAGGTGAGTAAGTGCCGAAACATCTCACACCTCTTTCTTCTTACGTGTGGATATGGAGAATGTTTTTGAGACGTCCCACCACTCACAATAAGCATATAATCATAAATAATCATCACAAGGGCCCACACAACTCCTATTCAAGGATGGTTTCCTATGTCAAGGTGGGTTTAAAGCGCAATCTAAGCTATTCACCCTAGGATGCTTCCTTCGGTCAGCGTGGCTTAGTTACATGTTACTCTTATTTAGTGGTGTTACTCACTGTTAACCCGTGGCTCTAATATCAATCTAAGGTTTCTATCTAGGCGTGTAACCTACTGTCAACCCGTGGATCTGATACCAATCTGTGACGCCCACAATTCTGTGGAAAACCACGGAACCGAGAACTAATGCAGATGTGTGCCCAGGATGTTCATCACACAAACACATACGTTCCACAAACTGAATTCAGATTATATATTACCCCGAATAACAGAGTTTATTACAATACCTCATGAGTCTTGGGCTCATGTTCACAGCGGAAGTCTTATTTCTATGCAGCGGAAGTCTTTATTCTAATGCGGAAGCATTTTAGCTAATGCGGAAGCAAATCTAAGCAGAAGTGGCTCCATCTCTACTCCCTCCACAGGCAAGGTTGAGAATAGATCACACGTCATAATGCTCCACTTGGTCTTCATAGTAGGCTTCTCCTGCTACTGATGATGAAGTAATAATGCAAGTTTGAGTACAATGATGTACTCAGCAAGTGCGGGAAAAACACATGATATGCAGCTTATAACAAGGTAGGTATAAAAAGGCTTATTTGCAGAAAAGCAGATTTGTAAAACCCTGATAAAACAGCAACTTAACTTTAGATGAATGTAATCCCAGCATGAATTAAATTACCAACATACCTCCATCCCTTTCCGTGTTCCATCCGAACATTAACCAACCTTTATTCACACTCACGAATACCTCCTCGTATTCGCTACCATCTCACGAATACCTTCCCATATTCGCTACCATCTCATCTCATAAAACAACCTCGTCTCACACCGAGACCAAACTCGCTGCCATGACTCAACAGTCATGCAACCATCTCATCACCCAGACTCAACAGTCCCAACGACCAAGCCAATAACCATAACCAAAAACCTTCCCTTTAACCATCCCAACTAATCATGTCAATTTAGCCAGGTGCTCCTGACCGTAAGCTCGGCTATCATGATAGTTTTAGACTCTGCAGAGTTTGCACCTCTTTACCCACAAGTTTGTGATTTCGTCACCCGTCGGCGACTGCAGAACCTCCATTATACCAGTACACGACCATCGGTGTATGGTCAAGAGATCACAAAATAGCCTTTACAAAGAGGTTACTAGATGTATGGGCTCACTAAGGTTTCACCGGCAGGCTAGAATCTCCAATTCTCCCACCCACGGGCCCCCTCTTGTGCCATGCAGTTCTCAGGGCAGTCCTCACTCGACTACCATTCCCCGCGACTTCCACAGTCCATAACAATCTAGCAACTTACCTAATTACTCAGCTAAGCCGCGCCCATACTTAGCCTTGTGGTGGCACTGTTATCCTGGCATGTACATGCATGAACCGGTCCTTAGATCTACGGCAAGCAAACCACCATCTCATGCTACCTCATTCACAAACCCAGTCTTGCCTAGATCTCCCTCTGATCCATGTCCATTATTAACATCAGTTTCTCATTATCAATACGAGTGCAGTTAGCTAGACACATCTATCTCGCTTCCCAATCCCATAGACTCAGCGAAGCATAAAGCAAAAACCATACCCGACTCATAAACTTTCCAGGCGACAAGGGTAGTTTAACCAAAACTAGTAAACTCCAATAAAAAGGGTTTCCCATCATGTTTGACTCAGCACACACACCTTTTCGCAAAACAAAATAGTTTTACCCAAAACATAGGATCAACATGGTCAAGGAGCACTTGCCTTGTTCTTGCGGTTCTGGGGGTTCTTGGATCTCAAAACCTGGTTGCTGCAGTTCGTTGTAGACAGCTCCCTGAGCTTGTCCTGCTAGGTAGGATCTCATGCATACAAGATTGACAGCAATCAATATCATGCACAAACCTTAAACTAGATGCGATGATGCACATGCATGCTACCCTATGATTAATTTTATTAGATTGGTATGTATGTTCTCGCATGGCTTGCATGGACAGAGGTGTTTGAATCAAAGGTGGACGTGGCAATTATCTTGTTTCCTGATCATCAAGTGATCTGTCCACGAGAAGGCTTCTGTTCGAAAGGAATCAAAGAACAGATGCAAGAAAACACAACGATATCGTAAGGTGGTATTGGGGCCTACCTTACGTTCCTCTCGGCTTTCGAGGTCCTTCTCAGACCGCTGGGCTGTCATCCGGCGATCTTCCTTGCCGCGCTCCGGCGATGGCTTTCTCGGCGGGTTGGGGCTAGGGCTCTAAGTCATCGGCTCAGGAGCTGGAAAAGAAGTTTGTGGTTTCGGCCAGAGGTTTTGGGTTCTATTTATAATCGGGAAGGGAATAGTCCTAATCTGATTGTATCCCGAATAAGAGTCTTATTCAGATCGTCGTTGGATCCTATCATCTTATCTTTAGGTGATTTGGTGCGGTAATGTTGTGGAATTCAGGTCGGTTTCCCTTTCGTACCAGTATTCTTACGCATAACAGCCGTTCCAGAACTCGTTACCTTCGCGGCGATGAGCTCCGCAAGCTCCACGTGTCCTCCGGGGCCTGGCATCTCCTTTTCTGCAGGGATGGGCTCCGGTTGTGCCGCGTGTCAAGCGAGGAGACCTCCCCCTTCTTCGGAGGTGAGCTCCGCACACGCCACGTGTCGGCGCCGGTCTTTTCTCTCCTCTTTCCTCAGGGACGGCTCCGAGGTCGACACGTGTCCAGCAGCGACGGACCTCCCGGAGATAAGCTCCGGTGGCGACGCGTGTCCAATAGAACAGGATCTCTCGGAGATGGGTTCCGAGATCGACACGTATCCCGTGCAACTGGTCCTCTGACTTCTGCGAGGACTAGCTCCGAGGATAACACGTGTCCTGCGGAAATGCCTTTGCTTCTTCCGCAGAGGCTAGCTCCGTGGGCAACACGTGTCCCACAGGATCGGACCTCTTTCCAATTGCGGAGGTGACCCCCGAGCCTGCCACGTAGCCAGTTTAGCGGCGGACCTCTCCCAACTTCTCGGGGATGAGCTCCGATCACGCCACGTGGCTAGCGGCCGCGGTGAGTTGTCTTTGGCGCTTTCTGAGAGCTGGATTCGGCTCTCATTGGCTATCCCTTTGATATTTTTCTCTGTTCCTTCTCTTCTTAAAATGTTTCCTCTTCATAAAACATGAACATATGCTGACACCCGAGATGAGGGTGTTACACTAACGAACTAGGGTCCCTGGAAGCCAGACAGAACCCTTACAGAATACACGTTCGTACAGTGCAATTTGATGGTTTTGCATGGACGGATGGCCATCTAGATCGAAATTTGGAAACTCAAGAAAACTCATGAACTCGGGTCCTGGGACGCCAGACTGGACATTGACGGAAAACACGTTCGAATGGTGCAACTAAATGGTTTTGCATGCGCGATGGCCATCCGAATGAAAATCGTGAAAGTCGGTAGAACTCACTAACTCGGGTCCCGTGCGACCGGACGGGACCTTGGCGGAATACACATTCGGACGGTGCAACTTGATGGTTTTGCATGCACGGAGGGCCATCTGGGTCAAAATCGAGAAAGTCGGGAAAGTTGGTGAAACTCACGAACTCGGGTACCGGGCAGTCGGATGGAACCTTGACGGAATACAGGTTCAGATGGTGCAACTTAATGGTTTTGCATGCGCGGATGGCCATCTGGGTCGAAGTGGAGAAAGTCGGTAAAACTCACGGACTCGAGTCCCGGGAGGCCAGACGGGACCTTGATGGAATAGACGTCCTGATGGTCTAACTTGATGATTTTTCATGCGTGGATGGCCATCTGGGTCAAAATCGGGAAAGTCGAGAAAACGAACGAACTAAGGTCCCTTTAAGCCGGACAGAAACTTGATGGAATACACATTTGGGCGGTGCAACTTGATGGTTTTGCATGCACGTATGGCCATCTAGGAGGAAATTTGGAAAGTCAAGACAAATCATGAACTCGGGTCCTGGAACGCCGGACTGGACATTGACGGAATACGCGTTCGGATGGTGCAACTAAATGGTTTTGCATGCACGAAGGCCATCCGGTTCAAAATCACGAAAGTTGGTAGAACTCACGAACTCGGGTCTCGTGCGACCGGATGAGACCTTGACGGAATACACGTTCGGGCGGTGCAAGTTAATGGTTTTGCATGCTCAGATGGCCATCTGGGTTGATATCGGGAAAGTAGGGAAAGTCGAGAAAACTCATGAAATCGGGTCCCAGGTGGTCGGACGGGATCTTGATGGAATACACGTCCAGATTGGCAACTTGATAGTTTTGAATGCGCGGATGGCCATCAAGGTCGAAATCGGGAAACTCGGGAAAACTCACAAACTTGGGTCCCGGGCGACTGGACAAGACATTAACGGAATACTAGTCCGTACGATACAACTTGATGCTTTCGCATGCACGGATGGCCATGTAGGTCCAAATCGGGAAAGTTGGCAAAACTCATGAACTCAGGTCCCGGGCGGTCGGACGGGACCTTGATGAAATACAAGTGCGGATGGTGCAACTTGATGGTTTTGCATGCGCGGAGGGCCATCTGATTTGAAATCGAGAAAGTCGGGAAAGTCAGTAAAACTCACGAACTCGGCTCCCTGGCGGCAGGACAAGACCTTGACGGAATACAGGGTTGGATGTTGCAACTTGATGGTTTTGCATGCGCGGATGGCCATCTGGGTCGAAATCGAGAAGGTCAAAAAAGTCAGTAAAACTCCTGAACCTTGCTCTCGGACGGCTGGACGGGGCCTTAACGGAATACACATACGGATGGTTCAACTTGATGGTTTTGCATGCGCGGATGGTCATCTCGGTCAAAATTGGGAAAGTCAGAAAAACTCATGAACTAGGATCCCGGGTCACCGGACTGGACCTTGATGGAATACACGTTCAGATGGTGCAACTAGAAGGTTTTGCATGCGCGGATGGCTGAGTAAAAATCGGGAAATTCGGTGAAACTCACTAATTCCGGTCCCGAGCATCTAGGCGGGACCTTGACGGGATACACGATCAGACAGTGCAATTTGACGGTTTTGCATGCGCGTATGGGCATCTGGGGTTAAATCAGGAAGGTCCGGAAAACTCACGAACTCGGGTCCCGGGTGGCCGAATGGGACCTTGACGGAATACATGTTCAAACGGTGCAACTTGATGGTTTTGCATGCGGGGATGGCCATCTGGGAAGAAATCAAGAAACTCGTGAAAACTCACAAACTCGGGTCCCGGACGGCCAGACAATAAATTGAAGGAATACACGTCCGGACGATGCTACTTGATGGTTTTGCATGCGCAGAGGGCCATCTTGGTCAAAATCGAGAAAGTCGGGAAAGTTGGTGAAACTCAAGAACTCGGGTCCCGGGCGGTCGGATGGAACCTTGACGGAATACAGGTTCGGATGGTGGAACTTAATGGTTTTGCATGTGCGGATGGCCATCTGGGTCGAAGTGGAGAAAGCCGGTAAAACTCATGAACTCAGATCCCAGGAGGCCGGACAGGACCGTGACGGAATAGACGTCTGGATGGTCCAACTTGATGATTTTTCATGCGTGGATGGATATCGGGGTCAAAATCGGGAAAGTCTAGAAAGTCGGTAAAACTAACGAACTAGGGTCCCTGGAAGCTGGACAGAATCTTGACGGAATACACGTTTGGACGGTGCAACTTGATGGTTTTGCTTGCGCGGATGACCATCTAGGTCAAAATTAGGAAAGTCAAGAAAACTCATGAACTCGGGTCCTGGGACGCCGGAGTGGACATTGACGGAATACACATTCAGATGGTGCAACTAACTGGTTTTGCATGCCCGATGACCATCCGGTTCAAAATCAAAAAAGTTGGTAGAACTTACAAACTCAGGTCCCGTGGGACCATACGAGACCTTGACCGAATACACGTTCGGATGGTGCAACTTGATGGTTTTGCATGCTCGGAATGCCATCTAGGTTGATATCGGGAAAGTAGGAAAGTCGGTATAACTCATGAACTCGGGTCCCGGGAGGCCGAAAGGGACCCTTACAGAATAGACGTCCGGATGGTCCAACTTGATGAATTTTCATGTGTGGATGGCCATCGGGGTCAAAATCGGGAAACTCGGGAAAACTCACAAACTTGTGTCCCGGGCGGCCGGAAAAGACCTTGACGGAATACACGGCCGGACGATACAACTTGATGCTTTATCATGCGCGGATGGCCATGTGGGTCCCAATTGGGAAAGTTGGTAAGACTCATGAACCCAGGTCCCAAGCGGTCGGATGGGATCTTGATAGAATACAAGTGCGTATGGTGCAACTTGAAGGTTTTGCATGCGCGGAGGGCCATCTGATTTCAAATCGAGAAAGTCGGGAAAATCAGTAAAACTCACGAACTCAGGTCCGTGGCGGCCGGATGGGAACTTGACGGAATACAGGTTTGGATGGTGCAACTTGATGGTTTTGCATGCGCGGATGGCCATCTGGGTCAAAATCGAAAAGATCGGAAAAGTCGGTAAAACTCACGAACTTGGCTCTCGGGCGGCTGGACGGGGCCTTGACGGAATTCACATACGGACGGTTCAACTTGATGGTTTTGAATGCGCGGATGGTCATCTCGGTCAAAATTGGGAAAGTCAGGAAAACTCATGAACTCGGGTCCTAGGACATCGAACTGAAACTTGACGGAATACACGTTCAGATGGTGCAAGTGGAAGGTTTTGCAAGCGCGGAGGGCCATCTGAGTCAAAATCGGGAAAGTCGGTGAAACTCACTAATCCGGGTCCTGAGCGACCGGATGGGACCTTGACGGAATACACGATTGGACGGTGTAATTTGATGGTTTTGCATGCGCGTATGGGCATCTGGGTTGAAAACAGAAAGTCAGAAAAACTCATGAACTCGGGTCCCGGGTGGCCGGACGGGACCTTGAAGGAACACACGTCCCTACAGTGCGACTTGATGGTTTTGCATGCGCGGATGGCCATCCGGGTCGAAATCAGGAAACTCGGGAAAACTCACGAACTCGGGTCCCGGACGGCCGGACAAGATCTTGAAGGAATACACGTCCGAACGGTGCTACATGATGGTTTTGCACGCGCGGAGGGCCATCTGGGTCAAAATCGAGAAAGTCGGGAAAGTTGGTGAAACTCACGAACTCAGGTCCCGGGCAGTCGAATGGAACCTTGACGTAATACAGGTTCGGATGGTGCAACTTAATGGTTTTGCATGCGCGGATGGCCATCTTGGTCGAAGTGGAGAACGTTGGTAAAACTCACGAACTCGGGTCCTGGGAGGCTGGATGGGACCTTGACGGAATAGACGTCTGGATGGTCCAACTTGATGGTTTTTTATGCGTGGATGGCCATCGGGGTCAAAATTGGGAAAGTCAAGAAAGTCGGTAAAACAAACGAACTAGGGTCCCTGGAAGCCGGACAAAACCTTGACGGAATACACGTTCGGATGGTGCAACTTGACGATTTTGCATGCGCGTATGACTATCTAGGTTGAAATTATGAAAGTCAAGAAAAATCATGAACTCGGGTCCTGGGACGCCGGACTGGACATTGACGGAATACGCGTTCGGATGGAGCAACTAAATGGTTTTGCATGCCCGAAGGACATCTGGTTCAAAATCACGAAAGTTGGTAGAACTTACGAACTCGGTCCCCGTGCGACCGGACGAGACCTTGACGGAATACACGTTCGGATGGTGCAACTTGATGGTTTTGCATGCTCGGAAAGCCATCTGGGTTGATATCGGGAAAGTAGGAAAAGTCGGTAAAACTCACGAACTCGGGTCCCGGGAGGCCGGAAGGGACCCTTATGGAATAGACGTCCGGATGGTCCAACTTGATGAAGTTTCATGCGTGGATGGTCATCGGGGTAAAAATCGGGAAACTCGGGAAAACTCACAAACTTGGGTCCCGGCGGTCGTAAAAGACCTTGACGGAATACACGTCCAGACGACACAACTTAATGATTTCTCATTCGTGGATGGCCATGTGAGTCCAAATCAGGAAAGTTGGTAAAACTCATGAACCCAGGTTCTGGGCGGTCGGACGGGACCTTGATGGAATAGAAGTGCGGATGGTGCAACTTGAATGTTTTGCATGCGTGGAGGGCCATCTGATTTGAAATTGGGAAAGCCGGGAAAGTCAGTAAAACTCATGAACTCAGGTCCCTGGCGGCCGGACGAGACCTTGACGGAATACATGTTTGGATGGTGCAACTTGATGGTTTTGCATGCGCGGATGGCCATCTGGGTCGAAATTAAGAAGGTCGGAAAAGTCGGTAAAACTCACGAACTCGGCTCTTGGGCGGCTGGCCAGGGCTTTGACGGAATACACATACGGACGGTTCAACTTAATGGTTTTGCATGCGTGGATGGTCATCTCGGTTGAAATTGGGAAAGTCAGGAAAACTCATGAACTCGGGTCCCGGGACGCCGGAGTGGACCTTGACGGAATACACATTCAGATGG
This sequence comes from Neostapfia colusana, assembly GCA_030760725.1. Taxonomy (NCBI): domain Eukaryota; kingdom Viridiplantae; phylum Streptophyta; class Magnoliopsida; order Poales; family Poaceae; genus Neostapfia; species Neostapfia colusana. The sequence continues at coordinate 105,654,625 of JASWHV010000002.1, read as the reverse complement.
TGCAACTGGAAGGTTTTGCATGAGCGGATGGCCATCTGAGTAAAAATTGGGAAAGTCGGTAAAACTCACTAATTTGGGTCACGAGCGACCGGACGGGACCTTGACGGAATACACGATCGGATGGAGCAATTTGATGATTTTGCATGCGCGTATGGGCATCTGGGTTGAAATCAGGAAAGTCGGGAAAACTCACGAGCTCGGGTCCCGCGTGGCCGGACGGGACCTTGACGGAATACACGTCGAGACTGTGCAACTTTATGGCTTTGCATACGCGGATGGCCATCTGGGTCGAAATTGGTAAACTCGGGAAAACTCACAAACTCGGGTCCTGGACGGCCGGACAAGACCTTGAAGGAATACACGTCCGGACGGAGCTACTTGATGGTTTTGCATGCGCGGAGGGCCATTTGGGTCAAAATTGAGAAAGTCAGGGAAGTTCGTGAAACTCATGAACTCGGGTCCCGGGCGGTCGGATGGAACCTTGACGGAATACAGGTTCAGATGGTGCAACTTAATGGTTTTGCATGTGCGGATGGCCAAATGGGTCGAAGTGGAGAAAGTCGGTAAAACTCACGAACTCGAGTCCCGGGAGGCCAGACGGGACCTGAACGGAATAGACGTCCGGATGGTCCAACTTGATGATTTTTCATGCGTGGATGGCCATTGGGGTCAAAATCGGGAAAGTCAAGAAAGTCGGTAAAACTAACGAACTAGGGTCCCTGGAAGCCGGACAGAACCTTGAAGGAATACATGTTCAGACAGTGCAACTTGACGGTTTTGCATGCGCGTATGACTATCTAGTTGAAATTTGGAAAGTGAAGAAAAATCATGAACTCAGGTCCTGGGACGCCGGACTGGACATTGACGGATACGCGTTCGGATGGTGCAACTAAATGGTTTTGCATGCCCGAAGGCCATCCGGTTCAAAATCATGAAAGTTGGTAGAACTCACGAACTCGGGTCCCGTGTGACCGGACGAGACCTTGACGGAATACACGTTCGGACGGTGCAACTTGATGGTTTTGCATGCTCGGAAGGCCATCTGGGTTGATATCGGGAAAGTAGGGAATGTCGGTAAAACTCACAAACTCGGGTCCCGGGAGGCCGGAAGGGACCCTTACGGAATAGACGTCCGGATGGTCCGACTTGATGAAGTTTCATGCGCGGATGGCCATCGGGATCAAAATCGGGAAACTCGGGAAAACTCACAAACTTGGGTCCCGGGCGGCCGGAAAAGACCTTGACGGAATACACGTCCAGACGATACAACTTGATGCTTCCTCATGCGTGGATGGCCATGTGGGTCCAAATCGGGAAGGTTGGTAAAGCTCATGAAACCAGGTCATGGGTGGTCAGATGGGACCTTTATGGAATACAAGTGCGGATGGTGCAACTTGAAGGTTTTGCATGCGCGGAGGGTCATCTGATTTGAAATCGATAATGTCGGGAAAGTCAGTAAAACTCATGAACTTGGGTCCCTGGCGGCCGGACGGGACCTTGATGGAATACAGGTTTGCATGGTGCAACTTGATGGTTTTGCATGCGCGGATGGCCATCTGGCTCGAAATCGAGAAGGTCGGAAAAGTCGGTAAAACTCACGAACTCGGCTCTGGGGCGGCTGGACGGGGCCTTAATGGAATACACATACGGACGGTTCAACTTGATGGTTTTGCATGCGCGGATGGTCATCTCGGTCAGAATTGGGAAAGTCAGAAAAACTCATGAACTCGGGTCCCAGGACGCCGGAATGGACCTTGATGGAATACACGTTCAGATGGTGTAACTGGAAGGTTTTGCATGCGCGGATGGCCAACTGAGTCGAAATCGGGAAAGTTGGTCAAACTCACTAATTCGTGTCGCGAGCAACCGGACGCGACCTTGACGGAATACACGATCGGACGGTGCAATTCGATGGTTTTGCATACGCGTATGGGCATCTGGGTTGAAATCAGGAAAGTCGGGAAAACTCACGAACTTGGGTCCCGCGTGGCCGGACGGGACCTTGACGGAATACACGTCCAAACGGTGCAACTTGATGGTTTTGCATGCGTGGATGGCCATCTGGGTCAAAATCGAGAAACTCGGGAAAACTCACAAACTCGGGTCCCGGACGGCCGGACAAGACCTTGAAGGAATACACGTCTGGACGGTGCTACTTGATGGTTTTGCATGCGCGGAGGGCCATCTAGGTCAAAATCGAGAAAGTCGGGAAAGTTGGTGAAACTCACAAACTCGGGTCCCGGGCGGTCGGATGGAACCTTGACGGAATACAGGTTCGGATGGTGCAACTTAATGGTTTTGCATGCGCGGATGGCCATCTTGGTGGAAGTGGAGAACGTCGGTAAAACTCACGAACTCGGGTCCGGGAGGCCGGACGGGACCTTGGAGGAATAGACGTCCGGATGGTCCAACTTGATGATTTTTCATGCGTGGATGGTCATCGGGGTTAAAATCGAGAAAGTCGAGAAACCTAACGAACTAGGGTCCCTGGAAGTCAGACAAAACCTTGACGGAATACACGTTCGGACGGTGCAACTTGACGGTTTTGCATGCGCATATGGCCATCTAGGTTGAAATTTGGAAAGTCAAGGAAAATTATGAACTCGGGTCCTGGGACGCCGGACTGGACATTGACAGAATACACGTTCGGATGGTGCATCTAAATGGTTTTGCATGCCCGAGGGCCATCCAGTTCAAAATCGAGAAAGTTGGTAGAACTCACGAACTCGGGTCCGGGGCGGTCAGATGGAACCTTGATGGAATACAGGTTCAGATGGTGCAACTTAACGGTTTTGCATGCGTGGATGGCCATCTGTGTCGAAGTGGAGAAAGTCGGTAAAACTCACGAACTTGGGTCCCAGGAGGCCGGACGAGACCTTGACGGAATAAAAGTCCGGATGGTCCAACTTGATGATTTTTCATGCATGGATGGCAATCGGGGTCAAAATCGGGAAAGTTGAGAAAGTCGGTAAAACAAACGAACTAGGGTCCCTGTAAGCCAAACAAAACCTTGACAGAATACACGTTCGGACGGTGCAACGGTTTTGCATGCGTGTATGGCCACCTAGGAGAAAATTTGGTAAGTCAAGGAAAATCATGAACTCGGGTCCTGGGACGCCGGACTGGACATTGACGGAATACGCCTTCGGATGGTGCAACTAAATGGTTTTGCATGACCGAATGCCATCTGGTTCAAAATCATGTAAGTTGGTAGAAGTCACGAACTCGGGTCCCATGCGACCGGACGAGACCTTGACGGAATACACGTTAGGACGGTGCAACTTGATTGTTTTGCATGCTCGGATGGCCATCTAGGTTGATATCGGGAAAGTAGGGAAAATTGGGAAAACTCATGAAATCGGGTCCCGGGTGGCCGGACTAGATCTTGACGGAATACACGTCCGGATTGGCAATTTGATAGTTTTGAATGCGCGTATGGCCATCTAGGCCGAAATCGGGAAACTCGGGAAAACTCACAAACTTGGGCCCCGGGCGGCCGGACAAGACCTTGACGGAATACTAGTCCAGACGATACAACTTGATGCTTTCACATGCGCGGATGACCATGTAGGTCCAAATCGGGAAAGTTGGTAAAACTCATGAACTCAGGTCCCGATCGGTCGGACGGGACCTTGATGGAATACAAGTGTGGATGGTGCAGCTTGATGGTTTTGCATGAGCGGAGGGCCATCTGATTTCAAATTGAGAAAGTCAGGAAAGTCAGTAAAACTCACGAACTCAGGTCCCTGGCGGCCGGAGGGGACCTTGATGGAATACAGGTTTGGATGGTGCAACTTGATGGTTTTACATGCACGGATGGCCATCTGGGTCGAAATCGAGAAGGTCGGAAAAGTCGGTAAAACTCCTGAACTCAGCTCTCGGGTAGCTGGACGGAGCCTTGACGGAATACACATACGGGCGGTTCAACTTGATGGTTTTGCATGCGTGGATGGTCATCTCGGTCGAAATTGGGAAAGTCAGGAAAACTCATGAACTAGGGTCCCAGGACTCCTGACTGGACCTTGACGGAATAAACGTTCAAATGGTGCAACAGGAAGGTTTTGCATGCGCGGATGGCCATCTGAGTAAAAATCGAGAAAGTCGATGAAACTCACTAATTCGGGTCCCAAGCGTCCGGATGGGACCTTGACGGAATACACAATCAGATTGTGCAATTTGATTGTTTTGCATGCGCGTACGGGATCTAAGTTAAAATCAGGAAAGTCGGGAAAACTCACGAACTCGGGTCCCGGGTAGCCGGACGGGACCTTGACGGAATACACGTCGATACGGTGCAACTTGATGGTTTTGCATGCGCGGATGGCCATCTGGGTCGACATCGGGAAACTCGGGAAAACTCACAAACTCGGGTCCCGGACGGTCGGACAATACCTTGAAGGAATACACGTCCGGACGGTGCTACTTGATGGTTTTGCATGCGCGGAGGGTCATCTGGGTCAAAATCAAGAAAGTCGGGAAAGTTGGTGAAACTAACGAACTCGGGTCCCAGGCGGTCGGACGGAATCTTGATGGAATACAGGTTCGGATGGTTTAACTTAATGGTTATGCATGCGCGGATGGCCATCTAGGTCGAAGTGGAGGAAGTCGGTAAAACTCACGAACTCGGGTCCTGGGAGGCCGAACGAGACCTTGACAGACTAGACGTTCGGATGGTCCAACTTGATGATTTTTCATGCGTGGATGGCCATCGGGATCAAAATTGGGAAAGTCGAGAAAGTCGGTAAAACTAACGAACTAGGGTCCTTGGAAGCCGGACAGAACCTTGACGGAATACACGTTCGGACGGTGCAACTTGACGGTTTTGCATGAGCCTATGGCCATCTAGGTTGAAATTTGGAAAGTTAAGAAAAATCATGAACTCGGGTCCTAGGACGCCAGACTGGACATTGACGGAATACGCGTTCGGATGGTGCAACTAAATGGTTTTGCATGCTAGAAGACCATCCGGTTCAAAATCGCGAAAGTTGGTAGAACTCACGAACTCGGGTCTTTTGCGACCGGACGAAACCTTGATGGAATACACATTCGGACGGTGCTACTTGATGGTTTTGCATGCTCGGAAGGCCATCTGGGTTGATATCGGGAAAGTAGGGGAAGTCAGTATAACTCACGAACTCGGGTCCCGGGAGGCCGGAAGGGACCCTTACGGAATAGACGTCCGGATGGTCCAGCTTGATGAATTTTCATGCATGGATGGCCATCGGGGTCAAAATTTAAAAACTCACGAAAACCCACAAAATTGGGCCCCGAGCGGCAGGAAAAGACCTTGATGAAATACACGTCCGGACGATACAACTTGATGCTTTCTTATGCGCGGATGGCCATGTGGGTCCAAATCGGGAAAGTTGGTAAAACTCATGAACCCAGGTACCACGCGGTCGGATGGGACCTTGATGGAATACAAGTGTGGATGGTGCAACTTGAAGGTTTTGCATGCGCAGAGGGCCATCTGATTTGAAATCGAGAAAGTCGGGAAAGTCAGTAAAACTAACAAACTCGGGTCCCTGGCAGCCGGACAGGACCTTTACGGAATACAGATTTGGATGGTGCAACTTGATGGTTTTGCATGCGCGGATGGCCATCTGGGTCGAAATCGAGAAGGTCAAAAAAGTCGGTAAAACTCACAAACTCGGCTCTCGGGCCGCTAGACGGGGCCTTAACGGAATACACATACGAACGGTTCAACTTGATAGTTTTGCATGCGCGGATGGTCATCTCAGTTGAAATTGGGAAAGTCAGGAAAACTCATGAACTCGGGTGCCGGGACGCCGGACTACACCTTGACGGAATACACGTTCAGATGGTGCAACTGGAAGGTTTTGCATGCGTGGATGGCCATCTGAGTCAAAATCGGGAAAGTCGGTGAAACTCACTAATTCGGGTCCCGAGCGACCAGATGGGACCTTGAAGGAATACACGTCCGGACGGTGCTACTTGACGGTTTTGCATGCGCGGAGTGTCATCTGGGTCAAAATCAAGAAAGTCGAGAAAGTTGGTGAAACTCACGAACTCGAGTCCCGGGCGGTCGGATGGAACCTTGACGGAATACAGGTTTGGATGGTGCAACTTGATGATTTTTCATGCGTGGATGGCCATCTGATTTGAAATTGAGAAAGTCAGGAAAATCAGTAAAACTCACGAACTCGGGTCCGTGGCGGCCAGACGGGACCTTGACGGAATACAGGTTTGGATGGTGCAACTTGATAATTTTACATGCGTGGATGGCCATCTGGGTCGAAATCGAGAAGTTCGGAAAAGTCGGTAAAACTCTTGAACTTGGCTCTCGGATGGCTGGACGGGGCCTTGACGGAATACACATATGGACGGTTCAACTTGATGGTTTTGCATGCGTGGATGGTCATCTCATCGAAATTGGGAAAGTCAGGAAAAATCATGAACTAGGGTGCCGGGACGCCGGACTAGACCTTGACGGAATACAGGTTCAGATGGTGCAACTGGAAGGTTTTGCATGCGTGGATGGCCATCTGAGTCAAAATCGAGAAAGTCGGTGAAACTCACTAATTCGGGTCCCGAGCGACCGGGTGGGACTTTGAAGGAATACATGTCCGGACGGTGCTACTTGATGGCTTTGCATGCGTGGAGGGCCATCTGGGTCAAAATCGAGAAAGTCGAGAAAGTTGGTAAAACTCACGAACTCGGGTTCCGGGAAGCCGTACGGGACCTTGACGGACTAGACGTCCAGATGGTCCAACTTGATGATTCTTCATGCGTGGATGGCCATCGGGGTCAAAATTGGAAAACTCAGGGAAACTCACAAACTTGGGTCCCGGGCGGCCGGAAAAGACCTTGACGGAATACACGTCCAGACGATACAACTTGATGCTTTCTCATGTGTGGATGGCCATGTGGGTCCAAATCAGGAAAGTTGGTAAAACTCATGAACCCAGGTCCTGGGCGGTCGGACGGGACCTTGATGGAATACAAGTGTGGATGGTGCAACTTAAAGGTTTTGCATGCGCGGAGGGCCATCTGATTTGAAATCGAGAAAGTCGGGAAAGTCAGTAAAACTCATGAACTCGGGTCCCTGGCGGTCGGACGGGACCTTGACGGAATACAGGTTTGGATGGTGCAACTTGATGGTTTTGCATGCGCGGATGGCCATCTGGGTCGAAATCGATAAAGTTGGAAAAGTCGGTAAAACTCACGAACTCGGCTCTCTGGCGGCTGGACGTGGCCTTGACGGAATACACATACGGACAGTTCAACTTGATGGTTTTGCATGCGCGGATGGTCATCTCGGTCAAAATTGGGAAAGTCAGAAAAACTCATGAACTCGGGTCCCGGGACGCCGGAGTGGACCTTGACGGAATACACGTTCAGATTGTGCAACTAGAAGGTTTTGCATGCACGGATGGCCATCTGAGTCGAAATCCGTAAAGTCGGTAAAACTCACTAATTCGGGTCCCGAGCGACTGGACGGGACCTTGACGCATTATACGATCGGACGGTGCAATTTGATGATTTTGCATGCGCGTATGGGCATCTGGGTTGAAATCAGGAAAGTCGGGAAAACTCACAAACTCGGGTCCCGGGTGGACGGACGGGACCTTGACGGAATACACGTCAACATGGTGCAACTTGATAGTTTTGCATGCGAAGATGGCCATCTGGGTCGAAATCGGGAAACTCGGGAAAACTCACAAACTCGGGTCCCGGACGGCCGGACAAGACCTTGAAGGAATACATGTCCGGACGGTGCTACTTGATGGTTTTGCATGCGCGGAGGGCCATCTAGGTCAAAATCAAGAAAGTCGGGAAAGTTGGTGAAACTCACAAACTCGGGTCCCGGGCGGTCGGATGGAACCTTGACGGAATATAGGTTCAGATGGTGCAACTTAATGGTTTTGCATGCGCGGATGGCCATCTTGGTCGAAGTGAAGAATGTCGGTAAAACTCACAAACTCGGGTCCCGGGAGGCCGGACGGGGCCTTGATGGAATAGACGTCCGGATGGTACAACTTGATGATTTTTCATGCGTGGATGGCCATTGGGGTCAAAATCGGGAAAGTCGAGAAAGTCGGTAAAACTAACGAACTAGGGTCCCTGGAAGCCGGACAGAACCTCGACGGAATACACGTTGGACGGTGAAACTTGACGGTTTTGCATGCGCATATGGCCATCTAGGTTGAAATTTGGAAAGTCAAGAAAAATCACGAACTCGGGTTCTGGGGCGCCGGACTAGACATTGACGGAATACGCGTTCGGATGGTGCATCTAAATGGTTTTGCATGCCCAAAGGCCATCCGGTTCAAAACCGCGAAAGTCGGTAGAACTCCCGAACTCGGGTCCGGGGCGGTCAGATGGAACCTTGACGGAATACAGGTTCGGATGGAGCAACTTAACAATTTTGCATGCACGGATGGCCATCTGGGTCGAAGTGGAGAAAGTCGGTAAAACTCATGAACTTGGATCCTGGGAGGCTGGACGAGACCTTGACGAAATAAAAGTCCGGATGGTCCAACTTGATGATTTTTCATGCATGGATGGCCATCGGGGTCAAAATCGGGAAAGTTGAGAAAGTCGATAAAACTAACGAACTAGGGACCCTGTAAGCCGGACAAAATCTTGACGGAATACACGTTCGGACGGTGCAACTTGACGGTTTTGCATGCGCATATGGCCATCTAGGAGAAAATTTGGAAAGTCAAGAAAAATCATGAACTCTGTTCTTGGGACGCTGGACTGGACATTGACGGAATACGCGTGCGGATGGTGCAACTAAATGGTTTTGCATGCCCGAAGGCCATCCGGTTAAAAATCGAGAAAGTTGGTAGAACTCACGAACTCGGGTCCCGTGCGACCGGACGAGACCTTGACGGAATACACGTTCGAACGGTGCAACTTGATGGTTTTGCATGCTCAGATGGCCATCTGGGTTGATATTGGGAAAGTAGGGAAAGTCGGGAAAACTCATGAAATCGGGTCCCAGGTGGCCGGACGGGATCTTGACGGAATACACGTCCGGATTGGCAACTTGATAGTTTTGAATGCGCGTATGGCCATCTAGGTCGAAATCGGGAAACTCGGGAAAACTCACAGACTTGGGCCCCGAGCGGCCGGACAAGACCTTGACGGAATACTAGTCCGGACGATACAACTTGATGCTTTCGCATGCGCGGATGGCCATATAGGTCCAAATCAGAAAATTTGGTAAAACTCATGAACTCAGGTCCAGGGCTGTCGGACGGGACCTTGATGGAATACAAGTGCGGATGGTGCAACTTGATGGTTTTGCATGCGTGGAGGGCCATCTGATTTGAAATTGAGAAAGTCGAGAAAGTCAGTAAAACTCACGAACTCGGGTCCCTGGCGGCCGGATGGAGCCTTGACGGAATACAGGTTTGGATGGTGCAACTTGATGGTTTTACATGCACGGATGGCCATCTGGGTCGAAATCGAGAAGGTCGGAAAAGTCGGTAAAACTCCTGAACTCGGCTCTCGGGCGGGTGGACGGGGCCTTGACGGAATACACATACGGACGGTTCAACACTTGATGGTTTTGCATGTGCGGATGATCATCTCGGTCGAAATTAGGAAAGTCAGGAAAACTCATGAACTAGGATCCCAGGACTCCTAACTAGACCTTGGCGGAATACACGTTCAGATCGTGCAACTGGAAGGTTTTGCATGCGCGGATGGCCATCTGTGTAAAAATCGGGAAAGTCGGTGAAACTCACTAATTCGGGTCCCGAGCGTCCGGACGGGACCTTGACGGAATACACGATCAGACTGTGCAATTTGATTGTTTTGCATGCGCGTATGGGCATCTGGGTTGAAATCAGGAAAGTCGAGAAAACTCACGAACTCGGGTCCCGGGTGTCCGGAGGGACCTTGACGAAATACACGTCGAGACGGTGCAACTTGATTGTTTTGCATGCGCAGATGGCCATCTGGGTCGAAATCGGGAAACTCGGGAAAATTCACAAACTCGGGTCCCGGACGGCCGGACAATACCTTGAAGGAATACACGTCCGGACGGTGCTACTTGATGGTTTTGCATGCGCGGAGGGCCATCTGGGTCAAAATCGAGAAAGTCGGGAAAGTTGGTGAAACTCACGAACTCGGGTCCTGGGCGGTCGGACGTTATCTTGACGGAATACAGGTTCGGATGGTGCAACTTATTGGTTTTGCATGCGCGGATGGCCATCTGGGTTGAAGTGGAGAAAGTCGGCAAAACTCACGAACTCGGGTTCCTGGAGGCCGTACGGGACCTTGACGGACTAGACGTCCGGATGGTCCAACTTGATGATTTTTCATGCGTGGATGGCCATCGGGATCAAAATCGGGAAAGTTGAGAAAGTCGGTAAAACTAACAAACTAGGGTCCCTGGAAGCCGGACAGAACCTTGACGGAATACACATTCGAACGGTGCAATTTGACGGTTTTGCATGCATGGCCATCTAAGTTGAAATTTGGAAAGTCAAGAAAAATCATGAACTCGGGTCATAGGACGCCGGACTGGACATTGACGGAATACGCGTTCGGATGGTGCAACTAAATGGTTTTGCATGTCCGAAGGCCATTGAGTTCAAAATCGTGAAAGTTGGTAGAACTCACGAACTCGTGTCCCGTGCGATCGGACGAGACCTTGACGGAATACACGTTTGGACGGTGCAACTTGATGGTTTTGCATGCTCGGAAGGCCATCTGGGTTGATATCGGGAAATTAGGGAAAGTCGGTATAACTCACGAACTCGGGTCCCGGGAGTGTGACACCCGCAATTTCATAATCATGTATGCATTCATATTTTATTGTAGAGAAAACGTTTTAAAAGAATTGGAAACAGAGAAAGAATAAAAAAGGTAGCCAAAAAGAGCCAAATCCAATCCACAGAGAGCGCCGAAGACAATTCGCGTGGCCCGCTAGCCACGTGGCGCCTTCGGAGCTCATCCCCGCGAAAGGGGGAGAGGTCCGCCGCCAAACTGGCTATGTGGCAGGCTCGGGGCTCGTCTCTGTGAAAAAGGGCGAGGTCCGACCCTGTGGGACACGTGTTGCCCCCGGAGCTAGCCTCTACGGAGGAGCGAAGTCAGGCCCCGCAGGACACGTGTCGCCACCAGAGCTAGTCGCTGCGGAAGAGACAGGACCAGCCGCGCGGGACGCGTGTTGCTCTCGGAGCTCACTTCCGAGAGGTCCGGCCCCGCCAGACACGTGTCGCTCTCAGAACTCACTTCCGAGAGGTCCGATCCTACCGGACACGTGTCACCTCTAGAGCTCATCTCCGGGAGGTCCGACACAACAGGACACGTGTCACCTCCGGAGCTCATCTCCGGGAGGTCCGACGCTGATGAACACGTGTCAACCTCGGAGCTCGCCTCCGAGAAGAAAGGAAGTCTGACGCTACTGGACACGTGGCATTCTCGGAGCCCACCTCCGAAGAGAGGGGAGGTCTGGAACTGACACGTGGCATTCGCGGAGCTCGCCTCTGTTGAGAGGGGAGGTCCTGACCCACCAGACACGTGGTGCACGCAGAGCTCGCCTCTGGAGAGAGGGACGTCCCGCCCTCCAGGACACATGGCGCACGCAGAGCTCACCTCTGAGGAAGAGGGAGGTCTCGCCCGCCTGACACGCGGCACAACCGTAGCTTGTCTCTGCGGAAGAGGGATCCTAGGTTCCCCGCAGGACACGTGGAGCCTTCGGAGCTCATCACCGCGAAGGTAACGAGATCTGAAGCGGTTTTTGCTTCTGTACGCACGGGAATACCGACACAGAAGGAAACCGACACGAATTCCACGTTGCTACCGCACAAAATAAATTGAAGTTGTTAAGATTCAAAAATAATTTGAATAGGACTCTTATTCGAATTCCAATCAGATTAGGACTCTTCCCTTCCCGATTATAAATAGAACCCAAAACAACCCCTTGGTCGTAACATCTTTTCTAAGCCGACAACTTAGAAGCCCTAGCCCCCAAACTCACCGAGTAAACCCCTTCGCCGGAGTTTGACCACCGGTGAGACCGCCGATGAGCCTGGATCACGATTGCCATCGCCGGAGGAGAGCCGACGTTCCGTTTTTCTGGAGGAAAGACCCGAAGGAAGCAAGGTAGGTTTCCAATACCACCTTACGACATCATCGCGGTTTTCTTTGCATCTGTTCTTTGATCCCTTCAAACAGAACCTTTTTTGTGGACAAATCATGTGTGGATCGGTCTGATCTAGATCTTAAGTCAAGATCATTGCCACGTCCACATTTGATCCGAACACCTTTGTTTATTATGAAACCCCATGCAAACCCATGCAAGCCATGCAAGAACACATATAAACCGATCTAATAAAAACTGCATCATAGGATTAGCATGCATATGCATCATCACATCTTGATTAAAGTTTGTGCATGATAATTGATTGCTGTGAACCTTGTATGTTCGTGAACGTAATTAGAAGGACAAGCTAAGTGAGCTACCTACGAAGGATTTCAGCACCAAAACATCGAGACACAAAGAGCAACAAGAGCCGCAAGAACAAGGCAAGTGCCCCTTGATCATATTGATCCCATATTTTTGGAAAACTGTTTTGTTTACGAAAAGGTGTGTGTGCTTGAGTCAACTTGATGGAAAACCCTTTCATAGGAGTTTACTAGTTTTATTAACCGCCCTTGTCACCGGGAAAGTTAATGAGTCAGATATGGTTTTTGCTTTTATGCTTCCCTGAGTCTATGGGATACGAGAAGTGAGATAGATGTGTCTAGCTAACTGCACTCGTATGAATAATGTTAATGAGAAACTTATGTTGATAATGGACATGAATCGGAGGGAGATCTAGGCAAGCTTGGTTTTGTGGAAGTGGTAGAATGAGATGGTGGTTACTTACCGTAGATCTAAGGACCAGTTCATGGGAGCCATGCCAAGATAACAGTGCCACCACAAGGCCAAGTATGGGTGCGGCTTAGCTGAGTAATTAGGTAAGTTACTAGATTGTTATGGACCGTGGAAGGCGTGAAGAATGGGAGTCGAGTGAGGACTACCCTGGGAACTGAATGGCACAAGAGGGGACCCGTGGGTGGGAGAATTGCCGATTCTAGCCTGCTGGTGAAACCTTAGTGAGTCCATACATCTAGTAGCCCCTTTGTAAAGGCTATTTTGTGATCTCTTGACCATACATAGACGGTAGTGTACTGTTATAATGGAGGTTCTGCAGTCGCCGACGGGTGACGAAATCACAAACTTGTGGGTGAAGTGGTACAAACTCTGCAGAGTCTAAAACTATCATGATAGCTGTGCTTACGGTCACGAGCGCCTGGACAACCCACATGATTAGATGTGATGGTTTTTGGGATGGTTTTTGGTATGGTTATGCTTTGGTCTCTGGATTTGGTTTTCGGGACTGTTGAGTCCGGGTAATAAGATTGGTTGCATGACTGTTAAGTCATGGCAATGAGCATTGGTCTGGGAATGAGACGGAATTGAATATGAGATAAAATGGTAGTGAATACGAGATAAAATGGTAATGAATACGAGATGGTATTAATGAGATGGTAGTAAATACGAGATGGTATTCATGAGCTTGAGAAAAGTTGAGAAAAATAAATGTCTTGAAGAGACATGAAAGTGATGGAACATGATGGAGGTATGTTGGTGTTTAAATACATGTTGGGATTACATTCACTTAAAGCTAAGTTGTTGTTTTTATTGTGTTTTGAAAAATAAACTTTGCTTTCTGCAATAAGCTTTTTTTATACCTTCCTTGCTGTGAGCTACATATCATATTTTCCCGCACTTGCTGAGTACATCATGTACTCAAACTTGCCTTATTAATTCATCATCAGCAACAGAAGAGGAGTACTATGAAGACCACGTGGAGTATTAGGCGTGTAATCTGTCCTCAACCTTGCCTGTGGAGTAGGAGATGGAGCAGCTGCTGCTGCTTAGTTGTTTCCGCAATAGATATAAGACTTCCGCTGCTAGATTAAGACTTTCACTGCTAGCATGAGTTTTGAGACTCATGAGACTTTGTAATAAAACCCAGTTTATTCGTGCTATTATATTCTGAATTCAGTTTGTGGATGATATGTGTATGTGTGATGAACATCCTGGTCACACATACGCATCAGTCTCGGTTAAGGGAGGTTTCCTCTCAGAACAGGGGCGTCACAGGGAGGCCGGAAGGGACCCTTACGGAATAGACGTCCGGATGGTCCAACATGATGAATTTTCATGCGTGGATGGCCATCGGGGTCAAAATCTGAAAACTCGGGAAAACTCACAAACTTGGGTCCCGGGCGGCCGGAAAAGAACTTGACGGAATACACGTCCGGACGATACAACTTGATGCTTTCTCATGCGTGGATGGCCATGTGGGTCCAAATCGGAAAAGTTGGGAAAACTCATGAACCCAGGTCCCGGGCGGTCGGACGGGACCTTGATGGAATACAAGTGCGGATGGTGCAACTTGAAGGTTCTGCATGCGCGGAGGGCCATCTGATTTGAAATCGAGAAAGTCTGGAAAGTCAGTAAAACAAACGAACTCGGGTCCCTGGCGGCCGCTCGGGACCTTGACGGAGTACAGGTTTGGATGGTGCAACTTGAAAGTTTTGCATGCGCGGATGGCCATCTGGGTCGAAATCGAGAAGGTCAGAAAAGTCGGTAAAACTCACAAACTCGAATCTCGGGCGGCTTGACGGGGCCTTGACGGAATACACATACGAACGGTTCAACTTGATGGTTTTGCATGTGCGGATGGTCATCTCAGTCAAAATTGGGAAAGTCAGAAAAACTCATGAACTCGGGTCCCGGGACGCCGGACTGGACCTTGACGGAATACACATTCAGATGGTGCAACTAGAAGGTTTTGCATGCGCGGATGGCCATCTGAGTCAAAATTGGGAATGTCAATGAAACTCACTAATTCGGGTCCCGAACGACCGACACGACCTTGAAGGAATACACGTCCGGACGGTGCTACTTGACGGTTTTTCATGCGCTAAGGGCCATCTGGGTCAAAATCGAGAAAGTCGAGAAAGTTGGTGAAACTCACGAACTTGGGTCCCGGACGGTCTGATGGAACCTTGACGGAATACTGGTTTGGATGGTGCAACTTAATGGTTTTGCATGCGTGGATGACCATCGGGGTCAAAATCGGGAAAGTCGGTAAAACTAACGAACTAGGGTCCCTGGAAGCCGGACAGAACCTTGACAGAATACACGTTCGGACGGTGCAACTTGATGGTTTTGCATACGTGTATGGCCATCTAGGTTGAAATTTGGAAAGTCAAGAAAAATCATGAACTCGGGTCCTAGGACGCCGGACTGGACATTGACGGAATACAGGTTTAGATGGCGCAACTAAATGGTTTTGCATGCCCGAAGGTCATCCGGTTCAAAATCACGAAAGATGGTAGAACTGACGAACTCGGGTCCCATGCGACCGGACGGCACCTTGACGGAATACACATTTGAACAGTGCAACTTAATGGTTTTGCATGCTCGGATGGCCATCTAGGTTGATATCTGGAAAGTAGGGAAAGTCGGGAAAACTCACGAAATTAGGTCGTGGGTGCCCGGACGGGATTTTGACGGAATACACGTTCGGATTGGCAACTTAATAGTTTTGAATGCGCGGATTGCCATCTGGGTTGAATTCGGGAAACTCAAGAAAACTCACAAACTTGGGTCCCGGGCGGCCGGACAAGACCTTGACGGAATACTAGTCCGGACGATACAACTTGATGCTTTCGCATGCGTGGATGACCTTGTGGGTCCAAATCAGGAAAGTTGGTAAAACTCATAAACTCAGGTGCCGGGCAGTTGGACGGGACCTTGATGCAATACAAGTGCGGATGGTGCAACTTGATGGTTTTGCATGCGCGGAGGGCCATCTAATTTGAAATCGAGAAAGTCAGAAAAGTTAGTAAAACTCACGAACTCGGGTCCCTGGCGGCCGGATGGGACATTGACGTAATACAGGTTTGGATGGTGCAACTTGATGGTTTTGCATGCGCGGATGGCCATCTGGGTCAAAATCGAGAAGGTCGGAAAAGTCGGTAATACTCACGAACTCGGCTCTCGGGCGGCTGGACGGTGCCTTGACGAAATACGCATATGGATGGTTCAACTTGATGGTTTGCTTGCGTCGATGGTCATCTCGGACGAAATTGGGAAAGTCAGGAAAACTCATGAACTCGGGTCCCGGGACTCCGGACTGGACCTTGACGGAATACACGTTTATATGGTGCAACTGGAAGGTTTTGCATGTGCGGATGGCCATCTGAGTCAAAATCGGTAAAGTCGGGAAAGTCAGTAAAACTCACTAACTTGGCTCCCGAGCGACCGGACGGGACCTTGACGGAATACACATTTGGATAGTGAAATTTGATGGTGTTGCATGCACGGATGGCCATCTGGGTTGAAGTGGAAAAAGTCGGTAAAACTTACGAACTTGGGTCCCGGGAGGCCGGACGGGACCTTGACGGAATAGACGTCCGGATGGTCCAACTTGATGATTTTTTCATGCGTGGATGGTCATCGGGGTCAAATTCGAGAAAGTCGAGAAAGTTGGTAAAACTAATGAACTAGGGTACCTAGTAGCCGGACATAACCTTGACGGAATACACGTTCGGACAGTGCAACTAGACAGTTTTGCATGTGCATATGGCCTGCTAGGTTGAAATTTGGAAAGTCATGAAAAATCATGAACTCGGGTCCTGCGACACCGGATTGGACATTGACGGAATCTGCATTCGGATGGTGCAATTAATTGGTTTTGCATGCCCGAAGGCCATCCGGTTCAAAATCGTGAAAGTTGGTAGAACTCATGAACTCGGGTCCCGTGCGACCGGACGGTACCTTGACGGAATACACGTTCGGACAGTGCAACTTGATGGTCTTGCATGCTCGGATGGCCATCTGGGTTGATATCGGGAAAGTAGGGAAAGTCGGGAAAACTCACGAAATCGGGTCCCGGGTGGTCGGACGGGATCTTGACGGAATACACGTCCGGATTGGCAACTTGATAGTTTTGAATGCGCGGATGGCCATTTGGGTCAACATCAGGAAACTCGGGAAACTCACAAAGTTGGGTCCCGGGCGGCCGGACAAGACCTTGACGGAATACTAGTCCGTACGATACAACTTGATGCTTTCGCATGCGCGGATGCCCATGTGGGTCCAAATCGGGAAAGCTGGTAAAACTCATGAACTCAGGTCCCGGGCGGTCGGACGGGACCTTGATGGAATACAAGTATAAATGGTGCAACTTGATGGTTTTTGCATGCGCGGAGGGCCATCTAATTTGAAATTGAGAAAGTCGGAAACATCAGTAAAACTCATGAACTCGGGTCCATGGCGGACGGACGGGACCTTGACGGAATACAGGTTTGGATGGTGCAACTTGATGGTTTTGCATGCACGGATAGCCATCTGGGTCGAAATCGAGAAGATCGGAAAAGTCAGCAAAAGTCACGAACTTGGCTCTCGGGCGGCTGGACGGGGCCTTGACGGAATACATGTTTGGATGGTGCAACTTGATGGTTTTGCATGCGCAGATAGCCATCTGGTTCGAAATTGAGAAAGTCAGAAAAGTCGGTAAAACTAACGAACTCGTCTCTCGGGTAGCTTCACGGGGCCTTGATGGAATACACATACGGAGGGTTCAACTTATGGTTTTGCATGCGCGGATGGTCCTCTCGGTCGAAATTGGGAAAGTCAGGAAAACTCAGTAACTCGAGGCCCGGGACGCCGGACTGGACCTTGACGGAATACACGTTCAGATGGTGCAACTGGAAGGTTTTGCATACATGGATGGCCATCTGAGTCAAAATTGGGAAAGTTGGTAAAACTCACTAACTCGGGTCCCGAGCGACCGGACGGGACCTTGACGCAATACACGATCGGACGGTGCAATTTGATGATTTTGCATGCACGTATGGCCATCTGTGTTGAAATCAGGAAATTCGAGAAAACTAACAAACTCGGGTCCAGGGTGGCCGGACGGGACCTTGACGGAATACACGTCCGGACAGTGCAACTTGATGATTTTGCATGCACGGATCGCCTTCTAGGTCGAAATCGAGAAACTCGGGAAAGCTCATAAACTCGGGTCCCAGATGGCCGGACAAGACTTTGACGGAATACACGTCCGGACGGTGCAACTTGATGGTTTTTCATGCGCGGAGGGCCATCTGGGTCAAAATCGAGAAAGTCGGGAAAGTTGGTGAAACTCACAAACTCGGGTCCCGGATGGTCGGATGGAACATTGTCGGAATACAGGTTCAGATGGTGCAACTTAATGGTTTTGCATGCGTGGATGGCCATCTGGGTCGAAGTGGAGAAAGTTGGTAAAACTTACGAACTTGGGTCCCGGGAAGCCGGACGGGACCTTGACGGAATAGACGGCCGGATGGTCCAACTTGATGATTTTTCATGCATGGATGGTCATCGGGGTCAAAGTCAGGAAAGTTGAGAAAGTCGGTAAAACTAGCAAACTAGGGTCCCCGGAAGCCAGACAGAATCTTGACGGAATACACGTTCGGAGTGTGCAACTTGACGGTTTTGCATGCGCATATGGCCATCTAGGTTGAAATTTGGAAAGTCACTAAAAATCATGAACTCAGGTCCTGGGACGCCGGACTGGAGATTGACGGAATACATGTTCGGATGGTGCAACTAAATGGTTTTGCATGCGCGATGGCCATCCGGGTCAAAATCGTGAAAGTCGGTATAACTCACGAACTCGGGTCCCGTGCGACCGGACGGGACCTTGACGGACTCATGAACTCGGGTCCCGTGCGACCGGACGGGACTTGACGGAATACACGTTCGGACAGTGCAACTTGATGATTTTGCATGCTCGGATGGCCATCTCGGTTGATATCTGGAAAGTAGGGAAAGTCGGGAAAACTCACAAAATCGGCTCCCGGGTGCCCGGACGGGATCTTGACAGAATACATGTTCGGATTGGCAACTTGATAGTTTTGAATGCGCGGATGGCCATCTGGTTCGAAATCGGGAAACTCGAGAAAACTCACAAAGTTGGGTCCCGGGCGGCCGGACAAGACCTTGACGGAATACTAGTCCGGACGATACAACTCGATGCTTTCGCATGCACGGATGGCCTTGTGGGTCCAAATTGGGAAAGCTGGTAAAACTCATGAATTCAGGTTCCGGGCGGTCGGACGGGACCTTGATGGAATACACGTGCAGATGGTGCAACTTGATGGTTTTGCATGTGTGGAGTGCCATCTGGGTTGAAATCGAGAAAGTCGAGAAAGTCAGTAAAACTCACGAACTCAGGTCCCTGACGGCCGGACAGGACCTTGATGGAATATAGGATTGGATGGTGCAACTTGATGGTTTTGCATGCGTGGATGGCCATCTGGGTCAAAATCGAGAAAGTTGGTAAAACTGACGAACTCGGCTCTAAGGCTGCTGGACAGGGCCTTGACGGAATACAAATCTGGACGGTTCAACTTGATGGTTTTGCATGCGAGTATGGTCATCTCGGTCGAAATTGGGAAAGTCAGAAAAACTCATGAACTCGGGTCCCGGGACACCGGACTGGACCTTGACGGAATACACGTTCAGATGGTGCAACTGCAAGGTTTTGCATGCGCGGATAGCCATCTGAGTCAAAATCGGAAAAGTCGGTAAAACTCACTAACTCAGGTACCGGACGACCGAACGGGACCATGACGGAATACACGATCGGACGGTGCAATTTGATGGTTTTGCATGCGTGTATGGCCATCTGGGTTGAAATTAGGAAAGTCGGGAAAATTCATGAACTCGGGTCCCAGGTGGCCGGACAGGACCATGACGGAATACACGTCCGGACGATGCAACTTGATGGTTTTGCATGCGCGGATGGCCATCTAGGTCCAAATTGGTAAACTTAGAAAAACTCACAAACTCTTGTCCCGGACGACCGGACAAGAGCTTGACGGGATACACGTCCGGACGGTGCAACTTGATGGTTTTGCATGCGCGGAGGGCCATCTGGATCAAAACCTAGAAAGTCAGGAAAGTTGGTGAAACTCACGAACTCGGGTCTCGGCCGGTCGGATGATACCTTGACGGAATACAGGTTCGGATGGTGCAACTTAATGGTTTTGCATGCGCGGATGGCCATCTGGGTCCAAGTGGAGAAAGTCGGTAAAACTCAAGAACTCGGGTCCCGGGAGGCCGGACGGGACCTTGATGGAATAGAAGTCCGGATGGTCCAACTTGATGAATTTTCATGCGTGGATGGCCATCGGGGTCACAATCGGGAAACTCGGGAAAACTCACAAACTTGGGACCCGGGCAGCCGGAAAAGACCTTGACGGAATACCCGTCCGGATGATACAAGTTGATACTTTCGCATGAAAGGATGGCCATGTGGGTCCAAATCGGGATAGTTGGTAAAACTCATGAACCCAGGTCCTGGGCGGTCGGACGGGACCTTGATGGAATGCACATGCAGATGGTGCAACTACAAGGTTTTGGATGTGCGGACGGCCATCTGGGTTGGAATTGTGAAAGTCGGGAAAGTCAGTAAAACTCACGAACTCGGGTCCCTGGAGGCCGGATGGGAACTTGACGGAATACAGGTTTGGATGGTGCAACTTGATGGTTTTGCTTGCACGAATGGCCATCTGGATCAAAATCGAGAAGGTCAGAAAAGTAGATAAAACTAACGAACTCGGCTCTCGGGCGGCTGGACGGGGCCTTGAAGGAATACACATACGGACGGTTCAACTTGATGGTTTTGCATGCGCGGATGGGCATCTCGGTCAAAATTGGGAAAGTTAGGAAAACTCATGAACTCGGGTCCCGGGACGACAGACTGTACCTTGACGGAATACACGTTCAAATGGTGCAACTGGAAGATTTTGCATGCGCGGATGGCCATCTAAGTCAAAATCGGGAAAGTCGATGAAACTCACTAATTTGGGTCCCAAGCGACCGGACGGGACCTTGACGGAATACACGATCGGACGGTGCAATTTGATGGTTTTGCATGCGTGTATAGGCATCTGGGTTGAAATCAGGAAAGTTGGGAAAACTCACGAACTCGGGTCCCGGGTGGCCGCACGGGATCTTAACGGAATACACGTCCAAACGGTGCAACTTGATGGTTTTGCATGGGCGGATGGCCATGTGGGTCAAAATCGGGAAACTCAGGAAAACTCACGAACTCGGGTCCCGGACGGCCGGACAAGACCTTGATGGGATACACGTCCGGACGGTGATACTTGATGGTTTTGCATGCGCGGTGGGCCATCTGGTTCAAAATCGAGAAATTTGGGAAAGTTGGTAAAAGTCACTAACTTGTGTCCAGAGCGACTGGACGGGACCTTGACGGATACACGTTCGGATGGTGCAACTATATGGTTTTGCATGCACGATGGCCATCCGGGTCGAAACCACTACGGTCGGTAAAACTCACGAACTCAAGTCCCGTGCGACCGGACGGGACCTTGACGGGATACACGTTCGGACGGTGCAACTGGATGGTTTTGCATGCTCGGATGGCCATATGGGTTAAAATCAGGAAAGTAGGGAAAGTCGGGAAAACTCACGAAATCGGGTCCTGGGTGGCCGGACGGGATCTTGGAGGAATACAGGTCCGGATGGTGCAACTTGATAATTTTGCATGCGCAGTTGGCCATCTGGGTCGAAATGCAGAATGTTGGGAAAGTCGGTAAAACTTACGAAGTCGGGTCTCGGGTGGCTAGGCGGGGCCTTGACGGAATACACGTCCGAACGGTGCAACTTGATAGTTCTGCATGCGCGGATGGCCATCTGGGTCGAAGTGGAGAAAGTCGGTAAAACTCACGAACACGGGTCCCGGGAGGCCGGACGGGACCCTAACGGAATAGACGTCCGGATGGTCCAACTTCATGATTTTCCATGCGTGGATGGCCATCGGGGTCAAAATGGGGAAAGTCGAGAAAGTCGATAAAACTAACGAACTAGGGTCCCTAGAGGCCGGGCAAAACCTTGACGGAATACACGTCTAGACGATGCAACTTGATGGTTTTGCATGCGCGGATGGCCATCTAGGTTGAAATTTTGAAAGTCAAGAAAACTCATGAACTCAGGTTCGGGGACGCCGAACTGGACATTGATGAAATACACGTTCGGATGGTGCAACTAAATGGGTTTTGTATGCGCGATGGCCATCCGGGTCGAAATCGAGAAAGTCGGTAGAACTCACAAACTCGGGTCCCGTGCGACCGAACGGGACCTTGACGGTATACACGTTCAGACGGTGCAACTTGATGGTTTTGCATGCTCGGATGGTCATCTGGGTTGAAGTCGGGAAAGTAGGAAAAGTCGGAAAAACTCACAAAATCAGGTCCCGGGTGGCCGGATGGGATATTGATGGAATACACGTCCGGATGGTGCAACTTGATAGTTTTGCTTGCACGGTTGGCCATCTGGGTCGAAATGGAGAATGTTGGGAGAGTCGGTAAAACTCACGAAGTTGGGTCTCCCGTAGCTGGACGGGGCCTTGACGGAATACACGTCCGAACGGTGCAACTTGATGGGTTTTGCATGCGCAGATGGCCATTTGGGTCAAAATTGGGAAAGTCAGGAAAACTCATGTACTCGGCTCCCGGGACGCCGATGTTTGTATCTGAAGTATTACTCTAATGGAGAGGATGGCACTAGGAGTTGGGAAATTTTTCTTGTTTCATTCCACACACAATGCCATGCAAAACCTAGAGGTTGGGGTTACATATTTATAGCTGAGGCAGCCAAGCATATACCTAATGCTAGTCTAAGATGTCAAGATGCTGTCCTACCAAAGGATTAATATGCTGTCCAAACAAGGACTGATATGCTGTCCTCTTGGTCTAAGATGCTGTCCTACCAAAGGACTAATATGCTGTCCTAACAAGGACTGATATGCTGTCCTAACAAGGACTAAGATGCTGTCCTTACTAGGGGCCACAAAGGCCAAGAATACAAGACTTATTCCATCATTCTCCCCCTAAGTCTTGTGCATTGTTTGTGGGAGAGTTGAACCATCCCGATCCTGGAGCAAAGCTCAAGGAACTTGATCTTCCCAAGGGGCTTGGTGAGCAGGTCTGCAAGCTGGTCCTTGGTATTGATGTAGCACACCCTGATGCTCCCTTCCTCCAAGCAGCCTCAGAGAAAGTGGTACCTCACCCGGATGTGCTTGCTCCGTTCATGAAAGACGGGGTTCTTTGCTAGAGCTAGAGCGGACTTGTTGTTCACCCTGAGTTCCACCGCTCTGGTGTCTTTGCCGAGGAGATCACCAAGTAGTCAAACTAGCCAGAGCGTCTGAGTCAAAGCGGTAGAGGCCGCTATGTACTCGGTCTCGCAGCTGGACAAGGCCACCACCTGCTACTTGACCGACTGCCAGCTAACGAGGCACTTGCCGAGGAAGAAGAGTATCCCGCTCTTGCTCTTGCTAGTTTTGATGCCGCCGGCGTGGTCACTGTCGTTGTATCTGACAAGGTGTGTAAAAGTCCCAAAACTTGTGAATAGAAAACTTGAGCTATGAATAAAGTTCAGTTTATATGCAAGAAATGGGACTTACAAAAACTTTTGTTTACTCATGAAAGTGTTGGCATGAGCGATAAAAACTTTGAATTCAGTTTGAATTAAGAGGGTCACTTCCAAAAGAGGAGGGGCCATCTCCAAAGAGGAAAATGCAAACTGATGTTTAAAAAGTTATATTTGCAATGACCAACTCATAGATCAGAGGGCATATTCAAACTCCCCAGGTTCAATTTGTAGAGGGGGCAAATTTGGGGCAAATTTGGAGGTGCTTTGATATGAATATCAAAGGGACTTGTGAATTCCATCCAAATTTGAATTTAAATTTGAAACTGTGTCACAAATTGTCAAATGTCAAAATGGCTTTTGGATTTGGGTCCTGCATGGATGAATTTACAATGTGTCAAAAATTTGGAGATATTTTGGGGCAGAGGGGAGCCGTGGGCCCCACTTGTCAGTGAGAGGAGGGGGACCTAACTTACTGCCGAAGTCACTCTGTTCTCAGTTCACACCCGACCTCACACCGAGCCACCGCGAGGCGCCACGCGCTGCCGACCGAGGAACCGGAAGCACCTCCCGAGCTGCTCCGGAGTCGGTTTGCTCGCGCCCTTATCAACCCCACCGAGTGAACGACGCTCCTGCAAACCGCCTCCCACAGCTGCCGTCGGTCACCTCGCGTTTTCCTCGCCGAGCTGCTGCCGCACGGAAGAACACGGTCAGTTCCTCGACGCCCGGTCAGCTCAACGAGTCGCACGCTGCGCTGAGTCCCTCCACCGCGTCGACATACCTCACTGAGCGTGACCGACGCAAGAAATCGGTGCTAAACCCACGGGAACCCCGGCGGCGAGCTCAATCCTTCCCCACGGCACCGGGCGAAGTCGCCGCTGCAAGAGTCCGTCACCCAGCCACAACAGAGCACCTCCCGTTGAGTTGCAAAAGCGAAAAGGTGCGCCTGTAACTCTTCTTGCTTCACAGCAACGCCGGCAGCATGCCACAGCCCGTGCTCGCCGGAATTTAACTTTTCCCGCGGACATGCGATATGAACCGTAGGCAGCAGACCGAGAAATTAGAGAAGCACGGTGCACCACTCATCACCAGACCTAGAAACCCAGTTGTAGACATCCGTGCGGGCACGTGGGATCAAGAACTAGGGAGGACCGTTGAGGAAACCCTCGGTTCTTTGAGTTTTTCCAGTTTTCCCCGAAATCGCCCTAGGTCGCACGGTGAGACCCTAGTTGCTGTCGTTTCTCGCGAGATCAGAGCCCTGGACGTTGCTCCCGAGGTGGTGGCGATGCTGTAGGGGCTAACCAGAGCAAGGTTAGAGCACTACAGTGCCCTAGCAACATCGCCGAAGTTGCCACAGCCGCTATCGCCGTCGCACCTAGATTTCCGGCCAACGTCGAGCTGAGATAAGCCCGGCAACGTGTTCCTGGCACGAGAATACGTGGGGGCGGCGAGATCCAGCAAGTTCCAAGCACCGGAACCCACTCCCGGAGAGAGCTCCGGCGAGCTCGGCGGCGCGGGAGTGCGGGCGGCTGGAGGAAGACGAAGACGGGGGCTGGCCCACGCGTCAGTCGCTGTTGCGAGGGAGTGGGATTGTCTGTGTCCTCGGATCGGTTTGTGACAACACGGGGACAGGTCTGTGGCCCCGTGTGGCTCGTGTTTCAGCGGTCGACACGTGGCCCTGTGGCCACAGGCAGAGTTTGAACTTTTCCCGAATAAATTTGAATTCCAGATTTGGTTCAAATTTGGATCTGCATAACTTTTGCTAGAGAGCTCCAAAATTAGTGATTCAAATTGGGTTGGATTCAGGATGAAAATCTCTATCCAAATATACAACCCAATTTTCATGAAAACCAATAGAAAATTCTGGATAATTCTTTAAAGCTTTTCAGCAAAAGAATTTTAGAGGGAGTTGGGTTCATCCAAAATTCCCCAAATTTTAACATAATATTCTTTGGGATATTAGGAGACTCCTGTAAAAGTTTCAGCTCATTTGGGGTTGAATTAGTTAGGGTAATTCTAAATTCAAGTTTCTGTATTCAAATAAGTACAGAAACATTTTCAGGAAATTCCCAAAACTTAGAAATTCAGTTCTAGCCATTCCTTAGCTCCAAAAATCCTAGGAAAATTTAGGCATACTCTCTGAGCTATGTAGGAAATTATGGTTCACTTAGATTTGCATGAAAGTGCAAGTTCAATCAGAATTAATTCCTTTATGCCTAAATGCTTGGGGAATTGTTCTGGGTGATCCACTTAGTGAAATGTTCTGAATTTTGGTCCAGAGGATTTTCTTGTGACAAGGAACCCCCAAGAAAATTCCCAGTTCCATTAGAGCCCTGGATCATTATGTCCTGTTCAACCTCATTAGGTGATCACCACCCAAGTGATGAACCTCACTTCTCACTTGAGGATAGTGCTTAGACACATCCAAACCACCACCCCCAGTTTCATTTTAAATTCTTAAACAAAGTTCCAGTTTTAAACTTGTCTGTAGCATTTGTTAGCAAAAAGTTTTACAATTAAACATGTATGCATATTCATAACGTGTAGTGATTAAACGTGGAGAAGTAAGGAAGAAGGAGGAGTTGAGCTTGGATCAAGGAGCAAGAAGGCAGGGATTGAGCTTCAAGTCATCATCAGCAACTAACTTCATCTTATCTGACTCTAGTCACCTGCAAAACCAAGGCAAGCCCCGGTTTGCACTTAAGTTGTTTTTAAAATTTTTCCTTTGTTCACTACTATTGGTCGAGGTTTGTATGTGCATTAGGTCCAGGATGTTGGATACTCCACTTGCATAACCAAACATGAACCCTGAGGTCAAGGGTAGAATTGTGTCATCGCTGTAGAATAAGGCCGTGCTAAATAGGCTAGGACAGCCGGTAGAAGACGAGTAGTTCGAATCTACTCGCGAGCTTAGTTCCAGGACCACATAAGTGGGGTTGGAAAAGGTAGCAAACTAAAGTTTACGTTTCTAAAGATGAGACCGGGCAGAGAGGTTAGACAGCGACAAGACGAGGTCTTGGTCGAGTAGCTCTGCCCGTGTCGGTCAAGGACCGAAGCGTATGCGGCCCTGGGAGCAAGTATTGAGTTGTGTACCGGATGCTTACTGATATATGGGAACCAGGAAACCGATGTACCGGGTACACTGGATTGTAGAGGCATACCACATCGTCTCGTTAGACCTATGAGCCCGAGACGGCGCGACCGGTTCTACAGTTTAGTGGCCTGAGAAAGGTTGCCACATACGACGTAATGAAGGACGCCAGAGTTGGGTCTTCAGAGGCGGGCGTATGTGTCGAGTTATCCGGGTAGTGTTTGATTCGAATCACCGTCCCTCGCGGTTATGAGTACCGCTTGCTCACTGCGCTGTGACGTAGTTAATCAACTTGTGTGGAAACAGTCTGCAAAAGTATAATTGCTGCTATGATTATGTTAAGTTGCATGAAAACCATGTTTGAAGTAGAGATAGAGCTAACTAAAGTTATTTTCTACCTTGGGGCAAGTAACATTGGAATGAAGCATTTCTTGTTTGATTGTGGAGTTCCAATGTTGCTGATCGCAAGGTCACTACTATTATGGCTAAAATCTGAAAGTTAAGGATGAACTCGTAGGCGAGTCTTTTCGCAAAGGACAGGCTTAGGTCTTAGGTTACTTTCATATAGAGTTCCATGCTTTAGGAGAGACGGTTAAGTCTTGCTGAGCCTTTGTGCTCACTCTTGCTATATAAGTGGTTTTGCAGGTAAACATCAACGCTATAAAGAAGGTTGTCCGGTGAGACTCGGAAACTTCCAAGTCATGTCACACTTGGAGAACCTAGCCGCTGCCTTGTCTTCGTGTTGCTAGCGAGAGGAGTCCGCGGGCTGGACCTCTTCTCGGTGCTTCATAGTTATTCAACATGAGCTGGTTATAGACTTCCGCTGTAGCTAATTTGTGTAAATTATTTACAAAGAATAATTGTAACCTTCCGCTTTTGATTTAGGTAATACTGTGTTCCTTATGTGTGTGCTGTTGGGTGCCGCATAACACGGCACCACCCAATGCGATTCCTCGGGCAAGGCGGCACGGCCCTGTGATCGGGGTCGGGCCCCCTCAGCGTGGTATCAGAGCCGCATTGGTAATAGCGCACGGAATAAGGATGGTATTACAACAAAAACTTAGGATACGGTGAGGAAATGATATTAGGCCCACATAAGGACTATAGTAGTGTAGTTACTTAAAGTGGCAAGACTAACATATGTGTTATAATTCTGAATTTTCATTATGTAACGACGCACCTACGTTCAGGTAAGAATGGTAAGGAACGCCACCGAAAGTGGTTCAATTTCGGTTAGCTCCCCTGATGAGGAATGTGGTTCAGGGAAAGATCTCACAGCTTGGTGTGAGACGTCAATATGAACTCCTGGACTTTCCATGTTCCTGAGTTCATATGAAACGCTGATCCCTAGCGTGCATTAGGCAAGTAAGTGGAGACCCCATCGTGTGGTCAGTAACGCGATAGCGTGTTCGTCTGGAAGTAGCCCAGGAGGACATACGCAGCGCTTGCCATCGGCGTGCCCTGCAGGGCAGTAGGTGGTATCCGTTGGGTTGATAACATTCCCAACCGTGATGACCCGTTCATGACATACTCGGGTTCCCCGTCGTGTGGTGTTGAAACACGATCACGTACCTTGAGACGTGACTTAACTCAAGGACGGCCGTATGGAAATGATACGGGCGTTTGTATTTACTTTCAATTATGGAACTGCCTGAAATGAAACAACCTTTGAGTGCACCACTATTGAGTGTTCTTCTGCAGGTACTAACCACGTACGTATCCCGTGCAGTATACGTGTGCGAGAGACCGTCTTAGTGCCACTGATAATACGTATATGCCGGTATGATCTGGCGTAGGATTTTCTTTGGTGAGGCTACGTAGTACCGACATGATTCTTACGGTGCATCGACACCGTACTACACTTAATAACCTCTTCCCTATGAAGAAATGATTCATGAACTAACTTTCAACTAAAAGTGGAAGTTTGAAACAAGTAGTAGCTACTGAACTCTTCTTTTGAGCTAAGATTCAAATGAGAGTATAACTAGGTATCAAAGTTTTCAATAAGAAAAAAAAGAGTGCTCTGTTTCTGGCAGGAATTCTTGCTGGGCTTTAACAGAGCATAACTCTGAGTAGCTTTAACCAATTAAGGTGTATGATACAGTTCTGGAAATATTTTCAAGTGCTCTACAACTTCCTTGTAGGCCTCCAGAGCAGAATCACATGTTACATGGGTGAAAAGTCCAGTGGAAGGCAAACTGTTCAGAACCAGGACAGTAGCAAAAACCTCTCTGGACCTTTCTGTTTTTAAGCCATAACTTCCTGTAGAAAAATTGACACGACCCCACTGGTCCTGTCGAGCCAGGATCGCGCTGAGGGGTGCTGCGTTGCACAGCACCGTATAACACACGTCAAAGGTAGAAAGCGGAAGCGGAAGCTTTATTACATAAACAAGTTTATTAACATGTTTACATCAAAATAAGTTTAGTCCACACTCGCGGGCGTAGACTAAGCATCAAGTGCACGTTCAGCCCTCGAACGTGTCCTTGCTAGCACACACGCACACTAACTCTGCGGCGTGCACGACTCCCACTCGACGGGGTTCCCCTCCTGGGGTTCCGTCTCCTCTTCGGGAGTCCCTTCCTCATAGAACCCTGCAAAAAGCTTCATACACAAGCAGTGAGCACGAAGGCTCAGCAAGTCTGACCCGTCTCACCTAAACATGGAACTTCTACATGAGGGTAATGGGCTGCATGAGGTAAAAATCATTTTTTGCAAGGACTCGCCTAATTAGTAGAACCTTACTTTCAAGTTTTAGCAGCAGTTTGTGGAGAACCTTACGCTAAGGCACATGAGAGAGCCGCAATCAAACAAGAAACGCATTTCTCTCATGTACTTTGCCCAAAGTTGAAAAGAACTTTAGTTAGCACTAAGCTACAGCATATCATTAACAATCAATGTCCAGCTTTCAATCAGCAACATTTTAACATGTAACTAGCCTGTTCTTTCTACGTCACGGTACAGTGAACAAGTGGTACTCACTGACCGCGAGGGACGGCGATTATAATCGATTTACACCTGCAGGGTTACCCGAACAACCCGTCACGTACGCCCGTACTCGATGTTGCCTACAACAACCATCACGGACGCCGTACGCGACTACCTTTCACCCGTTAGCCAAATATTGAACCGGTCCCATCGTCCCGAGCAAGAGGTCCCTGCACGCGCATCTCTGTGCCGCCAGCTGATTTACACCTCGAGCTCTCAACCTACCCTCTGAACGACGGGCAATGCCTCAATACCCAGCTACCCGAGTTACATCAGTTTCCCGGTTCCCATATAGCCGGTAGGTCTTCGGTACTGTTCTAGCTTGTTCAACAGGCCCGCACACGGCTCGGTCCTCAATCGACACAAGCGGAGCTACAGCACACAGGCCCCAAAGTCCTGCTGCCCTTACTCTCCGCTCGGTCTCATTTTCTTGCCATGTGTATCATGTGCTATCTCTACCCGAGCAATGTGCCTCTAGCCTATCCTCGCGAGTAGTTCCAACTACTCGACTTGTACCGAATCCTACTCTATCCTAGCAATGCAGTGGCTAACGAGGTTTGCAATCCTAAACCCCAACCCATGGTTTTCTTGGCTATGCAGTGGGGTTTCCAAACAAGACTCTGATGCACAACATAAAGAAAACAAGTATGTGCTCAAAACAATAAAAAATTTATAAAATGGTTAATGCAAACCGGGGCTTGCCTTGCTGCTCTTGGTCGTAGGCTAGCTGTTCCTCCGGAGTAACGAAGTCTAGGACTTCGGGTTCCTCCTCGACCTTAGCGACTACATGATAAGAACAATGTATGTATTAATTAAATGCTTTTGTATTAACTTTGAAGTTGTGAAGTCTATAACCTTTACTAGATAGACCTAATGACTGTGAAACTTTTACTGTGGCTTGGTTACAACCTAAACAGAGACTTGGTCAAGTTTTAGTTGCAGCAAAGCTCATTTGAGCCCTCCACAAATAATTATGTCCTTGACCTTAATTAAAGGCTTTTAGGGTGTTCTAGGTATTTTCATGAAACAAACTATGACTTTCTGAAAACTAGATTTTCAGAGGGTTCTAATGGAATTGGTCTCACTTAATTTGGAAGTCTCTAACTAAAGATATGAGCTAAACAATTTCAGAGAAAATTCTGAAAATGTTTCTGAACATTTTCTATTTTCTCTGGAACAGTTTTACTAATCACACCATTAGGTGGACTAAATGAGCTCAAATGGATCTGAAATTTTTATGGTAGTTCAAGGATATTTTGGTGAACATCTCAGCAAAATTTCAGGATTTTCCTCCAAATGATTCTCCAGTTAAAATTCCTAACAGTTTAAACTTTAAGGAATTAATTCTGGAGAATTAAGGAATCTCATGAAGTGACACTTGATTTTCTGGAAAGTACTCAAAGAGCTGAATCCAGCAAAATTTGGTTCACTCAATTTGGAGCTTTCTATCCAAAGTTATAAGGATTTGAAGTTTGAAGGAAATCTGAAAATCGGGGAAAAGTTTAAACTCGCGCGTGGGCCCAGGAGACACGCGTCGCACGCCGAAGCGACAGCACACCGCGGCCCACAAGGCTTTTGCGCGCCAGCACACCCGATCCCGGCCGCAGCCGGATCCCGATTCAAAATATCGGCCGCTGACAGCTGGGGTCCACCCCCTTCTTCAACCTCGCGACACCCGCGCTCCGCCGCCGAGGGACCTCGCCGGAGAGCTCGCCGCCGGCTGCTGTACAGCTTCAAACTTCTTGATTCTGGCCGCCCCTGCCTACTTTTACTTGGGGAACATGATCCGAGGGTCAGCTGCTCATGACAACGGCCGGAGCATGGTCGGCGACGAGCCGCCATATCGGAACGACTTCGGCCATGTCGGCTGATGCTCCTAGTGCCTCAGCTACTTGGGAAACCGGTCGGGGAGCATCAGTGGACCTCAGAGAAGGTCGACATGAACTCGGGGCAGCTCGGGGAAGGCCCGAAATAGGTCCTCACCGTGCGCCCGATACCCCCCGTGCGTTCCGCCATTAGTAGACCTTGAATTACGCCGGGCACAGAAGTTCTCCGGCCCAGAGTTGTGAAGGCAACTTGTGCGTCACCGTGTCTAGTTCGTGTGGGAGTGGCCTGAGGCCCTCTAATCCTTTCTAGAGCACGAATTAAACAGAATCGTACCCGAGGGTCGTTCTGCACACAGAAAGGGGAAAAGTGGAAATTCGCCGCCGGTGAGCAACCACTCGAGCTGTGGCTCGGGGATGAGCAGCACCGATCACTTGCGCGTCCAAGGGTGCCTTGGCTCGGGCGTGACAACGCCCAGGTTGGGCTGTCCACGAGAGCCCGAGGTGCGGCGGTTTCCAGTTCCGAGTTTGATCTTTCGGCACAGCCGATATCACTCGGTTTCAATCGATTTCTATCAATGGGAAGGATGGAGGATGGTTGCTAGTACCTTGCTGGGACCTTGGAATGGAAAGAGGGAGCTGCGATCGGCTTGATCAAGCAGGAACTCGAGCGGCGGCGATGGCAGTGGGAAAAGCAGTCGCGCACGTCGGTAGCTCGGGGAAATGGTGACTGAGGCACGCCGGGGAGGGAATAAATAGCTCGGCCGGCTGGCCTCCGGCTTGGGGCACGCAGCAGGAGCTGGCGCCGGCCGGCCCCTTCGGTGGCGCGCGCGCACAACAGCCGGGAACCGACTGAACTGTGGTTCAGTCGGTTTGCTTTGAGGCTGAGGCTGACATGTGGGTCCCACTCCTCTTTTAACCTCTGAAATTTATTCCTAACAGCTGTGGTAAACAGTGAACCCTATTCTACCCTTGGCAACTCAAATTATTCACCCAAGAGCCATTTGAATTGATCAAAGTTCAAATGAGGTTTGGTTTGAATGAATTTCAGCACAAGTGCAGTTTGAAATTCAAATAAAGTTTGAATTTCTCCCCCTTAGCTCATGTCAAGATCAACTCCAAATGGAGTGAAAATTGGTGTGTGAGCTCACAAAAATGTGCTGAGCAAGAATATGCCTTCCACTTTTAAATTCAGTGGGTGAAAACAGTTTGAATTTGAATATGTTTTCAAACTGCCCCTTTCCTATCTACACCCAAGATGACCTCAAAAATGTTTTGAATTTGGGTGAAACTTGGCATGGACATCCTTGGCAAAGTGTAGGAGTTTTCATATGTTCAGCCCATCTATATCACATGTGGGAAGTACCACTTTTGCAATGTGTGAGTTTGTTCCCTAATGAGCATGTTGATAATTGTTACTTGCTCTTTATTTGTGTTCATCATTTTTCCTCAAATGAGGTGTGTGGTGTGGGGATGAACACTGCAAATGGGTGTCAAAAACTGAGGCCCTTACATTCCTCCCCCCTTAAAAGAATCTCGTCCCGAGATTATAAGGTGAAAATGAGAGAGAGGACGGTGGAAAAATTACCGGATATGCGACGTGAGAAAGTCGGGGTAGTTAGTGCGAAGGAATTCTTCGCTCTCCCATGTCGCTTCATCCATGGAGTGATTACTCCACAGAACCTTGTAGAACCACAACGTACGGTTGCGTGTGGTTCGGGCCTTTTCATCAATAATCTGCACCGGTTCCTCCCGATAGGTGAGATCCGGTTGCAGTTCTTCAATGTCTTCCAGCTGAACGGTAGTTGATAGCTTGAGACACTTCCTCAGCTGGGAAATGTGAAAGACGTCGTGCACACCGGAAAGTGCTTCTGGTAATCTTAGCCGGTATGCCACCGATCCACATCTTTCGGTAATCTGGAATGGACCGATGAATCGGGGTGCTAACTTTCCTCTCACCCCAAATCTGTTTACGCCCTTCATTGGAGACACTCGTAGATATACGTGGTCTCCAGCTTCGAATTGTAACGGACGCCTTCTCCGGTCCGCATACTGTTTCTGTCGGGATTGAGCGGCTTTTAGGTTCGCTTGAATTACTCGAACCTTTTCTTCCGCGTTGTTGACAAGATCAATCCCGAAGGTAACCCTCTCGCCAGACTCACACCAATTCAATGGTGTGCGGCATTTTCTCCCGTATAGCGCCTCGTAGGGCGCCATCTTGATGCTGGCTTGGTACCCATTGTTGTACGAGAACTCGGCTAACGGCAAGTGATCATCCCAGTTCTTGCCGTGGTCGATAGCGCAAGCTCGTAGCATGTCTTCTAAGATTTGATTTACCCGCTCCGTTTGCCCATCCGTCTGCGGGTGGTAGGCTGAACTACGGATCAGCTTCGTCCCCAAGGCAGCGTGGAGCTGCTCCCAAAAACGGGACACAAATAAAGTGCCCCGGTCCGATACGATAGTACGGGGTACGCCGTATAAGCATAGGATCCGTGAGATGTACAGTTCAGCGTACTTCTTGGCGTTGTAGTTGGTGTTGACCGGGATGAAATGGGCAACTTTGGTGAGCCGATCGACGATCACCCACACAGAATCATGTTTCTGTAAGGTGGTGGGTAAACCGACGACGAAATCCATGCTCACGTCCTCCCACGTCCAGGCAGGAATGCCCAGTGGTTGCAGCAGTCCCGGTTTCCGCATGTGGTCTGCCTTCACCCGTCGACATGTATCACACTCGGACACGTATTTTGCAGTCTCTCGCTTCATCCGTGTCCACCAAAACTTGCTTCTGAGTTCTTGATACATCTTGTTGCTGCCGGGGTGAATAGAAAACTTTGATAAGTGAGCCTCATCAAAGATTTTCTTCCGTAACTCCGGGTTTCGGGGTACGACGATCCGGTCCTTGAACCATAGGACGCCGTCTCCGTCCTTCCGGAAACATTTCAACTCCCCACTGTCTACACGTCTCCGCAAATGTGATATGCCCTTGTCATTCTTCTGGGCTGCCGCTATCTCTTCACGGATGGTGGGGATCAAAGCTAGGTTGTAGAGAGCTCCATGTGGAATCACATGTAGTGGTGGTTCGCTCTCTTCCAACGGTGTGATGGTCAGATTATTGACGTGTGACTTGCGGCTTAGCGCGTCTGCCACAACGTTTGCCTTGCCCGGATGATAATGGATCTCTATCTCGTAATCCTTTATCAGTTCTAACCATCTTCGTTGCCTCATGTTCAGCTCCTTCTGAGTGAATATGTACTTGAGGCTTTTGTGGTCGGTATATAAATGTACGAGGCTACCGAGTAGGTAGTGCCTCCACATTTTCAGTGCAAGTACCACGGCAGCGAGCTCCAAATCGTGAGTTGGATAATTTTGCTCATGGTTCCTAAGCTGTCGTGATCCATACGCAACCACTCTTCGGTCTTGCATCAGCACACATCCGAGCCCAATGCCGGATGCATCGCAGTACACATCGAACGGTTTTGTTGTGTCTGGCTGCGCCAAAACCGGTGCTGATGTTAGGTGCTTGACTAAAGCCTTGAATGCTGCTTCACATGCTGGACTCCAAACATATTTGGTAGCCTTCTTCAGCAGCTCTGTCATTGGCCTGGCAATCTTCGAGAAGTTCGGAATGAACCTCCGATAATATCCCGCGAGTCCGAGGAAACTCCGTACCTCATGAACAGTTCTCGGGGATTTCCAATTCAGCACTTGCGTGATTTTGCTCGGGTCCACAGCGATACCCTCCGCTGAGATGATATGCCCGAGGAAAGGCACTTGCGATATCCAAAACTCGCATTTGCTGAACTTTGCGTATAACTTGTGATCCCGCAGCCGTTGCAAGACTATACGCAGATGTTTCTTGTGATCTTCCTCCGACTTGGAATATACCAGGATGTCGTCGATGAAGACCACGACAAACTTGTCCAGCTCCGGCATGAACACCGAGTTCATTAAGTACATGAAGTGAGCTGGAGCATTGGTGAGGCCAAAGGACATGACCAGGTACTCATAAAGTCCGTACCTTGTCGAAAAAGCTGTCTTTGGAATGTCCTCAGCCCTGATCTTAATCTGATGGTACCCGGATCTTAAATCCATCTTGGAAAAGACCTTTGCTTCGACCAACTGATCAAACAACATGTCGATCCGTGGCAACGGGTACTTGTTCTTGATGGTTACGGCATTTAATGGACGGTAGTCCACGCAAAGCCGCAACGTTTCATCCTTCTTTTTGACAAATAATGCCGAACAGCCCCATGGCGAGGAGCTCGGCCTAATAAAACCCTTCTCCAGAAGGTCCGTGAGCTGAGTCTTCAGTTCAGCCAACTCCTTGGGCGCCATCTTGTACGGCCTTCGGGATATTGGCATGGTTCCCGGTGCAAGTTCAATCTTGAACTCCACCTCTCTATCGGGTGGCATCCCCGGCAAATCATCCGGGAATACATCAGGGAATTCTCGGACCACTGGAATGTCTTCCAATCTGATGGTTGTGGCTTGATAGACACTTGGAAGTTTTATTTCTGGACTGTCCAGAAATAATGAGTGAGAACCGTGCACTCCTGAGTTTAAGTGCACGACTCGGAGGACGGTGTCTAAAACAGCGCCGTGGCGGTTTAACCACGACATCCCTAGGATGACATCGACCTTCTGTCCCTCTAAGATAATGAGAGACGTGGGGTACACTCTACCCGCTAAGCATAATGGTGCTTTGGAGACCATTACGCTTGCTGAAATCTTCCCACCCGGTGAACAAATTAAATATGGACTATCGGTGGGTAGTATTGGCAAGCTGTGTTTAGCAATGAAAGCTTGGCTAATAAAATTATGCGTGGCGCCTGAATCAAATAGTACTATAGCGGGATGCTGGTGGAGTTGGAACATACCCGCAAGGATTGGCTCGCCCTCCGGCACGTCCTCAATGGCAAGCTGGTGGACAGTACCGGGCCTAGGGTTTGCCCGCCGCGCATTAGTAGGGTTCCGGGGTTGATTCCTCCCCGGAAACTGTGGTACCACTCCGCCGCCTTGCCTCTCCGGGCAACTGCTCGCGAAGTGTCCTGGACGACCACACTTGTAACATGTGGCCGCTGCTGGTGGAGTACTTGGTGGACGAAAGCCCGGCATGCGTTGCGGAGGTGCAAACGCACGCGGCATCGCCCGCTGCTGCTGTTGTTGTTGCGGTGGTGCTGGCAGTGCCGGCCGGAATGCCGGTGAAGAATACGGCCGACCGCGGAACGGCATCGACCGCTGTGGTGGCTGCCAGCGCGGACCTGATGGTGGGCGATTCACCATCCGAAACTTCTGAGAAGGACCGCCTCCTTCTCCGCTGCTCTGCGGCGCGCTTCGCTTTCGCTCTGCCGCCGCCAACTCCTTGCCGGAGTCTTCCTGAACAATCGCAGCATCAATTATGTCGTTGAGGCTGCCGCGATTGAACATCGCCAGCTTGTCCTTCAGGAGCGGGTTAAGCCCCTGGTAAAAGTGGTCCCGCCGCTTCTCGTCCGTATCTGCGTGATACGACGCGTAGAGTGCGAGATCGTTGAACGCTCTGGAGTACTCCAGCGCGTTCCGGCTCCCTTGTTGCAGGTGTAGGAATTCCTGCGTCTTCCTCTTCATCAAACCGGGCGGTATATGATAGGCCCGGAAGGCCGTCCGGAACTCCGCCCAGGTCATCACTCGGTCGGTGGGTTGTGAAGCACAAAAGTTGGCCCACCACGCGCTCGCGGATCCTTGGAGCTGCTGGACCGCGAACTGAGTCTTGCGCTGCTCGCTGATTTGGAGCAGCCCGAACTTCACCTCTATGGCGCGGAGCCAGTTGTCCGCGTCAAGTGGTTCATCCGCCCTTGAGAATACAGGGGGATGAGTCGCCAGGAAGTCAGAGTAGGAGCTCTGTTGGCGCTCCTCACGATCTTGACGTCTCTCTGGGCGAGACGTATTCGCAATTAACGTTTGCAGCAGCTCTGTATGCTGCTGATGTGAACCCGCCATTGCCGCGACAATGTCGGCCAATGTAACCGTTGGCAGTGGCGGTGGCGGTGTTTGCTGTTGCTGTTGCTGCTGCTGTCCCGAGGAGTCCTCGGGAGGTGGTTGGGAGGTCTCTCCCCCTTGGCTAGTACCTCCAACATCGGGGTTGGCACGAGTACGCGTCATTCTGAAATTCAACACAGCAGCAATTAGCACATGTCTTACTCAAAATTCCATAAACAGGAGTAAGTATTGAAGCGACGCATGATTAACTTGCACAACATTCACATATATTGATAAAGCATAAACTTTATACAAGATACATTATTCTCGGATCTCCGAGAAGTCGTGCTCATGTCGTCACTACCTATACATACGCTACTGTCTACACGACATGTCACCGATTACAAAAGTTGGGTTACGCTACCCTAGCTGCCCTACTTGGCAACCGTAACCCCCTACTCGGAGTAGAACTCGACCTCCTGTGGGTCGTCCTCCTCCGGTACCTCTGCTGGTGGCTCGGGGTCTACCACCTCTTCTCCCATTCCAGGTTCTCCCATGGCTGGAAGACCCAAGACTACCGGTACGCCCAATACCGGGGGCACGAGGTCCTGCAATGCATGCACCTCGTCCATAGCCTGGTTGTAGTCCTCTTCCCAGCCTTGTCCTTCCTCAATAGCGTCGTCCCGCTCTTGAGCAAGGTCCTCATTCTGCTGGGTTAGGGTCTGCACCAGCTCTTGCAACGCCGCAATGTCAACACGGCTCTTCTTCTTTGCCTTCTTCAGACGACGCAACTGATTGTGTTGTTCATTCAGTCGCTTGATCGTCGGAAGGAGCACATTGCGGAGTGCACTGTGAGCACTCTCAAAATGATCTCCACGGCTTGTGCTCTCCTTGAGCTTGGTGGCGAGATGCTCCGTATGAACAGCTTGGCTGTCCATCACAGCGTTTCCCGCCCTCATTTGGAGGCTGAGATTTGCCTCCGCGGGGTTGTATCTTGGGCAAGTCGGGTCTGTTGCCTCTAGGTACCTCTCTTCCCACACATGCTGAGCTCGTCCCTCCACCGGAACGAGTGCGTATGGAGTTCCCTCCATAGCCTGTACGTGTAGTTGGCAGAAACGTGACATAGTGTCACGGGCTGCCACTTGCCACATCCCTTCCGGTTGTCTTCCTCTCACCGTGACGGTGAATGGCACCCAACCGGGTGGCGTAGGCCCTGCAGGAACCTCGACATGGATCGTCCACGTCTTGTTCCCCTCTTCGCCTTCTTCCTTGGCGAAGTATTGCGGCATCTGGTTGTACCCGAAATATTGGAGCATTAGCCACAATGCTCCCGGGTAGCCGCTACGGTCAGAGCAGTGGGAAACTACCCACCCGTTCTCCAACCGTTTATCTGCTGCCATCTGTAAAAATATATTTGAGAAATGTCAAATATTTATTTAAACAGTAAACCATTGAGTTATAACATAAGATATGTCATTGAACCCTTAACACTTGGAAACATAGTTCAAATTTTTAAACAAATTTGACTGCTGATCTGCTGTTCCCATGACAGCCCTGACCAGTTTCCATATCAATCTGATTTAGGCCAGGTTAAAAGCAAAACCAGTCCTGGAGCTCAACATCAAAGTTAAAGTTAACTTCAATAGCTTTCCAGAAAGTATTTGGTTGGCCTAAGATCTGCTCTGGTTCAAAAGTTATGAGATGTCAAAGTTAACAGAATTTCTGGGAACAATTGGACAGCACCTCCCTGCCTTAGGTACTGATTTGATCCAAGAATTCCAGTTAATTCTGTTCCTAATCTGACAAAACTTTCTGTTACAAAGTTGTAACCCATCTCATAAGCTTCCCAGAACCACCTCATTTTCTATTTTTGGATTTTTATGCAGGAAGTTATGCTTAATTTACAGAGAGTCTACAGAGAGTCTTTGCTCCGTCCTGTTTTCTGGACAGTTTCAACTCTACTGCATTTTTCGAGTGGTTAAGGGACGAAACACCTCTGGAACTCAACAGAAAAGTTGTAAAGCTCCTCCAAAGCTTTCCAGAAATGTATCATACGACCCCAACCTCGAAAGAACTCAACCTCTAACCTCTGATTAACTTCAGCCTTGATTTAGCTGAAAACAGAGTGCTCTGTCCTTAACATCCTATAAGTTGAAAATTTATTAACTTTGAATATCCTGTTCAAGGGAAGGAGTTACATCAAGTTTTACTACTTTGGATCAAAACCTTCAAGTTTTTAAATGAAGTTGTTCATTTAGTTGGGTGTGACGTCGAGGCGTCACCAGATTATGTCGGTACTACGTCCTCACAAAGGAAAAACCTATACCGGATTTAGCCGGCTTCGTTAGTTCAGTGGCACTACTCGTCACTCGCACACGGATGCTACACGTCTACCGTTTCGTGGTAAGGCTACCTGCAGAAACTCAAACAATCATCAGACTCGGCTGCACACCGAGCCCGGAATCCATACAGTTTGTACACCCGGCCGTCATCACTCGCCCGGATGTTCTCAAGCCAAACACGCCTTGAGTTACGTGTTCACGTTTCAGACCACGTGACGGGGTCTCCCATGTTGCACCACGCACGCCAGGGACAGACGTTGCTCGAATACCCCAAACGACATGAAGAGTCGTAGAGGATATCAAAGCGGGTCGGGTTACCTGCCACCCGTGGGGCTCCACCCTTCAGCTTGTGCGCACTGGTGGACAGCGCTTACGTGCACCCCCCAAGACATGAACGTCCCGAGATGCACGATTTTCCGACATAACAAATAAGTTAATAAGCCACTTTCTATATACTAATAACATCCTTATACGGGCTACTAACTCGTTCCTCACTGGATTTTTGAAAAAGAAGACCTTTGTACTGTGTTAAACCTCAAGCGAGCTCTGATACCACGCTGACACGACCCCACTGGTCCTGTCGAGCCAGGATCGCGCTGAGGGGTGCTGCGTTGCACAGCACCGTATAACACACGTCAAAGGTACAAAGCGGAAGCGGAAGCTTTATTACATAAACAAGTTTATTAACATGTTTACATCAAAATAAGTTTAGTCCACACTCGCGGGCGTAGACTAAGCATCAAGTGCACGTTCAGCCCTCGAACGTGTCCTTGCTAGCACACACGCACACTAACTCTGCGGCGTGCACGACTCCCACTCGACGGGGTTCCCCTCCTGGGGTTCCGTCTCCTCTTCGGGAGTCCCTTCCTCATAGAACCCTGCAAAAAGCTTCAAACACAAGCAGTGAGCACGAAGGCTCAGCAAGTCTGACCCGTCTCACCTAAACATGGAACTTCTACATGAGGGTAATGGGCTGCATGAGGTAAAAATCATTTTTTGCAAGGACTCGCCTAATTAGTAGAACCTTACTTTCAAGTTTTAGCAGCAGTTTGTGGAGAACCTTACGCTAAGGCACATGAGAGAGCCGCAATCAAACAAGAAACGCATTTCTCTCATGTACTTTGCCCAAAGTTGAAAAGAACTTTAGTTAGCACTAAGCTACAGCATATCATTAACAATCAATGTCCAGCTTTCAATCAGCAACATTTTAACATGTAACTAGCCTGTTCTTTCTACGTCACGGTACAGTGAACAAGTGGTACTCACTGACCGCGAGGGACGGCGATTATAATCGATTTACACCTGCAGGGTTACCCGAACAACCCGTCACGTACGCCCGTACTCGATGTTGCCTACAACAACCATCACGGACGCCGTACGCGACTACCTTTCACCCGTTAGCCAAATATTGAACCGGTCCCATCGTCCCGAGCAAGAGGTCCCTGCACGCGCATCTCTGTGCCGCCAGCTGATTTACACCTCGAGCTCTCAACCTACCCTCTGAACGACGGGCAATGCCTCAATACCCAGCTACCCGAGTTACATCAGTTTCCCGGTTCCCATATAGCCGGTAGGTCTTCGGTACTGTTCTAGCTTGTTCAACAGGCCCGCACACGGCTCGGTCCTCAATCGACACAAGCGGAGCTACAGCACACAGGCCCCAAAGTCCTGCTGCCCTTACTCTCCGCTCGGTCTCATTTTCTTGCCATGTGTATCATGTGCTATCTCTACCCGAGCAATGTGCCTCTAGCCTATCCTCGCGAGTAGTTCCAACTACTCGACTTGTACCGAATCCTACTCTATCCTAGCAATGCAGTGGCTAACGAGGTTTGCAATCCTAAACCCCAACCCATGGTTTTCTTGGCTATGCAGTGGGGTTTCCAAACAAGACTCTGATGCACAACATAAAGAAAACAAGTATGTGCTCAAAACAATAAAAAATTTATAAAATGGTTAATGCAAACCGGGGCTTGCCTTGCTGCTCTTGGTCGTAGGCTAGCTGTTCCTCCGGAGTAACGAAGTCTAGGACTTCGGGTTCCTCCTCGACCTTAGCGACTACATGATAAGAACAATGTATGTATTAATTAAATGCTTTTGTATTAACTTTGAAGTTGTGAAGTCTATAACCTTTACTAGATAGACCTAATGACTGTGAAACTTTTACTGTGGCTTGGTTACAACCTAAACAGAGACTTGGTCAAGTTTTAGTTGCAGCAAAGCTCATTTGAGCCCTCCACAAATAATTATGTCCTTGACCTTAATTAAAGGCTTTTAGGGTGTTCTAGGTATTTTCATGAAACAAACTATGACTTTCTGAAAACTAGATTTTCAGAGGGTTCTAATGGAATTGGTCTCACTTAATTTGGAAGTCTCTAACTAAAGATATGAGCTAAACAATTTCAGAGAAAATTCTGAAAATGTTTCTGAACATTTTCTATTTTCTCTGGAACAGTTTTACTAATCACACCATTAGGTGGACTAAATGAGCTCAAATGGATCTGAAATTTTTATGGTAGTTCAAGGATATTTTGGTGAACATCTCAGCAAAATTTCAGGATTTTCCTCCAAATGATTCTCCAGTTAAAATTCCTAACAGTTTAAACTTTAAGGAATTAATTCTGGAGAATTAAGGAATCTCATGAAGTGACACTTGATTTTCTGGAAAGTACTCAAAGAGCTGAATCCAGCAAAATTTGGTTCACTCAATTTGGAGCTTTCTAGCCAAAGTTATAAGGATTTGAAGTTTGAAGGAAATCTGAAAATCGGGGAAAAGTTTAAACTCGCGCGTGGGCCCAGGAGACACGCGTCGCACGCCGAAGCGACAGCACACCGCGGCCCACAAGGCTTTTGCGCGCCAGCACACCCGATCCCGGCCGCAGCCGGATCCCGATTCAAAATATCGGCCGCTGACAGCTGGGGTCCACCCCCTTCTTCAACCTCGCGACACCCGCGCTCCGCCGCCGAGGGACCTCGCCGGAGAGCTCGCCGCCGGCTGCTGTACAGCTTCAAACTTCTTGATTCTGGCCGCCCCTGCCTACTTTTACTTGGGGAACATGATCCGAGGGTCAGCTGCTCATGACAACGGCCGGAGCATGGTCGGCGACGAGCCGCCATATCGGAACGACTTCGGCCATGTCGGCTGATGCTCCTAGTGCCTCAGCTACTTGGGAAACCGGTCGGGGAGCATCAGTGGACCTCAGAGAAGGTCGACATGAACTCGGGGCAGCTCGGGGAAGGCCCGAAATAGGTCCTCACCGTGCGCCCGATACCCCCCGTGCGTTCCGCCATTAGTAGACCTTGAATTACGCCGGGCACAGAAGTTCTCCGGCCCAGAGTTGTGAAGGCAACTTGTGCGTCACCGTGTCTAGTTCGTGTGGGAGT
Source organism: Neostapfia colusana (assembly GCA_030760725.1). Taxonomy (NCBI): domain Eukaryota; kingdom Viridiplantae; phylum Streptophyta; class Magnoliopsida; order Poales; family Poaceae; genus Neostapfia; species Neostapfia colusana. Next base: position 105,611,551 of record JASWHV010000002.1, on the reverse strand, counting down.
GGCCTGAGGCCCTCTAATCCTTTCTAGAGCACGAATTAAACAGAATCGTACCCGAGGGTCGTTCTGCACACAGAAAGGGGAAAAGTGGAAATTCGCCGCCGGTGAGCAACCACTCGAGCTGTGGCTCGGGGATGAGCAGCACCGATCACTTGCGCGTCCAAGGGTGCCTTGGCTCGGGCGTGACAACGCCCAGGTTGGGCTGTCCACGAGAGCCCGAGGTGCGGCGGTTTCCAGTTCCGAGTTTGATCTTTCGGCACAGCCGATATCACTCGGTTTCAATCGATTTCTATCAATGGGAAGGATGGAGGATGGTTGCTAGTACCTTGCTGGGACCTTGGAATGGAAAGAGGGAGCTGCGATCGGCTTGATCAAGCAGGAACTCGAGCGGCGGCGATGGCAGTGGGAAAAGCAGTCGCGCACGTCGGTAGCTCGGGGAAATGGTGACTGAGGCACGCCGGGGAGGGAATAAATAGCTCGGCCGGCTGGCCTCCGGCTTGGGGCACGCAGCAGGAGCTGGCGCCGGCCGGCCCCTTCGGTGGCGCGCGCGCACAACAGCCGGGAACCGACTGAACTGTGGTTCAGTCGGTTTGCTTTGAGGCTGAGGCTGACATGTGGGTCCCACTCCTCTTTTAACCTCTGAAATTTATTCCTAACAGCTGTGGTAAACAGTGAACCCTATTCTACCCTTGGCAACTCAAATTATTCACCCAAGAGCCATTTGAATTGATCAAAGTTCAAATGAGGTTTGGTTTGAATGAATTTCAGCACAAGTGCAGTTTGAAATTCAAATAAAGTTTGAATTTCTCCCCCTTAGCTCATGTCAAGATCAACTCCAAATGGAGTGAAAATTGGTGTGTGAGCTCACAAAAATGTGCTGAGCAAGAATATGCCTTCCACTTTTAAATTCAGTGGGTGAAAACAGTTTGAATTTGAATATGTTTTCAAACTGCCCCTTTCCTATCTACACCCAAGATGACCTCAAAAATGTTTTGAATTTGGGTGAAACTTGGCATGGACATCCTTGGCAAAGTGTAGGAGTTTTCATATGTTCAGCCCATCTATATCACATGTGGGAAGTACCACTTTTGCAATGTGTGAGTTTGTTCCCTAATGAGCATGTTGATAATTGTTACTTGCTCTTTATTTGTGTTCATCATTTTTCCTCAAATGAGGTGTGTGGTGTGGGGATGAACACTGCAAATGGGTGTCAAAAACTGAGGCCCTTACAAAAATCCTTAAGGAGCACATAAGTACTTGTTGGAGAGCTACTGAAGTTTACTAAAACTTTGGTATTGAACTCAAGTCTAGAATCTGTTGATGACTTGAGTAAAATTTGGAGTTTGTGTGAGCTGGTCAGGGTAGTCCCGCTGATTAGCTTAGCGTACATAAGATTTGTTTAAACATGAATGTGGTTATGCTTTCATAAAGTTCATGACATGTTCATGTTTTACTTATCTTTACTTACTACTGAGATAGAATTTTGATTGACTCAAAATTTTGTTTCGTGCAGTATGGTACGTACACATTCTCAAATGGAGATTGGAGGTTCAAGTCGAGGTGGGAATGACTCGACATCATCACAAGAGCCATCGCCAACCAGATTGGCTGAAATTATGGCCAAAATGAATGAAACTCTCCAAACTCTAGTTCAACAAGGCATAGATCGAGAAGCTCAACATCACATGCCAACCCAGGGCACGTATCTGGATTTCTTGGCGACACAACCGCCGGTATTCTCCGAGGCGGCTGACCATTGTGAAGCAAATCACTGGTTACGTGTCATTGAGTCCAAGCTTGGGTTGATCCAGTGTGACGAATTCTCGAAGACTCTATATGCCGCTCAACAGCTTCACGGCTTTGCTGGAGCATGGTGGGCAGAGTACCTTGCTGTTCAACCAGTGGGACATCGTGTCACATGGGCGGAGTTCCAGGCTGCATTTCATGCTCGTTTCATCCCTGCGGGCATAATGCAAACCAGTCTGGATGAGTTCTGGAGTCTGAAGCAAGGGGACAGGAGTGTTATTGAGTATGCGAAGGAATTCAATCGCTTAGCTCAATATGTCCCTGACTATGTGAAGTCACCAGCCATGAAGGGTTATCATTTTTATCGAGGGCTGACCGCTCGGCTGCGATGTGAATTGGCTCAAGTTAGCCAAGAGAGTTTTGATGAGTTTGTGAGCTGTGCTATCGCTCAAGAATATTATTCCAACCTCTACCTCAAAGAAAAGAGGGAGAGGGACTCATCACAAGATGAAGACAATCGTCTATCTCAGAAGTATCGGTTGGTAATCCGTTCACCTTCCGGTCGAGAGATTCCACAAGAGGTGCAATCATTCTGGGAGTGTGACGACTCTTCTACTCCACAGAGGTCTTATTCACCTCCACCGCAGCAGCAACTTATTTCTTATGCACCCCAGTATCAACAAGGTGCACTAGAATATTATTACCCTCAAGAGGCTGAAGATGAACAAGGTGATTTCTCAGTTGAACCGAGTGCTGTCCCACTTCAGCTTGACAATGATCTTAAGGTCAATGAAGCAACTGAACCGAGCAGCGACAATGGGTCTGCGGGTCCAGTTCAACAGAGTGATCTTGGACAGCCAAGAAAAGCTATGTCCAAAGTGGGAACAGTCAATTATGTGTCAGTCGAGGATCTGCCAAAGGGAGGACCTGTTCTTGCCGGCAGGTTCACCTTAAATGACAAGCCGGTTGTCATTTTATTCGACTCTGGTGCGACACATAACTTCATTAGCAGGGCAACGGTGATCCGGGATCAGATCTCCACCACTATCACCAAAGGTTCTTACCTTATTCATTCGCCAGGTGGAGACATATCAACTAATGAAGTCGTTTCACGAGCACCACTTTGTTTGGGTGGAAATATTTATCCTACCACCCTCATCATTCTCGAAGACCAAGGAATCAATGCCATATTGGGAATGTCATGGTTGACCTTCCACAAGGCTGTTCTGGACATCGAGAACAGGAGTGTTCACTTGGACTCTCCACTTCACGGACGTCAAACTTTGTATCTCGGCGAAGCGGTTTCTAAAGGCCCGGAAGTATGTAATGCCGAGGTGTGCAAGTTAGAAGACATTCCGGTAGTCCATGAATATCCGGATGTGTTTCCCGAAGATCTTCCAGGCCTACCACCTGAGCGCGAGGTGGAGTTCAAAATAGAGTTAATACCGGGAACCACGCCGATCTCTCGGAGACCATACAAAATGGCTCCGAATGAATTAGCCGAGCTGAAGGAGCAACTCAAAGATCTGATGGACAAGGGGTTTATTCGTCCAAGTTCATCACCATGGGGTTGCTCAGCTTTGTTTGTGAAAAAGAAGGATGAGACGCTGAGGCTATGCGTCGATTATCGTCCTTTAAATGCTGTGACCATAAAGAACAAGTATCCACTACCAAGGATTGATATCCTCTTCGATCAACTAGTGGGTGCTAAAGTCTTCTCCAAGATGGACTTAAGGTCGGGATATCATCAAATCAAGATTCGCGCGGAAGATGTCCCGAAAACAGCATTCTCGACAAGATATGGGCTCTATGAATATCTTGTCATGTCATTTGGGTTGACCAATGCTCCGGCCCACTTTATGTACCTTATGAACTCGGTGTTCATGCCGGAGCTGGATCAGTTCGTCGTGGTCTTCATCGACGACATCTTGGTCTACTCCAAATCTGCAGAGGAACATGCTAAACATTTGCTTATTGTGCTCCAACGACTGAGAGATCACAAGCTCTATGCAAAGTTTAGTAAATGTGAATTCTGGATCAACCAAGTGCCATTTCTTGGACACATTATCTCAGCAGAAGGCATTGCTGTTGATCCAAGCAAGATTGAACAAGTGCTGAAGTGGAAGTCTCCAACATCAGTCCATGAAGTTCGTAGGTTCTTGGGTTTGGCGGGATATTATCGGAGGTTCATCCCGAGCTTCTCAAAAATCTCCAAACCTATGACGGAGCTACTGAAGAAGGGCATCAAATATGATTGGAGCAAGCCATGTGAGAAAGCTTTTCAAGCGTTGGTGAAACACCTCACAACAGCCCCGGTTCTAGCTCAACCGGATACAACCAAGCCTTTTGATGTTTATTGTGATGCATCCGGCGTCGGGCTTGGTTGTGTACTCATGCAAGGAGGACGCGCGGTCGCATATGGATCACGGCAATTACGGAATCATGAGAAACATTATCCAACTCATGATCTCGAGCTTGCTGCCGTGGTAATAGCTTTGAAGATGTGGAGACATTACCTAATGGGAAATCTGGTTCATCTCTACACCGACCACAAAAGTTTGAAGTACATATTCACTCAAAAGGAGTTGAATATGCGGCAACGGCGATGGTTGGAGCTGATCAAGGACTATGAGATTGAAATTCATTATCATCCGGGCAAGGCAAATGTGGTTGCCGATGCACTCAGCCGGAAGTCTCATATTCATAGCCTAACCATCACGCCGATAGAAGAGGAAGAACCAAGTCTTTACTTGGTTCCATTTGGAGCTCTGCATAACCTAGCCCTCATACCCACAATAAAAGAGGAGGTTATGGCAGCTCAAAAGAAAGACAAGGGCATGGCTCATATCAGAAGGAGATTGAAGAACGGGGAAATGAAATGTTTCCGGTTAGATGATGAAGACACTCTATGGTTCAAGGACCGGATAGTCGTACCCCGTGATATGAGGCTGCGGAAGAAAATTTTGGATGAGGCTCACTTATCCAAATTTTCTATTCATCCGGGAAGCAACAAGATGTACCAAGAATTGAGGACTAAATTCTGGTGGACCCGGATGAAGAGAGAAGTTGCTAAATACGTATCAGAATGTGATACGTGTCGACGAGTTAAAGCCGACCACATGAAGAAAGCGGGAACCTTACAACCGTTAAGCGTTCCAGCATGGAAGTGGGAGGATATTAGTATGGACTTCATCGTTGGACTACCTCTCACGGCTAATAAGCATGATTCGATTTGGGTAATCGTGGATCGGTTAACCAAATCAGCACGCTTCATTCCGGTGCGTACCAAATACAGCGCCAAAAAGTATGTGGAGTTGTACATAGCACGAATCTTTTGCTTGTATGGAGTTCCCCGTACCATTGTGTCCGACAGAGGATTGCTGTTCGTATCCCGCTTCTGGGAACAGTTGCACACATCCTTGGGAACTAAATTGATTCGAAGCTCCGCGTATCACCCTCAAACCGATGGGCAAACTGAGAGGGTGAATCAAATACTTGAAGATATGCTGAGAGCATGTGCCATTCATCACGGTAAAAGCTGGGATGATCACTTACCGTTGGCGGAGTTCTCATATAACAACGGGTATCAATCAAGTATCAAAATGGCGCCTTATGAAGCTCTCTACGGCCGGAAGTGCCGCACACCCTTGAACTGGTGTGAATCCGGCGAGAGGGTAACTTACGGGATTGATCTCGTAAATGAAGCCGAAGAGCGGGTAAGGCTTATTCAAGCAAACCTGAAAGCCGCTCAGTCCAGGCAAAAGAGCTATGCGGATAAGAGACGTCGTCCTCTGAACTTTCAAGTTGGAGACCACGTCTACCTCCGCGTATCTCCCATGAAGGGCATTCACCGATTCGGAGTGAAAGGGAAACTAGCTCCGCATTTTATCGGTCCCTTCATCATCATTGAAATATGTGGAACCGTGGCATACCGTTTGGAGCTGCCGGCAACCTTAGCCGGAGTGCATAACGTCTTCCACATATCTCAGTTGCGGAAGTGTTTAAAAGTTCCAATGAATATTCTCACGGGAGACATAGAAAATTTGAAGCCGGACCTCACGTATGTTGAGCGACCAACCCGGATAATTGATGAAAAGACTCGCGAAACCAGGAATCGGACGCTACGATTTTTCAAAGTTCTATGGGAAAATCACACGTACGACGAAGCTACATGGGAAAGCGAGGAATATTTGCAACGCAATCATCCGGAGTTGTTAGAGGCGCATGTTGAGTAACTGTCCTCTCCACCTTGTCCTTAATCATGAATCTCGGGACGAGATTCTTTTTAAGGGGGGAGGAATGTAAAAGTCCCAAAACTTGTGAATAGAAAACTTGAGCTATGAATAAAGTTGAGTTTATATGCAAGAAATGGGACTTACAAAAACTTTTGTTTACTCATGAAAGTGTTGGCATGAGCGATAAAAACTTTGAATTCAGTTTGAATTAAGAGGGTCACTTCCAAAAGAGGAGGGGCCATCTCCAAAGAGGAAAATGCAAAATGATGTTTAAAACGTTGTATTTGCAATGACCAACTCATAGATCAGAGGGCATATTCAAACTCCCCAGGTTCAATTTGTAGAGGGGGCAAATTTGGAGGTGCTTTGATATGAATATCAAAGGGACTTGTGAATTCCATCCAAATTTGAATTTAAATTTGAAACTGTGTCACAAATTGTCAAATGTCAAAATGGCTTTTGGATTTGGGTCCTGCATGGATGAATTTGCAATGTGTCAAAAATTTGGAGATATTTTGGGGCAGAGGGGAGCCGTGGGCCCCACTGGTCAGTGAGAGGAGGGGGACCTAACTTACTGCCGAAGTCACTCTGTTCTCAGTTCACACCCGACCTCACACGGAGCCACCGCGAGGCGCCACGCGCTGCCGACCGAGGAACCGGAAGCACCTCCCGAGCTGCTCCGGAGTCGGTTTGCTCGCGCCCTTATCAACCCCACCGAGTGAACGACGCTCCCGCAAACCGCCTCCCACAGCTGCCGTCGGTCACCTCGCGTTTTCCTCGCCGAGCTGCTGCCGCACGGAAGAACACGGTCGGTTCCTCGACGCCCGGTCAGCTCAACGAGTCGCACGCCGCGCTGAGTCCCTCCACCGCGTCGACAGACCTCACTGAGCGTGACCGACGCAAGAAATCGGTGCTAAACCCACAGGAACCCCGGCGGCGAGCTCAATCCTTCCCCACGGCACCGGGCGAAGTCGCCGCTGCAAGAGTCCGTCGCCCAGCCACAACAGAGCACCTCCCGTTGAGTTGCAAAAGCGAAAAGGTGCGCCTGTAACTCTTCTTGCTTCACAGCAACGCCGGCAGCATGCCACAGCCCGTGCTCGCCGGAATTTAACTTTTCCCGCGGACATGCGATATGAACCTTAGGCAGCAGACTGAGAAATTAGAGAAGCACGGTGCACCACTCATCACCAGACCTAGAAAGCCAGTTGTAGACATCCGTGCGGGCACGTGGGATCAAGAACTAGGGAGGACCGTTGAGGAAACCCTCGGTTCTTCGAGTTTTTCCAGTTTTCCCCGAAATCGCCCTAGGTCGCACGGTGAGACCCTAGTTGCTGTCGTTTCTTGCGAGATCAGAGCCCTGGACGTTGCTCCCGAGGTGGTGGTGATGCTGTAGGGGCTAACCGGAGCAAGGTTAGAGCACTACAGTGCCCTAGCAACATCGCCGAAGTTGCCACAGCCGCTATCGCCGTCGCACCTAGGTTTCCAGCCAATGTCGAGCTGAGATAAGCCCGGCAACGTGTTCCTGGCACGAGAATACGTGGGGGCGGCGAGATCCAGCAAGTTCCGAGCATCGGAACCCACTCCCGGCGAGAGCTCCGGCGAGCTCGGCGGCGCGGGAGTGCGGGCGGCTGGAGGAAGACGAAGAATGGGGCTGGCCCACGCGTCAGTCCATGTTGCGAGGGAGTGGGATTGTCTGTGGCCTCGGATCGGTTTGTGACAACGCGGGGACAGGTCTGTGGCCCCGTGTGGCTCGTGTTTCAGCGGTCGACACGTGGCCCTGTGGCCACAGGCAGAGTTTGAACTTTTCCCGAATAAATTTGAATTCCAGATTTGGTTCAAACTTTGGATCTGCATAACTTTTGCTAGAGAGCTCCAAAATTAGTGATTCAAATTGGGTTGGATTCAGGATGAAAATCTCTATCCAAATATACAACCCAATTTTCATGAAAACCAATAGAAAATTCTGGAAAATTCTTTAAAGCTTTTCAGCAAAAGAATTTTAGAGGGAGTTGGGTTCATCCAAAATTCCCCAAATTTTGACATAATATTCTTTGGGATATTAGGAGACTCCTGTAAAAGTTTCACCTCATTTGGGGTTGAATTAGTTAGGGTAATTCTAAATTCAAGTTTATGTATTCAAATAAGTACAGAAACATTTTCAGGAAATTCCCAAAACTTAGAAATTCAGTTCTAGCCATTCCTTAGCTCCAAAAATCCTAGGAAAATTTAGGCATACTCTCTGAGCTATGTAGGAAATTATGGTTCACTTTGATTTGCATGAAAGTGCAAGTTTAATCAGAATTAATTCCTTTATGCCTAAATGCTTGGGGAATTGTTCTGGGTGATCCACTTAGTGAAATGTTCTGAATTTTGGTCCAGAGGATTTTCTTGTGACAAGGAACCCCCAAGAAAATTCCCAGCTCCATTAGAGCCCTGGATCATTATGTCCTGTTCAACCTCATTAGGTGATCACCACCCAAGTGATGAACCTCACTTCTCACTTGAGGATAGTGCTTAGACACACATCCAAACCACCACCCCCAGTTTCATTTTAAATTCTTAAACAAAGTTCCAGTTTTAAACTTGTCTGTAGCATTTGTTAGCAAAAAGTTTTACAATTAAACATGTATGCATATTCATAACGTGTAGTGATTAAACGTGGAGAAGTAAGGAAGAAGGAGGAGTTGAGCTTGGATCAAGGAGCAAGAAGGCAGGGATTGAGCTTCAAGTCATCATCAGCAACTAACTTCATCTTATCTGACTCTAGTCACCTGCAAAACCAAGGCAAGCCCCGGTTTGCACTTAAGTTGTTTTTAAAATTTTTCCTTTGTTCACTACTATTGGTCGAGGTTTGTATGTGCATTAGGTCCAGGATGTTGGATACTCCACTTGCATAACCAAACATGAACCCTGAGGTCAAGGGTAGAATTGTGTCATCGCTGTAGAATAAGGCCGTGCTAAATAGGCTAGGACAGCCGGTAGAAGACGAGTAGTTCGAATCTACTCGCGAGCTTTGTTCCAGGACCACATAAGTGGGGTTGGAAAAGGTAGCAAACTAAAGTTTACGTTTCTAAAGATGAGACCGGGCAGAGAGGTTAGACAGCGACAAGACGAGGTCTTGGTCGAGTAGCTCTGCCCGTGTCGGTCAAGGACCGAAGCGTATGCGGCCCTGGGAGCAAGTATTGAGTTGTGTACCGGATGCTTACTGATATATGGGAACCAGGAAACCGATGTACCGGGTACACTGGATTGTAGAGGCATACCACATCGTCTCGTTAGACCTATGAGCCCGAGACGGCGCGACCGGTTCTACAGTTTAGTGGCCTGAGAAAGGTTGCCACATACGACGTAATGAAGGACGCCAGAGTTGGGTCTTCAGAGGCGGGCGTATGTGTCGAGTTATCCGGGTAGTGTTTGATTCGAATCACCGTCCCTCGCAGTTATGAGTACCGCTTGCTCACTGCGCTGTGACGTAGTTAATCAACTTGTGTGGAAACAGTCTGCAAAAGTATAATTGCTGCTATGATTATGTTAAGTTGCATGAAAACCATGTTTGAAGTAGAGATAGAGCTAACTAAAGTTATTTTCTATCTTGGGGCAAGTAACATTGGAATGAAGCGTTTCTTTTTGATTGTGGAGTTCCAATGTTGCTGATCGCAAGGTCACTACTATTATGGCTAAAATCTGAAAGTTAAGGATGAACTCGTAGGCGAGTCTTTTCGCAAAGGACAGGGTTAGGTCTTAGGTTACTTTCATATAGAGTTCCATGCTTTAGGAGAGACGGTTAAGTCTTGCTGAGCCTTTGTGCTCACTCTTGCTATATAAGTGGTTTTTTAGGTAAACATCAACGCTATAAAGAAGGTTGTCCGGTGAGACTCGGAAACTTCCAAGTCATGTCACACTTGGAGAACCTAGCCGCTGCCTTGTCTTCGTGTTGCTAGCGAGAGGAGTCCGCGGGCTGGACCTCTTCTCGGTGCTTCATAGTTATTCAACGTGAGCTGGTTATAGACTTCCGCTGTAGCTAATTTGTGTAAATTATTTACAAAGAATAATTGTAACCTTCCGCTTTTGATTTATGTAATACTGTGTTCCTTATGTGTGTGCTGTTGGGTGCCGCATAACACTGCACCACCCAATGCGATTCCTCGGGCAAGGCGGCACGGCCCTGTGATCGGGGTCGGGCGCCCTCAGCGGTGTACCTCCCCAGGGCACCTCGGGTAGTAGAGGCCGTGGTCGAGAGTCCCCGCAACGTAGCGGATGATCCTCTTCACAGCCTGCTGGTGCTCCATCATCGGTCGCTGCATGAGTCAACTGGCGTACCCGACAGAGAATGCCAAGTCCCGCCTTGTGTGGGAGAGGTAGCGAAGGCTCCCCACAAGACGCTGATACTGCGTAGCGTCCACCTCCTCCGTCGTGCTTCCACGGCTCAGCTTCAGTCTCTCCTCCATGGGAGTGAGAGATGGATTGCAGTCTGTGAGCCTAGCCAGCTCAACAATGCGCTTGGCGTAGGCACTCTGTCGAAGCATGATCCCGAAGTCGACCTAGTGCACCTCGATCCCCAGGTAGAAGGAAAGAGATCCCAGGTCACTCATCTGGGAGGTGACTTTCATCGCTTCCTTGAACGCTGCCACCTCCGCATCCTTGGTGCCGGTGATCACCAAGTCTTCGACGTAGACACCCACCAGTAGGGCATTTCCTCCATTGCCCCGCCGGTAGATGGCCGCCTCGTGTGGGCTTTGCTCGAAGCCCATCCCCTTAAGCGTGGAGTCCAACTTGGCATCCCACACCCTTAGTGCCTGCCGCAGGCCATAGAGGGCCTTGTGCAGGCGTAACACCTTGCCCTCCTTGCCAGGAATCGTAAATCCCGGTGGCTGGTGCACATAGACCTCCTCCTTTAAATCGCTGTTAAGAAATGCCGACTTGACATCCATGTGCTGAACCCGCCAGCCTCCCTGAGCAGCCAGCGCAAGGTGTAGTCGCACAGTTTCCATCCGCGCCACGGGCGCGAAGGCATCGTTGAAGTCGATCCCTTCCTATTGCATGAAAACGCGTGCCACCAAGCGATCCTTGTGCTTGACGATGGCGCCGGCTTCATCCCTCTTCAGCTTGAACACCCACTTAAGGGTGATCACGCGGTGACCATGAGGGAGGTCAGCAAGCTCCCAGGTGCGGTTGTTCTCAACCGCATCCATCTCTGACTGCATCGCGGCACGCAATGCCGCGTGTCTCTCAGACTCTGCGAAAGACCGAGGCTCACCGTCGTCGCACGTAAGATGAAACTGCGCCTCCAGATCACGAGGGACTAGTCCCGGCACCGGCTGGTCGCCGAGAAGATCCTCCATCGTACGATACTGCAACATCTCACCGTCGTGGTACGCGTCGATGCGCTCCTCGTCGTGGGAGAGCGGAGTAACAAACTCCACTGGGTTGTGCTCGACATGAGCTGGTGTCGGACTGGACGTACCCGGAAGGATGGCAGTTGGTGCTGGAGTGCGTGGGGTCGCCGGCGGTGGTGGTGGTGTCGGAGAGGTCATCGCAGCTGAGGTCGTGGAGAAGAGCTGCCTACTCCCCCAGTTCCCTTGAAGTGGACATACTCGATGATGAAGTTGTCGTATGTCGAAGTCGAGCCGTCGTCTACCGCCTTGTCCCATTCCCATCCTCGCTCTTCATTGAACACTACATCACGTACCGTGCGCACGCGCTGTGTTACTGGGTCGAGAATGCAGTAGGCCTTCGAGCCCTCCGCATAGCCAATGAACACCCCTGGAATGCTCCTGTCGTCGAGCTTGCTGATGTGGCCAATCTCCTTGGCGAATAAGAGGCAGCCGAACACCCGTAGGTGAGAGACTGTTGGCTTGCGCCCATGCCAAGCCTTGTACGGCGTCCTGCCATTAAGAGCATTGGTGAGCGAGCGGTTGAGGATGTAATCTGCCGTCACCACCACCTCTCCCCAGAAGATAGCCGGCATTCCCCTCTGCCTAAGGAGGGCCCGAGCCATCCCCAAAACCGTCTGGTTGTGTCGCTAGACGATGCCGTTCTGCTGCAGGCTGTACGACGCGGAGTAGTGGCGCTGAAAACCCTCATCCATGCAGTATGATGTGAATTCAGCCGCCGTGAATTCGCCACCGTTGTCGGTGTGCAGCACACGCAGCTTGCGGCCGCACTCCGCCTCCGCAATGGCCTGCGCGCGCCTGATGGCATTCGCAGCCTCTCCCTTGCTGTCGAGGAGCATCACCCACATGTAGCGGGAGAGGTCATCGACAAGCAGCAGGAAGTAACGTCGTCCTACCGGTGTAGCCGGTGTCACCAGGCCACACAAGTCCCCGTGCATGAGGTTGAGCCGCTCCTTGGCTCGGAAGCTCGAGTGCTAGGGAAAGGGGAGCCGCCTCTGCTTTGTCACTATGCAGACATCGCAGGACTGCTCCACATGGTCAAGGCACGGCAGGCCCCATACCATCTCCTTGGCACTGAGCCGCTTCAGGGCCTTGAAGTGACGGTGCCCAAAGCGCTCATGCCACTGCCACGCCTCATCATCCCGGGGAGTAGCAAGGCAGAGAGGTTGTGCTATCTGCATGTTAAGGACGTAGAGTCGATTGGTGCCTCTAGTTACCTTGGCAAGAAGGCGAGGATGGCGATACAAAATCCTCATGACTCCGTCCTTGATCTTCACGCACGAACCATTCTCATCCAGCTGACCCGAGCTGATGATAGAGTTCCTCAATGTGGGGATGTAGTAGACTCCGACGAGCAGCCTGTGCTCAACAGAGTCGGCGGTGAGGATGACGGAGCTGACGCCCTTGATCTCCACACCAGAGGCGTCCCCAAACTTGACGGAGCCTTGGACATTGGGGACGAACTCAGCAAAGAACTCCCGTCGACCAGTCATGTGATGGGTGGGGACGGTGTCGAGGCACCACCCGTCAGTCTTGTCGTTGCTGGAGCCGTCACCGAGGAAGGCGTGTGCTCTCGGCTCATCGATGTGGAGGAGAGCCGCTGTGGCCGATGCCACTGGAGGTGGCTCGATGCTCGCGTGCGCCAGGAGCAGAGCAGGCTCCTCCTACTCCACCTGTGCGACGTGGGCCTGGCCTCGTCGTTGCTGCCGACACTCCCTGGCCCAATGACCAAGCTTGCCACAGTTGTGGCAGGTATCGTCTCGTGCTGGCTTCCAGTTGCCGGCGGCGCCGCCATGGGCGCCACCCTCGGTACGTCTCTGCGCCCCGGCTTGGGCACCTCCGCGCCCCTTGCTTGGCTTGCCGCGCTTGCAGCCGTCTTTCAAGGAGGAGTGCTCCCCCTTCTTCCCGTCACCTTGGCAGGCCTCCCACTGCTCCCGAGTGAGATGTAGCTTCCCACCGATGGTTATAGGCTCCGAGAGAGGCTGAGATTCATTGCTGTCGACGACCTTGAGGCGGCCTATTGCCTCTTCGATCGACATCATGGAGAGGTCCAGCAGAGACTCGATCGAGCGAGCGATCTGCTTGTACTTCTCAGGGATGCAACAGAAGAGCTTCTCGACGGCTCTCTCTTTGTTGTAGGTGTCATCGCCAAACTGCACCATCTTCTGCAGTAGCGTGTTGAGACGGAGAGCAAAGTCATCAACATCCTCACCTGGCTTGAAGGTCAGGTTCTCCAACTCCTTGCAGAGTGTCTGCAGTGTGGTCTTACGGGCGCGGTCGCTGCCGATGCGTGCCGCAGCGATGGCATCCCAGGCCTCCTTGGCAGTCCGCTCATTGGAAAGCAAGAACTGCATCTCGGGTGGTACTGCAGCAATGAGAGCATCCAGCGCCCGTCGATCCTCGTAGTAGTCGATGTCGCCGTACCAGACCGCTTCCCACATGTGCCCCGCACTTGGAGCCGTATCCTCATCACTGCAGCCCACTCAATGTAGTTGGTCTTGGTGAGGGTAGGCCACCTACCGTCGGGACCAACGTCCCTGACAGTGGCCTGGATCCCGTGGTGACCATGGTACCTGTTTGGGGAAGGAGAGTCGCGCCGCCTGTAAATGCCTCGATCCCCGTCGACCCAACCACCCCTGTTGGGAGCGTCGCCAGCGCGTCCACGCCCGTCTGGGCTGCAGCCGCCCCGCTCATGGGGGTGCGCGGCTGTCCACAGTGGCGTCTGTGGTCGTGCTACCTTCCTCGCCAGCCTGAGGTCTTCAACTTTATGCTTTCGCATGCGCTGATGGCCATGTGGGTCCAAATCAGGAAAGTTGGTAAAACTCATGAACTCAGGTCCCGGGCGGTCGGACCGGACCTTGACGGAATACATGTTCAGATGGTGCAACTTGATGGTTTTGCATGTGGGTCAAAATCTGATGGAATAAGTCTTGCACTCCTCGTCTTTGTGGCCCCTAGTTAGGACAGCATCTTAGTCCTTGTTAGGACAGCATCTTAGACCAAGAGGACAGCATATCAGTCCTTGTTAGGACAGCAAGAGGACAGCATATCAGTCCTTGTTAGAACAGCATCTTAGTCCTTGTTAGGACAGAATCTTAGACCAAGAGGACAGCATATCAGTCCTAGTTAGGACAGCATAATAGTCTTTTGGTAGGACAACATCTTGGCATCTATATGCTTGGCTGCCTCAGCTATAAATATGTAACCCCAACACCTAGATTGGGCATGGTATTGTGTGTGGAATGAAACAAGAAAAATTTCCTAACTCCTAGTGTCTTCCTCTCCATGAGAGTAATACTTCAGATACTAACAAGTGGTATCAAAACCGTTCTATCTTGTAGCCTAGACATCTCCTGCTCATCTCCTTCTGACACCTCTCTTTGTCTTCAGCCGGCAGCAATAACACCGGTTGTTTCAACTCATTCCTCCTCTTCTGCACAGACGAGCAATAGCTTGTCTGAGACATCCTCTTCCCCACACAACACTCCCCCACTAGCGCGTCATGCCCGAAGGACTCTCTCAGCACTCGGTCGCTTTGAGTGCGCGGCATCGGCACGAGGGCGTGGTCGCGCGGCAGAAGAACGCGAGCGAGCAGCGGCAGAGGCTGCAGCGAGGGCGGCGAGGTTGGCGGCAGCGAGGGCGGCGAGGCACAGGACCCGAGTTTGTGAGTTCTACCAACTTTCACGATTTTGAACCGGATGGCCTTCGGGCATGCAAAACCATTTAGTTGCACCATCTGAACGTGTATTCCCTCAATGTACAGTCCGGCGTCCCAGGACCCGAGTTCATGCGTTTTCTTGACTTTCCAAATTTCAACCTAGATGGCCATCCACGCATGCAAAACCATCAAGTTGCATTGTCTAGATGTGTATTCCGTCAAGGTTCCGTCCGACCTCCCGAGACCCCAGTTTGTTAGTTTAACGACTTTATCGACTTTCCCGATTTTTACCCCGATGGCCATCCACGCATGAAAAACCATCAAGTTCGACCATCTGAACGTCTATTCCATCAAGGTCCCGTCCGGCCTTCCGGGACCCGAGTTCGTGAGCTTTACTGACTTTGTGGACTTCGACCCAGATGGCCGTCCGTGCATTCAAAATCATCAAGTTGCACCATCCGAACATGAATTCTCTCAAGGTCCCACCTGACCGCGCGGGTTCGGAGCTCGCCTCTGCGGAAGGGGCGAGGTCCGGCCCCGCTAGAGACGTGTCTCCTGCGGAGCTCGCCTCTGCAGGGAAGCGAGGCCCGACCCGGCGGGACACATGTCACCTCCAGAGCTAGACTCTACGGAGAATCGAGGCCCAGACGAGCGGGACACATGGAGCCTTCGGAGCTCGCCTCCAAGAGGTCCGACCCGCGGGACACGTGTCGCTCTCGGAGCTCACCCCTGCGGAGGGAGTAAGGTCCGGTCCTACTAGACACGTGTCATCCTCGGAGCTCACCTCCGAGGAGAAGACACTACAGGACACGTGTCGACCTCGGAGCTCACCTCCAGGAGGTCCGACGCTGTTGGACACGTGTCGACCTCAGAGCTCGTCCCTGAGGAGAATGGAAGTTCGACACTGCTGGACACGTGGCACTCTCGGAGCTCGCCTCTGAGGAGAGGGGAGGTCCGACACTGACACGTGGCGCCCCAGAGCTCGCCTCTATAGAGAGGGGAGGCCCGACCTGCCAGACATGTGGCGCACGTGTAGCTCACCTCCGAGGAGAGGTAGGTCCCGCCCGCCAGACGCGTGGCGCACGCGGAGCTCGCCTCTGAGGGAGAGGGAGGTCCCACCCGCCAGACACGTGGCGCATCGGGAGCTTGTCTCTGCGGAAAAGGGAGGCCAGGCCCCCGCTGGACACGTGGAGCCTCCGGAGCTCATCACTGCGGAAGGACGAGATTCTTAAGCGGTTTTTCCTCTGTGCGCGAGTACTCGGTACTGAGGAAACCGATACGATTTCTTCCATGTTGACACCGCACCCAAATCAATTGGAGATAAGTTGTTGAGATCCAAAATAAATTGCATAGGACTCTTATTTGAAATCCAATCAGAGTAGGACTCTTCTTTTACCCCTTATAAATAGAACCCAAAACCCCCTGGCCGCAATCACGTAACTATTTTCCACCTCCCAAACTGACAACTTAGGGGCCCTAGCTCCTAACTCGCCGATCTCTTGCCGGTGTTCAGTCGCCGGTGAGCACCGCCGACGAGCCCCGTCACGCTCGCCGTCACCGGAAGAAAGCTGACAAACTGTCCTGCTGCCACTGCTAGGAGGAAGGCTGAGGTAGGTCTTCGTTACCACCTTACGACATCATCGCAGTTTTCTTCGCATCTGTTTTTCTTCGAGCAGAAGCTTTTTCGTGTGGACAGATCACGTGTTGATCGGTTTTTGACGGTGGTATTAATCTAGATCTTGAGTCAAGATCATCACCACGTCCACACTTGATTCCTACACCTTGTTCATCATAAAACCCCATGCAAAGCCATTAAAACATGCTAGAACACGTACAAACTGATCTAAATAAGACAACATCATAGGATTTGCACCATTGCATCTTAAGTAAAGTTTGTGCATGATGATTGATTGCTATGAATCTTGTATGTGCGTGATCGTGAGTAGAAGGACAAGCTCAGTGAGCTACCTACGAAGGACTATAACACCAAGATTTCGAGACGCCTGAGCAACAGAAGCCAGGAACAAGGCAAGTGCCCCTTGACCATATTGATCCCATGTTTTGGAACTGTTTTTTTACGAAAACTGCGTATGCTTGAGTCAACTTGATGGGAAACCCTTTTATAGGAGTTTACTAGTTTTGTTAACCACCCTTGTCGCTGGGAAAGTTGATGAATCGGGTATGGTCGTTTTTGCTTTTCGCTTCGCTTAGCTTACGGGTTATGGGAAGCCGAGATAGAACATGTCTAGCTATTGCACTCATATGAATAATGTTAATGAGAACCTAATGATGATAATGAACATGAATCGAGGGAGATCTAGGCAAGTTTGATTTGAGGATGTGGTAGAATGAGATGGTGGTTTACTTGCCGTAGATTTAAGGACCGGTTCATGCGGGCACATGCTAGGAAAACAGTGCCACCACAAGGCCAAGTATGGGTGCGGTTTAGCTAACTAATTAGGTAAGTTGCTAGATTGTTATGGATCATGGAAGGCGCAGGGAATGGGAGTCGAGAGAGGACTGCCCTGGGAACTGCATGGCACAAGAGGGGGCCCATAGGTGGGAGGATGGTGATTCAAGCCTGCTGGTGAAACCTTAGTGAGTCCATACATCTAGTAGCCTCTTTGTAAAGGCTATTTTGTGATCTCTTAGTCATACACCGACGGTTTTGTACTAGTATAATGGAGGTTATGTAGTCGCCGACAGGTGAGGAAATCATAAACTTGTGGGTAAAGTGGTGCCACCTCTTAAGAGTGTAAACTATCATGATAGCCGTGCTTACGGTCACAAGTGTCTGGCCAACTTCCATAATTAGATGGGATGGTTATGGGATGGTTATTGGAATGGTTAGTGGTTTTGGTTATTGGTATGGTTATGGTATGGTCTTGGGATTGATTTCGGGACTGTTGAGTCATGATAATGAGTTTTTTTCTCGGTTATGAGATGGATAAGAATATGAGATGGTTATTATGAGCATGAGATGATGTTGAGAAAGATTAATGGTTGGATGAGAAGAGATAAGTGGTGAAATATGATGGAGGTATGTTACTGTTTTAATTGGATATATGTTGGGATCAAATTCACTTAAAGATAGTTGCTATTTTATCGTGTTTTATTAAATAAACTTTGCTTTCTGCAATGAGCCTTTTTATTTCTACCTTGTTGTAAGCTATATGTCATACTTTTCCCGCACTTGCTGAGTACGACATGTACTCACCCTTGCATTATCATACAACATCAGCAACAGGAGAAGAGTACTTCAAAGAGCATGTGGAGTACTAGGTGTGCGAACTACCGTTAACTTGCCTATGGAGTTGGAGATGGAGCCACTGTTGTTTAGTTGCTTCCACTATCGTTTAGAGACTTCTGCTGCAAGAATAAGCTAGAGATTGATGTAATAAAGTACTTAAACCCTATTATTCGTGGTTATATTCTGAATTCAATTTGTGGATTACATGTATATGTGTGATGAACATCCTGGGCACACATATGCATTAACTTGGTTCTGGTTTTCGGAGCCGGGTGTATAGGATGCAGAAAGCCCCGGGGCCAGCTGTCTGCCCCCGGGCTACCTTGTAACTGTCCCAGCCTTGGGCTATAAAAGGACCGGGGCGGTCTCCGGGCAAGGAGTTCGCAACCCAGCCAACTCATACACTCACACGCGCAAGAAATACAGCAAACACACCCGTGGACATAGGGTATTATGCTCCGGCGGCCCGAACAACCTAAATCCTAGTTCCTCTCTGGCTATTATGCTCCGACCTTCGAGATCCACTAGTCCTTCCAAAAAAGAAACTCCGCGGGCTGCTCAGGTAGACAGGGGGAAGTGTCGTAGGAAAACACTTCGACACCTACTTTCCTGATTTAACCCAGATGGCCATCCGAGGATGCAAAACCTTCCAGTTGCCCGTCCGAACGTGTATTCCTTCAAGGTCCCGTTCGGTCACACGGGACCTCAGTTTGTGAGTTTTACCGGCTTTTGCTGTTTCGACCCGGATGGCCATCTCGCATGCAAAACCATTTAGTTGCACCGTCCAAACGGTATCCGTCAAGGTCCCATCCAGCCGTTCGGGACACAAGTTAGTGAGTTATACCGACTTTCCTGAATTTTTGGATTTTGACCCAAAGAGCCATCCGCAAATGCAAAACCATCTAGTTGCACCATCCGCACGTGTATTCCGTCAAGGTCCAGTCCGGAGTCCCAGGAGGTCAGTACATGAGTTTTCTTGACTTTCCAAATTTCAACCTAGATGGCCATCCACGCATGCAAAACCATCGACTTGCACCGTCCGGACGTGTGTTCCGTCAAGGTTCCATCTGGCCGCCCAGGACCCGAGTTCGTGAGTTTTACCGACTTTCTCGACTTTCCCGATTTTGACCCCGATGGCCATCCACTCATGAAAAACCATCATGTTGGACCATCCGGACGTCTATTCCATCAAGGTCCCCCTAGCCTTCCGGGACACGAGTTTATGAATTTTACCGACTTTCTCGACTTCGACCCAGATGGCCATCCGCGCATGCAGAACCATCAACTTGTACCATTTGAACCTATATTCTGTCAAGGTCCCATCCTACCGCCCAAGACCCAAGTTCTCCAGTTTTACAAACTTTCCCGACTTTCTCGATTTTGACCAAGATGGCTCTCCGCGCATGAAAAACCATCAAGTTGCATCGTTCGGACGTGTATTCCGTCAAAGTCTTGTCCGGCCGCTCCGGACCCGAGTTTGTAACTTTTCCCGAGTTTCCCGATTTCAACCCAGATGGCCATCCGCGCATGCAAAACCATAAGTTGCACCGTCAGGACGTGTATTCCGACAAGGTCCCGTCCGGACACCCGGGACACGAGTTTGTGAGTTTTCCTGACTTTCCTGATCTCAACCCAGATGGCCATCCGCACATGCAAAACCATAAATTACACCATCCGATCGTGTATTCTGTCAAGGTCCCGTCTGGTCGCTCGAGACCCGAGTTAGTGAGTTTTACCAACTTTCCCGATTTTGACTCAGATGCATGGTCATCCGTGCATGCAGAACATTCTAGTTGCACCATCTAAACGTTTATTCCGTCAAAGTCCAGTCCGGCGTCCCAGGACCCGAGTTCATGAGTTTTCCTGACTTTCCCAATTTCGAGCCACATGACCATCCGTGCATGCAACTTGATGGTTTTGCATGCGTGGATGGTCATCTGGGTCGAAATCGAGAAAGTCAGAAAAGTCGGTAAAACTCACGAACTCGGCTCTCAGGCGGCTGAACGGGGCCTTGACGAAATAAACGTCAACCTGTATTCTGTCATGATCTCGTCCGGCCGCCAAGGACCCGAGTTCGTGAGTTTTACTTACTTTCCCGACTTTCTCGATTTCAACCCAGATGGCCCTCCGCGCATGCAAAACCATCAAATTGCACTATCAGCACGTGTATTCCATCAAGGTCCCGTCCGACCGCCCGGGATCTGAGTTCATGAGTTTTACCAACTTTTCCGATTTCGACCCACATGGCCATCCACGCATGCGAAAGCATCAAGTTGTATCGTCTAGACGTCTATTCCGTCAAGGTCTAGTCCGGCCGCTCGGGACACAAGTTTGTGAGTTTTCCCGAGTTTCCCGATTTGGACCCAGATGGCCATCCGCGCATGCAAAATTATCAAGTTGTACATCCGGACGTGTATTCCGTCAAGATTCCGTCCGGCCACCCGGGACCCGATTTCGTGAGTTTTTCTGACTTCCCTTACTTTCCCGATTTAACCCAGATGGCCATCCGAGCATTCAAAACCATTAAGTTTCACCATACGAAGGTGTATTCTGTCAAAGTCCCGTCCGGTCGCACGGGACCCGAGTTCGTGAGTTTTACCGACGTTCGTGATTTCGAGCCGGATGGCCATCGCGCATGCAAAACCATTTAGTTGCACCATCTGAATGTTTATTCCATCAAGGTCCAGTCCGGAGTCCCAGAACCCAAGTTCATGAGTTTTCTTGACTTTCCAAATTTCGACCTAGATGGCCATCCGCGCATGCAAAACCATCAAGTTGCACCGTCCAGACATGTATTCCGTCAAGGTACCGTCCGGCCTCCCATGACCCTAGTTCATTAGTTTTACCAACTTTCTCGACTTTCCCGATTTTGACCCCGATGGCCATCCACACTTGAAAAACCATCAAGTTGGACCGTTCGGATGTGTATTCCGTCAAGGTCCCGTCCGGCCTCCCGGGACCTGAGTTTGTGAGGTTTACCAACTTTCTACACTTCAACCCAGATGGGCATCCGCGCATGCAAAACCATCAAATTGCACCATCCGAACCTGTATTCCGTCAAGGTTCCATCCGACCGCCCAGGACCCGAGTTCGTGTGTTTCACCAACTTTCCCGACTTTCTTGATTTTGACCCATATGGCCCTCCGCGGTTGCAAAACCATCAAGTTGCACCATCCGGACGTGTATTCCGTCAAGGTCTTGTGATCCGTCCAGGACCCAAGTTTGTGAGTGTTCCCGAGTTTCCCGATTTTGAACCAGATGGCCATCCGCGCATGCAAAACCATTATATTGCACTGTCTGGATGTGTATTCCGTCAAGGTCCCGTCTGGCCATCCGGGACCCGAGTTCATGAGTTTTCCCGACTTTCCTGTTTTCAACCCAGATTTCAATCCGCGCATGCAAAACCATCAAATTGCAACGTCCGAACGTGTATTCCGTCAAGGTCCCATCCAGTCACAAGGGACCTGAGTTCGTGAGTTTTACCGACTTTTGCGGTTTCCACCCGGATGGCCATCACGCATGCAAAACCATTTAGTTGCACCATCCGAATGTGTATTCGTCAAAGTCCCGTCCAGCCGCTCAGGACACAAGCTAGTGAGTTTTACCGACTTTCCTGAATTTTCGGATTTTGACCCAAAGAGCCATCT
This sequence comes from Neostapfia colusana, assembly GCA_030760725.1. Classification (NCBI taxonomy): domain Eukaryota; kingdom Viridiplantae; phylum Streptophyta; class Magnoliopsida; order Poales; family Poaceae; genus Neostapfia; species Neostapfia colusana. The sequence goes on along the minus strand of JASWHV010000002.1, from coordinate 105,589,625 downwards.
GCGCATGCAAAACCTTCCAGTTGTACTATCCGGACATGTTTTCCGTCAAGGTCCAGTCCGGATTCCTAGGAGGTCAGTTCATGAGTTTTCTTGACTTTCCAAGTTTTGACCTAGATGGCCATCCGCGCATGCAAAACCATCAAGTTCCACCGTCCGGAAGTGTATTCTGTCAAGGTTCCGTCCAACCGCCCTGGACCCGAGTTCGTGAGTTTTACCGACTTTCTCGACTTTCCCGATTTTAACCCCGATGGTCATCCACGCACAAAAAACGATCATGTCGGACCATACGGACGTCTATTCCGTCACGGTCCTGTCTGGCCTCCCGGGACCTGAGTTTGTGAGTTTTACCGACATTCTTGACTTCGACCAAGATGACCATCCGCACATGCAAAACCATCAAGTTGTACCATCTGAACCTGTATTCCGTCAAGGTCCCATACACCGCCCGGGACCCGAGTTCGTGAGTTTTACCAACTTTCCCAACTTTCTCGATTTTTACCTAGACGGCCCTCCGCGCATGCAAAACCATCAAGTTGCACTGTCCGGACGTGTATTTCGTCAAGGTCTTGTACGGCCGTCCGGAACCCGAGTTTATGAGTTTTCCCGAGTTCCCTGATTGCCACCGAGATGGCCATCCGCGCATGCGAAACCATCAAGTTGCACCGTCTAGACGTGTATTCTGTCAAGGTCCCGTCCGACCACCTAGGAACCGAGTTTGTGAGTTTTCCCAACTTTCCCAATTTCAACCTAGATGGCCATACGCGCATGCAAAACCATCAAGTTGCACCATCCAAGCGTGTATTCCTTCACGATCCCATCCGGGCACCCGGGACCCGATTTCGTGAGTTTTCCGACTTTCCCTACTTTTCTTATTTTAAGCCAGATGACCATCCGAGTATGCAAAATCATCCAGTTGCACCGTCCGAACGTGTATTCCGTCAAGGTCCCGTCCGGTCACACGGGACCTGAGTTTTACCAACTTTCGCGGTTTCAACCCGGATGGCCATCGCGCATGCAGAACCATTTAGTTGCATCATCCGAACGTGTATCCGTCAAGGTCCCGTCCAGCTGCTCAGGACACAAGTTAGTGAGTTTTACTGACTTTCCTGAATTTTTGGATTTTGGCCCAGAGAGCCATCCGCGCATGCAAAACCTTCCAGTTACACCATCCGCACGTGTATTCCGTCAAGGTCCAGTCCGGAGTCCCTGGAGGTCAGTTCATGAGTTTTCCTAACTTTCCAAATTTCGACCTACATGGCCATCCGCGCATGCAAAACCATCGAGTTGCACCGTCCGTACGTGTATTCCGTCAAGGTTCCGTCTGGCCGCCCAGGACCCAAGTTCGTGAGTTTTACCGACTTTCTCGACATTCCTGATTTTGCCCCCGATGTCCACCCACGCATGAAAAACCATCATGTTGGACCATCCGGACGTCTATTACATCAAGGTCCCGTCTAGCCTTCTGGGACCGGAGTTCGTAAGTTTTACCGACTTTCTCGACATCGACCCAGATGGCCATCCGCGCATGCAAAACCATCAAGTTGCACCATCCGAACCTATATTCTATCGAGGTCCTATCCGACCGCCCGGCACCCGAGTTCGTGAGTTTTACCATCTTTCCCGACTTTCTCGATTTTGACCCAGATGCCCCTCCACGCATGCAAAACCAACAAGTTGCACCGTCTGAACGTTTATTCTGTCAATGTCTTGTCCAGCCGTCAGGGACCCGAGTTTGTGAGTTTTCTCAAGTTTCTCGATTTCGACCCAGATGCTCATCCGCGCATGCAAAACCATCAAGTTGCACCGTCCGGACGTGTATTCCATTAACATCCCGTCCGGCTACCCGGGACCTGAGTTTGTGAGTTTTCCCGACTATCCTGATTTCAACCCATAAGACCATACGCGCATGCAAAACCACCAAATTGCACCGTCCGATATTGTATTCCGCCAAGGTCCCATCCGGTCGCTCGGGACTGAAGTTAGTGAGTTTTACCGACTTTCCCGATTTTGTCTCAGATGGCCAGCCGCGCATGCAAAATCTTCCAGTTGCACCATATGAAAGTGTATTCCGTCAAGGTCCAGTCCGGCGTTTTGGTACCCGAGTTCATGAGTTTTCCTGACTTTCCCAATTTCAACCCAGATGACCATCTGGCATGCAAAACCATCAAGTTGAACCGTCCGAACGTGTATTCCGTCAAGGCCCCATCCAGGCGCCCGAGAGCCGAGTTCGTGAGCGTTACTGACTTTTCCAACTTTCTCGATTTCGACCCAGATGGCCACCCGCGCATGCAAAACTATCAAGTTGCACCATCTGGACGTGTATCATTAAAGATCCCGTCCGGCCACCCGGGACCCGATTTTGTGAGTTTTCCTTACTTTCCCTACTTTCCTGATTTTAACCCAGATGGTCATCCGAGCACGCAAAACCATCCGTTGCATCGTCCGAACATGTATTCCGACAAGGTCCCATCCGGTTGCACGGGACCCAAGTTCGTGAGTTTAACCGACTTTCACGATTTCGACCCGGATGGCCATCGCGCATGCAAAACCATTTAGTTGCACCATCCGAACATGTATTCCTTCAAGGTCCACTCCAGCGTCCCAGGACCCGAGTTCATGAGTTTTTTTGACTTTCAAATTTCGAAATAGATGGCCATCGGCACTTACAAAACATCAAGTTGCATCGTCCGGATGTATATTCCGTCATGGTTCCGTCCGTCCTCTCGGGACCATAGTTCGTTAGTTTTACCGACTTTCTCGACTTTCTTGATTTTGACCCTGATGGCCATCCACGCATGAAAAATCATCAAGTTGAACCATCCGGAGGTCTATTCAGTCAAGCTCCCGTCTGGCCTCCTAGGACCCGGGTTCGTGAGTTTTACCAACTTTCTCCACTTCGACCCAGGTGGCCATCCGTGCATGCAAAACCATCAAGTTGCACCATCCGAACCTGTATTCCGTCAAGGTTCCATTCGACCGCCCGGAACCCGAGTTCGTGAGATTCACCAACTTTCCCGATTTTCTCGATTTTGACACAGATGGCCCTCCGCGCTTGCAAAAGCATCAAGTTGCACCTTCCGGACGTGTATTCCGTTAAGGTATTGTGAGGCCGTCCGAGATCCGAGTTTCCCAATTTCAACCCAGATGGCCATCCGCGAATGCAAAACCATCAAGTTGCACCGTCTGGACGTGTGTTCCGTCAAGGTCACGTCCAGACACCCGAAACCCGAGTTTATGAGTTTTCCCAGCTTTCCTGATTTCAACCCAGATTACCATCGGCGCATGCAAAATCATCAAATTGCACCGTCTGAATGTGTATTCCATCAAGGTCCCGTCCGGCGCTTGGTACCCAACTTTCTAGATTTTGACTCAGATGACCATCCGCGCATGCAAAACCTTCCAGTTGCACCACTCAAACGTGTATTCCGTAAAGGTCCCGTCCGGTCGCTCGGGACTCGAGATAGTGTTTTTTACTGACTTTCCCGATATTGACTCAGATGGCCATCCGCGCATGCAAAACCTTCCAGTTGGACCATCTGAACGTGTATTCCGTCAAGGTTCAGTTCAGCATCCCAGGACCCGAGTTCATGAGTTTTTATGACTTTCCCAATTTCGACCCAGATGGCCTTCTGCGCATGCAAAACCATCAAGTTGCCCCATCCAGCCGCCCGAGACCCGAGTTCATGAGTTTTACTGACGTTTCCGACATTCTCGATTTTGACCCAAATGGCCATCCGTGCATGCAAAACCATCAAGTTGAACTATCCGCATGTGTATTTCATCAAGGTCCTGTCCAACCGCCCGGGACCTAAGTTCATGAGTTTTTCCAACTTTTTAGATTTGGACCCACATGGCCATCCGCACATGCGAAAGCATCAAGTTGTATCGTATGGACGTGTATTCCATCAAGGTCTTGTCCGGACGTCCGGGACCCAAGTTTGTGAGTTTTCCGAGATTCCCGATTTCGACCCAGATGGCCATCCGCGCGTGCAAAACTATCAAGTTGCCAATCCGGATGTATATTCCATCAAGATCCCATCCGGCCACCCGGGACCCGATTTCAAAAGTTTTCCCGACTTTCCCTACTTTCCAGATTTCAACCCAGATGGCCATCCGAGGATGCAAAACCATCAAGTTGCACTGTACGAATGTGTATTCCGTCAATGTCCCATCTGGTTGCACGGGACCCAAGTTCGTGAGTTCTACCAACTTTCACGATTTCGACCCGGATGGCCACCGCGCATGCAAAACCATTTAGTTGCACCATCCGAACGTGTATTTCATCAATGTCCAGTCCGACGTCCCAGGACCCGAGTTCATGAGTTTTCTTGACTTTCTAAATTTCAACCTAGATGGCCATCCGCGCATGCAAAATCATCAAGTTACACCGTGCGGACGTGTATTCCGTCAAGGTTCTGTCCGGCCTCGCGGGACCCTAGTTCGTTAGTTTTACCGACTTTCTCGACTTTCATGATTTTGACTACGATGGCCATCCACGCATGAAAAACAATCAAGTTGTACCGTCCGGAAGTGTATTCCGTCAAGGTCCCGTCCGGCCTCCAGCGACCCGTGTTCGTGAGGTTTACCAACTTTCTCCACTTCGACCCAGATGGCCACCCGCGCATGTAAAACCATCAAGTTGCTGTAAAGGTCCCAAAAATATGAATACAAAGAAACTCTTGTTTCCAAAAGTTTCGTTTCATATAAGTGAAATTTTGGACTTGTTAAAAACTTTTCCCCACATGTGATAATACACATGAGGATTTTCTTCACACAAGTCAAATGTTTATTTGATAACTTGGAAACCTAGAGGGGTCTAAAACCAAGATGGGAAGTTCCCATATGTGTGAGAAAACAAAAAAAGCAGATTTAGAACAATTTGTTCGAACAAAAATTCAAATGAGAACAACACAATGGAATTCAAAACTGTTGTGCTGAAAATCTCATTTGCAGCAGTCAAAATAAAAATCAGATTTCATATTTGAATTCCTTGGGTCCAAATTAGGGGGTGTGCAAAGTTTCATGATTTATGAAAATGATTTGCAACCCATTTTCCAAAATGGACTTTAAATAACAAAGAATTCAAACACCCATTTGAATTTGGATGAAACTTGCCCAATTATCCAAATGCATATCAGATTTGAATTCCCAAAAATGGAATTCCATCAATATTCAAACTTGGGAGATATTTAACAGGGGATAAGGAGGGACTGAACAATGGGTCCCACATGTCATTGGGAGGACTGAAAATTTGCAAAAAGATCTTCAGTGAAGCACCCAGTCTCTGTTTGCTTTCCTCCCACGCGAAGCAACGGCAGAACCGACTGCCCTCCGATCGACACCGAGGGACAGCCGGCAGCCAGCTCCTGATGATTTTCGGCGCGCTGGAGAGCTGCTGGACGCCTTTAAACACTACCGTGCCCCCTTTCCCCCCTCATCCCCGAGGCCACGACGTTGTTTATCCTTCCTCGCGCACGAAGCAAACCGAGCGCTGCCGCCGTGCCTGTGATCGATCGGACACCACCTGGCACGTGTGCCAGCCGCAGCTGACCAGCAAAACCACACCACCATAGTGTCCTCGACCTCCTCGAGCCATCGCCAAGGGCGTTCGTGCTCTCCACACCGAGTTAACCCAGCTTCCGCGGCGGCTGTGACACAACAGCAACGCGGCGCTCTCGTGGGCAGCACCACAGAGCGGTTTTCACGACCGAGCAAGGCCACCGTGGGACGCGCGACATCTCCCTGCAGCTTCCACCCGAAGCACAGAGCCTGTCTCTGCCTCTCAATGGCGAATTTCGAAGATCCTCTCCGGCCGGGGAAAACTGACCTTCCGGTATGATTCTGCAAAATTCCGATTGATTGTCGTTTAGACACCACGAAACTTCGCACACACAGACTACACTTTAGGGCACAGCAGTTTTCTTTTGAAACCTCGCATGAAACACACTGTGCACGGTGCAATTTCAAGCTTTCCCAAGGCGGCTATGGTGGGAAGGTGCGGGTGCACGGTGAACCCTAGGTTAGAGTCGTTTCCGAGCCCATGTGCCGCCATGCCTAGCTTTGCCAACCTCCACTGGTGTTGTAGAGCCTTTCCAGGAAGCTTTTGACGGGCTAGAGCGTCGGGTCAGCGTCGCCGGACCTCATCCGAGCCGATGCACTGTCGCGGGCTAGTTTAGGGGCCCTGCCAGCTTGAGAAAACCCCACCAGCGTGTTCCTCGCGTTGAATTAGGGGCTGGCGGCGAGTTTCAGCGTCAGGGGTGGCCGGGCGACCGATCCCGAAGCAACTCCGGCGAGCCCGGCGGCGGGGTCGCGTGGGAGCGGGAGGTTGAAGACGACCTCGCCGGTCCCGCCTGTCAGCGGCTCGGGAGAGGGGGCTGGATACTCTGTGGCGCGGGATCGATTGTAACACGCAAAGGACATGAAGTGAAGATCAAGGAGGGAGGAAAAACAAGTGATCAAGCTCCAAATGATCGTCACTAACTGATTGTAACCTTAGTCACCTGCAAAACAGGCAAGCCTCGGTTTGCATTTGAACAGTTTTACAAGCATTTCCATTTTTAGAGATCATAGCTTTGCATCATTGATTGCATTAAGTCTAGATGATATTAAAAACCCCACTTGCATGAACAGAAATACCTAAGAGAGAAAGGGTAGAATAGCACCTCCTCGAGTGGATTTGGCTACGCTAATGGTAGTAGGAAAGGTTCGGTAGAAGTCGAGTAGTTGGAATCTACTCGCGAGTTTAGGGCTGGTTTACTCGGAACGGGTCCGAATTAGAAAAGATGAGGAAAGTTCGCACATAAGAAATGGAGACCGTGCAGGGAGGTTTAGATGCAGCAGGTTGCATGCCGTGTGTGCATAGCCCTGCCTGTGTCGGTTAAGGCCCATCCGTGCTTGGCCCTGTTGTACAAGTTTGAGTTGTGTACCGGGCGCATACTGGCTATATGGGACCCAGGAAACCGATGTACCTTCGGAGATCCATAGTGGAACTTTTCCAACTGCCTTAGGCTTTCGGCGTCAGAGTAGCAGGAGGTACCTCGCTTAAGAACATACCACGGCGGGTATGTATCTTGAGGGAGCTTCCGTACTCGGGGCAGTTGGACTGCGTCCAATGTGGAAGATCTTGGGAAAGATGTCCGCGTACAACGTCAGTCGAGGTTGCTTCCGACAACTCGGAGTAAGGGTGTACGTGTCATGTAGTCCGGACGTGTACTAATTCGAATCACCGTCGCTCGCGGTCATATGAGCATACTTGCCCACTACGTCTTGACGTAGTAACAACTGGAACTGATTATCTTTTGAACTTGATAAGGCTGTGCTGTAACTTGTATTGCAACCATGATTAAATTAGAGATAGGCACATTAAATTTTACTTTCACTTTGTGCAAGGAGCATCGCAACAAAGCGTTTCTTGTTTGATTGTGGAGTTGCGATGCTTTTCAGCTCAAGGTTTGCACAATGAGGCTTAAAATCTGAAAGTTAAGGATCAATTTTAGGCAAGTCCTTTATGCAAATCTAGCTAACCCAATTGCAACCGTCGTGCATGTAGAGTTTCTTGTTTAGGAGAGACGGATCAGTCTTGCTGAGCCTATGTGCACATGCTTGCTATATAAGTGGTTTTGCAGGTTAACATCGACGCTAGGAAGAAGATTGTCCGGTGAGACTCGGAGACTTCCGAGTCGTTTAACACAGGGAGAACACAGCCGCTGCTGTTGTCTTCGTGTTGCTAGCGAGAGGAGTCCGTGGGCTGGACTTCATCTCAAGTGCTCTTAGTTATTCGACGTGAGTTGATATAGACTTCCGTTGTAGTTACTTGATGTAAAGTATTTACAAAGAAGAAAACTTGTAAGCTTCCGCTGTTGTTTTGTATAATATATTGTTCCTCATATGTGTGCTGTTGGGTGCCGCACAACACGGCACCACCAAATGCGATTTCCGGGCGAGTGGCCTGTGGTACCATTAGCTGATCCCTGTCTCAGTAGGTACCCGGCCCGTCTCAGCTGGTATCAGAGCTGCATTGGTAATATCACACGGAATAAGGAAGGTATTACGACAAAAAATTAGGTTACGGTGAGGATACGGTACTAGGCCCATATAAGGATCACTATTAGCTTATTATGAACTCCGCCTATGTTGTAATGACATAGCCGGTCCCAAGCCCGGGTAAAGGAGGAGGGGGTTGTGATAGGCTTGGCGAGCCAACAACTACACTTAGCCACTCTCATGGAAATGAAACCCAATAGAAATTCGTTGGGGCGTAACCCTCTTAGCGACGCGCCATATCGGAACCCGGGTATGGTGTTAAGTGGGCAAGGGCCGGGTCGCCACCGCCTTAGTGGCGCGCCATATCGGAACCCGGATATGGTGTTAAATGAGCAAGGGCCAGATCGCCATCACCTTAGTGGCGCGCTACATCATCGCCCGGATGTAGTGATAAGTGAGCAAGGGTCTTTGCATCTTACTCGACGGGTGCAAAGCGTAAGGAAGCTAGCCGAGGAACATAGATTTCGGGTGGGTAGTTGGAATGTAGGATCCTTGACGGGGAAGCTACGTGAGTTAGTAGATGTTGCCATTAGGAGACGAGTAAATATCCTTTGTGTACAAGAGACTAGATGGGCGGGTCAAAAGGCGAGAGAAGTCGAGAATACCGGTTTCAAGCTTTGGTATTCTGGTTCGGCTGGGACTAGGAATGGCGTAGGTGTTCTAATAGATAAGAGTCTTAAAGATGGAGTAGTGGATGTTCGAAGACGAGGGGATAGGATCATCTTAATCAAGTTAGTAATTGGGGACATTGTCTTGAACGTCATTAGTGCTTATGCCCCACAAGTTGGGCTCAACATGAGTGCTAAGAGGCAATTTTGGGAGGACTTGGAGGATATGGTTAGTAGTGTACCGATAACCGAGAAACTCCTCATAGGGGGAGATCTCAATGGTCATGTGGGTGCAACTAACCTAGGATTTGAAGGAGTACATGGAGGTTTTGGATGCGGCGATAGAAATCAAGAGGGTAAGGACATCCTAGACTTTGCCGTAGCCTATGATCTGTTGATAGCTAACACCCTCTTTAGGAAGAGGCAATCTCACCTAGTGACCTTTAGTAGTGCCCAACACTCTAGCCAGATTGACTTTGTCCTCACTAGGAGAAAGGATAGACGGGAGTGTCTAGATTGTAAGGTGATCCCGGGGGAGTGTGTTGTGACACAACATAAGCTTGTGGTAGCTGACTTTCGCTTCCATACATGTTCTTTGCGGGACAAAGGTGTCAAAATCACAAGAACAAAGTGGTGGAAGTTGAAGGGAGAATCACAAGAATCCTTTAAAAATAGGGTGATCACAGAAGGACCCTGGGCAGAAAATGGAGATGCAGATAGTATGTGGATGAAGATGGCAACTTGCATTAGGAAGGTAGCTAGTGAGGTGTTCGGTGTGACAAAGGGAAAGAAATTTATAGATAAAGACACTTGGTGGTGGAATGAGGATGTACAAAAGGCCATTAAGGAGAAGAAGGAGTGTTACAAGAGTTGGCATAATGATAGAAACGCAAGCAACATGCTTAAGTACAAAGAGGCTAAGAAGAATGCAAGGCGGGTTGTGAGTAAGGCAAGAGGACAAACCTATGATAAGTTATATGAGAGACTAGGGACAAAAGAAGGTGAAAAAGACATATACAAGGTAGCAAAAATCCGCGAGAGAAAGATGAGGGATCTCAATCAAGTTAAATGCATCAAAGATGAGACTGACCGCATTCTAGTGAAGGATGAAGAGATTAAGAATAGATGGCGTGATTACTTTAATGGGCTATTCAATGATGGGAATGAGAGCACTATGGTTGAGTTGGATGACTCCTTTGATGACTCCAACAGACGGTTCGTGCGGAGGATACAAGAGTTTGAGGTTAAGGAGGCCTTAAAAAGGATGAAAGGAGGAAAGGCACTCGGCCCTGACGATGTCCCTATTGAGGTGTGGAGATGTCTTGGGGACGTCGCAATAGTATGGCTCACAAAGCTATTCAACCACATTTTTCGGTCAAACAAGATGCCTGAAGAATGGAGGAAAAGTATATTAGTACCTATCTTCAAAAATAAAGGAGATATTCAAAGTTGTACTAATTATCGAGGTATTAAGCTTATGAGTCATACTATGAAGCTTTGGGAGAGAGTGATTGAACACCGCCTGAGGAAAGTGACCAATGTCACTAAAAACCAGTTTGGTTTTATGCCTGGGAGGTCTACAATGGAGGCGATTTTCTTGCTTCGTCAGCTTATGGAGAGATATAGGGAGCAGAAGAAGGACTTGCATATGGTGTTTATCGACTTGGAGAAGGCGTACGACAAGATACCAAGGTCAGTCATGTGGTGGGCACTAGAGAAACATAAAGTGCCAACAAAGTACATTACCCTTATCAAGGATATGTACAATAATGTTAGGACAAGTGTGCGCGTAAGTGATAGTGAGACTGATGCATTTCCTATCACGTTAGGATTACATCAAGGATCAGCTTTGAGCCCATACATCTTTTCCTTGGTCATGGATGAGGTGTCGAAGGATATACAAGGGGATATCCCTTGGTGCATGCTCTTTGCTGATGATGTAGTGCTGGTAGATGAAACTAGAGATGGTGTTGATAAGAAATTAGAGTTATGGAGACAAACCTTAGAGTCCAAGGGGTTTAGATTTAGTAGGACCAAAACCGAGTATATGAGGTGCGACTTTAGTGGTGTTGGTCGTGAAGAGGGAAATGTTAGTCTACAAGGACAAATAGTACCTAGAAGGGACTCTTTCCGATACTTAGGATCAATGTTACAAAGCAATGGCGATATTGATGAGGATGTTTGCCACAGGATCAAGGTAGGATGGATGAAATGGCGACAAGCCTCTGGAATCCTATGTGATAGGAAAGTCCCACAAAAGCTAAAAGGGAAGTTCTATAGGACGGTGATTAGACCCGCGATGCTCTATGGGGCGGAATGTTGGCCAACTAAACGGCAACATGTCCAACAAATGAGTGTCGCAGAGATGCGCATGCTACGGTGGATGTGTGGGCACACGAGAAGAGATCGAATAAGGAATGAGGCGATTCGTGATAAGGTAGGGGTGGCGCCGATTGAAGAGAAGTTAGTCCAACATCGGCTTAGGTGGTTTGGACATATCCAACGGAGACCTCCAGAAGCACCGGTTAACAGTGGGATTTTAAGAGGTAGAGAAAATATTAGGAGGGGTAGAGGACGACCAAGGTTGACCTGGGAGGAGGCGGTAAAACGAGATTTGAGAGATTGGAATGTATCCAGAGACTTAGCTCATGATAGGACCGCATGGAAAGTAGCAATTCATGTGCCAGAATCGTAGTATTGTTTTTTTCTTTTTTTTCTTTTCTCTTTTTCTTTTCCTTTTTTCTTATTTCTTTTCTCTTTTCTCTTTTTCCTTTTCTTTTTTTCCTTTTTTTTTCTTTTTTTCCTTTTTTCCCCTTGTTCTCATATCTCTTCCTCTGTTTTACTTCATTGATATTGGGTTTCATGTCTAGCCGACCCCAACAGGCTTGGGATAAAGGCTTGGTTGTTGTTGTTGTTGTTGTTGTATTAGCTTATTATGAAGGTGGCAAACTAACTTATTTGTTATGTCAGAAAATCGTGCATCTCAGGACGAGTTATGTTTTGGGGGGTGCACGTAAGCGCTGTCCACCAGTGCGCACAAGCTGAAGGGTGGAGCCCCACGGGTGGCAGGTAAACCGACCTGCTTTAGTATCCTCTACGACTCCTCATGTCGTTTGGGGTACTCGAGCAACGTCTGTCCCGGTCGTGCGTGCTGCAATTTGGGAAACCCCGTCACGTGGTTAGTAACGTGAACACGTAGCTCAAGGCGTGTTTGGCTTGAGAACACCTGTGCGAGTGATGACGGACGGGTGTAAGAACTGTATGGATACCGGGTTCGGTGTGCAGCCAGACCTGACGATTGAGTGTGACTTATGCAGGATTAACCACGAAACCGTAGTACGAATAGTACACATTTGCGAGTGACCGTTTTAGTGCCACCTAAGATACGTTTATGCCGGTATAATCCAGTTAGGGTTTATTTTTGGTGAGGCTACGTAGTACCGACATGCTTCTTATGGTGCATCGACGCCGTACTAAACATAATAACCCCTTTCCTTTGAAGAAATGACTCATGAACTAACTTTCAAATAAAAATGGAAATTTGAAACAAATATTAGTTACTGAACTCTTATTTTGAGCTAAGATTCAAATGAGAGGGACACTAGGCTTCAAAGATTTCAAAAACGGAGTGCTCTGTTTTCGGCAGGAATTCTTGCTGGACTTTAACAGAGCATAACTCTGAGTAGCTTGACCCAATTAAGGTGTATGGTACAGTTCTGGAAAGGTCTTCAAGATCTCTACAACTTCTTTGTAGACCTCCAGAGCCAAATGACACGCTCAATGGGTAGAAAGTTCAGAGGGAGGTGAATTGTCCAGAACCAGGACAGCAACAAAACCTCTCTGGACCTTTCTGTTTTTAAGCCATAACTTTCTGTAGATAAACCCTTAAGAAGCCTATGATACACCATTGGAAAGGTTATGAATGGTGCAACATTGTTGTAGTTCAAAGTTTGTTCAGGTTCTTATTGTATTTACATATACAACTGTGATAAAATCAGCCACATACAAAGGAGATGCTGGCAATTTTTATCTAGGAATTCTGTCAACTTTGGAAAATCATAACTCTTAATTCAGAGAAGATCTGAAGGCATATGAGTACTCGTGTGAAAGATACTGAAGTTAACTTTAACTTTGGTATTAAACTCGAGATATGAAGATGCTATTAACTAGATCAGAATCTGGAGATAGTGCATAAAGGTCCATTCTGTATAGATAGACGGAATAGCCATGTCTACTAAGGAGTTGTGTAAACATGGATCTTGTTACTGCTTTCATAAAGTTTTGACATATTCATGTTTTCATTAGTCTCACATACTGCTGAGTTCTTGTTTAACTCTTCTTAACTACATTTATGCAGTATGGTTCGCACTCGCTCTAGGAGTAGGGCCGGAAGTTCTCTTCAAGGTGGTGATGCTTCTATTTCACCATCGGAATCACCATCCACGGGATGGATGGATCTTATGACTCGAGTTGTCGAGTCTAATCAAGAGAACGCTAGGCTACTCCAAGAAGCAAAACAAGAACACACACGCTTACTCCAAGCTTTGGTACAGCAAGGCGTACTCCAGAACACGCAACAAGTCGTTCCATCTTGGGACGCTATCTGGATTTCTTGGCGACTCAACCACCTATCTTTACTGAAGCCACCGAACCTGTGGAAGCAGATCAATGGCTTCGTGTCATGGAGTCAAAATGGAGTATTCGAGTGTGATGAATACCAGAAGACAAAGTTTGCCGCTCAACAACTCCATGGAGCAGCCGAAAACTGGTGGGTGGATCATCTTGCCACCATTCCGGAGGACCATCAAATAACATGGAGTAAGTTTTGTGAAGCCTTTCGTACTTGTTACATACCACTAGGTATTGTCAAGGCAAAGCGGGAGGAATTTTTAGGCTTGAAGCAAGGGGACATGAGTGTCCTCAAGTATGTCAGAAGATTTAATCTTTTGGCCTAATATGCTCCCGAATATGTGGCGAAAGAAGAGGCACGGTGTGACCTATTCTTCCATGGCCTGAGTGCCATATTACGGGAAAAGCTGGCCGTACACAATAACGGCAGTTACACCGACATGGTCGATGCGGCTTTCATTCAGGAGAAGTCGACACTTGAGTGGCAAGCGGAGAAGAGAAAGATACGAGAGATCGAGCAGGCTAGCACAAGTTATGTGCCTCAAAAGTACCGTTTGGTGTATCAAGCGCCACCTGGTGAAAGATGGAGGCCATCTGTATGATCCACTCCTCAGAGGTTGATTGCTGGTCAAATTCTACAACTTGCACCACCTCCACAGCCGCAGCATCAGACGGTGGTTTGTGCTCCATCGCTGCAGCCATTTGTACCTAGCAGTCCACCGCAAGTCAACGAAGAACCGGAGAGACATCCGTATTTTACTTGTGGGCGTATGGGCCATTATGCTAGGCAATGTACGGAGGGAATTCAAGGATACGGGTCATCATATCTACAACAATATGACGCATACCTACATCTGCAGATATGAGGGCAGATAAGGGGCAATATTCACTATACTGTGATTGATGATGTTCCGGAAGGAGAAGCCGCTTTAGCAGGGATCTTTTCTCTGAACCAACTACCGGTTTTGATTCTTTTTGATTCCGGTGCCACACACAATTTCATTAGCCAATCTTTTGTGGCTCAACATCAGCTCCAAAAAGTTTATACAAAGAGGCAATACCTCATATCTTCGCCCGGGGACAGCAGTACTGCAAGGGAGGTTTTCTCCAGAGCACCTCTTTGTTTGGGGGGTAAAATATACCCTACGACTCTCATTATCCTTGAGGGTCTGAAGATCGACATCATTTTGGGGATGTCGTGGTTGATTTACCACCAGGCGGTTCTTAACATCAGCTCTAGGACCGTTGAGCTCAACTCCCCACAGCACGGTCTTCACATATTAATTCTTGGCGCCAGACGGCAGCAGATTGCAACAGTGAACCACACGGAAGCTGTCAAGATAGAGGACATTCCGGTGGTACATGAGTATCCGGATGTATTTCCCGATGATTTACCGGGCATGCCGCTGAGCGAGACGTTGAGTTCAAGATTGAACTTATACCGGGAACCACACCGATATCACGAAGGCCATACAAAATGGCACCCAATGAACTGACAGAATTGAAGGCACAGCTGAATGACCTAATGAGCAAGGGCTTTATACGACCGAGTTCGTCACCTTGGGGTTGCTCAGCATTGTTTGTCAAAACACTACGGCTTTGTGTTGATTATCGTCCTTTGAACGCCGTTACCATCAAGAACAAGTATCCACTACCTCGCATTGATATGCTCTTCGATCAATTAGTGGGTGCGAAGGTATTTTCGAAGATGGATCTTCGGTCCGGATATCACCAGATTAAAATCCGGACAGAAGATGTTCCGAAGACGGTATTCTCAACGAGATACGGGCTGTATGAGTATCTCGTTATGTCTTTTGGTTTGACCAACGCCCCGGCACACTTTATGTACCTAATGAATTCAGTATTCATGACGGAGTTGGATAAATTCGTCGTTGTCTTCATCGACGATATCTTGGTGTACTCCAAGTCAGAGAAAGAACATGCTGAACATCTGCATATTGTGCTACAAAGATTGCGAGATCATCAGCTCTATGCAAAATTCAGCAAGTGTGAATTCTGGATTAATCAAGTACCTTTTCTCGGACACATCATTTCAGCTGAGGGCATCGCTGTAGATCAAAGTAAGATTATCCAAGTACAGATATGGGAGTCACCAAAGTCAGTACATGAAATCCGTAGCTTCCTCGGTTTAGCGGGTTATTACCGGAGTTTCATTCCGGGTTTCTCCATGATTGTAAACCGATGACGGAATTATTAAAGAAGAATACAAGATTTGTGTGGGGTGCTGCGTGTGAACAAGCTTTCAAGACTTTAGTGAAGCATCTCACAACAGCCCTAGTTCTTGCTCAGCCTGATACGACAAAGCCATTCGACGTTTATTGCGATGCATCTAGCATCGGTCTTGGCTGCGTGTTGATGCAAGAACGACGAGTGGTCGCTTATGGATCTCGTCAACTCAGAACTCACGAGCAGCATTATCTAACTCGTGATCTTGATTAGCTGCCGTGGTCCTCGCTTTGAAGATGTGGAGGCATTACTTGCTCGGAAATCTTGTACACCTCTACACCGACCACAAGAGCTTGAAGTACATCTTCACTCAGAAAGAATTAAACATGAGGCAATAAAGATGGCTAGAGCTCATTAAGGACTATGAACTGGAGATTCATTATCATCCAGGAAAGGCGAATGTGGTCGCCGATGCGCTCAGTCGTAAGGCGCATATCCATCAACTAACTATTGCTGAAATGGATGATGAAAAACCAAGCCTCCGTGTTATTCCGTATGGAGCTCTCTATAATCTCGCTCTCATTCCTACCATCTGAGAGGAGATCATTGAAGCTCAACGAAATGACAAGGGTATGTCACACATACGTCGAAGATTAGACAACGGAGAAATGAAGTGCTTCCGGAAGGACGAGAATGGTACCTTATGGTTCAACAACTGGATTGTAGTACCCCGGGATATGGGACTACGGAAGAAAATTTTGGAGGAAGCTCATTTGTCCAAGTTTTCCATTCATCTGGGTAGCAACAAAATGTATCAAGATCTCCGGAAGAAGTTTTGATGGACACGTATGAAACGTAAAGTTGCAAAGTACGTTTCGGAATGTGATACGTGTCGAAGGGTCAAGGCCGACCATATGAAGAAGTCAGGCCTGTTGCAGCCACTACAAGTACCGGCATGAAAGTGGGAAGACTTGAGTATGGACCTCATCGTCGGGCTGCCGATGAACTCCCACAACCATGATTCGATTTGGGTAATTGTGGACCGGTTAACCAAATCAGCACATTTCATCCCTGTGCATACTAGGTACAACGCAAAGCAGTATGTGGAGCTGTACATAGCACGGATCTTAGGCTTACATGGAGTTCCCCGCACCATTGTGTCAGATAGAGGATCGCTGTTCGTAGCCCGTTTCTGGGAACAGCTACACGCCTCCTTGGGGACGAAGTTGATTAGAAGCTCTGCGTATCACCCTCAGACCGATGGGCAAACTGAGAGGGTGAATCAGATACTGGAAGATATGCTAAGAGCATGTGCCATCCACCACGGTAAGAGCTGGGATGATCACTTACCGCTGGCAGAGTTCTCGTACAACAACGGATATCAGACGAGCATTAAAATGGCACCATATGAAGCTCTATACGGCCGGAAGTGCCGTACACCATTGAATTGGTGCGAATCCGGTAAACGAGTAACGTTCAGGGTTGATCTTGTCAATGAAGCCGAAGAGAGAGTTCGGATAATACAAGAGAACCTCAAAGCTGCCCAATCTCGTCAAAAGAGCTACGCGGACCAGAGACGTCGACCACTGCATTTTGATGTCGGAGAGCACGTGTATCTTCGTGTGTCTCCGATGAAAGGAATTCATCAGTTAGGTGTCAAGGGGAAACTTGCTCCCCGATTCATCGGTCCGTTTGCTATAACGGAGAAGTGCGGAAATGTAGCCTACCGGCTGGAACTACCGGCAAGCCTTGCCGGTATTCACGACATATTTCACGTGTCCCAGCTGAGGAAGTGTCTCAAGTTTACCGCTGCCATCCGCACCAAAGATATCGACGAGTTGAAGCCGGATCTCACCTATGTCGAGTAACCTGTACAGATTATCGACGAAAAGACCCGGACCACCACGAACCGGACTTTGACATTTTACAAAGTCCTGTGGAGTAATCATACCCCGGAAGAGGCGACGTGGGAAACCGAAGATTACATCCACAAGAACTATCCGGAGCTTTTGTCATAAACTTTGTAATTACCTCCCGCCTTGTTTTTCTTTTGAATCTCGAGACAAGATTCCTTTTAAGGGGGGAGGAATGTAAAGGTCCCAAAAATGTGAATACAAAGAAACTCTTGTTTGCAAAAGTTTTGTTTCATATAAGTGAAATTTGGTACTTGTTAAAAACTTTTCCCCACATGTGATAACACACATGAGGGTTTTCTTCACACAAGTCAAATGTTAATTTGAGAACTTGGAACCCTAGAGGGGTCTAAAACCAAGATGGGAAGTTCCCATATGTGTGAGAAAACAAAAAAAGCAGATTTGGAACAATTTGTTCAAACAAAAATTCAAATGAGAACAACACAATGGAATTCAAAACTGTTGTGCTGAAAATCTCATTTGCAGCAGCCAAAATAAAAATCAGATTTCATACTTGAATTCCTTGGGTCCAAATCAGGGGGTGTGCAAAGTTTCATAAATTATAAAAATGATTTGCAACCCATTTTCCAAAATGGACATTAAATAACAAAGAATTCAAACACCCATTTGAATTTGGATGAAACTTGCCCAATTATCCAAATGCATATCAGATTTGAATTCCCAAAAATGAAATTCCATCAATATCAAACTTGGGAGATATTTAACAGGGGATAAGGAGGGACTGAACAATGGGTCCCACATGTCATTGGGAGGACTGAAAATTTGCAAAAAGATCTTCAGTGAAGCACCCAGCCTCTGTTTGCTTTCCTCCCACGCGAAGCAACGGCAGAACCGACTGCCCTCCGATCGACACCGAGGGACAGCCGGCAGCCAGCTCCTGATGATTTTTGGCGCGCTGGAGAGCTGCTGGACGCCTTTAAACACTGCCGTGCCCCCTTTCCCCCTCATCCCCGAGGCCACGACGTTGTTCATCCATCCTCGCGCACGAAGCAAACCGAGCGCTGCCGCCATGCCTGTGATCGATCGGACACCGCCTGGCGCGTGTGCCAGCCGCAGCTGACCAGCAAAACCACACCACCATAGTCTCCTCGACCTCCTCGAGCCATCGCCAAGGCGTTCGTGCTCTCCACACCGAATTAACCCAGCTTCCGCGGTGGCCGTCACACAACAGCAACGCGGCGCTCTCGTGGGCAGCACCACAGAGCGGTTTTCACGGCCGAGCAAGGCCACCGTGGGACCGCGACATCTCCCTGCAGCTTCCACCCGAAGCACAGAGCCTGTCTCTGCCTCTCGACGGCGAATTTTGAAGATCCTCTCCGGCCGGGGAAAACTGACCTTCCGATATGATTCTGCAAAATTCCCGATTGATTGTCATTTAGACACCACGAAACTTCGCACACACGGGCTACACTTTAGGGCGCACCAATTTTCTTTTGAAACCTCGCATGAAACACACTGTGGACGGTGCAATTTCAAGCTTTCCGAAGGCGGCTATGGCGGGAAGGTGCGGGTGCACGGTGAACCCTAGGTCAGAGTCGTTTCCGAGCCATGTGCGGCCATGCCTAGCTTTGCCAACCTCCACTGGTGCTGTAGAGCCTTTTCAGGAAGCTTTTGACGGGCTAGAGCGTCGGGTCGGCATCGCCGGACCTCATCCGAGCCGATGCGCCGTCGCGGGCTTGTTTAGGGGCCCTGCCAGCTCGAGAAAACCCCACCAGCGTGTTCCTCGCGTTGAATTAGGGGCTGGCGGCGAGTTTCAGCATCAGGGGTGGCCGGACGACCGATCCCGGAGCTACTCCGGCGAGCCCGGCGGCGGGGTCGCGCGGGAGCAGGAGGTTGAAGACGACCTCGCCGGTCCCGCCTGTCAGCGGCTCGGGAGAGGGAGCTGGATACTCTGTGGCGCGGGATCGATTGTAACAGCGCGGGAAATAAACCTGTGACCCCGTGTGGCACGCTCCCAGCAGCAGACACGTGTACCCGTGGTCCCACCGTCAGTTTAAACTTTTCCCGAATTTATTCAAATTCCAGGTTTTTCCCCAAACTTTAGAAGAGCATAACTTTTGATAGAAATCTCCAAAATTAGTGATTCAAATTGGGTTGGATTCAGATTGAAAAACTCTATCCAAATTTGCAACCCAATTTGTATGAAAGTCTTTATTTAATTCTGGAAAATTCTTTAAAACTTTTCAGCAAAAGAATTTTAGAGGAAGTTTGGTTTATCCAAAAATCCTAAAATTTTGCCATAATATTCTTTAGGGTGTTATTAGACTCCTGTAAAAGGTTTAGCTTATTTGGATTTGAATTGATCAGGGTAATTCAGATTGTAAGTTACTGTATTCAAATGAGTACAGAAACATTTTCAGAGAATTTCCAAAACTTGTAAATTCAGTTCTGGGAAATTCTTAGCTCCAAAAATCCTAGGAAAGTTCATGTAGACTCTATGAACTATAATTGAAATTTTGGTTCACTGAGTTTGACATGAACATGGGTATTAACTTAGAATTAATTCATCTTTAATTAAACACTGAGAGAATTATTCTGAATAAACCACTCACTGGAAAGTGCTAAAATTTGGTCCAGAGGACTTCCTTGTGACAAGGAACTCACATGAAAATTCTCAGCTACATTAGAGCTCTGGATCACCACTGTCATGTGTGATCTCTTAAGGTGATCAACACTTAAGTGGGAAAAGCACTCAACATTTGATCATAGTGTTTAAACCCAACCCAAACCACTAGCACCAGTGTCATTTTAAATTCTTGAACAGAGTTCCAGTTTTAAAACTGTCATTAGATCTTATTAGCAAAAACTTTTCAATTAAATACATATGCATGATCATGTCGTGTAGCATATACGTGAAGAAGATGCGAAGGACTTGAAGTGAAGATCAAGGAGGGAGGAAAAACAAGTGATCAAGCTCCAAGTGATCATCACTAACTGATTGTAACCTTAGTCACCTGCAAAAGAGGCAAGCCCCGGTTTGCATTTGAACAGTTTTACAAGCATTTCCATTTTTAGAGATCATAGCTTTGCATCGTTGATTGCATTAAGTCTAGATGATATTGAAAACCCCACTTGCATGACCAGAAATATCTAAGAGAGAAAGGGTAGAATAGCACCTCCTCGAGTGGATTTGGCTACGCTAATGTTAGTAGGAAAGGTTCGGTAGAAGTCGAGTAGTTGGTATCTATTCGCGAGTTTAGGGCTGGTTTACTCGGAACGGGTCCGAATTAGAAAAGATGAGGAAAGTTCGCACATAAGAAATGGAGACCGGGCAGGGAGGTTTAGATGCAGCAGGTTGCAGGCTGTGCGTGCATAGCCCTGCCTGTGTCGGTTAAGGCCCGTCCGTGCTTGGCCCTGTTGGACAAGTTTGAGTTGTGTACCGGGCGCATAATGGCTATATGGGACCCAGGAAACCGATGTACCTTGGGAGATCCATAGTGGAACTTTTCCAACTGCCTTAGGCTTTCGGCGTCAGGGTAGCAGGCGGTACCTTGCTTAAGAACATACCACAGCGCGTATGTACCTTAAGGGAGCTTGCGTACTCGGGGCAGTTGGACTGCGTCCAATGTGGAAGATCTTGGGAAAGGTGGCCCTGTACAACGTCAGTCAAGGTTGCTGCCGGCAACTCGGAGTACGGGTGTACGTGTCGTGTAGTACGGGCGTGTACTGATTCGAATCACCGTCGCTCGCGGTCATATGAGCATACTTGCCCACTACGTCTCGACGTAGTAACAACTGGAACTGATTATCTTTTGAACTTGATAAGGCTGTGCTGTAACATGTATTGCAACCATGATTAAATTAGAGATAGGCACATTAAATTTTACTTTCACTTTGTGCAAGGAGCATCGCAACAAAGCGTTTCTTGTTTGATTGTGGAGTTGCGATGCTTTTCGGCTCAAGGTTTGCACAATGAGGCTTAAAATCTGAAAGTTAAGGATCAACTTTAGTCGAGTCCTTTATGCAAATCTAGCTAACCCAATTGCAACCATCGTGCATGTAGAGTTTCTTGTTTAGGAGAGACGGATCAGTCTTGCTGAGCCTATGTGCTCACGCTTGCTATATAAGTGGTTTTGCAGGTTAACATCGACGCTAGGAAGAAGGTTGTCCGGTGAGACTCGGAGACTTCCGAGTCGTTTAACACAGGGAGAACCCAGCCACTGCTGTTGTCTTCGTGTTGCTAGCGAGAGGAATCCGCGGGCTGGACTTCATCTCAAGTGCTCTTAGTTATTCGACGTGAGTTGATATAGACTTCCGCTGTAGTTACTTGATGTAAAGTATTTACAAAGAAGAAAACTTGTAAGCTTCCGCTGTTGTTTTGTGTAATACATTGTTTCTCATATTTGTGCTGTTGGGTGCTGCACAACATGGCACCATCCAATGCGATTTCCAGGCGAGTGGCCTGTGGTACCATTAGCTGAGCCCTGTCTCAGTAGGTACCCGGCCCGTCTCAGTTGCACCATCCGAACCTGTATTCCATCAAGGTTCCATCCGACCGCCCAGGACCTGAGTTCGTGAGTTTCACCAACTTTCTCGACTTTCTCGATTTTGATCTAGATGGCCCTCCGCGCTTGCAAAACCATCAAGTTGCACCGTGCGGACGTGTATTCCATCAAGATCTTGTCCGGTCGTCCGGGACCCGAGTTTCCCGATTTCACCTAGATGGCCATCCGTGCATGCAAAACCATCAAGTTGCACTGTCTGAACGTGTATTCCATCAAGGTCCTGTTCGGCCACCCGGGGCTCGAGTTTATGAGTTTTCCCAGCTTTCCTGATTTCAACCCAGATTGCCATCCGCGCATGCAAAACCATCAAATTGCACCGTCCGAACGTGTATTCCATCAAGGACCCGTCCGGCACTCGGTACCCGACTTTCCCGATTTTGACTCAGATGACCATCCACGCATGCAAAACCTTCCAGTTGCACCATCCAAACGTGTATTCTGTCAAGGTCCCGTCCGGTTGCTCGGGACCCGAGTTAGTGATTTTTACCGACTTTCCCGATATTGACTCAGATGGCCATCCGCGCATGCAAAACCTTCCAGTTGCACCATCTGAACGTGTATTCCGTCAAGGTCCAGTTCGCCATCCCGGGACCCGAGTTCATGAGTTTTCATGACTTTCCCAGTTTCGACCCAGATGTCCATCCGCGCATGCAAAACAATCAATTTGCACCATTCGGACGTGTATGCCGTCAAGGCCCTGTCCAGCCGCCCGAGACCCGAGTTCGTGAGTTTTACCGACTTTTCCGACATTCTCGATTTCGACCCAAATGGCAATCCGCGCATTCAAAACCATCAAGTTGCACCATCCGCACCTGTATTTCATCAAGGTTGTGTCCAACCACCCGGGACCTAATCTCATGAATTGATATGCACGCGCCTAGGCAGCACGTGTAATAAGTTGTTGTGGTCCGATCTTCTCGTAGGATCTGCGAACTTGATAAATTGTCGCTACGTGACCTGGTGAAGAGGCAACGCACCGCGAGGCTGTCCACGCGATGAACTACCGAGACAATCACCCTTCCACGTATCGACAAAACAGCCCACGCAATCACACCCTATAGACGTAAAGACACGAACTGGGTGAACCGAAGTTCGGCGTTCTACAACTCCCTCAGGAATCGAAAGAACAAATATTGCAAGCCTCTCAAGACTCACGCATAAACAAAACTCCACGAGTTTGTGTATTTTGAATTCAATAAAAATAAGATGTCCCCCTTCCATTGTCTAGTACAAGATATATATAGAGATAGGGGCGTTCAGCTTTGAGTAAATGGTTGCATGCGCATGCTCTAGTGGATTTCGTGGCTGGTTCACGTGTCTTTTTAGCTTCTGGCAGCAGTTACTAAAATGAGCATATCTCCTTATTAGGACATCCAAATAATGAACCGTTTGATGGGCTGTAAAGTAGACTTGAAGACGCTTCCATCCACTTATAGAACACCGTCTAACTCCTTGTATCCTGTCTGCAGTGATACTTGGAATTCGTACCATGTGTCAGTCATCTAGCTTTTGGTTGCATTCCCATGCTAAGGTGATGAACCACCATTTTATTCATGCACACCATAGGCTTCTTGGTTCAGATGTCCATAGGTTTGAATCCGTCTTGATCCCATGCTGGTTCATACACTTCATCATTCCTAAGGACATTGAAACAAGAACTCAAAAGCATAGGCTCATTCAACATAGACTGATTATTAAACATAAGGTTAGCATTCACCTGAGAATGAAATTCCTTCTGCAATTGTTTAGCTCTACTCCTTGTAATTGGACCAGATATATCAAGTGGATTTTCATTTGAAGATGAGTGAATGCTAGGCATGACCTCATTATGAATTTTACCAACTTTTCGGATTTGAACCCACATGGCCATCACGCATGCGAAAGCATCAAGTTGTATCGTCTGGACGTGTATTCCGTCAAGGTCTTGTCCGGACGTCCGGGACCCAAGTTTGTGTGTTTTCCCGAGATTCCTGATTTCGACCCAGATGGCCATCCGCACGTGCAAAACTATCAAGTTGCCAATCCGGACGTGTATTTCGTCAAGATCCCGTCCGGCCACCCGGGACCCAATTTCATGAGTTTTTCCGACTTTCCCTACTTTCCCGATTTCAACCCAGATGGTCATCCGAGCATGCAAAACCATCAAGTTGCACCATACGAACGTGTATTCCGTCAAGTCCCGTCTGGTCGCACAAGACCTTAGTTCGTGAGTTCTACCGACTTTCGTGATTTCGACCCGGATGGCCATCACGCATGCAAAAGCATTTAGTTGCACCATCCGAACGTGTATTTCGTCAATGTCCAGTCCGGCGTCCCAGGACCCGAGTTCATGAGTTTTCTTGAGTTTTCCGATTTTGACCAAGATGGTCATCCGCGCATGTAAAACCATCAAGTTGCACTGTTTGGACGTGTTTTCCATCAAGGTCCCGTCCGGCCACCCGGGACCCGAGTTCATGAGTTTTCCCGACTTTCCTGATATCAATCCAGATTTTCATCCAAGCATGCAAAACCATCAAATTGCACCGTCCGAACGTGTATTTCGTCAAGGTCCCATCCGGTTGCTCGGTACCCGAGATAGTGAGTTTTACTGACTTTTCCGACTTTCCCGATTTTGACTCAGATGGCCATCCGTACATGCAAAACCTTCCAGTTGCACCATCTGAACGTGTATTCCGTCAAGGTCCAGTCCGGCCTTACGAGACCCGAGTTCATGAGTTTTCCTTACTCTCGCAATTTCGACACATATGACCATCCACGCATGCAAAACCATCAAGTTGAACCGTTCGGATGTGTATTCCGTCAAGGCCCAGTCCAGCCGCTCGAGACTTGAGTTCGTGAGTTTTACCGACTTTTTTGACTTTCTCGATTTCGACCCAGATGGCCATCCGCGCATGCAAAACCTTCCAGTTGCACCATCTGAATGTGTATTCCGTCAAAGTCCAATTCGACGTCCCGAGACCCGACTTCATGAGTTTTCCTAACTTTCCTAATTTCGACCCAGATGGTCATCCACGCATGCAAAACCATCAAGTTGCACCGTTCGGACGGGTATTCCGTCAAGGCCCCGTCCAGCCACCCGAGACCCGACTTCGTGAGTTTTATCGACTTTCTAAATATTCTCCATTTCGAACCAGATGGCCAACCGCGCATGCAAAACAATCAAGTTGCACCATCCACATGTGTATTCCGTCAAGGTCCAGTCCGGCCGCCCGGGACCCGAGTTCGTGAGTTTTACCGACTTTCCTGACTTTCTCGATTTTGATCCAGATGTCAATCCGCGCATGCAAAACAATCAAGTTGCACCGTCGAGACGTGTATTCCGTCAAGGTTCCATCCGGCCGCCTGAGACCCGAGTTCATTAGTTTTACCGACTTTCCCGACTTTCTCAGATTTGACCCAGATGACCATCCACGCATGCAAAACCATCAGGTTACACCGTCCGGACATGTATTCCATCAAGGTTCTGTCCGGCCGCCCGGGAACCAAGTTCGTAAGTTTTACCGACTTTCTTAACTTTCCCAATTATGAACCCGATGGCCATCCATGCATGAAAATCCATCAAGTTGGACAATCCGGACGTGTAATTCGTCAAGGTTCCGTCCGACCTCCTGGGAACCGAGTTCGTGTGTTTTACAAACTTTTCCGACTTTCTCGATTTCCACCCAGATGGCCATCAGCGCATGCAAAACCATCGAGTTGCACCATCTGAATGTGTATTGCGTCAAGGTCCGGTCCGTCCGTCCGGGACCCAAGTTCGTGAGTTTTACCGACTTTCCTGATTTGGACCCAAATGGACATTCACTCATGCAAAAGAATCAAGTTGAACCGTCCGGATGTGTATTCCGTCAAGGTCTTGTCCGTCCGTCCGGGACCCGAGTTTGTGAGTTTTCCGAGTTTCCTGATTTTGACCCAGATGGCCATCCGCGCATGCAAAACCATCAATTTGCACTGTGTGGACATGTATTCTGGCAAGGTCCCGTCCGGCCAACCGGGACGAGTTCATGAGTTTTCCTGACTTTCCTGATTTCAACCCAGATTTCCATCCGCGCATGCAAAACCATCAAATTGCACCATCTGAACGTGTATTCCGTTAAGGCCCCGTCCAGTCGCTCGGTACCCGAGTTAGTGAGTTTTACCGACTTTCCAAACTTTCCCAATTTTGACTCAGATGGCCATCCGAGAATGCAAAACCTTCCAGTTGCACCATCTGAACGTGTGATCCGTCAAGGTCCAGTCTGGCGTCACGAGACCCGAGTTCATGAGTTTTCCTAACTTTCCCAATTTTGACCCAGATGACCATCCACGCATCAAAACCATCCGATCGTGTATTCCGTTAATGTCCAGTCCGGCGTCCCAGGACACGAGTTAATGAGTTTCCTTGACTTTCCAAATTTCGACCTAGATGACCATCCGCGCATGCAAAACCATCAAGTTGCACCGTCCGGACGTGCATTCCGTCAAGATTTTGTTCGGCTTCCAGGGACCATAGTTCGTTAGTTTTACAGACTTTCTCGACTCTCCCCATTTTGACCCCAATGGGCATCCACGCATGAAAAATCATCAAGTTGAACCATCCGGACGTCTATTCCGTCAAGGTCCCGTCTTGCCTCCCGGGACCCGTGTTTGTGAGTTTTACCGACTTTCTCCACTTCGACCCAGATGGCCATCCGCACATGCAAAACCCTTAAGTTGCACCATTTGAACCTGTATTCTGTCAAGGTTTCATCCGACCGCCCGGGAACCGAGTTCGTGAGTTTCACCAACTTTCCCGACTTTTTCGATTTTGACCCAAATGGCCCTCCGCGCTTGCAAAACCATCAAGTTAAAACGTCCGGACGTGTATTCCGTCAAGGTCTTGTCCGGCGGTCTGGGACCCGAGTTTGTGAGTTTTCCGAGTTTCCCGATTTCGTCCTAGATGGCCATCTGCACATGCGAAACCATCAAGTTGCACTGTCTGGACGTGTATTCCGTCAAGGTCCCGTCCGGCCACCCGGGGGTCGAAATCATGAGTTTTCCTGACTTTCTTAATTTCAACCCGTATTGCCATCCGCGCATGCAAATTCATCAAATTGCACCATCCGAACGTGTATTCTGTCATGGTCCCGTCCGGTCGCTTCGTACCCGAGTTAGTGTGTTTTACCGACTTTCCTGACTTTCCCGATATTGACTCAGATGGCCATCCGCGCATGCGAAACCTTCCAGTTGCACCATCTGAACGTGTATTCCGTCAAGGTCCAGTTCAGAGTCCATGGACCCGAGTTCATGAGTTTTTCTGACTTTCCCAATATCAACCCAAAGGGCTATCTGCGCATGCAAAACCATCAAGTTGCATCGTTCGGACGTGTATTCCGTCAAGGCCCCGTCCAGCTACCCGAGACCCGACTTCGTGAGTTTTCCCGACTTTCCCAACATTCTCCATTTCGACCCACATGGCCAACCACGCATGCAGAACTATCAAGTTGCACCATCCGGACGTGTATTCCGTCAAGATCCCGTCTGGCAATCCGGGACCCGATTTCGTGAGTTTTCCTGACTTTTCCTACTTTTCCGATTTCAACCCAGATGGCCATCCGAGCATGCAAAACCATCAAGTGGCATCGTTCGAACGTGTATACCGTCAAGGACCCGACCGATCGCACGGGACCGAGTTCGTGAGTTCTACCGACTTTCGCGATTTTGAACCAGATGGCCATCGCGCATGCAAAACAATTTAGTTGCACCATCCGATCGTGTATTCTGTCAATGTCCAGTTCGGCGTCCCAGGACACGAGTTAATGAGTTTTCTTCGCTTTCCAATTTTCGACCTAGATGGCCATCCGCGCATGCAAAACCATCAAGTTGCACCGTCCGGACGTGTATTCCGTCAAGGTTCTGTCCGGCTTCCAGGGACCCTAGTTCGTTAGTTTTACCGACTTTGTCGACTTTCCCCATTTTGACCCCGATGGGCATCCACACATGAAAAATCATCAAGTTGGACCATCCGGACGTGTATTCCGTCAAGGTCCCGTCTGGCCTCCTGGGACCCGAGTTTGTGAGTTTTACCGACTTTTTCCACTTCGACCGAGATGACCATCCACGCATGCAAAACCATTAAGTTGCACCATCCGAACTTGTATTCCGTCAAGGTTACATCCGACCGCCCGAGACCCGAGTTCGTGAGATTCACTAACTTTTCTGACTTTTTCGATTTTGACCCAGATGGCCCTCCACGCTTGCAAAACCATCAAGTTGAACCGTCCGGACGTGTATTCCGTCAAGGTCTTGTCCGGCGGTCCGGGACCCGAGCTTGTGAGTTTTCTGAGTTTCCTGATTTTGTCCTAGATGGTCATCTGCGCATGCAAAACCATCAAGTTGTACTGTCTGGACGTGTATTCCGTCAAGGTCCCGTCCGGCCACCCGGGGGCCGATCATGAGTTTTCCTGACTTTCCTAATTTCAACCCAGATTGCCATCCGCGCATGCAAAACCATCAAATTGCACCGTCCGAACGTGTATTCCATCATGGTCCCGTCCGGTCGCTCGGTACCCGAGTTAGTGAGTTTTTGCGATTTTCCCGATATTGACTCAGATGGCCATCCGCGCATGTGAACCTTCCAGTTGCACCATCTGAATGTGTATTCCGTCAAGGTCCAGTCTAGCGTTCCGGGCCTGAGTTCATGAATTTTCCGGACTTTCCCGATTTCGACCCAGATGACCATCCACACATGCAAAACCATCAAGTTAAACCGTCCGGACACGTATTCCATAAAAGCCCCATCCAGCCGCCCGAGACCCGAGTTCATGAGTTTTACCGACATTTCTGACTTTCTCGATTTTGACCCAGATGGCCATCCACGCATGCAAAACCATCAAGTTGCACCATCCGAAACTATATTCCGTCAAGGTCCCGTCCAGCCGTCAAAGACCCGAGTTCATGGGTTTTACTGACTTTCATGACTTTCTCGATTTCAACCCAAATTTCGCTCCGAGCATGCAAAACCATCAAGTTGCACCATCCGCACGTGTATTCCATCACGGTCCCGTCCGACTGACCAGGACCTGATTTCATGAGTTTTACCAACTTACCCATTTGGACCAACATGGCCATCCGCGCATGTGAAAGCATCAGGTTGTATCGTCCGGACGTGTATTCCGTCAAGGTCTTGTCCGGCCGCTCGGGATGCAAGTTTGTGAGTTTTCCCGAGTTTCCCGATTTTGACCCAGATGGCCATGCGAGCAGGCAAAACTATCAAGTTGCCAATCCGGATTCCAGTCAAGATCCCGTTCGGCCACCCAGGACCCGATTTGTGAGTTTTCCCGACTTTCCATACTTTCCCGATTTCAACCCAGATGGCCATCCGAGCATGCAAAACCATCAAGTTGCACAGTCTAGACGTGTATTCCGTCAAAGTCCCATCCGTTCTCATGGGACCCAAGTTTGTGAGTTCTACGGACTTTCGCGATTTCGACCCGGATGGCTAGCGCATGCAAAACCATTTAGTTGCACAATCCGAATATGTATTTCGTCAATGTCCAGTCCGACATCCCAGGACCCGGGTTCATGAGTTTTCTTGACTTTCCAAATTTTGACCTAGATGGCCATACGCGCATGCAAAACCATCAAGTTGCACCGTCTGGACGTGTATTCTGTCAAGGTTCTGTCCGGCTTCCCGGGACCCTAGTTCGTTAGTTTTACCGACTTTCTCGACTTTCCACATTTTGACCTCGATGGCCATCCACGCATGAAAAATCATCAAGTTGGACCATCCGGATGTCTATTCCATCAAGGTCCCATCCGGCCTCACGGGACCCGAGTTTGTGAGTTTTACCGACTTTCTCCACTTCGACCCAGATGGCCATCCGCACATGCAAAACCATTAAGTTACACCATCCAAACCTTTATTCCATCAAGGTTCCATCCGACCGCCCAGGACCTGAGTTCGTGAGTTTCACCAACTTTCCCGACTTTTTCGATTTTGACGCAGATGGCCCTCCGCGCTTGCAAAACCATCAAGTTGTACCTTCCGGACGTGTATTCCGTCAAGGTATTGTCCGGCGGTCCAGGACCCGAGTTTGTTTGTTTTTCTAGTGTCCTGATTTCATCCGAGATGGCCATCCGCGCATTCAAAACCATCAAGTTGCACTATTTGGACATGTATTCTGTCAAGGTCCCGTCAGGCCACCCGGGATCCGAGTTCATGAGTTTTCTTGACTTTCCTGATTTCAACCTAGATTGCCATCCAAGCATGCAAAACCATCAAATTGCACCGTCCGAACGTGTATTCTGTCAATGTCCCGTCCGGTCGCTCGGTACCCGAGTTAGTGAGTTTTACCGACTTTCGTGACTTTCCCGATATTGACTCAGATGGCCATCCGCGCATGCGAAACCTTCCAGTTGCACCATCTGAACGTGTATTCCGTCAAGATCCAGTTCAGCGTCCCAGGCCCCGAGTTCATGAGTTTTCCTGACTTCCCCAATTTTGAACCAGATTGCCATCCGCGCATGCAAAACTATCGAGTTGCACCGTGAGGACGTGTATTCCGTCAAGGCTCCGTTTAGCTACCCGAGACCCGACTTCGTGAGTTTTACCGACTTTCCCAACATTCTCCATTTCGACTCACATGGCCAACCGCGTATGCAAAACTATCAAGTTGCAACATATGGACGAGTATTCCATCAAGATCCCGTCCGGCCACCTGGGACCCGATTTCATGAGGTTTCCCGACTTTTCCTACTTTCCCGATTTCAACCCATATGGCCATCCAAGCATGCAAAACCATCAAGTTGCACCGTCCGAACGTGTATACCGTCAAGGTGTCGTCCGATCGCACGGGACCCGAGTTCGTGAGTTCTACCGACTTTCACGATTTCTAACCGGATGGCCATCGCGCATGCAAAACCATTTAGTTGCACCTTCCGATCGTGTATTCCGTCAATGTCCAGTCCAGCGTCCCAGGACCCGAGTTCATTAGTTTTATTGACTTTCCAAATTTCGACCTAGATGGCCATCCGCGCATGCAAAAGCATGAAGTTGCACCGTCCGGACGTGTATTCCGTCAAGGTTCTATCCGGCTTCCAGGGACCCTAGTTCATTAGTTTTAGCGACTTCCTCGACTTTCCCCATTTTGTCCCCGATTGCCATCCACGCATGAAAAATCTTCAAGTTGGACCATCCGGACGTCTATTCCGTCAAGGTCCCGTCCGGCCTACCGGGATCGAGTTCGTGAGTTTTAACGACTTTCTCCACTTCGACCCATATGGCCATCCGCGCATGCAAAACAATTAAGTTGCACCATCCGAACCTGTATTCCGTCAAAGTTCCATCCGACCGTCCGGGACCCGAGTTCGTGAGTTTCACCAACTTTCCCAACTTTCTCGATTTTGACCCAGATGGCCCTCCACGCTTGCAAAACCATAAAGTTGCACCGTTCGGACGTGTATTCCGTCAAGGTCTTGTCCGGCGGTCTGGGACCCGAGTTTGTGAGTTTCCCGAGTTTCCCGAGTTTGCCCTGGATGGCCATCCGTGCATGCAAAACCATCAAGTTGCACTGTCTGGACGTGTATTCCGTCAAGGTCCCGTGCAGCCACCCGGGAGCCGAGTTCATGAGTTTCCTGACTTTCCAGATTTCAACCCAGATTGCTATCCGCGCATGCAAAACCATTAAATTGCACTATCCGAACATGTATTTCGTCAAGGTCCCGTCCGGTCGCTTGGTACCCGAGTTAGTGACTTTTACCGACTTTCCTGACTTTCCCGATTTTGACTCAGTGGCCATCCGCGCATGTAAAACCTTCCAGTTGAACTATCTGAACGTGTATTCCGTCAAGGTCCAGTTCGGCGTCCCAAGACCCGAGTTCATGGGTTTTCCGGACTTTCCCTACTTTCCTGATTTCAGCCAAGATGGCCATCCGAGCATGCAAAACCATCAAGCTGCACAGTCCGGACGTGTATTCCGTCAAGAACCGTCCGGTCGCACGGGACCCGAGTTCGTGAGTTCTACAGACTTTTGCGATTTCGACCCGGATGGCTAGTGCATGTAAAACCATTTAGTTGCACCATCCAAACATGTATTTTGTCAATGTCCAGTCCGGCATCCCAGGACCCGAGTTCATGAGTTTTCTGGTCTTTCCAAATTTTGACCTAGATGGCTATCCGCGCATGCAAAATCATCAAGTTGCACCGTCCGGACGTGTATTCTGTCAAGGTTCCGTCCGGCTTCCCGAGACCCTAGTTCATTAGTTTTACCGATTTCTCGATTTTCCCAATTTTGACCCCGATGGCCATCCACGCATGAAAAATCATCAAGTTGGACCATCTGGATGTCTATTCCATCAAGGTCCCATCCAGGCTCACGGGACCCGAGTTCGTGAGTTTTACCGACTTTCTCCACTTCGACCTAGATGGCCATCCGCACATGCAAAACCATTAAGTTACACTATCCAAACTATTATTCCGTCAAGGTTCCATACGACCGCTCGGGACCCGAGTTCGTTAGTTTCACCAACTTTCCCGACT
Organism: Neostapfia colusana; assembly: GCA_030760725.1. Taxonomy (NCBI): domain Eukaryota; kingdom Viridiplantae; phylum Streptophyta; class Magnoliopsida; order Poales; family Poaceae; genus Neostapfia; species Neostapfia colusana. The sequence goes on along the minus strand of JASWHV010000002.1, from coordinate 105,557,224 downwards.
TTTTCAATTTTGACCTAGATGGCCCTCCGCGCTTGCAAAACCATCAAGTTGCACCGTCCAGACGTGTATTCCGTCAAGGTCTTCTCCGGCGGTCCGGGACCCGAGTTTGTGAGTTTTCCTAGTGTCCTGATTTCGTCCAAGATGGCCATCCGCGCATTCAAAACCATCAAGTTGCACTGTTTGGACATGAATTCCATCAAGGTCCCATCAGGCCACCCGGGATCCGAGTTCATGAGTTTTCCAGACTTTCCTGATTTCAACCCAGATTACTATCCGCGCATGCAAAACCATCAAATTGCACCGTCCGAACAGGTATTCCGTCAAGGTCCAGTTCAGTCACGCGGTACCCGAGTTAGTGAGTTTCACCGACTTTCCTGACTTTCCCGATATTGACTCACACGGCCATCCGCGAATGCGAAATCTTCCAGTTGCACAATCTGAACGTGTATTCCGTCAATGTCTGGTTCGGCGTCCCAGGACCCGAGTTCATGAGTTTTCCTGACTTTTCCAATTTCGACTCAGATTGCCATCCGCGCATGCATAACCATCGAGATGCACCGTTCGGACGTGTATTCCGTCAAGGCCTCGTCCAGCTACCCGAGACCCGACTTTGTGAGTTTTACCGATTTTCCCAACATTCTCCATTTCGACCCATATGGCCAACCGCGCTTGCAAAACTATTAAGTTGCAACATACGGACGAGTATTCCGTCAAGATCCTGTCCGGCCACCCGGGACCCGATTTCGTGAGTTTTCCCGGCGTTTCCTACTTTCCCGATTTCAACCCAGATGGCCATCCGAGCATGCAAAACCAAGTTGCACCGTCCGAATGTGTATACCGTCAAGGTTCCGTCCGATCGCACGGGACTCGAGTTCGTGAGTTCTACCGACTTTCGTGATTTTTTACCGGATGGCCATCACGCATGCAAAACCATTTAGTTGCACCTTCCGATCGTGTATTCCATCAATGTCCAGTCCGGCGTCCCAGGACACTAGTTAATGAGTTTTCTTGACTTTCCAAATTTCGACCTAGATGGCCATCCGCGCATGCAAAACCATCAAGTTGCACCGACCGGACGTGCATTCCGTCAAGGTTCTGTCCGGCTTCCAGGGACCCTAGTTCGTTAGTTTTACCGACTTTGTCGACTTTCCCTATTTTGACCCCGATGGGCATCCACACATGAAAAATCATCAAGTTTGACCATCCGGACGTGTATTCCGTCAAGGTCCCGTCTGGCCTCCCGAGACCCGAGTTTGTGAGTTTCACCGACTTTTTCCACTTCGACCGAGATGACAATCCGCGCATGAAAACCATTAAGTTGCACCATCCGAACCTGTATTCCGTCAAGGTTACATCCGACCGTCAGGGACCCGAGTTCGTGAGATTCACCAACTTTCCCGACTTTTTCGATTTTGACCCAGATGGCCCTCCGCGCTTGCAAAATCATCAAGTTGAACCGTACGGACGTGTATCCCGTCAAGGTCTTGTCTGGCGGTCCGGGACCCGAGCTTGTGAGTTTTCTGAGTTTCCTGATTTCGTCCTAGATGGCCATCTGCGCATGCAAAACCATCAAGTTGTACTGTCTAGACGTGTATTCCGTCAAGGTCCCGTCCGGCCACCCGGGGGCCGATCATGAGTTTTCCTGACTTTCCTGATTTCAACCCAGATTGTCATCCGCGCATGCAAAACCATCAAATTGCACCGTCCGAACGTGTATTCCATCATGGTCCCGTCCGGTCGCTCGGTACCCGAGTTAGTGAGTTTTTGCGATTTTCCCGATATTGACTCAGATGGCCATCCGCGCATGCGAAACCTTCCAGTTGCACCATCTGAATGTGTATTCCGTCAAGGTCTAGCCTAGCGTTCCGGGCCTGAGTTCATGAATTTTCCTGACTTTACCAATTTGCCCAGATGACCATCCACGCATGCAAAACCATCATGTTGAACCATCCGGACGTGTATTCCGTAAAATCCCCATCCAGCCGCCCGAGACCCGAGTTCATGAGTTTTACCGAAATTTCTCACATTCTCGATTTCGACCCAGATGGCCATCCACGCATGCAAAACCATCAAGTTACACCATCCGAAACTATATTCCGTCAAGGTCCCGTCCAGCCGTCAAAGACCCGAGTTCGTGGGTTTTACTGACTTTCACGACTTTCTCGATTTCAACCCAAATTTCGCTCCGAGCATGCAAATCCATCAAGTTGCACCATCCGCACATGTATTCCATCACGGTCCCGTCTGACTTACCGGGACCTGATTTCATGAGTTTTACCAACTTACCCATTTGGACCAACATGGCCATCCGCGCATGCGAAAGCATCAGGTTGTATCGTCCGGACGTGTATTCCGTCAAGGTCTTGTCCGGCCGCTCGAGATGCAAGTTTGTGAGTTTTCCCGAGTTTCCCGATTTCGACCCAGATGGCCATGCGAGCAGGCAAAACTATCAAGTTGCCAATCCGGATTACAGTCAAGCTCCCGTCCGGCCACCCAGGACCCAATTTGTGAGTTTTCCCGACTTTCCATACTTTCCCGATTTCAACCCTGATGGCCATCCGAGCATGCAAAACCATCAAGTTGCACAGTCTAGAAGTGTATTCCGTCAAAGTCCCATCCGTTTGCATGGGACCCGAGTTTTTGAGTTCTACGGACTTTCGCGATTTCGACCCGGATGGCTAGCGCATGCAAAACCATTTAGTTGCACCATCCGAATATGTATTTCGTCAATGTCCAGTCCGACATCCCAGGACCCGGGTTCATGAGTTTTCTTGACTTTCCATTTCGACCTAGATGGCCATACGCGCATGCAAAACCATCAAGTTGCACCGTCTGGACGTGTATTTTGTCAAGGTTCTGTCCGGCTTCCCGGGACCCTAGTTCGTTAGTTTTACCGACTTTCTCGACTTTCCACATTTTGACCTCGATGGCCATCCACGCATGAAAAATCATCAAGTTGGACCATCCGAACGTCTATTCCATCAAGGTCCCATCCGGCCTCACGGGACCCGAGTTTGTGAGTTTTACCGACTTTCTCCACTTCGACCTAGATGGCCATCTGCGCATGCAAAACCATTAAGTTACACCATCCAAACCTTTATTCCGTAAAGGTTCCATCTGACCGCCCCGGACCTGAGTTTGTGAGTTTCACCAACTTTCCCGACTTTTTCAATTTTGACGCAGACGGCCCTCCGCGCTTGCAAAACCATCAAGTTGTACCGTCCGGACGTGTATTCCGTCAAGGTCTTGTCCGGCGGTCTAGGACCCGAGTTTGTTTGTTTTTCTAGTGTCCTGATTTCGTCCGAGATGGCCATCCGCGCATTCAAAACCATCAAGTTGCACTATTTGGACATGTATTCTGTCAAAGTCCCGTCAGGTCACCCGGGATCCGAGTTCATGAGTTTTCTTGACTTTTCCGATTTCAACCTAGATTGCCATCCAAGCATGCAAAACCATCAAATTGCACCGTCCGAACGTGTATTCTTTCAATGTCCCGTCCGGTCGCTCGGTACCCGAGTTAGTGAGTTTTACCGACTTTCGTGACTTTCCCGATATTGACTCAGATGGCCATCCGCGCATGCGAAACCTTCCAGTTGCACCATCTGAACGTGTATTCCGTCAAGATCCAGTTCAGCGTCCCAGGCCCCGAGTTCATGAGTTTTCCTGACTTCCCCAATTTCGAACCAGATTGCCATCCGCGCATGCAAAACTATCGAGTTGCACCGTGAGGACGTGTATTCCGTCAAGGCTCCGTTCAGCTACCCGAGACCCGACTTCGTGAGTTTTACCGACTTTCCCAACATTCTCGACTCATATGGCCAACCGCGTATGCAAAACTATCAAGTTGCAACATACGGACGAGTATTCCATCAAGATCCCGTCCGGCCACCTGGGACCCGATTTCATGAGGTTTCCCAACTTTTCCTACTTTCCCGATTTCAACCCAGATGGCCATCCGAGCATGCAAAACCATCAAGTTGCACCGTCCGAACGTGTATACAGTCAAGGTCCTGTCTGACCGCACGGGACCCGAGTTCGTGAGTTCTACCGAATTTCGCGATTTTTAACCGGATGGCCATCGCGCATGCAAAACCATTTAGTTGCACCTTCCGATCGTGTATTCCGTCAATGTCCAGTCCGGCTTCCCAGTAACCGAGTTCATAAGTTTTCTTGACTTTCCAAATTCTGACCTAGATGGCCATGCGCGCATGCAAAAGCATGAAGTTGCACCATCCGGACGTGTATTCCGTCAAGGTTCTATCCGGCTTCCAGGGACCCTAGTTCATTAGTTTTAGCGACTTCCTCGACTTTCCCCATTTTGACCCCGATTGCCATCCACGCATGAAAAATCATCAAGTTGGACCATCCGGACGTCTATTCCGTCAAGGTCCCGTCCGGCCTCCCAGGACCAGAGTTCGTGAGTTTTACCGACTTTCTCCACTTCGACCCATATGGCCATCCGCGCATGCAAAACTATTAAGTAGCACCATCCGAACCTGTATTCTGTCAAGTTTCCATCCGACCGCCCGGGACGCGAGTTCGTGAGTTTCACCAACTTTCTCAATTTTGACCCAAATGGCCCTCCTCGCTTGCAAAAACATCAAGTTGCACCGTCTGGACGTGTATTCCATCAAGGTCTTGTCCGGCGGTCTGGGACCCGAGTTTGTGAGTTTCCCGAGTTTCCCGATTTTGTCCTGGATGGCCATCCGCGCATGCAAAGCTATAAAGTTGCACTGTCTGGACGTGTATTCCGTGAAGGTCCCGTCCGGCCACCTGGGAGCCGAGTTCATGAGTTTCCCGACTTTCCAGATTTCAACCCAGATTGCTATCCGCGCATGCAAAACCATCAAATTGCACCGTCCGAACGTGTATTCCGTCAAGGTCCCGTCCGGACGCTTGGTACCCGAGTTAGTGACTTTTACCGACTTTCATGACTTTCCTGATTTTGACTCAGATGGCCATCCGCGCATGTAAAACCTTCTAGTTGCACCATCTGAACGTGTATTCCGTCAAGGTCCAGTTCGGCGTCCGAGGACCCGAGTTCATGAGTTTTCCTGACTTTCCCTACTTTCCTGATTTCAGCCCAGAAGGAAGTCCGAGCATGCAAAACCATCAAGTTGCACATTCCGGACGTGTATTCCGTCAAGGTCCCGTCCGGTCGCACGGGACCCGAGTTCGTGAGTTCAATGGACATTTGCAATTTCGACCCGGATGGATAGCGCATGCAAAACCATTTAGTTTCACCATCCAAACATGTATTTCGTCAATGTCCAGTCCGGCATCCCAGGACCCGAGTTCATGAGTTTTTTTGACTTTCCAAATTTTGACCTAGATGCCCATCCGCGCATGCAAAACCATCAAGTTGCACCGTCCGGACATGTATTTTGTCAAGGTTCTGTCCGACTTCCTGGGACCCTAGTTCGTTAGTTTTACCAACTTTCTCGACTTTCCCTATTTTGACCCCGATGGTCATCCACGCATGAAAAATCATCAAGTTGGACCATCCGAACGTCTATTCCATCAGGGTCCCCTCCAGCATCGTGGGACCAAAGTTCATGAGTTTTACCGACTTTCTCCACTTCGACCCTGATGGTCATCCGCGCATGTAAAACCATTAAGTTACACCATCCAAACCTTTATTCCGTCAAGGTTCCATACGACCGCTCGGGACCCGAGTTCGTGAGTTTCACCAACTTTCCCGACTTTTTCAATTTTGACCCGGATGGCCCTCCGCGCTTGCGAAACCATCAAGTTGCACCGTCCGGACGTGTATTCCTTCAAGCTCTTGTCTGGCGGTCCGGGACCCGAGTTTGTGAGTTTTCATAGTGTCCCGATTTCATCCTAGATGGTCATCCGCGCATTCAAAACCATCAAGTTGGACTGTTTGGACATGTATTCCGTCAAGGTCCCGTCAGGCCACCCGGGATCCGAGTTCATGAGTTCCTGACTTTCCTGATTTCAACCCAGATTGCCATCTGGGCATGCAAAACCATCAAATTGCACCGTCCGAACGGGTATTCCATCAAGGTCCCATCCGGTCGCTCGATACCCGAGTTAGTGAGTTTTACCGACTTTCCTGACTTTCCCGATATTGACTCAGATGGCCATCCGCAAATGCGAAACCTTCCAGTTGCACCATCTGAACGTGTATTCCGTCAAGGTCTAGTTCGCCGCGTCCCAGGACACGAGTTCATGAGTTTTCCTGACTTTTCCAATTTCAACTCAGATTGCCATCCGCGCATGCAAAACCATCGAGTTGCACTATTTGGACGTGTATTCCATCAAGACCTCGTCCAGCTACCCGAGACCCGACTTCGTGAGTTTTACCGACTTTCCCAACATTCTCCATTTCGACCCATATGCCAACCGCGCATGCAAAACTATCAAGTTGCAATGTACGGACGAGTATTCCGTCAAGATCCCGTCCGGCCAACCGGGACCCGATTTCTTGAGTTTTCCCGACTTTTCCTACTTTCCCGATTTCAACCCAGATGGCCATCCAAGCATGCAAAACCATCAAGTTGTACCGTCCAAACGTGTATACCGTCCGTGTCTTGTCCGATCGCACGGGACCAGAGTTCATGAGTTCTACCGACTTTCGTGATTTTTAACCGGATGGCCATCGCGCATGCAAAACCATTTAGTTGCACCTTCCGATCATGTATTCCATCAATGTCCAGTCCAGCGTCCCAGGACCCGAGTTCATGAGTTTTCTTGACTTTCCAAATCCCGACCTAGATGGCCATCCACGCATGCAAAAGCATGAAGTTGCACCATCCGGACGTGTATTCCGTCAAGGTTCTATCCGGCTTCCATGGACCCTAGTTCATTAGTTTTGGCGAATTCCTCGACTTTCCCCATTTTGATCCCGATTGCCATCCACGCATGAAAAATCATCAAGTTGGACCATCCGGATGTCTATTCCGTCAAGGTCCCGTCCGGCCTCCCGGGACCCGAGTTTGTGAGTTTTACTGACTTTCTCCACTTCAACCCAGATGGCCATCCGCGCATGCAAAACCATTAAGTTACACCATCCAAACCTTTATTCCGTCAAGGTTCCATCTGACCGCCCGGGAACCGAGTTTGTGAGTTTCACCAACTTTCCCACTTTTTCGATTTTGACCCAGATGGCCCTACGCGCTTGCAAAACCATCAAGCTGTACCGTCCGGACGTGTATTCCATCAAGGTCTTGTCCGGCGGTCCGGGACCCAAGTTTGTGAGTTTTCCGAGTTTCCCGATTTTGTCCTGGATGGCCATCCGCGCATGCAAAACCATCAAGTTGCACTGTCTGGACGTGTATTCCGTCAAGGTAACGTCCGGCCACCCGGGAGCCGAGTTCATGAGTTTCCTGACTTTCCATATTTCAACCCAGATTGCCATCCGCACATGCAAAACCATCAAATTGCACTGTCCGAACGTGTACTACGTCAAGGTCCCGTCCGCTCGCTCGGTACCCGAGTTAGTGACTTTCACCGACTTTCCTAACTTTCTCGATTTTGACTCAGATGGCCATCCGCGCATGCAAAACCTTCCAGTTGCACCATCTGAACATGTATTCCATCAAGGTCCAGTCCTGCGTCACGGAACCCGAGTTCATGAGTTTTCCTGACTTTCACAATTTTGACCCAGATGACCATCCACGCATGCAAAATCTTTAAGTTGAACTGTCCGGACGTGTTTTCCGTCAAGGCCCCGTCCAGCCATCCGAGACCCAAATTCGTGAGTTTACCGACTTTTCTGACTTTCTCGATTTCAACCCAGATGGCCATCCGTGCATGCAAAACCATCAAGTTGCACCATCCACACGTGCATTTCATCAAGGTCCCGTCCGGCCGCCCGGGACCCTAGTTTATGAGTTTTACCGACTTTCCCAATTTCGACCCAGATGACAATCCGCGCATGCAAAACCATCTAGTTGAACCGTAGGGACGTGTATTCCGTCAAGGTACCGTCCAGCCGCACGGGATCCAAGTTCATGAGTTTCACCGACTTTCCTGATTTCGACCTAGATGGCCATCCGTGCATGCAAAACCATTTAGGTTCACCATCCAAACGTGTATTCCATCAAGGTCCCATCTCGTCGCTCAGGCCCGAGTTAGTGAGTTTTACCGACTTTCATGACTTTCCGGATATTGACTCAGATGGCCATCCGTGCATGCGAAACCTTCCAGTTGCACCATGTGAACGTGTATTCTGTAAGGGTCCAGTCCGGCGTCGCGGGACCCGAGCTCATGAATTTTCCTAACTATCCCAATTTCGACCCAGATGGCCATCTGCGCATGCAAAACCATCAAGTTGCACCGTTCGGACATTTATTCCTTCAAGTCCCTGTCCAGCCACACGAGACCCGACTTCATGAGTTCTACCGACTTCCCCAACATTCTGCATTTCGACCCAGACGGCTAACCGCACATGCAAAAATATCAAACTGCACCATCCGGATGTGTATTCCGTCAAGATCTCGTCCAGCCACCCGGGACCCGATTTCGTGAGTTTTCCTGACTTTCCCTACTTTTTTTATTTTAACCTAGGGTGCCATTCGAGCATGCAAAACCATCCAGTTGCACCGTCCGAACGTGTATTCCTTCAAGGTCCCAACCGATCGCACGGGACCTGATTTCATTAGTTTTACCGACTTTCACGGTTTTGTCCCGGAGGCCATCGCGCATGCAAAACCATTTAGTTGCACCATCTGAACGTGTATCCGTCAAGGTCCCGTCCAGCCGCACGGGACCAAAGTTAGTGAGTTTTACCGACTTTCCCTCCAAATTTTGACCTATATGGCCATCCGCGCATGCAAAACCATCAAGTTGCACCGTCCGGACGTATATTCCGTCAAGGATCCATCCGGCCGCCCGGGATCCGAGTTCGTGAGTTTTACCAACTTTCCCGATTTTGACCCCGATGGCCATCCACACATGAAAAACCATCAAGTTGGACCATCCGGACGTCTATTCCATCAAGGTCCCATCCGGCCTCTCGGGACCCGTGTTCGTGAGTTTTATCGACTTTCTCCACTTCGACCAAGATGGCCGTCCGTGCATGCAAAACCATCAAGTTGCACCATCCGAACCTGTATTCCGTCAAGGTTCCATCCGACCGTCAGGGACTCGAGTTCGTGAGTTTCACCAACTTTCCCGACATTCTCGATTTTGACCCAGATGACCCTCCGTGCATGCAACACCATCAAGTTGCACCATCCATACGTTTATTCCATCTAGGTCTTGTCCGGCCGTCCGGGACCCGAGTTTGTGAGTTTTCCTGTGTTTCCTGATTTTGACCCAGATGGCCATCCGCGCATGCAAAACCATCAAGTTGCACTGTCTGGACGTGTATTCCGTCAAGGTTCCGTGCGGCCTCCTGGGATCCGAGTTCGTTAGTTTTCCCGACTTTCCTGATTTCAACCGAGATAGCCATACGCGCATGCAAAACCATTAAATTGCACCATCCGATCGTGTATTCCGTCAAGGTCCCATCCGGTCGGTCAGGACCCGAGTTAGTAAGTTTTACCGACTTTCCTGATTTTGACTCAGATGGCCATCCACGCATGCAAAACCTTCTAGTTGCACCATCTGAACGTGTATTCCGTGAAGTTCCAGTCTAGCGTCCCGGAACCCGAGTTCATGAGTTTTCCTGACTTTCCCTATTTTGACCGAGATGAATATACGCGCATGCAAAACCATCAAATTTAACCGTCCGAACGTGTATTTCGTCAAGGCCCGGTCCAGCCACCCGAGAGCCGAGTTCGTGAGTTTTACCGACTTTTACGACTCTCTCGATTTCTGATGGCCACCCGCGCATGCAAACAATCAAGTTGCACCATCCGAACATGTATTCCGTCAAGGTCCCGTCCGACCGCCCGGGACCTGAGTTCATGAGTTTTACCAACTTTCCTGATTTGGACCCACATGGCCATCCACGCATGTGAAAGCATCAAGTTGTATCGTCCGGACGTGTATTTCGTCAAGGTCTTGTACGACAGTCCGGGACCAAAGTTTGTGAGTTTTCCCGAGTTTCCCAATTTTGACCCAGATGGCAATCCGCGCATGCAAAACTATCAAGTTGCCAATCCGGACGTGTAATCCGTCAAGATCCCGTCCGGCCACCCGAGATAAGATTTCGTGAGTTGTCCCGACTTTCCCTACTTTCCCGATTTGGACCCACAAGGCCATCCGCGCATGCGAAAGCATCAAGTTGTAACGTCCGGACGTGTATTCTATCAAGGTCTAGTCCGTTCGCACGGGACCCGAGTTCGTGAGTTCTACCGACTTTCGCAATTTTGAACCGGATGTCCATCGCACATGCAAAACCATTTAGTTGCACCATCTGAACGTGTATTCTGTCAATGTCCAGTCCGGCGTCAGAGGACCCGAGTTCATGAGTTTTCTATGCTTTCTAAATTTTGACCTAGATGGACATCCGCGCATGCAAAACCATCAAGTTGCATCGTCCGGACGTGTATTCCGTCAAGGTTCTGTCCGGCTTCCAGGGAATCTAGTTCTTTAGTTTTACAGACTTTCTCGACTTTCCCGAAGTTGACCCCGATGGCCATCCACACATAAAAAATCATCAAGTTGGACCGTACGGACGTCTATTATTTCAAGGTCCCGTCCGGCCTTCCAGGACCCGAGTTCGTGAGTTTTGTCAACTTTCTCCACTTTGACCCAGATGGCCATCGGCGCATGCAAAACAATCAAGTTGCACCATCAGAACCTGTACTCCGTCAATGTTCCATCCGACCGCCCGGGACCCGAGTCCGTGAGTTTCACCAACTTTCCCAACTTTCTCGATTTTCACCCAGATGGCCCTCTGCATTTGCAAAACCATCAAGTTGCACCGTCCGGACGTGTATTCCGTCAATGTATTGTCCGGCTGTCCAGGACCTAAGTTTGTGAGTTTTCCGAGTTTCCCGATTTTGATCCAGATGGCCATCCACGCATGCAAAACCATCAAGTTGCACTGTCTGGACGTGTATTCCGTCAAGGTCCTGTCTAGCCACCAAGGACCCAAGTTTATGAGTTTTCCCGACTTTATGATTTCAACCCAGATTGCCAACCGCGCATGCAAAACCATCAAATTGCACCCTCCGAATGTGTATTCCGTCAAGGTCCCGTCTGGTCGCTCGGTACCCGAGTTAGTGATGTTTACCGACTTTCCCGACTTTCTCGATTTTGACTCACATGGCCATCCGCGCATGCAAAACCTTTCAGTCGCACCATCTGAATGTGTATTCTGTCAAAGTCCAGTCCGACGTCACGGGACCCGAGTTCATGAGATTTTCCTGACTTCCCAATTTTGACCGAGATGAACCGTGTCGAAGTGTGCGATCGACACTTCCCCCGGGCCTGCACTGGGCAGCCCGCGGAGGTTCTTTTTTCGGCGGGGCTAGTCTCCTAGCGGAAAGCTTGCGCGGATGGACGAGTTAGCGAGAGCTTGACACGGCGAGTTTTACGTGGTTCAGGCCGCCGGAGCGTAAAACCCTACGTCCACGGCGAGCTATGGAGCTCGCTGTATTGCTTTCTGCTCAGGGCCGGAGGCCTGAGCTTGGGGGTGAGTTACAGCTTGAGAGTGTATGGCTAGCGTATGAGTTGCAAAGTGCGAACCCTTGCTATCGACGCCTAACCGAGCCTTTTATAGTCCAAGGCTTGGGCGGCTTACAAGGGTGCCGGGACCCGACAGGTGGTCCCGGGAAGATTGTCTATTATCTACCGTATCTGTAGTTACGCCGGTGGTTGCCTCTGGTCGAAGGCTTCTGAGTCTTCATCTTGCCGCCCTGCCCATGCCGCGTGCTAGTCGCAGCGGTTGATGACGGCACAGGCGGCATGGGATGTCTTGTCGCGGCGTTTATTGGCTGGCAGGTTCTGACACCGCGCGCCAGTCTGTGATGCGACTGGGCGCAACGGCACCTGACAGACGCGTGCTCCGCGTTTCCGCGTCTTGGGAAGACGCGGGCCTTGAATACCTTGTACGGGCAAGGTGTGGGGCGCCTTTACGCCCGCCGCCTACCGCTCGGGGGCAGGCAGCACCGTTCTTCTGGACACGTGGCGGGTCCGGAGCCCTTCTCTGAGGTGAGAAGGGTCCGGCCTGCGGGGCACGTGGAGCCTCCGGACCTCTCCCCGCGGAGGGGGAGGTCCAGCCTGTGTATGCCACGTGGCGGGCCCGGAACTCTCCTCTGCGGAGAGGGAGGCCCGGCCCCGCTGGACGCGTGGCGTCTTCGGACCTCTCTCCCGCGGAGGGGGAGGTTCGGCTTCTGTATGCCACGTGGCGGGCCCGGAGCTCTCCTCTGAGGAGAGGGAGGTCCGGCCCCGCCGGACGCGTGGCGCCTTCGGAGCTCTCCCTGCGGAGAAGGGTGAGTACCTTAGGCATTTTACCCTGTGCGCGGGGGTACCCCATATCTCAGGTACCGACAGTGGCCCCCGGGCCCATCTCGGGGGAGATAGCGAGCCCGAGGTGGGACCTCCGTCTCTTCCGATCCGCGCACTTCCTCTAAGTCCCGAATTGACCGCTGTCGGAGCACGAACGGCCGCGGGGTCGTGAGAGCGTGCGCTCACTTGATGACTGCTTTTACTGCGGAGACGGGAGCCCCGACCATGTTGAACACTCAGGGCTTTCGGAGCTCTCCCACCGCGGGGGCAGGTCCGGTTTCCGCCTGCCACGTGGCGAGCCCGGAGCCCTTCTCCAGGGAGGAGAGAGTTCCGGGCCTACTGGACACGTGGGGCCCCCGGGTCCCGCCCCCTCTAGCCCTGGGTCGAAGTAGTTGGTAGCTCCTTTCCCCCTACTTCATGCAGTCCCTGTTGCCGCAACCTGGAAGTCCTGCACACAGGTAGAGGAAACGTAATTCTCCTTGGGGGCTCCCCCCCCTCTATTCCTTAGTCGTATCTGCAGCAAATTCCGACTAAAGATGAGAATGAGAAGAGGGAGTTGAACGCATAGTGAGCACGCGTTAGTTGGGTAATATAAAAACTTAATAAGTAAATTAAATGAGTACCAAAGTAGAGCAACGTAGGGTAGGTTTCTTTTCATATAAATTTCCATACGGGGGAAGGCGGGCCACGTATGTAGGCCACGACCCACCTCAAGGGAAGCAAGACTCTACGCGCTTGGGGTCGGAACCAGGCGAAGCTGAACGTAGTCCTGGACCGTCCCCTGAGGCTTAGTTGCTCCAAGCCCTGTTCACGGACTTTTATGGAAATTACTACAAAAAGAAAGGCCTGCCCTATTGTTGCTCTAGGGGTAGAACTTACAGCGGTGTTCCGTGTTCCGAAGGTTCGGGAGCGGGTCCCTGCCTTCGGTTCTGGGGAATGGTCCCAGGACCGGGATGTCCAGCCCCAGTACGGCAAATGGCCATGCGGGCTGGATCATCTGTACCGTACAAGCCGGTGTATGGATCTGCTTGGCGTGGAACAGGCACGCTTAGCAGCTCTCGACCAGCTCGACGGCATCCTGGAGTGTTGCCGGCTAGTAGAAGCCATGCCGAAAGGCTTTACCGACAAGCGTGCGTGAGGAAGAATGACTCCCACATTCGCCTCCATGGATCTCAGCGAACAAGTCGCAGCCTTCCCCCTGGGTTATGCACCGCAATAGGATGTGGTTGGCGCCACGTCGGTAGAGATCCCCCTCTACCGCCATGTGTCTCTTAGCCATACGCGCAATCCGTTCAGCGGATACACGTTCATCAGGGAGGATATTGTCTTTCAAGCAGTCCCGGACCTCCGTGATCCATGCATCGGGTCTGACTTGAGCATCTGGATCTTGAGCGCTGGGTTGCACGGAGTCCCCAGTGACGCTTATGATCCTTGGCGGCGCTCATGGCCGCCGGGACCGCCAGCTTCGAGGTGCTGGTCTAGCCCCCTTCGCCCGGCTCGGCGGGCCGGGCTGTGGGTCGCGGCAACGTCCTCTCGAGGCCCCCTTCAGGCACAGTGGCTCCGGTGGCAGTGGGGGCCCTCGTTGAAAGGTTGTCAGCTGCGGCCTTGCTAGCGCGCGGTACGTGGTGCAGGTCCAAGGCGAGGGGGTCTGTCTCCGCTCTCTTGGTTGTTAACCAGACTGGGGATTGCCCTGAGCCAACGACTAGCGAGAAGGATGGGCACTCCATACTTTGCTATGTTGTTGGTTGCCTTGGAATTGAAACGCGCCACATACCCAGACTGCTCCCCCGATGGCGTGAGGAACAGTATGATAGCATCGGCCCCCTGCTTTCGCAAGGAGCCGTCGACGAACATCATTCGATAAGGCCTGGTGAAGGTCAGGGCTCAGGGTACTGTTTCATCGTCTTCGTGGCCCCCTGAGTGTGTGTCTACTTCAGCCACAAGTGAACTAATGCTTTGTTAATGTCTGTATGACGGGAAAGGGAACCTAGATCAAACTTCAGTAGTTCCGCCGCCCATTTGGCGGCGTCGCCCGCCGCGTGGAGCTGTGGGGGATAGCTTTTAGCCTAGGGGGATCGCTGGGTGCCCGACACTCGGGGGTCCTCAGGCTGCTTTGGACCTCGCGGGAAGCTCCGCTGACGTCCCGGGAGCTCCGGGAGGTCCTGCTGGTCCTCCGGGAGGTTGTGTCGGGGATCCGAGGTCTGGTCTTCTGGTGCTTGCTTCTCGGTAGCGAAACAGGTTACTGTGGTATGGGGTTAAAGCCATTGCGCGAAGACCGGGAATTCGCGGGACCCCTAGCTATGCCGAGTCGGTTTACGCCGGGATTATCAGGTAAAGGGCGCCCTTAAACTACTTCAGACTCAGGGGTCTGATGGGAGCCCTAGCAAGCATTTGGGAAGCGCAGCATATCACAGCCTGGTATCGAGTCTACTATTTGCTCTATCATAGGAAGAAAAAATAGGTCTTTAGGGCATGCCTTATTGAGACTGGTGTAGTGGATGCGCTTCCGGAGCTTCTCGCTGGCCTTCGGGATAATAACACGGTTTGCCAAGCGCCGGGAGCGGCGGACTCTCCGTCTCGTCGGACGGCTGGACGTCGGGAAAGACCTTTAAGTAGTGCTCCATCACCTCCCTAGGGATCTCTGGCCTCGGTGATGGCTGTCATGCAACACATCGACCTCATGCCGGAGGGGGGCAACGAGCGCGCCTTCCTATATGCTACCAAGGCCCCCGGCTACCCAGGTGGTCTGGGTGGCATCGGTGCTGATTCGGACGAGCCTTGTGGGGACGTCGTCCTCATCAAGGGGTTGCACGCGGAGTGCGGTGGTAGAGGCACGGTGGCGTGCACTTAGGTGGAGCTGGTTTGGTTCTGTACTGCTGAGGGCTGGCGCTCTAGTTACTGTAAGCGCCTGAAGCCTTTCCAAGGCTAATACTGCGGCAGCACGGTCTCCACAAACCTTGAGGACGCCTGTTGGTGTAGGCATCTTCAAGACAAGATAGCCGTAGTGGGCTACTGCCATGAATCGGTACAGGGCTGGCCTACGATCATGGCAATCTCGGCCACGTCGAACAGAATGTACTCTGTCCGGTGCCCCAAAGGTCACCGGGAGGCTGATGTGGCCGTAGGGAACGACCTGTCCCGGCCCTACCCCTGAGAACGGGCTTGATGGGGCGAGCTTGGCCATCGGGATCTGCAGCTTCTGGAAGGCTGCGTGACTGATGAGGTTCAGTCCAGCCCCACCATCCACCAAAACGTGGTACATCTTCACGTTGGCGATGGTAAGGGCCACCACGAGCGGTAGTTGGCCGGCCCCAGCCATGTTCCTGGGGCAGTCGGTGTCATCGAAGCTGATGGGGGTTCCCATCCACCTGAGGTGCGGTACTGCACCTGGGAGGGGAGCCACCGACGCTACCGCTCGGCGCAAGGCCTTAGCCATGCTTCGGGACAGGGGGGTCAGCGGACCCGCCGAAGATGTCACAGGGCATCTTCCAGTGCTCGTCGTCACTGGAGCTGGAGCTCCCATGATTGCGCGCTGCCTTTACGGCGCGCTGGAGCTCCTGGAACTCCACCTGGCGGTCGTCGCCGTCTCTGGCCTCGACCTTCTGGTTGCCCTCCCTTACTATAGGATGGGGCATCAGCTAGGGGCTGCTTCCCCTTCCGGAAGCGCCCCGCGAGCTTCTGGATTTCCCGGCCTCTGGAGGAATTCCGCCGGGTTGATGCTGCCGTCGTAGTTCTCAGGCAAGAGCGGCCGAAACTTGCGCGGCCATTTTGTGAAGCGAAGGCGGGGCGCGAGGGCCGCACACCCTGCTTCTGTCGCCGCAGGTTCAGATGCCGCGAATGCTTGGTTCGCGCTGAGCACCGCATGCTCCGGCCGCCATATTTAGGACATACGACTGTGGCATATTGAGCAGCAGCACTCTTCGCTGCGGCTAGCGCACCCTCACTAGGTACACCCAGCGCTACTGAAACCTGACGCTGGTCGGAGCCTGCATTGCCGGGGTCAGCGCTGCCAGAGCCGGTTGCTGGCTCCCAGTGCAGGTATCGGCGCCGCGAACGCTTGGTTCTCCGCTGGCACAGTATGCCCCGGTATGGGCAAGGCCGCTCTATAGACCGGGGACGCCGTTTGCAGGGCATATGGTTGTGGCATATGCTGCGCGACGTATGCCTGGGGCAGAGCTCGCGTAGCGAAGATCTGCCCTTCAGGCTGGGTCGAGGCCGACGTCATGTTGTCGCCAGCCTCTTGAGTGCGACGCCCTTCTTGACGTCGCTCGAGGAACACTCGGGCATCTTGGCCTAAGCGACACCGTTCCAGCTCTGTCCTCAGGTCCGTCGACGGAAGCTTGGTGGAGCTGGAACTCCCCCGTCTGGCCGTCAACCGTTGGCGTGCGCGTCAGCGACACAGCCGGTTGGTCGGAGCGTCATCCCCGCCGAAGTCAATGGTTTGCGTCGGCGACGACAAGACGGTCTACCTCGCGAATCCACTGCTGGGTCGCTGCCTGAGGCGCGTCCCCAGCAGGCGGATTGCTCAGTAGCGCCCTTGCTGCAGCTAGCGCACCCCCACTGGGTACGCCCGGCGCTACTGAAGGCCTGACGCTGGATGGAGCCTGCATTGCCGGGGTCGGCGCTGCCAGAGCCGGTTGCTGGCTCCCAGCTTGCCCTGTCACACTCCGTCCTGAGTGTGTCATCATGTACTTTCCCCTGTGGTCACGGTTCGCCGTGACCGCGGAGGGGGAGAGTTTGCTGCTGAAGGAAGCTTGGTCATCTTTGTCGGCGGAAACTCGTCGCGCTAGGGGAAAAGCCCCCTACCTGGCGCGCCAAATGTCGAAGTGTGCGATCGACACTTCCCCCGGGCCTGCACTGGGCAGCCCGCGGAGGTTCTTTTTTCGGCGGGGCTAGTCTCCTAGCGGAAAGCTTGCGCGGATGGACGAGTTAGCGAGAGCTTGACACGGCGAGTTTTACGTGGTTCAGGCCGCCGGAGCGTAAAACCCTACGTCCACGGCGAGCTATGGAGCTCGCTGTATTGCTTGCTGCTCAGGGCCGGAGGCCTGAGCTTGGGGGTGAGTTACAGCTTGAGAGTGTATGGCTAGCGTATGAGTTGCAAAGTGCGAACCCTTGCTATCGACGCCTACCCGAGCCTTTTATAGTCCAAGGCTCGGGCGGCTTACAAGGGAAGCCTGGACCCGACAGGTGGTCCCGGGAAGATTGTCTATTATCTACCGTATCTGTAGTTACGCCGGTGGTTGCCTCTGGTCGAAGGCTTCTGAGTCTTCATCTTGCCGCCCTGCCCATGCCGCGTGCTAGTCGTAGCGGTTGATGACAGCGCAGGCGGCATGGGATGTCTTGTCGCGGCGTTTATTGGCTGGCAGGTTCTGACACCGTGCGCCAGTCTGTGATGCGACTGGGCGCAACGGCACCTGACAGACGCGTGCTCCGCGTTTCCGCGTCTTGGGAAGACGCGGGCCTTGAATACCTTGTACGGGCAAGGTGTGGGGCGCCTTTACGCCCGCCGTCTACCGCTCGGGGGCAGGCAGCACCGTTCTTCTGGACACGTGGCGGGTCCGGAGCCCTTCTCTGAGGTGAGAAGGGTCCGGCCTGCGGGGCACGTGGAGCCTCCGGACCTCTCCCCGCAGAGGGGGAGGTCCAGCCTCTGTATGCCACGTGGCGGGCTTGGAGCTCTCCTCTGCGGAGAGGGAGGCCCGGCCCCGCTGGACGCGTGGCGTCTTCGGACCTCTCTCCCGCGGAGGGGGAGGTCCGGCTTCTGTATGCCATGTGGCGGGCCCGGAGCTCTCCTCTAAGGAGAGGGAGGTCCGGCCCCACCGGACGCGTGGCGCCTTCGGAGCTCTCCCTGCGGAGAAGGGTGAGTACCTTAGGCATTTTACCCTGTGCGCGGGGGTACCCCATATCTCAGGTACCGACAAACCATCAAGTTGAACCGTCCGGACCTGTATTTCGTCGAGGCCCCGTCCAGCCGCCCGAGACCCGAGTTCGTGAGTTTTACTGTCTTTTCCGACTTTCTCGATTTGGACCCAGATGGCCATCCGCGCTTGCAAAACCATCAAGTTGCACCATCTGCACGTGTATTTTATCAAGGTCCCGTACGGCCGCCCGGACCCGAGTTCATGAGTTTTACCGACTTTCTCAATTTCGACCCAGATGACAATCCACGCATGCAAAACCATCAAGTTGAACCGTAGGGACGTGTATTCCGTCAAGGTTCCGTCCGGCTGCACGGGACCCGAGTTCGTGAGTTTCACCGACTTTCCTAATTTCAACCTCGATGGCCATCCGCGCATTTAAAACAATTTAGTTTCACAATCCAAACGTGTATTCTATCAAGGTCACGTCCGGTTGCTCGGGACCTGAGGTAGTGAGTTTTACCGAATTTCCTGACTTTCCCGATATTGTCTCAGATGGCCAACCTCTCATGTGAAATCTTCCAGTTGCACCATCTGAACGTGTATTCCATCAAAGTCCAGTTCGGCGTCCCGGGACCCAAGTTCATGAGTTTTCCTGACTTTCCCAATTTCGACCCAGATGGCCATCCGCGAATGCAAAACCATCAAGTTGCACCGTTCGGACGTGAATTCCGTCAAGGCCCCGTCCAGCGACCCGAGACCCGACTTCGTGAGTTTTACTGACTTTCCCAACATTCTCATTTCGACCCAGATGGCCAACCACGCATGCAAAACTATCAAGTTGCACCATCCGGACGTGTATTCCGTGAAGTTCCTGTTCGGCCACCCAGGACCCTATTTCGTGAGTTTTCCCGACTTTCCCTACTTTCCTGATTTTAACCCAGATGGCCATCCGAGCAGAGTTTTACCAACTTTGCCGATTTGGACCCATATGGTCTTCTGCGCATGCGAAAGCATCAAGTTGTAACGTCCGGACTTGTATTCCGTCAAGTGCTAGTCTGGCCGTCCGGGACCCAAGTTTGTGAGTTCTCCCGAGTTTCCCGGTTTCTACCCAGATGGCCATCCGCGCATGCAAAACTATCAAGTTGCCAATCCGGACGTGTATTCCGTCAAGGTCCAGTTCGACCACCCGGGACCCGATTTTGTGAGTTTTCCCGACTTTCCCTACTTTCCCGATTTCAACCCAGATTACCATCCGAGCATGCAAAACCATCAAGTTGCACCGTCCGAACGTGTATTCCGTCAAGGTCCGTCCGGTCGCTCGGGACCAGAGTTCGTGAGTTTTACCGACTATCATGATTTTGACACGGATGGCCATCGCGCATGCAAAACCATTTAGTTGCACCATCCAAACGTGTATTCCGTCAATGTCCAGTCTGGCATCCCAGGACCCGAGTTCATATGTTTTCTTAACTTTCCAAATTTTATGTAGATGGCAAACCCGGGACTCAGCTTTTAAGCAAACGATGCAGCACCCAACGTGCCGCTGGGCATCACGTTGCATATGTGGCCAAAAGAAATGATAAGAGAGCATGTCCAATGTATTTTTGACACCAAAATGACCAGCTAGTCCACCTGCATGTGCTTCCTGCAAAAGAACTTGACAAATCGAGCAAGCTGGAATGCATATTTTGTTAGTCCGAAACAAGAAGCAATCATGCTTATAATATTTATTCCAACCTTTTCCATCAATGCAACGAGAGAAAAGTTATTTAAAATCAGCATCAGCAGCATAAAGTGTTTTAATGGATTCCAAACCAAGCACTTTTGTATCTAGTTGTGTAATCAACGCACATCTTCTAGACAAGGCATCGGCAACAATGTTACCTTTACCACGCTTATGTTTGACAACATAGGGAAACGTTTCAATGAACTCAATCCATTTAGCATGTCGACGGTTTAGCTTGCCTTGACTTTTATGATATTTCAAAGCTTCATGATCAGAATGAATTACAAATTCTTTAGGTAACAAGTAATGTTGTCAAACTTCCAAAACGCGAACTAACGCATAAAGCTCCTTGTCATAAACTGAGTAATTCAGATGTGGACCATTTAGCTTTTCAGAAAAGTAGGCAACAGGTTCACCTTCTTGCAGCAGTACACCTCCTATGCCAATACCACTTGCATCACATTCGATCTCAAATGTCTTACCAAAATCAGGAAGTTGCAGCAGCGGTGCTTCACAAAGCTTTGTTTTCAGCGTTTGAAATGCTTGGTCTTCGTCATGTCCCCATTTGAATAGAACATTCTTCTTTGTGAGATTGTTAAGTGGTGCAGCGAGAGTGCTGAAATCTTTGACAAAACGCCTGTAGAAACTTGCAAGACCATGAAAGATTCGAACTTGGCTCACATTTACCGGTGTAGGCCAATCCTTTATTGCTTTAACCTTCTCTTTATCAACCTGAATACCATTTGCGGAAACAACAAAGCCAAGGAAAACAACACGGTATGTGCAAAAGGTGCACTTAGCAATGTTGCCATACAATTTCTCTCCCCTCAAAACAGCAAGTACTTGACAGATATGATCAAGATGTTCATCAAATGATTTGCTATAGATCAGAATATCATCAAAATAAACAACTACAAACTTGCTAATAAAAAGCTCGTAAAACATGATTCATTAAGCGCATAAAAGTTGAAGGAGCATTTGTCAAGTCAAATGGCATCACAAGCCATTCATAGAGACCAAATTTAGTTTTAAACGCTGTTTTCCATTCATCACCAAGTTTCATGCGGATTTGATGATAACCACTATGCAAACCTATCTTGGTGAAAATGATAGAACCACTCAATTCATCTAACATGTCATCAAGTCGTGGAATGGCATGGCGATATCGAACAGTTATAGCATTGATAGTACGACAATCAACACACATGCGCCAAGAGCCATCTTTTTTTGGGACTAAAAGAACGGGAACTGCACATAGTGATAAGAATTCACGAACATACCCTTTCTCCAAAAGCTCTTTTACCTGTCGCTGAATTTTCTTTGTTTCTTCAGGATTGGTGAGGTAGGTTGGATGATTTGGAAGCGAAGCACCTGGTACCAAATTAATTTGATGCTCAATTCCACGGAGTGGAGGAAGTCCAGCTGGTATCTCATCGGGAAAAACATCTTCCAAGTCCTGTAAGAGATCAAGAACAACACTAGGCAGCGATGAAGGTAAATCGTAAGTTGAAAGTAGGACCTCCTTGTGCAAGAGAACAAAGAATGGGACTGTGGTGTCTCTCACTTCTCTCAAATCACTCTTGCTCACAAAGAGACACTCAGTATGGCGTGGCTGTTTAGACTTGGCATGAGGCTTTATGTGGCTGGATGGGTTAGAACTCTCTCCCTTACTTGGGTTGAGGGTCTCGCTCAATTTTCTTTTGTCTGATTCCTCTCTTTTCTTGCGAGCCATATCTGAAGTATGTATCTCCTCTGGAGATAATGGAACAAGAACCACCTTCTTGTCATTGTGAATGAAAGTGTATTTGTTAGACCGTCCAAAATGCACCGAGTCACATCAAATTGCCAGGGCCGACCAAGCAGCAAATGGCATGCTTGCATGGGGACAATATCACAGTCCACCTCTCCATGATAACCACCAATGGGAAATGACAAACGAATCATGGCTGAAACCTTAACTGTCCCGGAATTATTCAGCCATTGCATATGGTACGGATGTGGATAGCAACGTGGCTGCAAACCAAGCTTCTCAACTGGCAAAGCACTAACAATATTATTGCAGCTCCCACCATCTATGATGAAACGGCACACTTGGCCTTGCACTTTGCATCGGGACTGAAATAAATTATGGCGTTGTCCTTGTTCAGCTGCAACAAACTGAGTGAAAAGAACTCTCCTAACCACCAAAGAAGGAGATGGTGTATTCATTGTAGAAGGCTCAAAAGCAAAAAAATCAGCAAGCAACTCATCAAAATCAGCACTAGTAATCTCATCAGAAGATGGAGAAATAACATCTTGTAACATGTCATTGGGAACAAAAGTTGGAATATGTTGAATCGCTAAACATTTCAGACCTATCTCAAATGTACCATCCTCTGCTGAATACTCACAAGTGTCAAGATTAAAATCTGCAAATACATTGGTAAACTCGTCCTCCTCTTCACTTTGTGAATCATAAGAACCATCAGCAAGGGCAATAATAGTAAGACGATTGGGACATTCAGCTTGTTTATGCCCATGACCACCACACTTAAAACACTCAATCTTGCTTGTCTTGCGTTGGGTGGCTGCAGTAGGAGAAGTGGGCTTATTTCAACTCACAGCTTTACCTTTCGCATCCAATTGTTTGAAAGAAGCTGGAATGGATCTATTTGTTCCACGCGATGAGGATTTGGGCATTGCAGCTCCTTACTGTTGGAATTGAGGAGTGACATCCCCTTGCTGTTGGGAATGACGCCATGAAGCATTGTATTTGTAAGACGTAGCAACTTGCCGTTCAGCCCTCTTTGCAAAATGAACCAACTCAGTGAGACAAGTGTAATTTGTCATATCCACTTTATCAGCAATGGATTTATTGAGGCGAACCATAAACCGGGCCATTGTGGATTCTCATCTTCAGTTATCCCTGTACGAAGTAAACACATTTCCAATTCTTGAAGATATTCATCAACAGTACGAGTACCTTGCACAAGACGTTTCAGCTTTAAATATAGGTCACGAGAATAATATGCAGGAACAAAACGACGTCGCATTTCTCTCTTCATGTCTTCTCAAGTTATACGAACATGCCCAACTCTTTGATATTCAGTACGGACCTGATTCCACCAAGTTATGACATAGCCTTTAAACTCAATGGCTGCAAGCTTTGCCTTCTTTTCAGCAGAGTATTCATACAAATCAAATAGTTGCTCCACTTTGGTTTCCCATTTAAAGTAATCATCAGCATTCTCCTTGCCGTTGAATGGAGGAATGGACACTTTAACATTGCCCAAACCATCATCATTATGACATCGTTCATGATGACGTCGACGGTGATCACCATAACGACCACGGGCTCCAAAACGGCCAAAGTTGTCACCACCATGATCATCATATGCACCACGGCGACCATAAGGATCACCTCCATGTTCAGCACTATAATTTGAAAATGTTTCAGCATCAAAATCAGGAGGATGCCCAACAGGAATACGTCATGCATGACCAAAACCAGCAGCAAATCCTCGGCCACGGCCACCTGCAAAGTTATCAAAACCAGCAGCGAATCCTCGGCCACGACCACCACCACCGCCACCGGCATGTTGATCATCATCCTCAATGTGTTCATCGTCATGAGGTGGATGCTTCCCTTGTTGCTGCTGTAGTGATCATTGAAGCGCTTGCATCCCCTGCATTAATTGTTGCATTTGTGCACACACTTCCTGAATTTCTTCACCAGAAACAGTGTGAGAAGGGGACTCTTCATTTCCTGCCATGTTAGTAACAAAGGAATAAAGTAATAGGACAAAATATATGTGGAATCACTCCCTCACCACTGACAAAACAAGTTCTTTCTCTCCCTGAAAAGAGTAAGAACTGGGCTGCAATTTGTAGTGGAAGAGTGATTGTAACAGCGACGACGGTGCAACAACTCACGGTGCATTTTAAGTGGAGCTTGGTGGGGTAATATGTAAGTGGAATGCGCTGAAAAATGTAGTGATGCAAAACCGAATAATAATCCAAAAACACAAGTCTAAGTTGCTGAATATAAAGGAAAAAATGAACAAAGATGTAGAAACAAGATGTAGAATGTGGATAGATGAACACCAAGTGCATCAACCGAAACTTATTGTTGCCCAAATCCCTTTGGATGCGCTGAACACAATTATCTTTTATTTCTTCTTTCCTCTTTTTTTTGAGCAAGAACTCGTTGTTTTCTGTCTTTCTTTGGACCCATATACATCTTTTTTTAACCTTTGTGACAAATGCAACACAACTTTCAACTAAAGGGGCGCATAAGGATCAACTAAGATAGATGGTGCAGCACAAAAACAAGAAACTCGGTTGGGGAATTTGTGGCGGGTGGAAAACAAGGGTGGGATGGGTGGGTATATGCAGCAAGCGATTTGATGTTTAGAACAAAGATAACAACTAGAGCAATGTGGAAAAGAAAAAAAATTCAGCAACTAGACAAATCTTAAAGGATTAAAACTCGATAAAGCAAACTACAAAATCAGTAGCACGTATGAATTTGGGCTGTAGGTTTTCTTTTTGGCTATTAGTGGACAGTAGGTATATAAAAATCTATCCTACCAAAAGCAAGAATAATCCTACTGAGCAAACGGAGGCTGTGATACCAGATGATATGCACGCGCCTAGGCATCACGTGTAACAAGTTGTTGTGGCCCGATCTTCTCGTAGGATCTGCAAACTTGATAAATTGTCGCTGCGTGACTTGGTGAAGAGGCAGCGCACCGCGAGGCTGTCCACGCGATGAACTACCGAGACAATCACCCTTCCACGTATCGACGAAACAGCCCACGCAATCACGCTCTATAGACGTAAAGGCACGAACTGGGTGAACCGCTGTTCGGCGTTCTACAACTCCCTCAGAAATCGAAAGAACAAATACTGCAAGCCTCTCAAGACTCACGCATAAACAAAACTCCACGAGTTTGTGTATTCTGAATTCAATAAAAATAAGATGTCCCCCTTCCATTGTCTAGTATAAGATATATATAGAGATAGGGGCGTTCAGCTTTGGTAAATGGCTCCATGCGCATGCTCTAGTGGATTTCGTGGCTGGTTCGCGCGTCTTTTCAGCTTCTGGCAGCAGTTACTAAAATGAGCATAACTCCTTATTAGGACATCCAAATAATGAACCGTTTGATGGGCTGTAAAGTAGACTTGAAGACGCATCCATCCACTTATAGAACACCGTCTAACTCCTTGTATCCTGTCCGTAGTGATGCTTGGAATTCATACCATGTGTCAGTCATCTAGCTTCTGGTTGCATTCCCATGCTAAGGTGATGAACCATCATTTTATTCATGCACACCATAGACTTCTTGGTTCAGATGTCCAGAGGTTTGAATCCATCTTGATCCCATGCTGGTTCATACACTTCATCATTACTAAGGACATTGAAACAAGAACTCAAAAGCATAGGCTCATTCAACATAGACTGATTATTAAACATAAGGTTAGCGTTCACCTGAGAATAAATTTCCTTCTGCAATTGTTTAGCTCTACTCCTTGTAATTGGACCAGCTATATCAAGTGGATTTTCATTTGAAGATGAGTGAATGCTAGGCATGACCTCATTATGAATTTTACCAACTTTTCGGATTTGGACCCACATGGCCATCGCGCATGCGAAAGCATCAAGTTGTATCGTCTGGACGTGTATTCCGTCAAGGTCTTGTCCCGACGTCCGGGACCCAAGTTTGTGTGTTTTCCCGAGATTCCTGATTTCGACCCAGATGGCCATCCGCACGTGCAAAACTATCAAGTTGCCAATCCGTACGTGTATTCCGTCAAGATCCCGTCCGGCCACCCGGGATCCAATTTCATGAGTTTTTCCGACTTTCCCTACTTTCCTGATTTCAACCCAGATGGTCATCCAAGCATGCAAAACCATCAAGTTGCACCGTATGAACGTGTATTCCGTCAAGGTCCCGTCCGGTCGCACGGGATCTGAGTTCGTGAGTTCTACCGACTTTCGTGATTTCGACCTGGATGGCCATCACGCATGCAAAAGCATTTAGTTGCACCATCCGAACGTGTACTTCATCAATGTCCAGTCCGGCGTCCCAGGACCCGAGTTCATGAGTTTTCTTGACTTTTACGATTTTGACTCAGATGGTCATCCGCGCATGTAAAACCATCAAGTTGCATTGTTTGGACGTGTTTTCCGTCAAGGTCCCGTCCGGCCACCCGGGACCCGAGTTCATGAGTTTTCCCGACTTTCCTGATATCTATCCAGATTTTAATCCAAGCATGCAAAACCATCAAATTGCACCGTCCGAACGTGTATTTTGTCTAGGTCCCGTCCGGTTGCTCGGTACCCGAGATAGTGAGTTTTACTGACTTTTTCGACTTTCCCGATTTTGACTCAGATGGCCATCCGTGCATGCAAAACCTTCCGGTTGCACCATCTGAACGTGTATTCCGTCAAGGTCCAGTCCGGCCTTACGAGACCCGAGTTCATGAGTTTTCCTCACTCTCGCAATTTCGACACATATGACCATCCACGCATGCAAAACCATCACGTTGAACCGTTCGGACGTGTATTCCGTCAAGGCCCAGTCCAGCCGCTCGAGACTCGAGTTCGTGAGTTTTACCGACTTTTTCGACTTTCTCGATTTCGACCCAGATGGCCATCCGCGCATGCAAAACCTTCTAGTTGCACCATCTGAACGTGTATTCCGTCAAGTTCCAATTCGACGTCCCGAGACCCAAGTTCATGAGTTTTCCTAACTTTCCTAATTTCGACCCAGATGGTCATCCGCGCATGCAAAACCATCAAGTTGCACCGTTCGGACGGGTATTCCGTCAAGGCCCCGTCCAGCCACCCGAGACCCGACTTCGTGAGTTTTATCGACTTTCCCAATATTCTCCATTTCGACCCAGATGGCCAACCGCGCATGCAAAACAATCAAGTTGCACCATCCACATGTGTATTCCGTCAAGGTCCAGTCCGGCCGCCGGGACCCGAGTTTGTGAGTTTTACCGACTTTCCTGACTTTCTCGATTTTGATCCAGATGTCAATCCGCGCATGCAAAACCATGAAGTTGCACCGTCGGGACGTGGATTCCGTCAAGGTTCCATCCGGCCGCATGGGACCCGAGTTCATTAGTTTTACCGACTTTCCCGACTTTCTCAGATTTAACCCAGATGACCATCCACGCATGCAAAACCATCAGGTTACACCATCCGGACATGTATTCCATCAAGGTTCTGTCCAGCCGCCCGGGAACCAAGTTTGTAAGCTTTACCGACTTTCTTAACTTTCCCAATTTTGAACCCGATGGCCATCCATGCATGAAAATCTATCAAGTTGGACAATCCGGACGTGTAATTCATCAAGGTTCCGTCCGACCTCCTGGGAACCGAGTTCGTGTGTTTTACAAACATTTCCGACTTTCTCGATTTCCACCCAGATGGCCATCGGCGCATGCAAAACCATCGAGTTGCACCATCTGAATGTGTATTGCGTCAAGGTCCGGTCCGTCCGTCCGGGACCCAAGTTCGTGAGTTTTACCGACTTTTCTGATTTGGACCCGAATGGCCATCCGCTCATGCAAAAGAATCAAGTTGAACCGTCCGGATGTGTATTCCGTCAAGGAATTGTCCGGCCGTCCGGGACCCGAGTTTTTGAGTTTTCTGAGTTTCCTGATTTTGACCTAGATGGCCATCCGCGCATGCAAAACCATCAATTTGCACTGTCTGGACGTGTATTCCGGCAAGGTCCCGTCCGGCCGACCGGGACCCGAGTTCATGAGTTTTTCCGACTTTCCTGATTTAAACCCAGACTTCCATCCGCGCATGCAAAACCATCAAATTGCACCATCTGAACGTGTATTCCGTTAAGGCCCCATCCAGTCGCTCGGTACCTGAATTAGTGAGTTTTACCGACTTTCCAAACTTTCCCAATTTTGACTCAGATGGCCATCCGAGCATGCAAAACCTTCCAGTTGCACCATCTGAATGTGTGATCCGTAAAGGTCCAGTCCGGCATCACGAGACCCGAGTTCATGAGTTTTCCTAACTTTCCCAATTTTGACCTAGATGACCATCCACGCATCAAAACCATCTGATCGTGTATTCCGTTAATGTCCAGTCCGGCGTCCCAGGACACGAGTTAATGAGTTTTCTTGACTTTCCAAATTTCGACCAAGATGACCATCCGCGCATGCAAAACCATCAAGTTGCACCGTCCGGACGTGTATTCCGTCAACATTCTGTCCGACTTCCAGGGACCCTAGTTCGTTAGTTTTACAGACTTTCTCGACTCTCCCCATTTTGACCCCAATGGGCATCCACGCATGAAAAATCATCAAGCTGAACCATCCGGACGTCTATTCCGTCAAGGTCCTGTCTGGCCTCCCGGGACCCGTGTTTGTGAGTTTTACCGACTTTCTCCACTTCGACCCAGATGGCCATCCGCACATGCAAAACCCTTAAGTTGCACCATTTGAACCTGTATTCTGTCAAGGTTTCATCCGACCGCCCGAGAACCGAGTTCGTGAGTTTCAACAACTTTCCCGACTTTTTTGATTTTGACCCAAATGGCCCTCCGCGCTTGCAAAACCATCAAGTTAAAACGTCCGGACGTGTATTCCGTCAAGGTCTTGTCCGGCAGTCTGGGACCCGAGTTTGTGAGTTTTCCGAGTTTCCCGATTTCGTCCTAGATGGCCATCTGCGCATGCAAAACCCTCAAGTTGCAGTGTCTGGACGTGTATTCCGTCAAGGTCCCGTCCGGCCACCCTAGGGTTGAAATCATGAGTTTTCCTTACTTTCTTGATTTCAACCCAGATTGCCATCCGCGCATGCAAATCCATCAAATTGCACCATCCGAACGTGTATTCTGTCATGGTCCCGTCCGGTCGCTCGGTACCCGAGTTAGTGAGTTTTACCGACTTTCCTAACTTTCCCGATATTGACTCAGATGGCCATCTGCGCATGCGAAACCTTCCAGTTGCACCATCTGAACGTGTATTCCGTCAAGGTCCAGTTCAGAGTCCATGGACCCGAGTTCATCAGTTTTTCTGACTTTCCCAATTTCAACCCAAATGGCTATCTGCGCATGCAAAACCATCAAGTTGCACCGTTCGGACGTGTATTCCGTCAAGGCCCTGTCCAGCTACCCGAGACCCAACTTCGTGAGTTTTCCCGACTTTCCCAACATTCTCCATTTCGACCCAGATGGCCAACTGCGCATGCAGAACTATCAAGTTGCACCATCCGGACGTGTATTCTGTCAAAATCCCATCTGGCCATCCGGGGCCCGATTTCGTGAGTTTTCCTGACTTTTCCTACTTTTCCGATTTCAACCAAGATGGCCATCCGAGCATGCAAAACCATCAAGTTGCATCGTTTGAACGTGTATACCATCAAGGTCCCGCCCGGTCGCACGGGACCGAGTTCGTGAGTTCTACCGACTTTCACGATTTTGAACCAGATGGCCATCGCGCATGCAAAACAATTTAGTTGCACCATCCGATCGTGTATTCTGTCAATGTCCAGTCCGGCGTCCCAGGACACGAGTTAATGAGTTTTCTTCACTTTCCAAATTTCGACCTAGATGGCCATCCGCGCATGCAAAACCATCAAGTTGCACCGTCCGGACGTGTATTCCGTCAAGGTTCTGTCCGGCTTCCAGGGACCCTAGTTCGTTAGTTTTACCGACTTTGTCGACTTTCCCCATTTTGACCCCGATGGGCATCCACACATGAAAAATCATCAAGTTGGACCATCCGGACGTGTATTCCGTCAAGGTCCCGTCTGGCCTCCCGGGACCCGAGTTTGTGAGTTTTACCGACTTTTTCCACTTCGACCGAGATGACCATCCGCGCATGCAAAACCATTAAGTTGCACCATCCGAACCTGTATTCTGTCAAGGTTACATCCGACCGCCCGGGACCCGAGTTCGTGAGATTCACCAACTTTCCCGACTTTTTTGATTTTGACCCAGATGGCCCTCCGCGCTTGCAAAACCATCAAGTTGAACCGTCCGGACGTGTATTCCGTCAAGGTCTTGCCCGGCGGTCCGGCACCCGAGCTTGTGAGTTTTCTGAGTTTCCCCATTTCGTCCTAGATGGCCATCTGCGCATGCAAAACCATCAAGTTGCACTGTCTAGACGTGTATTCCGTCAAGGTACCGTCCGGCCACCCGGGGGCCGAGATCATGAGTTTTCTTGACTTTCCTGATTTCAACCCAGATTGCCATCCGCGCATGCAAAACCATCAAATTGCACCGTCCGAACGTGTATTCCATCATGGTTCCGTCCGGTCGCTCGGTACCCGACTTAGTGAGTTTTTCCGACTTTCCTGACTTTCCCAAGGTATTGACTCAGATGGCCATCCGCGCATGCGAAACCTTCCAGTTGCACCATCTGAATGTGTATTCCGTCAAGGTCCAGTCTAGCGTCTCGGGCCCGAGTTCATGAATTTTCCTGACTTTCCCAATTTCGACCCAGATGACCATCCACGCATGCAAAACCATCAAGTTGAACCGTCCGGACATGTACTCCGTCAAAGGCCCATCCAGCTGCCCGACACCCGAGTTCATGAGTTTTACCGACATTTCTGACTTTCTCGATTTCGACCCAGATGGCCATCGGCGCATGCAAAACCATCAAGTTGCACCATCCGAAACTATATTCCATCAAGGTCCCGTCCAGCCGCCAAAGACCCGAGTTCGTGAGTTTTACTGACTTTCTCGATTTCAACCCAAATGGCGCTCCAAGCATGCAAAACCATCAAGTTGCACCATCCGCACGTGTATTCCATCAAGGTCCCGTCTGACTGATCGGGACCTGATTTCATGAGTTTTACAAACTTACCCATTTGGACCAACATGGCCATCCGCGCATGCGAAAGCTTCAGGTTGTATCGTCCGGACGTGTATTCCGTCAAGGCCTTGTCCGGCCGCCCGGGATGCAAGTTTGTGAGTTTTCCCGAGTTTCCCGATTTTGACCCAGATGGCCATGCGAGCATGCAAAACTATCAAGTTGCCAATCTAGATGTGTATTCCGTCAAGATCCCGTCCGGCCACCCGGGACCCAATTTTTGAGTTTTCCCGACTTTCCATACTTTCCCGATTTCAACCCAGATGGCCATGCGAGCATGCAAAACCGTTGCACAGTCCGGACGTGTATTCCGTCAAGGTTCCGTCCGGTCGCACGGGACCCGAGTTTGTGAGTTCTACGGACTTTCGCGATTTCGACCCGGATGGCTAGCGCATGCAAAACCATTTAGTTGCACCATCCGAACATGTATTTCGTCAATGTCCAGTCCGACATCCCGAGACCCGAGTTCATGAGTTTTCTTGACTTTCCAAATTTTGACCTAGATGGCCATCCGCGCATGCAAAACAATCAAGTTGCACCATCTGGACGTGTATTCCGTCAAGGTTCTGTCCGGCTTCCGGGACACTAGTTCGTTAGTTTTACCGACTTTCTCGACTTTCCCCATTTTGACCCGATGGCCATCCACGCATGAAAAATCATCAAGTTGGACCATCCCGATGTCCATTCCGTCAAGGTCCCATCCGGCCTCACGGGACCCGAGTTCGTGAGTTTTACCGACTTTCTCCACTTCGACCCAGATGGCCATCCGCGCATGCAAAACCATTAAGTTACACCATCCAAATCTTTATTCCGTCAAGGTTCCATCCGACCGCCCGGGACCCGAGTTCGTGAGTTTCACTAACTTTCCCGACTTTTTCGATTTTGACCCAGATGGCCCTCCGCGCTTGCAAAACCATCAAGTTGTACAGTCCAGACGTGTATTCCGTCAAGGTCTTGTCCGGCGGTCCAGGACCCGAGTTTGTTTGTTTTCCTAGTGTTCCGATTTCGTCCGAGATGGCCATCTAAGCATTCATAACCATCAAGTTGCACTATTTGGACATGTCTTTCGTCAAGGTCCCGTCAGGCCACCCGAGATCCGAGTTCATGAGTTTTCCTGACTTTCCTTATTTCAACCTATATTGTCATCCACGCATGCAAAACCATCAAATTGCACCGTCCGAACGTGTATTCCGTCAATGTCCCGTCCGGTCGCTCGGTACCCGAGTTAGAGACTTTTACCGACTTTCCTGACTTTCCCGATATTGACTCAGATGGCCATCTGCGCATGCGAAACCTTCCAGTTGCACCATCTGAACGTGTACTCCGTCAAGGTCCAGTTTGGCGTCCCAGGCCCCGAGTTCATGAGTTTTCCTGACTTCCCCAATTTCGAACCAGATTGCCATCCGTGCATGCAAAACCATCGTGTTGCACCATTCGTACGTGTATTCCATCAAGGCTCCGTTCAGCTACACAAGACCCGACTTCGTGAGTTTTACCGACTTTCCCAACATTCTCCATTTTGACTCATATGGCCAACCGCGTATGCAAAATTATCAAGTTGCAACATACGGACGAGTATTCCGTCAAGATCCCGTACGGCCACCCGAGACCCGATTTTGTGAGATTTCCCGACTTTTCCTACTTTCCCGATTTCAACTCAGATGGCCATCCGAGCATGCAAAACCATCAAGTTGCACCGTCCGAACGTGTATACCGTCAAGGTGCCGTCCGATTGCACGGGACCCGAGTTCGTGAGTTCTACCGACTTTCACGATTTTTAACAGGATGGCCATCGCGCATGCAAAACCATTTAGTTGCACCTTCCGATCGTGTATTCCGTCAATGTCCAGTCCGGCGTCCCAGGAACCGAGTTCATGAGTTTTCTTGACTTTTCCAAATTTCGACCTAGATGACCATCTGCGCATGCAAAAGCATGAAGTTGCACCGTCCGGACGTGTATTCCGTCAAGGTTCTATCAGGCTTCCAGGGACCCTAGTTCATTAGTTTTAGCGACTTCCTCGACTTTCCCCATTTTGTCCCCGATTGCCATCCACGCATGAAAAATCATCACGTTGGACCATCCGGACGTCTATTCCGTCAAGGTCCCGTCGGGCCTCCCGGGACCCGAGTTCGTCAGTTTTAACGACTTTCTCCACTTCGACCCATATGGCCATCCGCGCATGCAAAACCATTAAGTTGCACCATCGAAACCTGTATTCCGTCAAGGTTCCATCCGACCGTCCGGGACCCGAGTTCGTGAGTTTCACCAACTTTCCCGACTTTCTCGATTTTGACCCAGATGGCCCTCCGCGCTTGCAAAACCATCAAGTTTCACCGTTCGGACGTGTATTCCATCAAGGTCTTGTACGGCGGTCCGGGACCCGAGTTTGTGAGTTTCCCGAGTTTGCTCTGGATGGCCATCCGCGCATGCAAAACCATCAAGTTGCACCGTCTGGACGTGTATTCCGTCAAGGTCCCGTGCAGCCACCTGGGAGCCGAGTTCATGAGTTTCCTGACTTTCCATATTTCAACCCAGATTGCTATCCGCGCATGCAAAACCATTAAATTGCACTGTCCGAACGTGTATTTCGTCAAGGTCCCGTCCGGTCGCTTGGTACCCGAGTTAGTGACTTTTACCGACTTTCCTGACTTTCCCGATTTTGACTCAGATGGCCATCCGCGCATGTAAAACCTTCCAGTTGCACCATCTGAACGTGTATTCCGTCAAGGTCCAGTTCGGCGTCCCAGGACCCGAGTTCATGGGTTTTCCCGACTTTCCCTACTTTCCTGATTTCAGCCCAGATGGCCATCTGAGCATGCAAAACCATCAAGTTGCACAGTCCGGACGTGTATTCCGTCAAGTACCGTCCGGTCGCACGGGATCCGAGTTCGTGAGTTCTACGGACTTTTGCGATTTCGACCCGGATGGCTAGTGCATGTAAAACCATTTAGTTGCACCATCCAAACATGTATTTTGTCAATGTCCAGTCCGGCATCCCAGGACCCGAGTTCATGAGTTTTCTTGACTTTCCAAATTTTGACCTAGATGGCTATCTGCGCATGCAAAACCATCCGGACGTGTATTCTGTCAAGGTTCTGTCCGGCTTACCGAGACCCTAGTTCGTTAGTTTTACCGACCTTCTCGATTTTCCCTATTTTGACCCCGATGGCCATCCACGCATGAAAAATCATCAAGTTGGACCATCTGGACGTCTATTCAAGGTCCCATCAAGCCTCACGGGACCCGAGTTCATGAGTTTACCGACTTTCTCCACTTCGACCCAGATGGCCATCCGCGCATGCAAAACCATTAAGTTACACTATCCAAACCTTTATTCCGACAAGGTTCCATACGACCGCTCGGGACCCAAGTTTGTTAGTTTCACCAACTTTCCTGACTTTTTCAATTTTGACCCAGATGACCCTCCACGCTTGCAAAACCATCAAGTTGCACTGTCTGGACGTGTATTCCTTCAAGGTCTTCTCCGGCGGTCCGGGACCCGAGTTTGTGAGTTTTCCTAGTGTCCCGATTTCGTCCAAGATGGCCATCCGCGCATTCAAAACCATCATGTTGCACTGTTTGGACATGAATTCCATCAAGGTCCCATCAGGCCACCCAGGATCCGAGTTCATGAGTTTTCCTGACTTTCCTGATTTCAACCCAGATTGCTATCCGCGCATGCAAAACCATCAAATTGCACCGTCCGAACGAGTATTCCGTCAAGGTCCCATCCGGTCGCGCGGTACCCGAGTTAGTGAGTTTTACCGACTTTCCTGACTTTCCCGATGTTGACTCACACGGCCATTCGTGAATGCGAAACCTTCCAGTTGCACCATCTGAATGTGTATTCCGTCAAGGTCTGGTTCGGCATCCCAGGACCCGAGTTCATGAGTTTTCCTGACTTTTCCAATTTCGACTCAGATTGCCATCCGCGCATGCAAAACCATTGAGTTGCACCATTCGGACGTGTATTCCGTCAAGGCCTCGTCCAGCTACCCGAGACCTGACTTCATTTTACCGATTTTCCCAACATTCTCCATTTCGACCCATATAACCAACCGCGCTTGCAAAACTATCAAGTTGCAACATACGGACGAGTATTCCGTCAAGATCCCGTCCGGCCACCCGGGACCCGATTTCGTGAGTTTTCCCGGCTTTTCCTACTTTTCCGATTTCAACCCAGATGGCTATCCGAGCATGCAAAACTAAGTTGCACCGTCTGAATGTGTATACCGTCAAGGTCCCGTCCGATCGCACGGGACCCGAGTTCGTGAGTTCTACCGACTTTCGTGATTTTTAACCGGATGGCCATCGCGCATGCAAAACCATTTAGTTGCACCTTCCGATCGTGTATTCCATCTATGTCCAGTCCGGTGTCCCAAGACACTAGTTAATGAGTCTTCTTGACTTTCCAAATTTCGACCTAGATGGCCATCCGCGCATGCAAAACCATCAAGTTGCACCGACCGGACGTGTATTCCGTCAATGTTCTGTTCGGCTTCCAGGGACCCTAGTTCGTTAGTTTTACCGACTTTCTCGACTTTCCCTATTTTGACCCCGATGGGCATCCACACATGAAAAATCATCAAGTTTGACCATCCGGACGTGTATTCCGTCAAGGTCCCGTCTGGCCTCCCGGGACCCGAGTTTGTGAGTTTTACCGACTTTTTCCACTTCGACCGAGATGACAATCCGCGCATGCAAAACCATTAAGTTGCACCATCCGAACCTGTATTCCGTCAAGGTTACTTCCAACCGTCAGGGACCCGAGTTCGTGAGATTCACCAACTTTCCTGATTTTTTCGATTTTGACCCAGATGGCCCTCCGCGCTTGCAAAACCATCAAGTTGAACCGTACGGACGTGTATTCCGTCAAGGTCTTGTCCGGCGGTCCGGGACCCGAGCTTGTGAGTTTTCTGAGTTTCCTGATTTCGTCCTAGATGGCTATCTGCGCATGCAAAACCATCAAGTTGTACTGTCTGGACGTGTATTCCGTCAAGGTCCCGTCCGGCCACCCGGGGGCCGATCATGAGTTTTCCTGACTTTCATGATTTCCACCCAGATTGCCATCCGCGCATGCAAAACCATCAAATTGCACCGTCCGAACGTGTATTCCATCATGGTCCCGTCCGGTCGCTCGGTACCCGAGTTAGTGAGTTTTTCCGATTTTCCCGATATTGATTCAGATGGCCATCCGCGCATGCGAAACCTTCCAGTTGCACCATCTGAATGTGTATTCCGTCAAGGTCCAGTCTAGCGTTCCGGGCCAGAGTTCATGAATTTTCCTGACTTTCCCAATTTCGACCCAGATGGCCATCCACGCATGCAAAACCATCAAGTTGCACCATCCGAAACTATATTCCGTCAAGGTCCCGTCCAGCTGTCAAAGACCCGAGTTCGTGGGTTTTACTGACATTCACGACTTTCTCGATTTCAACCCAAATTTCGCTCCGAGCATGCAAAACCATCAAGTTGCACCATCCGCACGTGTATTCCATCACGGTCCCGTCCGACTGACCGGGACCTGATTTCATGAGTTTTACCAACTTACCCATTTGGACTAATATGGCCATCCACGCATGCGAAAGCATCAGGTTGTATCGTCCAGACGTGTATTCCGTCAAGGTCTTGTCCGGCCGCTCGGGATGCAAGTTTGTGAGTTTTCCCGAGTTTCCCGATTTCGACCCAGATGACCATCCGAGCATGCAAAACCATCAAGTTGCACAGTCTGGACGTGTATTCCGTCAAAGTCCCATCCGTTTGCACGGGACCCGAGTTTGTGAGTTCTACGGACTTTCGCAATTTTGACCTAGATGGCTAGCGCATGAAAAACCATTTAGTTGCACTATCCGAATATGTATTTCGTCAATGTCCAGTCCGACATCCCAGAACCCAAGTTCATGAGTTTTCTTGACTTTCCAAATTTCGACCTAGATGGCCATACGCGCATGCAAAATCATCAAGTTACACCGTCTGGACGTGTATTCTGTCAAGATTCTGTCCGGCTTCCCGGGACCCTAGTTTGTTAGCTTTACCGACTTTCTCCACTTTCCACATTTTGACCTCGATGGCCATCCACGCATGAAAAATCATCAAGTTGGACCATCCGGACGTCTATTCCATCAAGGTCCCATCCGGCCTCACGGGACCCGAGTTTGTGAGTTTTACCGACTTTCTCCACTTTGACCCAGATGGCCATCCGCGCATGCAAAACCATTAAGTTACACCATCCAAATCTTTATTCCGTCAAGGTTCCATCCG
The DNA here is from genome assembly GCA_030760725.1 of Neostapfia colusana. Classification (NCBI taxonomy): domain Eukaryota; kingdom Viridiplantae; phylum Streptophyta; class Magnoliopsida; order Poales; family Poaceae; genus Neostapfia; species Neostapfia colusana. Next base: position 105,520,182 of record JASWHV010000002.1, on the reverse strand, counting down.
ACCGCCCAGGACCTGAGTTCGTGAGTTTCACCAACTTTCCCGACTTTTTCGATTTTGACCCAGATGGCCCTCCACGCTTGCAAAACCATCAAGTTGTACCGTCCGGACGTGTATTCCGTCAAGGTCTTGTCCCGCGGTCCAGGACCCGAGTTTGTTTGTTTCTCTAGTGTCCTGATTTCGTCCGAGATGGCCATCCGCGCATTCAAAACCATCAAGTTGCACTATTTGGACATGTATTCCGTCAAGGTCCCGTCAGACCACCCGGGATCCGAGTTCATGAGTTTTCTTGACTTTCCTGATTTCAACCTAGATTGCCATCCAAGCATGCAAAACCATCAAATTACACCGTCCGAACGTTTATTCTGTCAATGTCCCGTCCGGTCGCTCGGTACCCGAGTTAGTGAGTTTTACCGACTTTCCTGACTTTCCCGATATTGACTCAGATGGCCATCCGCGCATGTGAAACCTTCCAGTTGCACCATCTGAACGTGTATTCCGTCAAGATCCAGTTCGGCGTCCTAGGCCCCGAGTTCATGAGTGTCGAAGTGTGTGGTCGACACTTCCCCCGGATCTGCACTGGGCAGCCCGCAGAGGTTCTTTTTCGGAGGGGCTAGTCGCTTGCGGAGAGCATAAGCGTAGGGACGAGTTAAGGAAGAGCTTGACACGGCGAGTTTTACGTGGTTCGGGCCGCCGGAGCGTAAAACCCTACGTCCACGACGAGCTGAGGCGCTCGCTGTATTGCTTGTTGCTCAGAACCGGAGTCCTGAGTTTGAGGATGAGTTACGCCTAGCGTATGAGTTGCTGGAGTGCGAACCCTTGCTATCGTCGCCTACCCGAGCCTTTTATAGTCGAAGGCCCGTGTGGCTTACAAGGGGGGCCAGGGACCCGACAGGTGGTCCCGGGGAGATTTCCTGCCGACTATCGTATCCGCAGTTATGCCGGTAGTTGTCTCTGGCGAAGGCTTTCGAGCCTTCGTCTTGCCTCCCTGCCCATGTCGCATGCTAGTCGTAGTGATTGATGACGGCGGGAGCGGCAGGGGATGTCTTGTCGCTGCGTTTATTGGCTGGCAGGTTCTGACACCGCGCGCCAGTCTGTGATGCGACTGGGTGCAACGGCACCTGACAGAGGCGTGCTCCGCGTCTCCGCGTCTTGGGAAGGCGCGGGCCTTGAATACCTTGTACGGGCAAGGTAGGGAGCGTCTTTACACCCGCTGCCTACCGCTCGGGGGCAGGCAGCGCTGTTCTGCTGGACACGTGGCGGGTCCGGAGCCCTCCTCAGAGGAGAGGGGGTTCAGCCCCGTAGGACACGTGGAGCCTTCGGACCTCTCCCCGCGGAGGGGGAGGTCCGGCTTCTGTTGGCTACGTGGCAGGCCCGGAGCTCTTCTCTGAGGAGAGGGAGGTCCGGCCCCCCTGGACACGTGGCGCCTTCGGACCTCTCCCCGACGGAGGTGGGAGGTCCGGCTTCTGCAGGCCACGTGGCGAGCCCGGAGCTCTCCTCTGAGGAGAGGGAGGTCCGGCCCCGCTGGACACGTGGCGCCTTCGGAGCTCTCCCTGCGGAGAAGGGCGATTTCCTTAGGCGTTTTCCCCTGTGCGCGGGGGTACCCCATATCACGGGTACCGACAGTGGCCCCCGGGCCCATCTCGGGGGAGATAACAAGCCCGAGGTGGGGCCTCCGTCTCTTCTGTTCCGCGCACTTCCTCTAAGTCCCGCATTGACCGCCGCCGGAGCACGAATAGTCGCGGAATCGTGGGAGCGTGCACCCACTTGATGGCTGCTTTTACTGTGGCGGTTCCCAAGGCTGCCACTTCTGCATGTTGCGGCTCTCTCTTCGGGAACCGTCGGAGTGCCTTGCCGGCTCGTCTTCCTGGGGGGCTGACTCCTTGACCCGCCGCTTCAGCTGGGCAGCTTGGACCCACCTGTCATCGGCTCTCGGTCCTGGAGCCGATGCAGTTGCCGATGCGGCGTATTCAAAGAGTTTCGAATCGCTTTGAGTCGCACCTGGGAAGTGTGAAGCGAAGCCACAACGTGGGTTGGTTCCCTTTATAAGGCTTCCAGCACTTGCACCTTCATTGAGTTCCCTTGACCTTGTCTTCTCCTATGGCTTCTAACCCGCCTTCGGAGGGGGATCACTCTCGATTTCCTCCTCCGGCGGCTTCTGTACCAAGTCAGAGATCCAGGGGGCCTGCCTGCCTTGCCTCTGGAGGTGACGCCTCCAAGAGGCCTCGGGTTCATCATCCCGACTGGACTCTTCTTGGGCGATGACTGGCTGAGGGTTCCCAGGCGTTGCGTCCTTTCTCCTCAAGTGGTGGAGTCTCCAAAGAAACTGCTGACACGTTGAGGAGGATTCAAGCGGAGGAGTCTCCAAGAAAAGCTGCTGAAGCACCAAGGAGGACTCCAGGCGGCAGAGTCTCCAAGGAAACTGCTCAAGCGGTGGAAGGGGCTTCAGAAGCATCCTTGATGATAGCAGCCCTTGCGCTGGTGATAGCCGAAATGATCCCTGCGCTCGGGTCAGGGGAGTCCTCAGGGAAGCTGCGCCCTCTCTCCTCAGGTGGTGCAGTCTCCAGAGAAACTGCTGACGCGCCGAGGAGGACTCCAGGTGGCAGAGTCTCCAAGGAAACCGCTGAAGCAGCGGAGGGGGCTTCAGAAGCGCCCTTGATAACAGCGGCCCTTGCGCTGGTGGTGGCCGGGGCTTCAGAAGTATCCTTGATGACACCGACCCTTGCGCCGGTGATGGCCGAGGTGATTCCCGTGCTCGGGCCACGGAGCAGGAGAACGCCGCCAGGGCTGAAGTTGGGGACATGGCCGTTCTCGTAGCCTCTAGGTTCCGGCGTGAACCGGGAGGACCTTAGGACTTGTCTCTTCCTTTTATCGAGTCTGTAGTCCAGCTCATGGACCCATGAATAAATAGACTCTCTTGAATGTTTGTGCCTGTGATGCCTTTTATCTCCTTCTTGGTTTTGCCTGACCGAGTCCTTAGCTCCGCAAGTTACTCAGTGGCCTTCACCAATGTCGAAGCTCTGCACAGACACCTTCCCCGGGTCCTAACTGTATTAAGGGCCCCCGGGGGTTTCCGGAGCCCGCCCCATGAGGATGGGGAGGTCCGGATCTGTCGGCCATGTGGCGGGTCCGGAGCCCCTCCTGAGGAGGCGGGAGCTCCGGCCCCGCTAGACACGTGGGGCCTTCGGAGCAACCCTCAGAGGGGGAGGTCCGGTTTCCACCAGCCACGCGGCGGATCCAGAGCCCCTCCTGAGGAGGCGGGAGCTCCGGCCCCGCTGAACACATGGGGCCTTCGGAGCCCCCCCAGAGGGGGAGGTCCGGCTTCTGCCAGCCATGTGGGACCTTCTGTCTTACCTTGGAGTTCCGGTCTTGCGCTATCCCGTAGCGGCCCCCTGGTAGGTGTGTCCCATTGGTTGTATGCACCTACCATACTCCTGCAGGGAGCTGAGGCCGAGAGGTCCTGCACACAAGTAAGGGAAACGTAATTCGCCTTGGAGGCTCCCCCTCCTTTATCTCATAGTCTTATTTGGCTTACGGTCCCTAACCACATGCACGGTGCTTGGGGACTATAGTGCGCGAAGTGCCGGGGGCTCGGGGCCCCCTTGGCCATCGGCATGTACCTCCAACGCAACCGCCTCTGGTAGGGCAGCAAATGCCGACTAGGGGTGAGAATGAGAAGAGAGAGCTGAGCGCATGGCTGGCATACGCCGGAAGTGTATTCATAAAAATTTAATACATAATTTAAATGAGCACAAGGGAAGAGCAAAGTAGGACATGTTTCTTTTCATATAATTTTCCACAGGAGGATGGCAGGCTAAACATGGAAGCCACGACCCGCCCCATTAAGAAGGGAAGCAAGACTCTACGCGCTTGGAGTCGGAACCAGGCAAAGCTGAACGTAGTCCTGTACCGTCCCCTGGGGCTTAGCTGCTCCGAGCTCTGTTCCTGGACTCTATGGAATTTATTATGAAAAGAAGAGATTGTCCTATTATTGCTCTTAGGGGTAGAACTTACGGAGGTGTTCTATGTTCCAAGGATTCGGGAGTGGGTCCCCTTCCCCGGTGGAAAGGCGTACGCACCCGGGGCGGCACACTTTTGTGACTCGGAAGGGACCTTCCCAACTAGGGGACAGTTTGTGGGTCCCTTCGCGAGAAAGTATGCGCTGCAGCACCAGGTAACCTTCCTGCAGCTCCCGGGCACGCACAGATGGAGTGCTGCATGCAATCGGACCTCGTCGACGAGGTCGATTTCTCCACGCCGGAGGTTGTCCTGCGCAGCTTCGTCGTAAGCTTGGACACGGTGAGACTTCATGGTGATCTCTGGGGGAAGCACAGCTTCGGCCCCATACACCATAAAGAAGGGTGTCTCTCCAGTGGCCCGGCTCTGGGATGTCCGGTTAGCCCATAGTGTGTTCGGAAGCTCATCCACCCAATTGGCACCATGTTTCTTCAGGCTGGCATAGGTGCGAGTCTTGAGGCCCCGAAGAATCTTGGTGTTTGCCCTCTCAACTTGCCCATTGCTCTTTGGGTGAGCAACAGAGGCATAGCACACCTGGATGCCGAGGTCTTCGCAGTAGTCTTGGAAGGCTGCGCTGGTGAACTGGGTCCCGTTGTCGGTGATGATTCTGTTCGGGACCCCGAACCGGCAGACAATCGACTTGATGAACTTTACTGCTGATTGCTTGTTGATGGTGACAACTGGTGTGGCCTCCGGCCACTTGGTGAACTTGTCGATGGCAACATAGAGGTACCGGAATCCTCCGACGGCTCTGGGGAATGGTCCCAGGATGTCCAACCCCCATACGGCAAACGGCCACGAGGGTGGGATCATCTGTACCGCCTGAGCCGGTGTATGGATCTGTTTGGCGTGGAACTGGCACGCCTTGCAGCTCTCGACCAGCTTGACGGCATCCTGGAGTGCTGTCGGCCAGTAGAAGCCATGCCGGAAGGCTTTACCGACAAGCGTGCATGAGGAAGAGTGACTCCCACATTCGCCTCCATGGATCTCAGCGAGCAAGTCGCAGCCTTCCCCCTGGGTTATGCACCACAATAGGACGTGGTTGGCGCCACGCCGGTAGAGATCCCCTTCTACCAGCGTGTATCTCTTAGCCATACGCACAATCCGTTCAGCGATTGCAAGTTCATCAGAGAGGATGTTGTCTTTCAAGTAGTCCCGGATCTCCGTGATCCATGCATCGGGTCTGACTTGAGCTTCTGGATCTTGAGCGCTGGGTTGCACGGAGTCCCCAGTGACGCTTACGATCCTTGGCGGCATCCATGGTTGCAGGGCCGCCGGGACCACCAGCTTCGAGGTGCTGATCCAGCCCCCTTCGCCCGGCTCAGCGGGCCGGGCTGTGGGCCGCAGCAACGTCCTCTCGAAGACTCCTTCGGGCACGGGGGCTCCGGTGGAAGCCTTCGTTGAAAGGTCGTCAGCTGTGGCATTGCCAGCGCGTGGTACGTGGCACAGGTCAAAGGCAAGGAAGTCTTTCTCCAACATCTGCACATGAAGCAGATAAGCAGCTAGCTGTGGGTCATTGTAGGAGCATTCACCCTTAACCTGCTTGATAACCAGCTGGGAGTCGCCCTGTGCCAACAACTGGCGAGCGCCCAGAGACAGGGCTGTCTGTAGGCCAAAGATGAGTGCTTCATACTCTGCCATGTTGTTGGTTGCCTGGAAATTGAGACGCACCATGTACCCAAAACTGCTCCCCCGATGGCATGAGAAGCAGTACGCCGGCACCGGCCCCCTGCTTTCACGAGGAGCCGTCGAAGAAGAGCGTCCAGTGGGGCTCGGTGAAGACCGGAGCTCGGTGCTCTGGTTCACCGTCTTCGTGGCCCCCTGGGTCAGCCTTCGTCGGTGTCCACTCTGCCACGAAGTCAGCCAGCGCTTGGCTTTTGACCGCATGGCGAGGAAGGAAGTCCAGCTCGAACTCCGCCTGCTCCGCTGCCCATTTAGAGACGTTGCCAGTCACAAGGGGGTTGTGAAGGATCGTCGTCAGCGGATAGGAGGTGACTACCGAGACCCGGTGAGCCTGAAAGTAGTGGTGGAGCTTCCTGGACGCCACGAGCACTGCATACAACAGCTTGTGGACTTCTAGGTACCTTGTCTTGGCATCGTGAAGGACTTCGCTGATGTAGTAGACAGACCTTTGGATGGTTCGAACTCTCTCTCTTATGTCTGAGAGGTCTTCATCCATTGGTCCTGGCCCGCTGGAGGTGAGTGGGTCCAGGGGGGCTTCCGAGGGTTGGGACCCGGAGGCCCTTAAGCCATCTTGGCCCTCCGAGGGGCCCCGCTGGTTCTTCGGGAGCTCCGGAGGGTCCTGCTGGATCTCCGGGAGGTCCCGTTGGGCCCCTGGGAGGTCCCTCCGGTCCCCCAGGAGGTTGTCTTGGCGGTCCGGGAGGCTGCCCTGGACCTCCGGGAGGTTGTCTTGGAGGTCCGGGAGGCCGCCTTGGACCTGCGGGGTTTCCTGGCGTCTGTGTTCTGCTGCTGGAGCAGGCTGTGAAGATGAGAGGTCCGGCCGCTCTGCGACGAGGACCATACTCACCACTTCAGTTGTCGCTGCGATGTAGAGCAACCGGTGCTCTCCGGGCTCAGGGGCTACCATGATAGGTAGGGTCGTCAGGAGTCTTTTCAACTCCTGGAAAGCCTCTTCTGCTTCGTCAGTCCAGGCAAATGGACCGGATTTGCGCAGGAGCTTAAAGAAGGGAAGTGCCCGCTCTGCTAGCCTTGGTATAAACCGACTCAGCGCGGCTAGACATCCCGTGAGTTTCTGGACATCTTTGATGCGGGCAGGAGGCCGCATCAAGTCGATGGCCTTGATCTTCTCTGGGTTGGCCTCAATCCCCGGGTGCGAGACCAGGAATCCTAAGAGCTTCCCAGAGGATACACCGAACACACATTTGTCAGGGTTCAGCTTGGTGTGCGTAGAGCGCAATTTGTCAAAAACTAAGGCTAGGTTATCTAACAAAGATGAACCCTGCCTGACCTTGACAACGATGTCATCGACGTACACCTCAACTAAGTCCCTTATTAACTCTCTAAAGGTTTTGTGCATTGCAAGCACAAAGGTGGGGAGAGCATTCTTTAGGCCGTAAGACCTAGAGACATAACAATAGAGGCCATCTACTGTGATGAAGGAGGTGTGGTCTTCATCTTCTCTAGACATGGGGATCTGATGGAAACCCGAGTAGGCGTCTAGGAAGCACAGCATATCGCAGCCTGATGTTGAGTCTACTATTTGATCTATTCTAGGAGAGGGAATGGATCTTTGGGACATGCCTTATTGAGACTGGTGTAGTCGATGCACATCCGGAGCTTCCCGCCGACCTTCGGGACAACGATGGGGTTCGCCAACCACCAGGGGTGGTGGACTTCCCGTATGAAGCCAGCGTCCAGCAGCTTCTTGATTTCTTCGCGAATGAAGTTTTGCCGCTCGATGGACTGCTTGCGGGGCTTCTGCTGAACTGGCCGGGCATCGGGAAGACCTGTAAGTGGTGCTCGATCACCTCCCTAGGGATCCCCGGCATCTGTGACGGCTGCCATGCAAACATGTCAACGTTGTGCCGGAGGAAGGTGACGAGCGCGCCTTCCTATTTGCTATCCAGGCCCCCGGCAACCCGGGTGGTCTGGGTGGCTTCGGCGCCGACTTGGACGATCTTTAAGGGGACGTCGCCCTCGTCGAGGGGTTGCACCCGGGGTGCTATGGCGGAGGCACGGTGGCGTGCACTCGGGTGGAGCTGGTCTGGTTCTGCACTGCCAGGGGCTGGAGCTCCAGCTGTTGCAAGCGCTTGGAGTTTTTCCAAGGCCGACACTGCAGCAGTGCGGTCTCCACAAATCCTGAGGACGCCTGTTGGTGTAGGCATCTTCAGGACGAGGTAGCCGTAGTGGTCTACTGCCATGAATCGGTACAGGGCTGGCCTGCCAATTATGGCGTTGAAGGGGAGGTCGATCTCCGCTACGTCGAACAGGATGTATTCTGTCCGATAGCTGTCCGGAGCTCCGAAGTCACCGGGAGGCTGATGTTGCCGTAGGGAACGACCTGTCCCGGCCCTACCCCTGAGAACGGGCTCGACGGGGTGAGCTTGGCCATCGGGATCTGCAGCTTCTAGAAAGCTGCACGGCTGATGAGGTTCATCCCAGCTCCGCCATCTACCAAAACGTGGTACATCCTCACGTTGGTGATGGTGGGTGCTACCAAGAGCGGTAGTTGGCCGGCCCCAGCCATGTTCCTAGGGCAGTCGGTGGCGTCAAAGCTGATGGGGGTTCCCATCCACTTGAGGTGCGGTGCGGCACTTGGGAGTAGAGCCACCGACGCTACCGCTCGGCGCAGAGTCTTAACTGCGCTTCGGGACGAGGGGTCGGCGGACCCGCCGTATATGACATAGAGCTTCTTTCAACGCTCATCATCGCTGGAGCTGGAGTCCTCATAGTTGCGCACCGCCTTCACGGTGCGCTGAGGCTCCTGGAACTCCACTTGGTGGTCGACGCTGTCTGGGACATCGACCTTCTGCTTGCCCTCCCTTTGGCGGAAGGGTGGAGCATCAGTCCGCTGCTGCTTCCCTTTGCGGAAGCGCTCCGCGAGCTTCCGGATCTCCCGGCACTCTGCAGTAGTATGGCGACAGCTGCCGTGCACGGGGCATAGCTTGTCTTGGTCACCTTCTGGGGCTGGTGACTGTCGCTGCCTCTTGTCGGGGCGCGGCCCCCGAGCTCCACTGGGTGCCGCTGCTGCGGCGACGGGGGCTGCGGCCTGCTATTCCATCTTGCCTCTGCCTCGGTTCTTGGCCTTCTTGCTGCCTCCATAGGAAGCAGCGCCTGACCCGGGCTGTCCTCCTGACTCGGAGGTCGGCAGTGAGTGCCAGTTCCGCCCTTCGGCTGCTCTGGCGCACTTGTCTGCCAGGCTGAAGAGCTCGGAGACATCACGGACCTCTCTGGTCGCGAGCTTCTCAAGCATCTTCTTGTCCCGGACGCCTTGTCAGAACGCCACCACCACAGATGCGTTTTGGATGTGTGGGATGGTGTTCCGCACCTGGGAGAACCGCTGGATGAAGGAGCGCAGCGATTCCCCAGGTTGTTGCTTGATGGCGTGGAGGTCAAGCTCCGTGCCGGGACGGGTGTAGGAGCTGCCGAAGTTGGCGACGAACTGCCGGCAGAGCTCTCCCCAGGAAGTTATGGAACCCTGGGGGAGGTTCATGAGCCAAGACCGGGCTGGGCCGGTCAAGGCGACGGGGAAGTAGTTGTCCATGACGGCCTCATCCCCTCCTGCGGCAAGTACGGCGGTGGAGTAGATCTGGAGGAACTCCGCCGGGTTGACGCTGCCGTCGTACTTTTCGGGCAGGTGCGGCCGAAACTTGCGCGGCCACCTTGCAAAGTGAAGGTGGGGCGCCAGGGCCGCACATCCTGCTCCTGTTGCCGCAGGTGCTGGTGCCACGAACGCTAGGTTCTCCACTGGCACAGTGTACCCCGGTACGGGCAAGGCTGCGCCATAGACCGGGGACGCAGTTTGCAAAGCATATGGCTGTGGCATATGCTGCGCGGCGTATGCCTGGGGCAGAGATCGCGTGGCAAAGATCTGCTCTTCAGGCTGGGTCGAGGCTGATGTCATGCTGTCGCCAGCCTCTTGGTTGCGACGCCTTTCCCGACGTCGCTCGTGGTACACCCGGGCATCCTGGCCCAAGTGGCACCGTTCCAGCTCTGTCCTCAGGTCCGTCGATGGAAGCCTGGTGGAGCTGGAATCCACCGTCTGCCCGTCAACCATTGGCATGCGCGTCAGCGACACAGCCGGTTGGCCGGAGTGTCGTCCCCGCTGAAGTCGAGGGTGTTCGGCGGCGATGACGAGGCGGTCTACCTCACGAATCCACTGCTGGGTCGCTGCCTGAGGCGCGTCCCCAGCAGGCGGATTGTGCAGTAGCGCTCTTGCTGCAGCTAGCGCACCCCCGTGGGGTACGCTCAGCGCTGCAGAAGATCTCACGCTGGTTGGAGCCTGCATTGCCGGAGTCGGCGTTGCCGGAGTCGGCTGCTGGCTCCCAGCTTGCGCTGACACACTCCGTCCTGAGTGTGTCGACACGTATTCCCCGCTAGTCACGGTCCGCCGTGAACGCGGGGGAGGAGATCTTGCCGCTGAAGGAAGCTTGGTCATCTTCGTCGGCAGAAGCTCATCGCACAAGGGAAAAAACCCCTTCCTGGCGCGCCAAATGTCGAAGTGTGTGGTCGACACTTCCCCCGGATCTGCACTGGGCAGACCGCGGAGGTTCTTTTTCGGAGGGGCTAGTCGCTTGCGGAGAGCTTAAGCGTAGGTACGAGTTAAGGAAGAGCTTGACACGGCGAGTTTTACATGGTTCGGGCCGCCAGAGCGTAAAACCCTACGTCCACGACGAGCTGAGGCGCTCGCTGTATTGCTTGTTGTGCATAACCGGAGTCCTGAGCTTGAGGATGAGTTATGCCTAGCGTATGAGTTGCTGGAGTGCGAACCCTTGCTATCGTCGCCTACCCGAGCCTTTTATAGTCCAAGGCCCGTGTGGCTTACAACCGGGACCCGACAGGTGGTCCCGGGGAGATTTCCTGCCGACTATCGTAGCCACGATTATGCCGGTAGTTGACTCTGGCGAAGGCTTTCAAGCCTTTGTCTTGCCGCCCTTCCCATGCTGCATGCTAGTCGTAGTGGTTGATGACGGCGGGAGCGGCAGGGGATGTCTTGTCGCTGCGTTTATTGTCTAGCAGGTTCTGACACCGCGCGCCAGTCTGTGATGCGACTGGGCGCAACAGAACCTGACAGAGGCGTGCTCCGCGTCTCCGAATCTTGGGAAGGCGCGGGCCTTGAATACCTTGTACGGGCAAGGTAGGGAGTGTCTTTATGCCCGCTGCCTACCGCTCGGGGGCAGGCAGCGCTGTTCTGCTGGACACGTGGTGGGTCTGGAGCCCTCCTCAGAGGAGAGGGGGTTCGGCCCCGCAGGACACGTGGAGCCTTCGGACCTCTCCCCGCGGAGGGGGAGGTCTGGCTTCTGTCGGCCACGTGGCAGGCCCGGAGCTCTTCTCTGAGGAGAGGGAGGTCCGGCCCCCCTGGACACGTGGCGCCTTTGGACCTCTCCCCCACGGAGGTGGGAGGTCCGGCTTCTGCAGGCCACGTGGCGAGCCCGGAGCTCTCCTCTGAGGAGAGGGAGGTCCGGCCCCGCTGGACGCGTGGCGCCTTCGGAGCTCTCCCTGCGGAGAAGGGCGAGTTCCTTAGGCATTTTCCCCTGTGCGCGGGGGTACCCCATATCACGGGTACCGACAATGAGTTTTCCTGACTTCCCCAATTTCAAACCAGATTGCCATCCGCGCATGCAAAACTATCGAGTTGCACCGTGAGGACGTGTATTCTGTCAAGGCTCCGTTCAGCTACCCGAGACCCGACTTCGTCAGTTTTACCGACTTTCCCAATATTCTCCATTTTGACTCATATGGTCAACCGCGTATGCAAATCTATCAAGTTGCAACATACGGACGAGTATTCCGTCAAGATCCCGTCCGGCCACCTGGGACCCGATTTCATGAGGTTTCCCGACTTTTCCTACTTTCCCGATTTCAACCCAGATGGCCATCCGAGCATGCAAAACCATCAAGTTGCACCATCCGAACGTGTATACCGTCAAGGTCCCGTCCGATCGCACAGGACCCGAGTTTGTGAGTTCAACAAACTTTCATGATTTTGAACCGGATGGCCTTCGTGCATGCAAAACCATTTAGTTGCACATGCGAAAGTGTATTCTGTCAATGTCCAGTCTGGCATCCCAGGACCCGAGTTCATGAGTTTTCTTGACTTTCCTGATTTCAACCTAGATTGCCATCCAAGCATGCAAAACCATCAAATTGCACCGTCCGAACGTGTATTCTGTCAATGTCCCGTCCGGTCGCTCGGTACCCGAGTTAGTGAGTTTTACCGACTTTCCTGACTTTCCCGATATTGACTCAGATGGCCATCCGCGCATGTGAAACCTTCCAGTTGCACCATCTGAATGTGTATTCCGTCAAGATCCAGTTCGGCGTCCCAGGCCTCGAGTCCATGAGTTTTCCTGACTTCCCCAATTTCGAACCAGATTGCCATCCGCACATGCAAAACTATCGAGTTGCACCGTGAGGACGTGTATTCCGTCAAGGCTCCGTTCAGTACCCGAGACCCAACTTCGTGAGTTTTACCGACTTTCCCAATATTCTCCATTTCGACTCATATGGCCAACCGCGTATGCAAAACTATCAAGTTGCAACATACGGACGAGTATTCCGTCAAGATCCCATCCGGCCACCTGGGGCCCGATTTCATGAGGTTTCCCGACTTTTCCTACTTTCCCGATTTCAACCCAGATGGCCATCCGAGCATGCAAAACCATCAAGTTGCACCGTCCAAACGTGTATACCGTCAAGGTCCCGTCCGATCGCACAACCCGAGTTCGTGAGTTCAACAAACTTTCACGATTTTTAACCGGATGGCCATCGCGCATGCAAAACCATTTAGTTGCACCTTCCGATCGTGTATTCCGTCAATGTCCAGTCCGGCTTCCCAAGACCCGAGTTCATGAGTTTTCTTGACTTTCCAAATTCTGACCTAGATGGCCATCCGGGCATGCAAAAGCATGAAGTTGCACCGTCCGGACGTGTATTTCTTCAAGGTTCTATCCGCCTTCCAGGGACCCTAGTTCATTAGTTTTAGCGACTTCCTCGACTTTCCCCATTTTGACCCCGATTGCCATCCACGCATGAAAAATCATCAAGTTGGACCATCCGGACGTCTATTCCGTCAAGGTCCCGTCCGGCCTCCCGGGACCCGAGTTCGTGAGTTTTACCGACTTTCTCCACTTCGACCCATATGGCCATCCGCGCATGCAAAACTATTAAGTTGCACCATCCGAACCTGTATTCCGTCAAGGTTCCATCCGACCGCCCGGGACCCAAGTTCATGAGTTTCACAAACTTTCTCGACTTTCTCGATTTTGACCCAAATGGCCCTCCGCGCTTGCAAAACCATCAATTTGCACCGTCTGGACGTGTATTCCATCAAGGTCTTGTCCGGCGGTCCGGGACCCGAGTTTGTGAGTTTCCCGAGTTTCCCGATTTTGTCCTGGATGGCCATCCGCGCATGCAAAACTATCAAGTTGCACTGTCTGGACGTGTATTCCGTCAAGGTCCCGTCCGGCCACCTGGGAGCCGAGTTCATGAGTTTCCCGACTTTCCAGATTTCAACCCAGATTGCTATCCGCGCATGCAAAACCATCAAATTGCACCGTCCGAACGTGTATTCCGTCAAGGTCCCGTCCGGTCGCTTGGTACCCGAGTTAGTGACTTTTACCGACTTTCCTGGCTTTCCTCATTTTGACTCAGATGGCCATCCGCGCATGTAAAACCTTCCAGTTGCACCATCTGAACGTGTATTCCGTCAAGGTCCAGTTCGGCGTCCCAGGACCCGAGTTCATGAGTTTTCCCAACTTTCCCTACTTTCCTGATTTCAGCCCAGAAGGAAGTCCAAGCATGCAAAACCATCAAGTTGCACAGTCCGAACGTGTATTCCGTCAAGGTCCCGTCCGGTCGCACGGGACACGAGTTCGTGAGTTCTACAGACTTTTACGATTTCGACCCGGATGGCTAGCGCATGCAAAACCATTTAGTTTCAATATCCAAACATGTATTTCGTCAATGTCCAGTCCGGCATCCCAGGACCCGAGTTCATGAGTTTTCTTGACTTTCCAAATTTTGACCTAGATGGCCATCCGCGCATGCAAAACCATCAAGTTGCACCGTCCGGACATGTATTTTGTCAAGGTTCTGTCCGGCTTCCTGGGACCCTAGTTCGTTAGTTTTACCGACTTTCTCGACTTTCCCTATTTTGATCCCGATGGCCATCCACGCATGAAAAATCATCAAGTTGGACCATCCAAACGTCTATTCCATCAAGGTCCCCTCCAGCCTCGCGGGACCCAAGTTCATGAGTTTTACCGACTTTCTCCACTTCGACCCAAATGGCCATCCGCGCATATAAAACCATTAAGTTACACCATCCAAACCTTTATTCCGCCAAGGTTCCATACGACCGCTCGGGACCCGAGTTCGTGAGTTTCACCAACTTTCCCGACTTTTTCAATTTTGACCCAGATGGCCCTCCGCGCTTGCAAAACCATCAAGTTGCACCGTCCGGACGTGTATTCCGTCAAGCTCTTGTCTGGCGGTCCGGGACCCGAGTTTGTGAGTTTTCATAGTGTCCAGATTTCATCCAAGATGGCCATCCGCGCATTCAAAACCATCAAGTTGGACTGTTTGGACATGTATTCCGTCAAGGTCCGTCAGGCCACCCGGGATCCGAGTTCATAAGTTTCTGACTTTCCTGATTTTAACCCAGATTGCCATCCGCGCATGCAAAACCATCAAATTGCACCGTCCGAACGGGTATTCTGTCAAGGTCCCATCTGGTCGCTCGATACCCGAGTTAGTGAGTTTTACCAACTTTCCTGACTTTCCTGATATTGACTCACATGGCCATCCGCAAATGTGAAACCTTCCAGTTGCACAATCTGAACGTGTATTCCGTCAAGGTCTAGTTCGCCGCGTCCCAGGACACGAGTTCATGAGTTTTCCTGACTTTTCCGATTTCGACTCAGATTGCCATCTGCGCATGCAAAACCATCGAGTTGCACCGTTCGGACGTGTATTCCGTCAAGACCTCGTCCAACTACCCGAGACCCGACTTCGTGAGTTTTACCGACTTTCCCAACATTCTCCATTTTGACCCATATGGCCAACCGCGCATGCAAAACTATCAAGTTGCAATGTACGGACGAGTATTCCGTCAAGATCCCGTCCGGCCACCCGGGACCCGATTTCGTGAGTTTTCCCGACTTTTCCTACTTTCCTGATTTCAACCCAGATGGCCATCCGAGCATGCAAAACCATCAAGTTGCACCGTCTGAACGTGTATATCGTCAGTGTCCCGTCCGATCGCACGGGACCCGAGTTTGTGAGTTCTACCGACTTTCGCGATTTTTAACCGGATGGCCATCGCGCATGCAAAACAATTTAGTTGCACCTTCCGATCATGTATTCCATCAATGTCCAGTCCGGCGTCCCAGGACCCGAGTTCATGAGTTTTCTTGACTTTCCAAATTCCGACCTAGATGGCCATCCGCGCATGCAAAAGCATGAAATTGCACTGTCCGTACGTGTATTCCGTCAAGGTTCTATCCGGCTTCCATGGACCCTAGTTCATTAGTTTTAGCGAATTCCTCGACTTTCCCCATTTTGATCCCGATTGCTATCCACGCATGAAAAATCATCAAGTTGGACCATCCGGATGTCTATTCTGTCAAGGTCCCGTCCGGCCTCCCGGGATCTGAGTTTGTGAGTTTTACTGACTTTCTCCACTTCAACCCAGATGGCCATCCGTCATGCAAAACCATTAAGTTACACCATCCAAACCTTTATTCCATCAAGGTTCCATCCGACCGCCCGGGACCCGAGTTTGTGAGTTTCACCAACTTTCCCGACTTTTTCGATTTTGACCCAGATGGCCCTATGAGCTTGCAAAACCATGAAGTTGTACTGTCCGGACGTGTATTCCGTCAAGGTCTTGTCCGGCGGTCCGGGACCCGAGTTTCTGAGTTTTTTGAGTTTCCCGATTTTGTCCTGGATGGCCATCCGCGCATGCAAAACCATCAAGTTGCACTATCTAGACGTGTATTCTGTCAGGGTAACGTCCGGCCACCCGGGTGCCGAGTTCATGAGTTTCCTGACTTTCCAGATTTCAACCCAGATTGCCATCCGCACATGCAAAACCATCAAATTGCACTGTACGAACGTGTATTCCGTCAAGGTCCCATCCGCTCGCTCGGTATCCGAGTTAGTGACTTTTACCGACTTTCCTGACTTTCTCGATTTTGAATCAGATGGCGATCCGCGCATGCAAAACCTTCCAGTTGCACCATCTGAACATGTATTCCATCAAGGTCTAGTCCTGCGTCATGGAACCCAAGTTCATGAGTTTTCCTGACTTTCAAAATTTTGACCCAGATGACCATCCACGCATGCAAAACATTTAAGTTGAACTGTCCGGACGTGTTTTCCGTCAAGGCCCCGTCCAGCCATCCGAGACCCGAATTCGTGAGTTTACTGACTTTTCCGACTTTCTCGATTTCAACCTAGATGGCCATCCGTGCATGCAAAACCATCAAGTTGCACCATCCACACGTGTATTTCATCAAGGTCCCGTCCGGCCGCCCGGGACCCTAGTTTATGAGTTTTACCAACTTTTTCAGTTTCGACCCAGATGACAATCCGCGCATGCAAAACCATCTAGTTGAACCGTAGGGACGTGTATTCCGTCAAGGTACCGTCCAGCCGCACGGGATCCGAGTTCATGAGTTTCACCGACTTTCCTGATTTTGACCTAGATGACCATCCACGCATGCAAAACCGTTTAGGTTCACCATCCAAACGTGTATTCCGTCAAGGTCCCTTCTCGTCGCTCAGGGCCCGAGTTAGTGAGTTTTACCGACTTTCACGACTTTCCCGATATTGACTCAGATGGCCATCCGCGCATGCGAAACCTTCCAGTTGCACCATGTGAACGTGTATTCTGTAAGGGTCCAGTTCGGCGTCCCGGGACCCGAGCTCATGAATTTTCCTAACTATCCCAATTTCGACCCAGATGGCCATCTGCGCATGCAAAACCATCAAGTTTCAAGTCCCTGTCCAGCCACCCGAGACCCGACTTCGTGAGTTTTACCGACTTTCCCAACATTCTCCATTTCGACCCAGATGGCTAACCGCAGATGCAAAAATATCAAACAGCACCATCCAGATGTGTATTCCGTCAATATCTCGTCCAGACACCCGGGACCCAATTTCGTGAGTTTTCCCGACTTTCCCTACTTTTTTTATTTTAGCCCAGATGGTCATTCGGGCATGCAAAACCATCCAGTTGCACCATCCGAATGTGTATTCCTTCAAGGTCCCAACCGATCGCACGGGACCTGATTTCGTTAGCTTTGCCGACTTTCACGGTTTTGACCCGGAGGCCATCGCGCATGCAAAACCTTATAGTTGCACCATCTGAACGTGTATCCGTCAAGGTCCCGTCCAGCCGCACGGGACCAAAGTTAGTGAGTTTTACCGAGTTTCCCTCCAAATTTCGACCTAGATGGCCATCCGCGCATGCAAAACCATCAAGTTGCACTGCCGGACGTATATTCCGTCAAGGATCCGCGCGGCCGCCCGGGATCCGAGTTCGTGAGTTTTACCAACTTTCCCGATTTTGACCCTGATGGCCATCCACACATGAAAAACCATCAAGTTGGACCATCCGGACGTCTATTCCATCAAGGTCTCATCCGGCCTCTCGGGACTCGTGTTCATGAGTTTTATCGACTTTCTCCACTTCGACCAAGATGGCCATCCGTGCATGCAAAACCATCAAGTTGCACCACCCAAACCTGTATTCCGTCAAGGTTCCGTCCGACCGCCCGGGACTCGAGTTCGTGAGTTTCACCAACTTTCCCGACATTCTCAATTTTGACCCAGATGACACTCCGTGCATGCAACACCATCAAGTTGCACCATCCATACGTTTATTCCGTCTAGGTCTTGTCCGGCCGTCCGGGACCCGAGTTTGTGAGTTTTCCTGTGTTTCCCGATTTTGACCCAGATGGCCATCCGCGCATGCAAAACCATTAAGTTGCACTGTCTGGACGTGTATTCCGTCAAGGTTCCGTGCGGCCTCCCGGGATCTGAGTTCGTTAGTTTTCCCGACTTTCCTGATTTCAACCGAGATAGCCATACGCGCATGCAAAACCATCAAATTGCACCGTCCGATCGTGTATTCCGTCAAGGTCCCATCTGGTCAGTCGGGACCCGAGTTAGTAAGTTTTACCGACTTTCCCAATTTTGACTCAGATGGCCATCCGCGCATGCAAAACCTTCCAGTTGCACCATCTGAACGTGTATTCCATCAAGTTCCAGTCTAGCGTCCCGCAACCCGAGTTCATGAGTTTTCCTGACTTTCCCAATTTCGACCGAGATGAATATACGCGCATGCAAAACCATCAAGTTTAACCGTCCGAACGTGTATTTACTCAAGGCCCGGTCCAGCCGCCCGAGAGCCGAGTTCGTGAGTTTTACCGACTTTTCCGACTCTCTCGATTTCTGATGGCCACCCGCGCATGCAAACAATCAAGTTGCACCATCCGAACATGTATTCCGTCAAGGTCCCGTCCGACCGCCCGGGACCTGAGTTCATGAGTTTTACCAACTTTCCTGATTTGGACCCACATGGCCATCCACGCATGTGAAAGCATCAAGTTGTATCGTCTGGACGTGTATTTCATCAAGGTCTTGTACGACAGTCCGGGACCAAAGTTTGTTGAGCTTTCCGGAGTTTCCCAATTTCGACCCAGATGGCAATCCGCGCATGCAAAACTATCAAGTTGCCAATCCGGACGTGTAATCCGTCAAGATCCCGTCCGGCCACCCGAGATAAGATTTTGTGAGTTGTCCCGACTTTCCCTACTTTCCCGATTTGGACCCACATGGCCATCCGCGCATGCGAAAGCATCAAGTTGTAACGTCCGGACGTGTATTCTATCAAGGTCTAGTCCGTTCGCACGGGACCCGAGTTCATGAGTTCTACTGACTTTCACAATTTTGAACCGGATGTCCATCGCACATGCAAAACCATTTAGTTGCACCATCCGAACGTGTATTCCGTCAATGTCCAGTCCGGCGTCAGAGGACCCGAGTTCATGAGTTTTCTATGCTTGCTAAATTTTGACCTAGATGGACATCCGCGCATGCAAAACCATCAAGTTGCACCGTCCGGACGTGTATTCCGTCAAGGTTCTGTCCGGCTTCCAGGAAATCTAGTTCGTTAGTTTTACCGACTTTGTCGACTTTCCCGAAGTTGACCCCGATGGCCATCCACACATAAAAAATCATCAAGTTGGACCGTCCGGACGTCTATTCTGTCAAGGTCCCATCCGGCCATCCGGGACCCGAGTTCGTGAGTTTTGTTAACTTTCTCCACTTCGACCCAGATGGCCATCGGCGCATGCAAAACAATTAAGTTGCACCATCAGAACCTGTACTCCGTCAATGTTCCATCCGACCGCCCGGGACCCGAGTCCGTGAGTTTCACCAACTTTCCCAACTTTCTCGATTTTCACCCAGATGGCCCTGTGCGTTTGCAAAACCATCAAGTTGCACCGTCCGGACGTGTATTCCATCAATGTATTGTTCGGCTGTCCGGGACCTGAGTT
This sequence comes from Neostapfia colusana, assembly GCA_030760725.1. Taxonomy (NCBI): domain Eukaryota; kingdom Viridiplantae; phylum Streptophyta; class Magnoliopsida; order Poales; family Poaceae; genus Neostapfia; species Neostapfia colusana. The sequence goes on along the minus strand of JASWHV010000002.1, from coordinate 105,500,920 downwards.
TGTGAGTTTTCCGAGTTTCCCGATTTCGATCCAGATGGCCATCCACGCATGCAAAACCATCAAGTTGCACTGTCTGGACGTGTATTCCGTCAAGGTCCTGTCTAGCCACCAAGGACCCGAGTTCATGAGTTTTCCCGACTTTCATGATTTCAACCCAGATTGCCATCCGCGCATGCAAAACCATCAAATTGCACCGTCCAAATGTGTATTCCGTCAAGGTCCCGTCCGGTCGCTCGGTAACCGAGTTAGCGAAGTTTACCGACTTTCCCGACTTTCTCGATTTTGACTCACATGGCCATCCGCGCATGCATAACCTTCCAGTCGCACCATCTGAATGTGTATTCTGTCAAAGTCCAGTCCGACGTCACGGGACCCGAGTTCATGAGTTTTTCCTGACATTCCCAATTTCGACCGAGACGAACCGTCAAGTTGAACCGTCCGGACCTGTATTCCGTCGAGGCCCTGTCCAGCCGCCGGAGACCCGAGTTCGTGAGTTTTACCGTCTTTTCCGACTTTCTCGATTTGGACCCAGATGGCCATCCGCGCTTGCAAAACCATCAAGTTGCACCATCCGCACATGTATTCTATCAAGGTCCCGTTTGGCCGCCCGGACCCGAGTTCATGAGTTTTACCGACTTTCTCAATTTCGACCAAGATGACAATCCGCGCATGCAAAACCATCAAGTTGAACCGTAGGGACGTGTATTCCGTCAAGGTTCCGTCCGGCTGCACGGGACCCGAGTCCGTGAGTTTCACCGACTTTCCTAATTTCAACCTCGATGGCCATCCGTGCATTTAAAACCATTTAGTTTCACAATCCAAACGTGTATTCCATCAAGGTCACGTCCGGTTGCTCGGGACCTAAGTTAGTGAGTTTTACCGAATTTCATGACTTTCCCGATATTGTCTCAATGGCCAACCTCTCATGTGAAATCTTCCAGTTGCACCATCTGAACGTGTATTCCATCAAGGTCCAGTTCGGCATCCCGGGACCCAAGTTCATGAGTTTTCCTGACTTTCTCAATTTCGACCCGGATGGCCATCCGCGAATGCAAAACCATCAAGTTGCACCGTTCGGACGTGAATTCCGTCAAGGCCCCGTCCAGCCACCCGAGACCCGACTTCGTGAGTTTTACCGACTTTCCCAACATTCTCATTTCGACCCAGATGGCCAACCGCACATGCAAAACTATCAAGTTGCACCATCCGGACGTGTATTCCGTGAAGTTCCTATCCGGCCAGCCGGGACCCTATTTCGTGAGTTTTCCCGACTTTCCCTACTTTCCTGATTTTAACCCAGATGGCCATCCGAGCAAAACTTTCCCGATTTGGACCCATATGGCCTTCCGCGCATGCGAAAGCATCAAGTTGTAACGTCCGGACGTGTATTTCGTCAAGTGCTAGTCCGGCCGTCCGGGACCCAAGTTTGTGAGTTCTCCCGAGTTTCCCCGTTTCTACCCAGATGCCCATCCGCGCATGCAAAACTATCAAGTTGCCAATCCGGACGTGTATTCCGTCAAGGTCCAGTTCGACCACCCGGGACCCGATTTCGTGAGTTTTCCTGACTTTCCCTACTTTCCTGATTTCAACCCAGATTACCATCCGAGCATGCAAAAGCATCAAGTTGCACCGTCTGAACGTTTATTCCGTCAAGGTCCGTCCGGTCGCACGGGACCAGAGTTTGTGAGTTTTACCGACTATCGCGATTTTGACCCGGATGGCTATCGCGCATGCAAAACCATTTAGTTGCACCATCCAAACGTGTATTCCGTCAATGTACAGTCTGGCATCCCAGGACCCGAGTTCATAAGTTTTCTTAACTTTCCAAATTTTTATGTAGATGGCAAACCGCGCATGCAAAGCCATCAAGTTGCACCGTCCGGACGTGTATTTCGTCAAGGTTTTGTCCGGCCTCCAAGGACCTAGTTCGTTAGTTTTACCGACTTTCTCGACTTTCCCGATTTTGACCCCGATGGCCATCCACGCATGAAAAATCATCAAGTTGGACCATCCGGACGTCTATTCCGTCAACGACCCGTCCGGCCTCCCGGGACCCGAGTTCGTGAGTTTTACCGACTTTCTCCACTTCGACCCAGATGACCATCTGCGCATGCAAAACCATCATGTTGCACCGTTAGGACGTGTATTCCGTCAAGACCCCGTCCAGCCACCAGAGACCCGACTTCGTGATTTTACCGACTTTCCCAACATTCTCCATTTCGACCTAGATGGCCAACAACGCATGCAAAACTATCAAGTTGCACCATCCAGACGTGTATTCTGTCAAGATCCCGTCGGGCCACCCGGGACCCGATTTCATGAGTTTTCCCGACATACCCTACTTTCCCGATTTCAACCCAAATGGCTATCCGAGCATGCAAAACCATCAAGTTGCATGTCCGAACGTGTATACCGTCAAGGTCCCGTCCGGTCGCACGGTACCTGAGTTCATGAGTTCTACTGAATTTCGCAATTTTAAACCGCATGCTAAACTTAGATTTTTGAGTACTTTCCACCCACACAAACTTCAGCTCATTAAACTTAATGGTTTTCCAGAATTAATTCCCTAAAGTTTAGACTGTTAGGAATATTATCTGGAGAATTACTTTATGAAAAATTCTGAAATTTGGCTAAGAGGTTCACTGGAAAATCCTTGAGTCACAGTAAAAATTTCAGACTCATCCGAGCTCATTTAGTCCCCCTAATGGAGTGATTAAGGAAACTGCCCTGAGAAAATAGAAAATATACAAAAACATTTTTCGGATTTTCTCAAATCTTGTTTAGGGCATAACTTCCTCTAGAATTCTTCAAATGACATGAAACCAATTCCATTAGAACCATCTCAAATTCTAGTTTCTAGAAAGTAATGGTTAGAGCCATGAAAACCCCTGGAATTCCTTAGAGGCTCTAATATCGACCAAATAGGCTTTTATTTGTACAAGGCTCAAATGAACTTTGTTTCAAATAAAACTTGGTCAAGACTCTGGTTAGGACTATACCAAGCCACCATAAAAATTTCAGAACCAAAGGGGAGAGCTAGCTAAAGTTATGGTAATTACTTATTCGGTTCTAAACATTGCATTTAAATTGACATATAGTATATTGTGTACGTGTAGTCGCTGAAGGCGAGGAGACTCCGGAAGTGCTCGACTTCTTTCTTCCGGACGAATCCCTAACAACTAACCAGCAGCAACAAGGCAAGCCCCGGTTTGCATTAAACCGTTTTACAAAGTTTTGCTTTGTTTACATACTTTGTATGAGGTATGTATATGTGCATTAGGTGTAGGGTGGATGAAACCCCAAATACATAACCAAATCTTTTCCATCAGAGTGAGGGTAGTGTCTAAGTTCTCGAGTAGACAGGCTATGCTTAATCATTCATAGGACTTCGGTACAAGTCGAGAGTTGGAATCTACTCGCGAGTTAGGCTTGGGACACACGGGATTGTTTCGAGTGATGTGATATCACTTTAGTAATGAAAATGGGACTAGGCAGGGGCTAGGGCGTAGCGAGAGGAAGTCTTGTGTGCGCAGCCCTGTCCATGTCGATTGAGGACCGATCCGTGTGCGGCCCTGCTGAGCAAGTATTAAACGTACCGAAGGCATATCGGATATATGGGCCCCGGTAAACCGATGTAACCTAAACCTCCGGGCGTCGAGGCATAGCACACCGATTTATAGGTGTAGGTTGAGGGCAGCAAGGTGGAAATCTGCTAACGGGCATAGAGAGATGCTCCGTGTAGGGAACCTCCTGTCCGTTTTGGTGCGACCGGTTCGACGTTTGGGCTGTTGGGTGAAAGGTTGTCCCGTACGACATCGAGTGAGCATGTTGTGCAGCTCCACAGGTGGGCGTACGTGACGTGCTCTTCGGGTATCCCTGCAGGTGTATATCGAGTTGATTCGCTGTCCCTCGCGGTGACGAGTACCGCTTGTTCACTGAGTCGTGACGTAGGCTAATATATGAAATGTGATGATTCAATATTGTTGTATGATATATTTGTATTGCTACATGTGTGCCACCAAATATTGCTCACTAAATTTCAGATTCATGAACTATTAACTTGTGGCTAAAAGATGAACTAAGGATGAACTTGTAGGCGTGTCCGTTTGCTGAAATTTTACCATCCCATGTTCATCGTACACTACATGTAGAGTTTCATGCCTAGGTGAGTCGGTTAAGTCTTGTTGAGCCATCGTGCTCACGGTTACAGTTGTAAATGTTTTTCAGGTGAGGAGCATCCCACGGACTTGGAGTACGAGTCCACCGGCGAGGGTTACCCTACGTCGGGGACCGCGGCTGAGTGGGAGCCGTACATGCCGCGCTAAGCTGAGGAGTGCAGCTAGTGTGGGTTGCCCTAGGGCTGGGCAACCGACTTTTGCTAGATAAACGGGCGTGAGTTGTGAAAATTTTAGTTTCCGTTGTGTAATATAAACACTAGTTTGTTACTGAGTAGTGTACTACTTTGTACATTTCAGTTGGCTTTCAATGTAATACAATGTATCCTTGTGATGTGTGCTGTCGGGTGTCGCATCGTGCGGCACCACCCTCTGCGATCCTGGATGCGCGGATTCCGATCCGCCACAGGCTGGTATCAGAGCGACATTGGGGATAGCACATTAATTAAGAACTGTATTACAGGAAAACTTAGATTTACGGTAAGGATTCGGTAGTTTGCCTAAGTAAGGACTATATTAGCATAGTACTTAAAGTGGCAAGACTAACATATGTGTTATAATTCTAAATTTTAATTATGTAACGACGCACCTACGCTCTGGTAAGAATGGTAAGGAACGCCACCGAAAGCGGTTCAATTTCGGTTAGCTCCCCGACGAGGAACGTGGTTCAGGGATTGGTCTCATAGCTTGGTGTGAGACGTCAATATGAAACTCTTGGACTCTTCATGTTCTTGAGCTCATATGAAACGCTGATCCCTAGTGTGCATTAGGCAATTAAGTGGAGACCCCATCGTGTGGTCAGTAACGCGATAGTGTGTTCGTCTGGAAATAGCCCAGAAAGAGATACGCAGCGCTTGCCATCGGCGTGTCCTGCAGAGCAGTAGGTGGTATCTGTTGGGGTGATAGAATTCCCAACCGTGACGACCCGTTCACGCTCTACTTCAGTTCCCCGTCGTGTGGTGTTGATACACGATCACGTACATTGAGACATGGCTTAACTCAAGGATGGCCGTACGGCAATGATACGGGCGTTTGTATTTACTTTCAAATATGGTCCTGCCTGAAATGAAAATAACCTTTGAGTGTATCATTATTGTGTGGTCTTCTGCAGGTACTAACCACGTATGTATCCCGTGTAGTACCCGTGTGTGAGAGACCGTTTAGTGCCACAATTGAGACGTATATGCCGGTATAGTCCGGTTAGGATTTTCTTTTTGTGAGGAACGTCGACCGACATATCATAGGCATGAGCATGAAAAATAATGATAACAAGAAATTAAAATCACTAAGTTTCAATATTTAGGACCCTGGTAGGGTAGAAAAAATTCAATAGTGGATCAGTGTAGCTCCAAGGGATTGAAAAACGGAGTGCTCTGTTTTGAGCAGCAAGTTTGTTGGACTTTGACAGAGCATAACTCCCAGATCATTTAGCAAATGGAGGTGTGAGATATAGTTCTTGAAAGGTGTTTAAGAACTCTACAACTATGTTGTAGACTTCCAGAGCGGAATCACATCTTAAGATGGCCTAAATTCCAGAGGGATGTAAACTGTCCAGAACCAGGACAGATTCAAAACACTCTCTGGACTGTTCTGTTTTCAAGCATAACTTCCTGTAGAAAAATCTAAAATTATCATATGACACATCTTTGGAAAGTTTAGGAACGGTGTTACATCTTTGTAATTCAAGGTTTCTGCAATTGCAGCACGGAATTGAGCTAAATTTTGAATTGAAAACAGCAACTTCCAAAGGAGGTGCTATTGAAATTCTTCCAGAAATTATGTTGACTTTGAATTACCATAACTTTTTAATCAGAGCTGGTCTGAGGGCAAGTAAATACTCGTTGGAAAGATACTGCAGTTAACTTTAACTTTAGTATTCATCTTGAGTCATGAGAATGCAAAAACCAGATCAAAATATTGGATATGTAGAAACTGGTCATTCTGACAAAGAAATGACAATTGAACTCATTTGAGAAATTATTGTACCCTAAGGGGTTTGAGTATTTCCAATGGGGTAGAACATACTCATGAGTGGTTATTTTCAACTAGTGAAAGAGTTGAGTATATGTCTTACTCAAGTTTCTTTTGCTAGAGACCATGTTTGTGTCGTATTGAAGATAAAAGGGTAATATACGTGATGACAAAGCGATTTAAAAGTCTCGTAGTGACCAAACCTAGTTGAGAGGAACTTCCAAAGAGGGAGTCCATCAAGTTGGATTTAACTAGTTTGTATTTGGTCTGGTAATGGTGTAGCTTGGGCAAAGTTATTACATTATCCGTATACGAGATGTATCACATGTTTTTTACTGTCATTATGTTTTATACCTATTAGACTGCATGAAGTATGTTGCGGGACTGATGTTTATTGTCGTATGGTTGCAGATGGTTCGCACTCAAACTACGCATGGGATTGGTGGATCTAGCCAGGAGGGGGGTGATGACTCCCAGCCACCTGCCTACGACAGCACCCCGCAGCAACAACCACCACCGCCGCCTCCGCTTACGCTAGCGGATGTGATTGCAGCCCTGGTGGGTGGTTGTGAGGAGCAGACCGACCTGCTCCGCACGATCGTGCAGAATACGTCCCAGGCGTGGGGGGGGGCGTCAAGATAGGGGGCCTCGTGAGCCCCGTGATGTGACGTACTCGGATTTCATGAGTACGCACCCTCCGGTGTTCACAGAAGCAGCAAAACCACTTGAGGCCGACAACTGGCTGCGGACAATCGAGTCCAAGTTCGGGCTGCTCCAATGTACGGAGCAGCAAAAGACTCTGTTCACGGCATAGCAGCTTCACGGTGCCACTGGTGCGTAGTGGGCAAACTATGTCGCCTCACGTCCGGCTGGCCATGCCGTGGAGTGGGAAGAATTCCGGGAGGCGTTTCGCGCCTACCATATACCTCCCGGGATAATGAAGCGGAAGTTCCAAGAGTTCTTGGAGCTGAAGCAGGGCGGGAGGAGTGCCCATGACTACTCCCGTGCCTTCAACCATCTGGCGCAATATGCGTCGGATTACGTCTCCACCGACGAGAAGAAACGGGAGCACTTCTATCGGGGGTTACACCCCGAGATGAAGACGCATCTCGTCCAATGCAATCGCGGCACCTTCAACGACCTCGTTAATGCCGCGATCATGTAAGAAGACGCTCAGCGGGAATTGGCGGCTGAGCAGCGGAAGCACAGCACTCCACCCAGCAGTGGGGATGGAGCTCCCCAGAAATACCGTATGGTGTATCGGACACCATCCGGTCAGCAGTGGTATCCACCGGCGCGGCCTCAGCAGTTCGGGGGTCGTTCTTTTCAGCCATCCCCGTTCCGACCGCCGATGCCACCACCGCGACCGCAACAACAGCAGCAGCAGATGGTACCTCGGGCGTTCCCACCGCCACAACGCGCCCCGGGTTTCCGTCCGCCGATCAACGGAGGACCTCCTCGCTACACATGCTTTACGTGTGGCCAGGCGGGCCATTTCTCGAAGGACTGTCCCCAGGGGCAGCAGAGCAGCGGGCAGCCCAGTTCCAGGGCGGTGCTCGAGGCCGACCTCCAGTCAAGAAGGTTGGTCAGCGGACTGGGGGCGTTCGCAATCTCGACAATGAGGACGCCCCAGAGGGAGACAACGTGTTGTCGGGTATGTTCACTCTCAACGACCAAGCAATCATCATTTTGTTCGATTCTGGTGCAACCCACAGTTTTATAAGTGCATCCTATGTGGTTAAGCATCAAATGCAAGTCTTCCCAACCGACTGCACATATATGATCTCCTCACCGGGAGGGAAGATTTCAGCAAATATGATGATTCCAAAAGCACCTCTGTGCTTAGGTGGGAAGCTATACCCCACCACCTTGATAATCCTTACAGGGCAAAAGATTAATGCAATCTTAGGGATGTCATGGTTACGCTACCATGGCGCTGTTCTGGACACTCGGACATGGATGGTTCATTTGAATTCTCCATTCCACCGTCCGCATTCCATGGTGCTAGACAATCTAGTCCGGGAAGTTTCAGAAAGTAATAATACTGAAGCTCTCAAGTTAGAGGACATCCCCGTAGTCCGGGAGTACCCCGACGTGTTTCCGGATGATCTTCCGGGCATGCCACCTGAGCGGGATGTCGAGTTCAAGATTGAGTTTGCACCCGTGACTCATATCATGGAGACCATACAAAATGGCTTCAAACGAGCTAGCTGAACTGAAAGAACAGCTCAATGATCTGTTGGGCAAAGGTTTCATTAGGCCGAGTTCCTCACCTTGGGGATGCTCGGCGCTGTTCGTAAAGAAGAAGGATGAATCCTTGAGGCTGTGTGTGGACTACCGGCCGCTCAACGCCGTCACCATCAAAAACAAATACCCACTGCCCCGCATTGACATCCTGTTTGATCAGCTTGTGGGTGCAAGTGTGTTCTCAAAGATGGACCTTCGCTCCGGGTATCATCAAATAAAAATCCGAGCGGAGGATATACCGAGGATGGCCTTCTCGACAAGATATGGCTTATATGAATATCTCGTCATGTCCTTTGGTCTCACTAATGCTCTAGTCCATTTCATGTATCTCATGAACAAGGTGTTCTTGTCAGAGCTGGACAAGTTCGTGGTGGTGTTCATTGATGCTATCTTGGTTTACTCCAAGACAGAAGCAGAACACGTCAAACATTTGAGGATCGTTCTTCAATGACTGCGAGACCATAAGATCTACGCCAAGTTCAGCAAATGTGAGTTTTGGATCAGCCAAGTGCCATTTTTAGGACATATCATCTCAGCGGAAGGCATTGCTGTTGACCCAAGCAAAATCGAGCAAGTGCTAAAATGGAAAGCTCCCACTTCAGTCCATGAAGTCAGAAGCTTCCTCGGCTTAGCAGGATACTATCGGAGATTCATTTCAAGCTTCTCCAAGCTTGCGAAGCCGATGATAGAATTGCTGAAGAAGGGAACAAAATATGTTTGGAACACGGCATGTGAAGGGGCGTTCCAAGCATTAGTGAAGCATCTCATAACAGCCCCGGTATTAGCTCAACCGGATACAACCAAGCCCTTCGACGTGTGTTGTGATGCGTCCGGTATTGGGCTCGGCTGCGTGTTGATGCAGGAAGGACGTGTGGTCACATATGGCTCACGTCAACTTCGGAACCATGAGCAGCACTATGCAACTCATGATCTTGAGCTTGCTGCTGTGGGTTTGGCGTTAAAAATGTGGAGGCACTATCTCCTAGGGAATTTGGTGCATCTCTACACCGACCACAAGAGCCTGAAGTATATTTTCACCCAGAAGGTGCTGAATATGAGGCAAAGGAGGTGGTTAGAGCTAATCAAAGACTATGAGATTGAGATTCATTACCACCCTGGCAAGGCAAATGTGGTTGCCGACGCGCTGAGTCAGAAATCACATGTCCATAACCTCACCATAGCACCGGTGGAGGAGGAAGAGTCGAGTTTATACTTGGTTCCTTATGGATCGCTCTACAACCTTGCGCTCATCCCTACCATTAAGGAGGACATCATTGCAGCTCAGAAGGTTGATAAGGGTATGGCACATCTCCGGAGACGGATAGACAACAGGAAAATCAAATGTTTCCGGAAGGATGATGAGGGGACGTTGTGGTTCAATGACCGCATTGTCGTACCCCGGAACATGGAGCTAAGGAACAAAATATGAAGCTCACTTGTCTAAATACTCCATTCATCCGGGCAGCAACAAAATGTACCAAGATTTAAAAAAGAAATTTTGGTGGACGCGGATGAAGCGGGAGGTAGCGCAGTACGTATCCGAGTGTGATACGTGTAGACGAGTGAAAGCTGATCATATGAGAAAATCAGGGCTGCTGCAACCCCTGAAATTCCGGCATGAAAATGGGAAGATGTGAGCATGGATTTCATTGTGTGATTACTCCTGACTTCCAACAAGCATGATTCCATTTGGGTAATCGTTGACCGATTAACCAAGTCGGCTCACTTCCTTCCCGTGCATACACATTATAATGCCGGCAAGTCCGCGGAGCTGTACATAGAGAGAATTCTATGCTTATATGGGGTACCCAAGACCATAGTCTCAGATCGAGGTGCGTTATTGGTGTCTCATTTTTGGGAGCAGTTGCACGCTGCATTGGGTACTAAGCTGATTAGGAACTCCGCCTATCACCCTCAGATAGATGGGCAAACAGAGAGGGTGAATCAAGTACTAGAAGACATGTTGAGAACATGTGCCATCCACCATGGTAGGAACTGGGATGATCACCTACCGTTGGCGGAATTCTCGTACAATAACGGCTATCAGGCGAGTATCAAGATGGCACCCTACGAAGCTCTCTACGGTCGCAAATGCCGCACCCCATTAAACTGGTGCGAGTCCGGTGAAAGGGTCACATTCGGGGTTGATGTGGTGAACGACGCCGAAGAGCGTGTTCAGATGATTCAAACCAACTTGAAGGCTGCTCAATCCCGGAAGAAAAGCTACGCTGATAAGAGGCGTAGACCGCTGCACTGTGACGTCAGAGAGCACATGTACCTCCGTGTATCTCCGATGAAGGGCGTGCACCGGTTCGGTGTGAAGGGGAAACTCGCTCCCTGTTTCATTGGACCTTATGCCATCACTGAGAAGGGTGGACCAGTGGAGTATAGACTGGAACTACCGGCATCTCTTGCTGGTGTTCACGACGTTTTCCATGTTTCACAACTGCGAAAATGTCTGAAGTATACAGCCGCTGTTCCCACCGAAGACATCGGCGAGCTGCAACCGGATTTGACATATGATGAATATCCGGTGGCAATTATTGACGAGAAAGCCCGAACCACACGTAGCCGAACGTTGTGGTTCTACAAGATACTCTGGGGTAACCACACCGCCGAAGAAGCAACGTGGGAGAGTGAGGAATTCCTTCACTCAAACTACCCGGATTTCATGTCATCTCATCACGGGTAATCTCCTCTTACATCGCTGTCTCTTCTTTTATAATCTCGGGACGAGATTCTTTTAAGAGGAGAGGGATGTAAAAGCCCAAGAAAGTGACTTGCAAAAGTGATCATGTCATCACCTCACAACACCACAGCTCATTTTGTGGATAGCTCATGAACACTTGTGAAGAGCAAGTAACCACCATCAAAAGGGTGATTAGAGGGGAAAAACCTAACTTCCAAAAATTAGGATTTTTACACATGAACATAAAAGGTTGAGCTCACCCCTAGACCTTAAAGAGTATTGGGAAGGCTCAGGCCAAACTTCATGCAAATCCAACACTTTTTGAGACACTTTTGCAGACAATTCAAAAAGGGGCCAATTTGAATGCAAATTCAAATTGCAGCAACTTTCATCACTTGAATTCAAAAGTTGACTTCATATTCAAACTCAGCATAATTTTCTAAGTTATTCCACCAATTTTCATCTTCATTGGACTTTATCTTGTTGGGAGCTAAATTTGCATTAATTCAAAACTGAATTTGAATTTCAGTTCAAATATGCAACAAATTTAGCCAAATCAATCCAAATTGAGGAAACCAAATTCAAACTGTGACTTGGTGCTTAAGTCTCTCATTCAATGGAGAGTAGCTGGGATATTTACAGAAGAATTTGGAAAAAGGATTAGGGGGAGAGATGGGCCCACTGGTCAGTGACTGTGCTCAAAGGGAAACCCACTCGGTGGTCGTCGGTCAGCCGCCGGGGCTGTTGCCGCCTCCCGGCCTCACCAGCGCGTGCCTGGATTAGCTCGGGCCCCCCTCCCGATCACCACGTACACGGCACAAACTGTTTTCGCTGCCTCCCTCGCCTGCGCCGCTCTGCTCAGCTCCCGCGCGCGCGAAAAACCGGCAGCGGCGACCGCGCCTTCGAGCCTCGGCGCGCACTGGTGCCGATCATCGATCACCCGTGGTCGCTGCAGCAAAAAGAAGCGCTAAGGGGTGCTCTAGCTGTTCCCCGTGCTGCACCAGCAGGTTGCACTCGGGTGTGCGCGGTTTAAGCCGTCGAAGTCCAGAAACCGAAAGGAACCGGCAGAGCTGTGGTTCGGCTCACCGTCGACGGACCAATCCGGCCATCCTTGCCGACCGCGTGCTACACAAAAAAGGTGCGTGGGGATCCCTAGATGGTGTAGCCACAAACCATTCGACAAATAATCCATCGGGTAGCAAGAATTTTAGAAAGTCCCGAACCCTAGTGCAACTGACCGAGCTTGGCTAAAACCAAAAATTTGGCTTACACGCTGAATCAAGGGTCAAGCTAGCTTGCAAGTAGCTCCTACACCTCCTAGTGTCCCTCCTCGAGGAAAAACTAAGCACAACCGTCCAGAAATGGCCGAGTTATAGCAGTTTCCCTAGCCGCCGGTGCAAACACGGCTCGGGTCGCCGTCGAGAGGGAGTTTGCAGGCACTTTTAGCTTCCAAGGCTGCTCACTTCGGGTTCCTCGTGACCCACTGGTGCTCCCCGAGCAAACCGTGACTCTTTTCATGCCTCAGAGAGCGAGAACGACCTCGCCGGAGCCCTAACCTCCACGGTTGATGTCGCACGGCCGTTTCCGGTCACTGCTGCCGAACTCGCGGGCGCGCGCGAGGAGGAAGAAGGCGGGTGGTGGGGCCCACCCACGGAGTTTAAACATTTCTGTGATTTTCCTGTTTTGGTTTAAACTTCAACTGCACATATCTTCTGCTAGGAAGCTCCAAATTCAGTGAACCAAAATTTTGCTAAACTCAGATTTTTGAGTATTTACAGCCACACAAATTTCAGCTCATGAGACTTAATGGTTTTCCAGAATTAATTCCTTAAATTTAAACTGTTAGGAATTTTATCTGGAGAATTACTTTATGAACAATTCTGAAATTTGGCTGAGAGGTTCACTGAAAAATCCTTGAGTCACAGTAAAAATTTCAGATCCATACGAGCTCATTTAGTCCCCCTAATGGGGTGATTAAGGGAACTGCCCTGAGAAAATAGAAAAATATACAAAAACATTTTTCAGATTTTCTCAAATCTTGTTTAGGGCATAACTTCCTCTAGAATTCTTCAAATGACTTGAAACCAATTCCACTAGAACCATCTTAAATTCTAGTTTCCATAAAGAAATGGTTGGAGCCATGAAATCCCCTGGAATTCCTTAGAGGCTCTAATATTGACCAAATAGGCTTTTATTTATACAAGGCTCAAATGAACTTTGTTTCAAATGAAACTTTGTCAAGACTCTGGTTAGGACCCTACCAAGCCACCATAAAAATTTCAGAACCAAAGGAGATGGCTAGCTAGAGTTATGGCAATTACTTATTCAGTTCTAAACATTGCATTTAAATTGACATATAGTATATCGTGTACGTGTAGTCGCTGAAGGCGAGGAGACTCCGGAAGTGCTCGACTTCCTTCTTCCGGATGAAGCCCTAACAACTGACCAGCAGCAACAAGGCAAGCCCCGGTTTGCATTAAACCGTTTTACAAAGTTTTGCTTTGTTTACATACTTAGTATGAGGTATGTATATGTGCATTAGGTGTAGGGTGGATGAAACCCCAAGTGCATAACTAGATGTTTCCCATCAGAGTGAGGGTAGTGTCTATGTCCTCGAGTAGACAGGCTATGCTTATTCATTCATAGGACTTCGGTACAAGTCGTGTAGTTGGAATTTACTCGCGAGTTAGGCTTGGGACACACGGGATTGGTTTGAGTAATAAAAATGAGACTAGGCAGGGGCTAGGGCGTAGCGAGAGGAAGTCTTGTGTGCGCAGCCCTATCCGTGTCGATTGAGGACCGATCCGTGTGAGGCCCTGCTGAGCAAGTATTGAACGTACCGAAGGCATATCGGATATATGGGCCCCGGTAAACCGATGTAACCTAAACCTCTGGGCGTCGAGGCATAGCACACCGATTTATAGGTGTAGGTTGAGGGCAGCAAGGTAGAAATCTGCTAACGGGCATAGAGAGATGCTCCGTGTAGGGAACCTCCTGTCCGTTTTGGTGCGACCGGTTCGATGTTTAGGCTGTTGGGTGAAAGGTTGTCCCGTACGACATCGAGTGAGCGTGTTGTGCAGATCCATGGGTGGGTGTACGTGACATGCTCTTCGGATGTCCCTGTAGGTGTATATCGAGTCGATTCACCGTCCCTCACGGTGACGCGTACCGCTTGTTCACTGAGTCGTGAAGTAGGCTAATATATAAAATATGATGATTCAATATTTCTGTATGATATATTTGTATTGCTACATATGTGCCACCAAATATTGCTCACTAAATTTTAGATTCATGAACTGTTAACTTGTGGCTAAAAGATGAACTAAGGATGAACTTGTAGGTGTGTCCGTTTGCTGAAATTTTACCGTCCATGTTCGTGGTACACTACATGTAGAGTTTCATGCCTAGGTGAGTTGGTTAAGTCTTGTTGAGCCATAGTGCTCATGGTTGCTGCTGTAAATGTTTTTCAGGTGAGGAGCATCCCACGGACTCGGGGTACGAGTCCACCGGTGAGGGTTACCCTCTGTCGGGGACCACGGCTGAGTGGGAGCCATACACGCCGCGCTAAGCTCATTAGTGCAGCTAGTGTGGGTTGCCCTAGGGCTGGGCAACCGACTTTTGCTAGATAGACGGGCGTGAGTTGTGAGAAATTTAGTTTCCGCTGTGTAATATAAATACTAGTTTGTAACTGAGTAGTTTACTACTTTGTACATTTTAGTTGGTTTTCAATGTAATAAAATGTATCCTTATGATGTGTGTTGTCGGGTGTCGCATCGTGCGGCACCACCCTCTGCGATCCTGGATGCGCGGATTCCGGTCCGCCACATTCCGTCAAGGTTCCATCCGACCGTCCGTGACCCGAGTTCGTGAGTTTCACCAACTTTCCCGACTTTCTCGATTTTGACCCAGATGGCCCTCTGCGCTTGCAAAACCATCAAGTTGCACCGTCCGGACGTGTATACCGTCAACAAGTCATCCGGGACCCGAGTTTGTGAGTTTTCCGAGTTTTCCCGATTTCAACCCAGATGGCCATCCGCGCATGCAAAACAATTAAGTTGCACCATCCGAACCTGTATTCCGTCAAGGTTCCATCCGACCGCCCGGGACACGAGTTCGTGAGTTTCACCAACTTTCCCGACTTTCTTGATTTTGACCTAGATGGCCCTCCGTGCATGCAAAACCATCAATTTGCACCGTCCGAACGTGTATTCCATCAAGGTCTAGTACGGCCATCCGGGACCCGAGTTTGTGAGTTTTTCTGAATTTCCCGATTTCGACCCAGATGGCCATCCACACATGCAAAACCATCAAGTTGCACCATCCGGACGTGTATTCCGTCAAGGTCTCGTCCGGCCACCCGGGACCCGAGTTTGTGAGTTTTCCCGACTTTCCTGATTTCAATCCAGATGGCCATACACGCATGCAAAACCATCAAATTGCACCATCCGATCGTGTATTCGTCAAGGTCCCGTCCGGTTGCTCGGGACCTGAGTTAGTGAGTTTTACCGACTATCCCGATTTAGACTCGGATGGCCATCCACGCATGCAAACCTCCAGTTGCACCATCTGAACGTGTATTCCGTCAAGGTCCAGTACGGCCGTAAGGGACCCGAGTTTGTGAGTTGTACTGACTTTCCCAATTTTCTTGATTTCAACCCAGATGGCCCTCCGCACATGCAAAACTATCAAGTTGCACCATCCGCACGTGTTCCATCAAGGTCCCGCCCGACCGTCTGGGACCTGAGTTCATGAGTTTTACCAACTTTCTCAATTTGGACCCACATGGCCATCCACGCAGGCGAAAGCATCAAGTTGTATCGTTCGGACGTGTATTCCATCAAGGTCTTGTTCGGCCGCCCGGGACCCAAGTTTGTGAGTTTTACTGAGTTTCCTAAATTCAACCCAGATGGCCATCCGCGCATTCAAAACTATCATGTTGCCAATCCGGACGTGTATTCCATCAAGATCCCGTCCGACCACCCTGGACCCGATTTCGTGAGTTTTCCCGACTTTCCGTACTTTCCCAATATCAACCCAGATGGCCTTCCAAGCATGCAAAACCATTAAGTTGCACCGTCCGAACGTGTATTCCGTCAAGGTCCCGTCCAATCGCACCGGACTCGAGTTCATGAGTTCAACCAACTTTCACGATTTTGAACCGGATGGCCTTCGCGCATGCAAAACCGTCAAGTTGCACCGTCCGGACGTGTATTCCATCAAGGTCGGTCCGGTCGCACGGGACCAGAGTTCGTGAGTTTTACCGACTATCGTGATTTTGACCTGGATGGCCATCGCGCATGCAAAACCATTTAGTTGCACCATCCGAACGTGTATTCCGTCAATGTCCAGTCCAGCGTACCAGGACCCGAGTTCATTAGTTTTCTTGACTTTCTAAATTTTGACCTGGATAGCCATCCGCCCATGCAAAACTATCAAGTTGCACCGTCTGAACGTGTATTCCGTCAAGGTTCTGTCCGGCTTCTACGGACCCTAGTTCGTTAGTTTTACCGACTGTGAAATCTCAAAACTCTAACAAGTGGAGCTACAAGTCACACCGAGAAAATGAGAGGGATTTTAAACTTTTGAATTTAACGGTGTGAGCTCCAACTCTAAATTTGAACTTGCAAAAATTCCCGAACACGGAGATCTAAGGCTATCATGTGGTTCTCCACACATCCAATAATAGCCCGGCGAAATTTCAGAGCATTTGGAAAGGGTTTCCTAGTCGTTGGAATTAAAATGGGAGAAAATTCGAATTTGAATTTAAATCTCAGTTTCAAATTCCAACTTCGCCAAAATTCACATTTGAGTTTGCCATTGTGTTCCTCATATACCTTTTGGCCTATCCTCCAAGTTTGATCTGATTTGGAGTTTGTTTGCTAATTCAAATGGAATTTTGAAAGAAAAGAAGAGGGGGAGAAATGGACCCACATGTCAGCCACAAGAAGAACAAACAGTCTCTGTTTCTGTGACGCCCTCAATTCTGTGGAAAAACCACGGAACCGAGAACTAATGCATATGTGTGCCCAGGATGTTCTTCACACATACACATACGTTCCACAAACTGAATTCAGATTATATATTACCACGATTAACAGAGTTTATTACAATACCTCATGAGTCTTGGACTCATGTTTACAGCGGAAGTCTTATTTCTATGCAGCGGAAGTCCTTATTTAAATGCGGAAGCAAAAACTAATGCGGAAGCAAAACTAAGCAGAAGTGGCTCCATCTGTACTCCCTCCACAGGCAAGGTTGAGAACAGATCACACGCTATAATGTTCCACTTGATCTTCATAGTAGGCTTCTCCTGCTGTTGAGGATGAAGTAATAATGCAAGGTTGAGTACAATAACGTACTCAGCAAGTGCGGGAAAACACATGATATGCAGCTCATAAACAAGGTAGGCATAAAAGGCTTATTTGCAGAAAAGCAATCTTGTAAAACCATGATAAAACAGCAACTTTACTTTAGATGAATGTAATCCCAGCATATATTAAATTACCAACGTACCTTCATCACTCCCCGTGTTCCATCCGAACATTAACCAATCCTTTATTCATACTCACGAATACCTCCTCGTATTCGCTACCATCTCATCTCACAAATCAACCTCGTCTCACACCGAGACCAATCCCATGTCATGACCATCAGTCATGCAACCATCTCATCTCCCGGACTCAACAGTCCCAAACCAAACCATAACCAAGAACCTTCACAATAACCATCCCAGTAACTATCCCAAAAACCATTCCCAACTAATCATCCCAAAAACCATTCCCAACTAATCATGGCAGTTTAGCCAGGTGCTCATGGCCGTAAGCTCGGCTATCATGATAGTTTTAATAACTCTGCAGAGTTTGCACCTCTTTACCCACAAATTTGTGATTTCGTCACCCGTCGGCGACTGCAGAACCTCCATTATACCAGTACACATCCATCGGTGTATGGTTAAGAGATCACAAAATAGCCTTTACAAAGGAGTTGCTAGATGTATGGACTCACTAAGGTTTCACCGGCAGGCTAGAATCTCCAATTCTCCCACCCACGGGCCCCCTCTTGTGCCATGCAGTTCCTAGGGCAGTCCTCACTCGACTCCCATTCCCCGCGCCTTCCACAGTCCATAACACTCTAGCAACTTACCTAATTACTCAGCTAAGCCGTACCCATACTTGGCCTTGTGGTGGCACTGTTATCCTAACATGTGCATGCATGAACCGGTCCTTAGATCTATGGCAAGTAAAACCACCATCTCATGCTACCTCATTCACAAACCCAGTCTTGCCTAGATCTCCCTCCGATCCATGTTTATTAACCTCATCAGTTACTTATTATCAGTACGAGTGCAGTTAGCTAGACACAACTATCTCGCTTCCCGATCCCATAGACTCAGCGAAGCATAAAGCAAAAACCATACCCGACTCATAAACTTCCCAGGCGACAAGGGTGGTTTAACCAAAACTAGTAAACTCCTAAAAAAAGGGTTTCCCATCATGTTTGACTCAGCACGCACACCTTTTCGCAAAACAAAACAGTTTTACCCAAAACATAGGATCAACATGGTCAAGGAGCACTTGCCTTGTTCTTGCGGTTCCGGTTGTTCTTGATTCTCAAAACCTTGTTGCTGCAGCTCGTCGTAGACAGCTCCCTGAGCTTGTTCTGCTATGTAGGATTCACGTGCATACAAAATTCACAGCAATCAATATCATGCACAAACCCTAAACTAGATGCGATGATGCACATGCATGCTGTCCTATGATTAGTTTTATTAGATTGATCTGTACTTATTATTGCATGGCTTGCATGGTCAGAGGTGTTCGGATCAAAGATGAACGTGGCGATGGTCTTGTCTTTTAGGTCAAACTGATCATCGAGTGATCTGCCCACGAGAACGCTTCTGTTCGAAAGGAATCGAAGAACAGATGCAAAGAGATGAACACAATCATGTCGTAAGGTGGTATTGAAGTCCTACCTCACGCTCTTCTTGTCTTCGGGGTCCTCCTCAGACCGCTTGGCTCTTCTCCGATGATCTCCCTTGTTGCGCTTCAGCGGTGGTTTGCTCGGCGAGTTAGGGCTAGGGCTCTAAGTCGTCGGCTCAGGAGTTGAAAGAGAAGTTTGTGGTTTCGGCCAGAGGTTTTGGGTTCTATTTATAATCGGGAAGAGAAGAGTCCTAATCTGATTGGATCCTGAATAAGAGTCTTATTCAGATCTTTGCTAGATCCTGACGTCTTATCTTCGGTAACATCGTGGAGTTTAGATCGGTTTCCGTTGCGTACCGGTATCTTTACGCGTAAAAACCGCTCCAGACTCGTTACCTCCGCGGTGATGAGCTCCGGAAGCTCCACGTGTCCTTCCGAGCCTGGTATCTCTTCTCCCACAGAGACGAGCTCCGGTTGTGCCGCGTGTCACGAGCGAGACCTCCCTCTTCTTCGGAGGTGAGATCCACGCACGCCACATGTTGGCGCCGGTCTTCCTCTTCTTCTTTCCTCAGGGACATGCCCCGCGGTCGACACGTGTCCAATAGAATAGGACCTCTCGCAGGTGAGCTCCGAGATCGACACGTATCCCGCGCGGATGGTCCTCTGATTTCCGTGAGGACTAGCTCCGAGGATGACACGTGTCATGCGGAAATGCCTTTGCTTCTTTCGCAGAAGCTAGCTCCGTGGGCAACACGTGTCCCACAGGATCGGACCTCTCCCCTTTGCGGAGATGAGTCCCGAGCCTGCCACGTAGCCAGCTTGGCGGCGGCCTCTCCCTACTTCGCAGGGATGAGCTCCGATCACGCCACGTGGCCTGCTGGCCGCGGAAGTTGCCTTCGACGCACTCTAAGGGCTTTATTGGCTATTCTTTTGATAACTCTTTCTGTCCCTATTTTCCATTAAAATGTTTCCTTTTCATAGGATACGAACATATGCTGACACCCGAGATGAGGGTGTCACAAATCTACCCCCCTTAAATTGAATCTCGCCCTCGAGATTCATTTGTAGAAAATAGATGGGGGAATTCCGCCTTGATATCCTCTTCACGTTCCCATGTGGCTTCAGCTTCAGTGTGATGGCTCCATTGTACCTTGCACCATCGATTCACCTTGTTTCGGGTGACCCTTTCTTTTACGTCCAAGATTCGGACAGGGTGTTCTGCGTAAGTCAGGTCCTCTTGAAGTTCAAGATCTCCCATTGACACTTGTTCTTCTGGTACTCTTAAGCACTTCTTGAGCTGGGATACATGAAACACGTCATGTACGTCGGAGAGGTGGTTTGGGAGCTCTATTTAATAGGCTACTTCTCCTCGCTTGTCCAAAATTTTAAAAGGTCCGATGTAGCGAAGTGCTAGCTTGCCTTTGACGTTGAAACGTCGTTGGCCTCGGATAGGCGATACCTTAAGGTATACAAAGTCTCCTACTTCTAAGGTCGACTTTCTACGCCTATTGTCCGCATAGCTTTTCTGTCGTGACTGAGCAGCCTTTAAGTTGTCCCGTATCGTTTGGACTTGCTTTTCAGCCTCTTGTAGTACTTCGGGTCCAAACACTTGGTTCTCTCCAGTTTCGTTCCAGAACAGCGGCGTTCTACACCGTCTACCATATAAGGCTTCAAAAGGCGACATCTTCAAGCTAGCTTGATAGCTGTTGTTATAGGAGAACTCGGCATACGGTAAACTCCTATCCCAACTACGCCCACGTTTTAAGGCGCAAACTCTCAACATGTCCTCCAAGATTTGGTTCGTCCTTTCGGTTTGCCCATCTGTTTGTGGGTGATAGGCGGAGCTAAAATCCAGTCGTGTACCCATGGCTTTCTGCAGCTTCCTCCAGAATCTAGAGGTAAACTGAGAACCTCGATCTGAGACTATCCTCTTCGGAACTCCATGACGGCACACGATCTGCTCCAGGTACAATTCTGCCAACTGTGTAACGTTGTAACTGGTCTTTACCGGAAGAAAATGGGCGGTTTTTGTCAACCGGTCCACAATGACCCAGATGGAGTCGTATCCTGACTGAGTACGTGGTAATCCGACGATGAAGTCCATACTGATGTCCTCCCATTTCCATTCGGGTATTCTCAAGGGTTGCAACAATCCAGCGGGTTTTTGATGTTCGGCTTTTACCCGTTGGCACGTGTCGCATAGGGCAACGTATTCGGCTATATCCCTCTTCATACCATCCCACCAATAGCAAGTTTTAAGTCCTTGTACATTTTGGTGCTCCCTGGATGTATGGAATAGGGTGAATCATGTGCCTCCTTAAATATCATGTCGCGAAGGTATCTTATGTTTGGCACACAAATCCTTTTTCCTAGCCAAAGCGTACCCTTTTCATCCTCCTTGAAATCCTTCTCTATCCCTTGTGGATTCTTTCCTTAATCTCCTTGATCCCCTCGTCCATTGCTTGGCCCTTTCTTATTTCTTGCTCCAATGAGGAGTGGATCTCTATTATCTCCACGTTATTCAAGAATCCGAGGTGTAACCGTTCGAACTCTTTCCGTAGTTCGGGTGGTAGCTCCCGAACCGTGAGTTGGTGGCGTGCTCCCTTTCTGCTCAATGCATCTACTACTACATTGGCCTTCCCGGGGTGGTAATTGATTCCCACATCATAATCCTTGATGAGTTCTAACCATCGACGTTGCCTCAAATTCAAGTCCGTTTATGTAAATATGTACTTGAGGCTTTTATGATCCGTATAGATCTCACATCGATGACCAAGGATATAATGTCTCCAAATCTTCAATGCATGCACCACTTCTGCTAACTCCAAGTCGTGCGTAGGATAGTTAAGCTCGTGCTTCTTTAATTGTCATGAGGCATAGGCTACCACTTGTCCTTCCTGCATGAGTACACACCCGAGCCCTTGTCTGGATGCGTCACAGTATATGTCAAAGCTCTTGCTTACGTCTGGCAATACCAGAACTGGTGCTGTGGTTAGCCTTTTATTGAGTTCCTCAACACTTTCTTGGCAGGCTTACGTCCATTGAAAGACTTTTCCCTTCATTAGCAACTCTGTCATAGGCTTTGCTATCTTAGAGAAGTCTTTAATGAAGCGACGATAGTATCCTGCCATCCCAAGGAAACTTCGAATATCCCTCACGCTCTTTGGTTGGTCCCACTTTAGAACATCTCTCACCTTTCCAGGATCAACCGATACCCCTTCCTTGGAGATGATGTGGCCTAGGAAAGATATTTCCTTTAGCCAAAATTGACACTTGTTGAGCTTGGCATACAACTGATGTTCGCGCAACTTCTGCAAGGTCAATCTCAGATGTTCTTCATGCTCCTCCTTACTTTTTGAATACACCATAATGTCGTCGATGAAAACCACGACGAACTTGTCCAAGTACTCCATGAAAACCTTGTTCATAAGTTACATGAAGTATGCGGGTGCATTCGTCAATCCAAAAGACATAACGGTATATTCATATGAACCATACCGTGTCCGAAAGGCTGTCTTAGGTATATTGGAGGGCTTAATCTTCAGCTGGAAATATCCCGACCGAAGATCAATCTTGGAGAATACTTGGGCTCCTTTCATTTGATCGAACAGATCCTCTATACGGGGCAGAGGGTATTTATTCTTGATTGTCACCTCGTTGAGAGACCTGTAGTCCACGCACATTCTTTGGGTTCCGTCCTTCTTGTCCACGAAAAGTACCGGGGCTCCCCATGGTGACGAACTTGGACGGATAAAACACTTCTCCAACTGTTCTTGAATTTGCTTCTTGAGTTCAACTAACTCGTTGACGGGCATCCTATATGGTCTCTTAGCTATAGGTGCAGTTCCGGGTACCAGATCTATGGCAAACTCGATGTCCTGATTAGGTGGCATTCCTGGAAGGTCTTTCGGAAACACGTCCGAAAATTCCTGAACCACTGGAATGCTGTCCAATGTTGTTCCTTCGATGTGGTTCAAATTTGCTCGTTCGGTTGCTTGCTGGGCTGATTCAAACTCGACACGGATACCGTGTTCGTTCGTCAACTGCACGCTTCTCTCAGCACATTGGATTACTCCATTGTGCTTGCTTAACCAGTCCATTCCGAGTATGATGTCAATCCCGTGGGAGTCCAAAACAATAAGGTTGGCAAGGAAGTCTACCCCCCTTATTTTAAGGCTTACTTAGGACATACTATATTAGTCCTCATTTCTCCTCCGGGAGAATTAACTAACATAGCACATTCTAAGTGGGATACGGGTAGATGATGCTTGGCAACATATTCGGATGATATGAAGGAATGTGATGCTCCAGAATCAAATAAAATGGTGGCTGGGTTGGAGTTGGCAAGGAACATACCAATTGCGACGTCCTCAGCCTGTTGTGCTTCCTCAGCAGTGACATGGTTAACGTGGCCACGAGCATAGTTCTACGGTCCACGTTTCCCTTGGTTGTCCCCTCCGTTTGGTCGTTGGTTCTGCTTAGGCATGTTACCTTGCTGTCCAGGGCCTCTCTTCAGGCACTGGTTAGCGAAGTGGCCTACTTCCCCGCATGCAAAGCATGCCCTGTTGCCTACGGCAGCAGGTACGTTGGGGCGGGGGTTTTGAACAGGAGCGCCATTGTTAGGCCGGGGCGCAGGAGGCATGGCTCACGAGGTGCCGGTGCAATGAACCGTTGCTGTGGTGGCTGACCAGGGCGGTTCGTAGGAGTGGTTGATCCATACTGCGGTGCAGGGGGCATGTACCTAGATCGTACGTTGCTCCCTTGGGGCTGGTATGGCATCTTCCTTTTGCACTCTCGCTCGATCTCCCGGATCTTGTTTTCCACCACAATAGCCTTATCAACTAGCTTCTGGAAGCTTACGTAATCATTGTTGAGGAGTTGAACTTGGATCTCATTGTTCAACCCTCTCATGAACAGGTACTGCTTCCTCTGGTCTGAGTTGACATCTTCGGGGGCATACCGGGACAGTTGTATGAACTTGTTGAGATACTCGTTCACACTGTTTTGTCCTTGGCGGAGACCTTCAAACTCCTGCCTTTTGAGCATCATTACACCAGCAGGGATGTAGTGAGAGCGGAAACTTTCCTTGAACTCAGTCCAAGTGATTGTCTCCGGGTTGGCATGGGCGTTGCTCAAGGCATCCCACCAGTCAGCGGCAGCTCCCATAAGTTGGTGCGACGCGAAGAGAACCTTCTCTCGGTCGTTGCACTGAACAATGGTGAGCTTCTTCTCCATGGATTTCAACCAATCATCGGCCTCCATGGGATCGCTTGCTTGAGCAAAGGTGGGTGGTCGAGTCCTCATGAACTCTCCCAACCTGTTATGAGCCGGCGGTGGTGGTGGCGGTGGTGCCGGAACGGGGTTTTGGTTGGCCTGCAACTGACTCAAAGTTTGGGTCATGGTTTGCATAAGCTGGTTTTGCATGGCCATCAATCTTTCCAGATGGTTTTCACCAGCTCCGGAGTTAGCAGGAACTTCCTCGTGGTCATCCTCCTGGCCGTTCCTTCGGCTGGCGTTTCATCTCACCATCTGTGAGAGAGAACGAAATAGAATAGAAGGTTATAAGGTTAGGTAGGTCCTTTCAACTATATGCATCAAGGTGAGTTGGACTATATATATTAGTCCTTATGAGGATGTGATCAAGTGCCGAAGCATTTCACACCTCTTTCTTCTTACGTGTGGATATGGACAACGTTTTTGAGACGTCTGACAACTCACACTAAGCACATATTCACAAATAGTCATCACAAGGGCCCACTCAACTCCTATTCAAGGATGGTTTCCTATGTCAAGGTGGGTTTAAAGGCCAATCTAAGCTATTCACCCTAGGACGCTTGTGACTCCTATTTAGGGGTGTAACCCTTGGCTCTATTATCTATCTAAGGTTGCTATCTAGGCGTGTAACCTACTGTCAACCCGTGGCTCTGATACCAATCTGTGACGCCCTCAATTCTGTAGAAAAACCACGGAACCGAGAACTAATGCATATGTGTGCCCAGAATGTTCTTCACACATACACATACGTTCCACAAACTGAATTCAGATTATATATTACCACGATTAACAGAGTTTATTACAATACCTCATGAGTCTTGGACTCATGTTTACAGCGGAAGTCTTATTCTATGCAGCGGAAGTCCTTATTTAAATGCGGAAGCAAAAACTAATGCGGAAGCAAAACTAAGCAGAAGTGGCTCCATCTCTACTCCCTCCACAGGCAAGGTTGAGAACAGATCACACGCCATAATGTTCCACTTGATCTTCGTAGTAGGCTTCTCCTGCTGTTGAGGATGAAGTAATAATGCAAGGTTGAGTACAATAACGTACTCAGCAAGTGCGGGAAAACACATGATATGCAGCTCATAAACAAGGTAGGCATAAAAGGCTTATTTGCAGAAAAGCAATCTTGTAAAACCATGATAAAACAGCAACTTTACTTTAGATGAATGTAATCCCAGCATATATTAAATTACCAACGTACCTTCATCACTCCCCGTGTTCCATCCGAACATTAACCAATCCTTTATTCATACTCACGAATACCTCCTCGTATTCGCTACCATCTCATCTCACAAATCAACCTCGTCTCACACCGAGACCAATCCCATGTCATGACCATCAGTCATGCAACCATCTCATCTCCCGGACTCAACAGTCCCAAACCAAACCATAACCAAGAACCTTCCCAATAACCATCCCAGTAACCATCCCCAAAACCATTCCCAACTAATCATCCCAAAAACCATTCCCAACTAATCATGGCAGTTTAGCCAGGTGCTCGTGACCGTAAGCTCGGCTATCATGATAGTTTTAATAACTCTGCAGAGTTTGCACCTCTTTACCCACAAGTTTGTGATTTCATCACCCGTCGGCGACTGCAGAACCTCCATTATACCAGTACACATCCGTCGGTGTATGGTTAAGAGATCACAAAATAGCCTTTAAAAAGGAGTTACTAGATGTATGGACTCACAAAGGTTTCACCGGCAGGCTAGAATGTCCAATTCTCTCACCCACGGGCCCCCTCTTGTGCCATGCAGTTCCCAGGGCAGTCATCACTCGACTCCCATTCCCCGCGCCTTCCACAGTCCATAACACTCTAGCAACTTACCTAATTACTCAGCTAAGCCGCACCCATACTTGGCCTTGTGGTGGCACTGTTATCCTGACATGTGCATGCATGAACCGGTCCTTAGATCTATGGCAAGTAAAACCACTATCTCATGCTACCTCATTCACAAACCCAGTCTTGCCTAGATCTCCCTCCGATCCATGTTTATTAACCTCATCAGTTACTTATTATCAGTACGAGTGCAGTTAGCTAGACACAACTATCTCGCTTCCCGATCCCATAGACTCAGCGAAGCATAAAGCAAAAACCATACCCGACTCGTAAACTTCCCAGGCGACAAGGGTGGTTTAACCAAAACTAGTAAACTCCTATAAAAAGGGTTTCCCATCATGTTTGACTCAGCACGCACACCTTTTCGCAAAACAAAACAGTTTTACCCAAAACATAGGATCAACATGGTCAAGGAGCACTTGCCTTGTTCTTGCGGTTCCGGTTGTTCTTGATTCTCAAAACCTTGTTGCTGCAGCTCGTCGTAGACAGCTCCCTGAGCTTGTTCTGCTATGTAGGATTCACGTGCATACAAAATTCACAGCAATCAATATCATGCACAAACCTTAAACTAGATGAGATGATGCACATGCATGCTATCCTATGATTAGTTTTATTAGATTGATCTGTACTTATTCTTGCATGGCTTGCATGGTCAGAGGTGTTCGGATCAAAGATGAACGTGGCGATGGTCTTGTCTTTTAGATCAAACTGATCATCGAGTGATCTGCCCACGAGAATGCTTCTGTTCGAAAGGAATCGAAGAACAGATGCAAAGAGATGAACACAATGATGTCGTAAGGTGGTATTGAAGTCCTACCTCACGCTCTTCTTGTCTTCGGGGTCCTCCTCAGACCGCTTGGTTCTTCTCTGATGATCTCCCTTGTTGCGCTTCAGCGATGGTTTGCTCGGCGAGTTAGGGCTAGGGCTCTAAGTCGTCGGCTCAGGAGTTGAAAGAGAAGTTTGTGGTTTCGGCCAGAGGTTTTGGGTTCTATTTATAATCGGGAAGAGAAGAGTCCTAATCTGATTGGATCCCGAATAAGAGTCTTATTCAGATCTTTGTTAGATCCTGACGTCTTATCTTCGGTAACATCGTGGAGTTTAGATCGGTTTCCGTTGCGTACCGGTATCTTTACGCGTAAAAACCGCTCCAGACTCGTTACCTCCGCGGTGATGAGCTCCGGAAGCTCCACGTGTCCTTCCGAGCCTGGTATCTCTTCTCCCACAGAGACGAGCTCCGGTTGTGCCGCGTGTCACGAGCGAGACCTCCCTCTTCTTCGGAGGTGAGCTCCACGCACGCCACGTGTTGGCGCCGGTCTTCCTCTTCTTCTTTCCTCAGGGACATGCCCCGCGGTCGACACGTGTCCAATAGAACAGGACCTCTCGCAGGTGAGCTCCGAGATCGACACGTATCCCGTGCGGATGGTCCTCTGATTTCCGTGAGGACTAGCTCCGAGGATGACACGTGAACTACGGAAATGCCTTTGCTTCTTTCGCAGAGGCTAGCTCCGTGGGCAACACGTGTCCCACAGGATAGGACCTCTCCCCTTTGCGGAGATGAGTCCCGAGCCTGCCACGTAGCCAGCTTGGCGGCGGCCTCTCCCCACTTCACAGGGATGAGCTCCGATCACGCCACGTGGCCTGCTGGCCGCAGAAGTTGCCTTCGACGCACTCTAAGGGCTTTATTGGCTATTCTTTTGATAACTCTTTCTGTCCCTATTTTCCATTAAAATGTTTCCTTTTCATAGGATACGAACATATGCTGACACCCGAGATGAGGGTGTCACAGTTTCAGCCGTGAGCGCGCCACCGAGGGTGCCGTCCGCCACCGAGCTGCTTGTCGATGACTTGCTCCCGATGGCTGTTCACCTCACGATGGATGAGTCTCGGCGATGCACAAACGAAATTCACTTTCCCCTGCTCAGGCGCTCCCTCACCCGCTCAAACCAAAGAAAACACTGCCGTGCTCTGCTGCTCTCATCGTGATCGCTTTCCGTTAGCATGGGCGCCCAGCTGAGCCATGTAGGAGCTGCACCGGACTCCGCTCGACGTCCCCCAATCCTCACCAGCCCGTGCCCGCCCTCCTTCAATCGCTGCCATGCCGTTCTTCATCCGCAAGTCCGAGCAAAGTGGCGCCTCACTGATCATCGGCGCCCGGGCGTTCTGATCCATATCGCGACCAACCTTCTACATCAAAAAAGGTGCCCCAGACTGCTCGACACTCCAGTGAAAACCCCTCCTCTTTTCGTGCACTACAGAGGAAGAATTTCTCTGTTTACTGCAAGTGTGTTCATAGAACCGAGCTGAACGAGTTTCCAAAATTTGTGATGCTTAGTCCATCCCAGCGCATGGCTATTGAACCACACGTACTAGACCTCCCTACGAGCATCTGGAATCAACAAGCATCAAAAACCATCGAGTATAGGTGCAGTTCTTCGAAAATTTTGGGACGGCACCGATTTTCGCCCTAGGTCGCCGATGAGTTCCTATTTGCAGCCATTTTTTAGCCGATTTGAGCTCATGCCGGTGATGAGAGATCCCCCACGGTGCAGTAGAGCCCAAGAACCGATCATTTGGTGGAGAATTCATCGTGCATGACCTCGCCGGAGCCCTAGGGTTTGCTGTTGCCGGTGCGCCCTGTTTTCCGGCGAGTTTCAGCCGCCGGCGACCTCACCAACATGTTCAGCGTGGGGGAAAATGGGGGGGGGGGGCAGCAGGGGGTCCGGAGGTGGCTGGGAAGTGCCATTCCGGTGACCTCGCCGGAGGGAGCCGCCACTGCTCTGTTTGGCGCGAGGCTGGAGGTTAGGGATGATGAGTGGGACCCACTGTCGGCATTTAAATATTTTCTAGATTTTCCCATTTCAGTTTAAACTTTGGAGAGCCATAACTTTGTGTAGGAGTGTCAAAAAATTGTGAAACAAATTTTGTTGGATTCCTCTCAAAGATTACTATCCAGGGATGCAGCCCAATGTTAATCCCTGTATTTGGCCATTAATTTATTTAAGGGAAATCTTGTATGAATTTTTACAGGAGTTCTGTTCATTGGAAAATTCCCAAATTTGGGTAGGACATTCTTCCAAAATTACTTGAACTCCATTAAAATTTTCAGAGGCATTGGACTTCATTTGCTTGGCCAAATGTTGATTCAATCTTGTATGTCTCTGAAAATTAGGAAAAATAGCAGAAAGATTTTCAGCTATTAGCTCCAACTTCTAAATTCCATATCTCTGTGTAGGAAGTTCCAAAAATGGTGAAACCAAGTCCTATGGATCCATGAGACTATTAAGTTTCTAAAAAACCACATTTGGAGCATGCCAAGACAGCATAGTTGCCATAGGAATTCAAAGAAGCCAAATAGCTAAGGAAATTCTTTGGGCCACATCTTACATCAACTTTGTTTGAAATTTTGCAAGCCATACCTATGTATGATCTATGGACCACTGTAAAAATTTCAGAGTAAGTTGAGATCATCTTCTCAAGTTTCGGCTAATCCTTTCTAGTTTCATCCTCATATCCTTTACCTAATTCTTTGAGCTTGAGTTCCAAAATTCTCCAATGCTCACAATGTTCATGTCTCTGTTCCAGCACATAGCCAAAGCAAATTCTCGAGTCTTAGTTAGTTAGAACCCTTTCTTAAGTCATAAAACATTTTTGTTTTATGATGTCTTTACTTGCAACATAAAACTGTGCATATTCATGTCGGTAGGAAATACGACGAAGGAGGTCAACGAGCAACTTGACTCGGAGCAGCAAGTTGAGGCTTAATTATCGCCAAGATACTGACTATAAAGTAGAACTAAACCTGTAACAACATAAGTCAAGCCCCGGTTTGCATTTAACAGTTTTTTGTTACATTTTACTTTGTATCACTTTTATGGGTCTAATATGTATTGTGCATTACGTCAAGGTGATTGATACTCCAAATGCATGACCCACAAACCCTTGGAGTTAAAGGGTAGAATAGGTTACCTTCGTGTAGCTTTGGCTAGGCTTAAGTTGTATAGGATCTGGTACAAGTCGGGTAGTTAGAAGCTACTAGCGAGGTTAGGATGTTGGTTCAGCGGGGTATGATTCTAGAGAATGAAAGTTCTGGAAAAGAAAATGAGACCGAGCAGAGAGTACGAGCAGCAGGACGTTGGGCCTGTGTGGCTGTAGCTCTGTTTGTGTCGGTTAAGGACCGATGCGTATACTGCCCTGCTGAGCAAGTTTGAACAGTACCGGATGCATACTGGAATTATGGGGTCCAGGAAACCGATGTAACTCGGGTACTCTCGTGTCGAAACTTATACGTCCGTCCTTTGAGGGTTGGTGTCAGAGGTGTAAACCCGCTAGCGGAGCAACTTCGACGTGTTCCGTGTAGTGACCCTTCTGATGGGTCGGCGGAACTGGTTCGGCATTGGAGTGACGGGGAAAGGTTGCTGCATACAACGTAAGAAAGAGCTCGCGTGAGTCTTTCGAGGCGGGTGTATGTGTCGTGTATTCCGGGTGTGTCCTGATTGCAATAACCGTTCCTCGCGGTTATATGAGTATCACTTGTTCACTGAGTTGTGATGTTGTAATTATTTCCAGATATAGTGTGATGAATCATTGCTAATGTGAAGTTCTTAAATTCATTGTATTGCCAACCATGTATGCTGTAGTTGTAGAGCTCACTAAGTTTATTTTCCTCTTTGGGCATCACCACATCGGAGGAAAGCGTTTCTTGTTTGATTGTGGACTTCCGATGTGAGGGCTGCCTAAGGCATAATAATTTGCTGCTATTAAACTGAAAGTAAGGATTAACATGTAGGCGTGTTGTTATTGCATCATACTTTTCCTATGTTAGTAATCCCTTCATGTAGAGTTCCATGTTTAGGAGTGTCGGTTAAGTCTTGCTGAGCCATCGTGCTCACGGTTGCATTATTAGTGTTTTGCAGGTTATAAAAATTTGCTATGAAGATTGTCGGTGAGCCATCAGAGACTCACCAGAAACCCTGCCGCTGCACTCATCTTTGTGGAAGCTAGTTAGGAGCGTCCGCGGGATCGACGTCTTTCCTTTTCCATAGTTAGGACCGAGAGTAAGTGTGTATGTATATTCTGCAGCGTGTACCCTCGTGGTACAATATTTTGTAAATGACACAATCTTGAGAAATAAAAGACTTTGTACTTTATGGTTCTTTTCGTGTATGCTGTTGGGTGCGGCATCGCACGACACCACCCAATGTGTATCCTGGAGTGTAGATTCCGGAAGGGGTTCCCCACAGGCGTGGTATCAGAGCCGCATTGGGAATAGCATGCATGAAAAGAGCTTATTTTTGAAAACTTTAATGTATACGAGTGAGGAACATGTAGTATGCCCACATAAGGACTATTGTCAGCATAGTTACTTAAGGTGGCAAGCTAACAGTGTGTTACATTCAGTATTTCAATTCTGTAACGACGCACCTACGTCAGATAAGAGGTAAGGTACGCTACCGCAGGCGGATCAATTGCGGTAACTCGTCATATGAGTAATAGTATGGAATGGTATACCGTGGCTTGGCACGGTAGTTAATATGAGTCTCTGAACCTCTCTATGGTTCTGAGAGCATATGAAAATGCTGATCTCCAGCGTGCTTTAGTCAAAAGTGAGAATACCCCATCGTGTGGTAAGCAACACGATAGTATGCAACTTTTGAACGTTCAATGTTCAAAGGGCCATACACAGCGCTCGCCATCGGCGTGCCTCACCGGTCGTGAGGCAGGTGGTATCCGTTGGGTTGATATCATTCCCAACCGTGACGACCCGTTCGCGCTCTACTCGGGTTCCCCGTCGTGTGGTGTGAAAACGTGACCATGTACCTTGAGATGTGACTTGACTCAAGGACGACCCGTATGGCAATGATACGGGGCGTATGTTTTTACTATGATATGGACCTGCCTGAAATGGAAAACCATTGTGTGCATCACTATTGATTGTTTTTCTGCAGGTACCTTAACCACGTTAGAACATTTCATTTAGAAAATGTTTGTGAGTGATCGTTTTAGTGCCACCACTTGAGACGTATATGCCGGTATGTTGCCGGTTAGGATTTTGATTTGATGAGGAAACGTAGTACCGTGAAATGTTCTTAACTGCAGGAAAAAGAAAGTTTTCAAAGAAAAGAGTAAATTTGGAGTCTAGGATTCTATTAGGGGTTAATGAACTCCTATATTGAACTAAGAGTCAATTGGGAGTATAGTTTCCATTTCAAACCATTAGAAACAACCTCCCCTGTTTTCAGCAGAATTTTTGCTGAACTTGAACAGGGCATAACTTTTGATTGGTTGAACCAATGGAGGTGAAGGATACATTTCTGGAAATATTTTCAAGTCTTCTACATCTTTTCTGTAGAACTCCAGAATAGAATCTCCCTCCAAATGGATGAAAATCTTAGATGAGTGTTAACTGTTCAAAAACAGGGCAGACCAAAAATGCACTCTGGAATTTTCTGTATTTCGACCCTAACATCTGGTAGAAAAAATCTCTATGGATCATGTAAGACATCGTTAGAAAGTTTGTGATATGTGCTACGACTTTGTAGTTCAAAGTTTCTACAGATTTGGGGTAGAACTTTATGAAATCTTGCGGACAAAACAGACACTTTTAGAGGAGGTGCTGTCAAAATTGTTCCAGATTTCTGTCAGCTTTGAAATATCATAATTCCTGATTCAGAATTGATATGAAGGCAAATAAATATTTGTTGGAAAGATATTGGAATTATTTATAACTTTGATATTCAACTTGAGACATGAAACTGCCATTTTTCAAAATCAAATTCTGGGATTAAGGTCCAAGGGTCATACTGAACAGAGCATTGCTCATTGCCCATGTAAGGACTTGTTGTGGACATGAAGGTTTTATACTTCTCTAAGTTCCATGACAGATTCATTAGTTATCTTTCATCATTCCTTGTTGTTGGTTTAAGAGTTTGACAAACTTCAACAATTATTGGTTATATTTCGAAATTGTCAAAAACCTTGTTTCCTTCACGTATGCTGCACTGTTGATGTGATATTTTCGCGGTTAATAATTTTGAGTTCAAGTGGAGTACATCTTGGATATTAACCGTAAATTGCTCACTCTTGCAGTATGGATCATACTCATTCCGGGTATGAGGTCGGTGGTTCCAGTCGGGATGGAAATGATTCGTCACAGCGACGATCACCGCCATCATCAACCGGACTGGCGGAGGTGTTTGGAAGAATGGCTGAGTCTCTTGAGTTGTTGGTGCTGCAAGGCATCCGAGAAGAGACCTCACAGCAAAACCCCACACTGAACACTTATTTGGATTTTCTAGCAAGACAACCACCGGTATTCTCTGAAGCTAAAGAAGTCTTGGAGGCAGATCATTGGCTCTGAGTGATTGAATCTATATTGGGAATGCTCCAGTATGACGAATATGAGAAGGCTTTATTTGCCGCTCAGCAACTTCATGGATCCGTTGGGGCTTGGTGGTCTGAATATCTTGCTAAGATCGCTGAAGGTCATCGTGTGACGTGGACGGAGTTTCGTGAGGCTTTCCGTGCACGTCATATTTGTGAGAGCATTGTCAAAAGCAGAATTGAAGAGTTATATGAACTCAAACAAGGAGGCATGAGTGCCATGAAGTACTTTACGGAATTTAACCGTTTAGTACAATATGCATCCGCTTATGTGCATAACGAGATGATGAAGTGTCATTACTTCTTCCGAGGCCTCGATGTGAAGCTTCGGACAAAAGTGGCACAATGCAATAAAGGAAATTATAGCGAGTTAGTCAATGCCGCTATGATTCAAGAAATAGCTGAACTCGAGCATAAGAAAAGTAAGAGGAAGAGAAAATTATCACTGGCAAGTACGGGTGATTATCATCAAGAACAACCTGTGATATATTGCTTACCATCTGGGGTGGAAATTCAGTCCTTTGACGGACCACCTCAGATCCAATACTGTTCATATTCACCTATGGATGTTCACCCACTGCTGCAACCGCAGCAAATGAGTATTTTTGCACCCCCACCTCAGCAAAGTGCACAAGAATATCAACCACTTCCATATACTGAAGATCCTGAGCTCGCATCGGATAACACTTGTAGCGATGCAGAGCATATTTCTCAGGAGGGTCAAGTGACCAAGCAGAGCAGCAGTCATATGTCATCTCAAGCTGCAAACAAATTCCATGGTCGGTCAAGGAGAACAGCACTGAAAGTGGGAAATATAAACTATATGGCAGTTGAAGACGTTCCCGTAGGAGAACCCGTGTTGGCGGGCATGTTCAGCCTACGTGATCAGCCCACACTCGTGTTTTTCGACTCGGGTGCTACACATGATTTTATCAGCAAAGATTATGTGGTTGAGCACCAAGTACCATCAACCACCTTGGCCGCATCTTATCAGATTAATTCACCGGGAGGTAGTAGGACAGCGGGCAGAATTGTTGCTCGAGCGCCTATATGTTTGGATGGGCAGATATATCCTACTACTCTTATCATTCTGGAAGGCTTGCGGATTGACATCATATTGGGAATGGCTTGGTTGACACATCACCAAGCTATCTTTGATATTAGTTAGTGAACAGTGCAGCTGAATTCAAAGAAGCACGGGCAACACATGTTGGTTCTGAGAAACGTTACACCGGAAGTCACTGCTGTCCACACCGTTGAAGCTAAGAAACTGGAGGACATTCCAGTGGTCCGGGAATATACGGACGTGTTTCCCGATGATCTTCCGTGATGCGGACATCGCTACCGTTGATACAACCACAACACCAGCCCATTCACCACTCTCAGCTAATCAAGGTCCAATGACACGCGCTCGTGCACGTCAACTTAATTATCAGGTGAATTCATTCCTGGCTGTTCAAAGTAATTATCCTTCAAATGGGGACCTATTAAAGCCTTGTGATGACCTTGTTATTATTAGGTGCTTGGGAATTGATCCAGCTAGGGGGGATGGAGGGATTAATGCAATAAAGGCTGCTCCACCCGAGGGGAAATCTTGAGGCTAGGGCCATGTAATAAAGAGAGATTTAGACAAATAAGGAAAGGAATAAGGGAAATCTCGTCCAACTTTGCTGCTGGATGAAATTCCCTCTTTCTTCCCCCATTGAAAGATAGATGTGCTATAATAAGGAAACAAATAGAGGAAATCATATCCTGCCTTGCTGCTGGATGGGTTTCCCTCTTTCTTTCCCTATTAAATCGTAGTCTATCACAGAAAAAGAAAGTGAATAAGGGAGATCACGTCCAACCTTTGTTGCTGGACGAATTTCCCTCTTTCCTCCCCTATTTAAGTAGTCCAAGAGCTCCTTGACAGGGCGGGTTTTGTTTTCTGTAAGTTTAGCCATTGCTACTTCCTTGTAACGCAAGTGTCGACGAGACCTTCCGATTACTTGAATCAGAACCCCAACTTTTTCATACCCGTGAGTGTTTGCTTGTTATCTTGGTCTTGCTTGTTCTTCGATTGCTTGCAGGTTCAAGGCTGTTCTTGGCACGGCAAGTACAGCAACAACAGGAGCCGGTGTAACTATCGCTAAGGCGCAGCATCCTTGTGGTTGTTGTAGTCGGGTAGCACAACGTCGACCTCCACCCAAATCGTAGTTACCAGGAGACGGTGTAACTGTCGCTCAAGGCGCCACCCCATTCTGGTTGTGGTAGTCGGGCAGCCAACGTCGGCCTCCACCAAATTCGTTCATTACTAACATCTCTCATGGAAAAATAGGGCGTCCCCCGTACCCGTTGGGTTCATCAAGTGGTATCAGATTTCAGGTTGCTCGGTGTGAGATTTCCTTCTCCTTGTTCTTCATTTACCTACAGTCCACTTTTGCCTACAAAAGTTCGCTCTAAAAAAATCCTAAAAACACTTTGAGCCTTTTGCTTGGCTACTTAGCTCTCAACTTGTTGAATTCACGGTTGCCTTTTTGTGTCAAGTTGCTGGTCCTAAGTTTTTGACCGCTAGAGTTTTGAGTTCGTGCCACTTTGTTCTCAGTCCATTTCCATTATCTACCCAAAGTTGAGAAAAAAGGCAAGTTCAAAAGAAAAGCTGCACGGATCAGCAAGTAAAAGGCACGTGCAAAAAGAAAAGCCGCACTGATTACAATCACAAAAAAAAGTTTCTAAGTACAAAAAAAGAAAGACAATTTGTGTAACATTTGTTTCATGTTTCGAAGTTCAACTTGCTGTTTTCAACGTTGTTGAAACACAACGGATCGGGCTGTTCGAACTTCCCTACCATAGTAATCCAACGTCACGTGGAGTTACGGCTCACGTCTCTAGTAAGGTTTGAGCTAGGACCAGCACAATACCATCATGGAACGTTTATTCAACTTGTTGTGACTAATGTGGTACTAGCTGTTCCTTTGCACAAATTGTGTCTAGCAGCCACCTACAGCTCCACAAAATTGTCTACGACACCATAAGGTTGTGCTGGCAGCCACTGTTTGTTGTTGTTCTTGCTGATTGCCGGCACCTCCTGCATCGCATGGTAAGAACTTGTAAGACCTTGATTTCTTGCTAGTGAGTAATTGTGCTGTCCTACCACCTCTTAGCAACTGTTAGGATTAATCTGCTTGCTGTTGTATTTCCTTTCTTTACTAACCATGTCAGCTGATGCGAATAAGACATCTCCACATTCACCACGTACGAGGGGCATCATT
Organism: Neostapfia colusana; assembly: GCA_030760725.1. Classification (NCBI taxonomy): domain Eukaryota; kingdom Viridiplantae; phylum Streptophyta; class Magnoliopsida; order Poales; family Poaceae; genus Neostapfia; species Neostapfia colusana. Next base: position 105,464,165 of record JASWHV010000002.1, on the reverse strand, counting down.
CAGCATTTCGAACGCCAAGTAAAGCTACACACAGATGCTCTCAATGAGGATATTCAAGTCACCAATGAACGCATTGGTCAATTAGAGTCGACGCAGATTTGCACCAACACCAAACTGACCACATTAGAAAGCACTGCTGGGACGCAAGTGTCGACGAGACCTTCTGATTACTTGAATCAGAACCCCAACTTTTTCATACCCGTGAGTGTTTGCTTGTTATCTTGTTCTTGCTTGTTCTTCGATTGCTTGCAGGTTCAAGGCTGTTCTTGGCACGGCAAGTACAGCAACAAGAGGAGCCGGTGTAACTATCTCTAAGGCGCAGCATCCTTGTGGTTGTTGTAGTTGGGTAGCACAACGTCGACCTCCACCCAAATCGTAGTTACCAGGAGACGGTGTAACTGTCGCTCAAGGCGCCACACCATTCTGGTTGTGGTAGTCGGGCAGCCAACGTCGGCCTCCACCAAATTCGTTCATTACTAACATCTCTCAACGAAAGATAGGGCGTCCCCCGTACCCGTTGGGTTCATCATTCCGGGCATGCCGCCCGAACGTGAAGTGGAGTTCAAAATTGAACTAGCACCGGGAACCACACCCATATCTCGGAGGCCGTATAAAATGGCACCAAAGGAACTTGCGGAGCTGAAAGAGCAGCTAAATAATTTGCTAAGCAAAGGCTTCATTCGACCCAGTTCATCACCGCGGGGATGCTCCGTGCTGTTCGTCAAGAAAAAGGACGAGACTCTGAGGTTATATGTGGACTATCGTCCGCTCAATGCCGTAACTATCAAGAACAAGTATTCACTACCACGTATCGATATGCTTTTCGATCAACTAGTGGGTGCTAAGGTTTTCTCGAAGATGGACCTTCGATCCGGATATCACCAGATAAAAATCCGAAAGGAAGACATACCCAAAACGGCATTCTCGACGAGATACAGGTTATATGAGTATCTCTTCATGTCATTCGGACTCGCTAATGCTCCGGCTCATTTTATGTACTTGATAAATTCAGTATTCATGCCGGAGCTGGACAAGTTCGTCATGGTCTTCATCGACGATATCTTGGTATATTCTAAGTCGGAGGAAGAACACGCCGAACATCTGCATATTGTGCTCCAACGCCGACTGGATCACAAACTATATGCAAAATTCAGCAAGTGTGAGTTTTGGATCAACCAAGTGCCATTTCTTGGGTACATTATTTCTGCGGAGGGCATCGCAGTTGATCCAAGCAAGATCGTCCAAGTGCTGAATTGGAGTTCGCCAAAATCAGTCCATGAAGTCCATAGTTTTCTCGGTTTAGCGGGTTACTACCGGAGATTCATTCCGAATTTCTCCAAGGTCTCTAAACCGATGACGGAGCTTCTATAGAAAGGCAACAAATATGTGTGGAGTGAAGCATGTGAGGAGGCATTCAAAGCATTGGTAAAGCACCTCACAACAGCCCCAGTCTTGGCGCAGCCCGATACAACTAAGGCTTTTGATGTGTATTGCGATGTATCCGGCATCGGCCTTGGCTGCGTGCTTACGCAAGAAGGGCGAGTGGTCGCATATGTATCCAGATAGCTTCGGAATCATGAGCAGAATTATTCGACACATTATCTCGAGCTAGCTGCTGTGGTTCTTGCTCTAAAGATGTGGAGGCACTATTTGCTTGGAAACTTAGTCCACCTCTACACTGACCACAAGAGTTTAAAGTACAGATTCACACAAAAGGAATTAAATATGAGGCAGCAAAGATAGTTAGAGTTAATTAAGGATTATGAACTGGAGATTCATTACCATCCTGGAAAAGCGAATGTGGTTGCCGATGCACTTAGTCGGAAATCACATGTGCATAATCTAACCATGACTGCAATGGAAGAAGAAGAACCGAGCCTGCGCTTGGTTCCCTATGGGTCATTGTTTAACCTTGCCCTCATTCCTACAATTCGTGATGAAATTATAGAGGCTCAAAAGAAAGATAGGGGCATGACCCATATCTGGAAGAGAATAGACAAAGGAGAAGCTAAGTGCTTTCGAAAAGATGAGAATGGTACGATATGGTTCAAGAACCGTATAGTCGTACCCCATGACATGAAGCTTCGGAAGAAAATATTAGACGAAGCTCATTTATCAAAATTTTCCATTCATCCGGGCAGCAACAAGATGTACCAAGATTTGAGAAACAAGTTTTGGTGGACATAGATGAAGCGAGAAATAGCTAAATATGTATCCGAGTGCGATATGTGTCGAAGGGTGAAAGTAGATCACATGAAGAAACCTGGTTTGCTGCAGCCCCTTCATATTCCGGAATGGAAGTGGGAAGATGTGAGTATGGATTTTTATTGTCGGGTTACCACTCACATCTCGAAAGCATGATTCGGTTTGGGTAATCGTTGACCGATTAACCAAGTCAGCACACTTCATACCGGTGAATGTGAGATTCAACGCCAAGAAATATGTGGAGTTATACATTGAACGGATATTATGCCAGCATTGAGTTCCAAGAACAATAGTTTCAGATCATGGTGCACTGTTCGTTTCTTGTTTCTGGGAACAACTGCACGTATCTTTGGGAACCAAATTGCTTAGAAGCTCCACATATCACCCTCAAACCGATGGACAAACCGAGAGGGTGAATCAAGTCTTGGAAGATATGTTGAGAGCGTGTGCCATCCACCATTGTAAGAACTGGGATGCTTATCTACCGTTGGCGGAATTCTAGTACAATAACAGCTATCAAACGAGTATCAAGATGGCAATGTATGAGGCTCTCTATGGCCGGAGATGTCGCACACTGTTGAATTGGTGTGAATCTGGTGAAAGGGTGACATTCGGGATTGACCTTGTTAATGACACCGAAGAACGAGTTCGGGTCATACAAGCAACTTTAAAGGCTGCTCAATCTCGACAGAAGAGTTATGCAGACCAGCGACGTCGACCGTTGAACTTCAACATCGGAGAGTACGTATATCTCCGCGTATGTCCAATGAAGAGAGTTCACCGATTCGGTGTAAAAGGAAAGCTCGCTCCCTGATTTATCGGTCCATTTGCTATCACGGAGAAATGTGGACCCGTAGCCTACCGGCTTGAGCTACCGACAAATATCGCTGGGGTGCATAATATATTTAACGTCTCTCAGCTTCGGAAATGTCTCAAGATTACCACTGCTGTACGCAATGAAGATCTCGAGACATTGCAACCTAATCTCTCTTATACCGAGCATCCAATCCCGATTATTGATGAAAAGTCTCGGTCGACAAGGAATCGGACACTCCAATTCTATAAGGTATTATGGAGCAATCATAACACGGAGAAACCAACATGGGAGAGTGAAGAATACCTCCATTCAAACTATCCGGACTTGCTGTCCGCTTATATCCGGTAATTCTTTCTCTACCGCTTCGTCTCTTCTTTATGAATCTCGGGACGAGATTCTTTTTAAGGGGGGAGGGATGTGAAATCCCAAAACTTTAGCAAGTGGAGCTACAAGTCACACCGAGAAAATGAGAGGGAATTTAAACTTTTGAATTTAACGGTGTGAGCTCCAAGTCTAAACTTGAACTTGAAGAAATTCCCGAACACGGAGATCTAAGGCTATCATGTGGTTCTCCACACATCCAATAATAGCCCGGCAAAATTTCAGAGAATTTAAAAATGTTTTCGTAGTCGTTGGAATTAAAATGGAAGAAAATTTGAATTTGAATTTAAATCTCAGTTTCAAATTCTAACTTCACCGAAATCCACATTTGAGTGCACCATTGGGTTCCTCATATTCCTTTTGGCCTATCCTCTAAGTTTGATCAGATTTGGAATTTGTTTGCTAATTCAAATGGAATTTTAAAAGAAAAGAAGAGGGGGAGAAATGGACCCACATGTCAGCCACAAGAAGAACAAACAGTCTCTGTTTCAGCCGTGAGCGCGCCACCGTGGGTGCCGTCCGCCACCGAGCTGCTTGTCGATAACTTGCTCCCGAAGGCTGTTCACCTCACGATGGATGAGTTTTGGCTATGCACAAACGAATTCACTTTCCCCTGCTCAGGCGCTCCCTCACCCGCTCAAATGGAAGAAAACGCTGCCGTGCTCTGCTGCTCTCATCGCGATTGCTTTCCGCTAGCGTGGGTGCCCAGCTGAGCCTCAGGAGCTGCGCCGGACTCCACTCGACGTCCCCCAACCCTCACCAGCCCGTGCCCGGCCTCCTTCGATCGCTGCCACGCCGTTCTTCGTCCGCAAGTCCGAGCAAAGTGGCGCCTCACTGATCATTGGTGCCCGGGCGTTCTGAGCCATATCGTGACCATCCTTCTACATCAAAAAGAGGCGCCAAAGACTGCTCGACACTCCGGTGAAAACTCCTCCTCTTTTCGTGCACTACAGAGGAAGAATTTTTCTGTTTACTGCAAGTGTGTTCATAGAACCAAGCTGAACGAGTTTCCAAAATTCGTGATGCTTAGTCCATCCCAGCGCATGGCTATTGAACCAAACGTACTAGACCTCCCTACGAGCATCTGGAATCAACAAGCATAAAAAACCATTGAGTATAGGCGCTGTTCTTCGAGAATTTCGGGCCGGCACCGATTTTCGCCCTAGGTCGCCGATGAGTTCCTATTTGCAGCCATTTTTGAGCTGATTTGAGCTCATGCCGGTGATGAGAGATCCCCCACGGAGCTGTAGAGCCTAAGAACCGACCATTTGGTGGGGAATTCACCGTACATGACCTCACCGGAGCCCTAGGGTTTGCTGTTGCCGGTGCGCCCTGTTTTCCGTCGAGTTTCAGCCGCCGGCGACCTCACCAACGTGTTCAGCGTGGGGGAAAATGGGGGGGTGGGGGCAGCAGAGGGTACGGAGGTGGCTGGGAAGTGCCTTTCCGGCGACCTCGCCGGAGGGATCCGCCACTGCTCTGTTCGGCGCGAGGCTGGAGGTTAGGGATGACGAGTGGGACCCACTGTCGGCATTTAAACATTTTCCAGATTTTCCCATTTCAGTTTAAACTTTGGAGAGCCATAACTTTGTGTAGGAGTGTCCAAAAATTGTGAAACAAATTTTGTTGGATTCCTATCAAAGAGTGCTATCCAGGGATGCAGCCCAATGTTTATGAAAATCCCTGTATTTGCCATAAATTCATTTAAGGGAAATCTTGTATGAATTTTTATAGGAGTTCTGTTCATTGGAACATTCCCAAATTTGGGCAGGACATTCTTCCAAAAATACTTGAACTCCAGTAAAATTTTCAGAGGCATTGGACTTCATTTGCTTGGCCAAATTTTGATTCAATCTTGTATGTCTCTGAAAATTAGGAAAAATAGCAGAAAGGTTTTCAGCTTTTAGCTCCAACTTCTAAATTCCATATCTCTGTGTAAGAAGCTCCAAAAATGGTGAAACCAAGTCTATGGACTCATGAGACTATTAAGTTTCTGAAAAAACCACATTTGGAGCATGCTAAGACAGTATAATTGCCATAAGAATTCAAAGAACCCAAATAGCTAAGGAAATTCTTTAGGCCACATCTTACATCAACTTTATTTGAAATTTTGCAAGCCATACCTCTGTATGATCTATGGACCACTGTAAAAATTTTAGAGCAAGTTGAGATCATCTTCTCAAGTTTCGGCTAATCCTTTCTAGTTTCATCCTCATATCCTTTACCTAATTCTTTGAACTTGAGTTCCAAAATTCTCCAATGCTCACAATGTTCATGTCTCTGTTCCAGCACATAGCCAAACAAAATTCTCGAGTCTTAGTTAGTTAGAACCCTTTCTTAAGTCATAAAACATTTCTGTTTTATGATGTCTTTACTTGAAACATAAAACTGTGCATATTCATGTTGGTAGGAAATACGACGAAGGAGGTCAACGAGCAACTTGACTCGGAGCAGCAAGTTGAGGCTTAATCATCGCCAAGATACTGACTATAAAGTAGAACTAAACCTGCAGCAACATAAGGCAAGCCCCGGTTTGCATTTAACAGTTTTTAGTTACATTTTACTTTGTATCACTTTTATGGGTCTACTATGTATTGTGCATTAGGTCAAGGTGATTGATACTCCAAATGCATGACCTACAAACCCTTGGAGTTAAAGGGTAGAACAGGTTACCTTCGTGTAGCTTTGGCTAGGCTTAAGTTGTATAGGATCCGGTACAAGTCGGGTAGTTAGAAGCTACTCGTGAGGTTAGGATGTTGGTTCAGCGGGGTATGAGTCTAGAGAATGAAAGTTCTGAAAAAGAAAATGAGACCGAGCAGAGAGTAGGAGCAGCAGGACGTTGGGCCTGTGTGACTGTAGCTCTGTTTGTGTCGGTTAAGGACCGATGCGTATGCCGCCCTGCTGAGCAAGTTTGAACAGTACCGGATGCATACTGGAATTATGGGGTCCAGGAAACCGATGTAACTCCGGTACTCTCGTGTTGAAACTTATACAACCGTCCTTTGGGGGTTGGTGTCAGAGGTGTAAACCCGCTAGCGGAGCAACTTTGACGTGTTCCTTGTAGTGGCCCTTCTGATGGGTCGGCGGAACTGGTTCGGCATTGGAGTGATGGGGGAAAGGTTGCTGCATACAACGTAAGAAAGAGCTCGCGTGAGTCTTTCGAGGCGGGTGTATGTGTCGTGTATTCCGGGTGTGTCCTGATTGCAATCACCGTCCCTCACGGTTACATGAGTACCACTTATTCACTGAGTTGCGACATAGTAATTATTTCCAGATATAGTGTGATGAATCATTGCTGATGTGAAGTTCTTAAATTTATTGTATTGCCAACCATTTATGCTGTAGTTGTAGAGCTCACTAAGTTTATTTTCCTCTTTGGGCATCACCACATCGGAGGAAAGTGTTTCTTGTTTGATTGTGGACTTTCGATGTGAGGGCTGCCTAAGGCATAATAATCTGCTGCTATTAAACTGAAAGTAAGGATTAACATGTAGGCGTGTCGTTATTGCATCATATTTTTCTTATGTTAGTAATCCCTGCATGTAGAGTTCCATGTTTAGGAGTGTCGGTTAAGTCTAGCTGAGCCATCGTGCTCACGGTTGCATTATTAGTGTTTTGCAGGTTATAAAAATTTGCTATGAAGATGGTTGTTCGGTGAGCCATCAGAGACTCACCGGAAACCCTGCCGCTGCACTCATCTTTGTGGAAGCTAGTAAGGAGCGTCCGCAGGCTGGACGTCTTCTCTTTTGCATAGTTAGGACCGAGAGTAAGCGTGTATGTATATTCCGCTACGTGTACCCTCGTGGTACAATATTTTGTAAATGACACAATCTTTAGAAATAAAAGACTTTGTACTTTACGGTTCTTTTCGTGTATGCTGTTGGGTGCCGCATCGCACGACACCACCCAATTTGTATCCTGGAGTGTGGATCCCGGAAGGGGTTTCCCACAGGCGTGGTATCAGAGCCGCATTGGGAATAGCACGCATTAAAGTTTATTTTTGAAAACTTTGAAGTATACGAGTGAGGAACGTGTAGTATGCCCATATAAGGACTATTGTTAGCATAGTTACTTAAGGTGGCAAGCTAACAGTGTGTTACATTCAGTATTTCAATTCTGTAACGACGCACCTACGTCAGGTAAGAGTTAAGGTACACTACCGCAGGCGGATCAATTGCGGTAACTCGTCATACGAGTAATAGTATGGAATGGTATACCGTGGCTTGGCACGGTAGTTAATATGAGTCTCTGAACCTCTCTATGGTTCTGAGAGCATATGAAAACGCTGATCTCCAGCGTGCTTTAGTCAAAAGTGAGAATACCCCATCGTGTGGTAAGCAACACGATAGTATGCAACTTTTGAACGTTCAATGTATTCCATCAGGCCCTCCGCGCATGCAAAACCATCAAGTTGCACCATCCGCACGTGTATTCCATCAAGGTCCCGTCCGACCGCCCAGGACCTGAGTTCATGAGTTTTACCAACTTTTCCGATTTGCACCCATATGGCCATCCGCGGAGGCGAAAGCATCAAGTTGTATCGTCTGGATGTGTAGTCCGTCAAGGTCTTGTCCGGCCGCCCGGGACCCAAGTTTGTGAGTTTTCCCGAGTTTCCTAATTTCGAACCAGATGTCCATCCGCGCATTAAAAACTATCAAGTTGCCAATCCAGACGTTTATTCCGTCAAGGTCCCATCCGGCCAGCCTGGACCCGATTTTGTGAGTTTTCCCGACTTTCTCTACTTTCCCAATATCCATCCAGATGGCTTTCCAAGCATGCAAAGCCATCAAGTTGCACCGTCCGAACGTGTATTCCATCAAAGTCCCGTCCGATCGCACAGGACCCGAGTTCGTGAGTTCAACAAACTTTCACGATTTTGAACCAGATGGCCTTCGCGCATGCAAAACCATTTAGTTGCACATGCGAAAGTGTATTCTGTCAATGTCCAGTCTGGCATCCCAGGACCCGAGTTCATGAGTTTTCTCGGCCCAGATGGCCATCCGCACATGCAAAACCATCAAGTTGAACCGTCTAGACGTATATTCCGTCAAGGTTTTGTCCATCTTCCAGGGACCCTAGTTCGTTAGTTTTGTCGACTTTCTCGACTTTCCTGATTATGACCCTGATGGCCATCCACGCATGAAAAATCATCAAGTTGGACCATCCGGACGTCTATTCCGTCAAGGTCCCGTCCGGCCTCCCGGGACACGAGTTCGTGAGTTTTATTGACTTTCTCCACTTCAACCCATATGGCCATCCGCGCATGCAAAACCATTAAGTGCACCATCCGAACCTGTATTCCGTCAAGGTTCCATCCGACCGCCCGGGACCTGTCCGAGTTCGTGAGTTTCACCAACTTTCCCGACTTCTCGATTTTGACCCAGATGGCCCTCTGTGCTTGCAAAACCATCAAGTTGCACTGTTCAGACATGTATTCCATCAATGTCTTGTCCGGCCGTTGGGGACCCGAATTTGTGAGTTTTCGAGTTTCCCGATTTGGACCCATATGGCCATCCGCGCATGCAAAACCATTAAGTTGCACCATCCAAACCTGTATTCTGTCAAGGTTCCATCCGACCGCCCGGGTCCCGAGCTCATGAGTTTCACCAACTTTCCCGACTTTCTCGATTTTGGCCCAGATGGCCCTCCGCGCATGTAAAGCCATCAAGTTGCACCGTCCGGACGTGTATTCCGTCAAGTTCTAGTCCGGCCGTCCGGGACCCGAGTTTGTGAGTTTTTACGAGTTTCCTGATTTTGACCCTGATGGCTATCCATGCATGCAAAACCATCAAGTTGCACCGTCCGGACGTGTATTCCATCAAGGTCCCGTCCGGCCACCCGGGACCTGAGTTCATGAGTTTTCCCGACTTTCCTGATTTTAACCCAGATGGCCACGCATGCAAAACCATCAAATTGCACCGTCCGATCGTGTATTCCATCAAGGTCGCGTCCAGTCGCTCGGGACCCGAGTTAGTGAGTTTTACCGACTTTCCAGATTTTGACTCAAACGACCATTAGCGCATGCAAAACCTCCCAGTTGCACCATCTAAACGTGTATTCCGTCAAGGTCCAGTACGGCATCCTGGAACCCGAGTTCATGAGTTTTCCTGACTTCCCCAATTTCGACCGAGTTGACCATCCGCGCATGCAAAACCATCAAGTAGAACTGTCATAATGTGTATTCCGTCAAGGCCCCGTCCAGCCGCCCGAGAGCCGAGTTTGTAAGTTTTACCGACTTTTCCGACTTTCTCGATTTCGTCCCAGATGGCTACCCGCGCCTGCAAAACCATCAAGTTGCACCATCCGAACATGTATTCCGTCAAGGTCCCGTCCGACCGCCCGGGACTGAGTTCATGAGTTTTACCAACTTTCCCGATTTGGACCCACATGGCCATCCTTGCATGCGAAAGCATCAAGTTGTATCGTCCGGACGTGTAATCCGTCAAGGTCTTGTCCGACCATCTGGGACCCAAGTTTGTGAGTTTTCCCGAGTTTCCCGATTTTGACCCAGATGGCAATCCGTGCATGCAAAACTATCAAGTTGCCAATCTGGACGTCTATTCCGTCAAGATCCCGTCCGGCCACCAAGGACCCAATTTCATGAGTTTTTCTAACTTTCCCTACTTTCCCAATTTCAACTCAGATGGCTATCTGAGCATGCAAAACCATCAAGTTGCACCATCCAAATGTGTATTCCGTCAAGGTCCCGTCCGGTGCACGGGACCTGAGTTTGTGAGTTCTACCGACTTTCACGATTTTGAACCAGATGGCCATCGCGCATGCAAAACCATTTAGTTGCACCATCCCAACATGTATTTTATCAATTTCCAGTCCGGCGTCCCAGGACCGAAGTTCATAAGTTTTCTTGATTTACCAAATTTCGACCTAAATGGTCATCCGCGCATGCAAAACCATCAAGTTGCACCCTCCGGACGTGTATTCCGTCAAGGTTCTGTCCGACTTCCAGGGACCCTAGTTCGTTAGTTTTACCAACTTTCTCGACTTTCCTGATTTTGACCCCGATGGCCATCCACACATGAAAAACAATCAAGTCGGACCATCCAGAAGTCTATTCCGTCAAGGTTCCATCTGAACTCCCGGGACCCGAGTTCGTGAGTTTTACTGACTTTCTCCACTTCGACCCATATGGCCATCCGCGCATGCAAAACCATTAAGTTGCACCATCCAAATCTGTATTTCGTCAACATTCCATTCGACCGCCCGGTACCCAAGTTCGTGAGTTTCACCAACTTTCCTGACTTTCTCACTTTTGACCTAGATGGCCCTCCGCGCTTGCAAAACCATCAAGTTGTACCGTCCGGACGTGTATTCCGTCAAGGTCTTCTCCGGCTGTCCGGGACCCGAGTTTGTGAGTTTTCCGAGTTTCCCGATTTCGACCCAGATGGCCATCCTCGCATACAAAACCATTAAATTGCACCATCTGAACCTATATTCCATCAAGGTTCCATCCGACCGCCCCGGACCCGAGTTTGTGAGTTTCATCAACTTTCCCGACTTTCTCGATTTTGACCGAGATGGCCCTACGCGCTTGTAAAACCATTAAGTTGCTACCTCCGGTCGTGTATTCCGTCAAGGTCTTGTCTGGCGGTCCGGGACCCCAGTTTGTGAGTTTTCCGAGTTTCCTGATTTTGTCCCGGATGGCCATCCGCGCATGAAAATCATCAAGTTGCACTCTCTAGACGAGTATTCCGTGAAGGTCCCGTCCACCCACCCCGGGAGCCGACTTCATGAGTTTTCCTGACTTTCCTGATTTCAACCCAGATTGCCATCCGCGCATGCAAAACCATCAAATTGCACCGTCCGAACGTGTATTCCGTAAAGGTCCCGTCCGGTCGCTCGGTACCCGAGTTAGTGAGTTTTAAGTACTTTCCTAACTTTCCCGATTTTGACTCAGATGGCCATCCGCGCATGCAAAACCTTCCAGTTGCACCATCTGAACGTGTATTCTGTCAAGGTCCAGTCCGGCGTCACGGAACCCGAGTTCATGAGTTCTTCTGACTTTCCCAATTTCGACCCAGATGACCATCCACGCAAGTAAAACCATCAAGTTGAACTGTGCAGACGTGGATTCCGTCAAGGCCCCGTCCAGCCGCCCGAGACCTGAGTTCGTGAGTTTTACCGACTTTTCCGACTTTCTCGATTTCGACCCAGATGGTCATCCGCTCATGCAAAACCATCAAGTTGCACCATCCGCACGTGTTTTCCATCAAGGTCCCGTCCTGCCGCACGGGACCCGAGTTCATGAGTTTTACCGACTTTCTCTATTTCGACCCAGATGACAATCCATGCATGCAAAACCATGATGTTGAACCGTAGGGACGAGTATTCCATAAGGTTCCGTCCGGTCGCACGGGACCCGAGTTCGTGAGTTTCACCGATTTTCCTGATTTCGACCTGAGTGACCATCCGCGCATGCAAAACCATTTAGGTTCACCATCCAAACATGTATTCCGTCAAGGTCCTGTCCTGTCGCTCAGGACCGGAGTTAGTGAGTTTTACAATTTTTCCCGACTTTCTCAATATTGACTAAGATGGCCATCCACGCATGCGAAACCTTCTAGTTGCACCATTTGAACGTGTATTCCGTCAAGGTCCAGTTCGGTGTCCCGGGACCCGAGTTTATGAGTTTTCCTGACTTTCCCAATTTCGACCCAGATGGCCATCCGCACATGGAAAAACATCAAGTTGCACCGTTTGGACGTATATTCCGTCAAGGCCCCGTCCAGCTACCCGAGACCCGACCTCGTGAGTTTTACCGACTTTCCCAACATTCTCCATTTCGACCCAGAAGGACAACCGCGCATGTAAAACTATCAAGTTGCACCATCCAGATGTATATTCCGTCAAGATCCTGTCCGGCCACCCGGGACCCGATTTTATGAGTTTTCCCGACTTTTTCTACTTTCCTGATTTCAACCCAGATGGCCATCCGAGCATGCAAAACTATCAAGTTGCACCGTTCGAACGTGTATACCGTCAAGGTCCCGTCCGGTCGCACGGGACCTGAGTTCGTGAGTTCTACTGAATTTCGAGATTTTAAACCGGATGGCCATCGCGCATGCAAAACCATTTAGGAGTCGGCCAGCTGTGTATCGCCTCCACCTTGGCTTGATCAACTTCAATTCCCTGTGGTGTCACAACATAGCCAAGAAAAGAAACTCGATCCGTGCAAAAGGTGCACTTGTCAATGTTACCAAATAAGCGTGCATCACGTAAAGCATTGAAAACAGCACGGAGATGATCAAGATGAACTTCGAGAGATGCGCTATAGATCAAAATGTCATCGAAATATACTAGCACAAATCTTCCAATGAAAGCACGTAAAACCTCATTCATTAATCTCATGAAAGTGCTAGTTGCATTCGTGAGACCAAAAGGCATGACTAACCACTCATACAAACCAAACTTTGTTTTAAACGCTGTTTTCCATTCATCACCTAGCTTCATGTGAATTTGATGGTATCCACTACGCAAATCAATTTTAGAGAAAATCATCGAGCAACTAAGTTCATCAAGCATATCATCTAACCTAGGAATAGGATGACGATATCTAATGGTAATGTTATTAATTGCTCGACAATCTACACACATGCGCCATGATCCATCTTTCTTTGGGACCAAAAGGACAGGAACGGAGCAAGGACTAAGGGACTCACACACATAAACTTTGTCGAGTAATTCCTGTACTTGCCGCTGAATCTCCTTAGTCTCCTCCGGATTGGTCCTGTATGGTGCTCGGTTGGGCAAAGAAGCCCCAGGGATGAGATCAATCTGATGCTCAATCCCTCTCAATGGTGGCAGCCCGGCTGGTACCTCTTGTGGAAACACATCAGCGTATTCCTGCAAAAGCTTAGTGATAGAAGGAGGCAAAGCACATGGTGTGTCGTGAAGTGAGAACAAAGCTTCTTTGCAAACAAACACATAGCAGATTGCAGTATCACTTTTTAATTCAAACAAATCAGATTTGGTAGCAAAAAAACAAGCGCTCTTTAATTTTATTTCATTCTTCTTTATATGAGCAGATTTGGAATTGTCAGTCTTAGGCTGTACCGATTTCTTCACGACATCTGAATTTTCATTTTCAGCAGATTCCTTATTTTTCTCTTTGCAAGCTCTAGCAATGTCATCCTTCAAAATAGCATCAGGGGACATCGGGTGCAAAACAAGTTTCTTCTCATGATGCATGAAAGAGTATTGATTTGATTTACCATGATGTAATGTATCTTTATCAAATTGCCAAGATCGACCAAATAGCATAGAACAAGCTTGCATAGGTACCACATCACAATCAATGTAATCATGGTAGGAACCAATTGCAAATTCGACACGAACCAGACGTGTTACCTTAAGTTTACCACTGTCGTTGAACCATTGGATGTAGTAGGGATGTGGATGTGGAAGTGTTGTCATCCCAAGCTTTTCTACCATGGTAGCACTTGCTAAATTGTTGCAGCTTCCTCCATCAATAATAATGCGACATGATCGTTCCAAAACTACACACTTAGTTTGGAATAGATTGTGTCGCTGGTTCTGTTCAGCTTTGATCATTTGGGTACTCAAGACACGCCTCACAACAAGACTCTCATAGTGGGCAGCATGATCAGCTCCAATGTGCTCTTCATCATCATTCTTCTTTCCTGCTTCTTGTGTAGCAAGCATGGCATATGTTTCATTATCTAGATCACTAGCGGATGAGTACTCACCATTTTCTCGTACAACCAGCACACGCTTGCTTGGGCAGTCCCTTCGTAGGTGCCCAAAACTCTTGCACTGGAGGCATTGAATGTCTTTTGTTCTCCCGGTAGAAACAATGGAAGAAGAAGTGTTGGCTGCAACTTGGGTGAATCCTTTTGTTGTCTCGATTGCACGCGAAGGTGCTGGTTTTGATGTAGTCCTGGGCAACCCATTGGAAGCATCGTCTGGAGAATCATGCTTAGTACCAGCAGCACTTTAGCGGAACTGCCATGAGGTAGTTCGACCTGCAGAAATGTTAGTTCTTGTACGTCGTCCCTGCACTTCTCTTCAGCCTTACAAGCAAGATGGAATAATCGAGCGACGTTAGTGTATTCCTTATAAGCCAACATGTCCTGAATTTCTCTTGTTAAACCACCCATAAACCTAGCCATTGCAGCCTCTTCATTTTCAACTAGGCCACAACGCATCATGCCTATTTGAAGTTCTTGATAGTATTACTCAACAGATTTGTTGCCTTGCCTAAGTTGTTGTAATTTATGCAACAGGTCACGAGCATGATAGGAAGGAACAAAACGACGATGCATGATTCGTTTCAAAGTATTCCAAGTTTGTGGTACGGTAGCTGGATTTTTAATTTGATAATCATGCCACCAAATAAAAGCAAAGTCAGTGAATTCACTAGTGGCAGCTCTAACCTTTTTATCATCAGGGAAATCATGGCATGCAAATTTTTGATCTACTGATAATTCCCAAGACAGATATGCATCCGGATCATATTTACCATCAAAAGGTGGTATGGAGAATTTAATGCTGCGTAGGGAATCGTCATTGTCACGTACCTCGCGTCGTTGAGCTCGACCACCCATACCACGATGGTCGCGACGTGGCTGCCGTCGATACCTGAAAGGTCCATCATCAAGCTCTGTATCCGCCGAATACTCCGCCTCGTCATATCTTGCAGCACTGCCAACGGAGTCGTGGCTGTCATCAACACGTCTTTGCCTCTCTTCGCGTCCAACCTGTTCGATCCTCTCCAATCGCTCAATGATTGCTGCAAGAGAAGTGTTAATAGCCCCAGCAGTGCTTTCTAATATGGTCAGTTTGGTGCTGGTGCAAATCTGCGTTGACTCTAATTGACCAATGCGTTCATTGGTGACTTGAATATCCTCATTGAGAGCATCAGTGTGTAGCTTTACTTGGCATTCGAAATGCTGAATGATGCCCCTCGTACGTGGTGAATGTGGATATGTCTCATTCGCATCAGCTGACATGGTTAGTAAATAAAGGAAATACAACAGCAAGCAGATTAATCCTAACAGTTGCTAAGAGGTGGTAGGACAGCACAATTCCTCACTAGCAAGAAATCAAGGTCTTACAAGTTCTTACCATGCGATGTAGGAGGCGCCGGCAATCAGCAAGAACAACAACAAACGGTGGCTGCCAGCACAACCTTATGATGTCGTAGACAATTTTGTGGAGCTGTAGGTGGCTGCTAGACACAATTTGTGCAAAGTAACAGCTAGTACCACATTAGTCACAACAAGTTGAATAAACGTTCCACGATGGTATTGTGCTGGTCCTAGCTCAAACCTTACTAGGGACGTGAGCCGTAACTCCACGTGACGTTGGATTACTATGGTAGGGAAGTTCGAACAGCCCGATCCGTTGTGTTTCAACAACGTTGAAAAACAGCAAGTGGAACTTTGAAACATGAAACAAATGTTACACAAATTGTCTCTCTTTTTTTGTACTTAGAAACTTTTTTTGTGATTGTAATCAGTGCGGCATTTCTTTTTGCACGTGCCTTTTTCTTGCTGATCCGTGCAGCTTTTCTTTTGCACTTGCCTTTTTTTCAACTTTGGGTAGATAATGGAAATCGACTGAGAACAAAGTGGCACGAACTCAAAACTCTAGCGGTGAAAAACTTAGGACCAGCAACTTGACACAAAAAGGCAACCGTGAATTCAACAAGTCGAGAGCTAAGTAGCCAAGCAAAAGGCTCAAAGTGTTTTTAGGATTTTTTTAGAGCAAACTTTTGTAGGCAAAAGTGGACTGTAGGTAAATGAAGAACAAGGAGAAGGAAATCTCTCACCGAGCAACCTGAAATCCGATACCACTTGACGAACCCAACGGGTACGGGGGACGCCCTATCTTTCGATGAGAGATGTTAGTAATGAACGAATTTGGTGGAGGCCGACGTTGGCTGCCCGACTACCACAACCAGAATGGTGTAGCGCCTTGAGCGACAGTTACACCGTCTCCTGGTAACTACGATTTGGGTGGAGGTCGACGTTGTGCTACCCGACTACAACAACCACAAGGATGCTGCACCTTAGCGATAGTTACACCGGCTCCTGTTGTTGCTGCACTTGCCGTGCCAAGAACAGCCTTGAACCTGCAAGCAATCGAAGAACAAGCAAGAACAAGATAACAAGCAAACACTCACGGGTGTGAAAAAGTTGGGGTTCTGATTCAAGTAATCGGAAGGTCTCGTCGACACTTGCGTTACAAGGAAGTAGCAATGGCTAAACTTACAGAAAACAAAACCCGCCCTGTCAAGGAGCTCTTGGACTACTTAAATAGGGGAGGGAAGAGGGAAATTCGTCCAGCAACAAAGGTAGGACGTGATCTCCCTTATTCCCTTCCTTTTTCTGTGATAGACTACCATTTAATAGGGAAAGAAAGAGGGAAACCCATCCAGCAGCAAGGCAGGATATGCTTTCCTCTATTTCATTCCTTATTATAGCACATCTATCTTTAAATGGGGGAAGAAAGAGGGAATTTCGTCCAGCAGCAAAGTTGGACGAGATTTCCCTTATTCCTTTCCTTATTTGTCTAAATCTCTCTTTATTACATGGCCCCAGCCTCAAGATTTCCCCTCGGGTGGAGCAGCCTTTATTGCATTAATCCCTCCATCACTCCTAGCTGGATCAATTCCCAAGCACCTGATAATTAAGTTGACCTGCACGAGCGCGTGTCATTGGACCTTGATTAGCTGAGAGTGGTGAATGGGCTGGTGTTGTGGTTGTATCAACGGTAGCGATGTCCGCATCAGGATCCTTTTGTTGTCTCAATTGCACGCGAAGGTGCTGATTTTGATGTAGTCCTGGGCAACCCATTGGAAGCATCGTCTGGAGAATCATGCTTAGTACCAGCAGTACTTGAGCGGAACTGCCATCAGGTAGTTCGACCTGCAGAAATGTTAGTTCTTGTATGTCGTCCCTGCACTTCTCTTTCAGCCTTACAAGCAAGATGGAATAATCGAGTGACGTTAGTGTATTCCTTATAAGCCAATATGTCCTGAATTTCTCTTGTTAAACCACCCATAAACCTAGCCATTGCAGCCTCTTCATTTTCAACTAGGCCACAACGCATCATGCCTATTTGAAGTTTTTGATAATATTCCTCAACAGATTTGTTGCCTTGCCTAAGTTGTTGTAATTTATGCAACAGGTCACGAGCATGATAGGAAGGAACAAAACGACGACGCATGATTCGTTTCAAAGCATTCCAAGTTTGTGGTACGGTAGCTGGATTTTTAGTTTGATATTCATGCCATCAAACAAAAGCAAAGTCAGTGAATTCACTAGTGGCAGCTCTAACCTTTTTATCATCAGGGAAATCATGGCATGCAAATTTTTGATCTACTGACAATTCCCAAGACAGATATGCATCCGGATCATATTTACAATCAAAAGATGGTATGGAGAATTTAATGCTGCGTAGGGAATCATCATTGTCACGTACCTCGCGTCGTTGAGCTCGACCACCCATACCACGATGGTCGCGACGTGGCTGCCGTCGATACCTGAAAGGTCCATCATCAAGCTCGGTATCCGCCGAATACTCTGCCTCGTCATATCTTGCAGCACTGCCAACGGAGTCGTGGCTGTCATCAACACGTCTTTGCCTCTCTTCGCGTCCAACCTGTTCCATCCTCTCCAATCGCTCAATGATTGCTGCAAGAGAAGTGTTAAGCCTCAGCAGTGCTTTCTAATGTGGTCAGTTTGGTGTTGGTGCAAATCTGCGTCGACTCTAATTGACCAATGCGTTCATTGGTGACTTGAATATCCTCATTGAGAGCAGTGTGTAGCTTTACTTGGCGTTTGAAATGCTGAATGATGCCTCTCGTACGTGGTGAATGTGGAGATGTCCCATTCGCATCAGCTGACATGGTTAGTAAAGAATGGAAATACAACAGCAAGCAGATTAATCCTAACAGTTGCTAAGAGGTGGTAGGACAGCACAATTCCTCACTAGCAAGAAATCAAGGTCTTACAAGTTCTTACCATGCGATGCAGGAGGCGCCGGCAATCAGCAAGAACAACAACAAACGGTGGCTGCCAGCACAACCTTATGGTGTTGTAGACAATTTTGTGGAGCTGTAGGTGGCTGCTAGACACAATTTGTGCAAAGGAACAGCTAGTACCACATTAGTCACAACAAGTTGAATAAACGTTCCACGATGGTATTGTGCTGGTCCTAGCTCAAACCTTACTAGAGACGTGAGCCGTAACTCCACGTGACGTTGGATTACTATGGTAGGGAAGTTCGAACAGCCCGATCCATTGTGTTTCAACAACGTTGAAAACAGCAAGTTGAACTTCGAAACATGAAACAAATGTTACATAAATTGTCTCTCTTTTTTTTGTACTTAGGAACTTTTTTTTGTGATTGTAATCAGTGCGGCTTTCCTTTTTGCACGTGCCTTTTTCTTGCTGATCCGTGCAGCCTTTCTTTTGCACTTGCCTTTTTTTCTCAACTTTAGGTAGATAATGGAAATGGACTGAGAACAAAGTGGCATGAACTCAAAACTCTAGCGGTGAAAAACTTAGGACCAGCAACTTGACACAAAAACGCAACCGTGAATTCAACAAGTCGAGAGCTAAGTAGTCAAGCAAAAGGCTCAAAGTGTTTTTAGGATTTTTTTTAGAGCGAACTTTTGTAGGCAAAAGTGGACTGTAGGTAAATGAATAACAAGGAGAAGGAAATCTCTCACCGAGCAACCTGAAATCTGATACCACATGATGAACCCAATGGGTACGGGGGACGCCCTATCTTTTGATGAGAGATGTTGGTAATGAACGAATTTGGTGGAGGCCGACGTTGGCTGCCCGACTACCACAACCAGAATGGTGTGGCGCCTTGAGCGACAGTTACACCGTCTCCTGGTAACTATGATTTGGGTGGAGGTCGACGTTGTGCTACCCGACTACAACAACCACAAGGATGCTGCGCCTTAGCGATAGTTACACCGGCTCCTGTTGTTGCTGTACTTGCCGTGCCAAGAACAGCCTTGAACCTGCAAGCAATCGAAGAACAAGCAAGAACAAGATAACAAGCAAACACTCACGGGTGTGAAAAATTTGGGGTTCTGATTCAAGTAATCGGAAGGTCTCGTCTACACTTATGGCTAAACTTACAGAAAACAAAAACCCGCCCTGCCAAGGAGCTCTTGGACTACTTAAATAGGGGAGGGAAGAGGGAAATTCGTCCAGCAACAAAAATAGGACGCGATCTCCCTTATTCCCTTCCTTTTTCTGTGATAGACTACCATTTAATATGGAAAGAAAGAGGGAAACCCATCCAGCAGCAAGGCAGGATATGATTTCCTCTATTTCTTTCCTTATTATAGCACATCTATCTTTAAATGGGGGAAGAAAGTGGGAATTTCATCCAGCAGCAAAGTTGGACGAGATTTCCCTTATTCCTTTCCTTATTTATCTAAATCTCTCTTTATTACATGGCCCCAGCCTCAAGATTTCTCCTCGGGTGGAGCAGCCTTTATTGCATTAATCCCTCCATCCCTCCTAGCTGGATCAATTCCCAAACACCTGATAATTAAGTTGACGTGCATGAGCACGTGTCATTGGACCTTGATTAGCTGAGAGTGGTGAATGCGCTGGTGTTGTGGTTGTATCAACGGTAGCGATGTCCGCATCACCCTAGATCGTTAGTTTTACTGACTTCAAATATGAAAAACCATAAAGTCGGACCATCCAGAGGTCTATTCCGTCAATGTTCCGTCCGAACTCCCGGGACCCGAGTTCGTGAGTTTTACCGACTTTCTCCACTTCGACCCAGATGGCCATCCGTGCATGCAAAACAATTAAGTTGCCCCATCCAAACCTGTATTCCATCAACATTCCATTCGACCGCCTTTCCTCACTTTCCTAATTTTGACTCAGATGGCCATCCACGCATGCAAAACCTTCCAGTTGCACCATCTGAACGTGTATTCTATCAAGGTCCAGTCCGGCGTCACGGAACCCGAGTTCATGAGTTTTCTGACTTTCCCAATTTCGACCCAGATGACCATCCACGCATGCAAAACGATCAAGTTGAACTGTCTACACGTGGATTCTTTCAAGGCCGCGTCCAGCCGCCCGAGACCTGAGTTTGTGAGTTTTACCGACTTTCTCGATTTTGACCCAAATGGCCATCCGAGCATGCAAAACCATCAAGTTGCACCATCTGTACGTGTATTCCATCAAGGTCCCGTCCTGCCGCACGGGACCCGAGTTCATGAGTTTTACCGACTTTCCCTATTTCGACCCAGATGGCCATCCGCACATGGAAAACCATCAAGTTGCACCATTCGGACGTGTATTCCGTCAAGACCCCGTCCAGCTACCCGAGACCCGACTTCGTGAGTTTTACCGACTTTCCCAACATTCTCCATTTCGACCCAGATGGTCAACCGCGCATGTAAAACTATCAAGTTGCACCTTGCGGACGTGTATTCCGTCAAGATCCTGTCTAGCCACCCGGGACCCAATTTCATGAGTTTTCCCGACTTTTCCTACTTTCCCGATTTCAACCCACATGGCCATCCGAGCATGCAAAACCATCAAGTTGCACCGTCCGAACGTGTATACCGTCAAGGTCCCGTCTGGTCGCTCGGGACCCGAGTTTGTGAGTTCTAAATTTCACCATCCGAACCTGTATTCCGTCAAGGTTCCATCCGACCGCCCGTGACCCGAGTTTGTGAGTTTCACTAACTTTCCCGACTTTCTCGATTTTGACCCAGATGGCCCTCTGCGCTTGCAAAACCATCAAGTTGCACCGTCCGGACGTGTATTCCATCAAGGTCTTGTCCGGTCGTCTAGGACCCGAGTTTGTGAGTTTTTCGAGTTTCCCGATTTCAACCTAGATGGCCATCCGCGCATGCAAAACCATTAAGTTGCACCATCCGAACCTGTATTCCGTCAAGGTTCCATCTGACCGCCCGGGACCAGAGTTCGTGAGTTTCACCAACTTTCCCGACTTTCTCGATTTTGACCTAGATGGTCCTCCGTGCATGCAAAACCATCAGTTTGCACTGTCCGGACGTGTATTCCGTCAAGGTCTAGTACGGCTGTTCGGGACCCGAGTTTGTGAGTTGAGTTTTTCCGAGTTTCTTGATTCCGAGTTTCAAGTTGCACCATCCGGACATGTATTCCGTCAAGGTCTCGTGAGGCCACCCGGGACCCGAGTTCGTGACTTTTCCCGACTTTCCTGATTTCAACCCAGATGGCCATACGCGCATGCAAAACCATCAAATTGCACCGTCCGATCGTGTATTCGTCAAGGTTCTGTCGAGTCGCTCGGGACCTGAGTTAGTCAGTTTTACCGACTTTCCCGATTTAGACTCAGATGGCCGTCGGCGCATGCAAAACCTTCGAGTTGCACCATCTGAACGTGTATTCCGTCAAGGTCCAGTACGGCTTCCCGGGACACGAGTTTATGAGTTTTCCTGACTTTCCCAATTTCGACCAAAATGACCATCCCGCATGCAAAACCATCAAGTTGAACCGTCCGGTCATGTATTCCGTCAAGGCCCCATCCAGCCACCCGAGAGCTCAGTTCGTGAGTTTTACCGACTTTCCCTACTTTCCCAATATCAACCCAGATGGCTTTCCAAGCATGCAAAACCATCAAGCTGCACCGTACGAACGTGTATTTTGTCAAGGTCCCGTCCGATCGCACGGGACCCGAGTACGTGAGCTCAACAAACTTTCAGGATATTGAACCAGATGGCCTTCGCGCATGCAAAACCGTTTAGTTGCACATGCGAAAGTGTATTCCGTCAATGTCCAGTCTAGCATCCCAGGAACCGAGTTCATGAGTTTTCTCGACCTAGGTGGCCATCCGCACATGCAAAACCATCAAGTTGCACCGTCTAGACGTGTATTCCGTCGGTTCTGTCCAGCTTCCAGGGACCCTAGTTCGTTAGTTTTACCGACTTTCTCGACTTTCCTGTTTTGACCCCGATGGCCATCCACGCATGAAAAATCATCAAGTTGGACCATCCGGACGTCTATTCCGTCATGGTCCTGTGCGGCCTCCCGAGACCCGAGTTCATGAGTTTTACCAACTTTCTCCACTTCGACCCAGATGGCCGCGCATGCAAAACCATTAAGTTGCACCATCCGAATCTGTATTCCGTCAAGGTTCCATCCGACCGCCCGGGACCTGTGACACCCTCGCCTTCATGTCCTATGAAGAGGAAACATTTTAATGAAAAATAGGAACAGAGAGAATTATCAAAAGAATAGCCAATAAAACCCTCAGAGAGCGCCGAAGGCAACTTCCGCGGCCAGCAGGCCACGTGGCATGTTCGGAGCTCATCCCTGCAAAGTGGGGAGAGGCCGTCGCCAAGCTGGCTACGTGGCAGGGGCTCGTCTCCGCAATTGGAAAGAGGTCCGACCCTGTGGGACACGTGTTGCCCACGGAGCTAGCCTCTGCAGAAGAAGCAAAGGCATTTCCGCAAGACACATGTCATCCTCGGAGCTAGTCCTCGCGAAAATCAGAGGACCAGTCGCGTGGGATGCGTGTCGATCTCGGAACCCATCTTCGAGAAGTCCGGATCTATCGAACACGTGTCGCCACCGGAGCTTATCTCCGGGAGGTCCGTCGCTGCTAAACACGTGTCGACCTCGGAGCCGTCCCTGAGGAAAGAAGAGAGGGAAGACCGGCGCCAACACGTGGCGTGCGCGGAGCTCACCTCCGAAGAAGAGGGAGGTCTCGCTCGTTTGACACGCGGCACAACCGGAGCTCGTCTCTGCAGGAAAGGAGACACCAGGCCCCGGAGGACACGTGGAGCTTCCGGAGCTCATCATCGCGGAGGTAACGAGTTCTGGAGCGGTTTTTACGCATAAAGATACCGGTACGCAATAGAAACCGATCTAAATTCCACGATGTTACTAAAGATAAGACGTTAAGATCCAACAAAGATCTGAATAAGACTCTTATTCGGGATACAATCAGATTAGGACTCTTCTCTTCCCGATTATAAATAGAACCCAAATCCTCTGGCCGAAACCACAAACTTCTTTTCCAACTCCTGAGCCAACGACTTAGAGCCCTAGCCCTAACTCGCCGAGCAAACCATCGCCGAAGCGCAACAAGGGAGATCATCAGAGAAGAGCCGATGGGTCTGATGAGGACCTCGAAGTCAAGAAGAACGTAAGGTAGGACCCAATACCAACTTACGATATCGTTGTGTTTTCTTTGCATTTGTTCTTTGATTCCTTTCAAACAGAAGCCTTCTCATGGACAGATCACTTGATGATCAGTTTGATCTAAAGACAAGATCATCGCCACGTCCACCTTTGATCCGAACACCTCCGTCCATGCAAGCCATAGCACACCAATCTAATAAAAATCATAGAATAGCATGCATGTGCATCATCGCATCTAGCTTAAGGTTTGTGCATGATATTGATTGATGTGAATCTTGTATGCACGTGATCCTACCTAGTAGGACAAGCTCAGTGAGCTGTCTACGACGAACTGCAGCAACAAGGTTTTGAGAATCAAGAACCCCCGGAACCGCAAGAACAAGGCAAGTGCTCCTTGACCATATTGATCCTATATTTTGAGTAAAATTGTTTTGTTTTGCGAAAAGGTGTGTGTGCTGAGTCAAACATGATGGGAAACCCTTTTATAGGAGTTTACCAGCCTTGATTAAACCACCCTTGTCGCCTGGGAAGTTTTTGGGTCGGTATGGTTTTTGCTTTATGCACCGCTCAGTCTATGGGAATTGGGAAGCGAGATAGATGTGTCTAGCTAACTGCACTCGTCATGATAATGAGAAACTGATGTTAATAATGAACATGGATCGGAGGGAGATCTAGGCAAGCCTGGGTTTGTGAATGAGGTAGCATGAGATGGTGGTTTTGCTTGCCATAGATCTAAGGACCGGTTCATACATGCACATGCCAGGATAACAATGCCACCACAAGGCCAAGTATGGGTGCGGCTTAGCTGAGTAATTAGGTAAGTTGCTAGAGTGTTATGGACTGTGGAAGGCGCGGGGAATGGGAGTCGAGTGAGGACTGCCCTAGGACTGCATGGCACAAGAGGGGGCCCGTGGGTGGGAGAATTGGAGATTCTAGCCTGCCGGTGAAACTGATGCGGACATCGCTACCGTTGATACAACCACAACACCAGCCCATTCACCACTCTCAGCTAATCAAGGTCCAATGACACGCGCTCGTGCACGTCAACTTAATTATCAGGTGAATTCATTCCTGGTTGTTCAAAGTAATTATCCTTCAAATGGGGACCTATTAAAGCCTTGTGATGACCTTGTTATTATTAGGTGCTTGGGAATTGATCCAGCTAGGAGGGATGGAGGGATTAATGCAATAAAGGCTGCTCCTCCCGAGGAGAAATCTTGAGGCTGGGCCATGTAATAAAGAGAGATTTAGACAAATAAGGAAAGGAATAAGGGAAATCTCGTCCAACTTTGCTGCTGGACGAAATTCCCTCTTTCTTCCCCCATTTAAAGATAGATGTGCTATAATAAGGAAAGAAATAGAGGAAATCATATCCTGCCTTGCTGCTGGATGGGTTTCCCTCTTTCTTTCCCTATTAAATGGTAGTCTATCACAGAAAAAGGAAGGGAATAAGGGAGATCATGTCCTACCCTTATTGCTGGATGAATTTCCCTCTTCATCCCCTATTTAAGTAGTCCAAGAGCTCCTTGCCAGGGCGGGTTTTGTTTTCTGTAAGTTTAGCCATTGCCAGAGGCATCGCAGTACACTGTGAAATTCTTCTGCATATCTGGCATAACCAGCACTGGGGCTGTTGTCAATCTCTTCTTTAGCTCCTGAAAGCTCGTATCGCACTGTGGCGTCCAGGTGAATGTGATTCCCTTTTCCAACAGTTTGGTGAGAGGTCTCGAGATCTTGGAGAATCCCTCAATAAACTGTCGATAGTATCCAGCCAATCCCAAAAAGCTTCGAACTTCCCCGACATTTTCAGGGGTTTTCCACTTCTGGATATCTTCGATTTTGGCGGGATCTACGGAGATTCCTCCCTCCGAGATTATATGTCCTAAAAAGGGAACTCTCTTCAGCCAAAACTCACACTTGCTCAACTTGGCATATAGTTGGTGTTCTCTCAACCTCTGCAACACCAACCTTAGATGTTTCTCATGTTCTTCTTCATCTTTGGAGAAGACGAGAATATCATCTATGAAAACCACCACAAATTTGTCCAGATATTCCATGAATACCTTGTTCATGAGATACATGAAATATGCCGGGGCATTGGTTAGCCCGAAAGGCATGACAGTGTATTCATACAGTCCGTACCGAGATACGAAAGCTGTCTTGGGAATATCAGATTGCCTTATCTTGAGTTGGTGGTATCCCGACCTGAGATCAATTTTCGAGAACACACAAGCTCCCCTCAACTGATCAAACAAGTCTTCAATGCGGGGTAATGGGTACTTGTTTTTGATGGTTACCTCATTCAAGGCACGGTAATCCACGCATAACCTTTGGGTTCCGTCTTTCTTGGGCACAAATATCACCGGAGCTCCCCATGGTGAGGAACTAGGGCGAATATACCCCTTCTCCGTCAATTCTCTCAAATGATCCTTGAGCTCTTCTAGCTGCTTGGAGTCCATTCGATAAGGTCTCTTGTATATCGGGGCTGTCCCCGGTACTAGCTCAATTGCGAATTCTACGTCACGGTTGGGAGGCATACCTGGCAATTCCTCCGGAAAAACATCTGGATATTCCCTGATAGTCCTGATTTCCTCAACTTTCACCTCCACTTGATTTAATTTGATGTCCCTCCTAGGCTCGTGTATCGTTATGAACTTTACTCTTGTGCCATTGGGGTGAGTTAGTTCCACCGTTCTGGTCGAACAATGGATGATTCCTTTATGTTTGGTCAACCAATCCATACCCAAAATAATATCTATCCCTTGTGAATCTATCACTATGAGGTTAGCAGTAAATACTACCCCATTAATGTCTAGGCTCACTTTGGGACACACTTGTCTTGTCCTTATTTCTCCACCTGGAGAGTTTACGGCTAGCATATGGTTCATTTGTGTGGTTGCTAGGTCATACTTCTTAACAAACCCTTGAGCAATGAACGAGTGGGTAGCACCAGAATCAAACAGCAGAGTTGCAAGGTGTAAATTGGCAGGAAACTTACCAACTACCATGTCGGGTGCCTCTTGTGCTTCCTCCATAGTGACGTGGTTCACCCGTCCTCTCATTACATTCTGCTGTTGTGGCAGCGCAGGCTTCTTCTTTGGGCACTTATGGGCATAGTGCCCCACTTCACCACAGCTAAAACATTGCACCCCAACCTTAGGTGCTTGGCCTTTGTTGTCTTGGGGTTGGTTCGGGGGTCCTTGCACTGGTGGTCGAGGTGGATATGCGGGGCGAGGCTGCTGCACAAACTGACGTTGCGGCTGTGCTGGTGCTGCGGGAGGCCTGTAGTTTGGGTTGTACCCTCTTGGTGCTGAATAGGGTACCGCAGCACGGCTTGTCTGCCCCGTAGGTTGCTGCATCATACGTGGGCGGGTGTTGCTCCCTGAGGCTTGATGTGACCACCCCGCCTTCCTCTTATTCTCATTTTCCAGGGCCTTTAGCTTCCTTTCCACCACAAATGCTCTGTCCACCATCCTTTGAAAGCTTTCATACTCATTGGAGGACATTGCACACTGCATCTCTGCAGTAAGTCCTTCCACGAAACAATCTTGTTTCTGCTCATCAGTCTCTATGTCTCGTGGAGCATAACGGGATAGTTGAGTAAATTTAGTGAGGTATTCCCTCACAGTCATGTTTCCCTGCTGCAGTCCCAAAAATTCCTTCCTATTGTTTTTGAGTTCACCTCTTGGGATGTAATGGTTGCGGAAGCTACGCTTGAACTCTTCCCAAGTGATGTTCTCAGGGTCATGATGGGCGGCCACGTAGGCGGTCCACCAATCAGCAGCAGGTCCATGCAATTGATGAGAGGCAAACAGCACCCTTTCATACCCTTGGCATTGTATTATCCTCATCTTACTTTCAATGGTCTTCAGCCAATCATCTGCCTCCAGAGGTTCAGCAGCACTTGCAAACTTTGGAGGTTGAGTTCCTAGAAACTCACTCAACCTTGGTTGGCGTGGTGCAGCTTGTGGAGGTGGAACTTGATGCAAGTTGGCCACCACTTGAGTCAAGTTCTGGATAAGCTGATTTTGATTCTCCAGCATTTGGTGGAGAGGATCAACTTCTTCACGGCGACCACCCCTGTCCTGGCCTCCAGAAAGATGAGGGTTGCATGCCTCATCATTGTTGTTGGCGGGGTTGGCAGCACGTCCTTTTCCTCTTCCGGCCATCTGGCAGAATCAACAAATGTTAATTTGATACCATTTAGTATCATCTTACTACTTTCATTTGTTGGTACTTTAAGGTGTTGAGGCTTTGTTAAAATTTTACGAGGGTTTATATCTCACATCAAATAAATGCACTATTATTTCCTGTGGGTTCACACACCAAAGCAAAACAATCTAAAGACGAGGCTGTGGACAATTGCTCATGGCTTCCACAACTCACGTCACACACCAAGCATCATCACACCATTAACTACGTAACGACTCGACTACTCGACCTCTTGCTAGCTAGGGGAAAGACTCTACACTACTCGTCCTCTTGAGCTGGCTCCTCGGGATCTTCCTCCTCATTTCGGCTACCTTCTGACTCTACTTTGGGTGGGGAGGCTGCTGGTGGAGAAGTGCGACGACGCCTGATTGCTCGGCGATCCGGGGAGTCAGGAGTCCATGTATCATTCACGGTGACACACAGTTCATTCCCATCTCCTCTTTCTCTCGCCTTTAAGCAAGCTCGCAGCAACGCCTCCGTTTCCTTCAGGGTGTCTCGGACATCCTGAAGCTCTTGTTGACACTCCTGCAGTCGAGTGCTGAGCATAGCAGCATCCTCCAAGCACAAGTCCATGTGCTCATGGGAAGTCCCTTGCTGCACCGGTGGGTACTTGTACTCCGTGGTACCACTCTCACTTGGAGGACATACATGTACTCAGTTTTGTCCAAGCGGCGACGATAGATGTGACTCTGGCAGGTGATGGCCTCCCAGGTGACATCTTTCTCCGCGTCAACTTGTGTTGCTCAACAAGCTGGAGAGTGGTGAATCTTAAGCAGTTGATTCTCGTGTATAATCCTCATCTCCGAACTCCATTCTTCCTCTTCTCACGGATGGTCCTGGTGGAGTTATAGTGGATGATTAGCTTGCCCGTATTGCCGGCGGCTTCGAGCATACGCCGAAGACGGCGCAACAAATCTCCTACTGCCAATCCATAGGAAAGGTACGTCACTGGACGACTCTCCTCTCTTTCGGCAAGGGCAACTACGGGAACTCTCCCTCCTGTGGACTTGCGAGCGGTGCGAATCATGCGAACCATCTAAAACAAAAAGAATTTAAAACTTAGGTTAGATAAACTTTTTAAACAAAAATCCCATTTTGAATGAAAATTTGGGGTAAGATGAAGAAAATGACTCCTTAAATAACACTTTTCCACCCACACCTTGGAAAATAGTTTTTAAGAAAATAGGGCCCTTAAATACGTCCATTTCTACCTAGGTCCACGTTCCTACGGGCAACCTTGGCTCTGATACCACCTCTGTCACACCCGGTTTTTCCGAAGAAACAACCAAGTGAATATCACATGTATGCCAGGATCATTTTCTCATACATGTGATGACAAATAGTGAAGCATCATTTATTACAAGCCAGGTGTCGAATATAAGTAAGTCTTACATAGTAAATGTCTCGATGGACAATAATAAGTTCATCACAAGTAAATAAACTAGCAGCGGAATATTATTCTTTTAGGGCTCCATCACAGGCGTTGCTCGGGGGTCTTCATGAACCTAAAAACCTTCCTCGGATCCAAAATCTTGGTCATTATACACCACCTCATTATCTTGACCTGAGCAGCAATATAAACCAACAAATATGCAAGGTTGAGTACCAATGGTACTCAGAAAGTGTGGGAAAAATTATGTCATGCATGGCTAGAACAAGGAGAGGTTGAACTCATGGTTAAAGCACTACGCAATTAATACCTATCACCTTAGCTTATTAAGCACCTACATTACTTCACAGGTGAAATGGTCCTAATCTCCCAACCCATTATCATAATCCAATAACCATAACATCATTTCCAATGTTAAGCTCCCCGCTTAACTTCCAAAACCATCAATCCTCTAATCATGAATAAGTCCAGGCCGCTCTTAACCGTGAGCACGGCTGTCAAGACAGTTTTAACTCTGCAGAGTGTGTACCACTGTACCCACAAGTAGTGATTTCATCCCCCGTTGCCGGGTGGACTAAAAGAACCTCCATTATGCCAGTGGCTACGATCCACATTCACACTTCCCAGGTGTGCGGCCAAGAGATCACTACGAAGCCTTTACCAAGGGATTCCCGACGAGCGTGGGCCCACTGAGGTTTCAGCCCTAACAGCATACAAGAGGCTCCAACCCCGCTGCAGTGGCCCCCTCTTGAGCCTTGCGGTTCATATGGTAGTCCAGCTGACACCTACTCCCCGCACCATCCAACACACCCATACTACGCCGGGGATACACCTAATTAATTGGCCAAGCTGCCCCATCTCAGCATGTGGTTGGCACTGTAAATCCGGGTTACATGCTCCATGAACCGGTCCTTAGGATCCAGGCAAGTACTAAACACAAACCCGAGTCTCGTGCACCCAGCACACAACCAAAACATCCAACTTGCCTTGATCCCTACCTCTACATAACTCACAATAACTCATTCAAGAGTATGGTAAAATAAATTGATGATCTCATATCCCAAATATCCCATTCTAAGCATGGCTAAGCATATGCATGTAAATAAATGACATGACAAACTAAATCCCAACCCAAGCTACAAGGAAACAAGATCATGCAATTCTAGGGAAACTTTCCTAGCATGGTTTTCATATTTCATTTGACAATGCAAATAATTCTATCTACACATCCTAGCATAGGATCAAAGTGGTCAAGGACACTTGCCTCCTTCTTGCTGCTCTTGAAATGGGTAGTCCTGATCTTGGAAAGAAATAACTTGCTCTTGAACAGGCTCTACTTCATACCATCACACATAGCAAAAGAAAAACAATAATCATAAGACATAGTTCACACTTCTACTTCATACAAACCACACATTCATATTTATGAAATTTATTCACCATTATATGTGTTGTGGTTACTTTATGTGTGTTGAGTTGTGGCTTGCATGCACTTTTAACCATGTATATATATGATTCCTATTTTTGGTGTCCACATTTATACTTGCATACAATGTGCCTTCACAATTTCTATCAACCCTAAACTGAATTCTTTGTATTTTAGAAACTCCATTTATCATTTACTAGTTGCTATATTTTCAGATTTATATTCCTATGCATAATTGTGTATTTTATTATTAAATTAGGAATACACATCACCTAAACAGATTAGGTTCTGGTCCTAAATAATTTAAAATCATATTTTGACCATGGCTTATGATGTATACTATTTCATAATTATTTTCCCTATTTTTCTATAACTATTCTTTACTTAAAAATGTGTCCCTATACTATTAAATGTGAATAATAGTTGAAACAGATTCATTTCAGCCCAAAAATATATTTTTATCTCACTCCAAAGTTTTCTAAGTACTGAGAAACTTTTTAATTAATTTTGACAATTAGGTTTGTCCCCCTTTTTAATTTTTAAACACTAGTTACATATTCAACTTTCTAAATTAAATACTAAACAGGGTTAAAAAGTAAACTCACCCCATTACAGGGTCTATAATATTATTTTCATAATTTCCAGGGGTCTAGCTACACTTATCAGAGGTGTTTTTCTTAATTTCTATTAAGTCCAGGGGCTAAAACTGATTTTTAAATGAATTTACATGATTTTCTGGAGTTCCAGGGGCTAGATCTGAAGTTTCCGGGGCTAGCTCTCAATTCCAGAGAACCCCAGGGGGTAGCACGTAAGAACTCCAGTCTTTATAACGCGGGGTCGACGTGGACCGTCCGATTTTAAACCGACGGCTGAGATTATAAGATTGAACCGGTACGCGGGGTTTTAAAGTCTACCGTGCGATTTAAAATAAACGGCGCACAAGCGGCCACGTCGCTCCGATCGAACGCGGGCGGCGCTGCCGGCGGCGCACGGCGGCGGGAAGCGGCGATCTCGCCGGAAACTTTCGGATCCTCGAGAATTCTGCCTAGAACTGTGATCTTATGGCTTAGATCGGTAGAGGGGAGGTCAGGGATCTCACCTCGGGGGTTTTCTCGAGCTCGGGGGTCCTGGAAAGTGATCGGCGACGAGGTCCGAGGCAAAACCACGGCGAAGCTCGTCGGCGCTGGATTTACACCGTAAGTCTTCGGGTTTTCTGCACCTGCAAGGTTCCCCGGAGGCGGTGGATCAAGACCAGCGAGTTAGATCAGAGTTTCCGAGCTTAGATCGGCCAGAATTCACCGGCGAAGTCTCGGTGCTCACCGGAGTGAAAATCGGCGATCGCGTGAGGAAAACTGATCGGAGCTGGGGTTTTTATAGCCGGGGGAGGGCGGTGGGTCTGTTGTGATCGAGTTGGAGTCCTCTGGGTCCAGAATTCGGCTGCGGGATGCGGTTTCCCGATCGGTTGCGATCGCGCGTGCGGGAGAGAGTCCGGGGTCGCGGGGTTAGGGATGACATGTGGGTCCCACCTGTCAGCGAGGGGCAGCGCGGCGCGCGCGGGGGCGGGCTGGCGCAGGGGTTGCTGGGCCGGCTGGCGGTTTCGGCCCACTGGCCAGTTTTTTCCCGATTTCCTTTTTCTTTTTCCATTTCTTTTCTGTTTTGGGTATAATTTGAATTCCAGTTTGAATTTGAATTTTTGCAAAACATGCAACACGTCCAAAAATTTCTAAATTCCCCTCTGAACATGGTTTAGGGTTTTAAATCAAAATTTGGATTTTGACTAAAAATTTGGGGTGTTACAAGCTTGCAAATAGAAAAATAAGAAATCTGCTGAAAATGAAAATTCAGATGTCGTGAAGAAATCGGTACAGCCTAAGACTGACAATTCCAAATATGCTCATATGAAGAAGAATGAAATAAAATTAACGAGTGCTTGTTTTTTTGCTTTCAAATCTGATTTGTTTGAATTAAAAAGTGATACTGCAATCTGCTATGTGTTTGTTTGCAAAGAAGCTTTGTTCTCACTTCACGACACACCATGTGTTTTGCCTCCTTCTATCACTAAGCTTTTGCAGGAATACGCTGATGTGTTTCCACAAGAGTTACCAGCCGGGCTGCCACCATTGAGAGGGATTGAGCATCAGATTGACCTCATCCCTGGGGCTTCTTTGCCCAACCAAGCACCACACAGGACCAATCCGGAGGATACTAAGGAGATTCAGCGGCAAGTACAGGAATTACTCGACAAAGGTTATGTGCGTGAGTCCCTTAGTCCTTGCTCCGTTCCTGTACTTTTGGTCTCAAAGAAAGATGGATCATGGCGCATGTGTGTAGATTGTCGAGCAATTAATAACATTACCATTAGATATCGTCATCCTATTCCTAGGTTAGATAATATGCTTGATGAACTTAGTGGCTCGATGATTTTCTCTAAAATTGATTTGCGTAGTGGATACCATCAAATTCGCATGAAGCTAGGTGATGAATGGAAAACAGCGTTTAAAACAAAGTTTGGTTTGTATGAGTGGTTAGTCATGCCTTTTGGTCTCACGAATGCACCTAGCACTTTCATGAGATTAATGAATGAGGTTTTACGTGCTTTCATTGGAATATTTGTGGTAGTATATTTCGATGACATCTTGATCTATAGCGCATCTCTCGAAGTTCATCTTGATCATCTCCGTGCTGTTTTCAATGCTTTACGTGATGCACGCTTATTTGGTAACATTGACAAGTGCACCTTTTGCACGGATCGAGTTTCTTTTCTTGGCTATGTTGTGACACCACAGGGAATTGAAGTTGATCAAGCCAAGGTGGAGGCGATACACAGCTGGCCGACTCCTACCACGGTCACACAAGTACGAAGCTTTCTCGGACTTGCTGGATTCTATCGTCGTTTTGTGAAAGACTTCAGCACCATAGCAGGCCCACTGCATGAGCTTACAAAGAAGGGCGCTCCATTCACATGGGGCAAGGCGCAAGAGGCTGCATTTGCAACTTTGAAGAATAGGTTAACTCATACACCCCTTCTCCAATTACCAGATTTCAGTAAGACTTTTGAATTGGAATGTGATGCTAGTGGTATTGGATTGGGAGGTGTCTTGTTGCAAGAGGGGGCTATTGCTTATTTTAGCGAGAAACTGAATGGGCCTAGTCTGAATTATTCCACTTATGATAAAGAATTATATGCACTAGTACGAACTTTGGAAACATGGCAACATTATTTATGGCCTAAAGAATTTGTTATACATTCTGATCATGAATCTTTGAAGCACATTAAGAACAAAACTAATCTGAACCGTAGGCATGCCAAGTGGGTAGAATTCATTGAGTCCTTTTCTTATGTCATCAAACACAAGAAAGGAAAAAATAATGTCATTGCGGATGCCTTATCTCGCCGTTACAATATGTTGTCCCAACTTGATTTTAAGATTTTTGGCTTGGAAATAATTAAAGAACAATATGCTTTTGATGCTGATTTAAAAGATGTGCTGCTGCAATGTAAAGAAGGAAAAACATGGAACAAGTTTGTTCTCACTAATGGTTTTGTGTTTCGAACTAACAAATTGTGCATTCCAGCTGGTTCTGTGCGTATCTTACTATTGCAGGAAGCACATGGTGGGGGATTGATGGGACACTTTGGTGTCAAGAAGTCGGAAGACATATTAGCAAGCCATTTCTTTTGGCCAAAGATGAGGAGAGATGTGGAGCGGTTTGTTGCTCGTTGCACCACCTGTCAAAAAGCTAAGTCCTGTCTTAATCCACATGGTTTATACATGCCTCTTCCTGTTCCTAGTGCTCCATGGGAGAATGTTTCTATGGATTTTGTTTTAGGATTGCCTAGAACAAAGAAGGGAAGGGATAGTATTTTTGTTGTTGTCGACAATTTTCTAAAATGGCACATTTCATACCATGCCACAAAACTGATGATGCTACCCATATTGCTGATTCGTTCTTTCAAGAAGTTGTTCGTTTGCATGGGGTTCCAAACACTATTGTTTCAGATAGAGATGCCAAATTTTTTAGTCATTTTTGGAAAACCTTATGGGCTAAGTTGGGGACAAAATTACTCTTTTCTACCACTTGTCACCCTCAAACTGATGGACAGACCGAAGTAGTGAACCGTAGTTTATCTACCATGCTAAGGGCTGTTCTGAAACATAACATCAAATTATGGGAAGAATGTTTGCCTCATATTAAATTTGCTTACAATCGTTCGCTGCATTCTACTACTAAATTGTGCCCTTTTCAGATTGTATATGGTTTTATTTCTCGTGCTCCCATTGATCTTTTGGCTCTGCCACCTTCAGAGAAATTAAATTTTGATGCTTCTCGCCGTGCTGAATTAATTCTTAAAATGCATGAGCAAACTAAAGCAAACATTGAGAGCATGAACGCTAAGTATCAACAAGCCGGTAGTAAGGGTAGGAAGCATGTTACTTTTGAACCTGGTGGTTTGGTTTGGGTGCATTTGAGAAAGGATAGATTTCCTGATTTGAGAAAATCTAAATTACTAACTAGAGCTGCTGGACCCTTCAAAGTGCTTCGAAAAATTAATGATAATGCATATGAAATTGAGTTGCCTGCACATTTTGGGGTTACTTTCTCTTTTAATATTGCAGATTTGAAACCATATATGGGCGAGGAAGACACATTTGAGTCGAGGACGACTCAATTGCAAGAAGGGGAGGATGATGCGGACATCGCTACCGTTGATACAACCACAACACCAGCCCATTCACCACTCTCAGCTAATCAAGGTCCAATGACACGCGCTCGTGCACGTCAACTTAATTATCAGGTGAATTCATTCCTGGCTGTTCAAAGTAATTATCCTTCAAATGGGGACCCATTAAAGCCTTGTGATGATCTTGTTATTATTAGGTGCTTGGGAATTGATCCAGCTAGGAGGGATGGAGGGATTAATGCAATAAAGGCTGCTCCACCCGAGGAGAAATCTTGAGGCTGGGGCCATGTAATAAAGAGAGATTTAGACAAATAAGGAAATGAATAAGGGAAATCTCGTCCAACTTTGCTGCTGGACGAAATTCCCTCTTTCTCCCCCCATTTAAAGATAGATGTGCTATAATAAGGAAAGAAATAGAGGAAATCATATCCTGCCTTGCTGCTGGATGGGTTTCCCTCTTTCTTTCCCTATTAAATGGTAGTCTATCACAGAAAAAGGAAGGGAATAAGGGAGATCACGTCCTACCTTTATTGCTGGACGAATTTCCCTCTTCCCTCCCCTATTTAAGTAGTCCAAGAGCTCCTTGACAGGGCGGGTTTTGTTTTCTGTAAGTTTAGCCATTGCTACTTCCTTGTAACGCAAGTGTCGACGAGACCTTCCGATTACTTGAATCAGAACCCCAACTTTTTCACACCCGTGAGTGTTTGCTTGTTATCTTGTTCTTGCTTGTTCTTCGATTGCTTGCAGGTTCAAGGCTGTTCTTGGCACGGCAAGTACAGCAACAACAGGAGCCGGTGTAACTATCGCTAAGGCGCAGCATCCTTGTGGTTGTTGTAGTCGGGTAGCACAACGTCGACCTCCACCCAAATCGTAGTTACCAGGAGACGGTGTAACTGTCGCTCAAGGCGCCACCCCATTCTGGTTGTGGTAGTCAGGCAGCCAACGTCGGCCTCCACCAAATTCGTTCATTACCAATATCTCTCATCGAAAGATAGGGCGTCCCCCGTACCCGTTGGGTTCATCAGAAACCTTAGTGAGTCCATACATCTAGTGACCCCTTTGTAAAGGCTATTTTGTGATCTCTTGACCATACACCGACGGTTGTATACTGGTATAATGGAGGTTCTGCAGTCGCCGACGGGTGACGAAATCACAAACTTGTGGGTAAAGAGGTGCAAACTCTGCAGAGTTAATAAAACTATCATGATAGCCGAGCTTACGGTCACGAGCACCTGGCTAAACTGCCATAATTAGTTGGGATGGTTATTGGGAAGGTTCTTGGTTATGGTTATTGGTCTGGTTATGGTTTGGTTTGGGACTGTTGAGTCTGGGTGATGAGATGGATGCATGACTGATGGGACATGACATGAGATTGGTCTCGGTGTGAGACGAGGTTGATTTGTGAAATGAGATGGTAGCGAATACGAGGAGGTATTCGTGAGTATGAATAAAGGATTGGTTAATGTTCGGATGGAACACGGGAAGTGATGGAGGTATGTTGATAATTTAATACATGTTGGGATTACATCTAAAGTAGAGTTGCTGTTTTATCATGGTTTTACAAATCTGCTTTTCTGCAAATAAGCCTTTTATGCCTACCTTGTTTATG
This sequence comes from Neostapfia colusana, assembly GCA_030760725.1. Lineage (NCBI taxonomy): Eukaryota > Viridiplantae > Streptophyta > Magnoliopsida > Poales > Poaceae > Neostapfia > Neostapfia colusana. The sequence goes on along the minus strand of JASWHV010000002.1, from coordinate 105,427,288 downwards.
AGCTGCATATCATGTGTTTTTCCGCACTTGCTGAGTAGATCATTGTACTCAAACTTCCATTATTACTTCATCATCAGCAGCAAGAGAAGCCTACTATGAAGACCAAGAGGAGCATTATGGCGTGTGATCTGTTCTCAACCTTGCCTGTGGAGGGAGTAGAGATGGAGCCACTTCTGCTTAGATTTGCTTCCGCGTTAGCTAAATTGCTTCCACTTTAGAATTAAAGACTTCCGCTGCGTAGGAATAAAGACTTCCGCTGTAAGCATGAGTCCAAGACTCATGAGGTATTGTAATAAACTCTGTTATTCATGGTAATATATAATCTAAATTCAGTTTGTGGAACGTATGTGTATGTGTGATGAACATCCTGGGCACACATATGCATTAGTTCTCGGTTCCGTCGTTTTCCACAGAATTGAGGGCGTCACAGATTGGTATCAGAGCCGCGGGTTGACAGTAGGTTACACGCCTAGATATAAAACCTTAGATAGATAATAGAGCCACGGGTTATACCCCTAAATAGGAGTCACAAGCGTCCTAGGGTGAATAGCTCAGATTGGCTTTAAAACCACCTTGGCATAGGAAACCATCCTTGAATAGGAGTTGTATGAGCCCTTGCAATGATTGTGTGTGATTGTGTGCTTAGTGTGAGTTATGGGACGTCTTAAAAACGTTGTCCACATCCGCACGTAAGAAGAAAGAGGTGTGAAATGCTTCGGCACTTGATCACATCCTCATAAGGGCTAATATATATAGCCCAACTCACCTTGATGCATATAGTTGAAGGGACCTACCTAACCTTCTATCCTATTTCGTTCTCTCTCACAGATGGTGAGAGGAAATGCTGGCCGAAGGAACGTCCAGGAGGATGACCATGATGAAGTTCCTGCTAACACAGGAGCTGGCGAAAATCATCTGGAGAGGTTGATGGCCATGCAAAATCAGCTTATGCAAACCATGATCCAAACTTTGGGTCAGTTGCAGGCTAACCAAAACCCCGTTCCGGCACCACCGCCACCACCATCGCCGGCTCATAACCGGTTGGGAGAGTTCATGAGAACTCGACCACCCACCTTTGCTCAAGCTGGTGATCCCATGGAGGCCGATGATTGGTTAAAATCCATGGAGAAAAAGCTTGCCATTGTTCAGTGCAATGACCGAGAGAAGGTTCTCTTCGCATCGTACCAACTTACGGGAGCCGCTGCTGACTGGTGGGATGCCCTGAGCTATGCCCATGCCAACCCGGAGACAATCACTTGGACTGAGTTCAAGGAAAGTTTCCGCTCCCATTACATCCCTGTTGGTTTAATGATGCTCAAGAGGCAGGAGTTTGAAGGTCTCCGCCAAGGACAGAAGAGTGTGAACGAGTATCTCAACAAGTTCATACAACTGTCCCGGTACGCCCCCGAAGATGTCAACTCAGACCAGAGGAAGCAGTACCTGTTCATGAGAGGGTTGAACAATGAGATCCAGGTTCAGCTCCTCAACAATGACTACATAAGCTTCCAAAAGCTGGTTGATAAGGCTATTGTGGTTGAAAACAAGATCCGAGAAATCGAGCGAGAGTGCAAGAGGAAGATGACATACCAGCCCCAAGGGAGCAACGTATGACCTAGGTACATGCCCCCTGCACCGCAGTATGGATCGACCACTCCTGCGTACCGCTCTGGTCAGCCACCACAGCAACAATTCGTTGCATCGGCACCTCGTGTGCCCATGCCTCCCATGCCTCGGCCTAACAATGGCGCCCCTGTTCAAAACCCCCACCACAACGTACCTGCTGCCGTAGGCAACAGGGCATGCTTTGCATGCGGGGGAGTAGGACACTTGGCAAACCACGAGGAGAGGCCCTGGACAGCAAGGTAACGTGCCCAAGCAGAACCCGCGACCGAACGGAGGGGACAACCAAGGGAACCGTGGACCGCAGAACTATGCTCGTGGCCACGTAAATCATGTCACTGCTGAGGAAGCACAACAGGCTGAGGACGTCGCAATTGGTATGTTCCTTGCCAACTCCAACCTAGCCACTATTTTATTTGATTCTGGAGCATCGCATTCCTTCATATCATCCAAATATGTTGCCAAACATCATCTACCCGTATCCCACTTAGAATGTGCTATGTTAGTTAATTCTCCCGGGGAAGAAATGAGGACTAATATAGTATGTCCTAAAGTAAGCCTTAAAATAAGGGGGTAGACTTCCTTGTCAACCTTATTGTCTCGGACTCCCACGGGATTGACATCATACTCGGAATGGATTGGTTAAGCAAGCACAATGGAGTAATCCAATGTGCTGAAAGGAGCGTGCAGTTGACAAATGAACACGGTATTCGTGTCGAGTTTGAGTCAGCCCAGCAAACAATCGAACGGGCAAATTTGAACCACGTCGAAGGAACAACATTGGACAGCATTCCAGTGGTTCAGGAATTTTCGGACGTGTTCCCAAAAGAGCTTCCAGGAATGCCACCTGACCGGGACATCGAGTTTGCCATAGATTTGGTACCCGGAACTGCACCCATAGCCAAGAGACCCTATAGGATGCCCGTCAATGAGCTCGTTGAACTCAAGAAGCAAATTCAAGAACAGTTGGAAAAGGGTTTTATCCGTCCAAGCTCGTCACCATGGGGAGGTCCGGTGCTCTTCGTAGACAAGAAGGATGGGACCCAAAGGATGTGCGTGGACTGTAGGTCTCTCAACGAGTTAACAATCAAGAACAAATATCCTCTGCCCCGTATAGAGGACCTATTCGACCAAATGAAGGGAGCCTGAGTATTCTCCAAGATCGATCTTCGGTCGGGATACTTCCAGCTGAAGATTAAGCCCTCCAATATACCTAAGACAGTCTTTCAGACACAGTATGGTTCATATGAATATACCGTTATGTCTTTTGGATTGACGAATGCACCCGCATATTTCATATACCTTATGAACAAGGTTTTCATGGAGTACTTGGACAAGTTCATCGTGGTTTTCATCGACGACATTATGGTGTATTCAAAAAGTGAGGAGGAGCATGAAGAACATCTGAGATTGACCTTGCAGAAGTTGCGTGAGCATCAATTGTATGCCAAGCTCAACAAGTGTCAATTTTGGCTAAAGGAAATATCTTTCCTAGGCCACATTATCTCCGAGGAAGGGGTATCGGTTGATCCTGGAAAGGTGAGAGATGTTCTGAAGTGGGACCAACCGAAGAGCATGAGGGATATTCGGAGTTTACTTGGGATGGCAGGATACTATCGGCGCTTCATTAGAGACTTCTCTAAAATAGCAAAACCTATGACGGAGTTGCTAATGAAGGGAAAAGTCTTTCAATGGACACCAGTTTGCCAAGAAAATTTTGAGGAACTCAAGAAAAGGCTAACCACAGCACTAGTTCTGGTATTACCAGACGTTAGCAAAAGCTTTGACATATATTGTGACACATCCAGACAAGGGCTCGGATGTGTGCTCATGCAGGAAGGGCAAGTGGTACCCTATGCCTCACGACAATTAAAGAAGCACGAGCTTAACTATCCTACGCATGATTTGGAGTTAGCAGCAGTGGTGCATGCATTGAAGATTTGGAGACATTATATTCTTGGTCGTCGATGTGAGATCTATACGGATCATAAAAGTCTCAAGTACATATTCACACAAACGGACTTGAGTTTGAGGCAACGTCGATGGTTAGAACTCATCAAGGATTATGATGTTGGAATCAACTATCACCCCGGGAAGGCCAATGTAGTAGCTGACGCATTGAGCAGAAAGGAAGCATGTCATCAACTCACGGTTTAGGAGCTACCACCCGAACTACGTAAGGAGTTCGAATGGTTACACCTCGGATTTTTGAACCACATGGAAATAATGGAGATCCACTCTTCATTGGAGCAAGAAATAAGAGAGGGCCAAGAAACGGACGAGGAGATCGAGGAGATCAAGGAAAGAATCCGACAAGGGATAGAGAAGGATTTGAAGGAGGATGAAAAGGGTACGCTTTGGCTAGGAAAAAGGATTTGTGTGCCAAACATAAGACACCTTCGCGACATGATATTGAAGGAGGCACATGATTCACCCTATTCTATACATCCCGGAAGCACCAAAATGTACAAGGATTTGAAAACTTGCTATTGGTAGGATGGTATGAAGAGGGATATAGCCGAATACGTTGCCCTATGCGACACATGCCAACGGGTAAAGGCCGAACATCAAAAACCCGCTGGATTGTTGCAACCTTTGAAGATACCCGAATGGAAGTGGGAGGATATCAGTATGGATTTCATCGTCGGATTGCCACGTACTCAGTCGGGTTATGACTCCATCTGGGTTATCGTGGACCGGTTGACGAAAACCGCCCATTTTCTTCCGGTACAGACCAGTTACAACGTTGCACAATTGGCAGAGTTGTACATGGAGCAGATCGTGTGCCGTCACGGAGTTCCGATAAGGATAGTCTCAGATCGAGGTTCTCAGTTTAACTCGAGATTCTGGAGGAAGCTGCAGAAAGCCATGGGTACACGACTGGATTTTAGCTCCGCCTACCACCCACAAACAGATGGACAAACCGAAAGGACAAACCAAATTTTGGAGGACATGTTGAGAGCTTGCGCCTTAAAACATGGGCGTAGTTGGGATAGGAGTTTACCGTATGCCGAATTCTCCTATAACAACAGCTATCAAGCTAGCTTGAAGATGTCGCCTTTCGAAGCATTATATGGTAGACCGTGTAGGACGCCGCTGTTCTGGAACGAGACCGGAGAAAACCAGGTGTTTGGACCAGAAGTACTACAAGAAGCTGAAAAACAGGTCCAAACAATACGGGAGAACTTAAAGGCTGCTCAGTCACGACAGAAAGGCTATGCGGACAATAGGCGTAGGAAGTTCACTTTGAAGTAGGAGACTTCGTATACCTTAAGGTATCGCCTATCCGAGGCCAATGACGTTTCAACGTCAAAGGCAAGCTAGCACCGCGCTACATCGGACCATTTAAGATTTTGGACAAGCGAGGAGAAGTAGCCTATCAACTAGAGCTCCCAAACCACCTCTTCGACGTACATGACGTGTTTCATGTATCCCAGCTCAAGAAGTGCTTGAGAGTACCAGAGGAACAAGTGTCAATAGGAGAACTTGAACTTCAAGAGGACCTGACTTACGCAGAACACCCTGTCCGAATCTTGGACGTAAAGGAAAGGGTCACCCGAAACAAGGTGATTCGATGGTGCAAGGTACAATGGAGCCATCACACTGAAGCTGAAGCCACATGGGAGCGTGAAGAGGATATCAAGACAGAATTCCCCCATCTATTTCCTACTAACGAATCTCAAGGGCGAGATTCAATCTAAGGGGGGTAGATTTGTGACACCCTCGCCTCAGGTGTCAGCATATATGTTCATGTCCTATGAAGAGGAAACATTTTAATGAAAAATAGGAACAGAGAGAATTATCAAAAGAATAGCCAATAAAACCCTCAGAGAGCGCCGAAGGCAACTTCCGCGGCCAGCAGGCCACGTGGCGTGTTCGGAGCTCATCCCTGCAAAGTGGGGAGAGGCCGTCGCCAAGCTGGCTACGTGGCAGGGGCTCGTCTCCGCAATTGGAAAGAGGTCCGACTCTGTGGGACACGTGTTGCCCACGGAGCTAGCCTCTGCAGAAGAAGCGAAGGCATTTCTGCAAGACACGTGTCATCCTCGGAGCTAGTCCTCGCGAAAATCAGAGGACCAGTCGCGCGGGATGCGTGTCAATCTCAGAACCCATCTCCGAGAAGTCCGGATCTATCGAACACGTGTCGCCACCGAAGCTTATCTCCGGGAGGTCCGTCGCTGCTAAACACGTGTCGACCTCGGAGCCGTCCCTGAGGAAAGAAGAGAGGGAAGACCGGCGCCAACACGTGGCGTGCGCGGAGCTCACCTCCGAAGAAGAGGGAGGTCTCGCTCGTTTGACACGCGGCACAACCGGAGCTCGTCTCTGCAGGAAAGGAGACACCAGGCCCCGGAGGACACGTGGAGCTTCCGGAGCTCATCATCGCGGAGGTAACGAGTTCTGGAGCGGTTTTTACGCGTAAAGATACCGGTACGCAACAGAAACCGATCTAAATTCCACGATGTTACTAAAGATAAGACGTTAAGATCCAACAAAGATCTGAATAAGACTCTTATTCGGGATACAATCAGATTAGGACTCTTCTCTTCCCGATTATAAATAGAACCCAAAACCTCTGACCGAAACCACAAACTTCTTTTCCAACTCCTGAGCCGACGACTTAGAGCCCTAGCCCTAACTCGCCGAGCAAACCATCACCGAAGCGCAACAAGGGAGATCATCGGAGAAGAGCCGATCGGTCTGAGGAGGACCTAGAAGTCAAGAAGAACGTAAGGTAGGCCCCAATACCACCTTACGATATCGTTGTGTTTTCTTCGCATCTGTTCTTTGATTCCTTTCGAACAGAAGCCTTCTCGTGGACAGATCACTTGATGATCAGTTTGATCTAAAGACAAGATCATCGCCACGTCCACCTTTGATCCGAACACCTCTGTCCATGCAATCCATAGCACACCAATCATAATAAAAATCATAGAATAGCATGCATGTGCATCATCGCATCTAGCTTAAGGTTTGTGCATGATATTGATTGCTGTGAATCTTGTATGCACGTGATCCTACCTAGCAGGACAAGCTCAGGGAGCTGTCTACGACAAACTGCAGCAACAAGGTTTTGAGAATCAAAAAACCCCGGAACCGCAAGAACAAGGCAAGTGCTCCTTGACCATATTGATCCTATGTTTTGGGTAAAACTGTTTTGTTTTGCGAAAAGGTGTGTGTGCTGAGTCAAACATGATGGGAAACCCTTTTATAGGAGTTTACTAGCCTTGATTAAACCACCCTTGTCGCCTGGGAAGTTTTTGGTCGGGTATGGTTTTTGCTTTATGCACCGCTCAGTCTATGGGAATTGGGAAGCGAGATAGATGTGCCTAGCTAACTGCACTCGTAATAATAATGAGAAACTGATGTTCATAATGAACATGGATCGGAGGGAGATCTAGGCAAGCCTGGGTTTGTGAATGAGGTAGCATGAGATGGTGGTTTTGCTTGCTGTAGATCTAAGGACCGGTTCATGCATGCACATGCCAGGATAACAGTGCCACCACAAGGCCAAGTATGGGTGCGGCTTAGCTGAGTAATTAGGTAAGTTGCTAGAGTGTTATGGACTGTGGAAGGCACCGGCAATGAGAGTCGAGTGAGGACTGCCCTGGGAACTGCATGGCACAAGAGGGGGCCCGTGGGTAGGAGAATTGGAGATTCTAGCCTGCTGGTGAAACCTTAGTGAGTCCATACATCTGGTAACCCCTTTGTAAAGGCTATTTTGTGATCTCTTGACCATACACCGATGGTTGTGTACTGGTATAATGGAGGTTCTGCAGTCGCCGACGGGTGACGAAATCACAAACTTGTGGGTAAAGAGGTGCGAACTCTGTAGAGTTAATAAAACTATCATGATAGCCGAGCTTACGGTCACGAGCACCTGGCTAAACTGCCATGATTAGTTGGGATGGTTATTGGGATGGTTATTGCGAAGGTTCTTGGTTATGATTATTGGTCTGGTTATGGTTTGGTTTGGGACTATTGAGTCTGGGTGATGAGATGGATGCATGACTGATGGGACATGACATGAGATTGCTCTCGGTGTGAGACGAGGTTGATTTGTGAAATGAGATGGTAGCGAATACGAGGAGGTATTCGTGAGTATGTGACGAACCCAACGGGTACGGGGGACGCCCTATCTTTCGATGAGAGATGTTGGTAATGAACGAATTTGGTGGAGGCCGACGTTGGCTGCCCGACTACCACAACCAGAATGGTATGCCGCCTTGAGCGACAGTTACACCGTCTCCTGGTAACTACGATTTGGGTGGAGGTCGACGTTGTGCTACCCGACTACAACAACCACAAGGATGTTGCGCCTTAGCGATAGTTACACCGGCTCCTGTTGTTGCTGTACTTGCTGTGCCAAGAACAGCCTTGAACATGTAAGCAATCGAAGAACAAGCAAGAACAAGATAACAAGCAAACACTCACGGGTGTGAAAAAGTTGGGGTTCTGATTCAAGTAATCGGAAGGTCTCATCGACACTTGCGTTACAAGGAAGTAGCAAATGGCTAAACTTACAGAAAACAAAACCCGCCCTGTCAATGAGCTCTTGGACTACTTAAATAGGGGAGGGAAGAGGGAAATTCGTCCAGCAACAAAGGTAGGACGTGATCTCTCTTATTCCCTTCCTTTTTCTGTGATAGACTACCATTTAATAGGGAAAGAAAGAGGGAAACCCATCCAGCAGCAAGGCAGGATATGATTTCCTCTATTTCTTTCCTTATTATAGCACATCTATCTTTAACTGGGGGAAGAAAGAGGGAATTTCGTCCAGCAGCAAAGTTGGACGAGATTTCCCTTATTCCTTTCCTTATTTGTCTAAATCTCTCTTTATTACATGGCCCCAGCCTCAAGATTTCTCCTCGGGTGGAGCAGCCTTTATTGCATTAATCCCTCCATTCCTCCTAGCTGGATCAATTCCCAAGCACCTAATAATAACAAGGTCATCACAAGGCTTTAATAGGTACCCATTTGAAGGATAATTAGTTTGAACAGCCAGGAATGAATTCACATGATAATTAAGTTGACGTGCACGAGCGCGTGCATTGGACCTTGATTAGCTGAGAGTGGTGAATGGGCTGGTGTTGTGGTTGTATCAACGGTAGCGATGTCCGCATCAGTATGAATAAAGGATTGGTTAATGTTCGGATGGAACACGGGAAGTGATGGAGGTATGTTGATAATTTAATACATGCTGGGATTACATCTAAAGTAGAGTTGCTGTTTTATCACGGTTTTACAAATCTGCTTTTCTGCAAATAAGCCTTTTATGCCTACCTTGTTTATGAGTTGCATATCATGTGTTTTCCCGCACTTGCTGAGTACATCATTGTACTCAAACTTGCATTATTACTTCATCATCAGCAGCAAGAGAAGCCTACTATGAAGACCAAGAGGAGCATTATGGCGTGTGATCTGTTCTCAACCTTGCCTGTGGAGGGAGTAGAGATAGAGCCACTTCTGCTTAGATTTGCTTCCACATTAGCTAAATTGCTTCCGCTTTAGAATTAAAGGCTTCCGCTGCGTAGAAATAAAGACTTCCGCTGTGAGCATGAGTCCAAGACTCATGAGGTATTGTGATAAACTCTGTTATTCGTGGTAATATATAATCTGCATTCAGTTTGTGGAACGTATGTGTATGTGTGATGAACATCCTGGGCACACATATGCATTAGTTCTCGGTTCCGTGGTTTTCCACAGAATTGAGGGCGTCACAGGACCTGTACGAGGTCGTGAGTTTCACCAACTTTCTCGACTTTCTCGATTTTGACTCAGATAGCCCTCTGCGCATGTAAAACCATCAAGTTGCACCGTCTGGACGTGTATTCCATCAAGTTCTAGTCCGGCCGTCCGGGACCCGAGTTTGTGAGTTTTTACGAGTTTCCCGATTTCGACCCAGATGGCCATCCGCGCATGCAAAACCATCAAGTTGCACCGTCCGGACGTGTATTCCATCAAGGTCCCGTCCGGCCACCCGGGACCTGAGTTCGTGAGTTTTCCCGACTTTCCTGATTTCAACCCAAATGGCCATACACGCATGCAAAACTATCAAATTGCACCGTTCGATCGTGTATTCCATCAAGGTCGTGTCCGGTCGCTCGGGACCCGAGTTAGTGAGTTTTACCAACTTTCCAGATTTTGACTCAGATGGCCATCCGCGCATGCAAAACCTCCCAGTTGCACCATCTGAACGTGTACTCCGTCAAGGTCCAGTACGGCGTCCTGGGATCCGAGTTAATGAGTTTTCCTGACTTCCCAAATTTCGACCGAGTTGACCATCCGCGCATGCAAAACCATCAAGTTGAACCGTCTAAACGTGTATTCCGTCAAGGCCCCGTCCAACCTCCCGAGAGCCGAGTTTGTGAGTTTTACCGACTTTTCCGACTTTCTTGATTTCGACCCAGATGGCTACCCGCGCATGCAAAACCGTCAAGTTGCACAATCCGAACATATATTCCGTAAGGGTCCCGTTCGACCGCCCGGGACCTAAGTTCATGAGTTTTACCAACTTTCTCGATTTGGAGCCACATGGCCATCCGCGCATGCGAAAGCATCAAGTTGTATCGTCCGTACGTGTATTCCGTCAAGGTCTTGTCCGACCGTCTGGGACCCAAGTTTGTGACTTTTCCCGAGTTTCCAGATTTCGACCCAGATGGCAATCCGCGCATGCAAAACTATCAAGTTGCCAATCTGTATGTGTATTCCGTCAAGATCCCGTCCGGCCACCAAGGACCGGATTTCGTGAGTTTTCCTGACTTTTTCTACTTTCCCGATTTCAACCCAGATGGCCATCCGAGCATGCAAAACTATCAAGTTGCACCGTTCGAACGTGTATACCGTCAAGGTCCCGTCCGGTCGCACGGGACCTGAGTTCGTGAGTTCTACTGAATTTCGAGATTTTAAACCGGATGGCCATCGCGCATGCAAAACCATTTAGGTACACCATCCAATTGTGTATTCCGTCAATGTCCAGTCCGACGTCCGAGGACCCGAGTTCATGAGTTTCTTGACTTTCCCAATTTCGACCTAGATGACCATCCGCGCACGCAAAACCATCAAGTTGCACCGTCCGGACGTGTATTCTGTCAAGGTTCTGTCCGGCTTCCACGGACCCTAGTTCGTTAGTTTTATCGACTTTCTTGACTTTCTCCATTTTAACCCCGATGGCCATCCACGCATGAAAAATCATCAAGTTGGACCATCCGGACGTCTATTCCGTCAAGGACCCGTCCGACCTCCTGGGACCCGAGTTCGTGAGTTTTACCAACTTTCTCCACATTGACCCAAATGGCCATCTGCGCATGCAAAACCATTAAGTTGCACCATCCGAACCTGTGTTCTGTCAAGGTTCCATCCGACCGCCCGTGACCCGAGTTCGTGAGTTTCACCAACTTTCCTGACTTTCTCGATTTTGACCCAGATGGCCCTCTGCGCTTGTAAAACCATCAAGTTCCACCGTCTGGACGTGTATTCCGTCAAGGTCTTGTCCGGTCGTCCTGGACCCGAGTTTGTGAGTTTTCCGAGTTTCCCGATTTTAACCCAGATGGCCATCCGCGCATGCAAAACCATTAAGTTGCACCATCCGAACCTGTATTCCGTCAAGGTTCCATCCGATCGCACGGGACCCGAGTTCGTGAGTTTCACCAACTTTCCCGACTTTCTCGATTTTGACCTAGATGGCCCTCTATGCATGCAAAACCATCAATTTGCACCGCCGTACGTGTATTCCGTCAAGGTCTAGTACGGCCGTCCGGGACTCGAGTTTGTGAGTTTTTCCGAATTTCCTGATTTCGACCCAGATGGCCATACGCGCATGCAAAACCACCAAGTTGCACCATCAGGACGTGTATTCCGTCAAGGTCTCGTCCGGCCACCCGGGATCCGAGTTCGTGAGTTTTCCCGACTTTCCTGATTTCAACCCAAATGTCGATACACGCATGCAAAACCATCAAATTGCACCGTCCGATCGTGTATTCGTCAAGGTCCCGTCCAGTCGCTCGGGACCCGAGTTAGTGAGTTTTACCGACTTTCCTGATTTAGACTCAGATGACCATCCGCACAAGCAAAACCTTCCAATTGCACCATCTGAATGTGTATTCCGTCAAGGTCCAAAACGGCTTCCTGGGACCCGAGTTCATGAGTTTTCTTGACTTTTCCAATTTCGACCGAGATGACCATCCCGCATGCAAAACCATCAAGTTGAACCGCCCGGTCATGTATTCTGTCTAGGCCCCATCCAGCCGCCCGAGAGCCGAGTTCATGAGTTTTACCGACTTTCCCTACTTTCCCAATATCAACCCAGATGGCTTTCCGAGCATGCAAAATCATCAAGCTGCACCGTACGAACGTGTATCTCTAATCATGAGTTTTCTCAACCTAGATGGCCATCCGCACATGCAAAACCATCAAGTTGCACCATCTAGACGTGTATTCCGTCGGTTCTGTCCAGCTTCCAGGGACCCTAGTTCGTTAGTTTTACCGACTTTCTCGACTTTCCTGATTTTGACCCCGATGGCCATCCACGCATGAAAAATCATCAAGTTGGACCATCCGGACGTCTATTCCGTCATGGTCCTGTCCGGCCTCCCGAGACCCGAGTTCGTGAGTTTTACCGACTTTCTCCACTTCGACCCAGATGGCCATCCCCGCATGCAAAACCATTAAGTTGCACCATCCGAACCTGTATTCCATCAAGTTTCCATCCGACCGCCCGGGACCTGTCTGATGAACACAACGGGTACGGGGGACGCCCTATCTTTCGATGAGAGATGTTGGTAATGAACGAATTTGGTGGAGGCCGACGTTGGCTGCCCGACTACCACAATCAGAATGGTGTGGCGCCTTAAGCGACAGTTACACCGTCTCCTGGTAACTACGATTTGGGTGGAGGTCAACGTTGTGCTACCCGACTACAACAACAACAAGGATGCTGCGCCTTAGCGATAGTTACACCGGCTCCTGTTGTTGCTGTACTTGCTGTGCCAAGAACAGCCTTGAACCTGCAAGCAATCAAAGAACAAGCAAGAACAAGATAACAAGCAAACACTCACGGTGTGAAAAAGTCGGGGTTCTGATTCAAGTAATCGGAAGGTCTCGTCGACACTTTCGTTACAAAGAAGTAGCAATGGCTAAACTTACAGAAAACAAAAACCCGCCCTGTCAAGGAGCTCTTGGACTACTTAAATAGGGGAGGGAAGAGGGAAATTCATCCAACAACAAAGGTAGGACGTGATCTCCCTTATTCCCTTTCTTTTTCTGTGATAGACTACCATTTAATAGGGAAAGAAAGAGGGAAACCCATCCAGCAGCAAGGCAGGATATGATTTCCTCTATTTCTTTCCTTATTATAGCACATCTATCTTTAAATGGGGGAAGAAAGAGGGAATTTCGTCCAGCAGCAAAGTTGGACGAGATTTCCCTTATTCTTTCCTTATTTGTCTAAATCTCTCTTTATTACATGGCCCCAGCCTCAAGATTTCTCCTCGGGTGGAGCAGCCTTTATTGCATTAATCCCTCCATCCCTCCTAGCTGGATCAATTTCCAAGCACCTGATAATTAAGTTGACGTGCACGAACGCATGTCATTGGACCTTGATTAGCTGAGAGTGGTGAATGGGCTGGTGTTGTGGTTGTATCAACGGTAGCGATGTCCGCATCATCCTCCCCTTCTTGCAATTGAGTCATCCTCGACTAAAATGTGTCTTCCTCGCCCATATATGGTTTCAAATCTGCAATATTAAAAGAGGAAGTAACCCCAAAATATGCAGGCAACTCAATTTCATATGCATTATCATTAATTTTTCGAAGCACTTTGAAGGGTCCAGCAGCTCTAGGTAGTAATTTAGATTTTCTCAAATCAGGAAATCTATCCTTTCTCAAATGCACCCAAACCAAATCACCAGGTTCAAAAGTAACATGCTTCCTACCCTTGCTACCGGCTTGTTGATACTTAGCGTTCATGCTCTCAATGTTTGCTTTAGTTTGCTCATGCATTTTAAGAATTAATTCAGCACGGCGAGAAGCATCAAAATTCAATTTCTCTGAAGGTGGCAGAGCCAAAAGATCAATGGGAGCACGAGGAATAAAACCATATACAATCTGAAAAGGGCACAATTTAGTAGTAGAATGCAGCGAGCGATTGTAAGCAAATTCAATATGAGGCAAACATTCCTCCCATAATTTGATGTTATGTTTCAGAACAGCCCTTAACATGGTAGATAAACTACGGTTCACTACTTCGGTCTGTCCATCAGTTTGAGGGTGACAAGTGGTAGAAAAGAGTAATTTTGTCCCCAACTTAGCCCATAAGGTTTTCCAAAAATGACTAAGAAATTTGGCATCTCTATCTGAAACAATAGTGTTTGGAACCCCATGCAAACGAACAACTTCTCGAAAGAACAAATCAGCAAAATGGGTAGCATCATCAGTTTTGTGGCATGGTATGAAATGTGCCGTTTTAGAAAATCTGTCGACAACAACAAAAATACTATCCCTCCCCTTCTTTGTTCTAGGCAATCTGTCGGTACCTGAGATATGGGGTACCCCCGCGCACAGGGTAAAATGCCTAAGGTACTCGCCCTTCTCCGAAGGGAGAGCTCCGAAGGCGCCACGCGTCTGGCGGGGCCGGACCTCCCTCTCCTCAGAGGAGAGCTCCGGGCCCGCCACGTGGCACACAGAAGCCGGACCTCCCCCTCCGCGGAGAGAGGTCCGAAGACGCCACGCGTCCAGCGGGGCCGGACCTCCTTCTCCTCAGAGGAGAGCTCCGGGCCTGCCACGTGGCATACAGAAGCTGGACCTCCCCCTCCGCGGGGAGAGGTCCGGAGGCTCCACGTGCCCCACAGGCCGGACCCTTCTCGCCTCAGAGAAGGGCTCCGGACCCGCCACGTGGCCAGAAGAACGGTGCTGCCTGCCCCCGAGCGGTAGGCAACGGGCGTAAAGGCGCCCCACACCTTGCCCGTACAAGGTATTCAAGGCCCGCGTCTTCCCAAGACGCGGAAACGCGGAGCACGCGTCTGTCAGGTGTCGTTGCGCCCAGTCGCATCACAGACTGGCGCGCGGTGTCAGAACCTGCCAGCTAATAAACGCCGCGACAAGACATCCCATGCCGCCTGTGCCGTCATCAACCACTACGACTAGCATGCGGCATGGGCAGGGCGGCAAGATGAAGACTCAGAAGCCTTCGACCAGAGACAAATACCGGCATAACTGCAGATACGGTAGATAATAGATAATCTTCCGGGACCACCTGTCGGGTCCCGGCTTCCCTTGTAAGCCGCCCGAGTCTTGGACTATAAAAGGCTCGGGTAAGCGTCGATAGCAGGGGTTCGCACTTTGCAACTCATACGCTAGCCATACACTCTCAAGCTGTAACTCACCCCCAAGCTCAGGCCTCCGGCCCTGAGCAGCAAGTAATACAGCGAGCTCCATAGCTCGCCGTGGACGTAGGGTTTTACGCTCCGGCGGCCTGAACCACGTAAAACTCGCCGTGTCAAGCTCTCGCTAACTCGTCCATCTGTGCAAGCTTTCCGCTAGGAGACTAGCCCCGCCGAAAAAAGAACCTCCGCGGGCTGCCCAGTGCAGGTCCGGGGGAAGTGTCGATCGCACACTTTGACATTTGGCGCGCCAGGTAGGTGGCTTTTCCCCTAGCGCGACGAGTTTCCGCCGACGAAGATGACCAAGCTTCCTTCAACGGCAAACTCTCCCGCTCCGCGTTCACGGCGAACCGTGACCACTGGGGAGTACATGTCGACACACTTAGGACGGAGTGTGTCGGCACAAGCGGGCAGCCAGCAGCCAACTCCGGCAACGCCGACTCCGGCTATGCAGGCCCCGACCAGTGTGAGGTCTTCTGCAGCGCTGAGCGCACACCATGGAGGTGCGCTAGCTGCAGCAAGAGCGCTGCTGCGCAACCCACCTGCGGGGGATGCGCCCCATTCAGCGACCCAGCAATGGGTCCGCGAGGTGGACCGCCTCGTCGTCGCCGCCGCGAACCCTCGGTTTCGGCGAGGACGGCGCCCAGGGCAACCGGCTGTGTCGCTGACGCGCACACCCACGGTTGATGGGCTAACGGCGGATTCCAGCTCCTCCAGGCTCCTGTCGACGGACCTGCGAAGGGAACTGGAACGGTGCCACTTGGGGAAGGACGCCCGGGTGTACCTCGAGCGACGCCGAGAAAGGCGTCGCAACCATGAGGCAGGCGACAGCATGTCGTCGGCCTCGACACAACCAGAAGGGCAGGTCTTCGCCATGCGAGCCCCGCCTCAGGCATATGCTGCGCAGCATATGCCACAACCATATGCGCCGCAAGTAGCAGCCCCGGTCTATGGTGCAACCTTGCCCATGCCGGGATACGCGGTGCCAGGTGTGAACCACATGTTCGCAGCGCCAGTACCTGCAGCAGCAGGTGCAGGATGTGCGGCCCTTGCACCCCACCTTCGCTTCGCAAGGTGGCCACGCAAGTTTCGCCCGCACCTGCCCGAGAAGTACGACGGCAGCGTCAACCCAGCGGAGTTCCTCCAGATCTACTCCACCGCCGTACTTGCTGCAGGAGAGGACGAGGCTGTCATGGCCAACTACTTCCCCGTCGCCTTGACCGGCCCAGCCCGGTCTTGGCTCATGAATCTACCTCAGGGGTCCATAACCTCCTGGGGTGAGCTCTGCCGGCAGTTCGTCGCCAACTTCGGCAGCTCCTACACCCATCCCGGCACGGAGCTTGACCTCCACGCCGTCAAGCAACAACCTTGGGAGTCGCTGCGTTCTTTCATCCAGCGGTTCTCTCAGGTACGCAACACCATCCCGCATATCCAAAGTGCCTCTGTGGTGGTGGCGTTCCAACAGGGTGTCCGGGACGAGAAAATGCTTGAGAAGCTCGTGACCAGAGAGGTCCGCGACGTCTCGGAGCTCTTTAGCCTGGCGGACAAGTGCGCCAGAGCGGCTGAAGGGCGGAACTGGCATGCACTGCCGACCTCCGAGTCAGGAGGGCAGCCCGGGTCCGGCCTATGGGTGGCAAGAAGACCAAGAACCGGGGGAGTGGAAAGATGAAGTCACCATTCACGGCCCCCATCGCCGCAGCTGCGACGACCAGTGGAGCTCGGGGGCCACGCCCCCACAAGAGGCAGCGGCAATCACCGGCCCCAGACAGTGGCCATGGCGGGCTATGCCCCGTGCATGGCGCCTGCAACCATACTGCTGCTGAGTGCTGGGAGATCCAGAGGCTCGCAGAGCGCTTCCGCAATGGAAGACAGCAGAGGGCTGAAGCACCGCCCTACCCTCAGAGGGATGGCAAACAGAAGGCCGATGCCCCAGTCACCGCTGCCCACCAGGTGGGGTTCCAGGAGCCTCAGCGTGTCATAAAGACAGTGCATGACGGTGAGGACTCCAGTTCCGACGGTGACGGGCCAGGGCGTTAGCCAACTACAGCACGCCTCCGTGCCTCGAACATACCTCTCGGGGGCCGCCTAAGGTCCGTCAACCCCTTGAAGGCCTTGCCAGAAGGGGAAGACGCCTTAGGTCATCCAAGGCGAGCCCGGGTCCACCTACCCCTTGAAGGCCTTAGCCAGAAGGGGAGAACTCCCCGGGGGGCCCCGAGAGAAGCCGCGCAGGACCTGATCCAGCATGAAGATAACAACCTCGACAAGACTCGGCTTGCAGGGAACACCCCACAACGCACGGTTCCGGCTAATGCTCTAAGCACTACCGCCAAAGAACCAAATGCGACGGGGGCCTGCAAGAGGGCAACCTGGTGGAGCGGCACGCTATATTCCAAGAAGGACCCATAAGCTCTCCCCCAGCAGGGAAGGTCCCTTCCGAATCATGAAAGCTGCCGCCCCAGGTACACATGCCTTTCAACCGAGAGTGGGATCCATTCCCAAAAGATCCTTGCCATGAAGCAACACTGTAAGTCCTACTTACTGAGCATCGGTAGAACAGGGTTATTCACTTCTGTAATAGACCCCATAGAATTTAGGAACAGAGCTTGGGGTAGCTAAGTCTCGAGGGACGGTACAGGACTACGTCCAGTTTAGCCTGGTTCCGACCCTAAGCGCGTAGAGTCTTGCTTCCCTTGTAGACGAGGCGGAACATTGCCCCCATGTACAGCCAGAATTCCACCTATGTGCACGAATACAAAGACCTGTTCTACTTAGCTCTCTCTCATGCGCTTATTTAAATTATGCATTAATTTTTATGATCGCACTATCTCTGTATGTTCATCGTACATCTAGCTCCCCCTCTCCTGCGCTCATCCATAGTCGGCATTTGCTATCCTACCGAAGGCGGCTGCGCTTGAGGCACCTGCCGATGACCGAGTGAGTCTCTCGGGCCTCCCCCAGTCAGATGTTGCGGTGCCGGTTGGTCACCTCCAGGAAAGGCCAGCGTTGTGCATGGGGGGTCCAGGGTGCGTATCCAGCTTAGCCGGCCCAGAGCCCAAAGCATGCGCATCCTGCCCTCCGGAGGTCCAGGGGAGTACGTCCGCTTTGCCTGGTCATGAACCCAAAGCGCGTGCACTCTGCTTCCCCAGCGCATGGCCCGGTACTAGGGATCGGACGGCCGTACCCGGACCTCGGAGGGAGCCGGAGCTCCGGCGCCTCGTGCACAGAATTGCCCAAGCCCCGTATAGCGGGTCAGGACCATAAGACGGATAAGACTAGGAGACGGGAGGGGAGGACCCCCCGAGGAGAATTACGTTTCCTCTGCCTGTGTGCAGGACCTCCAGGTTACGGCAACAGGGACTGCATGAAGCAGGGGGGAAAAGAGCTACCAGCTACTCCGGCCTGGGACTGGAAGGACCGGGACCTGCCCCTCCAGCAGGGGCAGGGCCCGGGGGCCCCACGTGTCCAGCTGGCCCGAAACTCTCTCCTCCCTTGAGGAGGGCTCCGGGCTCGCCACGCGGTGGGCGGAAGACGGACCTCCCCCTCGGTGGGAAGGCTCCGAAAGCCCTACGTGCCCAACATGGCCGGAGCTCCCGCCTCCTAGGAAGGAGCTCCGGACCCGCCACGTGGCAGGCAGATCTGGAGCTCCCCATAGGGCGAGATCCGGAGACCTCCGGGGGCCCCTAACACGGTTAGGACCCGGGGAGGGTGTCTGTGCAAAGCTCCGAGATTGGAAAAGGCCTCTGAGTACCTTGCGGAGCTAAGGACTCAGCCAGGCAAAGCCAAGAAGGAGAGAAAAAGCATCACAGACACAAGTGTCCAACAGAGTCAAATTAAGCAAGGCTCCATGAGCTGGACTACAGACTCGATAAAAGGGGAGAAACAAGTCCTAAGGACCTCCCGGCTCTCGCCGGAACCTTGCGGCTACAAGGGAGGCCACATCCTTGACTTCAGCCCTGGCAGCTTCCTCCCGCTCCGCGGTTGGGCCCTCTCTTGCTGGCTCTAGCGAAAAAGAGGGATCACGGCTCTTGAAGCATGCCAGCACATGCGAGGCAACCTCTAAAGCTAAGCCGCGGCCCTCGGCCTCAAGCTCGCTGGCGACCACCGAGTCGAGTCTGTCCAGCTTGGCGCCGATCGACTCCAACGCAGGGATCACCTCCGCCACCTTCAATGCGGGAATCGCGGCCCTCACCGGACTGAAGCCAAGAGGGATCAGGGCACACCTCGCTCGATCCACGAAGCTTGAGACCGCAAGAGCCTCGGAGGACCGCAAGGCTGAGAGCTCCTCCACCTCGCGGCGAGCCGCCTGCAGAGCCTCCAGGTTCCTCTCGGAGAATTCCTTCTCCTTGGCCGCCAGGGAGCTCTCCCGAAGGTGGAGAGTCTTGGCTAGCCGCTTCAACTCAGCGGCCTTGAAGCCGGTGGTCAACTCCCGGTCCAAGACCGCCCGGCGATCATGGGAGACCTGTTCCTCCCTCAAGTCGAGGTCTGCCTTCAGAATCTCCAGCTCCTCCATCTGAGCTCGGAGGTCATCCTCGCCCGCAGCCAGCTGCGCGGCAACCCTCTCTGCCTCAGCTGCCACGGAACGCTCCCGCTCCTCAACGGCGAGTTCACGGCGCTCCAACCGCTGCCGTATTTCCACAGCAGCAGAGAGGCTCTCTTCGGCCCGGGCGTGTGCCCCCAGGGCCTCCCTGTTGATCCACCGCGATTGGGTGTCCATGCGGTCAACAGCCCGCTTCATCCGGTCGACGAGCGCTTTCCTGAAGTCGAGCAACTCCTGCCTGGAGTCGAGCTCACTCTTAACCTTCGCGGTCCTCTCCCGCAAAAGGTTCCCCCAGGTGAGGAGGCGATCCCGTTCAACCGTATACTCCTCCCGCTCGTGCCCTAATGCAGCCAAGACCTGCCGAACGCTCGTCTCGGCAAGCGCGAAGGCATCCGCCAGAGGCAATGGAGCAACAGAGGCCGGGGCAGTCCCCCCGACCTCCTCCATTACCTCGTCCTCAGGGAGAGCCGACGCACCAGCAACTGAGACGAGACTCCGATCAGGAGAAGCTGGCTCCGAGGCTCTGGCAGCCAGGCCTGCCGGGCTCTCTTCAGCTTCTGGCTCCTTGATCTGGGGAGAGGGGCGAACCGGGGAAGGCGGTGCTGGAGAAAAGGCCGGGCCGCCTAGTGCAGGGTCGACCTGCGCCGGCTTGGGGGCCGCGGTGGCCGTCTCGGCAGGAAGAGACGACGCCGCCGCGGAGTCCGGACACACCGGAACAGGAGAAGTTCGCGCTGGCCTGGGGGCCGCGGCAGTTGCCCCTGGCTCCGAACGCTGCGGCACAGATTCCGCGCAAGACGGAGAAGGCCGGGAAGCACGGACACTCCAGCGGGCTCTGAACCCCGACTTCCGAGCCAGGGTAGTACTTTCAGAGCCCGCAACCGTCGCCGACGGCCGCTCCGTAGTCGCTTGGACTGGCGGAACAGGGGACGCCCCAGAGGCTTCCCCCAGCGCATCAACCCGGGGCCTCTTCGAGTCGCCACTGGAGGGAGTGTCAGGCACCCCAGAATCCCGACTTGGCACCGACGCCGTTGCTGGAGGAGATCGAGCGCGTTTCTTCTCTGGCAGCGGGTTGGAAGCCATGGCAAGGGAGAACTCAAAAGCAAGAGAGCAAAAGCACAAGAGTCCGAGAAGAAATGCTGAGAAGTGCGAAGGGAAGCTGCAATGTGGGTGAGACCCCCTCTAAAAAGCTTCCCGGTGCAATTCCAAGCGATTCGGAACTCTTCGAATATCCCGCACCGGCAACCGCTTTGGTTCCTAGACCGAATGCCGATGACGGGTGGGCCCAAGCCACCTAACTGAAGCGATGGGGGCAAGGGGTCAGTCTCCTAAGAAGATGAGCCGGCAAGGCACCTCGGCGGTTCCCGAAGAAAGCGCCGCAACGTGCAGAAGTGGCAGTCTTGGGAACCGCCGCAGTAAAAGCAATCATCAAGTGAGCGTACGCTCTCATGATCCCGTGGCCGTTCGTGCTCCGGCAGCGGTCAAATTCGGGACTTAGAGAAAGTGCGCGGATCGGAAGAGACGGAGGTCCCACCTCGGGCTCGCTATCTCCCCCGAGATGGGCCCGGGGGCCACTGTCGGTACCTGAGATATGGGGTACCCCCACGCACAGGGTAAAATGCCTAAGGTACTCGCCCTTCTCCGCAGGGAGAGCTCCGAAGGCGCCACGCGTCCGGCGGGGCCGGACCTCCCTCTCCTCAGAGGAGAGCTCCGGGCCCGCCATGTGGCACACAGAAGCTGGACCTCCCCCTCCGCGGAGAGAGGTCCGAAGATGCCACGCGTCCAGCGGGGCCGGACCTTCTTCTCCTCAGAGGAGAGCTCCGGGCCCGCCACGTGGCATACAGAAGCTGGACCTCCCCCTCCGCGGGGAGAGGTCCGAAGGCTCCACGTGCCCCGCAGGCCGGACCCTTCTCGCCTCAGAGAAGGGTTCCGGACCCGCCACGTGGCCAGAAGAACGGTGCTGCCTGCCCCCGAGCGGTAGGCAACGGGCGTAAAGGCGCCCCACACCTTGCCCGTACAAGGTATTCAAGGCCCGCGTCTTCCCAAGACGCAGAAACGCGGAGCACGCGTCTGTCAGGTGCCGTTGCGCCCAGTCGCATCACAGACTGGCGCGCGGTGTCAGAACCTGCCAGCTAATAAACGCCGCGACAAGACATCCCATGCCGCCTGCGCCGTCATCAACCACTACGACTAGCATGCGGCATGGGCATGGCGGCAAGATGAAGACTCAGAAGCCTTCAACCAGAGACAACTACCGGCATAACTGCAGATACGGTAGATAATAGATAATCTTCCCGGGACCACCTGTCGGGTCCCGGCTTCCCTTGTAAGCCGCCCGAGTCTTGGACTATAAAAGGCTCGGGTAGGCGTCGATAGCAGGGGTTCGCACTTTGCAACTCATACGCTAGCCATACACTCTCAAGCTGTAACTCACCCCCAAGCTCAGGCCTCCGGCCCTGAGCAGCAAGCAATACAGCGAGCTCCATAGCTCGCCGTGGACGTAGGGTTTTACGCTCCGGCGGCCTGAACCACGTAAAACTCGCCGTGTCAAGCTCTCGCTAACTCGTCCATCTGCGCAAGCTTTCCGCTAGGAGACTAGCCCCGCCGAAAAAAGAACCTCCGCGGGCTGCCCAGTGCAGGCCCGGGGGAAGTGTCGATAGCACACTTCGACACAATCCTAAAATAAAATCCATAGAAACATCCTCCTATGGAGCACTAGGAATAGGAAGAGGCATGTATAAACCATGTGGATTAAGACGGGACTTAGCTTTTTGACAGGTGGTGCAACGAGCAACAAACCGCTCCACATCTCTCCTCATCTTTGGCCAAAAAAATGGCTTGCTAAGATGTCTTCCGTCTTCTTGACACCAAAGTGTTCCATCAATCCTCCACCATGTGCTTCCTGCAATAGTAAGATACGCACAGAACCAGCTGGAATGCACAATTTGTTAGTTCGAAACACAAAACCATTAGTGAGAACAGACGTGTTCCATGTTTTTCCTTCTTTACATTGCAGCAGCACATCTTTGAAATCAGCATCAAAAGCATATTGTTTTTTAATTGTTTCCAAGCCAAAAATCTTAAAATCAAGTTGGGACAACATATTATAACGGCGAGATAAGGCATCCGCAATGACATTATCTTTCCCTTTCTTGTGTTTGATGACATAAGGAAAGGACTCAATGAATTCTACGCACTTGGCATGCCTACGATTCAGATTAGTTTGGTTTTTAATGTGCTTCAAAGATTCATGATCAGAATGTATAACAAATTCTTTAGGCCATAAATAATGTTGGCATGTTTCCAAAGTTTGGACTAGTGCATATAATTCTTTATCATAAGTGGAATAGTTCAGACTAGGCCCATTCAGTTTCTCGCTAAAATAAGCAATAGGTTTCCCTTCTTGCAACAAGACACCTCTCAATCCAATACCACTAGCATCACATTCCAATTCAAAAGTCTTACTGAAATCTGGTAATTGGAGAAGGGGTGTATGAGTTAACCTATTCTTCAAAGTTGCAAATGCAGCCTCTTGCGCCTTGCCCCATGTGAATGGAGCACCCTTCTTTGTAATCTCATGCAGTGGGCCTACTATGGTGCTGAAGTCTTTCACAAAACGACGATAGAATACAGCATGTCCGAGAAAGCTTCGTACTTGTGTGATCGTGGTAGGAGTCGGCCAGCTGTGTATCGCCTCCACCTTGGCTTGATCAACTTCAATTCCCTGTGGTGTCACAACATAGACAAGAAAAGAAACTCGATCCATGCAAAAGGTGCACTTGTCAATGCTACCAAATAAGCGTGCATCACGTAAAGCATTGAAAACAGCACGGAGATGATCAAGATGAACTTCGAGAGATGCGCTATAGATCAAGAT
This sequence comes from Neostapfia colusana, assembly GCA_030760725.1. Lineage (NCBI taxonomy): Eukaryota > Viridiplantae > Streptophyta > Magnoliopsida > Poales > Poaceae > Neostapfia > Neostapfia colusana. The sequence continues at coordinate 105,403,885 of JASWHV010000002.1, read as the reverse complement.
GTCATCGAAATATACTACCACAAATCTTCCAATGAAAGCACGTAAAACCTCATTCATTAATCTCATGAAAGTGCTAGGTGCATTCGTGAGACCAAAAGGCATGACTAACCACTCATACAAACCAAACTTTGTTTTAAACGCTGTTTTCCATTCATCACCTAGCTTCATGCGAATTTGATGGTATCCACTACGCAAATCAATTTTACAGAAAATCATCGAGCCACTAAGTTCATCAAGCATATCATCTAACCTAGGAATAGAATGAAGATATCTAATGGTAATGTTATTAATTGCTCGACAATCTACACACATGCGCCATGATCCATCATTCTTTGGGACCAAAAGGACAGGAACGGAGCAAGGACTAAGGGACTCATGCAAATAACCTTTGTCGAGTAATTCCTGTACTTGCCGCTGAATCTCCTTAGTCTCCTCCGGATTGGTCCTGTATGATGCTCGGTTGGGCAAAGAAGCCCCAGGGATGAGGTCAATCTGACGCTCAATCCCTCTCAATGGTGGCAGCCCGGCTGGTACCTCTTGTGGAAAGACATCAGCGTATTCCTGCAAAAGCTTAGTGATAGAAGGAGGCAAAGCACATGGTGTGTCGTGAAGTGAGAACAAAGCTTCTTTGCAAACAAACACATAGCAGCTTGCAGTATCACTTTTTAATTCAAACAAATCAGATTTGGAAGCAAAAAAACAAGCGCTCGTTAATTTTATTTCATTCTTCTTCATATGAGCAGATTTGGAATTGTCAGTCTTAGGCTGTACCGATTTCTTCACGACATTTGAATTTCCATTTTCAGCAGATTTCTTATTTTTCTCTTTGCAAGCTCTAGCAATGTCATCCTTCAAAATAGCATCAGGGGACATCGGGTGCAAAACAAGTTTCTTCTCATGATGCATGAAGAGTATTGATTTGATTTACCATGATGTAATGTATCTTTATCAAATTGCCAAGGTCGACCAAATAGCATAGAACAAGCTTGCATAGGTACCACATCACAATTAATGTAATCATGGTAGGAACCAATTGCAAATTCGACACGAACCAGACGTGTTACCTTAAGCTTACCACTGTCGTTGAACCATTGGATGTAGTAGGGATGTGGATGTGGAAGTGTTGTCATCCCAATCTTTTCTACCATGGTAGCACTTGCTAAATTGTTGCAGCTTCCTCCATCAATAATAATGCGACACGATCGTTCCAAAACTACACACTTAGTTTGGAATAGATTGTATCGCTGATTCTGTTCAGCTTTGATCATTTGGGCACTCAAGACACGCCTCACAACAAGACTCTCATAGTGGGCAGCATGATCAGCCCCAATGAGCTCTTCATCATCATTCTTCTTTCCTGCTGCTTGTGCAGCAAGCATGGCATATGTTTCATTATCTAAATCACTAGCGGATGAGTACTCACCATTTTCTCATACAACCAGCACACGCTTGCTTGGGCAGTCCCTTCTTAGGTGCCCAAAACCCTTGCACTGGAGGCATTGAATGTCTTTTGTTCTCCCGGTAGAAGCAATGGAAGAAGAAGTGTTGGCTGCAACTTGGGTGGATCCTTTTGTTGTCTCGATTGCATGCGAAGGTGCTGATTTTGATGTAGTCCTGGGCAATCCATTGGAAGCATCGTCTGGAGAATCATGCTTAGTACCAGCAGTACTTGAGCGGAACTGCCATGAGGTAGTTCGACCTGCAGAAATGTTAGTTCTTGTACGTCGTCCCTGCACTTCTCTTTCAGCCTTACAAGCAAGATGGAATAATCGAGTGACGTTAGTGTATTCCTTATAAGCCAATATGTCCTGAATTTCTCTTGTTAAACCACCCATAAACCTAGCCATTGCAGCCTCTTCATTTTCAACTAGGCCACAACGCATCATGCCTATTTGAAGTTCTTGATAGTATTCCTCAATAGATTTGTTGCCTTGCCTAAGTTGTTGTAATTTATGCAACAGGTCACGAGCATGATAGGAAGGAACAAAACGACGACGCATGATTCGTTTCAAAGCATTCCAAGTTTGTGGTACGGTAGCTGGATTTTTAGTTTGATATTCATGCCACCAAACAGAAGCAAAGTCAGTGAATTCACTAGTGGCAGCTCTAACCTTTTTATCATCAGAGAAATCATGGCATGCAAATTTTTGATCTACTGACAATTCCCAAGACAGATATGCATCCGGATCATATTTACCATCAAAAGATGGTATGGAGAATTTAATGCTGCGTAGGGAATCGTCATTGTCACGTACCTCACGTCGTTGAGCTCGACCACCCATACCACGATGGTCGCGACGTGGCTGCTGTCGATACCTGAAAGGTCCATCATCAAGCTCGGTATCCGCCGAATACTCCGCCTCGTCATATCTTGCAGCACTGCCAACGGAGTCGTGGCTGTCATCAACACGTCTATGCCTCTCTTGGCGCCCAACCTGTTCCATCCTCTCCAATCGCTCAATGATTGCTGCAAGAGAAGTGTTAATAGCCCCAACAGTGCTTTCTAATGTGGTCAGTATGGTCTTGGTGCAAATCTGCGTCGACTCTAATTGACCAATGCGTTCATTGGTGACTTGAATATCCTCATTGAGAGCATCTGTGTGTAACTTGGCGTTCAAAATGCTGAATGATGCCCCTCGTACATGGTGAATGTGGAGATGTCCCATTCGCATCAGCTGACATGGTTAGTAAAGAAAGGAAATACAACAGCAAGCAGATTAATCCTAACAGTTGCTAAGAGGTGGTAGGACAGCACAATTCCTCACTAGCAAGAAATCAAGGTCTTACAAGTTCTTACCATGCGATGCAGGAGGCGCCGGCAATCAGCAAGAACAACAACAAACGGTGGCTGCCAGCACAACCTTATGGTGTCGTAGACAATTTTGTGGAGCTGTAGGTGGCTGCTAGACACAATTTGTGCAAAGGAACAGCTAGTACCACATTAGTCAAAACAAGTTGAATAAACGTTCCACGATGGTATTGTGCTGGTCCTAGCTCAAACCTTACTAGAGACGTGAGCCGTAACTCCACGTGACTTTGGATTACTATGGTAGGGAAGTTCGAACAGCCCGATTCGTTGTGTTTCAACAACGTTGAAAACAGCAAGTTGAACTTCGAAACATGAAACAAATGTTACACAAATTGTCTCTCTTTTTTTTGTACTTAGAAACTTTTTTTTGTGATTGTAATCAGTGCGGCTTTTCTTTTTGCACGTGCCTTTTTCTTGCTGATCCGTGCAGCTTTTCTTTTGCACTTGCCTTTTTTTCTCAACTTTCGGTAGATAATGGAAATGGACTGAGAACAAAGTGGCACGAACTCAAAACTCTAGCGGTGAAAAACTTAGGACCAGCAACTTGACACAAAAGGGCAACCGTGAATTCAACAAGTCGAGAGCTAAGTAATCAAGCAAAAGGCTCAAAGTATTTTTAGGATTTTTTTAGAGCGAACTTTTGTAGGCAAAAGTGGACTGTAGGTAAATGAATAACAAGGAGAAGGAAATCTCTCACCGAGCAACCTGAAATCTGATACCACTTGATGAACCCAACGGGTACGGGAGACGCCCTATCTTTCGATGAGAGATGTTGGTAATGAACAAATTTGGTGGAGGCCGACATTGGCTGCCCGACTACCACAACCAGAATGGTGTGGCGCCTTGAGCGACAGTTACACCGTCTCCTGATAACTACGATTTGGGTGGAGGTCAACATTGTGCTACCCGACTACAACAACCACAAGGATGCTGCGCCTTAGCGATAGTTACACCGACTCCTGTTGTTGTTGTACTTGCCGTGCCAAGAACAGCCTTGAACCTGCAAGCAATCGAAGAACAAGCAAGAACAAGATAACAAGCAAACACTCACGGGTGTGAAAAAGTTGGGGTTCTGATTCAAGTAATCGGAAGGTCTCGCCGAAACTTGCGTTACAAGGAAGTAGCAATGGCTAAACTTACAGAAAACAAAAACCCGCCCTGTCAAGGAGCTCTTGGACTACTTAAATAGGGGAGGGAAGGGGGAAATTCGTCCAGCAACAAAGGTAGGACGTGATCTCCCTTATTCCCTTCCTTTTTCTGTGATAGACTACCATTTAATAGTGAAAGAAAGAGGGAAACCCATCCAGCAGCAAGGCAGGATTTGATTTCCTCTATTTCTTTTCTTATTATAGCACATCTATCTTTAAATGGGGGAAGAAAGAGGGAATTTCGTCCAGCAGCAAAGTTGGACGAGATTTCCCTTATTCCTTTCCTTATTTGTCTAAATCTCTCTTTATTACATGGCCCCAGCCTCAAGATTTCTCCTCGGGTGGAGCAGCCTTTATTGCATTAATCCCTCCATCCCTCCTAGCTGGATCAATTCCCAAGCACCTGATAATTAAGTTGACGTGCACGAGCGCGTGTCATTGGACCTTGATTAGCTGAGAGTGGTGAATGGGCTGGTGTTGTGGTTGTATCAACGGTAGCGATGTCCGCATCACTGTCCGAGTTCGTGAATTTCACCAACTTTCTCGACTTTCTCGATTTTGACCCAGATGGCCCTCCACGCATGTAAAACCATCAAGTTGCACCGTCCGGACGTGTATTCCATCAAGTTCTAGTCCGGCCGTCCGAGATCCAAGTTTGTGAGTTTTTACGAGTTTCCCGATTTCGACCCAGATGACCATCCACGCATGCAAAACCATCAAGTTCCACCGTCCGGACGTGTATTCCGTCAAGGTCCCGTCCGGCCACCAGGGACCTGAGTTTGTGAGTTTTCCCGACTTTCCTGATTTCAACACAAATGGCCATACACGCATGCAAAACCATCAAATTGCACCGTCCGATCGTGTATTCAATCAAGGTCATGTCCGGTCGCTCGGGACCCGAGTTAGTGAGTTTTACCGACTTTCTAGATTTTGACTCAGATTGCCATCCGTGCAAGCAAAACCTCCCAGTTGCACCATCTGAACGTGTATTCCGTCAAGGTCCAGTACGGCGTCCCGGGACCCGAGTTCATGAGTTTTCCTGACTTCCCCAATTTCGACCGAGTTGACCATCCGCGCATGCAAAACCATCAAGTTGAGTCGTCTAAACGTGTATTCCGTCAAGGCCCCGTCCAGCCGCCCGAGAGCTGAGTTTGTGAGTTTTACCCACTTTTCTGACTTTCTCGATTTCGACCCAGATGGCTATCCGCGCATGCAAAACTATCAAGTTGCACCATCCGAACATGTACTCCGTCAAGGTCCCGTCTGACCGTCCAGGACCTGAGTTCATGAGTTTTACCAACTTTCCCGATTTGAACCCACATGGCCATCCGTGCATGCGAAAGCATCAAGTTGTATCATCCGGACGTGTATTCCATCAAGGTCTTGTCCGACCGTCCGGGACCCAAGTTTGTGAGTTTTCCCGAGTTTCCCGATTTTGACCCAGATGGCAATCCGCGCATGCAAAACTATCAAGTTGCCAATCTGGACGTGTATTCCGTCAAGATTCCGTCCGGCCACCAAGGACCCGATTTCGTGAGTTTTCCTGACTTTCCCTACTTTCCAGATTTCAACTAAGATGGCTATCTGAGCATGCAAAACCATCAAGTTGCACCGCCCGAATGAATATTCCGTCAAGGTCCCGTCCGGTGCACGGGACCCGAGTTTGTGAGTTCTACCGACTCGCGATTTTGAACCGGATGGCCATCGTGCATGCAGAATCATTTAGTTGCACCATCCTAATGTGTATTCTGTCAATGTCCAGTCTGGCGTCCCAGGACCCGAGTTCATAAGTTTTCTTGATTTACCAAATTTCGACCTAGATGGCCATCGCGCATGCAAAACCATCAAGTTGCACCGTCCGGACGTGTATTCCGTCAAGGTTCTGTCCGACTTCCAGGGTGTTAGTATCTGAAGTATTCCGTCAAGGCATCGTAGAAGTCAATCCCCTCTTGTTGCACGAAACCGCATGCCACCAAGCGAGCCTTGTGCTTGACGATGGCGCCGGCTTCATCCCTCTTCATCTTGAACACCCACTTAAGGGTGATCGTGCGGTGACCATGAGGGAGGTCAGCAAGCTCCAGGTGCATCTCCGACTGCATCGCGGCACGCCATGCCGCGTGTATCTCAGCCTCCGCGAAAGACTGAGGCTCGCTGTCATCGCACGGAAGATGCAACTGCGCCTCCAGATCACGAGGGACCAGTCCCGGCACCGACTGATCACCGAGAAGATCCTTCATCGTACGATACTGCAACGGCTCGCCATCGTGGTACGCGTCGATGCACTCCTCATCGTGGGAGAGCGGAGTAACGAACTCCACAGGTTTGTGCTCGACACGAGCTGGTGACGGGGTGAACGTACCCGGAGGGATGGAAGTCGTTGCTGGAGTGCGTAGGGTCGCCGGCTGTGGTGGTAGAGAGGTCGTCGCACCCGAGGTCGTGACTGGGGAGCGTGGTGATGAAGTTGGTGGAGAAGAGCTGCCTACTCCCCAGGTTCCCTTGAAGTGGACGTACTCGACGATGAAGTTGTCGTATGTCGGAGTCAAGCCGTCATCTACCGCCTTGTCCCATGCCTATCCTCGCCCTTCATTGAATACTACATCACGTGCCGTGCGCACGCACTGTGTTCCTGGGTCGAGAATGCGGTAGGCCTTCGAGCCCTCCGTGTAGCAGATGAACACCCCTGGAGTGCTCCTGTGGTCGAGCTTGCTGATGTGGCCAAGCTCCTTGGCGAATGCTAGGCAGCCGAAGACCCGTAGGTGAGAGACTGTCGGCTTGCGCCCATGCCAAGCCTCGTACAACGTCCTGCCATTGAGAGCCTTGGTGGACGAGCATTGAGGATGTAGACCGCCGTCACCACCGCCTCTCCCCAGAAGATAGTCGGCATTCCCCTCTGCTTGAGGAGGGCCCGAGCAATCCCCACAACCGTCTGGTTGTGTTGCTCGACGACACCGTTCTGCTGCGGGCTGTACGGCGTGGAGTAGTGGCGCTGAACACCCTCATCCACGTAGTATGATGCGAATTCAGCCGCCGTGAATTCGCCGCCGTTGTCGGTGCGCAGCACGCGCAGCTTGCGGCCGCACTCCGCCTCCGCAATGGCCTGCGCACGCCTGATGGCGTTCGCGACCTCTCCCTTGCTGCCGAGGACCATCACCCACATGTAGCGGGAGAGGTCATCGACAAGCAGCAGGAAGTAACTGCGTCCTCCCGGTGTAGCCGGTGTCACCGGGCCACACAAGTCACCGTGCACGAGGTCGAGCCGCTCCTTGGCTCGGAAGCTCGAATGCTGGGGAAAGGGGAGCCGCCTCTGCTTTGTCACTACGCAGACATCGCAGAACTGCTCCACATGGTCAAGGCACGGCAGGCCCTGTACCATCTCCTTGGCACTGAGCCGCTTCAGGGCCTTGAAGTGAAGGTGCCCAAAGCGCTCATTCCACTGCCACGCCTCGTCATCCCGGCGAGTAGCAAGGCAAAGAGGTTGTGCTACCTGCACGTTAAGGACGTAGAGTCGATTGGTGCCTCTGGTTACCTTGGCAAGAAGGCGACGATGGCGATCCCAAATCCTCATGACTACGTCCTTGATCTCCACGCGCGAACCGTTCTAATCCAGCTGGCCTAGGCTGATGATAGAGTTCCTCAACGCGGGGATGTAGTAGACTCCGACGAGCAGCCTGTGCTCACCAGACTCAGCGGTGAGGATGACAGAGCTGACACCCTAGATCTCCACACCAGAGGCATCCCCAAACTTGACAGAGCCTCGAACATTTGGGTCAAACTCAGTGAAGAACTCCCGTCGACGAGTCATGCGATGGGTGGCGCCGGTGTCGAGGCACCACCCATCAGTCTTGTCGTTGCTGGAGACATCAACGAGAAAGGCTTGTGCTCTCGGCTCATCGATGTGGAGGAGAGCCGCTGCGGCCGATGCCACTGGAGGTGGCTCGATGCTTGCGTGCGCCAGGAGCAGAGCCGGCTCCTCCTCCTCCACCTGTGCGACGTGGGCCTGGCCACGTTGTTGCTGCCGACACTCCCTGGCCCAATGACCAAGCTTCCCACAGTTGTGGCAGGTGTCATCTCGTGCTGGCTTCCGGTTGCCAGCAGCACCGCTTTGGGTGCCTCCGTTGGTGCCCCCCTCGGCACGTCTTTGTGCCCCAGCTTGGGCACCTCCGTGCCCCTTGCTTGGCTTGCCGCGCTTGCGGCCGCCTTTCGAGGAGGAGGGCTCCCCCTTCTTCCAGTCACCTTGGCAGGCCTCCCACAGTTCCTGAGTGAGATGTAGCTTCCCGCCGATGGTGATAGGCCCCGAGAGAGGCTGAGATTTGTCGCTGTCGATGACCTTGAGGCGGCCTATCGCCTCTTCGATCGACATCGTGGAGAGGTCCAGTAGAGACTCGATCGAGCGAGCGATCTGCTTGTACTTCTCGGGGATGCAACGGAAGAGCTTCTCGACGGCTTTCTCCTCGTTGTAGGTGTCGTCGCCGAACTGCACCATCTTCGGCAGTAGTGTGTTGAGACGGAGAGCAAAGTCATCAACATCCTCACCTGGTTTGAAGGTCAGGTTCTCCCACTTCTTGCGGAATGCCTGCAGTGTGGTCTTGCGGGCGTGGTCGCTGCGATGCGTGCCGCAGCGATGGCATCCCAGGTCTCCTTGGCAGTCCACTTATTGGAAACCGAGAACTGCATCTCGGGCGGTACTGCAGCAATGAGAGCATCCAGCGCCCGTCGATCCTCGTAGTAGTCGACGTCTCCGTACCGGACTGCTTCCCACATATGCCACATTTGGAGCCGTATCCTCATCACCGCGGCCCACAAGACGTAGTTTGTCTTGGTGAGGGTAGGCCACCCACCGCCGGGACCAACGTCCCTGACAATGGCTTGGATCCCGTGGTGACCATGGTACCTGTTCGGAGAGGGAGAATCGCGCCACCTGTAAATGCCTCGATCTTTGTCGACCCAACCACCCCTGCCGGGAGCGTCGCCAGCGCGTCCACACCCGTCTGGGCTGCAGCAGCGGCGCTCATGGGGGTGCGCGTCTGCCCACTGTGGCGTCTATGGTCGTGCTACCTTCCTCGCCAGCCTGAGATCTTCGTTGGTGCCGCCGTCGGTAGAATCAGAGCCTCTATCGCTACCGCTATGCAGAGCCTCAAGCTCTGTTGCAGCCGCACGTGCTGCATCCGCAGCCGCTGCTGCTTCTACTTCCGCCTTCGCCGCTGCTAGTTCCGCCGCCGCCAGCCTCGTCGCCCTTGCTGCAGCCTCTGCTGCTGCTCGCTCGCGTTCTTCTGCCGCGGCGATCTTGGCCTCCTGCCGATGTCGCGCGCCCGAATCGACCGAGTGCTGAGACTGTCCTTCGGACATGGCGCACTAGTGGGGGAGTGCTGTGTGGGGAAGAGGCTGTCTCAGACAAGCTGTTGCTTGTCTGTGCAGAAGAGGAGGAATGAGTTGAAACAACTGGTGTTATTGCTGCCGGCTGAAGACGAAGAGAGGCGTGGGAAGGAGATGAGCAGGAGATGTCTAGGCTACAGGATAGAATGGCTCTGATACCACTTGTTAGTATCTGAAGTTCATGAGTTTTACCGACTTTCTCCACTTTGACCCAGATGGCCATCCGCGCATACAAAACCATTAAGTTGCACCATCCAAACCTGTATTCCGTCAACATTCCATTCGACCGCCCGGTACCCGAGTTCGTGAGTTTCACCAACTTTCTTGACTTTCTTGATTTTGACCCAGATGGCCCTCCGCGCTTGCAAAACCATCAAGTTGCACCATCCGGACGTGTATTCCGTCAAGATCTTCTCCGGCTGTCCGGGACCCGAGTTTGTGAGTTTTCCGAGTTTCTCGATTTCGACCCAGATGGCCATCCGCGCATACAAAACCATTAAGTTGCACCATCTGAATCTGTATTCCGTCAAGGTTCCATCCGACCGTCCAGGACCCGAGTTCATGAGTTTCACCAACTTTCCCGACTTTCTCGATTTTGACCGAGATGGCCCTCCGCGCTTGTATAACCATTAAGTTGCACCCTCCGGACGTGTATTCCGTCAAGGTCTTTTCCGGTGGTCCGGGACCCGAGTTTGTGAGTTTTCCGAGTTTCCCGATTTTGTCCCGGATGGCCATCCGCGCATGAAAACCATGAAGTTGCACTCTCTGGACGTGTATTCCGTCAAGGTCCCGTCCGGCCACCCGGGAGCCGAGTTCATGAGTTTTCCTGACTTTCCTGATTTCAACCCAGATTGCCATCCGCGCATGCAAAACCATCAAATTGCACCGCCCGAACGTGTATTCCGTCAAGGTCTCGTCCGGTCGCTCGGTACCCGAGTTAGTGAGTTTTACCGACTTTCCTGACTTTTCCGATTTTGACTCAGATGGCCATCCGTGCATGCAAAACCTTCCAGTTGCACCATCTGAACGTGTATTCTGTCAAGGTCCAGTCCGGCATCACGGAACCCAAGTTCATGAGTTTTTCTGACTTTCCCAATTTCAACCCACATGACCATCCACTCATGCAAAACCATCAAGTTAAACTGTCCAGACGTGGATTCCGTCAAGGCTCCGTCCAGCCGCCCGAGACCTAAGTTCGTGAGTTTTACCGACTTTTCTGACTTTCTCTATTTCAACCCAGATGGCCATCCGCGCATGCAAAACTATCAAGTTGCACCATTCGCACGTGTATTCCATCAAGGTCCCGTCCTACAGCACGGGACCCGAGTTCATGAGTTTTACTGACTTCCCCTATTTCGACCCAGATGACAATCTGCACATGCAAAACCATGAAGTTGAACCGTAGGGACGTGTATTCCGTCAAGGTTCCGTCCGGCCGCACAGGACCCGAGTTCGTGAGTTTCACCGACTTTCCTGATTTCGACCTGAATGGCCATCTGCGCATGCAAAACCATTTAGGTTCACATCCAAACATGTATTCCGTCAAGGTCCTGTCCTGTCGCTCAGGACCCGAGTTAATGGGTTTTACAATTTTTCCCGACTTTCCCGATATTGACTAAGATGGCCATCCACGCATGTGAACCCTTCCAGTTGCACCATCTGAAGGTGTATTCCGTCAAGGTCCAGTTCGGCGTCCCGGGACCCAAGTTCATGAGTTCTTTCTGACTTTCCCAATTTTGACCAAGATGGCCATCCGCACATGGAAAACCATCAAGTTGCACCATTCGGACGTGTATTCCGTCAAGTCCCCGTCCAGCTACCCGAGACCCGACTTCGTGAGTTTTACCGACTTTCCCAACATTCTCCATTTCAACCCAGATGGGCAACCGCGCATGTAAAACTATCAAGTTGCACCATCAGGACGTGTATTCCGTCAAGATCCTGTCCGACCACCCGGGACCCGATTTCGTGAGTTTTCTCGATTTTTCCTACTTTCCCGATTTCAACCCAAATGGCCATCCGAGCATACAAAACCATCAAGTTGCACCGTCCAAACGTGTATACCGTCAAGGTCCCATCCGGTCGCACGGAACCCGAGTTTGTGAGTTCTACTGAATTTCGGGATTTTAAACCGGATGGCCGTCGCGCATGCAAAACCATTTAGGTACACCATCCGATCGTGTATTCCGTCAATGTCCAATCCGGTGTCCGAGGACCCGAGTTCATGAGTTTTCTCGACTTTCAAAATTTCGACCTAGATGGCCATCCGCGCATGCAAAACAATCAAGTTGCACCTTCCGGACGTGTATTTTGTCAAGGTTCTGTCCGGCTTCCAGGGACCCTAGTTCGTTAGTTTTACCGACTTTCTTGACTTTCCCCATTTTGACCCTGATGGCCATCCACGCATGAAAAATCATCAAGTTGGACCATTCGAATGTCTATTCCGTCAAGGACCCATCCGGCCTCCTGGGACCCGAGTTCGAGAGTTTTACCGACTTTCTCCACTTCGACCTAAATGGCCATCCGCGCATGCAAAACCATTAAGTTGCACCATCGAACCTGTATTCAGTCAAGGTTCCATCCGACCGCTCGGGACCTGTCCGAGTTCGTGAGTTTCACCAACTTTCTCGATTTCGACCCAGATGGCCCTCCGCACATGTAAAACCATCAAGTTGCACCGTCCGTACGTGTATTCCGTCAAGTTCTAGTCCGGCCGTCCGGGACCCGATTTTGTGAGTTTTTACGAGTTTCCCGATTTCAACCCAGATGGCCATCCGCGCATGCAAAACCATCAAGTTGCACCTTCCGGACGTGTATTCCATCAAGGTCCTGTCCGGCCACACGGGGCCTGAGTTCGTGAGTTTTCCTGACTTTCCTGATTTCAACCCAGATGGCCATACACGCATGCAAAACCATCAAATTGCACCGTCCGATCGTGTATTTCATCAAGGTCGCGTTGAGACGGGCCGGGTACCGACTGAGACAGGGCTCAGCTAATGATACCACTTGTCACAGTTCTGATACCATGATGAGAAGGCCCAACGCAGCCCGTTTAGTCAAGGGGACAGGGCACTCGCCCAGGAATCGCATTAAGTGGTGCCATGTTGTGCGGCACCCAACAGCATACATACAAGGAACAATGTATTACATAAAACAATAGCGGAAACTTACAAGTTTTTCTTTGTAAATAGTTTACACCAAATAGCTACAATGGAAGTCTATAACAACTCACATCGATGCTAAGAGCACTCGAGATGAAGTCCAGCCCGCGGACTCTTCTCGCTAGCAACATGACGACAAGCAGCAGCGACTGGGTTCTCCATGTGTTACCTGACTTGGAAGTCTCCGAGTCTCACCGGACAACCTTCATCTTAGCATCGATGTTAACCTGCAAAACAACTTATATAGCAAGCGTGAGCACATAGGCTCAGCAAGACTGATCCGTCTCTCTTAAACAAGAAACTCTACATGCACGACGGTTGCAATTGGGTTAGCAAGATTTGCATAAAGGACTCGCTTAAAGTTGATCCTTAACTTTCAGATTTTAAGCCTCATTGTGCAGACCTTGAGCCAAAAAGCATCGCAACTCCACAATCAACAAGAAACGCTTTGTTGCGATGCTCCTTGCACAAGGAGAAAATAAAGTTTAATGAGCATATCTCTAATTCAATCATGGTTGCAATACAATTTACATCACAGCCTTATCAGGTTCAAAAGATAACCATTTCAGTTGTTACTACGTCAAGACGCAGTGGGCAAGTATGCTCATATAACCGCGAGCGACGGTGATTCGAATCAGTACACGCCCGGACTACATGACACGTACACTCGTACTCCGAGTTGCCGGCAGCATACTCGACTGACGTTGTACGCGGCCACCTTTCCCAAGATCTTCCACATTGGACGCAGTCCAACTGTCCCGAGTATGCAAGCTCCCTCAAGGTACATACCCGCAGTGGTATGTTCTTAAGCGAGTTACCTCCTGCTACCCTGACGCTGAAAGCCTAAGGCAGTTGGAAAAGTTTCACTATGGATCTCCCAAGGTACATCGGTTTCCTGGGTCCCATATAGCCAGTATGTACCTGGTACACAACTCAAACTTGTCCAACAGGGCCAAGCACGGACGGGCCTTAACCGACACAGGTAGGGCTATGCACACACGGTCCGCAACCTGCTGCATCTAAAGCTCCCTGCCCGGTCTCCATTTCATATGTGTGACTTTCCTCATCATTTCTAATTTTAACCCGTTCCGAGTAAACCAGCCCTAAACTCGCGAGTAGCTTCCAACTACTCGACTTCTACCGGACACTTGCTACTAACATTTAGCGTAGCCAAATCAACTCGAGGAGGTGCTATTCTACCCTTTCTCTCTTAGGTATTTCTGGTCATGCAAGTGGGGTTTTCAATAACAACTAGACTTAATGCAATCAAGGATGCAAAGCTATGATCTCTAAAAATAGAAATGCTTTATAAAACTGTTCAAATGTAAACCGGGGCTTCCCTGTTTTGCAGGTGACTAAGATTACAATCAGTTAGTGATGATCACTTGGAGCTTGATTACTTGCTTTTCCTTCCTCCTTGATCTTCACTTTAAGTCCTTCTCACGTTCTTCACGTAGATGCTACACGATATGATCATGCATATGTATTTAATTGAAAAGCTTTTGCTAATAAGATCCAATGATAGTTTTAAAACTAGAACTCTGTTTAAGAATTTAAAATGACACTGGTGCTAGTGGTTTGGGTTGGGTTTAAACACCATGATTAAAGGTTAAGTGCCTTTTCCACTTAAGTGTTGATCACCTTAAGATGTTACACATGACAGTGGTGATCCAGAGCTCCAATGGGGCTGAAAATTTTCATGTGAGTTCCTTATCAAAGGAAAGTTATCTGGACCAAAAATTAGCACTTTCCATTGAGTGGTTTATTTAGAACAATTTTCTAAGCAATTAAGCAAAGAAGAATTAGTTCTGAGGTAACACCTATGTTCATGTCAAACTCAATGAATCACAATTTCAATTATAGTTCATAGAGCTTGCATGAATTTTCCTAGAATTTTTAGAGCTAAGAATTGCGCAGAACTGAATTTACAAATTTTGGCAATTCTCTGAAAATGTTTCTGTATTCAATTGAACACAGCAACTTACAATCTGAATTACCCTGATAAAATCAACTCCAAATGAGCTGAAACTTTTACAGGAGTTTAATAACACCCTAAAGAATATTCTGCAAAAATTTGAGGATTTTTGGATAAACCAAACTCCCTCTAAAATTCTTTTGCTGAAAAGTTTAAAGAATTTTCCAGAACTAAATAAAGACTTTCGTACAAATTGGGTTGCATATTTGGATAGAGTTTGTCAATCTGAATCCAACCCAATTTGAATCACTAAATTTGAAGGTTCCTAGCCAAAGTTATGCTCTTCTAAAGTTTGGGGAAAAAATCTGGAATTTGAATAAATTCGGGAAAAGTTTAAACTGACGGTGGGACCAGGGGGGCACGTGTCTGTTGCAGCGAGGGCGCCAGACGGGGCCACAGACCTGTTTCCCGCGCTGCAACAGTTAATCCGGCGCCACAGAGGATCCGGCCACTGTTGCTGTGCGACTGACGTGTGGGGCCGGTAGCACCTTCGTCTACCTCCCGCTCCCGCGCTCCCGCGCCGCCGGGCTCGCCGGAGCTTGCCGGTTTTCGTCGCTCCGGCCAAATCCCGAGCTGCTACTCGCCGCCAGTCCCTAATTTAACTCGAGAAACACGATGAGACGAGTTCCATGGACCGGCGAAGCCCCTAAACTATCCCGCACCGGTGCGGCGGCTCGGAGGAGGTCCGGCGACATCGCCCCGATGATTTAGCCCGCCAAAAGCTCCCTGGAAAGGCCCTACAGCACCAGTGAAGGTTGGCGAAGCTAGGCATGGCCACACATGGGCTCGGGAATGGCTCCAAGCTAGGGTTCACCGTGCACCCGACGTGTCCTGCTAAAACCGCTGTCGGAAAGATCGAAATTACGAGGAAAGTTGTTGCTAAGCAAGGCTACTTCATGTGAGTGAAATTTGCAGTGCTCTAAACAATCATAGCGCGAGAATTTAACAGATTCTTACCCGCACCTCGGTTGGAACCGACTGGAGGGGAATCCTGAAATTCGTCAGCAAGACGCAAGGGCAAGAGCTAGGCTTTGGATGGAAGCTGCAGGGAGCTCTTGCGCGTCCGAGGGCCCTCTTGCTTGGTCGTGAAAACTGCTCTGTTGAGCTTCCCATGAGAGCCGTTGGTGGCGGTTCCTTCCGGCCGCCGCTGAAACTTGGTTCTCTCGGGTTGTGATGGCTAAATTCACACAGGGATGGTGCGAGGGGTTTGTGGGAGAGCTCATGGTGCCGTTTGGTCACTTAGCTGAGGCTCGCACACGAGCTTTCGGTGGTGGCTGATCGATCAGAGGGTAGAGGCAGCGCTGTCCAGTGTTTTGCGCGAGGAGAGAAACGAGCAACGCTGAGGCTTCGGTAATGAGAGCGAAAGGGAGCACGGCAGAGGGTAAAAAGCCTTGGCCGAGAAGGTTCACGTGGGAGGCAGTCGACCGAGCGGTGCTGGCATCGGCTGTCCTCTGTCGAGCGCCTGTGAGAAGCAAAACAGAGACCACTCTCTGAAGATCTTTTGCAATATTCAGTTCCCTCAATGACATATGGGTCCCACAGCTCAGTCCCTCCTTATCCCTCTCCAAAATATCTCCCAAAATTTGTAAATTGTGAAATCAAATTATGGGAGTTCAAATCTAAGGTGCATTTGGATAATTGGGCAAGTTTCATCCAAATTCAAATATGCATTTGAATTCTTTGTTATTTGAAGTCCATTTTGGAAAAATGAGTCGCAAAACCTTTCAACAAATCATGAAACTTTGCACACCCACTAATTTGGACCCAAGGAATTCAATTATGAAATCTGATTCTTAATTTGGGTGCTGCAAATGTGATTTGTAGCACAACAGTTTTTGAAATTCACAGTGTTGCTCTCATTTGAATTTTGAGTTAAACAAGTTTGATCCAAATCTGACTTTGGTTTTTCTCACACATATGGGAACTTCCCACCTTGGTTTTATATCCTTCTTGGTTTTCCATGTTTTCAAATAAACATTTGAAATTGTGTGAAGAAAACCCTCATGTGTGTTATCACATGTGGAAAAAGTTTTAACAAGTCCCAAATTTCATTCATATGAAACCAACTTTTGGAAACAAGAGTTTCTTTGTATTTATAGTTTTGGGACCTTTACATTCCTCCCCCCTTAAAAGGAATCTCGTCCCGGGATTACAAAAGAAGAACGTGACGGGAGGTAATTACAAAGTTTAAAACAAAAGCTCCGGATAGTTCTTGTGGATGTAATCTTCAGTTTCCCACGTCGCCTCTTCCGGGGTATGATTACTCCACAGGACTTTGTAAAATCTCAAAGTCCGGTTTCGGGTGATCCGGGTCTTTTCGTCGATAATCTGTATAGGTTGCTCGACATAGGTGAGATCCGGCTTTAACTCGTTGATATCTTCGGTGCGGATGGCAGCGATAAACTTGAGACATTTTCGCAGCTGGGACACGTGAAATATGTCGTGAATACCAGCAAGTCTTGCCGGTAGTTCCAGCTGGTAGGCTACAGTTTCGTACTTCTCCGTGATGGCGAACGGACCGATGAATCGGGGAGCAAGTTTCCCCTTGACACCGAACCGATGAATCCCTTTCATCGGGGACACACAAAGATACACGTGCTCTCCGATGTCGAAATGCAGCGGTCGACGCCTCTGATCCGCGTAGCTTTTCTGACGAGATTGGGTAGCTTTGAGGTTCTCTTGTATTATCCGAACTCTCTCCTCGGCTTCATTGACAAGATCAACCCCGAATGTTACTCGTTCACCGGATTCGCACCAATTCAGTGGTGTACGGCACTTCCGACCATATAGAGCTTCATATGGTGCCATTTTGATGCTCGTCTGATATCCTTGTTGTACGAGAACTCCGCCAGCGGTAAGTGTTCATCCCAGCTCTTACCGTGGTGGATGGCACATGCTCTTAGTATATCTTCCAGTATTTGATTCACCCTCTCAGTTTGCCCATCGGTTTGAGGGTGATACGCGGAGCTTCTAATCAGTTTGGTCCCCAAGGATGCGTGTAGCTGCTCCCAGAAACGAGCTACGAACAACGATCCTCTATCTGACACAATGGTATGAGAAACTCCATGTAAGCACAAGATCCATGCTATGTACAGCTCCGCATACTGCTTTGCGTTATACCTAGTATGCACAAGGATGAAATGTGCTGATTTGGTTAACCGGTCCATGATTACCCAAATCAAATCATGGTTGTTGGAGGTCATCAGCAACCCGACGATGAAGTCCATACTCAAGTCTTCCCACTTCCATGCCGGTACATGCAATGGCTGCAACAGGCCCGACTTCTTCACATGGTCGGCCTTAACTCTTCGACACATATTGCATTCTGAAACGTACTTTGCAACTTCACATTTCATACTTGTCTACCAAAACTTCTTTCGAAGATCTTGGTACATTTTATTACTGTCCAGATGAATGGAAAACTTGGACAAATGAGCTTCATCCAAAATTTTCTTCCGTAGTCCCATATCCCGGGGTACTACAATCTGGTCGTTGAACCACAAAGTACCTTCATCGTCCTTCCGGAAGCACTTTATTTCTCCGTTGTCTATCCTTCGCCGTATGTGAAACATACCCTTGTCTTTTCGTTGAGCTTCAAGGATCTCCTCTCGGATGGTAGGAATGAGAGCGAGATTATAGAGAGCTCCATACGGAATGACACGGAGGCTTGATTCTTCATCATCCATTTCAGCAATAGTTAGGTGATGGATATGCTCCTTACGACTGAGCGCATCGGCGACCACATTCGCCTTTCCTGGATGATAATGAATCTCAAGTTCATAGTCTTTAATGAGCTCTAGCCATCTTCGTTGCCTCATGTCCAATTCTTTCTGGGTGAAGATGTACTTCAAGCTCTTGTGGTCGGTATAGAGGTGTACAAGATTTCCGAGTAAGTAATGCCTCCACATCTTCAAAGCAAGGACCACGGCAGCTAACTCAAGATCATGAGTTGGATAATGCTGCTCGTGATTTCTGAGTTGATGAGATCCATAAGCGACCACTCGTCTTTCTTGCATCAGCACGCAGCCAAGACCGATGCCAGATGCATCGCAATATACGTCGAATGGATTCACCGTATCCTCCTGAGCAAGAACTGGAGCTGTTGTGAGATGCTTCACTAAAGTCTTGAAATCTTGTTCACACGTAGCATCCCACACAAATCTGGTATTCGTCTTTAATAATTCCGTAATGAACCTCCGGTAATAACCCGCTAAACCGAGGAAGATTCGGATTTCATGCACTGACTTCGGTGACTCCCATTTCTGTACTTGGATAATCTTACTCGGATCTACAGCGATGCCCTCCGCTGAAATGATGTGTCCGAGAAAAGGTACTTGATTAATCCAGAATTCACACTTGCTGAATTTTGCATAGAGCTGATGATCTCGCAATCTTTGTGGCACAATATGCAGATGTTCAGCATGTTCTTCCTCTGACTTGGAGTACACCAAGATATCGTCGATGAAGACAACGACGAATTTATCCAACTCCGGCATGAATACTGAATTCATCAGGTACATAAAGTGTGCCGGTGCGTTGTTCAAACCAAAAGACATAACAAGATACTCATACAGCCCGTATCTCGTTGAGAATGCCGTCTTCGGAATATCTTCTGCCTGGATTTTAATCTGATGATATCCAGACCGAAGATCTATTTTCGAAAATACCTTCGCACCCACTAATTGATCGAAGAGCATATCAATGCGAGGTAGTGGATACTTGTTCTTGATGGTAACAGCGTTCAAAGGATGATAATCAACACAAAACCGTAGTGTTCCGTCCTTCTTCTTGATAAACAATGCTGAACAACCCCAAGGTGACGAACTCGGTCGTATAAAGCCCTTGCTCATTAGGTCATTGTGACGCCCTCAATTCTGTGGAAAACCACGGAACCGAGAACTAATGCATATGTGTGCCCAGGATGTTCATCACACATACACATACGTTCCACAAACTGAATTCAGATTATATATTACCACGAATAACAGGGTTTATTACAATATCTCATGAGTCTTGGACTCATGCTTACAGCGGAAGTCTTATTTCTATGCAGCGGAAATCTTATTTAAATGCGGAAGCAAAAACTAATGCGGAAGCAAAACTAAGCAGAAGTGGCTCCATCCCTACTCCCTCCACAGGCAAGGTTGAGAACAGATCACACGCCATAATGCTCTACTCGGTCTTCATAGTAGTCTTCTCTTGCTGTTGATGAAGAAATAATAATGCAAGTTTGAGTACAATGATGTACTCAGCAAGTGCGGGAATAACACATGATATGCAGCTCATAAAACAAGGTAGGTGATAAAAGGCTTATTTGCAGAAAAGCAGATTTATAAAAACGTGATAAAACAGCAACTTAACTTTAGATGAATGTAATCCCAGCATGTATTAAATTACCAACAAACCTCCATCGCTTTCCATGTTCCACCCGAACATTAACCAATCTTTTATTCATACTCACGAATACCTCCTCGTATTCGCTACCATCTCACCTCATAAAACAACCACGTCTCGCACCGAGACCAATCTCATGTCATGACCCATCAGTCATGCAACCATCTCATCTCCCGGACTCAACAGTCCCAAATTGAACCATAACCAATAATCATAACCAAGAACCTTCCCAATAACCATTCCCGTAACCATCCCATCTAATCATGGAAGTTTAGCCAGGTGCTCATGACCGTAAGCTTGGCTATCATGATAGTTTTTGACTCTGCAGAGTTTGCACCTCTTTACCCACAAGTTTGTGATTTCGTCACCCGTCGGCGACTGCAGAACCTCCATTATACCAGTACACGTCCGTCGGTGTATGGTCAAGAGATCACAAAATAGCCTTTACAAAGGGGTTACTAGATGTATGGACTCACTAAGGTTTCACCGGCAGGCTAGAATCTCCAATTCTCCCACCCACGGGCCCCCTCTTGTGCCATGCAGTTCCCAGGGCAGTCCTCACTCGACTCCCATTCCCCGCGCCTTCCACAGTCCATAACACCCTAGCAACTTACCTAATTACTCAGCTAAGCCGCACCCATACTTGGCCTTGTGGTGGCACTGTTATCCTGGCATGTGCATGCATGAACCGGTCCTTAGATCTACGGCAAGTAAAACCACCATCTCATGCTACCTCGTTCACAAACCCAGACTTGCCTAGATCTCCCTCCGATCCATGTTCATTATTAACATCAGTTTCTCATTATTATTATGAGTGCAGTTAGCTAGACACATCTATCTCGCTTCCCAATCCCATGGACTCAGCGAAGCATAAAACAAAAACCATACCTGACTCATAAAACTTCCCAGGTGACAAGGGTGGTTTAATCAAAACTAGTAAACTCCTATAAAAAGGGTTTCCCATCATGTTTGACTCAGCACACACACCTTTTCGCAAAATAAAATAGTTTTACCCAAAACATAGGATCAACATGGTCAAGGAGCACTTGACTTGTTCTTGCGGTTCTGGTTGTTCTTGATTCTCAAAACCTTGTTGCTGCAGCTCGTCGTAGACAGCTTCTTGAACCTGTCCTGCTACGTAGAATTCACGTGCATACAAGATTCACAGCAATCAATATCATGCACAAAACCCTAAACTAGATGCGATGATGCACATGCATGCTATCCTATGATTAGTTTTATTAGATTGATCTGTACGTATTCTTGCATGGCTTGCATGGTCAGAGGTATTCGGATCAAAGGTGGACGTGGCGATGATCTTGGCTTTAGATCAAACTGATCATCGAGTGTTCTGCCCACGAAAATGCTTCTGTTCGAAAGGAATCGAAGAACAGATGCAAAGAGATGAACAACATGATGTTGTAAGGTGGTATTGAAGTCCTACCTCACGTTCTTCTTGTCCTCGGGGTCCTCCTCAGACCGCTTGGTTCTCCTCCGATGATCTCCCTTGTTGTGCTTTCGGCGATGTTTTGCTCGGCGAGTTAGGGCTAGGGCTCTAAGTCGTCGGCTCAGGATTTGAAAGAGAAGTTTGTGGTTTCGGCCAGAGGTTTTGGGTTCTATTTATAATCGGGAAGAGAAGAGTCCTAATCTGATTGGGTCCCGAATAAGAGTCTCGTTCAGATCTTTGTTAGATCCTGACGTCTTATCTTCGGTAACCATCGTGGATTTTAGATCGGTTTCCGTTGCGCACCGGTATCTTTACACGTAAGAACCGCTTCAGACTCGTTACCTTCGCGGTAATGAGCTCCGGAAGCTCCACGTGTCCTTCGGAGCCTGATATCTTTTCTCCCACAGAGACGAGCTCCGGTCGTGCCGCGTGTCAATCGATCGAGACCTCCCTCTTCTTCGGAGGTGAGCTCCGCGCACGCCACGTATGGATGCCGGTCTTTCCGCCTTTCCCTCCCTCAGGGACATGCTCCGAGGTCGATACGTGTTTAGCAGCGACGGACCTCCGGAGATAAGCTCCGGTGGCGACACGTGTTCAATAGATCCGGACTTCTCTGAGATGAGCTCCGAGATTGACACGTATCCCGCGCGGATGGTCCTCCAATTTCCGCGAGGACTAGCTCCGTGGACGACACATGTCTTATGAAAAATGCCTTTGCTTCTTCCGCAGAGGCTATCTCCGTGGGCAGCACGTGTCCCACAGGGTCAGGCCTCTTTCCAATTGCGGAGGTGACCCCCGAGCCTGCCACGTATCCAGTTTAGCGTCGGACCTCTCCAATCTCTTCGGGGATGAGTTCTGAACACACCACGTGGTCTGCTGGTCGTGAAAGTTGCCTTCGGTGCTCTCAGAAAGCTTTACTGGCTATCCTTTTGATACTTGTTTCTGTTCCCTCTTTTCTAAAAATGTTCTTCTTCTTCTTCATAAACATGAACATATGCTGACACCCGAGATGAGGGTGTCACAAATCTACCCCCCCTTAAATTGAATCCCGTCCTCGAGATTCGTTAGTAGAAAATAGATGGGGAAATTCTGCCTTGATATCCTCTTCTCGCTCTCATGTGGCTTCAGCTTCAGTGTGATGGCTCCATTGTACCTTGCACCATCGAATCACCTTGTTTCGGGTGACCCTTTCCTTTACGTCCAAGATTCGGACAGGGTGTTCTGCGTAAGTCAGGTCCTCTTGAAGGTTAAGTTCTCCCATTGACACTTGTTCCTCTGGTATTCTCAAGCACTTCTTGAGCTGGGATACATGAAACACGTCATGTACGTCGGAGAGGTGGTTTGGGAGCTCTAGTTGATAGGCTACTTCTCCTCGCTTGTCCAAAATCTTAAATGGTCCGATGTAGCGAGGCGCTAGTTTGCCTTTGACGTTAAAACGTCGTTGGCCTCGGATAGGTGATACCTTAAGGTATATGAAGTCTCCAACTTCAAAGGTCAACTTTCTACGCCTATTGTCCGCATAGCCTTTCTGTCGTGACTGAGCAGCCTTTAAGTTCTCCCGTATCGTTTGGACTTGCTTTTCAGCCTCTTGTAGTACTTCGGGTCCAAACACCTGGTTTTCTCCAGTGTCGCTCCAGAACAGCGGCGTTCTACACCGTCTGCCATATAAGGCTTCGAAAGGAGACATCTTCAAGCTAGCTTGATAGCTGTTGTTATAGGAGAACTCGGCATATGGTAAACTCCTATCCCAACTACGCCCACATTTCAAGGCGCAAGCTCTCAACATGTCTTCCAAAATTTGGTTTGTCCTTTCGGTTTGTCCTTCTGTTTGTGGATGATAGGCGGAGCTAAAATCCAGTCGTGTACCCATGGCTTTCTGCAGCTTCCTCCAGAATCTAGAGGTAAACTGAGAACCTCGATCTGAGACTATCCTCTTCGGAACTCCATGACGGCACACGATCTGCTCCATGTACAATTCTGCCAGCTGTGTAACGTTGTAACTTGTCTTTACCGGAAGAAAATGGGTGGTCTTCGTCAACCGGTCCACAATGACCCAGATGGAGTCGTATCCTGACTGAGTTCGTGGCAATCCGACAATGAAGTCCATACTGATGTCCTCCCATTTCCATTCAGGTATTTTCAAAGGTAGCAACAATCCAGCGGGTTTTTGATGTTCGGCTTTTACCCGTTGGCATGTGTTGCATAGGGCAACGTATTCGGCTATATCCCTCTTCATACCATCCCACCAATACCAAGTTTTCAAGTCCTTATACATTTTGGTGCTCCCTGGGTGTATGGAATAGGGTGAATCATGTGCCTCCTTCAATATTACGTCGCGAAGGTGTTTTATGTTTGCCACACAAATCCTTTTTCCTAGCCAAAGCGTACCCTTTTATCCTCTTTGAAATCCTTTTCTATCCCTTGTCGGATTCTTTCTTTGATCTCCTTAATCCCCTCGTCCGTTGCTTGTCCCTTTCTTATTTCTTGCTCCAATGAGGAGTGGATTTCCATCATTCCCATGTTATTCAAGAATCCGAGGTGTAACTGTTCGAACTCCTTACGTAGTTCGGGTGGTAGCTCCCGAACCGTGAGTTGGTGGCATGCTCCCTTTCTGCTCAATGCGTCAGCGACCACATTGGCCTTCCCGGGATGGTAATTGATTCCTACATCATAATCCTTGATGAGTTCTAACCATCGACGTTGCCTCAAATTCAAGTCTGTTTGTGTAAATATGTACTTGAGGCTTTTATGATCCGTATAGATCTCACATCGATGACCAAGGATATAATGTCTCCAAATCTTCAATGCATGCACCACTGCTGCTAACTCCAAATCATGAGTAGGATAGTTAAGCTCATGCTTCTTTAATTGTCGTGAGGCATAGGCTACCACTTGTCCTTCCTGCATGAGCACACATCCGAGCCCTTGTCTGGATGCGTCACAATATATGTCAAAGCTCTTGCTTACGTCTGGCAATACCAGAACTGGTGCGGTGGTTAGCCTTTTCTTGAGTTCCTCAAAACTTTCTTGGCAGGCTTGTGTCCATTGAAAGACCTTTCCCTTCATTAGCAACTCCGTTATAGGTTTTGCTATCTTAGAGAAGTCTTTAATGAAGCGCCGATAGTATCCTGCCATCCCAAGGAAACTCCGAATATCCCTCACGCTCCTTGGTTGGTCCCACTTCAAAATATCTCTCACCTTTCCAGGATCAACCGATACCCCTTCCTTGGAGATGATGTGGCCTAGGAAGGATATTTCCCTTAGCCAAAATTGACACTTGTTGAGCTTGGCGTACAACTGATGCTCGCGCAACTTCTGTAAGGTCAATTTCAGATGTTCTTCATGCTCCTCCTTACTTTTTGAATACACCATAATGTCGTCGATGAAAACTACGACGAACTTGTCCAAGTACTCCATGAAAACCTTGTTCATAAGGTACATGAAGTATGCGGGTGCATTCGTCAATCCAAAAGACATAACGGTATATTCATATGAACCATACCGCGTCCGAAAGGCTGTCTTAGGTATATCGGAGGGCTTAATCTTCAGCTGGAAATATCCCGACCGAAGATCAATCTTGGAGAACACTTGGGCTCCTTTCATTTGATCGAACAGGTCCTCTATACGAGGCAGAGGGTATTTATTCTTGATTGTTACCTCGTTGAGAGACCTGTAGTCCACGCACATTCTTTGGGTTCCGTCCTTCTTGTCTACGAAGAGTACCGGGGCTCCCCATGGTGACGAACTTGGATGGATAAAACCCTTCTCCAACTGTTCTTGAATTTGTTTCTTTAGTTCAACTAACTCGTTAACGGGCATCCTGTATGGTCTCTTAGCTATGGGTGCAGTTCCAGGTACCAAATCTATGGCAAACTCAATATCCCGGTCAGGTGGCATACCTGGAAGTTCTTCCGGGAATACATCCGAAAATTCCTGAACCACTGGAATGTTGTCCAATGCTATTCCTTCAACATGGTTCAGATCCGCCCGTTCGGTTGCTTGCTGGGCTGACTCAAACTCGACACGGATACCGTGTTCGTTCGTCAACTGCATGCTTCTCTCAGCACATTGGATTACCCCATTGTGCTTGCTTAACCAGTCCATTCCGAGTATGATGTCAATTCCGTGGGAGTCCAAAACAATAAGGTTGGCAAGGAAGTCTACCCCCCTTATTTTAAGGCTTACTTTAGGACATACTATATTAGTCCTCATTTCTCCTCCAGGAGAATTAACTAACATAGCACATTCTAAGTGAGATACGGGTAGATGATGCTTGGCAACATATTTGGATGATATGAAGGAATGTGATGCTCCGGAATCAAATAAAATGGTGGCTGGGTTGGAGTTGGCAAGGAACATACCAATTGCGACGTCCTCAGCCTGTTGTGCTTCCTCAGCAGTGACATGGTTAACATGGCCACGAGCATAGTTCTGTGGTCCACGGTTCCCTTGGTGGTCCCCTCCGTTTGGTCGCTGATTCTGCTTGGGCACGTTACCTTGCTGTCCAGGGCCTCTCTTCGGGCACTGGTTAGCGAAGTGGCCTACTTCCCCGCATGCAAAGCATGCCCTGTTGCCTACGGCAGCAGGTACGTTAGGGCGGGGGTTTTGAACAGGAGCGCCATTGTTAGGCCCGGGCGCAGGAGGCATGGGCACACGAGGTGCCGGTGCAACGAGCCGTTGCTGTGGTGGCTGACCAGGGCGGTACGTAGGAGCGGTCGATCCATACTGCGGTGCAGGGGGCATGTACCTAGGTCATACGTTGCTCCGTTGGGGCTGGTATGGGATCTTCCTTTTGCACTCGCGCTCGATCTCTCGGATCTTGTTTTCCACCACAATAGCCTTATCAACCAGCTTCTGGAAGCTTACGTAGTCATTGTTGAGGAGCTGAACTTTGATCTCATTGTTAAACCCTCTCATGAACAGGTACTGCTTCCTCTGATCTGAGTTGACATCTTCGGGGGCATACCGGGACAGTTGTATGAACTTGTTGAGGTATTCGTTCACACTCTTCTGCCCTTGGCGGAGACCTTCAAACTCCTGCCTCTTGAGCATCATTATGCCAACAGGGATGTAGTGGGAGCGGAAACTTTCCTTGAACTCAGTCCAAGTGATTGTCTCCGGGTTGGCATGGGCGTTGCTCAAGGCATCCCACCAGTCAGCAGCTGCTCCCATCAGTTGGTGCGACGCAAAGAGAACCTTCTCTCGGTCGTTGCACTGTATAATGGCAAGCTTCTTCTCCATGGATTTCAACCAATCATCGGCCTCCATTGGATCGTTTGCTTGAGCAAAGGTGGGCGGTCGAGTCCTCATTAACTCTCCCAACCTGTTATGAGCCGGCGGTGGTGGTGGCGGTGGTGCCGGAACGGGGTGCTGGTTGGCCTGCAACTGACCCAAAGTTTGGATCATGGTTTGCATAAGCTGGTTTTGCATGGCCATCATCCTTTCTAGGTTGTTTTCGCCAGCTCCAGGGTTAGCAGGAACTTCCTCGTGGTCATCTTCCTAGACGTTCCTTCGGCTGGCGCTTCCTCTCACCATCTGTGAGATAGAAGGTTAGAAGGTTAGGTAGGTCCTTTCAACTATATGCATCAAGGTGAGTTGGACTATATATATTATCCCTTTATGAGGATGTGAGCAAGTGCCGAAACATCTCACAGCTCCTTCTTCTTATGTGTGGATATGGACAACGTTTTTGAGACGTCCCACCACTCACACTAAGCACATATTCACAAATAATCATCACAAGGGCCCACTCAACTCCTATTCAAGGATGGTTTCCTATGTCAAGGTGGTTTCAAGGCCAATCTAAGCTATTCATCCTAGAATGCTTCCTTTGGTCCGCGTAGCTTCTATTTAGGGGTATAACTTGCTGTTAACCCGTGGTTCTAATGTCAACCCAAGGTTTCTATCTAGGCGTGTAACCTACTGTCAACCCGTGGCTCTGATACCAATCTGTGACGCCCTCAATTCTGTGGAAAACCACGGAACCGAGAACTAATGCATATGTGTGCCCAGGATGTTCATCACACATACACATACGTTACACAAACTGAATTCAGATTATATATTACCACGAATAACAGGGTTTATTACAATATCTCATGAGTCTTGGACTCATGCTTACAGCGGAAGTCTTATTTCTATGCAGCGGAAATCTTATTTAAATGCGGAAGCAAAAACTAATGCAGAAGCAAAACTAAGCAGAAGTGGCTCCATCCCTACTCCCTCCACAGGCAAGGTTGAGAACAGATCACACGCCATAATACTCTACTCGGTCTTCATAGTAGTCTTCTCTTGCTGTTGATGAAGAAATAATAATGCAAGTTTGAGTACAATGATGTACTCAGCAAGTGCGGGAATAACACATGATATGCAGCTCATAAAACAAGGTAGGTGATAAAAGGCTTATTTGCAGAAAAGCAGATTTATAAAAACGTGATAAAACAGCAACTTAACTTTAGATGAATGTAATCCCAGCATGTATTAAATTACCAACATACCTCCATCGCTTTCCATGTTCCACCCGAACATTAACCAATCTTTTATTCATACTCACGAATACCTCCTCGTATTCGCTACCATCTCACCTCATAAAACAACCACGTCTCGCATCGAGACCAATCTCATGTCATGACCCATCAGTCATGCAACCATCTCATCTCCCGGACTCAACAGTCCCAAATTGAACCATAACCAATAATCATAACCAAGAACCTTCCCAATAACCATTCCTGTAACCATCACATCTAATCATGGCAGTTTAGCCAGGTGCTCATGACCGTAAGCTCGGCTATCATGATAGTTTTTGACTCTGCAGAGTTTGCACCTCTTTACCCACAAGTTTGTGATTTCGTCACCCGTCGGCGACTGCAGAACCTCCATTATACCAGTACACGTCCGTCGGTGTATGGTCAAGAGATCACAAAATAGCCTTTACAAAGGGGTTACTAGATGTATGGACTCACTAAGGTTTCACCGGCAGGCTAGAATCTCCAATTCTCCCACCCACGGGCCCCCTCTTGTGCCATGCAGTTCCCAGGGCAGTCCTCACTCGACTCCCATTCCCCGCGCCTTCCACAGTCCATAACACCCTAGCAACTTACCTAATTACTCAGCTAAGCCGCACCCATACTTGGCCTTATGGTGGCACTGTTATCCTGGCATGTGCATGCATGAACCGGTCCTTAGATCTACGGCAAGTAAAACCACCATCTCATGCTACCTCGTTCACAAACCCAGACTTGCCTAGATCTCCCTCCGATCCATGTTCATTATTAACATCAGTTTCTCATTATTATTATGAGTGCAGTTAGCTAGACACATCTATCTCGCTTCCCAATCCCATGGACTCAGCGAAGCATAAAACAAAAACCATACCCGACTCATAAAACTTCCCAGGTGACAAGGGTGGTTTAATCAAAACTAGTAAACTCCTATAAAAAGGGTTTCCCATCATGTTTGACTCAGCACACACCTTTTCGCAAAACAAAATAGTTTTACCTAAAACATAGGATCAACATGGTCAAGGAGCACTTGCCTTGTTCTTGCGGTTCTGGTTGTTCTTGATTCTCAAAACCTTGTTGCTGCAGCTCGTCGTAGACAGCTTCTTGAACCTGTCCTGCTACGTAGAATTCACGTGCATACAAGATTCACAGCAATCAATATCATGCACAAAACCCTAAACTAGATGCGATGATGCACATGCATGCTATCCTATGATTAGTTTTATTAGATTGATCTGTACGTATTCTTGCATGGCTTGCATGGTCAGAGGTATTCGGATCAAAGGTAGACGTGGCGATGATCTTGGCTTTAGATCAAACTGATCATTGAGTGTTCTGCCCACGAAAACGCTTCTGTTCGAAAGGATTCGAAGAACAGATGCAAAGAGATGAACAACATGATGTCGTAAGGTGGTATTGAAGTCCTACCTCACGTTCTTCTTGTCCTCGGGGTCCTCCTCAGACCGCTTGGTTCTCCTCCGATGATCTCCCTTGTTGTGCTTTCGGCGATGTTTTGCTCGGCGAGTTAGGGCTAGGGCTCTAAGTCGTCGGCTCAGGATTTGAAAGAGAAGTTTGTGGTTTCGGCCAGAGGTTTTGGGTTCTATTTATAATCGGGAAGAGAAGAGTCCTAATCTGATTGGGTCCCGAATAAGAGTCTCGTTCAGATCTTTGTTAGATCCTGACGTCTTATCTTCGGTAACCATCGTGGATTTCAGATCGGTTTCCGTTGCGCACTGGTATCTTTACACGTAAGAACCGCTTCAGACTCGTTACCTTCGCGGTAATGAGCTCCGGAAGCTCCACGTGTCCTTCGGAGCCTGATATCTTTTCTCCCACAGAGACGAGCTCCGGTCGTGCCGCGTGTCAATCGATCGAGACCTCCCTCTTCTTCGGAGGTGAGCTCCGCGCACGCCACGTGTGGGTGCCGGTCTTTCTGCCTTTCCCTCCCTCAGGGACATGCTCCGAGGTCGATACGTGTTTAGCAGCGACGGACCTCCGGAGATAAGCTCCGGTGGCGACACGTGTTCAATAGATCCGGACTTCTCTGAGATGAGCTCCGAGATTGACACGTATCCCGCGCGGATGGTCCTCCGATTTCCGCGAGGACTAGCTCCGTGGACGACACGTGTCTTATGAAAAATGCCTTTGCTTCTTCCGCAGAGGCTATCTCCGCGGGCAGCACGTGTCCCACAGGGTCGGGCCTCTTTCCAATTGCGGAGGTGACCCCCGAGCCTGCCACGTATCCAGTTTAGCGTCGGACCTCTCCAATCTCTTCGGGGATGAGTTCTGAACACACCACGTGGTCTGCTGGTCGTGAAAGTTGCCTTCGGTGCTCTCAGAAAGCTTTACTGGCTATCCTTTTGATACTTGTTTCTGTTCCCTCTTTTCTAAAAATGTTCTTCTTCTTCATAAACATGAACATATGCTGACACCCGAGATGAGAGTGTCACAGTCATTCAGCTGTGTCTTTAATTCTGCCAGTTCATTGGGTGCCATCTTGTACGGCCTTCGTGATATTGGTGTTGTTCCCAGTATGAGTTCAATCTTGAACTCAACGTCTCGCTCGGGCGGCATGCCCGATAAATCATCGGGAAACACGTCCAGATACTCACGTACCACCGGAATGTCCTCTATCTTAACAGCTTCTATGTGGTTCACTGTTGCAATCTGCTGCCGTATGGCGTCCAGAATTAATATATGAAGACCGTGCTGTGGGGAGTTGAGCTCAACGGTCCTAGAGCTGATGTTAAGAACCGCCTGTTGGTAATTCAACCATGACATCCCCAAAATGATGTCGATCTTCGGACCCTCAAGAATAATGAGGGTCGTAGGGTATATTCTACCCCCCAAACAAAGAGGTGCTCAGGAGACAATCTCGCTTGCGGTACTGCTGCCCCCGGGGGAAGATATGAGGTATTGCCCCTTTGTATAAACTGTTTGGAGCTGATGTTGAGCCACGAAAGATTTTACTAATGAAGTTGTGTGTGGCACCGGAATCAAAGAGAATTAAAACTGGTAACTGACTCAGAGAAAACATCCCTGCTAAAGCGGCTTCCCCTTCCGGAACATCATCAATCACAGTATAGTAAATGTTGCCCCTTATCTGCCCTCCTGTCTGCAGATTTAGGTACGGGTCATATTGTTGTAAATATGATGACCCGCAGCCTTGAGTTCCCTCCGGACAATGCCTAGCATAATGACCCATACTCCTACAAGTGAAACACGGGTGTCTTTCCGGTTCTTCATTGACTTGCGATGGGATGCTAGGTACACCTGGCTGCAGCGATGGAGCACAAACCACCGTCTGATGCTGCGGCTGTGGAGGTGGTGCAAGTTGTAGAACTTG
The DNA here is from genome assembly GCA_030760725.1 of Neostapfia colusana. Lineage (NCBI taxonomy): Eukaryota > Viridiplantae > Streptophyta > Magnoliopsida > Poales > Poaceae > Neostapfia > Neostapfia colusana. The sequence continues at coordinate 105,372,732 of JASWHV010000002.1, read as the reverse complement.
ACCAGCAATCAATCTCTGAGGAGTTGATCATACAGGTGGCCTCCATCTTTCACCGGATGGCATTTGATACACCAAACGGTACTTCTGAGGCACATAACTTGTGCTGGCCTGCTCGATTTTACTCATCTTTCTCTTCTCGTCTTGCCACTCAAGTGTCAGTTTCTCTTGGATGAAAGTCGCATCTACCATGTCGGTGTAACTGCCGTTATTGTGCACGGCCAACTTCTCCTGTAATATGACACTCAGGCCATGGAAGAATAGGTCCCACCGTGCCTCTTCTTTCGCCACATACTCAGGAGCATATTGGGCCAAAAGATTAAACCTTCTGACATACTCGAGGACACTCATGTCCCCTTGCTTCAAGCCCAAAAATTCCTCCCGCTTTGCCTTGATAATACCTAGTGGTATGTAATGAGTACAAAAGGATTCACAAAACTCACTCCATGTTACTTGATGGTCCTCCGGAATGGTGGCAAGATGATCAACCCACCAATTTCCGGAGGCTCCATGGAGTTGTTGAGCGGCAAACTTAGTTTTCTGGTAGTCATCACACTCGAATACTCCAAATTTGGACTCCATGACACGAAGCCACTAATCTGCTTCCACAGGTTTGGTAGCTTCAGTAAAGATTGGCGGTTGAGTCGCCAAGAAATCCAGATAAGCGTTTCGAGGTGGAATGACTTGTTGTGTGTTCTGAAATACGCCTTGCTGTACCAAAGCTTGGAGTAAGCGTGTGTGTTCTTGTGTTGATTCTTGGAGTAGCCTAGTGTTCTCTTGGTTAGACTCGACGACTCGAGTCATAAGATCCATCCATCCCATGGATGGTGGTTTCGATGGTTGAATAGAAGCATCACCGCCTCGGCGAGAACTCCCGGCCCTACTCCTAGAGCGATTACGAACCATACTGCAAAAATGTAGTTGAGAAGAGTTAAACAAGAACTCAGAAGTATGTGAGACTAATGAAAACATGAATATGTCAAAACTTTATGAAAGCAGTAACAAAACCCATGTTTACACAACCCCTTAATAGGCATAGTTATCCAGTCCATCTGTACAGAACAGACCTTTATGCATATCCTCCAGATTTTGATCTAGTTAAGGGCATTTTCATAACTCAAATCGAATACCAAAGTTAAAGTTAACTTCAGTATCTTTCCAACGAGTACTCATATGCCTCCAGATCATCTCCTAATTAAAAGTTATGATTTTTCAAAGTTGACAGAATTCCTGGATAAAAGTTGCCAGCATCTCCTTTGTCTGTGGCTGATATTATCACAGTTGTATATGCAAATACAATAAGAATCTGAACAAACTTTGAATTACAACAATGTTGAACGTTTCGTAACCTTTCCAGCGGTGTATAATAGGCTTCTTAAGGATTTTTCTACAGAATGTTATGGCTTAAAAACAGAAAGGTCCAGAGAGGTTTTGCTGCTGTCCTGGTTTTGGACAGTTTAACTTCCTCTGAACTTTCAACCCATTTAGCGTGTGATTTTGCTCTAGAGCTCTACAAAGAAGTTGTAGATCACTTGAAAATATTTCCAGAACCGTATCATACACCTTAATTGGGTCAAAGCTACTCAGAGTTATGCTCTGTTAAAGTCCAGCAAGAATTCCTGCCGAAAATAGAGCACTCTGTTTTTGAAATCTTTGAAGCCTAGTCTTCCTCTCATTTGAACCTTAGCTCAAAATAAGAGTTCAGTAACTAATATTTATTTCAAACTTCCATTTTTTGTCGAAAGTTAGTTCATGAGTCATTTCTTCAAAGGAAAGGGTTTATTAGTTTAGTACGGCGTCGATGCACCGTAAGAAGCATGTTGGTACTACGTAGCCTCACCAAAAGAAAAACCTAACCGGATTATACCGGCATAATCGTATCTTAGGTGGCACTAAAATGGTCACTCACAAACGTATACTATTCGTACTACAGTTTCATGGTTAATCCTGCATAAGTCACACTCAATCGTCAGGTCCGGCTGCACACCGAACCCGGTATTCATACAGTTCTTACACCCGTCCGTCATCACTCGCACAGTTGTTCTCAAGCCAAGCACACCTTGAGATACGTGTTCACGTTCCACGTGACGGGGTCTCCCAAACTTGCCCATAGCATGCCAGGGAAGGGCGTTGCTCGAGTACCCCAAACGACATGAAGAGTCGTAGAGGATACCAAAGAGAGTCGGATTACCTGCCACCCGTGGGGCTCCACCCTTCAACTTGTGCGCACTGGTGGACAGCGCTTACGTGCACCCCCCCAAGACATAAACGTCCTGAGATGCATGATTTTCTGACATATCAAATAAGTTAAGTTGCCACCTTCACATTAGGCTAATTAGCAGTCCTTATGTGGGCCTAGTACCATATCCTCACCGTAACCTAAATTTTTATCGTAATACCTTCCTTATGCCGTGCGCTATTACCAACCTGGCTCTGGTACCAGCTGAGACGGGTCGGGTACCGACTGAGACAGGGCTCAGCTAATGATACCACTTGTCACAGTTCTGACACCACGATGAGACGGTCCGACGCCGCCGTTTAGTCACGGGGACGGGGCACTCGCCCGGGAATCGCATTGGGTGGTGCCGTGTTGTGTAGCACCCAACAGCACATATACAAGGAACAATGTATTACATAAAACAATAGCGGAAACTTACAAATTTTTCTTTGTAAATAGTTTACATAAAATAGCTACAGCGGAAGTCTATAACAACTCACGTCGAATAACTAAGAGCACTCGAGATAAAGTCCAGCCCGCAGACTCCTCTCGCTAGCAACACAACGACAAGCAGCAGCGGCTGGGTTCTCATGTGTTACCTGACTCAAAAGTCTCCGAGTCTCACCGGACAACCTCCATCTTAGCATCGATGTTAACCTGCAAAACCACTTATATAGCAAGCGTGAGCACATAGGCTCAGCAAGACTGATCCGTCAATCATAAACAAGAAACTCTACATACACGACGGTTGCAATTGGGTTAGCTAGATTTGCATAAAGGACTTACCTAAAGTTGATCCTTTACTTTCAGATTTTAAGCCTCATTGTGCAGACCTTGAGCCGAAAAGCATCGCAACTCCACAATCAACAAGAAACATTTTGTTGTGATGCTCCTTGCACAAAGAGAAAATAAAGTTTAATGAGCCTATCTCTAATTAAATCATGGTTGCAATACAATTTACATCACAGCCATATCAGGTTCAAAAGATAACCATTTCAGTTGTTACTACGTCAAGACGCAGTGGACAATTATGCTCATATAACCGCGAGCGACGGTGATTCGAATCAGTACACGCCCGGACTACACGACACGTACACCCGTACTCCGAGTTGCCGGCAGCAACCTCGACTGACGTTGTACGCGGCCACCTTTTCCAAGATCTTCCACATTGGACGCAGTCCAACTGTCCCGAGTACGCAAGCTCCCTCAAGGTATATACCTGCAGTGGTATGTTCTTAAGCGAGTTACCTCCTGCTACCCTGACGCCGAAAGCCTAAGGCAGTTGAAAAAGTTGCACTATGGATCTCCCAAGGTACATCGGTTTACTGGGTCCCATATAGCCAGTATGTGTCTGGTACACAACTCAAACTTGTCCAACAGGGCCAAGCATGGACGGGTCTTAACCGACACCGGCAGAGCTATGCACACACGATCCGCAACCTGCTGCATCTAAACCTCCCTGCCCGGTCTCCATTTCATATGTGTGACTTTTCTCATCATTTCTAATTTTAACCCGTTTCGAGTAAATCAGCCATAAACTCGCGAGTAGCTTCCAACTACTCGACTTCTACCGGACCCTTCCTACTAACATTTAGCGTAGCCAAATCCACTCGAGGAGGTGCTATTCTACCCTTTCTCTCTTAGGTATTTCTGGCCATGCAAGTGGGGTTTTCAATATCAACTAGACTTAATGCAATCAAGGATGCAAAACTATGATCTCTAAAAATGGAAATGCTTTATAAAACTGTTCAAATACAAACCGGGGCTTGCCTGTTTTGCAGGTGACTATGATTACAATCAGTTAGTGACGATCACTTGGAGCTTGATTACTTGCTTTACCTTCCTCCTTGATCTTCACTTTAAGTCCTTCTCACGTTCTTCACGTAGATGCTACACGATATGATCATGCATATGTATTTAATTGAAAATCTTTTACTAATAAGATCTAATGAAAGTTTTAAAACTGGAACTCTGTTTAAGAATTTAAAATGACACTGGTTCTAGTGGTTTGGGTTGGGTTTAAACACCATGATCAAAGGTTAAGTGCTTTTTCCACTTAAGTGTTGATCACCTTAAGAGGTTACACATGACAGTGGTGATCCAGAGCTCCAATGGGGCTGGAAATTTTCATGTGAGTTCCTTATCACAAGAAAGTTATCTTTACCAAAAATTAGCACTTTTCATTAAGTGATTTATTTAGAACAATTTTCTAAGCAATCAAGCAAAGAAGAATTAATTCTGAGGTAACACCTATGTTCATGTCAAACTCAGTGAATCACAATTTCAATTATAGTTCATAGAGGTTGCATGAATTTTCCTAGGATTTTTGGAGCTAAGAATTGCCCAGAACTGAATTTACAAGTTTTGGGAATTCTCTAAAAATGTTTCTGTATTCAATTGAACACAGTAACTTACAATCTGAATTACCCTGATCAAATGAACTCCCAATGAGCTGAAACTTTTACAGGAGTCTAATAACACCCTAAAGAATATTCTGGCAAAATTTGAGGATTTGTGGATAAACCAAACTCCCTCTAAAATTCTTTTGCTGAAAAGCTTCAAAGAATTTTCCAGAATTAAATAAAGACTTTCATACAAATTGGGTTGCATATTGGATAGAGTTTGTCAATCTGAATCTAACCCAATTTGAATCACTAAATTTGGAGGTTCCTAGCCAAAGTTATGCTCTTCTAAAGTTTGGGGGGAAATCTGGAATTTGAATAAATCCGGGAAAAGTTTAAACTGACGGTGGGACAAGGGGGGCCTGTGTTTGTTGCCGGGAGGGTGACACACGGGGCCACAGACCTGTTTCCCGCGCTATCACAGTTAATCCGGCGCCACAGAGGATCCGACCACTGTTGCTGTGCGACTGACGTGTGGGGCCGGTAGCACCTTCGTCTACCTCCCGCCCCTGCGCTCCCGCGCGCCGGAGCTCGCCGGTTTTCGTTGCTCCGGCCAAGTCCCGAGCTGCTACTCGCCGCCAGGCACTAATTTAACTTGAGGAACATGATGGGACGAGTTCCATGGACCGGCGAAGCCCCTAAACTATCCCGCACCGGTGCAGCGGCTCGGAGGAGGTCCGGCGACATCGCCCCGATGATTTAGCCCGCCAAAAGCTCCCTGGAAAGGCCCTACAGCACCAGTGAAGGTTGACAAAGCTAGGCATGGCCGCACATGGGCTCAGGAATGGCTCCGAGCTAGGGTTTACCGTGCGCCCGATGTGTCCTGCTAAAACTGACGTCGGAAAGATTGAAATTACGCCTCCCAGAGCGTGTTTCTTGCTAGGTTTTAAAAGGAAAGTTGTTGCTAAGTAAGGCTACTTCATGTGAGTGAAATTTGCAGTGCTCTAAACAATCATAGCGCGAGAATTTAACAGATTCTTACCGACACCTCGGTTTGAACCGGCCGAAGGGGAATCTTGAAATTCGTCAGCAAGACGCAAGGGCAAGAGCTAGGCTTAGGATGGAAGCTGCAGGGAGCTCTTGCGCGTCCAAGGGCCCTCTTGCTTGGTCATGAAAACTGCTCTGTGGAGCTGCCCACGAGAGCCGTTGGTGGCGGTTCCTTCCGGCCGCCGCTGAAACTTGGTTCTCTCGGGTTGTGATGGCTAAATTCGCACAGGGATGGTGCGAGGGATTTGTGGGAGGGCTCGTGGTGAATGTTCACTTAGCTGAGGCTCGCACACGAGCTTTCGGTGGCGGCTGATCGATCAGTGGGTAGCGGCAGCGCTGTCCAGTGTTTTGCACGAGGAGAGAAACGAGCAACGCTGAGGCTTCGGTAACGAGAGCGAAAGGGAGCACGGCAGAGGGTAAAAAGCCTTGGCCGAGGCGGTTCGCGTGGGAGGCAGTCGACCGAGCGGTGCTGGCATCGGCTGTCCTCTGTCGAGCGCCTGTGAGAAGCAAAACAGAGACCACTCTCTGAAGATCTTTGTAATATTCAGTTCCCTCAATGACATATGGGTCCCACAGCTCAATCCCTCCTTATCCCTCTCCAAAATATCTCCCAAAATTTGCAAATTGTGAAATCAAATTATGGGAGTTCAAATCTAAGGTGCATTTGGATAATTGGGCAAGTTTCATCCAAATTCAAATATGCATTTGAATTCTTTGTTATTTGAAGTCCATTTTGGACAAATGAGTCGCAAAACCTTTCAACAAATCATGAAAAACTTTGCACACCCCCTAATTTGGACCCAAGTAATTCAATTATGAAATCTGATTCTTAATTTGGCTGCTGCAAATGAGATTTGTAGCACAACAGTCTTTGAAATACAGTGTTGCTCTCATTTGAATTTTAAGTTGAACAAGTTTGTTCCAAATCTGACTTTGGTTTTTCTCACACATATGGGAACTTCCCACCTTGGTTTTAATCCTTCTTGGTTTTCCAAGCCTTCAAATAAACATTTGAACTTTGTGAAGAAAACCCTCATGTATGTTATCACATGTGGAAAAAGTTTTAACAAATCCCAAATTTCATTCATATGAAACCAACTTTTGGAAACAAGAGTTTCTTTGTATTCATAGTTTTGGGACCTTTACACACGTCCGGTCGCTCGGGACCCGAGTTAGTGAGTTTTACAAACTTTCCAGATTTTGACTCAGATGGCCATCCGGCATGCAAAACTCCTAGTTGCACCATCTGAACGTGTATTCCGTCAAGGTCCAGTACGGCGTCCCGATACCCGAGTTCATGAGTTTTCCTGACTTCCCCAATTTCGACCGAGTTGACCATCCGCGCATCCAAAACCATCAAGTTGAACCGTCTAAACGTGTATTCCGTCAAGGCCCATCCAGCCGCCCGAGAGCCGAGTTTGTGAGTTTTACCGGCTTTTCCAACTTTCTCGATTTCGACCCAGATGGCTACCCGCGCATGCAAAACCATCAAGTTGCACCATCCAAACATGTATTCCGTCAAGGTCCCGTCCGACCGCCTGGGACCTGAGTTCATGAGTTTTATCAACTTTCCCGATTTGAACCCACATGGCCATCTGCGCATGCGAAAGCATCAAGTTGTGTCGTTCTGACGTGTATTCCGTCAAGGTCTTGTCCGACCGTCCGGGACCTAAGTTTGTGAGTTTTCCCGAGTTCCTGATTTCGACAGAGATGGCAATCCGCGCATGCAAAACTATCAAGTTGCCAATCCGAACGTGTATTCCATTAAGATCCCGTCCGGCCACGAAGGACCCGATTTCGTGAGTTTTTCTGACTTTCCCTACTTTCCCAATTTCAACTCAGATGGCTATCTGAGCATGCAAAACCATCAAGTTGCACCGTCCGAATGTGTAGTCCGTCAAGGTCCCGTTTGGTGCACGGGACCCGAGTTTGTGAGTTCTACCGACTCTCTGGACGTGTATTCCGTCAAGGTCCCGTCCGGCCACCCGGGAGCCGAGTTCATGAGTTTTCCCGACTTTCCTGATTTGAACCCAGATTGCCATCCGCGCATGCAAAACCATCAAATTGCACCGTCAGAACGGTTATTCCGTCAAGGTCCCGTCCGGTCGCTCGGTACCCGAGTTAGTGAGTTTTACCGACTTTCCTGACTTTCCCGATTTTGACTCAGATGGCCATCCGTGCATGCAAAACCTTCCAGTTGCACCATCTGAACGTGTATTCTGTCAAGGTCTAGTCCGGTGTCACGGAACCTGAGTTCATGAGTTTTTCTAACTTTCCCAATTTCGACCCAGATGACCATCCACGCATGCAAAACCATCAAGTTGAACTGTCCAGACGTGCATTCCGTCAAGGCCCCGTCCAGCCACCCGAGACCTGAGTTCGTGAGTTTTACCGACTTTTCTGACTTTCTCTATTTTGGCCCAGATGGCCATCCGCGCATGCAAAACCATCAAGTTGCACCATCCGCACGTGTATTCCATCAAGGTCCCGTCCTGCCGCACGGGACCCAAGTTCATGAGTTTTACCGACTTTCCCTATTTCGACCCAGATGACAATCTGCGCATGCAAAACCATGAAGTTGAACCATAGGGACCTGTACTCCGTCAAGGTTCCGTCACGGGACCCGAGTTCGTGAGTTTCACCGACTTTCCTGATTTCGACCTGAATGGTCATCCGCGCATGCAAAACCATTTAGGTTCACCATCTAAACATGTATTCCATCAAGGTCCTGTCCTGTCGCTCAGGACCCGAGTTAATGAGTTTTACAATTTTTTCCCGACTTTCCCGATATTGACTAAGATGGCCCTCCATGCATGCGAAACCTTCCAGTTGCACCATCTGAACGTGTATTCCGTCAAGGTCCAGTTCGGCGTCCCGGGACCCGAGTTCATGAGTTTTCCTAACTTTCCCAATTTCGACCCAGATGGCCATCTGCACATGGAAAACCATCAAGTTGCACCGTTCAGACGTGTATTCCGTCAAGGCCCCGTCCAGCTACCTGAGACCCGACTTCGTGAGTTTTACCGACTTTCCCAACATTCTCCATTTCGACCCAGATGTCCAACCGCGCATGTAAAACTATCAAGTTGCACCATCTGGACGTGTATTCTGTCAAGATCCTGTCCGGCCACCCAGGACCCAATTTCATGAGTTTTCCTGACTTTTCCTACTTTCTCGATTTCAACCCAGATGGTCATCCGAGCATGCAAAACCATCAAGTTGCACCGTCCGAACGTGTATACCGTCAAGGTCCCGTCTGGTCGCACGAGACCCGAGTTCGTGAGTTCTTCTGAATTTCACGATTTTAAACCGGATAGCCAGCGCGCATGCAAAACCATTTAGGTACACCATCCGATCGTGTATTCCGTCAATGTCCAGTCCGTCGTCCAAGGACCCGAGTTCATGAGTTTTCTTGACTTTCTAAATTTCGACCTAGATGGCCATCCGCGCATGCAAAACCATCAAGTTGCACCGTCCGGATGTGTATTCCGTCAAGGTTCTGTCCGGCTTCCATGGACCCTAGTTCGTTAGTTTTATCAACTTTCTCAACTTTCCCCATTTTGACCCCGATGGCCATCCACGCATGAAAAATCATCAAGTTGGACCATGCGGATGTCTATTCCATCAAGGACCCATTCGGCCTCCTGGGACCCGAGTTCGTGAGTTTTACCGACATTCTCCACTTCGACTCAAATGGCCATCCGCGCATGCAAAACCATTAAGTTGCACCATCCGAACCTGTATTCCGTCAAGGTTCCATCCGACCGCCCGGGACCGGTCCGAGTTCGTGAGTTTCACCAACTTTCTCGACTTTTTCTCGATTTTGACCCAGATGGCCCTCCGCGCATGTAAAACCATCAAGTTGCACCGTCCGGACGTGTATTCCGTCCAGGTCTAGTCCGGCCGTCCGGGACCCGAGTTTGTGGGTTTTTACGAGTTTCCCGATTTCGACCCAGATGGCCATCCGCGCATGCAAAACCATCAAGTTGCACCGTCCGGACGTGTATTCCATCAAGGTCCCGTCCGGCCACCCGAGACCTGAGTTCGTGAGTTTTCCCGACTTTCCTGATTTCAATCCAGATGGCCATACACGCATACAAAACCATCAAATCGCACCGTCCGATCGTGTATACCATCAAGGTCGCGTCCGGTCGCTCGGGACCCGAGTTAGTGAGTTTTACTGACTTTCCAGATTTTAACTCAGATGGCCATCCGCGCATGCAAAACCTCGCAGTTGTACCATCTGAACGTGTATTCCGTCAAGGTTCAGTACGGCGTCCCGACACCCGAGTTCATGAGTTATCCTGACTTCCCCAATTTCGGCCGAGTTGACCATCCACGCATGCAAAACCATCAAGTTGAACCGTCTAAACCTTTATTCCGTCAAGGCCCCGTCCAGCCGCCAGGGAGCCAAGTTTGTGAGTTTTACCGACTTTCTCGATTCCGACCCAGATGGCTACCCACGCATGCAAAACCATCAAGTTGCACCATCCGAACATGTATTCTATCAAGGTCCCGTCCGATCGCCCGGGACCTGAGTTCATGAGTTTTACCAACTTTCCCGATTTGGATCCACATGGCCATCCGTGCATGCAAAAGAATCAAGTTGTATCATCTAGACGTGTATTCCGTCAAGGTCTTGTCCGATCGTCCGGGACCCAAGTTTGTGAGTTTTCCCGAGTTTCCCGATTTCGACCCAGATGGCAATCCGCGCATGCAAAACTATCAAGTTGCCAATCCGAATGCGTATTCCGTCAAGATCCCATCCGGCCACCAAGGACCCGATTTTCATGAGTTTTCCTAAGTTTCCCTACTTTCCCAATTTCAACTCAGATGGCTATCTGAGCATGCAAAACCATCAAGTTGCACCGTCTGAATGTGTATTTCGTCAAGGTCCCGTCCGGTGCACGGAACCCGAGTTTGTGAGTTCTACCGACTTTCGCGATTTTGAACCGGATGGCCATCGCGCATGCAAAACCATTTAGTTGCACCATCCGAACGTGTATTCTGTCAATGTCCAGTCCGACGTCCCAGGACACGAGTTCATAAGTTTTCTTGATTTACCAAGTTTCGACCTAGGTGGCCATCCACGCATGCAAAACTATCAAGTTGCCGCATCCGGATGTGTATTTGGTCAAGATCCTGTCCGGCCACCCGGGACCCGATTTCATGAGTTTTCCCGTCTTTTCCTAGTTTCCCGATTTCAACCCAGATGGCCATCCGAGCATGCAAAACCATCAAGTTGCACCGTCCGAACGTGTATACCATCAAGGTCCCGTCTGGTCGCACGGGACCCGAGTTCGTGAGTTCTTCTGAATTTCATGATTTTAAACCGGATGGCCATCGCACATGCAAAACCATTTAGGTACACCATCCGATCGTGTATTCCGTCAATGTCCAGTCTGGCGTCCGAGGACCCGAGTTCATTAGTTTTCTTGACTTTCCAAATTTCGACCTAGATGGTCATCCGCGCATGCAAAACCATCAAGTTGCACCCTCCGGACGTCTATTCCATCAAGGACCCATTCTGCCTCCTGGGACCCGAGTTCGTGTGTTTTACCGACATTCTCCACTTTGACACAAATGGCCATCCGCACATGCAAAACCATTAAGTTGCACCATCCGAACCTGTATTCCGTTAAGGTTCCATCCGACCGCCCGGGACCGGTCCAAGTTCGTGAGTTTCACCAACTTTCTCGACTTTTCTTGATTTTGACCCAGATGGCCCTCCGCGCATGTAAAACCATTAAGTTGCACCGTCCGGACGTGTATTCCGTCCAGTTCTAGTCCGGCAGTCCGGGACCCGAGTTTGTAAGTTTTTACGAGTTTCCCGATTTCGACCCAGATGGCCATCCGCGCATGCAAAACCATCAAGTTGCACCGTCCGGACGTGTATTCCACCAAGGTCCTGTCCGGCCAACCGGGACCTGAGTTCGTGAGTTTTCCCGACTTTCCTGATTTCAACCCAGATGGCCATACACGCATGCAAAACCATCAAATTGTACCGTCCGATCGTGTATTCCATCAAGGTCGCGCCCGGTCGCTCGGGACCCGAGTTAGTGAGTTTTACCGACTTTCCAGATTTGACTCAGATAGCTATCCGCGCATGCAAAACCTCCCAGTTGCACCATCTGAACGTGTATTCCATCAAGGTCCAGTACGGCGTCCCGGGACCCGAGTTCATGAGTTTTCCTGACTTCCCCAAATTTCGACCGAGTTGACCATCCGCACATGCAAAACCATCAAGTTGAACCGTCTAAACGTGTATTCCGTCAAGGTCCCGTCCAGCCGCCCGAGAGCCGAGTTTGTGAGTTTTACCGACTTTTCTGACTTTCTCGATTTCGACCCAGATGGCTACCCGCGCATGCAAAACCATCAAGTTGCACCATCCGAACATGTATTTCGTCAAGGTCCCGTCTGATCGCCCGGGACCTGAGTTCATGAGTTTTACCAACTTTCCTGATTTGGACCCACATGGCCATCCGCGCATGCGAAAGCATCAAGTTTTATCGTTCGGACGTGTATTCCGTCAAGGTCTTGTCCGACCGTTCGGGATCCAAATTTGTGAGTTTCCCGAGTTTCTCGATTTCGACCCAGATGGCAATCCGCGCATGCAAAACTATCAAGTTGCCAATCCGGAAGTGTATTCCGTCAAGATCCCGTCCGGCCACCAAGGACCCGATTTTGTGAGTTTTCCTGACTTTCCCTACTTTCCCAATTTCAACTCAGATGGCATCTGAGCATGCAAAACCATCAAGTTGCACCGCCTGAATGTGTATTCCGTCAAGTTGCGCTTCAGCTTGGGCACCTCCGTGCCCCTTGCTTGGCTTGCCGCGCTTGCGGCCACCTTTCGAGGGGGAGGGCTCCCCCTTCTTCTCGTCACCTTGGCAGGCCTCCCACTATTCCTGAGTGAGATGTAGCTTCCCACCGATGGTGATAGGCCCCGAGAGAGGCTGAGATTTGTCACTGTCGATGACCTTGAGGCGGCCTATCGCCTCTTCGATCGACATCGTGGAGAGGTCTAGCAGAGACTCGATCGAGCGATCTGCTTGTACTTCTCAGGGATGCAACAGAAGAGCTTCTCGACGGCTTTCTCCTCGTTGTATGTGTCGTTGAGACGGAGAGCAAAGTCATCAACATCCTCACCTGGTTTGAAGGTTAGGTTCTCCCACTCCTTGCAGAGTGCCTGCAGTGTGGTCTTGCGGGCGTGGTTGCTGCCGATGCGTGCCGCAGCGATGGCGTCCCAGGCCTCCTTGGCAGTCCACTTATTGGAAAGCGAGAACTGCATCTCTGGCGGTACTGCAGCAACAAGAGCATCCAGCGCCCGTCGATCCTCGTAGTAGTCGACGTCGCCGTACCGGACTGCTTCCCACATGTGCCACACTTGGAGCCGTATCCTCATCACCGCGGCCCACTCGGCGTAGTTTGTCTTGGTGAGGGTAGGCCACCCACCGCCGGGACCAACGTCCCTGACAATGGCTTGGATCCCGTGGTGACCATCGTACCTGTTCGGGGAGGGAGAGTCGCGCCGCCTGTAAATGCCTTGATCTTCGTCGACCCAACCACCCCTGCCGGGAGCGTCGCCAGCGCGTCCGCGCCCGTCTGGGCTGCAGCCGCCGCGCTCATGGGGGTGCGCGTCTGCCCACTGTGGTGTCTATGGTTGTGCTACCTTCCTCGCCAGCCTGAGGTCTTCGTTGGTACCGCCGTCGGTAGAATCAGAGTCTCTGTCGCTACCGCTACGCAGAGCCTCAAGCTCTGTTGCAGCCGCACGCGCTGCATCCGCAGCCGCTGCTGCTTCTACTTCCGCATTCGCCGCTGCCAGTTCCGCCACCGCCAGCCTCGCCGCCCTCGCTGCAGACTCTGCCGCTGCTCGCTCGCCTTCTTCTGCTGCGGCGACCTCGGCCTCCTGCCGATGCCGCGCGCTCGAAGCGACCGGGTGCTGAGACTGTCCTTCGGACATGGCGCGCTAGTGGGGGAGTCCTGTGTGGGGAAGATGTTGTATCAGACAAGCTGTTGCTTGTCTGTGTAGAAGAGGAGGAATGAGTTCAAACAACTGGTATTATTGCTGCCGGTTGAAGACGAAGAGAAGCGTGGGAAGGAGATGAGCAGGAGATGTCTAGGCTACAGGATAGAATGGCTCTGATACCACTTGTTAGTATCTGAAGTATTACTCTCATGGAGAGGATGACACTAAGAGTTGGGAAATTTTTCTTGTTTCATTCCACACACAATGTCATGCCCAACCTAGGGGTTGGGGTTACATATTTATAGCTGAGGCAGCCAAGCATATAACTAGATGCTAGTCTAAGATGTTGTCCTACCAAAGGACTAATATGTTGTCCTAACAAGGACTGAGATGTTGTCCTCTTGGTCTAAGATGCTGTCCTACCAAAGCACTAATATGTTGTCCTAACAAGGACTGATATGCTGTCCTAACAAGGCTAATGAGGTCATGCCTAGCATTTACTCATCTTCAAATGAAAATCCATTTGATATAGCTGGTCCAATTACAAGGAGTAGAGCTAAACAATTGCAGAAGGAAATTCATTTTCAAGTGAACGCTAACCTTATGTTTAATAATCAGTCTATGTTGAATGAGCCTATACTTTTGAGTTCTTGTTTCAATGTCCTTAGGAATGATGAAGTGTATAAACCAGCATGGGATCAAGATGGATTCAAACCTCTGGACATCTGAACCAAGAAGCCTATGATGTGCATGAATAAAATGGTGGTTCATCACCTTAGCATGGGAATGCAACCAGAAGCTAGATGACTGACACATGGTACAAATTCCAAGCATCACTGCAGACAGAATACAAGGAGTTAGACAGTGTTCTATAAGTGGATGGAAGCATCTTCAAGTATACTTTACAGCCCATCAAACGGTTCATTATTTGGATGGCTTAATAAGGAGTTATGCTCATTTTAGTAACTGCTGCCAGAAGCTGAAAAGACGCGCGAACCAGCCACGAAATCCACTAGAGCATGCGCATGCAGCCATTTACTCAAAGCTGAACGCCCCTATCTCTATATATATCTTGTACTAGACAATGAAAAAAGGGGGGACATCTTATTCTTATTGAATTCAGAATACACTAACTCGTGGAGTTTTGTTTATGCGTGAGTCTTAAGAGACTTGCAATATTTGTTCTTTCGATTCCTGAGGGAGTTGTAGAACGCCGAACTGCGGTTCACCCAGTTCGTGCCTTTACGTCTATAGGGCGTGATTGCGTGGGCTCTTTTATCGATACATGGAAGGGTGGTTGTCTCGGTAGTTCATCGCGTGGACAGCCTCGCTGTGCGCTGCCTCTTCACCAGGTCACGCAACGACAATTTATCAAGTTTGCAGATCCTACGAGAAGATCGGGCCACAACAACTTGTTACACGTGCTGTCTAGGCACGTGCATTATCATCTGGTATCATGTAACACCCCAAGATTTTGATTCAGAACCCTAAATCATGTTAAGAGGGGGATTTAAAAATTTTTGGACGTGTTGCATGTTTTGCAAAAATTCAAATTCAAACTGGAATTCAAATTAAACTCAAATCAGAAAAGAAATAGAAAAAGAAAAAGAGAAAACAGAAAAAACCGGCCAGTGGGCCAAAACCCACCAGCCGGCCCAGCCAGCGCCCGCGCCAGCCCGCAGCCGTGCGCGCTGCTGCCTCACACTGACAGGCGGGGCCCACCCGATCGTCGTCTACCTCGCGCCAGCGCCGGACTCCCTCGCGCCCGAATCAAAACCGATCGGGATTTCGGCGTATCCCCGCTGAATTCTGTTCGTAGGCGACGCAGACATGATCTAAACCACCCCGCCGCCCTCCCCCGTCTATAAAAACCCCGGCCTCGTTCTGTTTTTCCCACGCGATCGCCAATTTTTCCTCCGGTGAGAACCGAGACTTCTCCGGCGAATTCTGGCTGATCTAAGCTCGGAAATTCCGATCTAACTCGCTGGTCTTGATCCACCGCCTCCGGGGAACCTTGCAGGTGCAGAAAACTCGGTGACTTGCGGTGTAAACACAGCGCCGACGAGCTTCGCCGTGGTTTCGCCTCGGACCTCGTCGCCGATCACCTTCCAGGACCTCCGAGCTCAAGAAAACCCCCGAGGTGAGATCCCCGACCTTCCCTCTACCGATCTATGCCATAAAATCACAGTTCTAGGAAGAATTCCCGAAGATCCGAAAGTTTCCGGCGAGATCGCTGCTTTCCGCCGCCGTGCGCCGCCGGCAGTGCCGCCCGCGCTCGATCAGGGCGACGTGACCGCTTGTGCGCCGTTTATTTTAAATCGCACGGTAGGGTTTAAATTCCCGCGTACCGGTTCGATGTTATAATCTCGGCCGTCGGTTTAAAATCGGACGGTCCACGTCAGCCCCGCGTTATAAAGACTGGAAATCTTACGTGCTACCCCTTGGGGTTCTCGGGAAATAAGAGCTAGCCCCGGAAACTTCTGATCTAGCCCCTGGAACTTCAGAAAATCATGAAAATTTATTTAAAAATCAGTTTTAGCCCCTGGACTTAATAAAAATTAAGAAAAACTCCTCTGATAAGTGTAGCTAGACCCCTGGAAATTCTTAAAATAATATAATAGCCCCTGTAGTAGGGTGAGTTTACCTTTTTAGCCATGTTTAGTATTTAATTTAGGAAACTGAATATGTGGCTAGTGTTTAACAATTAAAAAGTGGGACAAACATATTGTCAAAATTTAATTAATAACTTTCTCAGTATTTAGGAAACTTTGGAGTGAGATAAAAACATATTTTTGGGCTGAATTGAATCTGTTAAATTTATTATTCACATTTAGGGACACATTTTTAAGTAATGAATAGTTTTAGAAAATAGGGAAAATAATTGTGAAATAGTTTACATCAGAGGCCAAGGTCAAAAAAAATATGTTATTAAATTATTTAGGACCAGAACCTATTCTGTTAGATGATGTGTATTACTAATTTCATAAAAAAGAACACATTTATGTATAGGAAAATAAATCTGAAAATATAGCAACTAGTAAATGATAAATGGAGTTTCTAGAACCCAAAGAATTCATTTTAAGGTTGGTAGAAATTCTAAAGGGACATATGGAGAAGAAAAATACTTTTCATACATACTTGGTAGTGAAAAGGTGTAGTAGTTGAATATAAGGAATTTAATGTGAACATCAAAGTAGGAATCATATACACATGATTAAAAGTGCATGCAAGCCACAAATCAACACACATAGAGTAACCACAACACATATAATGGTGAATGACTTTCATAAATGTGAATGTGTGGTTTGTATGAAGTGGAAGTGTGAACTATGTCTTATGGATTGTTGTTTTTCTTTTGCTATGTGTGATGGTATGATGTAGAACCTGCTCAAGAGCAAGTTATTCCTTTCCAAGATCAGGACTACCCATTCCAAGAGCAGCAGGAAGGAGGCAAGTGTCCTTGACCACTTTGATCCTATGCTAGGATGTGTAGATAGAATTATTTGCATTATCAATTGAAATATGAAATCCATGCTAGGAAGTTTCCCTAGAATTGCATTACCTTGTTTCCTTGTAGCTTGGGTTGGGATTCATTTTATCATGTCATTTATTATTATGCATATACTTAGCCATGCTTAGAATGGGATATTTGGGTTATGAGATCATCAATTTATTTTACCATACTCTTGAATGAAACATTGTGAGTTATGTAGAGGTAGGGATCAAGGCAAGTTGGATGTTTTGGTTGGTGCTGGATGCACGAGACTTGGGTTTGTGTTTAGTACTTGCCTGGATCGTAAGGACCGGTTCATGGAGCATGTAACCTGGCTTTACAGTGCCAACCACATGCTGAGATGGGGCAGCTTGGCCAATTAATTAGGTGTATCCCCGGCGTAGTATGGGTGTGTTGGATGGTGCGGGGAGTAGGTGTCAGCTGGACTACCATATGAACCGCAAGGCTCAAGAGGGGGCCACTGCAGCGGGGTTGGAGCCTCTTGTATGCTGTTAGGGGTGAAACCTCAGTGGGCCCACGCTCGTCGGGAATCCCTTTGTAAATGCTTCGTAGTGATCTCCTGGCTACACACCTGGGAAGTGTGAATGTGGTTCGTAGCCACTGGCATAATGGAGGTTCTTTTAGTCCACCCGGCAACGGGGGATGAAATCACTACATGTGGGTACAGTGGTACAAACTCTGCAGAGTCAAAACTGTCATGACAGCCGTGCTCACGGTCAGGAGCGGCTTGGACTTATTCATGATTAGAGGTTTTGGAAGTTGTGGATGTTAAGAGGGGAGCTTAACGTTGGAAATGATGTTATGGTTATTGGATTATGATGATGGGATGGGAGATTGGGACCATTTCACCTGTGTAGTAATGTATGTGCTTAATATGCTAAGGTGATAGGTATTAATTGCGTAGTGCTTTAACCATGAGTTCAACCTCTCCTTGTTCTAGCCATGCATGAGATAATTTTCCCACACTTGCTGAGTACCATTGGTACTCAACCTTGCATATTTTGTTGGTTTATATTGCTGCTCAGGTCAAGATAATGAGGTGGTGTATAATGACCAAGACTTTGGACCCGAAGAAGGTTTCTAGGTTCATGGAGACCCCCGGGCAACGCCTGTGACGGAGCCCTCAAGAATAATATTCCGCTGCTAGATTATTTACTTGTGATGAACTTATTATTGTCCATCGAGACATTTGCTATGTAAGACTTATTTATATTCGACACCTGGCTTGTAATAAATGATGCTTCACTATTTGTCATCACATGTATGAGAAAATGATCCTGGCATACATGTGATATTCACTTGGTTGTTCTTCGGAAAAACCGGGTGTGACAGAAGTGGTATCAGAGCCAAGGTTGCCCGTAGGAACGTGGACCTAGGTAGAAATGGACGTATTTAAGGGCCCTATTTTCTTAAAAACTATTTTTCAAAGGTGTGGATTGAAAAGTGTTATTTAAATGAGTCACTTTCTTCATCTTATCCCAACTTTCATTCAAAATAGGATTTTTGTTTTAAGAGTTTATCTAACCTAAGTTTAAATTCTCTTTGTTTTAGATGGTTCGCATGATTCGTACCGCTCGCAAGTCCACAGGAGGGAGAGTTCCCGTAGTTGCCCTTGCCGAGAGAGAGGAGAGCTGTCCGGTGATGTACCTTTCCTACGGATTGGCAGTAGGAGGCTTATTGCGCCGACTTCGGCGTATGCTCGAAGCCGCCGGCAATACGGGCAAGCTAATCATCCACTATAACTCCACCAGGACCATCCGTGAGAAGAGGGAAGAATGGAGTTCAGAGATGAGGATTATACACGAAAATCAGCTGCTTAAGATTCACCACTCTCCAGCTTGTCGAGCAACACAGGTCGATGCGGAGAAAGATGTCACCTGGGAGGCCATCACCTGCCAGAGCCACATCTATCGTCGCCACTTGGACAAAACTGAGTACATGTATGTCCTCCAACGTGAGAGTGGTACCACGGAGTACAAGTACCCACCAGTGCAGCAAGGGACTTCCTATGAGCACATGGACTTGTGCTTGGAGGATGCTGCTATGCTCAGCACTCGACTGCAGGAGTGTCAACAAGAGCTTCAGGATGTCCGGGACACCCTGAAGGAAACGGAGGCGTTGCTGCGAGCCTGCTTAAAGGCGAGAGAAAGAGGAGATGGGAATGAAACTGTGTGTCACCGTGAATGATACATGGACTCCTGACTCCCCGGATCGCCGAGCGATCAGGCGTCGTCGCACTTCTCCACCAGCAGCCTCCCCACCCAAAGCAGAGTCAGAAGGAAGCCGAAATGATGAGGAAGATCCCGAGGAGCCAGCTCAAGAAAACGAGTAGTGTAGAGTCCCTCCCTTAGTCAGCAAGATGTCGAATAGGCGAGTCGTTAAGTTAAGTTAATGGTGTGATAATGCTTGGTGTGTGACGTGAGCTGTGGAAGCCATGAGCAATTGTCCACAGCCTCGTCTTTAGATTGTTTTGTTTTGGTGTGTGAACCCACATGAAATAATATTGCATTTATTCTTGTGTGAAAAGTGAACCCTTAGAGAAGAATAACAAAGCCTCAACACTTCAAAGTACAAACAAATGAAAGTAGTAAGATGATACTAAATGCTTTCAAATTAACATTGGTTGATTCTGCCAGATGGCCGGAAGAGGAAAAGGACGTGCTGCCAACCCCGCCAACAACAACGATGAGGCCTGCAACCCTTATCTTTCTGGAAGCCAAGACAGGGGTGGTCGCCGTGAGGGAGTTGATCCCATCCACCAAATGCTGGAGAATCAAAATCAGCTCATCCAGAACTTGACTCAAGTGGTGGCCAACTTGCATCAAGTTCCACCTCCACAAGCCGCACCACGCCAACCAAGGTTGAGTGAGTTTCTAGGAACTCAACCTCCAAAGTTTGCAAGTGCTGCTGAACCTCTGGAGGCAGATGATTGGCTGAAGACCATTGAAAGTATGATGAGGATCATACAATGCCAAGGGTATGAGAGGGTGCTGTTTGCCTCTCACCAATTGCATGGACCTGCTGCTGATTGGTGGACCGCCTACGTAGCCGCCCATCATGACCCTGAGAACATCACTTGGGAAGAGTTCAAGCATAGCTTCCGCAACCATTACATCCCAAGAGGTGAACTCAAAAACAAAAGGAAGGAGTTTTTGGGACTGCAGCAGGGAAACATGACGGTGAGGGAATACCTCACTAAATTTACCCAACTATCCCGTTATGCCCCACGGGACATAGAGACTGATGAGCAGAAACAAGATTGTTTCGTGGAAGGACTTACCGCAGAGATGCAGTGTGCAATGTCCTCGAATGAGTATGAAAGCTTCCAAAAGATGGTGGACAGAGCATTTGTGGTAGAAAGGAAGCTAAAGGCCTTGGAAAATGAGAATAAGAGGAAGGCCGGTTGGTCACATCAAGCTTCGGGAAGCAACACTCGCCCCCGTAAGATGCAGCAACCTACGGGGCAGACGAGCCGTGCTGCGGTACCCTACTCAGCACCAAGAGGGTACAACCCGAACTACAGGCCTCCGACAGCACCAGCACAGCCACCACGTCAGTTTGTACAGCAGCCTCGCCCTGCATATCCACCTCGACCAGCAGTACAAGGACCCCCAAACCAAACCCAAGACAGCAAAGGCCAGGCACCTAAGGCTGGGGTGCAATGTTTTAGTTGCGGAGAAGTGGGGCACTACGCCCATAAGTGCCCAAAGAAGAAGCCCACGCAGCCTCAACAGCAGAATGTAATGAGTGGACGGGTGAACCACGTCACGATGGAGGAAGCACAAGAGGCACCCGACGTGGTAGTTGGTAAGTTTCCTGCCAATTTACACATTGCAACCCTGCTGTTTGATTCTGGTGCTACCCACTCATTCATTGCTCAAGGGTTTGTTAAGAAGCATGACCTAGCAACAACACAAATGAACCATATGCTAGCCGTAAACTCTCCAGGTGGAGAAATAAGGACAAGACAAGTGTGTCCCAAAGTGAACCTAGACATTAATGGGGTAGTATTTACTGCTAACCTCATAGTGATAGATTCACCAGGGATAGATATTATTTTGGGTATGGATTGGTTGACCAAACATAAAGGAATCATCCATTGTTCGACCAGAACGGTGGAACTAACTCACCCTAGTGGCACAAGAGTAAAGTTCATAACAATACACGAGCCTAGGAGGGACATTAAATTAAATCAAGTTGAGGTGAAAGTGGAGGAGATCAGGATTATCCGGGAATATCCAGATGTTTTTCCGGAAGAATTGCCAGGTATGCCTCCCGATCGTGAAGTGGAATTTGCAATTGAGCTAGTGCCGGGAACAGCCCCGATATACAAGAGACCTTATCGGATGGACTCCAAGCAGCTAGAAGAACTCAAGGATCATTTCAGCGAATTGACGGGGAAGGGGTATATTTGTCCTAGTTCCTCACCATGGGGAGCTCCGGTGATATTTGTGCCAAAGAAGGACGGAACCCAAAGGTTATGCGTGGATTACCGTGCCTTGAATGAGGTAACCATCAAGAACAAGTACCCATTACCCCGCATTGAAGACTTGTTTGATCAGTTGAGGGGAGCTTGTGTGTTCTTGAAAATCGATCTCAGGTCGGGATACCACCAACTCAAGATAAGGCAATCTGATATTCCCAAGACAACTTTCGTGTCTCGGTACGGACTGTATGAATACACTGTCATGCCTTTCGGGCTAACTAATGCCCCGGCATACTTCATGTATCTCATGAACAAGGTATTCATGGAATATCTGGACAAATTTGTGGTGGTTTTCATAGATGACATTCTCGTCTTCTCCAAAGATGAAGAAGAACATGAGAAACATCTAAGGTTGGTGTTGCAAAGGCTGAGAGAACACCAACTATATGCCAAGTTGAGCAAGTGTGAGTTTTGGCTGAAGAGAGTTCCCTTCTTAGGACATATAATCTCGGAGGGAGGAATCTCCGTGGATCCTGCCAAAATCGAGGATATACAGAAGTGGAAGACCCCTGACAATGTCAGGGAAGTTCGAAGCTTCTTGGGATTGGCTGGATACTATCGACGGTTTATTGAGGGATTCTCTAAGATCTCAAGACCCCTCACCAAACTGTTGGAGAAGGGAATCACATTCACATGGACGCCACAGTGCGAGACGAGTTTTCAGGAGCTAAAGAAAAGATTGACAACAGCCCCAGTGTTGGTTATGCCATATATGCAGAAGAATTTCACGGTGTACTGCGATGCCTCTGGAAACGGGTTGGGATGTGTTCTCATGCAAGAAGGGCATGTCATGGCTTATGCATCCCGGAAGCTTCGGAAGCACGAGAAGAACTATCCTACACATGACCTAGAACTAGCCGCAGTAGTACACGCGTTGAAAATTTGGCGGCACTATTTGATGGGGAAGAGGACCGAGATATATACGGATCATAAGAGTTTGAAGTACATTTTGACACAGCCAGATCTCAACCTCAGACAAAGGAGATGGTTAGAGCTAATCAATGACTTTGATGTGGGCATCAACTATCATCCCGGGAAAGCAAACGTCGTGGCCGATGCTTTGAGTCGGAAAGGGCAGGTCAATAAGTTGAGCTTGAAGGACATGCCTGTAGAATTGAAGGACGAAGTTATAAGGCTCAATCTATGTCTAGTAAATAGTGGTGAAGCCATCGCCATGGAAGTGGACTCCACACTAGAGCGAGACATACGCGAGGGTCAAAAGAATGATGAGAAGATACAAGAGATCAGACAACTCATCAAGGAAAATAAAGCTCCGGGTTTTAGAGAGGATGAACAAGGAACGGTGTGGCACGGAAAAAGAATCTGTGTGCCTAAAGTAAAGGAGATCCGTGAATTGATTTTGAAGGAGGCTCACGATTCTGACTATTCCATTCATCCTGGGAGTACGAAGATGTACCAGGACCTCAAGAGCAGGTATTGGTGGTATGGCATGAAGCGAGATGTCGTGGAACATGTTGCCCTATGTGACACATGTCAGTTGGTGAAAGCAGAACATCAACGACCCGCGGGATTATTGCAACCACTCAAAGTGCCTGAATGGAAATGGGAAGAAATCAGCATGGATTTCATCGTGGGATTGCCTAGGACCCAATCAGGATATGATTCAATATGGGTCATCATTGACAGGCTAACCAAGGTAGCTCATTTCATCCCCGTGAAAGAAAGCTACAACGGATCCAAATTGGCAGAGTTGTACATGTCAAGGATCGTGTGTTACCATGGAGTGCCAAAGAAGATTGTGTCGGATCAAGGGACACAGTTCACCTCAAGGTTCTGGCAGAAGGTGCATGAAACCATGGGAACCCATCTGAACTTTAGTTCTGCCTATCATCCCCAAACTGATGGGCAGACGGAAAGAACCAATCAGATCCTTGAAGATATGCTAAGGGCATGTGCACTCAAAAACAATAGGAGTTGGGACAAGAACTTACCGTATGCGGAGTTTTCCTATAACAACAGCTATCAACCTAGTATGAAGATGTCACCGTTTGAAGCCTTGTACGGGAGAAAGTGCAGAACTCCCCTATTTTGGAACCAAACGGGGGAAAGTAAAGTGTTTGGTCCAGAAGTACTACAAGAAGCTGAGGCGAAGGTAAGGGAAATTCGCAACAATTTGAGGATAGCACAGACACGCCAAAAGAGCTATGCTGATGTACGAAGAAGAGAGCTCGTTTTCAACGTGGGAGACTATGTCTATCTCAAGGTGTCCCCTATCCGAGGACTTCGTCGGTTCAAGGTGAAAGGGAAGTTGTCACCTCGATACATCGGACCCTTTCAAGTTCTGGAGAGGAAAGGCGAAGTGGCGTATCAATTAGAGTTACCAGCTCGTCTATCGGATGTGCACGATGTGTTCCATGTGTCACAACTCAAGAAATGCCTGAGGACGCCTGAAGAGGTGTTACCCATGAATTAAGTGGACGTAGCTGAGGATTTGTCTTATGCCGAGCAACCATACAAGATTTTGGAGACAATGGAACGCCTCACCAGAAATAAAAGAATCCGGATGTGCAAGGTGCAGTGGAAGCATCACTCAGAAGAGGAAGCCACCTAGGAGCGGGAAGATGAGCTAAAGGCACAATTTCCAGAATTGTTTTCTTAGAACCACCGATCTCGAGGACGAGATTTCTTTTAAGGGGGGTAGAGCTGTAACACCCCAAGATTTTGATTCAAAACCCTAAATCATGTTAAGAGCGGGATTTAAAAATTTTTGGACGTGTTGCATGTTTTGCAAAAATTCAAATTCAAACTGGAATTCAAATTAAACTCAAATCAGAAAAGAAATAGAAAAAGAAAAAGAGAAAACAGAAAAAACCGGCCAGTGGGCCGAAACCCACCAGCCGGCCCAGCCAGCGCCCGCGCCAGCCCGCAGCCGTGCGCGCTGCTGCCTCACACTGACAGGCGGGGCCCACCCGATCGTCGTCTACCTCATGCCAGCGCCGGACTCCCTCGCGCCCGAATCAAAACCGATCGGGATTTTGGCGTATCCCCGCTGAATTCTGTTCGTAGGCGACGCGGACATGATCTAAACCACCCCACCGCCCTCCCCCGTCTATAAAAACCCCGGCCTCGTTCTGTTTTTCCCACGCGATCGCCGATTTTTCCTCCGGTGAGAACCGAGACTTCTCCGACGAATGGCTGATCTAAGCTCGGAAATTCCGATCTAACTCGCTGGTCTTGATCCACCGCCTCCGGGGAACCTTGCAGGTGCAGAAAACTCGGTGACTTGCGGTGTAAACACAGCGCCGACGAGCTTCGCCGTGGTTTCGCCTCGGACCTCGTCGCCGATCACCTTCCAGGACCTCCGAGCTCAAGAAAACCCCCGAGGTGAGATCCCCGACCTTCCCTCTACCGATCTATGCCATAAAATCACAGTTCTCAGAAGAATTCCCAAAGATCCGAAAGTTTTCGGCGAGATCGCCGCTTTCCGCCGCCGTGCGCCGCCGGCAGCGCCGCCCGCGCTCGATCAGAGCGACGTGGCCGCTTGTGCGCTGTTTATTTTAAATCGCACGGTAGGGTTTAAATTCCCGCGTACCGGTTCGATGTTATAATCTCGGCCGTCGGTTTAAAATCGGACGGTCCACGTCAGCCCCGCGTTATAAAGACTGGAAATCTTACGTGCTACCCCTTGGGGTTCTCGGGAAATAAGAGCTAGCCCCGGAAACTTCTGATCTAGCCCCTGGAACTTCAGAAAATCATGTAAATTCATTTAAAAATCAGTTTTAGCCCCTGGACTTAATAAAAATTAAGAAAAACTCCTCTGATAAGTGTAGCTAGACCCCTGGAAATTCTTAAAATAATATAATAGCCCCTGTAATAGGGTGAGTTTACCTTTTTAGCCCTGTTTAGTATTTAATTTAGGAAATTGAATATGTGGCTAGTGTTTAACAATTAAAAAGTGGGACAAACATATTGTCAAAATTTAATTAAAGACTTTCTTAGTATTTAGGAAACTTTGGAGTGAGATAAAAATATATTTTTGGGCTGAATTGAATCTGTTAAATTTATTATTCACATTTAGGGACACATTTTTAAGTAATGAATAGTTTTAGAAAATAGGGAAAATAATTGTGAAATAGTTTACATCAGAGGCCAAGGTCAAAAAAAATATGTTATTAAATTATTTAGGACCAGAACCTATTCTGTTAGATGATGTGTATTACTAATTTCATAATAAAGAACACATTTATGTATAGGAAAATAAATCTGAAAATATAGCAACTAGTAAATGATAAATGGAGTTTCTAGAACCCAAAGAATTCATTTTAAGGTTGGTAGAAATTCTAAAGGGACATATGGAGAAGAAAAATACTTTTCATACATACTTGGTAGTGAAAAGGTGTAGTAGTTGAATATAAGGAATTTATTTAAATTTGAAACACATATATATATATATAGTATGTAAGTATAAATGTGAACACCAAAGTAGGAATCATATACACATGATTAAAAGTGCATGCAAGCCACAAATCAACACACATAGAGTAACCACAACACATATAATGGTGAATGACTTTCATAAATGTGAATGTGTGGTTTGTATGAAGTGGAAGTGTGAACTATGTCTTATGGATTGTTGTTTTTCTTTTGCTATGTGTGATGGTATGATGTAGAACCTGCTCAAGAGCAAGGTATTCCTTTCCAAGATCAGGACTACCCATTCCAAGAGCAGCAGCAAGGAGGCAAGTGTCCTTGACCACTTTGATCCTATGCTAGGATGTGTAGATAGAATTATTTGCATTGTCAATTGAAATATGAAACCCATGCTAGGAAGTTTCCCTAGAATTGCATTACCTTGTTTCCTTGTAGCTTGGGTTGGGATTCATTTTATCTTGTCATTTATTATTATGCATATGCTTAGCATGCTTAGAATGAGATATTTGGGTTATGAGATCATCAATTTATTTTACCATACTCTTGAATGAGACATTGTGAGTTATGTAGAGGTATGGATAAAGGCAAATTGGATGTTTTGGTTGGTGCTGGATGCACGAGACTCGGGTTTGTGTTTAGTACTTGCCTGGATCCTAAGGACCGGTTTATGGAGCATGTAACCTGCCTTTACAGTGCCAACCACATGCTGAGATGGGGCAGCTTGGCCAATTAATTAGGTGTATCCCCGGCGTAGTATGGGTGTGTTGGATGGTGCGGGGAGTAGGTGTCAACTGGACTACCATATGAACCGCAAGGCTCAAAAGGGGGCCACTGCAGCGGGGTTGGAGCCTCTTGTATGCTGTTAGGGGTGAAATCTCAGTGGGCCCACGCTCGTCGGGAATCCCTTTGTAAATGCTTCGTAGTGATCTCCTGGCTACACACCTGGGAAGTGTGAATGTGGTTCGTAGCCACTGGCATAATGGAGGTTCTTTTAGTCAACCCGGCAACGGGGGATGAAATCACTACATGTGGGTACAGTGGTACAAACTCTGCAGAGTCAAAACTGTCATGACAGCCGTGCTCACGGTCAAGAGCGGCTTGGACTTATTCATGATTAGAGGTTTTGGAAGTTGTGGATGTTAAGCGGGGAGCTTAACGTTGGAAATGATGTTATGGTTATTGGATTATGATGATGGGATGGGAGATTGGGACCATTTCACCTGTGTAGTAATGTATGTGCTTAATAAGCTAAGGTGATAGGTATTAATTGCGTAGTGCTTTAACCATGAGTTCAACCTCTCCTTGTTCTAGCCATGCATGAGATAATTTTCCCACACTTGTTGAGTACCATTGATACTCAACCTTGCATATTTTGTTGGTTTATATTGCTGCTCAGGTCAAGATAATGAGGTGGTGTATAATGACCAAGACTTTGGACCCGAAGAAGGTTTCTAGGTTCATGGAGACCCCCGGGCAACGCCTGTGACGGAGCCTTCAAGAATAATATTCCGCTGCTAGATTATTTACTTGTGATGAACTTATTATTGTCCATCGAGACATTTGCTATGTAAGACTTATTTATATTCGACACCTGGCTTGTAATAAATGATGCTTCACTATTTGTCATCACATGTATGAGAAAATGATCCTGGCATACATGTGATATTCACTTGGTTGTTCTTCGGAAAAACCGGGTGTGACATATCACAGCCTCCGTTTCCTCAGTAGGATTATTCTTGCTTTTGGTAGGATAGATTTTTATATACCTACTGTCCACTAATAGCCAAAAAGAAAATCGACAGCCCAAATTCATACGTGCTACTGATTTTGTAGTTTGCTTTATCGAGTTTTAATCCTTTAAGATTTGTCTAGTTGCTGAATTTTTTCTTTTCCACATCACTCTAGTTGATATCTTTGTTCTAATCATCAAATCGCTTGCTGCATATACCCACCCATCCCACCCTTGTTTTCTACCCGCCACAAATTCCCCAACCGAGTTTCTTATTTTTGTGCTGCACCATCCATCTTAGTTGATCCTTATGCGCCCCTTTAGTTGAAAGTTGTGCTGCATTTATCACAAAGGTTAAAAAAAGATGTATATGGGTCCAAAGAAAGACTGAAAACAACGAGTTCTTGCTAAAAAAAAAAGGAGGAAAGAAGAAATAAAAGAGAATTGTGTTCAGCACATACAAAGGGGTTTGGACAACAATAAGTTTCGGTTGATGCACTTGGTGTTCATCTATCCACTTCCTACATCTTGTTTCTACATCTTTGTGCATCTTTTTCTTTATATTCAGCAACTTAGACTTGTGTTTTTGGATTATTATTCGATTTTGCATCACTATATTGTTCAGCGCATTCCACTTACATATTACCCCACCAAGCTCCACTTAAAACGCACCGTGAGTTGTTGCACCATCGTCGCTGTTACAATCACTCTTGAACTACAAATTTCAGCCCGGTTCTTGCTCTTTTCAGGGAGAGAAAGAACTTGTTTTGTCAGTGGTGAGGGAGTGATTCCACATATATTTTGTCCTATTACTTTCTTCCTTTGTTACTAACATGGCAGGAAATGAAGATTCCCCTTCTCACACTGTTTCTGGTTAAGAAATTCAGAAAGTGCGTGCACAAATGCAACAATTGATGCAGGGGATGCAAGCGCTTCAACGATCATTACAGCAGCAACACGGGGAGCATCCACCTCATGATGATGAACACATTGAGGATGATGATCAACATGCCGGTGGCGGTGGTGGTGGTCGTGGCCGAGGATTCGCTGCTGGTTTTGATAACTTTGCAGGTGGCCGTGGCCGAGGATTTGCTGCTGGTTTTGGTCGTGCACAACGTGTTCCTGTTGGGCATCCTCCTGATTTTGATGCTGAAATATTTTCAAATTATAGTGCTGAACATGGAGGTGATCCTTATGGTCGCCGTGGTGCATATGATGATCAGGGTGGTGACAACTTTGGCCGTTTTGGAGCCCGTGGTCGTTATGGTGATCACCGTTGACGTCATCATGAACGACGTCATAATGATGATGGTTTGGGCAATGTTAAAGTGTCCATTCCTCCATTCAGCGGCAAGGAGAATGCTGATGATTACTTTGAATGGGAAACCAAAGTGGAGTAACTATTTAATTTGTATGAATACCCTGCTGAAAAGAAGGCAAAGCTTGCAACCATTGAGTTTAAAGGCTATGCCATAACTTGGTGGAATCAGGTCCGTACTGAATATAAAGAGTTCGGCATGTTCGTATAACTTGGGAAGACATGAAGAGGGAAATGCGACGTCGTTTTGTTCCTGCATATTATTCTCGTGACCTACATTTGAAGCTAAAACGTCTTGTGCAAGGTACTCGTACTGTTGATGAGTATTTTCAAGAATTGGAAATGTGTTTACTTCATACAGGGATAACTGAAGATGAGGAATCCACAATGGCCCGGTTTATAGTTGGCCTCAATAAATCCATTGCTGATAAAGTGGATATGACAAATTACACTTGTCTCACTAAGTTGGTTCATTTTACAAAGAGGGTTGAACGTCAAGTTGCTACGTCTTACAAATACAATGCTTCATGGCGTCATTCCCAACAGCAAGGGGATGCCACTCCTTAATTCCAACAGCAAGGAGCTGCAACGCCCAAATCCTCATCGCGTGGAACAAATAGATCTATTCCACCTTCTTCCAAACAATTGGATGCGAAAGGTAAAGCTGTGAGTTCAAATCAGCCCACTTCTTCTACTGCAGCCAACCAACGCAAGACAAGCAAGATCGAGTGTTTTAAGTGTGGTGGTCATGGGCATAAACAAGCTGAATGTCCCAATCGTCGTACTATTATTGCCCTTGCTGATGGTTCTTATGATTCACAAAGTGAAGAGGAGGACGAGTTTACCAATGTATTTGCATATTTTAATCTTGACACTTGTGAGTATTCAGCAGAGGATGGTATATTTGAGCTAGGTCTGAATTGTTTAGCGATTCAACCTATTCCAACTTTTGTTCCCAATGACATGTTACAAGATATTATTTATCCATCTTATGATGAGATTACTAGTGCTGATTTTGATGAGTTACTTGCTGATTTTCTTGCTTTTGAGCCTTCTACAATGAATACACCATCTCCTTCTTTGGTGGTTAGGAGAGTTCTTTCCACTCAGTTTGTTGCACCTGAACAAGGACAACGCCATAATTTATTTCAATCCCGATGCAAAGTGCAAGGCCAAGTGTGCCGTTTCATCATAGATGGTGGGAGCTGCAATAATATTGTTAGTGCTTTGCTAGTTGAGAAGCTCGCCATCCACATCCTTACCATATGCAATGGCTGAATAATTCCGGGACAGTTAAGGTTTCAGCCGTGATTCGTTTGTCATTTTCCATTGGTGGTTATCATGGAGAGGTGGATTGTGATATTGTCCCCATGCAAGCATGTCATTTGCTGATTGGTCAGCCCTGGCAATTTGATGTGGACTCGGTGCATTTTGGACGGTCTAACAAATACACTTTCATTCACAATGACAATAAGGTGGTTCTTGTTCCATTATCTCCAGAGGAGATACATACTTCAGATATGGCTCGCAAGAAAAGAGAGGAACCAGACAAAAGAAAATTGAGCGAGACCCTCAACCCATGTAAGGGAGAGAGTTCTAACCCATCCAGCCACATAAAGCCTCATGTCAATCCTAAATAGCCATGCTACACTGAGTGTCTCTTTGTAAGCAAGAGTGATTTGAGAGAAATGAGAGACACCACAGCACCATTCTTTGTGCTCTTGCACAAGGAGGTCCTACTTTCAACTCACGATTTACCTTCATCGCTGCCTAGTGTTGTTCTTGATCTCTTATAGGACTTCAAAGATGTTTTTCCCGATGAGATACCAGATGGACTTCCTCCACTCCGTGGAATTGAGCATCAAATTGATTTGGTACCAGGTGCTTCGCTTCCAAATCGTCCAACTTACCGCACCAATCCTGAAGAAACAAAGGAAATTCAACGATGGGTAAAAGAGCTTTTGGACAAAGGGTATGTTCGTGAATCCTTATCACCATGTGCAGTTCCCGTTCTTTTAGTCCCAAAAAAAGATGGCTCTTGGCGCATATGTGTTGATTGTCGTACTATCAATGCTATAACTGTTCGATATCGCCATCTCATTCCACGACTTGATGACATGTTAGATGAATTGAGTGGTTCTATCGTTTTCATTAAGATAGATTTGCATAGTGGTTATCATCAAATCCGCATGAAACTTGGTGATGAATGGAAAACAGCGTTTAAAACTAAATTTGGTCTCTATGAATGGCTTGTGATGCCATTTGGCATGATAAATGCTCCTTCAACTTTTATGCACTTAATGAATCATGTTTTATGAGCTTTCATTGGCAAATTTCTAGTTGTTTATTTTGATGATATTCTGATCTATAGCAAATCATTTGATGAACATCTTGATCATATCCGTCAAGTACTTGCTGTTTTGAGGGGAGAGAAATTGTATGGTAACATTGCTAAGTGCACCTTTTGCACAGACCGTGTTGTTTTCCTTGGCTTTGTTGTTTCTGCAAATGGTATTCAGGTTGATGAAGAGAAGGTTAAAGCAATAAAGGATTGGCCTACACCGGTAAATGTGAGCCAAGTTCAAAGCTTTCATGGTCTTGCAAGTTTCTATAGGCGTTTTGTCAAAAATTTCAGCACTCTCGCTGCACCACTTAACAATCCCACAAAGAAGGATGTTCTATTCAAATGGGGACATGACGAAGACCAAGCATTTCAAACGCTGAAAACAAAGCTTTGTGAAGCACCGCTGCTGCAACTTCCTGATTTTGGTAAGACATTTGAGATCGAATGTGATGCAAGTGGTATTGGCATAGGAGGTGTACTACTGCAAGAAGGTAAACATGTTGCCTACTTTTCTAAAAAGCTAAATGGTTCACATCTGAATTACTCAGTTTATGAAAAGGAGCTTTATGCGTTAGTTCGCGTTTTGGAAGTTTGGCAACATTACTTGTTACCTAAAGAATTTGTAATTCATTCTGATCATAAAGCTTTGAAATATCTTAAAAGTCAAGGCAAGCTAAACCGTCGACATGCTAAATGGATTGAGTTCATTGAAACATTTCGCTATGTTGTCAAACATAAGCGTGGTAAAGATAACATTGTTGTCGATGCCTTGTCTAGAAGATGTGCGTTGATTACACAACTAGATACAAAAGTGCTTGGTTTGAAATCCATTAAAACACTTTATGCTGCTGATGCTGATTTTAAAGAACCTTTCTCTCGTTGCATTGATGGAAAAGGTTGGGATAAATATTATACGCATGATGGCTTCTTGTTTCGAACTAACAAAATATGCATTCCAGCTTGCTCGATTCGTCAAGTTCTTTTGCAGGAAGCACATGCAGGTAGACTAGCTGGTCATTTTGGTGTCAAAAAGACATTGGACATGCTCTCTGATCATTTCTTTTGGCCATATGCGACGTGATGTCCAGCGGCACGTTGGGTGCAGCATCGTTTGCTTGAAAGCTAAGTCCCGCCTCAATCCCCATGGTTTATATACTCCATTACCTATTCCACATGTACCTTGGAAAGATATATCTATGAACTTTGTTCTGGGTTACCTCGATCTCAGAGGGGGAGGGATTCTATTTTTGTTGTTGTAGATCGCTTTTCTAAAATGGCACATTTTATCCCCTGTCATAAGAGCGATGATGCATCACACGTTGCTGATTTATTTTTCAGGGAGATTGTTCGTTTACATGGAGTTCCAAAGACTATTGTTTCAGACCAGGATACTAAATTTCTCAGCTACTTTTGGAAGACATTGTGGGCTAAGCTTGGCACAAAGTTGTTATTTTCAACCACTTGTCATCCACAAACGGATGGCCAAACTGAAGTTGTCAACCGTATCTTGTCAACCATGTTAGTGCTGTGTTGAAAAAGAATTTGAAGCTCTGGGAAGACTGCCTTCTACATGTTGAATTTGCTTATTACAGGGCAGTCCATTCCACAACAAACTCTTGTCCATTTGAAATAGTTTATGGGTTTAAACCGCATACTCCCATGGATCTTTTGCCTTTACCATTACAGGAACAAGTTAACTTGAATGCCACAAAAAGATCAGACTTTATCAAGCGGTTACATGCGGAGACAATAAAGAATATTGAGAAGAAATCAGCACAATATGCAAAGCAAGCAAACAAAGGTAAGAAGAAGGTTACATTTCAGCCAGGAGATCTTGTATGGTTGCATCTATCAAAGGATCGCTTTCCCCAACAGTGTAAGAGTAAGTTATCTCCTCGGGGTGATGGTCCGTTCAAGATTCTCCAAAAGATTAATGATAATGCTTACAAAATCGAGCTGCCACCTGAATATTCCAATGTGAGTACAACATTCAATGTCAAAGACTTGCTCCCATTTGTTGGCGAGCCTGAGTCGAGGATGGCTCCTTCTCAAGAGGGGTAGGCTAATGAGGTCATGCCTAGCATTCACTCATCTTCAAATGAAAATCCACTTGATATAGCTGGTCCAATTACAAGGAGTAGAGCTAAACAATTGCAGAAGGAAATTCATTCTCAGGTGAACGCTAACCTTATGTTTAATAATCAGTGTATGTTGAATGAGCCTATGCTTTTGAGTTCTTGTTTCAATGTCCTTAGGAATGATGCAGTGTATGAACCAGCATGGGATCAAGATGGATTTAAACCTCTGGACATCTGAACCAAGAAGCCTATGGTGTGCATGAATAAAATGGTGGTTCATCACCTTAGCATGGGAACGCAACCAGAAGCTAGATGACTGACACATGGTATGAATTCCAAGCATCACTGCAGATAGGATACAAGGAGTTAGACGGTGTTCTATAAGTGGATGGAAGCGTCTTCAAGTCTACTTTACAGCCCATCAAACGGTTCATTATTTGGATGTCCTAATAAGGAGTTATGCTTATTTTAGTAACTGCTGCCAGAAGCTGAAAAGACGCGCGAACCAGCCACGAAATCCACTAGAGCATGCGCATGCAGCCATTTACTCAAAGCTGAACGCCCCTATATCTATATATATCTTGTACTAGACAATGAAAAAAGGGGGGACATCTTATTTTTATTGAATTCAGAATACACAAACTCGTGGAGTTTTGTTTATGCGTGAGTCTTGAGAGACTTGCAATATTTGTTCTTTCGATTCCTGAGGGAGTTGTAGAACGCCGAACTGCGGTTCACCCAGTTCGTGCCTTTACGTCTATAGGGCGTGATTGGGTGGGCTGTTTTGTTGATACATGGAAGGGTGATTGTCTCAGTAGTTCATCGCATGGACAGCCTCGCGGTGTGCTGCCTCTTCACCAGGTCACGCAGCGACAATTTATCAAGTTCGCAAATCCTACAAGAAGATCGGGCCACAACAACTTCTTACATGTGCTGCCTAGGCGTGTGCATTATTATATGTTGTCCTCTTGGTCTAAGATGCTATCCTACCAAAGACTAAGATGTTGTTCAACCAAAGGACTAATATGCTGTCCTCTTGGTCTAAGATGCTGTCCTACCAAAGGACTAAGATGCTGTCATACTAAGGACTGAGATGCTGTCCTAACTAGGGGCCACTCAGACCAAGAGTACAAGACTTATTCCTTCACAGGGACCCTAGTTCATTAGTTTTACCGACTTTCTCGACTTTCCTAATTTTGACCCCGATGGCGATCCACGCATGAAAAACCATCAGGTCGGACCATCCAGAAGTCTATTCCGTCAAGGTTCCATCCGACCTCCCGGGACCTGAGTTCGTGAGTTTTACCGACTTTCTCCACTTCGACCCAGATGGCCATCCGCGCATGCAAAACCATTAAGTTGCACCATCCAAACCTGTATTCCGTCAACATTCCATTCGACCGCCCGGTATCCGAGTTCGTGAGTTTCACCAACTTTCCCGACTTTCTCGATTTTGACCCAAATGGCCCTCCGCGCCTGCAAAACCATCAAGTTGCCCCATCCGGACGTGTATTCCGTCAAGGTCTTCTCCGGCTGTCCGGGACCCGAGTTTGTGAGTTTTCCGAGTTTCCCGATTTCGACCCAGATTGCCATCCGCGCATACAAAACCATTAAGTTGCACCATCTGAACCTGTATTCCATCAAGGTTCCATCCGACCGCCCGGGACCCGAGTTCTTGAGTTTCACCAACTTTCCCGACTTTCTCGATTTTGACTGAGATGGCCCTCCGCGCTTGTAAAACCATTAAGTTGCACCCTCCGGACGTGTATTCCGTCAAGGTCTTGTCCGGCGGTCCGGGACCCGAGTTTGTGAGTTTTCTGAGTTTCTCGATTTTGTCCCTGATGGCCATCCGCTCATGAAAACCATTAAGTTGCACTCTCTGGACGTGTATTCCGTCAAGGTCCCGTCCGGCCACACGGGAGCCGAGTTCATGAGTTTTCCCGACTTTCCTGATTTCAACCCAGATTGCCATCCGCGCATGTAAAACCATCAAATTGCACCGTCCGAACATGTATTCCGTCAAGGCCCCATCCGGTCGCTCGGTACCCGAGTTAGTGAGTTTTACCGATTTCCTGACTTTTCTGATTTTGACTCAGATGGCCATCCGTGCATGCAAAACCTTCCAGTTGTACCATCTGAACGTATATTCTGTCAAGGTCCAGTCTGGCGTAACGGAACCCGAGTTCATGAGTTTTTCTGACTTTCCCAATTTTGACCCAGATGACCCTCCACCTGTGCGACGTGGGTCTGGCCACATCGTTGCTGCCAACACTTCCTGGCCCAATGACCAAGCTTGCCACAGTTGTGGCAGGTGTCGTCTCGTGCTGGCTTTCGCTTGCCGGCAGCGCCGCTTTGGGTGCCTCCGTGGGCACCCCCCTCGGCACGTCTTTGCGCCCTAGCTTGGGCACCTCCGTGCCCCTTGCTTGGCTTGCCACGCTTGCGGCCACCTTTCGAGGAGGAAGGCTCCCCCTTCTTCCCGTCACCTTGGCAGGCCTCCCACTATTCCTGAGTGAGATGTATCTTCCCACCGATGGTGATAGGCCCCGAGAGAGGCTGAGATTCGTCGCTGTCGATGACCTTGAGGCGGCCTATCGCCTCTTCGATCGACATCGTGGAGAGGTCTAGCAGAGACTCGATCGAGCGAGCGATCTGCTTGTACTTCTTGGGGATGCAACAGAAGAGCTTCTCAACGGCTTTCTCCTCGTTGTAGGTGTCGTCACCGAACTGCACCATCTTCTGCAGTAGTGTGTTGAGACGGAGAGCAAAGTCATCAACATCCTCACCTGGTTTGAAGGTCAGGTTTTCCCACTCCTTGCGGAGTGCCTGCAGTGTGGTCTTGCGGGCGTGGTCGCTGCCGATGCGTGCCACAGCGATGGCGTCCCAGGCCTCCTTGGCAGTCCGCTTATTGGAAAGCGAGAACTGCATCTCGGGCGGTACTGCAGCAACGAGAGCATCCAGCGCCCGTCGATCCTCGTAGTAGTCGACGTCACCGTACCGGACTGCTTCCCACATGTGCCGCACTGGGAGCCTTATCCTCATCACCGCGGCCCACTCAACGTAGTTTGGCTTGGTGAGGGTAGGCCACCCACCGCCGGGACCAACGTCCCTGACAATGGCTTGGATCCCGTGGTGACCATGGTGCCTGTTCGGGAAGGGAGAGTCGCGCCGCCTGTAAATGCCTCGATCTTCGTCGACCCAACCACCCATGCCAGGAGCGTCGCCAGCGCATCCGCACCCGTCTGGGCTGCAGCCTCCGCGCTCATGGGGGTACGTTTCTGCCCACTGTGGTGTCTATGGTCGTGCTACCTTCATCGCCAGCCTGAGGTCTTCGTTGGTGCAGCCGTCGGTAGAATCAGAGCCTCTGTCGCTACCACTACGCAGAGCCTCAAGCTCTGTTGCAGCCGCACGCGCTGCATCTGCAGCCGCTGCTGCTTCTACTTCCGCATTCGCCGCTGCCAGTTCCGCCGCCGCCAGCCTCGCGCCCCTCGCTGCAGCCTCTGCCGCTGCTCGCTCGCGTTCTTCTGCCACGGCGACCTCGGCCTCCTGCCGATGCCGCGCGCTCGAAGCGACCGAGTGCTGAGACTGTCCTTCGGACATGGCGCGCTAGTGGGGGAGTGCTGTGTGGGGAAGAGGCTGTCTCAGACAAGCTTTTGCTTGTCTGTGCAGAAGAGGAGGAATGAGTTGAAACAACTGGTGTTATTGCTGCCGGCTGAAGACGAAGAGAGGCGTGGGAAGGAGATGAGCAGGAGATGTCTAGGCTACAGGATAGAACGGCTCGGATACCACTTGTTAGTATCTGAAGTATTACTCTCATGGAGAGGATGACACTAAGAGTTAGGAATTTTTTCTTGTTTCATTCCACACACAATGCCATGCCCAACTTAGGGGTTGGGGTTACATATTTATACCTAAGGCAGTCAACCATATACCTAGATGCTAGTCTAAGATGTTGTCCTACTAAAAGACTAATATGCTGTCCTCTTGGTCTAAGATGCTGTCCTACCAAAGGACTAAGATGTTGTCCTACCAAAGGATTAATATGTTGTCCTATTGGTCTAAGATGCTGTCCTACCAAAGGATTAAGATGCTATCTTACCAAAGGACTAATATGCTATCCTTCTAAGGACTGAGATGCTGTATTAACTAGGGGCCACTCAGACCAAGAGTACAAGACTTATTCCTTCACAGGGACCCTAGTTCGTTAGTTTTACCGACTTTCTCGACTTTCCTAATTTTGACACCGATGGCCATCCACGCATGAAAAACCATCAAGACGGACCATCCAGAAGTCTATTCTGTCAAGGTTCCGTCCAAACTCACGGGACCCGAGTTCGTGAGTTTTACCGACTTTCTCCACTTCGACCCAGAAAGCCATCCGCGCATGCAAAACCATTAAGTTGCACCATCCGAACCTGTATTCCGTCAAGGTTCCATCCGACCGCCCGGGACCTGTCCGAGTTCGTCAGTTTTACAAACTTTCTCGACTTTCTCGATTTTAACCTAGATGGCCCTCCGCACATGTAAAACCATCAAGTTGCACCGTCCGGACGTGTATTCCGTCAAGTTCTAGTACAGCCGTCCGGGACCCGAGTTTGTGATTTTTTACGAGTTTCCCGATTTCGACCCAGATGGCCATCCGCGCATGCAAAACCATCAAGTTGC
The DNA here is from genome assembly GCA_030760725.1 of Neostapfia colusana. Classification (NCBI taxonomy): domain Eukaryota; kingdom Viridiplantae; phylum Streptophyta; class Magnoliopsida; order Poales; family Poaceae; genus Neostapfia; species Neostapfia colusana. Next base: position 105,334,639 of record JASWHV010000002.1, on the reverse strand, counting down.
ACCATCCGGACGTGTATTCCATCAAGGTCCCGTCCGGCCACCCGGGATCTGAGTTTGTGAGTTTTTCCAACTTTCCTGCTTTCAACTCAGATGGCCATACACGCATGCAAAACCATCAAATTGCACCGTCTGATTGTGTATTCCATCAAGGCCGCGTCCGGTCGCTCGGGACCCGAGTTAGTGAGTTTTACCGACTTTCCAGATTTTGACTCAGATGGCCATCCGCGCATGCAAAACCTGCCAGTTGCACCATCTGAACGTGTATTCTGTCAAGATCTAGTACGGCGTCCCGGGACCCGAGTTCATGAGTTTTCCTGACTTCCCCAATTTCGACCAAGTTGACCAACCGCGTATCCAAAACCATCAAGTTGAACCGTCTAAACATGTATTCCGTCAAGGCCCCGTCCAGTCGCCCGAGAGCCGAGTTTGTGAGTTTTACCGACTTCTCCGACTTTCTCGATTTCGACCCAGATGGCTACCCGCGCATGCAAAACCATCAAGTTGCACCATCCGAACATGTATTCTGTCAAGGTCCCGTCCGACCGCCCGGGACCTGAGTTCATGAGTTTTACCAAGTTTCCCGATCTGGACCCACATGGCCATCCGCGCATGCGAAAACATCAAGTTGTATCATCCGGACGTGTATTCCGTCAAGGTCTTGTCCGATCATCCGGGACCCAAGTTTGTGAGTTTTCCCGAGTGTGAGGACCCCGCCGTCCCGATCACTCACGGGGACGGGACACCTCGCCCAGGAATCGCATTGGGTGGTGCCGTGCGATGCGGCACCCAACAGCACGCATAATAAAGCATCATATTACATAAAACAAGCGGAAGCTTACAAAGTGTTGATTTTACAAATATTTCTCAAAATAAACTACAGCGGAAGACTATTACAACTCACGTCTCATACTATGCTAAGCAACAGAGAAGGTGTCCAGCCCGCGGACCCTTCTCGCTAGCAACACTGTCATAATAGCAGCGGCAGGGGTTGCCATGAGTTCACCACTCGGGGAGTTCCAAGTCTCATTGGGCACCCGTACATATCAGCCTACAGTTATTACCTGCAAAACAACTTAGGTAGTATCTGTGAGCACGAAGCTCAGCAAGACTGACCCGTCACCCTAGTCATAAAACTCTACATGATGAAAATAGAGGGCTGATTATAGCAGTTTGCACAAACGATGAACTCGAGCTAAAGGAGGGTCCTTACTTCCAGTTTTAAGCAACTTTTATAGCCCTCGCGCAACCTACATCAAAACACCACAATCAAACAAGAAATGCTTCATCTCGATGTCACTTGCCCGAGGTGAAAGTAACTTTAGTGAGCTATTCTAGACTCATACATACCTTACGCCATTAACGTCGAGACTCCACAATCAAACAAGAAACGCTTTGCCTCGACGCTACTAGCCCAAGGTGGAAATTAAATTTAGTGAAGTGTTGATCGTTCCTCATCTCTATTATGAGGATTACCCACGAAGCATGTTAAATGTTCTCGGTTTATTACTACGTCACGACGCAGAGAACAAGTATGCTCGGTCCATTCCGTGAGCGACGGTGATTGCAATCAAAAACACCCGGCTGACACGACACGTACGCCCATACTCGACGTTGCAGACAACAACCGTCACTGACGTCGTACGTGGCAATCTTTCACACGACACCCAAATGTCGAACCGGTCCCACCACTGGGATTAAGTCTCTCCACGGCAAACCCTCGTAGAGCAGACTTTTCTATCCTTTCAGCATCGGCATCAGACGGTGAGGTATGTCTCGACACCCAGGTTAACATGTTACATCGGTTTCCTGGGTCCTATATAGCCAGTATGCATTCGGTACACAACTCAAACTTGTTGAGATCAGCAGTTATAATTAATTGATAACATATCCTACATTAAACTCCAGGGTTTTCTGGGTCATGCATTTGGAGTTTCATACCATCTAGACGTAATGCAATAAATACAATGCTAGACTATGAAGTGAATACAAATAAAAACTTGTAAATTTGATGCAAACCGGGGCTTGCCTTTGTTTTGCAGGTGCCTTATATATATAAGCAGTTAGTGAAGACCACTTGACTTGATCTCTTGCCTCCCTCCTTTGATCTCTACTCCAATGACTTCAAGTCCTTCACGTAGATGTTACACGTAATGCATATGCACAATTGTTTAATTGTAAAGACTTTGCTCCAAGTCCTAATAACAAGTTTTCAAAACTGGAACTATGTTTAAGAATTTAAAATGACACTGGTGCTAGTGGTTTAGGTTTGGATCTAAACACATGATTAAGTGATAAGTGCCTTCCCCCTCTTCCATATTGATCACCTAAAGAGGTTACACAGAACAGGGGTCATCCAGAGCTCCAATGGAGCTGAGAATTTTCATGTGAGTTCCTTGTCACAAGAAAACACTCTGGACCAATATTTGGAATTATCCACTGAATAGATTACTCAGATTAATTCCCTAAGCTTTTAGGCAAAAAGGAATTTATTCTGAATAAACTTGCACGTTCATGCAAAACTTTGTGAACTACAATTTCAATTATAGTTCATAAGACTTGAATGAATTTTCCAACGATTTTTAGAGCTAAGAATCTCCCAGTAATGAATTTCTAAGTTCTGGAAATTCCCTGAAATGTTTCTGTATTTAATTTAGATACAGCACTTTAAATTCTGAATTGCCCTGATCAAATCAACTCCAATTGAGCTGAAACTTTTACTGGTGTTCACTAATACTCCAAAGACTATTCTGGCAAAATTTGAGGATTTTTGGATTAACCAAACTCCCTCTAAAATTCTTTTGCTAAAAAGCTTTAAATAATTTTACAGAATTTAATATAGGGTTTCATACAATTTGGGTTTCATATTTGGATAGTACTCTATCAGAGGAATCTAACAAAATTTGTTTCACAATTTTTGGATTCTCCTACCCAAAGTTGTGGCTGTTTAAGCTTTGAACTGAAGTCTGAAATTTCCCAAAATGTTCAAATGCTGGCAGTGGGTCCAAGGGACAGGTGTCACTCGTCGGGGCAAGCCACACGGGGCTACAGGGTATTTCCCGCGCCGCCACACCAGATCCCCCGCGCCACAACCGATCAGAGATTTGAAACACCGTCGCTGACAGGCGGGACCCGCCGGGTCGTCTTCTACCTCCGGCCCCCACACCCGCGCGCCGCCGGGCTCGCCGGAGTTCGACGGATTACGGTCTCCCGGCCATCCCCCGTGCCCTCCCTCGCTGCCAGGGCCTAATTTCACGTGCTGAACAAGATGGGACCCCTTCCCCTGGCCGGCGGTGGCTCTAATCTAGCCGTCCACGGCGCGACGGCTCTGGACCAGTTCGGCAACGTCGCCCGGTCATCCTAGCCTGCCCAGACCTCGGTGGAACGGCGCTACAGCACCAGTGGACCATGGGGATGCTCGACCTAGCCTCAAAACTGCTCGGGACCGGCGGCTAATGGTATCTCACTCTGCACCCGAAAACCCCTCCACGTTTGAGGTCGGAAATTCTGGAATTCATGCGGTCTACGTGCGTCTTTCCAACTAGGGTTGTGAAGGACTACTGATCGACGGCTAGTGGCGGTCCTTTGTGCAAGGTTTCACGGCCTAAGAACGAGAGAGACGATCGAATTTGTTATTACCGTATCAGAAGGTCGGATGATGCCCGACGGTGAACTTTTCTCAAATTCGAGCCCGGTAGATCATCTCATGGCTTGAGCTTCGGGGATGAGCATCAGGGAGTCCTAGCGCATCGGAGGGCGCTCTAGCTCGGGCCTGAGAAGCTTTCGCTGGGGCTGTCCACGTGAGACCACCTCGGTTTCCCGATGGTGAGCCTCGGTGCCTGGCGGAATTCGTCAAATTGTGATCAAACGACGCGGCAACACCACGGAGTAGCGAGATGGGCAGCTAGCGCACACGCTGGCGCTCACTTTTGCCGTGGATTACTCGTGCAGTAGAGGGGCGACGCCGGTTTGCAAAAGGCAGAACGAGAAACGGCACCGGGAGGTTCCTGTTGTGCGCGAGAGTGGGAACCGATGACGACACGCGAGCTGCGTGATAAGGAGGGGAGAAACCAACTCGCCAGCGCAGAGGTTGCGAGGGAGAGGTGGCGTCGGCTTGCCCCGGTGTCGCACAGTGAGAAGGCCCGAGGCCGTCTCGGTGGCGCGATGACTTCGCGAGGAGGAGAAAAACAGAGACCGTGCACCGCCTGAACTGAAAATCTTTTGCACACTCACTTCCCCCAATGACATGTGGGCCCCACTAGTCAGTCCCACTTCTTCTCAAAAGATCTCCAAAGTTTAACAATTTTCCAACCCAAATTTTTGAAAGTTGGAACTGAGCTGCATTTGAATAGTTTGGGCAAATTCCATCCAAATTCAAATGTCTATTTGAGTTCCTTGTACATTTAACTCCATTTGGAAAAATGGGCAGCAAACCTTTTCAAAATTTAAGGAAACTTTGCCTACCCACTAATTTGGACCATTCTTGTGTTAGCTGCTGCAAACAAAAGTTTGAATACAACAGTTTTGAATTACCATTGTGTCCTCCCCTCATTTGAAATTTGAGTTGAACATTTGGTTTAACTTCTGATTTTTAAACCCTTTCATTGCATTTGGGTACTTCAACTCTGTGGTCTTAACCCACCTAGGGTCTAAACATGCAAATTCAGCTATGAGGTACTCAGATTCAAAAGTCATTTGGCAATTTGACAAGTTTTACCTCAGTTTCAAATTTGAATTCAAATTTAGAGGAAATTTATAAGTCCCCTTGATATACATATCAAAGCACCTCCAAATTTTCTCAAAATTTATCTCCCTCATAATTTAGACCTGAGGAATTCAAATATGTCATCTGATCCTTAAGTTGGCCATTGCAGATACAAAATTTCAAACAACAGTTTGAATTTCCTTTTTAGAAAGGGCCTTCTTTGCCTCGAAGTAAACCATTTGATTCAAACTGAATATTTAAACCCTCTTTTGTGATGACCCATTTGAACATGAATGCTTTGCAAGGGTTCAGAAATGGGGTTTAAACTTCCCTCCCCTCTACTCATAGAGAATGTGCATATGAGTTAGATTTTTGGGAGTGAAATCGTTTCCCGGGTTAACATGTGTTCAGAAAGAGCTAAAGAAGATTTTTGCTCTTCCCACATGTCCATGTTTGAGTTTATCATTTTATGTGACATAACTCAAGTCATTCCCTTGCCTTAACATGTTGAATTCAGCATGAACTCAACATGATCATAATCCACTCCTTCTTAGCTCACCCTCAAATCAGAAGTTTACCACCATCTTCTCCTCAATTTCAATGTATGAGGCCCCATGTGTATTCAAAAATTTGGTGGCACATTGAGGTGAGCATTTGAGTCTAAAGACCATATTTTTATTCTTTCTCATGCACATGTCGGATTTACACATGGGTTTAACTCCACCTTAGTCCAACACATTCAAAGGCATGCTTGAACCCTTGTGGTTGCACCTCATGTATACCATCACATGTGAGAAAGTTTTTTGTAAGTCCCATTTTTCATGAACCAGAAACACCATGACGTTCAATCACCCGTCTCTTTGCATTCACGTTTTTGGGGCTTTTACACCGAGTTTCCCGATTTCAACCCAGATGGCAATCCGCGCATGCAAAACTATCAAGTTGCCAATCCGGACGTGTATTCCGTCAAGATCCCGTCCGGCCACCAAGGACCCGATTTCGTGAGTTTTCCTGACTTTCCCTACTTTCCCAATTTCAACTCAGATGGCTATCTGAGCATGCAAAACCATCAAGTTGCACCGTCCGAATGTGTATTTCCTCAAGGTCCCGTTCGGTGCACGGGACCCGAGTTTGCGATTTTGAACCGGATGGCCATCGCGCAAGCAAAACCATTAAGTTGCACCATCTGAACGTGTATTCTGTCAATGTCCAGTCCGGCGTCCCAGGACCCGAGTTCATAAGTTTTCTTGATTTACCAAATTTCGACCTAGATGGCCATCCGCGCGACCATTAAGTTGCACCGTCCGGACGTGTATTCCGTCAAGGTTCTGTCCGACTTCCAGGGACCCTAGTTCGTTAGTTTTACCGACTTTCTCAGCTTTCCAGATTTTGACCCCGATGGCCACCCACGCTTGAAAAACAATCAAGTTGGACCATCCAGAAGTCTATTCCGTCAATGTTCCGTCCGAACTCCCGGGACCCGAGTTCGTGAGTTTTACCGACTTTCTCCACTAAGACCCAGATGGCCATCCAAGCATGCAAAACCATTAAGTTGCACCATCCAAACCTATATTCCGTCAACATTCCATTCGACCGCCCGGTACCCGAGTTCGTGCGTTTCACCAACTTTCCTGACTTTCTTGATTTTGACCCAGATGGCCCTCCGCGCTTGCAAAACCATCAAGTTGCACCGTCCAGACGTGTATTCGGTCAAGGTCTTCTCCGGCTGTCCGGGGCCCGAGTTTGTGAGTTTTCCGAGTTTCCCGATTTCGACCGAGATGGCCATCCGCGCATACAAAACCATTAAGTTGCACCATCTGAACCTGTATTCCGTTAAGATTCCATCCGACCGCCTGGGACCCGAGTTCATCAGTATCACCAACTTTCCCGACTTTTTCGATTTTGACCGAGATGGCCCTCCGCGCTTGTAAAACCATTAAGTTCCACCCTCCGGACGTTTATTCCGTCAAGGTTTGTCCGGCGGTCCGGGACCTGAGTTTGTGAGTTTTCTGAGTTTCCCAATTTTGTCCCGGATGGCCATCCGTGCATGAAAACCATCAAGTTGCACTCTCTGGACGTGTATTCCGTCAAGGTCCCAACTGGCCACCCGGGAGCCGAGTTCATGAGTTTTCCCGACTTTCCTTATTTCAACCCAGATTGCTGCCATCCATGCATGCAAAACCATCAAATTGCACCGTCCGAACGTGTATTCCGTCAAGGTCCCGTCCGGTCGCTCGGTACCCGAGTTAGTGAGTTTTACCGACTTTCCTGACTTTCTCGATTTTGACTCAGATGGCCATCCGTGCATGCAAAACCTTCCAGTTGCACCATCTGAACGTGTATTCTTTCAAGGTCCATTCTGGCGTCACGAAACCCGAGTTCATGAGTTTTTCTGACATTCCCAATTTCGACCCAGATGACCATCCACGCATGCAAAACCATCAAGTTGAACTGTCCAGACGTGGATTCTGTTAAGGCCCCGTCCAGCCGCCCGAGACCTGAGTTCGTGAGTTTTACCGACTTTTCCGACTTTCTCGATTTTGACCCACATGGTCATCCGCGCAAGCAAAACCATCAAGTTGCACCATCCGCACGTGTATTCCATCAAGGTCCCGTCCTGCCGCACAGGACCCGAGTTCATGAGTTTTACCGACTTTCCCTATTTCGCCCCAGATGACAATCCGCGCATGCAAAACCATGAAGTTCAACCGTAGGGACCTGTATTCCATCAAGGTTCTGTCCGGCCGCACGGGACCCGAGTTCGTGAGTTTCACCGACTTTCCTGATTTCGACCTGAATGGCCATCCGCGCATGCGAAACCATTTAGGTTCACCATCCAAACATGTATTCCGTCAAGGTCTTGTCCTGTCGCTCAGGATCCGAGTTAGTGAATTTTACAATTTTTCCCGACTTTCCCGATACTGATTAAGATGGCCAACCACGCATGCGAAACCTTCCAGTTGCACCATCTGAACGTGTATTCCGTCAAGGTCCAGTTCGGCGTCGTGGGACCCGAGTTCATGAGTTTTCCTGACTTTCCCAATTTCGACCCAGATGTCCATCCGCACATGGAAAACCATCAAGTTGCACCGTTCGGACGTGTATTCCGTCAAGGCCCCATCTAGCTACCTGAGACCCGACTTCGTGAGTATTACCGACTTTCCTAACATTCTCCATTTCAACCCAGATGGCCAACCATGCATGTAAAACTATCAAGTTGCACCATCCGGACGTGTATTACATCAAGATCCTATCCGGCCACCCGGGACCCGATTTCGTGAGTTTTCCTGACTTTTCCTACTTTCCCGATTTCAAGCCAGATGGCCATCCGAGCATGCAAAACCATCAAGTTGCACCGTCCGAACGTGTATACCGTCAAGGTCCTGTCTGGTCGCATGGGACCCGAGTTCGTGAGTTCTTCTGAATTTCATGATTTTAAACCGGATGGCCATCGCGCATGCAAAACCTTTTAGGTACACCATCCGATCATGTATTCCGTCAATGTCCAGTCTGGTGTCCGAGGACCCGAGTTCATGAGTTTTCTTGACTTTCTAAATTTTGACCTAGATGGCCATCCGCGCATGCAAAACCATCAAGTTGCACCGTCCGGACGTGTATTCCGTCAAGGTTCTGTCCGGCTTCCAGGGACCCTAGTTCGTTAGTTTTACCGACTTTCTCGACTTTCCACATTTTGACCCCGATGGCCATCCACGCATGAAAAATCATAAGTTGGACCATCCGGACGTCTATTCCGTCAAGGACCCATTCGGCCTCCTAGGACCCAAGTTTGTGAGTTTTACCGACTCTCTCCACTTCGACTCAAATGGACATCCGCGCATGCAAAACCATTAAGTTCCACCATCTGAATCTATATTCCGTCAAGGTTCCATCTGACCGCCCGGGACTGGTCTGAGTTCGTGAGTTTCACCAACTTTCTTGACTTTTCTCAATTTTGACCCAGATGGCTCTCCGCGCATGTAAAACCATCAAGTTGCACCGTCCGGACGTGTATTCCGTCCAGTTCTAGTCCGACCGTCCGGGACCCGAGTTTGTGAGCTTTTACGAGTTTCCCGATTTCGACCCAGATGACCATCCGCGCATGCAAAACCATCAAGTTGCACCGTCCGAACGTGTATTCCATCAATGTCCCGTCCGGCCACCCGGGACCTGAGTTCGTGAGTTTTCCCGACTTTCCTGATTTCAACCCAGATGGCCATACACGCATGCAAAACCATCAAATTGCACCGTTCGATCGTGTATTCCACCAAGGTCGCGTCCGGTCGCTCGGGACCCGAGTTAGTGAGTTTTACCGACATTCCAGATTTTGACTCAGATGGCCATCCGTGCATGCAAAACCTCCCAGTTGCACCATCAGAACGTGTAATCCGTCAAGGTCCAGTACGGCGTCCTGGGACCCGAGTTCATTTGTTTTCCTGACTTCCCCAATTTCGACCGAGTTGGCCATCCGCGCATGCAAAACCATCAAGTTGAACCGTCTAAATGTGTTTTCCGTCAAGGCCCCGTCCAGCCGCCCGAGAGCCAAGTTTGTGAGTTTTACTGACTTTTCCGACTTTCTCGATTTCGACCCAGATGGCTACCCGCGCATGCAAAACCATCAAGTTGCACCATGCGAACATGTATTCCGTCAAGGTCCCGTCCAATCGCCCGGGATCTGAGTTCATGAGTTTTACCAACTTTCCCGATTTGGACCCACATGGCCATCCGTGCATGCGAAAGCGTCAAGTTGTATCATCCGGACGTGTATTCCATCAAGGTCTTGTCCGACCGTCCGGGACCCAAGTTTGTGAGTTTTCCCGAGTTTCCCGATTTTGATCTAGATGGCAATCCGCGCATGCAAAACTATCAAGTTGCCAATCCGGACGTGTATTCCGTCAAGATCCCGTCCGGCCATCAAGGACCCGATTTCGTGAGTTTTCCTGACTTCCCTACTTTCCCAATTTCAACTCAGATGGCTATCTGAGCATGCAAAACAATCAAGTTGCACCGTCCAAATGTGGATTCTGTCAAGGTCCCGTCCGGTGCACAGGACCCGAGTTTGTGAGATCTACCAACTTTCGCAGTTTTGAACCGGATGGACATCCCGCATGCAAAACCATTTAGTTACACCATCTGAACGTGTATTCTGTCAATGTCCAGTCCGGCGTCACAGGACCCGAGTTCATAAGTTGTCTTGATTTACCAAATTTTGACCTAAATGGCCATCCGCGCATGCAAAACTATCAAGTTGCACCGTTCGGACGTGTATTCTGTCAAGGTTCTGTCCGAATTTCAGGGACCCTAGTTCGTTAGTTTTACCGACTTTCTCGACTTTCCTGATTTTGACCCCGATGGCCATCCACGCATGAAAAACCATCAAGTCGGACCATCCAGAAGTTTATTCCGTCAAGGTTCCGTCTGAACTCCCGGGACCTGAGTTCGTGAGTTTTACCGACTTTCTCCACTTCGACCCAGATGGCCATCCGCGCATGCAAAACCATTAAGTTACACCATCCAAACCTGTATTCCGTCAATATTCCATTCGACCACCCGGTACCTGAGTTCGTGAGTTTCACCAACTTTCCCGACTTTCTCGATTTTGACCCAGATGGCCCTCCGCGCTTGCAAAACCATCAAGTTGCACCGTCCGGACGTGTATTCCGTCAAGGTCTTCTCTGGCTGTCCAGGACCCGAGTTTGTGAGTTTTCCGAGTTTCCTGATTTCGACCCAGATGGCCATCTGCGCATACAAAACCATCTGACCATCTGAACCTGTATTCCGTCAAGGTTCCATCCGACCGCCCGGGACCCGGGTTCGTGAGTTTCATCAACTTTCCCGACTTTCTCGATTTTGACCGAGATGGCCCTCCGTGCTTATAAAACTATCAAGTTGCACACTCCGAACGTGTATTCCGTCAAGGTCTTGTCCGGCGGTCTGGGACCCAAGTTTGTGAGTTTTCTGAGTTTTCCGATTTTGTCCCTGATGGCCATCCGTGCATGAAAACCATCAAGTTGCACTCTCTGGACGTGTATTCCGTCAAGGCCCCGTCCGGCCACACGGGAGCCGAGTTCATGAGTTTTCTCGACTTTCCTGATTTCAACCCAGATTGCCATCCGTGCATGCAAAACCATCAAATTGCACCGTCCGAACGTGTATTCCGTCAAGGTCCCGTCCGGTCGCTCGGTACCTGAGTTAGTGGGTTTTACCGATTTTCCTGACTTTCCTGATTTTGACTCAGATGACCATCCGTGCATGCAAAACCTTCCAGTTGCACCATCTGAACGTGTATTCTGTCAAGGTCCAGTACGGCGTCACGGAACCTGAGTTCATGAGTTTTTCTGACTTTCCCAATTTCAACCCAGATGACCCTCCACCTGTGCGACGTGGGCCTGGCCACGTCGTTGCTGCCAACACTTCTTGGCCCAATGACCAAGCTTGCCACAGTTGTGGCAGGTGTCGTCTCGTGCTGGCTTCCGGTTACCGGCGACGCCACTTTGGCTGCCTCCGTGGGTGCTCCCCTCGACACGTCTTTGCGCCCCAGCTTGGGCACCTCCGTGCCCCTTGCTTGGCTTGCCGTGCTTGCGGCCGCCTTTTGAGGAGGAGGGCTCCCCCTTCTTCCCGTCACCTTGGCAGGCCTCCCACTATTCCTGAGTGAGATGTAGCATCCGGAGCTCATCTTCGGGAGGTCCTTCACTGTATGACACGTGTCAACCTCAGAGCTCGTCTCCGAGGAGAAAGGAAGTCTGGCGCTGTTAGGACACGTGGCACTATCGGAGCTCACCTCTGAAGAGAGGAGAGGTCCGGCTCTGACACGTGGCACATTTGGAGCTACTTCCGAAGAGAGGGGAGGTCCGGAACTGACACGTGGCGTTTGCGGAGCTCGCCTCTGTTGAGAGGGAAGGTCCCGACCCACCAGACACGTGGCGCACGCGGAGCTCGCCTCTGAGAAAGAGGGAGGTCTTACCCGCCTGACACGCGGCACAACCGGAGCTTGTCTCTGCGGAAGAGGGAGCCCAGGTTCCCGAAGGATACGTGGAGCTTCTGGAGCTCATCACCGCGAGGGTGACGAGATCTGAAGCAGTTTCTCTTCTATACGCAAGGGAATACCGGTACGGGAGGAAACCGACATAAATTCCACGTTGCTACCGCACCAAATCAACTAAAGATAAGTTGTTAATATTCAAAAACAATTTGAATAGGACTCTTATTCAAATTCCGATCAGATTATGACTCTTCTCTTCCTGATTATAAATAGAACCAAAAACCTTTGGCCGCAACCACGAACTTCTTTTTCATCTCTTGAGCCGACAACTTAGAGCTCTAGCCCCAACTCGCCTAGCCAAACCCCTTCGCCGGAGTTTGACCACCGAAGATGTGGGGACCACCCCGTGGTTCACCCACTCCAGGATCGCATAGGGTGGTGCCGTGCGATGCGGCACCCAACAGGACACAAGAAAAGAATAAAGAACAACATACAAACTTTTATTTGATATAAAACAGCGGAAGTCTTTTTACAAAACCTATTCATATAGCGGAAGTAATATACATATATGTCCTCTCATCCTAGCTATGCAATAGTGCAGCCGTCCAGCCCGGGGACGCTACACACTAGCAGCATGGAACCGGAGATCATGGCTGAACATGGGAAGGCAGTTTAGCCTAGCAAATGATCTCCAATGAAGCCCAAATTTTTACTGGAGATCAGTAACTATGAGAGATTTTCTGACCAAATTTGGGAATATTTCATAAAGAATTGCTCCTGTAATAAATCCCTAAAGGATTTACTAAAAACAATTCTACAGAAATTCCTGGGCATTTTCATAGCCTAAAATTGGTTTCTCTGTGAGGTACTCCTCATGAGGATTCTAACAAAATTGGTTTCACTCTTTTTGAAGTTTTCTACACAAAGTCATGGGCTTATAAAGATCAGCTAATTCCAGGAATTATTTCCCTAATGGAAACTTCAAATAATTGGAACTGGGCCCACTGTTTTAATTCGGACCAGTCAGATTTTGGCAACACTGGGGGCTACGGGGTTATTCCCGCGCAGCCGCACTAGATCCGGCGCCACAAACCGATCCTCGCGCGAACCCGGAGGCTGACCGGTGGGACCCGACCCTCCTTCGTCTTCCTCGCGCTGCCCGCGCCTCCCGCGGCGGCGCACGCCGGCGAGGCTCGCAGGGACGGGGTTCCTGTGGCCCAAACTTCGTCAAACTCGCCGCCTGTGAGTTCTACACCGTGCTGAACACGATGGTGGGGTCGGGAGCCGATGACAATGGCCAGAAAGGTGCTTGCACCGGCGACCATGTCGAACCTTACTTCGGCGACCTCGCTCCCCCTCAACAGTGGGTCTTTCGGGCTAGGGTTGGCTCCAAAAGCACCAGTGTCCCATGGACAACATCAACCCATAGCTCGCTCTCCATGAAAACCACCGGAGAGGGGACCTCACCGGCGACCCGAGCCCGCAAAACGCCAGCGGCAACAAAAACTCGAAGAACTCCTTCACTTGTTGATGGTTTCCGGCACCGTTTGAGCGAGAAGGATCGCAGGGATCTAACAAAGCTTCTCCTAGACCAGGATGAGCTCTAGCTATCGCAACACGAAGAATTTGATTGTAGACCGAGGAGTGTTGTTATGAACTAGGGTTTGGTAAAACCCAAAATTCTCACTACCCGGTTGATCAATCATCCTGAGGCTTTTGGTAACACGATCTACAGAGAACAACGCACCTTTCTTTTGCAGGGAAGGGGCGGTGAAGCTGGCCGTAGCGCGCGGTCCACGGTGAACCGAACGGGGTTCCGCCGAGCACCTCCGATCGCCGGCGCCAATCTCTGGTTTGCGCGTAGCACGAGCTAGGAAGCTTAGGAAAAAGAAAGGTGGAGGCTGGAGCACTCTCTTGTGCTTATTTTTGCTGTTTGGGGCTCGATCATCCGAGCTCGGGCGAGCGTGGGCGAGGGAGTAAACAGCGACGGCGCTGAGGCGGTTTCTCGCGGGAGAGAATGAAAAGAGCGGCGAGTCACCGAGGGAAAACGAAGACCGACTTCGTTGCTGCGACCGGGGGGTGATGAAGCGGCTGGCGATCGAGGAACCAGGAGGTGGCGCGGTGGAATTCCTCGGGAGCGGGTTTCGCCGGGCGCTGGCGGCCTCTCGGCGATCAGCCGATGAAAACAGATGCGGTAGCTCTGCTGGGAGGCTGACTGCTGGGCCCCACCTCCCTCTCTTTTAATCCAATAATTCTCTGATATTTTTACCCCAGCAACTCAACATTTAAGGCTAGACTTTCACCCCAAGTAAGGTTTGAATTTGCTGAATTCAAATGGTTTGAATTCTGGTGTAAAATTTGAATTGTGTTTGACCCTTTGAATTTGAAATGAGTTTGAATTCTCCACTTTGTATTGCCTCACAAATATAGCAAACCAGTTCCAAAATTTCCAACTTTTGGCATGGCTGCTCATTCCAAGGTGGAGAACACATTTGTGAAACCCAATTTTCAAATTGAGGGAATTGGAATTTGAAACTGAATTTAAAATTCAGATTAGAGAGCTCTTCCTTTTAATCCCAAACAAATATGAAAACTCCTCCAAATGAGCTGAAATTTGGAAGGTTGAATATTTGGACTATGAAGATCCAAGTTATGAACTTAGACCCCCATGTTTAGAAGTTTTCGGGAAGTCTAAATCCTCACTTTGAACTTATACCATTATAATTCAAAGTTTTAATTCCCCTCATTTTTCATAAGTGTACATGAGCTGAATTTTCTTGCTACTACATTTTGGGGATTTTACAGAAGAGATCACCGACGAGCCCAGAGACGTTTGCCATCGCTGGAAGAGAGTCCCAATGATCTGTTCTTGCTAGGAGAAGGACCCCGAGACCAAGAAGAACGTAAGGTAGGTCTCCAATACCACCTTACGACATCATCGTGTTTTCTTTGCATCTGTTCTTCGATCCCTTCGAACAGAAGCTTTTTCGTGGACAAATCACGTGTGGATCGGTTTGATCTAGATCTTGAGTCCAAATCATCGCCACGTCCACATTTGATCTATACATCTCTGTTCATCGTAAAACTCATGCAAGCCATGCAAGAACACGTACAAACTAAACTGCATCATAGGATTAACATGAATATGCATCATTGCATCTTAAAGTAGAGTTGTGCATGATGATTGATTGCTATGAATCTTGTATGTGCGTGATCGTGTATAGAAGGACAAGCTCAGGGAACTACCTACGACGGACAACAACAGCAAGAATTTGAGCAATAGGAACCGCAAGAACAAGGCAAGTGCCCCTTGACCATATTGATCCTATGTTTCGGAAACTGTTTTGTTTGCGAAAAGGTGTGTGTGCTTGAGTCAAAATTGATGGGAAACCCTTTCATAGGAGTTTACTAGTTTTGTCAAACCACCCTTGTCACCGGGAAAGTTATTGAGTCGGGTATGGTTTTTGCTTTTATGCTTCGCTGAGTCCATGGGATATGGGAAGCGAGATAGATGTGTCTAGCTAACCGCACTCGTAAGAATAATGAGAAACTGATGTTGTTAATGAACATGAATCGGAGGGAGATCTAGGCAAGCCTGGGTTTGTGAATGAGGTAGAATGAGATGTTGGTTTACTTGCCGTAGATCTAAGAACCGGTTCATGCCAGCCATGCTAGGATAACAGTGCCACCACAAGGCCAAGTATGTGTGCGGCTTAGCTGAGTAATTATGTAAGTTGCTAGATTGTTATGGACCGTGGAAGGCGCGGGGAATGGGAGTCGAGTGAGAACTGCCCTGGGAACTACATGACACAAGAGGGGGCGCGTGGGTGGGAGAATTGCAGATTCTAGCCTGTCGGTGAAACCTTAGTGAGTCCATACATCTAGTAGCCCCTTTGTAAAGGCTATTTTGTGATCTCTTGGCCATACATCGACGGTTGTATACTGGTATAATGGAGTTTCTGCAGTCACCGACGGGTGACGAAATCATAAACTTGTGGGTAAAGTGGTACAAACTCTGCAGAGTCTAAAACTATCATGATAGCCGAGCTTACGGTCACGAGCGCCTGGACAACTCACATGATTAGATGGGATGGTATTTGGTTTGGTGATGATTTGGTCTTTGGTTTTGTTTTCGGGACTGTTGAGTCCGGGTAACGAGGTTGGTTGCATGACTGTTGAGTCATGGCAACGAGATTTGGTCTCGAAATGAGACGGAAATTGAATATGAGATGGTAGTGAATACGAGATGGTAATCATAAGAAGGTAGTGAATACGAGATGGTATTCATGAGATGATAGTGAATACGAGAAGGTATTCATGAGCAAAGTTAAGAAAGATTAATGTCTGGTTGAGACATGGAAAGTGATGAATCATAATGGAGGTATGTTAATGTTTAAATACATGTTGGGATTACATTCACTTTAAACTGAATTACTGTTTTTATCATGTTTTGAGAAATAAACTTTGCTTCCTACAATGATCCTTTTTATACCTACCTTGTTGTGAGCTACATATCATATTTTCCCGCACTTGCTGAGTACATCATTATACTCAAACTTGCATTATTACTTCATCATCAACAACAGGAGTTGATTACTATGAAGACCAAGTAGAGCATTAGGCGTGTAATCTGTCCTCAACCTTGCCTGTGGGGATGGAAGTAGATATGGAGCCGCTGCTGCTGCTTAGTTTGCTTCCACAATAGTTTAGAAGACTTCCACTGCTAGAATAAAGACTTCCGCTGCTAGCATGAGTACAAGACTCATGAGACATTGTAATAAACCCTGTTATTCGGGGTTATATATATTCTGAATGCAGTTTGTGGATGATATGTATATGTGTGATTAACATCCTGTGCACACATATGTATGAGTCCTCATTTCTGTGTTCTACAGAATCGAGGGCGTCACAAATTGGTATTAGAGCCTAGGTATTACACGCCTAGATAGAAAACACAAATTGGTATCAACCCACCACGGGTTGATCGTGGATCACGCAGCTTAGATAGGTCACAGATTGATATTAGAGCTGTCATGCCTAGTCACAGATTGGTACAATCCACAGATTGGTGTCAAGCTACCACGGTTGACTGTAGGTCACAAGTTTAGATGGATCACAGATTGGTAGCTGGACCACATTGACCGTAGGATGCAACCTCTAGTAACAGATTTGTATTAGAAGCCACGTTGACCATAGGATGCATATATTGGTATTGGAACCACCTTGACATAGGATGCAAGACTAGGAGAAGTCATAGTTGGATCACAGATTCATATCACCACAAACCACCCTGACATAGGGTGAAGTCACAGATTGGTATTCACCCTAAACCACATAGGACTCCCATTCAATAAGCCTTGAATAGAAGTTGTGTACTGAACTTTGTGATGATTGTTTGTGCTTGTGTGCTTAGTGTGAGTTGTGGGATATTTCAGCATTGTCCATATCCACACATAGTAGGGAGCTGTGAGGTGACTCGGCACTTGTTCACATCCTCATATAGGACGATATATAGTCTATCCACCTTGATGCATATAGATAGGGGGATCTATCTAAAACTTCTAACCTCTATTCTATTCCATTCTCTCTCATAGATGGTGAGTGATGCGGACATCACTACCGTTGATACAACCACAACACCAGCCCATTCACCACTCTCAGCTAATCAAGGTCCAATGACACGAGCTCGTGCACGTCAACTTAATTATCAGGTGAATTCATTCCTGGCTGTTCAAAGTAATTATCCTTCAAATGGGGACCTATTAAAGGCTTGTGATGACCTTGTTATTATTAGGTGCTTGGGAATTGATCCAGCTAGGAGGGATGGAGTGATTAATGCAATAAAGGCTGCTCCACCCGACGGGAAATCTTGAGGCTGGGGCCTTGTAATAAAGAGAGATTTAGACAAATAAGGAAAGGAATAAGGGAAATCTCGTCCAACTTTGCTGCTGGATGAAATTCCCTCTTTCTTCCCCCATTTAAAGATAGATGTGCTATAATAAGGAAAGAAATAGAGGAAATCATATCCTGTCTTGCTGCTGGATGGGTTTCCCTCTTTCTTTCCCTATTAAATGGTAGTCTATCACAGAAAAAGGAAGGGAATAAGGGAGATCATGTCCTACCTTTGTTGCTGGACGAATTTCCCTCTTCCCTCCCCTATTTAAGTAGTCCAAGAGCTCCTTGACAGGGCGGGTTTTTGTTTTCTGTAAGTTTAGCCATTGCTACTTTCTTGTAACGCAAGTGTCGACGAGACCTTCCGATTACTTGAATCAGAACCCCAACTTTTTCACACCCGTGAGTGTTTGCTTGTTATCTTGTTCTTGCTTGTTCTTTGATTGCTTGCAGGATCAAGGCTGTTCTTGGCACTGCAAGTACAGCAACAACAGGAGCCGGTGTAACTATCGCTAAGGCGCAGCATCCTTGTGGTTGTTGTAGTCGGGTAGCACAACGTCGACCTCCACCCAAATCGTAGTTACCAGGAGACGGTGTAACTGTCGCTCAAGGCGCCACACCATTCTGGTTGTGGTAGTCGGGCAGCCAACATCGGCCTCCACCAAATTCGTTCATTACCAACATCTCTCATCGAAAGATAGGGCGTCCCCCGTACCTGTTGGGTTCATCAAGTGGTATCAAATTTCAGGTTGCTCGGTGAGAGATTTCCTTCTCCTTGTTCTTCATTTACCTACAGTCCACTTTTGCCTACAAAAGTTCGCTCTAAAAAAATCCTAAAAACACTTTGAGCCTTTTGCTTGGCTACTTAGCTCTCGACTTGTTGAATTCACGGTTGCCTTTTTGTGTCAAGTTGTTGGTCCTAAGTTTTTCACCGCTAGAGTTTCGAGTTTGTGCCACTTTGTTCTCAGTCCATTTCCATTATCTACCCAAAGTTGAGAAAAAAAGGCAAGTGCAAAAGAAAAGCTGCACGGATCAGGAAGAAAAAGGCACGTGCAAAAAGAAAAGCCGCACTGATTACAATCACAAAAAAAAGTTTCTAAGTACAAAAAAAGAAAGACAATTTGTGTAACATTTGTTTCATGTTTCGAAGTTCAACTTGCTGTTTTCAACGTTGTTGAAACACAACGGATCGGGCTGTTCGAACTTCCCTACCATAGTAATCGAACGTCATGTGGAGTTACGGCTCACGTCTCTAGTAAGGTTTGAGCTAGGACCAGCACAATACCATCGTGGAACGTTTATTCAACTTGTTGTGACTAATGTGGTACTAGCTGTTCCTTTGCACAAATTATGTCTAGCAGCCACCTACAGCTTCACAAAATTGTCTACGACATCATAAGGTTGTGCTGGCAGCCACCTTTTGTTGTTGTTCTTGTTGATTGTCGGCGCCTCCTGCATCGCATGGTAAGAACTTGTAAGACCTTAATTTCTTGCTAGTGAGGAATTGTGCTGTCCTACCACCTCTTAGCAACTGTTAGGATTAATCTGCTTGCTGTTGTATTTCCTTTCTTTACTAACCATGTCAGCTGATGCGAATAAGACATCTCCACATTCACCACGTACGAGGGGCATCATTCAGCATTTTAAACGCCAAGTAAAGCTACACACAGATGCTCTCAATGAGGATATTCAAGTCACCAATGAACGCATTGGTCAATTAGAGTCGACGCAGATTTGCACCAACACCAAATTGACCACATTAGAAAGCACTGCTGGGGCTATTAACACTTCTCTTGCAGCAATTATTGAGCGATTGGAGAGGATGGAACAAGTTGGACGCGAAGAGAGGCAAAGATGTGTTGATGACAGCCATGACTCCGTTGGCAGTGCTGCAAGATATGACGAGGCGGAGTATTCGGCGGACACCGAGCTTGATGATGGACCTTTCAGGTATCGACGGCAGCCACGTCGCGACCATCGTGGTATGGATGGTCGAGCTCAACGACGCGAGGTACATGACAATGACGATTCACTACGCAGCATTAAATTCTTCATACCACCTTTTGATGGTAAATATGATCCGGATGCATATCTGTCTTGGGAATTGTCAGTAGATCAAAAATTTACATGCCATGATTTCCCTGATGATAAAAAGGTTAGAGCTGCCACTAGTGAATTCACTGACTTTGCTTCTGTTTGGTGGCATGAATATCAAACAAAAAATCCAGCTACCGTACCATAAACTTGGAATGCTTTGAAACGAATCATGCATCGTCGTTTTGTTCCTTCCTATCATGCTCGTGACCTGTTGCATAAATTACAACAACTTAGGCAAGGCAACAAATCTGTTGAGGAATACTATCAAGAACTTCAAATAGGCATGATGCATTGTGGCCTAGTTGAAAATGAAGAGGCTGCAATGGCTAGGTTTATGGGTGGTTTAACAAGAGAAATTCAGGACATATTGGCTTATAAGGAATACACTAACGTCACTCTATTATTCCATCTTGCTTGTAAGGCTGAAAGAGAAGTGTAGGGACGACGTACAAGAACTAACATTTCTGCAGGTCGAACTACCTCATGGCAGTTCCGCTCAAGTGCTGCTGGTACTTAGCATGATTCTCCAGACAATGCTTCCAATGGGTTGCCCAGGACTACATCAAAATCAACACCTTCGCGTGCAATCGAGACAACAAAAGGATCCACCCAAGTTGCAGCCAACACTTCTTCTTCCATTGCTTCTACCGGGAGAACAAAAGACATTCAATGCCTCCAGTGCAAGGGTTTTGGGCACCTACGAAGGGACTGCCCAAGCAAGCGTGTGCTGGTTGTACGAGAAAATGGTGAGTACCCATCCGCTAGTGATTTAGATAATGAAACATATGCCATGCTTGCTGCACAAGAAGCAGGAAAGAAGAATGATGATGAAGAGCACATTGGGGCTGATCATGCTGCCCACTATGAGAGTCTTGTTGTGAGGCGTGTCTTGAGTGCCCAAATGATCAAAGCTGAACAGAACCAGCGACACAATCTATTCCAAACTAAGTGTGTAGTTTTGGAACAATCGTGTCGCATTATTATTGATGGAGGAAGCTGCAACAATTTAGCAAGTGCTACCATGGTAGAAAAGCTTGGGATGACAACACTTCCACATCCACATCCCTACTACATCCAATGGTTCAATGATAGTGGTAAGCTTAAGGTAACACGTCTGGTTCGTGTCGAATTTGCAATTGGTTCCTACCATGATTACATTGACTGTGATGTGGTACCTATGCAAGCTTGTTCTATGCTATTTGGTCGACCTTGGCAATTTGATAAAGATACATTACATCATGGTAAATCAAATCAATACTCTTTCATACATCATGAGAAGAAACTTGTTTTGTACCCGATGTCCCCTGATGCTATTTTGAAGGATGACATTGCTAGAGCTTGCAAAGAGAAAAATAAGAAATCTGCTGAAAATGAAAATTCAGATGTCGTGAAGAAATCGGTACAGCCTAAGACTGACAATTCCAAATCTGCTCATATGAAGAAGAATGAAATAAAATTAAAGAGCGATTGTTTTTTTGCTTCCAAATCTGATTTGTTTGAATTAAAAAGTGATACTGCAATCTGCTATGTGTTTGTTTGCAAAAAAGTTTTGTTCTCACTTCACGACACACCATGTGCTTTGCCTCCTTCTATCACTAAGCTTTTGCAGGAATACATTGATGTGTTTCCACAAGAGGTACCAGCCGGGCTGCCACCATTGAGAGAGATTGAGCATCAGATTGACCTCATCCCTGGGGCTTCTTTGCCCAACCGAGCACCATACAGGACCAATCCGGAGGAGACTAAGGAGATTCAGCGGCAATCCAAATTTCTTAGTCATTTTTGGAAAACCTTATGGGCTAAGTTGGGGACAAAATTACTCTTTTCTACCACTTGTCACCCTCAAACTGATGGACAGACCGAAGTAGTGAACCGTAGTTTATCTACCATGTTAAGGGCTGTTCTGAAACATAACATCAAATTATGGGAGGAATGTTTGCCTCATATTGAATTTGCTTACAATCGTTCGCTGCATTCTACTACTAAATTGTGCCCTTTTCAGATTGTATATGGTTTTATTCCTCGTGCTCCCATTGATCTTTTGGCTCTGCCACCTTCAGAGAAATTGAATTTTGATGCTTCTCGCCGTGCTGAATTAATTCTTAAAATGCATGAGCAAACTAAAGCAAACATTGAGAGCATGAACGCTAAGTATCAACAAGCCGGTAGCAAGGGTAGGAAGCATGTTACTTTTGAACCTGGTGATTTGGTTTGGGTGCATTTGAGAAAGGATAGATTTCCTGATTTGAGAAAATCTAAATTACTACCTAGAGCTGCTGGATCCTTCAAAGTGCTTCAAAAAATTAATGATAATGCATATGAAATTGAGTTGCCTGCACATTTTGGGGTTACTTCCTCTTTTAGTATTGCAGATTTGAAACCATATATGGGCGAGGAAGACACATTTGAGTCGAGGACGACTCAATTGCAAGAAGGGGAGGATGATGCTGACATCGCTACCGTTGATACAACCACAACACCAGCCCATTCACCACTCTCAGCTAATTAAGGTCCAATGACACGCGCTCGTGCACGTCAACTTAATTATCAGGTGAATTCATTCCTGGCTGTTCAAAGTAATTATCCTTCAAATGGGGACCTATTAAAGCCTTGTGATGACCTTGTTATTATTAGGTGCTTGGGAATTGATCCAGCTAGGAGGGATGGAGGGATTAATGCAATAAAGGCTGCTCCATCCGAGGGGAAATCTTGAGGCTGGGGCCTTGTAATAAAGAGAGATTTAGACAAATAAGAAAAGGAATAAGGGAAATCTCGTCCAACTTTGTTGCTGGACGAAATTCCCTCTTTCTTCCCCCATTTAAAGATAGATGTGCTATAATAAGGAAAGAAATAGAGGGAATCATATCCTGCCTTGCTGCTGGATGGGTTTCCCTCTTTCTTTCCCTATTAAATGGTAGTCTATCACAGAAAAAGGAAGGGAATAAGGGAGATCACGTCCTACCTTTGTTGCTGGACGAATTTCCCTCTTCCCTCCCCTATTTAAGTAGTCCAAGAGCTCCTTGACAGGGCGGGTTTTTGTTTTCTGTAAGTTTAGCCATTGCTACTTCCTTGTAACGCAAGTGTCGACGAGACCTTCCGATTACTTGAATCAGAACCTCAACTTTTTCACACCCGTGAGTGTTTGCTTGTTATCTTGTTCTTGCTTGTTCTTCGATTGCTTGCAGGATCAAGGCTGTTCTTGGCACGGCAAGTACAACAACAACAGGAGCCGGTGTAACTATCGCTAAGGCGCAGCATCCTTGTGGTTGTTGTAGTCGGGTAGCACAACGTCGACCTCCATCCAAATCGTAGTTACCAGGAGACGGTGTAACTGTCGCTCAAGGCGCCACACCATTCTGGTTGTGGTAGTCGGGCAGCCAATGTCGGCCTCCACCAAATTCGTTCATTACTAACATCTCTCATTTAAAGATAGGGCGTCCCCCGTACCCGTTGGGTTCATCAGTGAGAGGAAACACCGGCCGCCAAGGAAGGAACGTCCGTGGCAACCAAGAGGATGGCCACGATGAAGTTCCTGTTAACCCCGGAGCTGGTGAAAATAACCTGGAATGGTTGATTGCCATGCAGAATCAACTTATGTAAATCATGATCCAAAGTTTGGGTCAGCTGCAGGACAACAATAACAACCCCGTTCCTGCACCCCCGCCACCACCACCGGCTCACAACAGGCTAGGAGAGTTCATGAGGACTCGACCACCTACTTTCTCACAAGCTAATGACCCCATGGAGGCCGATGACTGGTTAAAGTCCATGGAGAAGAAGCTTGCCATAGTTCAGTACAATGACAGAGAGAAGATTCTCTTTGCATCGCACCAACTTATGGGAGCTGTCACGGACTGGTGGGATGCCCTGTGCAATACTCATGTTGACCCGGAGACTATTACTTGGACTGAGTTTAAGGAGAGTTTCCGCTCTCATTAAATCCCTGCTGGAGTAATGATGCTCAAAAGACAAGAGTTTGAGAGTATTCGCCAAGGACAGAAGAGCGTGAATGAGTACCTCAACAAGTTCACGCAACTGTCGTGATATGCCCCCGAAGATGGCAACTCGGACCAAAGGAAGTTGTCGAAGTGTCAGCGGTCGACACTTCCCACGGGCCTGCTCTGGGCAGCCCGTGGAGGTTCTTTTTTAGGCGGGGCTAGTCCTCTCGCGAGGGTCTCGCCGGTGTAGATGAAGGAAGGAGATGGTTGACACAGGGATTTACGTGGTTCGGGCTGCCGGAGCGTAAAACCCTACGTCCACGGGAGTGCTCGGAGCACTGGTTTTCTTGAGTACGTGGAAGACCTAGCAGGAGCTGGGCAAAATACCGAACCCCTTGTAACGTTGCCTACCCGAGCCTTTTATAGTCTAAGGCTCGGGAGGCTTACAAGGTGGGCCCTGGTGACCCGACAGGTGGCTCCGGGGTGATTTCCTACCAGCTATGTCTTGGCGCTGGCGTCGAGGTCCTCGTCCTGCCGCCCTGCCCATGCCGCAGGCTAGGTGTAGCGTGTAGCCATTGGTGATGGCAGGGGCGGCAGGGCATGTCTTGTCCGGTCTTGTCGCTGTCTTCAATGGTCTGCATCTTCAGACACTGTACGCCTGTCTTGACTGTGACTGGTCACAGTGCCTCCTAACAGGCGTGCGCCGCGCCCCTTCGTCTTTGGAAGGAGCGGGTATTGAGTGCTTTGTACGGTAAAGGCATGGCGCGCCTTTACTCCCGCTGCCTATCGGGTGGGCAGCGCTGCTCTGCTGGCCACGTGTTGGGCCCGGAGCTCTCCTCTGATAATAAAGTCATGCCTAGCATTCACTCATCTTCAAATGAAAATCCACTTGATATAGCTAGTCCAATTACAAGGAGTAGAGCTAAACAATTGCAGAAGGAAATTCATTCTCAGGTGAACGCTAACGTTATGTTTAATAATCAGTCTATGTTGAATGAGCCTATGCTTTTGAGTTCTTGTGTCAATGTCCTTAGTAATGATGAAGTGTATGAACCATCATGGGATCAAGCTGGATTCGAACCTCTAGACATCTGAACCAAGAAGCCTATGGTGTGCATGAATAAAATGGTGGTTCATCACCTTAGCATGGGAATGCAACCAGAAGCTAGATGACTGACACATGGTACGAATTCCAAACATCACTGCGGACAGAATACAAGGAGTTAGATGGTGTTCTATAAGTAGATGGAAGCGTCTTCAAGTCTACTTTACAGCCCATCAAACGGTTCATTATTTGGATGTCTTAATAAGGAGTTATGCTCATTTTAGTAAATGCTGCCAGAAGTTGAAAAGACGCGCGAACCAGCCACGAAATCTACTAGAGCATGCGCATGCAGCCATTTACTCAAAGCTGAACGCCCCTATCTCTATATATATCTTGTACTAGACAATGAAAAGGGGGATCTTATTTTTGATTGAATTCAGAATACACAAACTTGTGGAGTTTTGTTTATGCGTGAGTCTTCAGAGGCTTGCAATACTTGTTGTTTCGATTCCTGAGGGAGTTGTAGAACGCCGAACTGCGGTTCACCCAGTTCGTACCTTTACGTCTATAGGGCGTGATTGCGTGGGCTGTTTCGTCGATACGTGGAAGGATGATTGTCTCGGTAGTTCGTCGCGTGGACAGCCTCGCGGTGCGCTGCCTCTTCACCAGGTCACGCAGCGACAATTTATCAAGTCCGCAGATCCTACGAGAAGATCGGACCACAACAACTTGTTACACGTGCTGCCTAGGCGCGTGCATATCATCTGAGGAGAGGGGGAGCTCCAGCCCCGCTGGACACGTGGAGCCTTCGGAGCTCACCCCCACGGAGGGGGGGGGGGGGGTCCGGCTCTGCTCGCCACGTTGCGGTACCGGAGGTATACTCCGAGGGGAGGGGAGCTCTGGCCCGCTGGACACGTGGCTCCTTCGGAGCTCGCCCCTGTGGGGGTGGGGGGGGGTGGGGGGCAAGGTCCGGCCTCCTGGGCCACGTGGCGGGCCCAGAGCTCACCTCTGAGGAGAGGGGAGGTCTGGCCCTGCTGGACACGTGGCTCCTTCGGAGCTCGCCCCTACGGAGGGGGCGAGGTCTGACCTTCTAGGCCACATGGCAGGCCCGGAGCTATCCTCCGGGGCGAGGGGAGCTCCGGCCCTACTGGACACGTGGCGCCTTCGGAGCTCGCCCCTGCGGAGGGGTGAGGTCCTTAGGCAGTTTCACCCTGTGCGCTGGGATACCCGGTATTGAGGGTACTGACAGTGGCCCCCGGGCCCATCTCGGGGGAGGTAACGAGCCTGAGGTGGGGCCTTCTTATTCCCGCGCACGTTCTTGTCTTGAGTACTCCTGCGCTGGCAGGGTCTCGACGGCTTCGGAGTTCAGCCTCTGAGTAGAGTGTGAAGCCTGGCATCGGAGCTCAGCCCTTGTGAAAGGGGGAGGTCCGGCTTCAGAGCTCTCCTCTGAGGAGAGGTAGAGGTCCGGCTTCGGTACTGTCGGTACCCTCAATATGGGGTACCCCCGCGCACAGGGGAAATCGCCTAAGGACTTTGCCCCTTCCGTAGGGGCAAGCTCCGAAAGCCCCACGTGTCCTGCGGGGCCGGACCTCCCTCTCCTCAGAGGAGGGCTCCGGGCCCGCCACGTGGCTGGCAGAGCCGGACCTCCCTTCTCCGCAGGGAGAGCTCTGAAGGCTCCACGTGTCCAGCGGGGCCGGACCTCCCTCTCCTCAGAGGGAAGCTCTGGGCCCGCCACGTGGCCAGCAGAGCCGGACCTCCCCCCTCCGCTGGGAGAGCTCCGAAGGCTCCACGTGTCCAAGCGGGGCCGGACCTCCCTCTACTCAGAGGAGAGCTCCGGGCCTGCCACGTGGCCAGCAGAGCCGGACCTCCCTTCTCCGCAGGGAGAGCTCCGAGGGCTCCACGTGTCCAGCGGGGCCGGACCTCCCTCTTCTCAGATGAGAGCTCCGGCCCGCTACGTGGCCAGCAGAGCCGGACCTCCCCCCTCCGCGGGGAGAGCTCCGAAGGCTCCACGTGTCCAGCGGGGCCGGACAACCCTCTCCTCAGAGGAGAGCTCCGGGCCCGCCACGTGGCCAGCAGAACAGCGCTACCTACCCCCGCGCGGTAGGCAGCGAGAGTAAAAACATGCTGTCGAAGTGTGCGATCGACACTTCCCCCGGGCCTGCACTGGGCAGCCCGCGGAGGTTCTTTTTTTGGCGGGGCTAGTCTCCTAGCGGAAAGCTTGCGCGGATGGACGAGTTAGCGAGAGCTTGACACGGCGAGTTTTACGTGGTTCAGGCCGCCGGAGCGTAAAACCCTACGTCCACGGCGAGCTACGGAGCTCGCTGTATTGCTTGCTGCTCAGGGCCGGAGGCCTGAGCTTGGGGGTGAGTTACAGCTTGAGAGTGTATGGCTAGCATATGAGTTGCAAAGTGCGAACCCCTGCTATCGACGCCTACCCGAGCCTTTTATAGTCCAAGGCTCGGGCGGCTTACAAGGGAAGCCGGGACCCGACAGGTGGTCCCGGGAAGGTTGTCTATTATCTACCGTATCTGTAGTTACGCCGGTAGCTGCCTCTGGTCGAAGGCTTCTGAGTCTTCATCTTGCCGCCCTGCCCATGCCGCGTGCTAGTCGTAGTGGTTGATGACGGCGCAGGCGGCATGGGATGTCTTGTCGTGGCGTTTATTGGCTGGCAGGTTCTGACACCGCGCGCCAGTCTGTGATGCGACTGGGCGCAACGGCACCTGACAGACGCGTGCTCCGCATTTCCGCGTCTTGGGAAGATGCGGGCCTTGAATACCTTGTACGGGCAAGGTGAGGAGCGCCTTTACGCCCGCCGCCTACCGCTCGGGGGCAGGCAGCACCGTTCTTCTGGTCACGTGGCGGGTCCGGAGCCCTTCTCTGAGGTGAGAAGGGTCCGGCCTGCGGGGTACGTGGAGCCTCCGGACCTCTCCCTGCGGAGGGGGAGGTCCGGCCTCTGTACGCCACGTGGCGGGCCCGGAGCTCTCCTCTGCGGAGAGGGAGGTCCGGCCCCGCTGGACGCGTGGCGTCTTCAGACCTCTCTCCCGCGGAGGGGGAGGTCCGGCTTCTGTATGCCACGTGGCAGGCCCGGAGCTCTCCTCTGAGGAGAGGGAGGTCCGGCCCCGCCGGACGCGTGGCGCCTTCGGAGCTCTCCCTGCGGAGAAGGGCGAGTACCTTAGGCATTTTACCCTGTGCGCGGGGGTACCCCATATCTCAGGTACCGACAGTGGCCCCCGGGCCCATCTCGTGGCAGATAGCGAGCCCGAGGTGGGACCTCCGTCTCTTCCGATCCGCGCACTTTCTTTAAGTCCCGAATTGGCCGCTGCCGGAGCACAAACGGCCGTGGGGTCGTGAGAGCGTGCGCTCACTTGATGATTGCTTTTACTGCGGCGGTTCCCAAGGCTGCCACTTCTGCACGTTGCGGCGCTTCCTTCGGGAACCGCCGAAGTTCCTTGCCGGCTCATCTTCTCAGGAGGCTGACTCCTTGACCCCACCGCTTTAGCTAAGCGGTTTGGGCCCATCCGTCATCGGCATTCGGTCTAGGAACCGAAGCGGTTGCCGGTGCGGGATATTCGAAGAGTTCCGAATCGCTTGGAATTGCACCGGGAAGCTTTTTAGAGGAGGTCTTACCCCTATTGCAGCTTCCCTTCGCACTTCTCAGCATTTCTTCTCGGACTCTTGTGCTTTTGAGTTCTCCCTTGCCATGGCTTCCAACCCGCTGCCAGAGAAGAAACGCGCTCGATCTCCTCCAGCAACGGCGTCGGTGCCAAGTCGGGATTCCGGGGTGCCTGACACCCCCTCCGGTGGCGACTCGAAGAGGCCCCGGGTTGATGCGCTGGGGGAAGCCTCTGGGGCGTCCTCTGTTCCGCCAGTCCAAGCGACTGCGGAGCGGTCGTCGGCGACGGTTGCGGGCTCTGGAAGTCCTACCCCGGCTCGGAAGTCGGGGTTCAGAGCCCGCTGGAGTGTCCGCGCTTCCCGGCCTTCCCCGTCTTGCGGGGAATCTGCGCCGATGCGCTCGGGGCCAGGGGCAACTGCCGCGGCCCCCAGGCCAGCGCGGACTTCTCCTGTTCCGGTGTGCCCGGACTCCGCGGCGGCGTCGTCTCTTCCTGCCGAGACGGCAACCGCGGACCCCGAGCCAGCACAGGTTGATCCTGCACTAGGCGGTCTGGCTTCTTCTCAAGCACCGCCTTCCCCGGCTCGTCCCTCTCCTCAGGTCAAGGAGCCAGAAGCTGAAAAGAGCCCGGCTGGCCTGGCTGCCAGAGCCGCGGAGCCAGCTTCTCCTGATCGGCGTCTCGTCTCAGCTGCTGGTGCATCGGCCCTTCCTGAGGACGAGGTAATGGAGGAGGTCGGAGGGACTGCCCCAGCCTCTGTTGCTCCATTGCCTCTGGCGGACGCCTTCGCGCTTGCCGAGTCGAGCGTCCGGCAGGTCTTGGCTGCGCTAGGGCGCGAGCGGGAGGAGTATACGGTTGAACGTGACCGCCTCCTCATCTGGGGGAACCTTTTGCGGGAGAGGACCGCGAAGGTTAAGAGCGAGCTCGACTCCAGGCGGGAGTTGCTCGACTTCAGGGAAGCGCTCGTCGACCGAATGAAGCGGGCTGTCGACCGCATGGACACCCAGTCGCGGCGGATCAACAGGGAGGCCCTGGAGGCACACGCCCGGGCCGAAGAGAGCCTCTCGGCTGCTGTGGAAATACGGCAGCAGTTGGAGCGCCGCGAACTCGCCGTTGAGGAGCGGGAGCGTTCCGTAGCAGCTGAGGCAGAGAGGGTCGCCGCGCAGCTGGCCGCGGGCGAGGATGACCTCCGAGCTCGGATGGAGGAGCTGGAGATTCTGAAGGCAGACCTTGACTTGAGGGAGGAACAGGTCTCCCATGATCGCCGGGCGGTCTTGGACCGGGAGTTGACTGCCGGCTTCAAGGCCGCTGAGTTGGAGCGGCTAGCCAAGACTCTCCACCTTCGGGAGAGTTCCCTGGCGGCCAAGGAGAAGGAATTCTCCGAGAGGAACCTGGAGGCTCTGCAGGCGGCCCGCCGCGAGGTGGAGGAGCTCTCCGCCTTGCGGTCCTCCGAGGCCCTTGTGGTCTCAAGCTTCGTGGATCGAGAGGGGTCCGCCCTGATCCCTCTTGGCTTCAGTCCGGTGAGGGCCGCGACTCCCGCGCTGAAGGTGGCAGAGGTGATCCCTGCGTTGGAGTCGATCGGCGCCAAGCTGGACAGGCTCGACTCGGTGGTCGCCAGCGAGCTTGAGGCCGAGGGCCGCAGCTTAGCTTTAGAGGTCGCTTCACATGTGCTGGCATGCTTCAAGAGCCGCGACCCCTCTTTTTCGCTAGAGCCAGCGAGAGAGGGCCCAGCAGTGGAGCGGGAGGAAGCTGCCAGGGCTGAAGTTGAGGATGTGGCCGCCCTTGTAGCCGCAAGGTTCCGGCGAGAGCCGGGAGGTCCTTAGGACTTGTTTCTCCCTTTTTTATCGAGTCTGTAGTCCAGCTCATGGAGCCTTGTTTAATTTGACTCTCTTGGATACTTGTGTCTGATGCTTTTTCTCTCCTTCTTGGCTTTGCCTGACTGAGTCCTTAGCTCCGCAAGGTACTCAGAGGCCATTTCCAATCTCGGAGCTTCGCACAGACACCCTCCCCGGATCCTAACCGTGTTAGGGGCCCCCGGAGGTCTCCGAACCTCGCCCTATGGGGGGCTCCAAATCTGCCTGCCACGTGGTGGGTCCGGAGCTCCTCCTCAAGAGACGGGAGCTCCGGCCATGTTGGACACGTAGGGCTTCCGGAGCCCTCCCACTGAGGGGGGGAGGTCCCGTTCCTGCCTGCCACGTGGT
The DNA here is from genome assembly GCA_030760725.1 of Neostapfia colusana. Taxonomy (NCBI): domain Eukaryota; kingdom Viridiplantae; phylum Streptophyta; class Magnoliopsida; order Poales; family Poaceae; genus Neostapfia; species Neostapfia colusana. The sequence continues at coordinate 105,304,177 of JASWHV010000002.1, read as the reverse complement.
GAGCCCGGAGCCCTCCTCAAGGAAGGAGAGAGTTCCGGGCCCGCTGGACACGTGGGGCCCCGGGCCCCGCCCCTGCTGGAGGGGCAGGTCCCGGTCCTTCCAGTCCCAGGCCGGAGTAGCTGGCAGCTCCTTTCCCCCCGCTTCATGCAATCCCTGTTGCCATAACCTGGAGGTCCTGCACACAGGTAGAGGAAACGTAATTCTCCTCAGGGGGTCCTCCCCTCCTGTCTCTTAGTCTTATTCGTCTTATGGTCCTGACCCGCTATACGGGGCTTGGGCAATTCTGTGCACGAGGCGCCGGAGCTCCGGCTCCCTCCGAGGTCCGGGTACGGCCGTCCGATCCCTAGTACCGGGCCATGCGCTGGGGAAGCAGAGTGCACGCGCTTTGGGTTCATGACCAGGCAAAAGCGGACGTACTCCCCTGGACCTCCGGAGGGCAGGATGCGCATGCTTTGGGCTCTGGGCCGGCTAAGCTGGATACGCACCCTGGACCCCCCATGCACAACGCTGGCCTTTCCTGGAGGTGACCAACTGGCACCGCAACACCTGACTGGGGGAGGCCCGAGAGACTCACTCGCCCATCGGCAGGTGCCTCAAGCGCAGCCACCTTCGGTAGGATAGCAAATGCCGACTATGGATGAGCGCAGGAGAGGGGGAGCTAGATGTACGATGAACATACAGAGATAGTGTGATCATAAAAATTAATGCATAATTTAAATGAACGCATGAGAGAGAGCTAAGTAGAACAGGTCTCTGTATTCGTACCCATAGGTGGAATTCTGGCTGTACATGGGGGCAATGTTCCGCCTCGTCTACAAGGGAAGCAAGACTCTACGCGCTTAGTGTCGGAACCAGGCTAAACTGGACGTAGTCCTGTACCGTCCCTTGAGACTTAGCTACCCCAAGCTCTGTTCCTAAATTCTATGGGGTCTATTACAGAAGTGGATAACCCTGTTCTACCGATGCTCAGTAAGTAGGACTTACAGTGTTGCTTCATGGCAAGGACTTTTTGGGAATGGATCCCACTCTCGGTTGAAAGGCATGTGTACCTGGGGCGGCAGCTTTCATGATTCGGAAGGGACCTTCCCTGCTGGGGGAGAGCTTATGGGTCCTTCTTGGAATATAGCGTGCCGCTTCACCAGGTTGCCTTCTTGCGGGCCCCCGTCGCGTTTGGTTCTTTGGCGGTAGTGCTTAGAGCATTAGCCGAGACCGTGCGTTGTGGGGTGTTCCCTGCAAGCCGAGTCTTGTTGAGGTTGTTATCTTCACGCTGGATCAGGCCCTGCGCGGCTTCTCTCGGGGGCCCCGGGGGAGTTCTCCCCTTCTAGCTAAGGCCTTCAAGGGGTAGGTGGACCCGGGCTCGCCTTGGATGACCTAAGGCGTCTTCCCCTTCTGGCAAGGCCTTCAAGGGGTTGACGGACCTTAGGCGGCTCCCGAGAGGTATGTTCGAGGCACGGAGGCGTGCTGTAGTTGGCTAACGCCCAGGCCCGTCACCGTCGGAACTGGAGTCCTCACCGCCATGCACTGTCTTTATGACACGCTGAGGCTCCTGGAACCCCACCTGGTGGGCAGCGGTGACTGGGGCGTCGGCCTTCTGTTTACCATCCCTCTGAGGGTAGGGCGGTGCTTCAGCCCTCTGCTGTCTTCCTTTGCGGAAGCGCTCTGCGAGCCTCTGGATCTCCCAGCACTCGGCAGCAGTATGGTTGCAGGCGCCATGCACGGGGCATAGCCCGCCTTGGTCACTGTCTGGGGCCAGTGACTGCCGCTGCCTTTTGTCAGGGCGTGGCCCCCGAGCTCCACTGGTCGTCGCAGCTGCGGCGACGGGGGCCGTGAATGGTGACTTCATCTTGCCACCCCCCCGGTTCTTGGTCTTCTTGCCACCCCCATAGGCAGCCGCACCGGACCCGGGCTGCCCTCCTGACTCGGAGGTCGGCAGTGCGTGCCAGTTCCGCCCTTCAGCTGCTCTGGCGCACTTGTCCGCCAGGTTGAAGAGCTCCGAGACATCGCGGACCTCTCTGGTCGCGAGCTTCTCGAGCATTTTCTCGTCCCGGACACCCTGTCGGAACGCCACCACCACAGAGGCGCTTTGGATATGTGGGATGGTGTTGCGCACCTGAGAGAACCGCTGGATGAAAGAGCGCAGCGACTCCCCAGGTTGTTGTTTGACGGCGTGGAGGTCGAGCTCCGCGCCGGGACGGGTGTAGGAGCTGCCGAAGTTGGCGACGAACTGCCGGCAGAGCTCACCCCAGGAGGTTATGGACCCCTGAGGTAGATTCATGAGCAAGACCGGGCTGGGCCGGTCAAGGCGACGGGGAAGTAGTTGGCCATGACAGCCTCGTCCCCTCCTGCGGCTAGTACGGCGGTGGAGTAGATCTGGAGGAACTTCGCCGGGTTGACGCTGCCGTCGTACTTCTCGGGCAGGTGCGGGCGGAACTTGCGTGGCCACCTTGCGAAGCGAAGATGGGGTGCAAGGGCCGCACATCCTGCACCTGCTGCGGCAGGTATAGGCGCTGCGAACACTTGGTTCGCACCTGGCGCTGCGTATCCCGGCATGGGCAAGGCTGCACCATAGACCGGGGTCGCTACTTGCGGCGCATATGGTTGTGGCATATGCTGTGCAGCATACGCCTGTGGCGGGGCTCGCATGGCAAAGACCTGCCCTTCTGGTTGTGTCGAGGCCGACGACATGCTGTCGCCTGCCTCCTGGTTGCGACGCCTTTCTCGGCGTCGCTCGAGGTACACCCGGGCGTCCTGCCCCATGTGGCACCGTTCCAGTTCCCTTTGCAGGTCCGTCGACAGGAGCCTGGAGGAGCTGGAATCCGCCGTTAGCCCGTCAACCGTGGGTGTGCGCGTCAGCGACACAGCCGGTTGCCCTGGGCGTCGTCCTCGCCGAAACCGAGGGTTCGCGGAGGTGACGACGAGGCGGTCCACCTCGCGGACCCATTGCTGGGTCGCTGAATGGGGCGCATCCCCCGCAGGCGGGTTGTGCAGCAGCGCTCTTGCTGCAGCTAGCGCACCTCCATGGTGTACGCTCAGCGCTGCAGAAGACCTCACGCTGGTCGGGGCCTGCATAGCCGGAGTCGGCGTTGCCGGAGTCGGCTGGTGGCTGCCCGCTTGTGCCGACACACTCCGTCCTGAGTGTGTCGACATGTACTCCCCAGTGGTCACGGTTCGCCGTGAACGCGGAGGGGGAGAGTTTTCCGTTGAAGGAAGCTTGGTCATCTTCGTCGGCGGAAACTCGTCGCGCTAGGGGAAAAGCCCCCTTCCTGGCGCGGCAAATGTCGAAGTGTGCGATCGACACTTCCCCCGGGCCTGCACTGGGCAGCCCGCGGAGGTTCTTTTTTCGGCGGGGCTAGTCTCCTAGCGGAAAGCTTGCACGGATGGACGAGTTAGCGAGAGCTTGACACGGTGAGTTTTACGTGGTTCAGGCCGCCGGAGCATAAAACCCTACGTCCACGGCGAGCTACAGAGCTCGCTGTATTGCTTGCTGCTCAGGGCCGGAGGCCTGAGCTTGGGGGTGAGTTACAGCTTGAGAGTGTATGGCTAGCGTATGAGTTGCAAAGTGCGAACCCCTGCTATTGACGCCTACCCGAGCCTTTTATAGTCCAAGGCTCGGGCGGCTTACAAGGGAAGCTGGGACCCGACAGGTGGTCCTGGGAAGGTTGTCTATTATCTACCGTATCTGTAGTTACGCCGGTAGCTGCCTCTGGTTGAAGGCTTCTGAGTCTTCATCTTGCCGCCCTGCCCATGCCGCATGCTAGTCATAGTGGTTGATGACGGCGCAGGCGGCATGGGATGTCTTGTCGCGGCGTTTATTGGCTGGCAGGTTCTGACACCGCGCGCCAGTCTGTGATGCGACTGGGCGCAACGGTACCTGACAGACGCGTGCTCCGCGTTTCCGCGTCTTGGGAAGACGCGGGCCTTGAATACCTTGTACGGGAAAGGTGAGGAGCGCCTTTACGCCTGCCGCCTACCGCTCGGGGGCAGGCAGCACCGTTCTTCTGGCCACGTGGCGGGGCCGGAGCCCTTCTCTGAGGTGAGAAGGGTCCGGCCTGCGGGATACGTGGAGCCTCCGGACCTCTCCCCGCGGAGGGGGAGGTCCGGCCTCTGTACGCCACGTGGCGGGCCCGGAGCTCTCCTCTGCGGAGAGGGAGGTCCGGCCCTGCTGGACGCGTGGCGTCTTCGGACCTCTCTCCCGCGGAGAGGGAGGTCCGGCTTCTGTATGCCACGTGGCGGGCCCGGAGCTCTCCTCTGAGGAGAGGGAGGTCCGGCCCCGCCGGACGCGTGGCGCCTTCGGAGCTCTCCCTGCGGAGAAGGGCGAGTACCTTAGGCATTTTACCCTGTGCGCGGGGGTACCTCATATCTCAGGTACCGACACATGCCATACTTTGTCCGTACAAGGTATTAAAGACCCGTGCCTTCCCAAGGCGCAGAGACGCGGAGCACGCCACTGTCAGGTGCCGTTGTGCTCAGTCGCATCGCAGTGAAGACTGGCACGCCGCGTAAGAGGCTCTACACCAATAAACACAGCGACAAGACATCCCCTGCCGCCCCTGCCGTCATCAACCACTGCGCCTAGCTTGCTGTGTGGGCAGGGCGGAAAGACGAAGACCTGAAAGCCCTCGCCAGAGACAACTACCGGCGTAACTGCAGGATACGGTAGATGGCAGGCAATCTCCCCGGGACCACCTGTCGGGTCCCGGGCCCACCTTGTAAGCCGCCCGAGCCTTGGACTAAAAAAGGCTCGGGTAGGCAACGTTGCAAGGGGTTCGGCATTTTGGCTCAACACCCTGATTTAGCATTCTAGCACTCAACTATTCCTCAAGCTCAGAACTCCGGTTCTGAGCACCAAGCAATACAACGAGCACCTCTGCTCACTGTGGACGTAGGATATTACGCTCCAGCGGCCTGAACCACGTAAAAAATCTCTGTGTCAACCTTGCTCCTTCCATCGTCCCTAACGCATCAGCTCTCCGTGAGTGACTAGCCCCTCCAAAAAAGAACCTCCGCGGGCTGCCCAGAGAAGGCCCGGGGGAAGTGTCGACGGCACACTTCGACATTTGGCGCACCAGGAAGGGGGCTTTTCCCTTGTGCGACGAGTTTACGCCAACGAAGATGACAAAGCTTCCTTCAGCGGTAAGCTCTCCTCGCCCACGTTCTCGACGAACGGTGACCAGTGGGGACTACGTCTCGACACACTCGGGACGGAGTGTGTCGGGGCAAGCTGGAAGCCAGCAGCCGACTCCGGCAGCACAGACTCCAGCAAGCCCAAGATCTACTACAGCGCTGAGTGTCTCCCATGGGAGCGCACTAGCTGCAGCACGAGCGCTTCTACGCAATCCACCTGCTGGGGACGCGCCTCAGACAGCGACCCAGCAGTGGATTCGCGACGTAGACCGTCTCGTCGTCGCCGCCGCCAACCCTCAGCTTCGGCGGGGACGACGTCCCAGTCAACCGGCCGTGTCGCTGTCGCGCACGCCAGCGGTTGACAGGCAGACGGCAGACTCTCGCTCCACCAGTCTCCCATCGGCGGACCTGAGGTTGGAGCTGGTACGACGTCACCTGGGCAAAGATGCCCGTGTGGTCATCGAGCGACAGCGAGAAAGGCGTCGCAACCAAGAGGCTGGCGACAGCGTGTCGACCGCCTCTACCCAGCCTGGGCCGCAGACGTTCGCTACGCGATCTCTGCCCCAGGCATACGCCACGCAGCATATGCCTCAGCCATATGACCTGCAAATGGCACCCCCGGTTTGTGGCGCACCTTTGCCCATGCCAGGGTACATGGTACCAACAGCGGACCAAGCGTTCATGGCACCAACACCTGCAGCAACAGGAGCAGGATGTGCGGCCCTGGCGCCACACCTTCGCTTCGCGAAGTGGCCGCGCAAGTTCCGGCCGCGCCTGCCCAAAAAATACGACGGCAGCGTCAACCCGACGGAGTTTCTCCAGATCTACTCCACCGCCATCCATGCTGTAGGAGGGGATGAGGCCGTCATGACCAACTACTTCTCTGTCGCCTTGACCGGCCCAGCATGGTCTTGGCTCATGAATCTCCCCCAGGGTTCCATAACCTCCTGGGGAGAGCTCTGCCGGCAGTTTACTGCGAACTTCGGCAGCTCCTACACCCAGCCTGGTACGGAGCTCGACCTCCATGCCATCCAACAACAACCCGGAGAGTCGCTGCGCTTCTTCATCCAGCGGTTCTCCCAGGTGCGGAACACCATCTCCCATATCTAGAATGCTTCTGTGGTGGTGGCGTTCCGACAGGGTGTAAGGGACAAGAAGATGCTCGAGAAGCTCGCGACCAGAGATGTGCGTGATGTCTCAGAGCTCTTCAGCCTAGCGGACAAGTGCGCCAGGGAAGCAGAAGGGCGCGACTGGCACTCACAGCCAGTCTCCAAAGCCGGAGAACAGCCCAGACCAAGTGCTGCTCCCCATGGGAGCGACGGGAAGGTCAAGAAGGCCGGAGACATGATCATGCTGCCGACCGAAGCTCCAGTTGCTGCAGCTGCAGCATCCACCGGAGCTCGGGGGTCACGCCCCGACAAAAGGCCACTGTCGGTACCCTCAATATGGGGTACCCCCGCGCACAGGGGAAACTGCCTAAGGACCTCGCCCCTCTCCGCGGGGAGAGCTCCGAGGGCGCCACGTGTATAGCAGGGCCGGACCTCCCTCTCCTCAAAGGAGAGCTCCGGATCCGCCACGTGGCCAACAGAGCCAGACCTCCACCCTCCGCGGGGAGAGCTCCGAAGGCTCCACGTGCCCAGCGAGGCCGGACCTCCCTCTCCTCAGAGGAGGGCTGCGGGCCCGCCACGTGGTCAGCAGAGCCGGACCTCCCCCCTCCGCGGGGAGAGCTCCGAAGGCTCCAGTGTCCAGCGGGGCCGGACCTCCCTCTCCTTAGAGGAGGGCTCCAGGCCCGCCACGTGGTCAGCAGAGACGGACCTCCCCCCTCCGCGGGGAGAGCTCTGAAGGCTCAACGTGTCCAGCAGGGCCGGACCTCCCTCTCCTCAGAGGAGAGCTCCGGACCCGCCACGTGGCCAGCAGAGCCGGACCTCCCCCCTCCGCAGGTAGAGCTCCGAAGGCCCCACGCGGTAGGCAGCAAGAGTAAGCACGCATCATACATTACCCGTACAACGTATTCAAGACCCGCTGTCGAAGTGTTCGATCGACACTTCCCCCGGGCCTGCACTGGGCAGCCCGCAGAGGTTCTTTTTTCGGTGGGGCTAGTCCCTTGCGGAGAGCTTGCGCGGATGGACGAGTTAGTAAGAGCTTGACACAGAGAGTTTTACGTGGTTCAGGCCGCCGGAGCGTAAAACCCTACGTCCACGGCGAGCTATGGAGCTTGCTGTATTGCTTGCTGCTCAGGGCCGGAGTCCTGAGCTTGGGGGTGAGTTACAGCTTGGGAGTGTATGGCTAGCGTATGAGTTGCAGAGTGCGAACCCCTGCTATCGTCGCCTACCCGAGCCTTTTATAGTCCAAGACTCGGGTGGCTTACAAGGGGGCCCGGGACCCGACAGGTGGTCCCGGGGAGATTGGCTGATATCTACCGTATCTGCAGTTATGCCGGTAGTTGTCTCTGGCGAAGGCTTCCGAGTCTCCGTCTTGCCGCCCTGCCCATTCCGCACGCTAGTCGTAATGGTTGATGACGGCGCAGGCGGCATGGGGTGTCTTGTCGCGGTGTTTATTGGCTGTCAGGTTCTGACACCGCGCGCCAGTCTGTGATGCGACTGGGCGCAACGGCACCTGACAGAGGCGTGCTCCGCGTCTCCGCGTCTCGGGAAGACGCGGGCCTTGAATACCTTGTACGGGCAAGGTATGGGGCGTCTTTACGCCCGCTGCCTATCACTCGGGGGCAGGCAGCACCGTTCTTCTGGCCACGTGGCGGGCCCGGAGCCCTTCTCAGAGAAGAGGAGGGTCCGGCCCGTGGGGCACGTGGAGTCCTCCGGACCTCTCCCTGCGGAGGGGGAGGTTCGGCTTCTGTCGGCCACGTGGCGGCCCCGGAGCTCCCCTCTGAGGAGAGGGAGGTCCGGCCCTGCCGGATACGTGGCACCTTCGGACCCCTCGCCCGCGGAGGGGGAGGTCCGGCTTCTGTATGCCACGTGGCGGGTCCAGAGCTCTCCTTTGAGGAGAGGGAGGTCCGGCCCCGCCGGACGCGTGGCGCCTTCGGAGCTCTCCCTGCGGAGAAGGGCGAGTTTCTTAGGCATTTTCCCCTGTGCGCGGGGGTACCCCATATCGCAGGTACCGACAGTGGTCCCCGGGCCCATCTCGGGGGAGATAGCGAGCCCGAGGTGGGACCTCCGTCTCTTCTGATCCGCGCACTTTCTCTAAGTCCCGCATTGACCGCTGCCGGAGCACGAACGGTCGCAGGATCGTGGGAGCGTGCGCCCACTTGATGGTTGTTTTTACTGCGGCGGTTCCCAAGACTGCCACTTCTGCATGATGCGGCGCTTTCTTCGGGAACCGCCGAAGTGCCTTGCCGGCTTGTCTTCTTAGGAGACTGACTCCTTGACCCACCGCTCCAGTCGGGCGGCTTGGGCCCATCTGTCATCGGCGCTCGGTCTAGGAGCCGAAGCGGTTGCCGATGTGGCGTACTCCAAGAGTTCCAAATCGCTTGGGATTGCACCCAGGGAGGTGTGAAAAGAAACCGCCACGCGGGTACGCTCCCTTTATAAGGCTTTCAGCCCTTGGGCCCCCCTTGAGTCTCTTCAGTCCTGTCTTCTTCCATGGCTTCTATCCCGCCTCACGGGGGGAGAATCGCTTTCGATTCCCTCCAGCGACGGCGTCTGCACCAAGTCTGGGACCTAGGGAGAATGCCTGCCCTCCCTCTGGCGGTGGCGCCTCCGAGGGGTCTCTGGTTTGTCTTCTGTAAGGGCCTCAGTTTTTGACACTCATTTGCAGTGTTCATCACCACACCACACACCTCATTTGAGGAAGAATGATGAACACAAATAAAGAGCAAGTAACAATTATCAACATGCTCATTAGGGAACAAACTCACATGACACGACCCCTTTGGGTCCTGTCGAGCCAGGATCACGCTGAGGGGTGCTGCGTTGCACAGCACCGCATAACACACGTCAAAGGTACAAAGCGGAAGCGGAAGCTTTATTACATAAACAAGTTTATCAACATGTTTACATCAAAATAAGTTTAGTCCACACTCGCGGGCGTAGACTAAGCATCAAGTGCACGTTCAGCCCTCGAACGTGTCCTTGCTAGCACACACGCACACTAACTCTGCGGCGTGCACGACTCCCACTCGACGGGGTTCCCCTCCTGGGGTTCCGTCTCCTCTTCGGGAGTCCCTTCCTCATAGAACCCTGCAAAAGCTTCAAACACAAGCAGTGAGCACGAAGGCTCAGCAAGTCTGACCCGTCTCACCTAAACATGAAACTTCTACATGAGGGTGATGGGTTGCATGAGGTAAAAATCATTTGCAAGGACTCGCCTAATTAGTAGAACCTTACTTTCAAGTTTTAGCAGCAGGTTGTGGAGAACTTTACGCTAAGGCACATGAGAGAGCCGCAATCAAACAAGAAACGCATTTCTCTCATGTACTTTGCCCAAAGTTGAAAAGAACTTTAGTTAGCACTAAGCTACAACATATCATTAACAATCAATATCCAACTTTCAATCAGCAACATTTTAACATGTAACTAGCCTGTTCTTTCTACGTCACGGTACAGTGAACAAGTGGTACTCACTGACCGCGAGGGACGGCGATTATAATCGATTTACACCTGCAGGGTTACCCGAACAACCCGTCACGTACGCCCGTACTCGATGTTGCCTACAACAACCATCACGGACGCCGTACGCGACTACCTTTCACCCGTTAGCCAAATATTGAACCGGTCCCATCGTCCCGAGCAAGAGGTCCCTGCACGCGCATCTCTGTGCCGCCAGCTGATTTACACCTCGAGCTCTCAACCTACCCTCTGAACGACGGGCAATGCCTCAATACCCAGCTACCCGAGTTACATCAGTTTCCCGGTTCCCATATAGCCGGTAGGTCTTCGGTACTGTTCTAGCTTGTTCAACAGGCCCGCACACGGCTCGGTCCTCAATCGACACAAGCGGAGCTACAGCACACAGGCCCCAAAGTCCTGCTGCCCTTACTCTCCGCTCGGTCTCATTTTCTTGCCATGTGTATCATGTGCTATCTCTACCCGAGCAATGTGCCTCTAGCCTATTCTCGCGAGTAGTTCCAACTACTCGACTTGTACCGAATCCTACTCTATCCTAGCAATGCGGTGGCTAACGAGGTTTGCAATCCTAAACCCAACCCATGGTTTTCTTGGCTGTGCAGTTGGGTTTCCAATCAAGACTCTAATGCAAAGAACAAAGAAAACAATTATGTGCTCAAAACAATAAAAATTTGTAAAAAGGTTAATGCAAACCGGGGCTTGCCTTGCTGCTCTTGGTCGTAGGCTAGCTGTTCCTCCGGAGTAACGAAGTCTAGGACTTCGGGTTCCTCCTCGACCTTAGCGACTACATGATAAGAACAATGTATGTATTAATTAAATGCTTTTGTATTAACTTTGAAGTTGTGAAGTCTATAACCTTTACTAGATAGACCTAATGACTGTGAAACTTTTACTGTGGCTTGGTTACAACCTAAACAGAGACTTGGTCAAGTTTTAGTTGCAGCAAAGCTCATTTGAGCCCTCCACAAATAATTATGTCCTTGACCTTAATTAAAGGCTTTTAGGGTGTTCTAGGTATTTTCATGAAACAAACTATGACTTTCTGAAAACTAGATTTTCAGAGGGTTCTAATGGAATTGGTCTCACTTAATTTGGAAGTCTCTAACTAAAGATATGAGCTAAACAATTTCAGAGAAAATTCTGAAAATGTTTCTGAACATTTTCTATTTTCTCTGGAACAGTTTTACTAATCACACCATTAGGTGGACTAAATGAGCTCAAATGGATCTGAAATTTTTATGGTAGTTCAAGGATATTTTGGTGAACATCTCAGCAAAATTTCAGGATTTTCCTCCAAATGATTCTCCAGTTAAAATTCCTAACAGTTTAAACTTTAAGGAATTAATTCTGGAGAATTACGGAATTTCATGAAGTGACACTTGATTTTCTGGAAAGTACTCAAAGAGCTGAATCCAGCAAAATTTGGTTCACTCAATTTGGAGCTTTCTAGCCAAAGTTATAAGGATTTGAAGTTTGAAGGAAATCTGAAAATCGGGGAAAAGTTTAAACTCGCGCGTGGGCCCAGGGGACACGCGTCGCACGCCGAAGCGACAGCACACCGCGGCCCACAAGGCTTTTGCGCGCCAGCACACCCGATCCCGGCCGCAGCCGGATCCCGATTCAAAATATCGGCCGCTGACAGCTGGGGTCCACCCCCTTCTTCAACCTCGCGACACCCGCGCTCCGCCGCCGAGGGACCTCGCCGGAGGACTCGCCGCCGGCTGCTGTACAGCTTCAAACTTCTTGATTCTGGCCGCCCCTGCCTACTTTTACTTGGGGAACATGATCCGAGGGTCAGCTGCTCATGACAACGGCCGGAGCATGGTCGGCGACGAGCCGCCATATCGGAACGACTTCGGCCATGTCGGCTGATGCTCCTAGTGCCTCAGCTACTTGGGAAACCGGTCGGGGAGCATCAGTGGACCTCAGAGAAGGTCGACATGAACTCGGGGCAGCTCGGGGAAGGCCCGAAATAGGTCCTCACCGTGCGCCCGATACCCCCCGTTCGTTCCGCCATTAGTAGACCTTGAATTACGCCGGGCACAGAGGTTCTCCGGCTCAGAGTTGTGAAGGCAACTTGTGCGTCACCGTGTCTAGCTCGTGTGGGAGTGGCCTGAGGCCCTCTAATCCTTTCTAGAGCACGAATTAAACAGAATCGTACCCGAGGGTCGTTCTGCACACAGAAAGGGGAAAAGTGGAAATTCGCCGCCGGTGAGCAACCACTCGAGCTGTGGCTCGGGGATGAGCAGCACCGATCACTTGCGCGTCCAAGGGTGCCTTGGCTCGGGCGTGACAACGCCCAGGTTGGGCTGTCCACGAGAGCCCGAGGTGCGGCGGTTTCCAGTTCCGAGTTTGATCTTTCGGCACAGCCGATATCACTCGGTTTCAATCGATTTCTATCAATGGGAAGGATGGAGGATGGTTGCTAGTACCTTGCTGGGACCTTGGAATGGAAAGAGGGAGCTGCGATCGGCTTGATCAAGCAGGAACTCGCGCGGCGGCGATGGCAGTGGGAAAAGCAGTCGCGCACGTCGGTAGCTCGGGGAAATGGTGACTGAGGCACGCCGGGGAGGGAATAAATAGCTCGGCCGGCTGGCCTCCGGCTTGGGGCACGCAGCAGGAGCTGGCGCCGGCCGGTCCCTTCGGTGGCGCGCGCGCACAACAGCCGGGAACCGACTGAACTGTGGTTCAGTCGGTTTGCTTTGAGGCTGAGGCTGACATGTGGGTCCCACTCCTCTTTTAACCTCTGAAATTTATTCCTAACAGCTGTGGTAAACAGTGAACCCTATTCTACCCTTGGCAACTCAAATTATTCACCCAAGAGCCATTTGAATTGACCAAAGTTCAAATGAGGTTTGGTTTGAATGAATTTCAGCACAAGTGCAGTTTGAAATTCAAATAAAGTTTGAATTTCTCCCCCTTAGCTCATGTCAAGATCAACTCCAAATGGAGTGAAAATTGGTGTGTGAGCTCACAAAAATGTGCTGAGCAAGAATATGCCTTCCACTTTTAAATTCAGTGGGTGAAAACAGTTTGAATTTGAATATGTTTTCAAACTGCCCCTTTCCTATCTACACCCAAGATGACCTCAAAAATGTTTTGAATTTGGGTGAAACTTGGCATGGACATCCTTAGCAAAGTGTAGGAGTTTTCATATGTCCAGCCCATCTATATCACATGTGGGAAGTACCACTTTTGCAATGTGTGAGTTTGTTCCCTAATGAGCATGTTGATAATTGTTACTTGCTCTTTATTTGTGTTCATCATTTTTCCTCAAATGAGGTGTGTGGTGTGGTGATGAACACTGCAAATGAGTGTCAAAAACTGAGGCCCTTACATTCCTCCCCCCTTAAAAGAATCTCGTCCCGAGATTATAAGGTGAAATGAGAGAGAGGACGGTGGAAATTTTACCGAATATGCGATGTGAAAAAGTCGGGGTAGTTAGTGCGAAGGAATTCTTCGCTCTCCCATGTCGCTTCGTCCATGGAGTGATTACTCCATAGAACCTTGTAGAACCACAACGTACGGTTGCGTGTGGTTCGGGCCTTTTCATCAATAATCTGCACCGGTTCCTCCCGATAGGTGAGATCCGGTTGCAGTTCTTCAATGTCTTCCAGCTGAACGGTAGTTGATAGCTTGAGACACTTCCTCAGCTGGGAAATGTGAAAGACGTCGTGCACACCGGAAAGTGCTTCTGGTAATCTTAGCCGGTATGCCACCGATCCACATCTTTCGGTAATCTGGAATGGACCGATGAATCGGGGTGCTAACTTTCTTCTCACCCCAAATCTGTTTACGCCCTTCATTGGAGACACTCGTAGGTATACGTGATCTCCAACTTCGAATTGTAATGGGCGCCTCCTCCGGTCCGCATACTGTTTCTGTCGGGATTGAGCGGCTTTTAGGTTCGCTTGAATTAATCGAACCTTTTCTTCCGCGTTGTTGACAAGATCAATCCCGAAGGTAACCCTCTCGCCAGACTCACACCAGTTCAGTGGTGTGCGGCATTTCCTGCCGTATAGCGCCTCGTAGGGCGCCATCTTGATGCTGGCTTGGTACCCATTGTTGTACGAGAACTCGGCTAATGGCAAGTGATCATCCCAATTCTTGCCGTGGTCGATAGCGCAAGCTCGTAGCATGTCTTCTAGGATTTGATTTACCCGCTCCGTTTGCCCATCCGTCTGCGGGTGGTAGGCTGAACTACGGATCAGCTTCGTCCCCAAGGCAGCGTGGAGCTGCTCCCAAAAACGGGACACAAATAAAGTGCCTCGGTCCGAGATGATGGTACGGGGTACGCCGTATAAGCATAGGATCCGTGAGATGTACAGTTCAGCGTACTTCTTGGCGTTGTAGTTGGTGTTGACCGGGATGAAATGGGCAACTTTGGTGAGCCGATCGACGATCACCCACACAGAATCATGTTTCTGTAAGGTGGTGGGTAAACCCACGACGAAATCCATGCTCACGTCCTCCCATTTCCAGGCAGGAATGCCCAGTGGTTGCAGCAGTCCCGGTTTCCGCATGTGGTCTGCCTTCACCCGTCGACATGTATCACACTCGGACACGTATTTTGCAGTCTCTCGCTTCATCCGTGTCCACCAAAACTTGCTTCTGAGTTCTTGATACATCTTGTTGCTGCCGGGGTGAATAGAAAACTTTGATAAGTGAGCCTCATCAAAGATTTTCTTCCGTAACTCCGGGTTTCGGGGTACGACGATCCGGTCCTTGAACCATAGGACGCCGTCTCCGTCCTTCCGGAAACATTTCAACTCCCCACTGTCTACACGTCTCCGCAAATGTGACATGCCCTTGTCATTCTTCTGGGCTGCCGCTATCTCTTCACGGATGGTGGGGATCAAAGCTAGGTTGTAGAGAGCTCCATGTGGAATCACATGTAGTGGTGGTTCGCTCTCTTCCAACGGTGTGATGGTCAGATTATTGACGTGTGACTTGCGGCTTAGCGCGTCTGCCACAACGTTTGCCTTGCCCGGATGATAATGGATCTCTATCTCGTAATCCTTTATCAGTTCCAACCATCTTCGTTGCCTCATGTTCAGCTCCTTCTGAGTGAAGATGTACTTGAGGCTTTTGTGGTCGGTATATAAATGTACGAGGTTACCGAGTAGGTAGTGCCTCCACATTTTCAGTGCAAGTACCACGGCAGCGAGCTCCAAATCGTGAGTTGGATAATTTTGCTCATGGTTCCTAAGCTGTCGTGATCCATACGCAACCACTCTTCGGTCTTGCATCAGCACACATCCGAGCCCAATGCCGGATGCATCGCAGTACACATCGAACGGTTTTGTTGTGTCTGGCTGCGCCAAAACCGGTGCTGATGTTAGGTGCTTGACTAAAGCCTTGAATGCTGCTTCACATGCTGGACTCCAAACATATTTGGTAGCCTTCTTCAGCAGCTCTGTCATTGGCTTGGCAATCTTCGAGAAGTTCGGAATGAACCTCCGATAATATCCCGCGAGTCCGAGGAAACTCCGTACCTCATGAACAGTTCTCGGGGATTTCCAATTCAGCACTTGCGTGATTTTGCTCGGGTCCACAGCGATACCCTCCGCCGAGATGATATGCCCGAGGAAAGGCACTTGCGATATCCAAAACTCGCATTTGCTGAACTTTGCGTATAACTTGTGATCCCGCAGCCGTTGCAAGACTATACGCAGATGTTTCTTGTGATCTTCCTCCGACTTGGAATATACCAGGATGTCGTCGATGAAGACCACGACAAACTTGTCCAGCTCCGGCATGAACACCGAGTTCATTAAGTACATGAAGTGAGCTGGAGCATTGGTGAGGCCAAAGGACATGACCAGGTACTCATAAAGTCCGTACCTTGTCGAAAAAGCTGTCTTTGGAATGTCCTCAGCCCTGATCTTAATCTGATGGTACCCGGATCTTAAATCCATCTTGGAAAAGACCTTTGCTTCGACCAACTGATCAAACAACATGTCGATCCGTGGCAACGGGTACTTGTTCTTGATGGTTACGGCATTTAATGGACGGTAGTCCACGCAAAGCCGCAACGTTTCATCCTTCTTTTTGACAAATAATGCCGAACAGCCCCATGGCGAGGAGCTCGGCCTAATAAAACCCTTCTCCAGAAGGTCCGTGAGCTGAGTCTTCAGTTCAGCCAACTCCTTGGGCGCCATCTTGTACGGCCTTCGGGATATTGGCATGGTTCCCGGTGCAAGTTCAATCTTGAACTCCACCTCTCTATCGGGTGGCATCCCCGGCAAATCATCCGGGAATACATCAGGGAATTCTCGGACCACTGGAATGTCTTCCAATCTGATGGTTGTGGCTTGATAGACACTTGGAAGTTTTATTTCTGGACTGTCCAGAAATAATGAGTGAGAACCGTGCACTTCTGAGTTTAAGTGCACGACTCGAAGGACGGTGTCTAAAACAGCGCCGTGGCGGGTTAACCACGACATCCCTAGGATGACATCGACCTTCTGTCCCTCTAAGATAATGAGGGACGTGGGGTACACTCTACCCGCTAAGCATAATGGTGCTTTGGAGACCATTACGCTTGCTGAAATCTTCCCACCCGGTGAACAAATTAAATATGGACTATCGGTGGGTAGTATTGGCAAGCTGTGTTTAGCAATGAAAGCTTGGCTAATAAAATTATGCGTGGCGCCTGAATCAAATAGTACTATAGCGGGATGCTGGTGGAGTTGGAACATACCCGCAAGGATTGGCTCGCCCTCCGGCACGTCCTCAATGGCAAGCTGGTGGACAGTACCGGGCCTAGGGTTTGCCCGCCGCGCATTAGTAGGGTTCCGGGGTTGATTCCTCCCCGGAAACTGTGGTGCCACTCCGCCGCCTTGCCTCTCCGGGCAACTGCTCGCGAAGTGTCCTGGACGACCACACTTGTAACATGTGGCCGCTGCTGGTGGAGTACTCGGGGGACGAAAGCCCGGCATGCGTTGCGGAGGTGCAAACTCACGCGGCATCGCCCGCTGCTGCTGTTGTTGTTGCGGTGGTGCTGGCAGTGCCGGCCGGAATGCCGGTGAAGAATACGGCCGACCGCGGAACGGCATCGACCGCTGTGGTGGCTGCCAGCGCGGACCTGATGGTGGGCGATTCACCATCCGAAACTTCTGAGAAGGACCGCCTCCTTCTCCGCTGCTCTGCGGCGCGCTTCGCTTTCGCTCTGCCGCCGCCAACTCCTTGCCGGAGTCTTCCTGAACAATCGCAGCATCAATTATGTCGTTGAGGCTGCCGCGATTGAACATCGCCAGCTTGTCCTTCAGGAGCGGGTTAAGCCCCTGGTAAAAGTGGTCCCGCCGCTTCTCGTCCGTATCTGCGTGATACGACGCGTAGAGTGCGAGATCGTTGAACGCTCTGGAGTACTCCAGCGCGTTCCGGCTCCCTTGTTGCAGGTGTAGGAATTCCTGCGTCTTCCTCTTCATCAAACCGGGCGGTATATGATAGGCCCGGAAGGCCGTCCGGAACTCCGCCCAGGTCATCACTCGGTCGGTGGGTTGTGAAGCACAAAAGTTGGCCCACCACGCGCTCGCGGATCCTTGGAGCTGCTGGACCGCGAACTGAGTCTTGCGCTGCTCGCTGATTTGGAGCAGCCCGAACTTCATCTCTATGGCGCGGAGCCAGTTGTCCGCGTCAAGTGGTTCATCCGCCCTTGAGAATACAGGGGGATGAGTCGCCAGGAAGTCGGAGTAGGAGCTCTGTTGGCGCTCCTCACGATCTTGACGTCTCTCGGAGCGAGACGTATTCGCAATTAACGTTTGCAGCAGCTCTGTGTGCTGCTGATGTGAACCCGCCATTGCCGCGACAATGTCGGCCAATGTAACCGTTGGCAGTGGCGGTGGCGGTGTTTGCTGTTGCTGTTGCTGTCCCGAGGAGTCCTCGGGAGGTGGTTGGGAGGTCTCTCCCCCTTGGCTAGTACCTCCAACATCAGGGTTGGCACGAGTACGCGTCATTCTGAAATTCAACACAGCAGCAATTAGCACATGTCTTCTCCAAATTCCATAAACAGCAGTAGGTATTGAAGCGACGCATGATTAACTTGCACAACATTCACATATATTGATAAAGCATAAACTTTATACAAGATACATTATTCTCGGGTCTCCGAGAAGTCGTGCTCATGTCGTCACTACCTATACATACGCTACTGTCTACACGACATGTCACCGATTACAAAAGTTGGGTTACGCTACCCTAGCTGCCCTACTTGGCAACCGTAACCCCCTACTCGGAGTAGAACTCGACCTCCTGTGGGTTGTCCTCCTCCGGTACTTCTGCTGGTGGCTCTGGATCTACCACCTCTTCTCCCATTCCGGGTTCTCCCATTGCTGGAAGACCCAAGACTACCGGTATGCCTAACACCGGGGGCACGAGGCCCTGCAATGCATGCACCTCGTCCATAGCCTGGTTGTAGTCCTCTTCCCAGCCTTGTCCTTCCTCAATAGCGTCGTCCCGCTCTTGAGCAAGGTCCTCATTCTGCTGGGTTAGGGTCTGCACCAGCTCTTGCAACGCCGCAATGTCAACACGGCTCTTCTTCTTTGCCTTCTTCAGACGACGCAACTGATTGTGTTGTTCATTCAGTCGCTTGATCGTCGGAAGGAGCACATTGCGGAGTGCGCTGTGAGCACCCTCGAAATGATCTCCACGGCTTGTGCTCTCCTTGAGCTTGTTGGCGAGATGCTCCGTATGAACAGCTTGGCTATCCATCACAGCGTTTCCCGCCCTCATTTGGAGGCTGAGATTTGCCTCCGCGGGGTTGTACCTTGGGCAACTCGGGTTTGTTGCCTCTAGGTACCTCTCTTCCCACACATGCTGAGCTCGTCCCTCCACCGGAACGAGTGCGTATGGAGTTCCCTCCATAGCCTGTACGTGTAGTTGGCAGAAACGTGACATAGTGTCACGGGCTGCCACTTGCCACATCCCTACCGGTTGTCTTCCTCTCACCGTGACGGTGAATGGCACCCAACCGGGTGGCATAGGTCCTGCAGGAACCTCGACATGGATCGTCCACGTCTTGTTCCCCTCTTCGCCTTCTTCCTTGGCGAAGTATTGCGGCATCTGGTTGTACCCGAAATATTGGAGCATTTGCCACAATGCTTCCGGGTAGCCGCTACGGTCAGAGCAGTGGGAAACTACCCACCCGTTCTCCAACCGTTTATCTGCTGCCATCTGTAAAAATATATTTGAGAAATGTCAAATATTTATTTAAACAGTAAACCATTGAGTTATAACATAAGATATGTCATTGAACCCTTAACACTTGGAAACATAGTTCAAATTTTTAAACAAATTTGACTGCTGATCTGCTGTTCCCATGACAGCCCTGACCAGTTTCCATATCAATCTGATTTAGGCCAGGTTAAAAGCAAAACCAGTCCTGGAGCTCAACATCAAAGTTAAAGTTAACTTCAATAGCTTTCCAGAAAGTATTTGGTTGGCCTAAGATCTGCTCTGGTTCAAAAGTTATGAGATGTCAAAGTTAACAGAATTTCTGGGAACAATTGGACAGCACCTCCCTGCCTTAGGTACTGATTTGATCCAAGAATTCCAGTTAATTCTGTTCCTAATCTGACAAAACTTTCTGTTACAAAGTTGTAACCCATCTCATAAGCTTCCCAGAACCACCTCATTTTCTATTTTTGGATTTTTATGCAGGAAGTTATGCTTAATTTACAGAGAGTCTACAGAGAGTCTTTGCTCCGTCCTGTTTTCTGGACAGTTTCAACTCTACTGCATTTTTCGAGTGGTTAAGGGATGAAACACCTCTGGAACTCAACAGAAAAGTTGTAAAGCTCCTCCAAAGCTTTCCAGAAATGTATCATACGACCCCAACCTCGAAAGAACTCAACCTCTAACCTCTGATTAACTTCAGCCTTGATTTAGCTGAAAACAGAGTGCTCTGTCCTTAACATCCTATAAGTTGAAAACTTATTAACTTTGAATATCCTGTTCAAGGGAAGGAGTTACATCAAGTTTTACTACTTTGGATCAAAACCTTCAAGTTTTTAAATGAAGTTGTTCATTTAGTTGGGTGTGACGTCGAGGCGCCACCAGATTATGTCGGTACTACGTCCTCACAAAGGAAAAACCTATACCGGATTTAGCCGGCTTCGTTAGTTCAGTGGCACTACTCGTCACTCGCACACGGATGCTACACGTCTACCGTTTCGTGGTAAGGCTACCTGCAGAAACTCAAACAATCATCAGACTCGGCTGCACACCGAGCCCGGAATCCATACAGTTTGTACACCCGGCCGTCATCACTCGCCCGGATGTTCTCAAGCCAAACACGCCTTGAGTTACGTGTTCACGTTTCAGACCACGTGACGGGGTCTCCCATGTTGCACCACGCACGCCAGGGACAGACGTTGCTCGAATACCCCAAACGACATGAAGAGTCGTAGAGGATATCAAAGCGGGTCGGGTTACCTGCCACCCGTGGGGCTCCACCCTTCAGCTTGTGCGCACTGGTGGACAGCGCTTACGTGCACCCCCCAAGACATGAACGTCCCGAGATGCACGATTTTCCGACATAACAAATAGGTTACTAAGCCACTTTCTATATACTAATAACATCCTTATACGGGCTACTAACTCGTTCCTCACTGGATTTTTGAAAAAGAAGACCTTTGTACTGTGTTAAACCTCAAGCGAGCTCTGATACCACGCTGACACGACCCCTTTGGGTCCTGTCGAGCCAGGATCACGCTGAGGGGTGCTGCGTTGCACAGCACCGCATAACACACGTCAAAGGTACAAAGCGGAAGCGGAAGCTTTATTACATAAACAAGTTTATCAACATGTTTACATCAAAATAAGTTTAGTCCACACTCGCGGGCGTAGACTAAGCATCAAGTGCACGTTCAGCCCTCGAACGTGTCCTTGCTAGCACACACGCACACTAACTCTGCGGCGTGCACGACTCCCACTCGACGGGGTTCCCCTCCTGGGGTTCCGTCTCCTCTTCGGGAGTCCCTTCCTCATAGAACCCTGCAAAAGCTTCAAACACAAGCAGTGAGCACGAAGGCTCAGCAAGTCTGACCCGTCTCACCTAAACATGAAAC
The DNA here is from genome assembly GCA_030760725.1 of Neostapfia colusana. Classification (NCBI taxonomy): domain Eukaryota; kingdom Viridiplantae; phylum Streptophyta; class Magnoliopsida; order Poales; family Poaceae; genus Neostapfia; species Neostapfia colusana. The sequence goes on along the minus strand of JASWHV010000002.1, from coordinate 105,283,404 downwards.
TTCTACATGAGGGTGATGGGTTGCATGAGGTAAAAATCATTTGCAAGGACTCGCCTAATTAGTAGAACCTTACTTTCAAGTTTTAGCAGCAGGTTGTGGAGAACTTTACGCTAAGGCACATGAGAGAGCCGCAATCAAACAAGAAACGCATTTCTCTCATGTACTTTGCCCAAAGTTGAAAAGAACTTTAGTTAGCACTAAGCTACAACATATCATTAACAATCAATATCCAACTTTCAATCAGCAACATTTTAACATGTAACTAGCCTGTTCTTTCTACGTCACGGTACAGTGAACAAGTGGTACTCACTGACCGCGAGGGACGGCGATTATAATCGATTTACACCTGCAGGGTTACCCGAACAACCCGTCACGTACGCCCGTACTCGATGTTGCCTACAACAACCATCACGGACGCCGTACGCGACTACCTTTCACCCGTTAGCCAAATATTGAACCGGTCCCATCGTCCCGAGCAAGAGGTCCCTGCACGCGCATCTCTGTGCCGCCAGCTGATTTACACCTCGAGCTCTCAACCTACCCTCTGAACGACGGGCAATGCCTCAATACCCAGCTACCCGAGTTACATCAGTTTCCCGGTTCCCATATAGCCGGTAGGTCTTCGGTACTGTTCTAGCTTGTTCAACAGGCCCGCACACGGCTCGGTCCTCAATCGACACAAGCGGAGCTACAGCACACAGGCCCCAAAGTCCTGCTGCCCTTACTCTCCGCTCGGTCTCATTTTCTTGCCATGTGTATCATGTGCTATCTCTACCCGAGCAATGTGCCTCTAGCCTATTCTCGCGAGTAGTTCCAACTACTCGACTTGTACCGAATCCTACTCTATCCTAGCAATGCGGTGGCTAACGAGGTTTGCAATCCTAAACCCAACCCATGGTTTTCTTGGCTGTGCAGTTGGGTTTCCAATCAAGACTCTAATGCAAAGAACAAAGAAAACAATTATGTGCTCAAAACAATAAAAATTTGTAAAAAGGTTAATGCAAACCGGGGCTTGCCTTGCTGCTCTTGGTCGTAGGCTAGCTGTTCCTCCGGAGTAACGAAGTCTAGGACTTCGGGTTCCTCCTCGACCTTAGCGACTACATGATAAGAACAATGTATGTATTAATTAAATGCTTTTGTATTAACTTTGAAGTTGTGAAGTCTATAACCTTTACTAGATAGACCTAATGACTGTGAAACTTTTACTGTGGCTTGGTTACAACCTAAACAGAGACTTGGTCAAGTTTTAGTTGCAGCAAAGCTCATTTGAGCCCTCCACAAATAATTATGTCCTTGACCTTAATTAAAGGCTTTTAGGGTGTTCTAGGTATTTTCATGAAACAAACTATGACTTTCTGAAAACTAGATTTTCAGAGGGTTCTAATGGAATTGGTCTCACTTAATTTGGAAGTCTCTAACTAAAGATATGAGCTAAACAATTTCAGAGAAAATTCTGAAAATGTTTCTGAACATTTTCTATTTTCTCTGGAACAGTTTTACTAATCACACCATTAGGTGGACTAAATGAGCTCAAATGGATCTGAAATTTTTATGGTAGTTCAAGGATATTTTGGTGAACATCTCAGCAAAATTTCAGGATTTTCCTCCAAATGATTCTCCAGTTAAAATTCCTAACAGTTTAAACTTTAAGGAATTAATTCTGGAGAATTACGGAATTTCATGAAGTGACACTTGATTTTCTGGAAAGTACTCAAAGAGCTGAATCCAGCAAAATTTGGTTCACTCAATTTGGAGCTTTCTAGCCAAAGTTATAAGGATTTGAAGTTTGAAGGAAATCTGAAAATCGGGGAAAAGTTTAAACTCGCGCGTGGGCCCAGGGGACACGCGTCGCACGCCGAAGCGACAGCACACCGCGGCCCACAAGGCTTTTGCGCGCCAGCACACCCGATCCCGGCCGCAGCCGGATCCCGATTCAAAATATCGGCCGCTGACAGCTGGGGTCCACCCCCTTCTTCAACCTCGCGACACCCGCGCTCCGCCGCCGAGGGACCTCGCCGGAGGACTCGCCGCCGGCTGCTGTACAGCTTCAAACTTCTTGATTCTGGCCGCCCCTGCCTACTTTTACTTGGGGAACATGATCCGAGGGTCAGCTGCTCATGACAACGGCCGGAGCATGGTCGGCGACGAGCCGCCATATCGGAACGACTTCGGCCATGTCGGCTGATGCTCCTAGTGCCTCAGCTACTTGGGAAACCGGTCGGGGAGCATCAGTGGACCTCAGAGAAGGTCGACATGAACTCGGGGCAGCTCGGGGAAGGCCCGAAATAGGTCCTCACCGTGCGCCCGATACCCCCCGTTCGTTCCGCCATTAGTAGACCTTGAATTACGCCGGGCACAGAGGTTCTCCGGCTCAGAGTTGTGAAGGCAACTTGTGCGTCACCGTGTCTAGCTCGTGTGGGAGTGGCCTGAGGCCCTCTAATCCTTTCTAGAGCACGAATTAAACAGAATCGTACCCGAGGGTCGTTCTGCACACAGAAAGGGGAAAAGTGGAAATTCGCCGCCGGTGAGCAACCACTCGAGCTGTGGCTCGGGGATGAGCAGCACCGATCACTTGCGCGTCCAAGGGTGCCTTGGCTCGGGCGTGACAACGCCCAGGTTGGGCTGTCCACGAGAGCCCGAGGTGCGGCGGTTTCCAGTTCCGAGTTTGATCTTTCGGCACAGCCGATATCACTCGGTTTCAATCGATTTCTATCAATGGGAAGGATGGAGGATGGTTGCTAGTACCTTGCTGGGACCTTGGAATGGAAAGAGGGAGCTGCGATCGGCTTGATCAAGCAGGAACTCGCGCGGCGGCGATGGCAGTGGGAAAAGCAGTCGCGCACGTCGGTAGCTCGGGGAAATGGTGACTGAGGCACGCCGGGGAGGGAATAAATAGCTCGGCCGGCTGGCCTCCGGCTTGGGGCACGCAGCAGGAGCTGGCGCCGGCCGGTCCCTTCGGTGGCGCGCGCGCACAACAGCCGGGAACCGACTGAACTGTGGTTCAGTCGGTTTGCTTTGAGGCTGAGGCTGACATGTGGGTCCCACTCCTCTTTTAACCTCTGAAATTTATTCCTAACAGCTGTGGTAAACAGTGAACCCTATTCTACCCTTGGCAACTCAAATTATTCACCCAAGAGCCATTTGAATTGACCAAAGTTCAAATGAGGTTTGGTTTGAATGAATTTCAGCACAAGTGCAGTTTGAAATTCAAATAAAGTTTGAATTTCTCCCCCTTAGCTCATGTCAAGATCAACTCCAAATGGAGTGAAAATTGGTGTGTGAGCTCACAAAAATGTGCTGAGCAAGAATATGCCTTCCACTTTTAAATTCAGTGGGTGAAAACAGTTTGAATTTGAATATGTTTTCAAACTGCCCCTTTCCTATCTACACCCAAGATGACCTCAAAAATGTTTTGAATTTGGGTGAAACTTGGCATGGACATCCTTAGCAAAGTGTAGGAGTTTTCATATGTCCAGCCCATCTATATCACATGTGGGAAGTACCACTTTTGCAATGTGTGAGTTTGTTCCCTAATGAGCATGTTGATAATTGTTACTTGCTCTTTATTTGTGTTCATCATTTTTCCTCAAATGAGGTGTGTGGTGTGGTGATGAACACTGCAAATGAGTGTCAAAAACTGAGGCCCTTACATCACACATTGCAAAAGTGGTACTTCCCACATGTGATATAGATGGGCTGGACATATGAAGACTCCTACACTTTGCTAAGGATGTCCATGCCAAGTTCCACCCAAATTCAAAACCTTTTTGAGGTCATTTTGGGTATAGTTAGGAAAAGGGCAGTTTGAAACCATATTCAAATTCAAACTGTTTTCACCCACTGAATGTAAAAGTGGAAGGCATATTCTTGCTCAGCACATTTTTGTGAGCTCACACACCAATTTTCACTCCATTTGGAGTTGATCTTGACATGAGCTAAGGGGGAGAAATTCAAACTTTATTTGAATTTCAAACTGCACTTGTGCTGAAATTCATTCAAACCAAACCTCATTTGAACTTTGATCAATTCAAATGGCTCTTGGGTGAATAATTTGAATTGCCAAGGGTAGAATAGGGTTCACTGTTTACCACAGCTGTTAGGAATAAATTTCAGAGGTTAAAAGAGAAGTGGGACCCACATGTCAGCCTCAGCCTCAAAGCAAACCGACTGAACCACAGTTCAGTCGGTTCCCGGCAGCTGTGCGCGCGCGCCACCGAAGGGGGCAGCCGGCGCCAGCTCCTGCTGCGTGCCCCAAGCCGGAGACCAGCCGGCCGGGCTATTTATTCCCTCCCCGGCGTGCTTCAGTCACCATTTCCCCGAGCTACCGACGTGCGCGACTGCTTTTTCCACTGCCATCGCCGCCGCTCGAGTTCCTGCTTGATCAAGCCGATCGCAGCTCCCTCTTTCCATTCCAAGGTCCCAGCAAGGTACTAGCAACCATCCTCCATCCTTCCCATTGATAGAAATCGATTGAAACCGAGTGATATCGGCTGTGCCGAAAGATCAAACTCGGAACTGGAAACCGCCGCACCTCGGGCTCTCGTGGACAGCCCAACCTGGGCGTTGTCACGCCCGAGCCAAGACACCCTTGGACGCGCAGGTGACCGGTGCTGCTCATCTCCGAGCCACAGCTCGAGTGGTTGCTCACCGGCGGCGAATTTCCACTTTTCCCCTTTCTGTGTGCAGAACGACCTTCGGGTACGATTCTGTTTAATTCGTGCTCTAGAAAGGATTAGAGGGCCTCAGGCCACTCCCACACGAACTAGACACGGTGACGCACGAGTTGCCTTCACAACTCTGGGCCGGAGAACTTCTGTGCCCGGCGTAATTCAAGGTCTACTAATGGCGGAACGCACGGGGGGTATCGGGCGCACGGTGAGGACCTATTTCGGGCCTTCCCCGAGCTGCCCCGAGTTCATGTCGACCTTCTCTGAGGTCCACTGATGCTCCCCGACCGATTTCCCAAGTAGCTGAGGCACTAGGAGCGTCAGCCGACATGGCCGAAGTCGTTCCGATATGGCGGCTCGTCGCCGACCATGCTCCGGCCGTTGTCATGAGCAGCTGACCCTCGGATCATGTTCCCCAAGTAAAAGTAGGCAGGGGCGACCAGAATCAAGAAGTTTGGAGCGGTACAGCAGCCAGCGGCGAGCTCTCCGGCGAGGTCCCTCGGCGGCGGAGCGCGGGTGTCGCGAGGTTGAAGAAGGGGGTGGACCCCAGCTGTCAGCGGCCGATATTTTGAATCGGGATCCGGCTGCGGCCGGGATCGGGTGTGCTGGCGCGCAAAAGCCTTGTGGGCCGCGGTGTGCTGTCGCTTCGGCGTGCGACGCGTGTCCCCTGGGCCCACGCGCGAGTTTAAACTTTTCCCCCGATTTTCAGATTTCCTTCAAACTTCAAATCCTTATAACTTTGGCTAGAAAGCTCCAAATTGAGTGAACCAAATTTTGCTGGATTCAGCTCTCTGAGTACTTTCCAGAAAATCAAGTTTCACTTCATGAAATTCCTTAGTTCTCCAGAATTAATTCCTCAAAGTTTAAACTGTTAGGAATTTTAACTGGAGAATCCTTTGGAGGAAAATCCTGAAATTTTGCTGAGATGTTCACCAAAATATCCTTGAACTACCATAAAAATTTCAGATCCATTTGAGCTCATTTAGTCCACCTAATGGTGTGATTAGTAAAACTGTTCCAGAGAAAATAGAAAATGTTCAGAAACATTTTCAGGATTTTCTCTGAAATTGTTTAGCTCATATCTTTAGTTAGAGACTTCCAAATTAAGTGAGACCAACTCCATTAGGACCCTCTGAAAATCTAGTTTTCAGAAAGTCATAGTTTGTCTCATGAAAATCCCTAGAACACCCTAAGGGTTCCAATTAAGGTCAAGGACATAATTATTTGTGGAGGGCTCAAATGAGCTTTGCTGCAACTAAAACTTGACCAAGTCTTTGTTTAGGTTGTAACCAAGCCACAGTAAAAGTTTCACAGTCATTAGGTCTGTCTAGTAAGGGTTATAGACTTCACAACTTCAAAGTTAATACAAAGGCCTCTAAATTAATACATACATTGCTCTTATCATGTAGTCGCTAAGATCGAGGAGGAACCCGAAGTCCTAGACTTCGTTACTCCGGAGGAACAGCTAGCCTACGACCAAGAGCAGCAAGGCAAGCCCCGGTTTGCATTAACCTTTTTACAAATTTTTATTGTTTTGAGCACATACTTGTTTCCCTTTGTTCGTTGCATTAGAGTCTTGATTGGAAACCCAACTGCACAGCCAAGAAAACCATGGGTTGGGTTTAGGATTGAAAACCTCGTTAGCCACTGCATTGCTAGAATAGAGTAGGATTCGGTACAAGTCGAGTAGTTGGAACTACTCGCGAGAATAGGCTAGAGGCACATTGCTCGGGTAGAGATAGCACATGAAACACATGGCAAGAAAATGAGACCGAGCGGAGAGTAAGGGCAGCAGGACTTTGGGGCCTGTGTGCTGTAGCTCCGCTTGTGTCGATTGAGGACCGAGCCGTGTGCGGGCCTGTTGAACAAGCTAGAACAGTACCGAAGACCTACCGGCTATATGGGAACCGGGAAACTGATGTAACTCGGGTAGCTGGGTGTTGAGGCATTGCCCGTCGTTCAGAGGGTAGGTTGAGAGCTCGAGGTGTAAATCAGCTGGCGGCACAGAGATGCGCGTGCAGGGACCTCTTGCTCGGGACGATGGGACCGGTTCAATATTTGGCTAACGGGTGAAAGGTAGTCGCGTACGGCGTCCGTGATGGTTGTTGTAGGCAACATCGAGTACGGGCGTACGTGACGGGTTGTTCGGGTAACCCTGCAGGTGTAAATCGATTATAATCGCCGTCCCTCGCGGTCAGTGAGTACCACTTGTTCACTGTACCGTGACGTAGAAAGAATAGGCTAGTTACATGTTAAAATGTTGCTGATTGAAAGCTGGACATTGATTGTTAATGATATGCTGTAGCTTAGTGCTAACTAAAGTTCTTTTCAACTTTGGGCAAAGTACATGAGAGAAATGCGTTTCTTGTTTGATTGCGGCTCTCTCATGTGCCTTAGCATAAAGTTCTCCACAACCTGCTGCTAAAACTGGAAAGTAAGGTTCTACTAATTAGGCGAGTCCTTGCAAATGATTTTTACCTCATGCAACCCATTACCCGCATGTAGAAGTTCCATGTTTAGGTGAGACGGGTCAGACTTGCTGAGCCTTCGTGCTCACTGCTTGTGTTTGAAGCTTTTGCAGGGTTCTATGAGGAAGGGACTCCCGAAGAGGAGACGGAACCCCAGGAGGGGAACCCCGTCGAGTGGGAGTCGTGCACGCCGCAGAGTTAGTGTGCGTGTGTGCTAGCAAGGACACGTTCGAGGGCTGAACGTGCACTTGATGCTTAGTCTACGCCCGCGAGTGTGGACTAAACTTATTTTGATGTAAACATGTTAATAAACTTGTTTATGTAATAAAGCTTCCGCTTCCGCTTTGTACCTTTGACGTGTGTTATACGGTGTTGTGCAACGCAGCACCCCTCAGCGTGATCCTGGCTCGACAGGACCAGTGGGGTCGTGTCAGCGTGGTATCAGAGCTCGCTTGAGGTTTAACACAGTACAAAGGTCTTCTTTTTCAAAAATCCAGTGAGGAACGAGTTAGTAGCCCGTATAAGGATGTTATTAGTATATAGAAAGTGGCTTATTAACTTATTTGTTATGTCGGAAAATCGTGCATCTCGGGACGTTCATGTCTTGGGGGGTGCACGTAAGCGCTGTCCACCAGTGCGCACAAGCTGAAGGGTGGAGCCCCACGGGTGGCAGGTAACCCGACCCGCTTTGATATCCTCTACGACTCTTCATGTCGTTTGGGGTATTCGAGCAACGTCTGTCCCTGGCGTGCGTGGTGCAACATGGGAGACCCCGTCACGTGGTCTGAAACGTGAACACGTAACTCAAGGCGTGTTTGGCTTGAGAACATCCGGGCGAGTGATGACGGCCGGATGTACCAACTGTATGGATTACGGGCTCGGTGTGCAGCCGAGTCTGATGATTGGTTGAATTTCTGCAGGTAGCCTTACCACGAAACGGTAGACGTGTAGCATCCGTGTGCGAGTGACGAGTAGTGCCACTAAACTAACGAAGCCGGCTAAGTCCGGTATAGGTTTTTCTTTGTGAGGACGTAGTACCGACATGATCTGGTGACGCATCAACGTCACACCCAACTAAATGAACAACTTCATTTAAAAAAAAATTTGAAGGTTTTGATCCAAAGTAGTAAAACTTGATGTAACTCCTTCCCTTGAACAGGATATTCAAAGCTAATAAGTTTTCAACTTATAGGATGTTAAGGACAGAGCACTCTGTTTTCAGCTAAATCAAGGCTGAAGTAATCAGAGGTTAGAGGTTGAGTTCTTTCGAGGTTGGGGTAGTATGATACATTTCTGGAAAGCTTTGGAGGAGCTTTACAACTTTTCTGTTGAGTTCCAGAGGTGTTTCGTCCCTTAACCACTCGAAAAATGCAGTAGAGTTGAAACTGTCCAGAAAACAGGACAGAGCAAAGACTCTCTGTAAACTCTCTGTAAATTAAGCATAACTTCCTGCTTAAAAATCCAAAAATAGGAAATGAGGTAGTTCTGGAAAGATTATGAGATGGGTTACAACTTTGTAACAGAAAGTTTTGTCAGATTAGGAACAGAATTAACTGGGATTGTTGGATCAAATCAGTACCTAAAGCAGGGAGGTGCTGTCCAATTGTTTCCAGAAATTCTGTTAACTTTGACATCTCATAACTTTTGAACCAGAGCAGATCTTAGGCCAACCAAATACTTTCTGGAAAGCTATTGAAGTTAACTTTAACTTTGATGTTGAGCTCCAGGATTGGTTTCGCTTTTAACCTGGCCTAAATCAGATTGATATGGAAACTGGTCAGGGCTGTCATGGGAACAGCAGATCAGCAGTCAAATTTGTTTAAAAATTTGAACTATGTTTCCAAGTTTTAGGGGTTCAATGACATATCTTATGTTATAACTTGATGGTTTGCTGTTCAAATGAATATTTGACATTTCTCAAATATATTTTTATAGATGGCAGCAGATAAACGGTTGGAGAACGGGTGGGTAGTTTCCCACTGTTCTGACCGTAGCGCCTACCCGGGAGCATTGTGCCTAATGCTCCAATATTTCGGGTACAACCAGATGCCGCAATACTTCGCCAAGGAAGAAGGCGAAGAGGGGAACAAGACGTGGACGATCCATGTCGAGGTTCCTGCAGGGCCTACGCCACCCGGTTGGGTGCCATTCACCGTCACGGTGAGAGGAAGACAACCGGAAGGGATGTGGCAAGTGGCAGCCCGTGACACTATGTCACGTTTCTGCCAACTACACGTGCAGGCTATGGAGGGCACTCCATATGCACTCGTTCCGGTGGAGGGACGAGCTCAGCATGTGTGGGAAGAGAGGTACCTAGAGGCAACAAACCCGAGTTGCCCAAGGTACAACCCCGCAGAGGCAAATCTCAGCCTCCAAATGAGGGCGGGAAACGCTGTGATGGACAGCCAAGCTGTTCATACGGAGCATCTCGCCACCAAGCTCAAGGAGAGCACAAGCCGTGGAGATCATTTTGAGAGTGCTCACAGTGCACTCCGCAATGTGCTCCTTCCGACGATCAAGCGACTGAATGAACAACACAATCAGTTGCGTCGTCTGAAGAAGGCAAAGAAGAAGAGCCGTGTTGACATTGCGGCGTTGCAAGAGCTGGTGCAGACCCTAACCCAGCAGAATGAGGACCTTGCTCAAGAGCGGGACGACGCTATTGAGGAAGGACAAGGCTGGGAAGAGGACTACAACCAAGCTATGGACGAGGTGCATGCATTGCAGGACCTCGTGCCCCCGGTATTGGGCGTACCGGTAGTCTTGGGTCTTCCAGCCATGGGAGAACCTGGAATGGGAGAAGAGGTGGTAGACCCCGAGCCACCAGCAGAGGTACCGGAGGAGGACGACCCACAGGAGGTCGAGTTCTACTCCGAGTAGGGGGTTACGGTTGCCAAGTAGGGCAGCTAGGGTAGCGTAACCCAACTTTTGTAATCGGTGACATGTCGTGTAGACAGTAGCGTATGTATAGGTAGTGACGGCATGAGCACGACTTCTCGGAGGTCCGAGAATAATGTATCTTGTATAAAGTTTATGCTTTATCAATATATGTGAATGTTGTGCAAGTTAGTCATGCGTCGCTTCAATACTTACTGCTGTTTATGGAATTTTGAGTAAGACATGTGCTAATTGCTGCTGTGTTGAATTTCAGAATGACGCGTACTCGTGCCAACCCTGATGTTGGAGGTACTAGCCAAGGGGGAGAGACCTCCCAACCGCCTCCCGAGGACTCCTCGGGACAGCAGCAGCAACAGCAACAGCAAACACCGCCACCGCCACTGCCAACGGTTACATTGGCCGACATTGTCGCGGCAATGGCGGGTTCACATCAGCAGCATACAGAGCTGCTGCAAACGTTAATTGCGAATACGTCTCGCCCAGAGAGACGTCAAGATCGTGAGGAGCGCCAACAGAGCTCCTACTCCGACTTCCTGGCGACTCATCCCCCTGTATTCTCAAGGGCGGATGAACCACTTGACGCGGACAACTGGCTCCGCGCCATAGAGATGAAGTTCGGGCTGCTCCAAATCAGCGAGCAGCGCAAGACTCAGTTCGCGGTCCAGCAGCTCCAAGGATCCGCGAGCGCGTGGTGGGCCAACTTTTGTGCTTCACAACCCACCGACCGAGTGATGACCTGGGCGGAGTTTCGGACGGCCTTCCGGGCCTATCATATACCGCCCGGTTTGATGAAGAGGAAGACGCAGGAATTCCTACACCTGCAACAAGGGAGCCGGAACGCGCTGGAGTACTCCAGAGCGTTCAACGATCTCGCACTCTACGCGTCGTATCACGCAGATACGGACGAGAAGCGGCGGGACCACTTTTACCAGGGGCTTAACCCGCTCCTGAAGGACAAGCTGGCGATGTTCAATCGCGGCAGCCTCAACGACATAATTGATGCTGCGATTGTTCAGGAAGACTCCGGCAAGGAGTTGGCGGCGGCAGAGCGAAAGCGAAGCGCGCCGAAGAGCAGCGGAGAAGGAGGCGGTCCTTCTCAGAAGTTTCGGATGGTGAATCGCCCACCATCAGGTCCGCGCTGGCAGCCACCACAGCGGTCGATGCCGTTCCGCGGTCGGCCGTATTCGTCACCGGCATTCCGGCCGGCACTGCCAGCACCACCGCAACAACAGCAGCAGCAGCGGGCGATGCCGCGTGCGTTTGCACCTCCGCAACGCATGCCGGGCTTTCGTCCCCCGAGTACTCCACCAGCAGCGGCCACATGTTACAAGTGTGGTCGTCCAGGACACTTCGCGAGCAGTTGCCCGGAGAGGCAAGGCGGCGGAGTGGTACCACAGTTTCCGGGGAGGAATCAACCCCGGAACCCTACTAATGCGCGGCGGGCAAACCCTAGGCCCGGCACTGTCCACCAGCTTGCCATTGAGGACGTGCCGGAGGGCGAGCCAATCCTTGCGGGTATGTTCCAACTCCACCAGCATCCCGCTATAGTACTATTTGATTCAGGCGCCACGCATAATTTTATTAGCCAAGCTTTCATTGCTAAACACAGCTTGCCAATACTACCCACCGATAGTCCATATTTAATTTGCTCACCGGGTGGGAAGATTTTAGCAAGCATAATGGTCTCCAAAGCACCATTATGCTTAGCGGGTAGAGTGTACCCCACGTCTCTCATTATCTTAGAGGGGCAAAAGGTCGATGTCATCCTAGGAATGTCGTGGTTAACCCGCCACGGCGCTGTTTTAGACACCGTCCTCCGAGTCGTGCACTTAAACTCAGGAGTGCACGGTTCTCACTCATTATTTCTGGACAGTCCAGAAATAAAACTTCCAAGTGTCTATCAAGCCACAACCATCAGATTGGAAGACATTCCAGTGGTCCGAGAATTCCCTGATGTATTCCCGGATGATTTGCCGGGGATGCCACCCGATAGAGAGGTGGAGTTCAAGATTGAACTTGCACCGGGAACCATGCCAATATCCCGAAGGCCGTACAAGATGGCGCCCAAGGAGTTGGCGGAACTGAAGATTCAGCTCACGGACCTTCTGGAGAAGGGTTTTATTAGGCCGAGCTCCTCGCCATGGGGTTGTTCGGCATTATTTGTCAAAAAGAAGGATGAAACGTTGCGGCTTTGCGTGGACTACCGTCCATTAAATGCCGTAACCATCAAGAACAAGTACCCGTTACCACGGATCGACATGTTGTTTGATCAGTTGGTCGAAGCAAAGGTCTTTTCCAAGATGGATTTAAGATCCGGGTACCATCAGATTAAGATCAGGGCTGAGGACATTCCAAAGACAGCTTTTTCGACAAGGTACGGACTTTATGAGTACCTGGTCATGTCCTTTGGCCTCACCAATGCTCCAGCTCACTTCATGTATTTAATGAACTCGGTGTTCATGCCGGAGCTGGACAAGTTTGTCGTGGTCTTCATCGACGACATCCTGGTATACTCCAAGTCGGAGGAAGATCACAAGAAACATCTGCGTATAGTCTTGCAACGGCTGCGGGATCACAAGTTATACGCAAAGTTCAGCAAATGCGAGTTTTGGATATCGCAAGTGCCTTTCCTCGGGCATATCATCTCAGCGGAGGGTATCGCTGTGGACCCGAGCAAAATCACGCAAGTGCTGAATTGGAAATCCCCGAGAACTGTTCATGAGGTACGGAGTTTCCTCGGACTCGCGGGATATTATCGGAGGTTCATTCCGAACTTCTCGAAGATTGCCAGGCCAATGACAGAGCTGCTGAAGAAGGCTACCAAATATGTTTGGAGTCCAGCATGTGAAGCAGCATTCAAGGCTTTAGTCAAGCACCTGACATCAGCACCGGTTTTGGCGCAGCCAGACACAACAAAACCGTTCGAGGTGTACTGCGATGCATCCGGCATTGGGCTCGGATGTGTGCTGATGCAAGACCGAAGAGTGGTCGCGTATGGATCACGACAGCTTAGGAACCATGAGCAAAATTATCCAACTCACGATTTGGAGCTCGCTGCCGTGGTACTTGCACTGAAAATGTGGAGACACTACCTACTCGGTAACCTCGTACATTTATATACCGACCACAAAAGCCTCAAGTACATCTTCACTCAGAAGGAGCTGAACATGAGGCAACGAAGATGGTTGGAACTGATAAAGGATTACGAGATAGAGATCCATTATCATACGGGCAAGGCAAACGTTGTGGCAGACGCGCTAAGCCGCAAGTCACACGTCAATAATCTGACCATCACACCGTTGGAAGAGAGCGAACCACCACTACATGTGATTCCACATGGAGCTCTCTACAACCTAGCTTTGATCCCCACCATCCGTGAAGAGATAGCGGCAGCCCAGAAGAATGACAAGGGCATGTCACATTTGCGGAGACGTGTAGACAGTGGGGAGTTGAAATGTTTCCGGAAGGACGGAGACGGCGTCTTATGGTTCAAGGACCGGATCGTCGTACCCCGAAACCCGGAGTTAAGGAAGAGAATCTTTGATGAAGCTCACTTATCAAAGTTTTCTATTCACCCCGGCAGCAACAAGATGTATCAAGAACTCAGAAGCAAGTTTTGGTGGACACGGATGAAGCGAGAGACGGCAAAATACGTGTCCGAGTGTGATACATGTCGACGGGTGAAGGCAGACCACATGCGGAAACCGGGACTGCTGCAACCACTGGGCATTCCTGCCTGGAAGTGGGAGGACGTGAGCATGGATTTCGTCGTCGGTTTACCCACCACCTTACAGAAACATGATTCTGTGTGGGTGATCGTCGATCGGCTCACCAAAGTTGCCCATTTCATCCCGGTCAACACCAACTACAACGCCAAGAAGTACGCTGAACTGTACATCTCACGGATCCTATGCTTATACGGCGTACCCCGTACCATCGTATCGGACCGGGGCACTTTATTTGTGTCCCGTTTTTGGGAGCAGCTACACGCTGCCTTGGGGACGAAGCTGATCCGTAGTTCAGCCTACCACCCGCAGACGGATGGGCAAACGGAGCGGGTAAATCAAATCCTAGAAGACATGCTACGAGCTTGCGCTATCGACCACGGCAAGAATTGGGATGATCACTTGCCATTAGCCGAGTTCTCGTACAACAATGGGTACCAAGCCAGCATCAAGATGGCGCCCTACGAGGCGCTATACGGCAGGAAATGCCGCACACCACTGAACTGGTGTGAATCTGGCGAGAGGGTTACCTTCGGGATTGATCTTGTCAACAACGCGGAAGAAAAGGTTCGATTAATTCAAGCGAACCTAAAAGCCGCTCAATCCCGACAGAAACAGTATGCGGACCGGAGAAGGCGCCCATTACAATTCGAAGTTGGAGATCACGTATACCTACGAGTGTCTCCAATGAAGGGCGTAAACAGATTTGGGGTGAGAGGAAAGTTAGCACCCCGATTCATCGGTCCATTCCAGATTACCGAAAGATGTGGATCGGTGGCATACCGGCTAAGATTACCAGAAGCACTTTCCGGTGTGCACGACGTCTTTCACATTTCCCAGCTGAGGAAGTGTCTCAAGCTATCAACTACCGTTCAGCTGGAAGACATTAAAGAACTGCAACCGGATCTCACCTATCGGGAGGAACCGGTGCAGATTATTGATGAAAAGGCCCGAACCACACGCAACCGTACGTTGTGGTTCTACAAGATTCTATGGAGTAATTACTCCATGGACGAAGCGACATGGGAGAGCGAAGAATTCCTTCGCACTAACTACCCCGACTTTTTCACGTCGCATATTCGGTAATTTTCCACTGTCCTCTCTCTCATTTCACCTTATAATCTCGGGACGAGATTCTTTTAAGGGGGGAGGAATGTAAGGGCCTCAGTTTTTGACACTCATTTGCAGTGTTCATCACCACACCACACACCTCATTTGAGGAAGAATGATGAACACAAATAAAGAGCAAGTAACAATTATCAACATGCTCATTAGGGAACAAACTCACACATTGCAAAAGTGGTACTTCCCACATGTGATATAGATGGGCTGGACATATGAAGACTCCTACACTTTGCTAAGGATGTCCATGCCAAGTTCCACCCAAATTCAAAACCTTTTTGAGGTCATTTTGGGTATAGTTAGGAAAAGGGCAGTTTGAAACCATATTCAAATTCAAACTGTTTTCACCCACTGAATGTAAAAGTGGAAGGCATATTCTTGCTCAGCACATTTTTGTGAGCTCACACACCAATTTTCACTCCATTTGGAGTTGATCTTGACATGAGCTAAGGGGGAGAAATTCAAACTTTATTTGAATTTCAAACTGCACTTGTGCTGAAATTCATTCAAACCAAACCTCATTTGAACTTTGATCAATTCAAATGGCTCTTGGGTGAATAATTTGAATTGCCAAGGGTAGAATAGGGTTCACTGTTTACCACAGCTGTTAGGAATAAATTTCAGAGGTTAAAAGAGAAGTGGGACCCACATGTCAGCCTCAGCCTCAAAGCAAACCGACTGAACCACAGTTCAGTCGGTTCCCGGCAGCTGTGCGCGCGCGCCACCGAAGGGGGCAGCCGGCGCCAGCTCCTGCTGCGTGCCCCAAGCCGGAGACCAGCCGGCCGGGCTATTTATTCCCTCCCCGGCGTGCTTCAGTCACCATTTCCCCGAGCTACCGACGTGCGCGACTGCTTTTTCCACTGCCATCGCCGCCGCTCGAGTTCCTGCTTGATCAAGCCGATCGCAGCTCCCTCTTTCCATTCCAAGGTCCCAGCAAGGTACTAGCAACCATCCTCCATCCTTCCCATTGATAGAAATCGATTGAAACCGAGTGATATCGGCTGTGCCGAAAGATCAAACTCGGAACTGGAAACCGCCGCACCTCGGGCTCTCGTGGACAGCCCAACCTGGGCGTTGTCACGCCCGAGCCAAGACACCCTTGGACGCGCAGGTGACCGGTGCTGCTCATCTCCGAGCCACAGCTCGAGTGGTTGCTCACCGGCGGCGAATTTCCACTTTTCCCCTTTCTGTGTGCAGAACGACCTTCGGGTACGATTCTGTTTAATTCGTGCTCTAGAAAGGATTAGAGGGCCTCAGGCCACTCCCACACGAACTAGACACGGTGACGCACGAGTTGCCTTCACAACTCTGGGCCGGAGAACTTCTGTGCCCGGCGTAATTCAAGGTCTACTAATGGCGGAACGCACGGGGGGTATCGGGCGCACGGTGAGGACCTATTTCGGGCCTTCCCCGAGCTGCCCCGAGTTCATGTCGACCTTCTCTGAGGTCCACTGATGCTCCCCGACCGATTTCCCAAGTAGCTGAGGCACTAGGAGCGTCAGCCGACATGGCCGAAGTCGTTCCGATATGGCGGCTCGTCGCCGACCATGCTCCGGCCGTTGTCATGAGCAGCTGACCCTCGGATCATGTTCCCCAAGTAAAAGTAGGCAGGGGCGACCAGAATCAAGAAGTTTGGAGCGGTACAGCAGCCAGCGGCGAGCTCTCCGGCGAGGTCCCTCGGCGGCGGAGCGCGGGTGTCGCGAGGTTGAAGAAGGGGGTGGACCCCAGCTGTCAGCGGCCGATATTTTGAATCGGGATCCGGCTGCGGCCGGGATCGGGTGTGCTGGCGCGCAAAAGCCTTGTGGGCCGCGGTGTGCTGTCGCTTCGGCGTGCGACGCGTGTCCCCTGGGCCCACGCGCGAGTTTAAACTTTTCCCCCGATTTTCAGATTTCCTTCAAACTTCAAATCCTTATAACTTTGGCTAGAAAGCTCCAAATTGAGTGAACCAAATTTTGCTGGATTCAGCTCTCTGAGTACTTTCCAGAAAATCAAGTTTCACTTCATGAAATTCCTTAGTTCTCCAGAATTAATTCCTCAAAGTTTAAACTGTTAGGAATTTTAACTGGAGAATCCTTTGGAGGAAAATCCTGAAATTTTGCTGAGATGTTCACCAAAATATCCTTGAACTACCATAAAAATTTCAGATCCATTTGAGCTCATTTAGTCCACCTAATGGTGTGATTAGTAAAACTGTTCCAGAGAAAATAGAAAATGTTCAGAAACATTTTCAGGATTTTCTCTGAAATTGTTTAGCTCATATCTTTAGTTAGAGACTTCCAAATTAAGTGAGACCAACTCCATTAGGACCCTCTGAAAATCTAGTTTTCAGAAAGTCATAGTTTGTCTCATGAAAATCCCTAGAACACCCTAAGGGTTCCAATTAAGGTCAAGGACATAATTATTTGTGGAGGGCTCAAATGAGCTTTGCTGCAACTAAAACTTGACCAAGTCTTTGTTTAGGTTGTAACCAAGCCACAGTAAAAATTTCACAGTCATTAGGTCTGTCTAGTAAGGGTTATAGACTTCACAACTTCAAAGTTAATACAAAGGCCTCTAAATTAATACATACATTGCTCTTATCATGTAGTCGCTAAGATCGAGGAGGAACCCGAAGTCCTAGACTTCGTTACTCCGGAGGAACAGCTAGCCTACGACCAAGAGCAGCAAGGCAAGCCCCGGTTTGCATTAACCTTTTTACAAATTTTTATTGTTTTGAGCACATACTTGTTTCCCTTTGTTCGTTGCATTAGAGTCTTGATTGGAAACCCAACTGCACAGCCAAGAAAACCATGGGTTGGGTTTAGGATTGAAAACCTCGTTAGCCACTGCATTGCTAGAATAGAGTAGGATTCGGTACAAGTCGAGTAGTTGGAACTACTCGCGAGAATAGGCTAGAGGCACATTGCTCGGGTAGAGATAGCACATGAAACACATGGCAAGAAAATGAGACCGAGCGGAGAGTAAGGGCAGCAGGACTTTGGGGCCTGTGTGCTGTAGCTCCGCTTGTGTCGATTGAGGACCGAGCCGTGTGCGGGCCTGTTGAACAAGCTAGAACAGTACCGAAGACCTACCGGCTATATGGGAACCGGGAAACTGATGTAACTCGGGTAGCTGGGTGTTGAGGCATTGCCCGTCGTTCAGAGGGTAGGTTGAGAGCTCGAGGTGTAAATCAGCTGGCGGCACAGAGATGCGCGTGCAGGGACCTCTTGCTCGGGACGATGGGACCGGTTCAATATTTGGCTAACGGGTGAAAGGTAGTCGCGTACGGCGTCCGTGATGGTTGTTGTAGGCAACATCGAGTACGGGCGTACGTGACGGGTTGTTCGGGTAACCCTGCAGGTGTAAATCGATTATAATCGCCGTCCCTCGCGGTCAGTGAGTACCACTTGTTCACTGTACCGTGACGTAGAAAGAATAGGCTAGTTACATGTTAAAATGTTGCTGATTGAAAGCTGGACATTGATTGTTAATGATATGCTGTAGCTTAGTGCTAACTAAAGTTCTTTTCAACTTTGGGCAAAGTACATGAGAGAAATGCGTTTCTTGTTTGATTGCGGCTCTCTCATGTGCCTTAGCATAAAGTTCTCCACAACCTGCTGCTAAAACTGGAAAGTAAGGTTCTACTAATTAGGCGAGTCCTTGCAAATGATTTTTACCTCATGCAACCCATTACCCGCATGTAGAAGTTCCATGTTTAGGTGAGACGGGTCAGACTTGCTGAGCCTTCGTGCTCACTGCTTGTGTTTGAAGCTTTTGCAGGGTTCTATGAGGAAGGGACTCCCGAAGAGGAGACGGAACCCCAGGAGGGGAACCCCGTCGAGTGGGAGTCGTGCACGCCGCAGAGTTAGTGTGCGTGTGTGCTAGCAAGGACACGTTCGAGGGCTGAACGTGCACTTGATGCTTAGTCTACGCCCGCGAGTGTGGACTAAACTTATTTTGATGTAAACATGTTAATAAACTTGTTTATGTAATAAAGCTTCCGCTTCCGCTTTGTACCTTTGACGTGTGTTATACGGTGTTGTGCAACGCAGCACCCCTCAGCGTGATCCTGGCTCGACAGGACCAGTGGGGTCGTGTCATCTTCCCAACAGGCCCCTTCCTTGGTGATGGCAGGCAGCAAGCTCCCTGGCGCTGCGTCCCTTCTCAGATGGTGGAGTCTTCAAAGAAACCGCTGAAGCACCAAGGAGAATTCCAGGCGGCAGGGCCTCCGAGGAGACCGCCGAAGCTGCAGAGGGGGCCTCAGAAGCACCCTTGATGACACCGGCTTTTGCGCCGGTGATGAGGGAACTTCAGGAGAAGGAAACCGCTGATGCACCAAGGAGGATCCTAGGCGGCAGAGTCTCCAAGAAGACCGTTGAAGCTGCGAAGGGGGCCTCAGGAGCACCCTTGATGACACCGGCCTTTGCGCTGGCGATGAGGGAGGCGCTCTCCCGCTCCCGGCGCGGCCGATCTTGCAACTTCTTTCTTTCTTTTTCATCGAGTTTGTAGCCCAGCTCATGGAGCCATGAATACATGAACTCTTATGAGCCTCCGTTCCTGCGATGTCTTTTCTCTCCTTCTTGGCTTTGCCTGACTGAGTCCTTAGCTCAGCAAGGTTCTCAGAGGCCTTCTCCAATCTCGGAGCTCTGCACAGACACCTTCCCGGGTCCTAACCGTGTTAGGGGCCCCCGGGGGTCTCCGGATCTCGCCCTATGGGGAGCTCCAAATCTGCCTGCCACGTGGCGGATCCGGAGCTCTCCTCTGAGGAGAGGGGGGTCTGGACCAGCGGTACGCGTGGGGTCTCCGGGCCCTTCCCTTCAGAGGTGGGGAGGTCCGGTCCCGCCGGAGCCGTGGATCCTTCGGTCTTGCCTTGGAGTTCCGGTCTCGCACGATTCCGTAGCAGCCTCCTGGCAGGGGCGTCCCGTTGGTCAGGTGCTCCCACCACATTCCTGCGGGGATCCGAGGCCGAGAGGTCCTGCACACAAGTAGGGAAAAAGTAATCCTCCTTGGGAGCTTCCCTTCCCTTATCTCATAGACTTATTCGACTTATGGCCCCTATCCATATGCTCGGTGCTTGGGGACAGTAGTGCGCGAAGCGTTCGGGGGCTCAGGGCCCCCCTCGACTATCGGCAGGTACCCCCGATGCACCCGCCTCTGGTAGGGCAGCGAATGCCGACTAGTGGTGAGAATGAGAAGGGGGAGCTGAGCACATGGCAGCCATGCACCGCAAGGGTAGTCATAAAAAACTTAGTACACAATTTAAATGAGTACGAGGAAAGAGCAAAGTAGAACAGGTCTCTTTCCGTATAACTTTCCACAGGAGGAAGGCAGGCTAAACATGGAGGCCACGACCCGCCCCATTAAGAGGGGAAGCAAGACTCTACGCGCTTGGAGTCGGAACCAGGCAAAGCTGAACGTAGTCCTGTACCGTCCCCTTGGGCTTAGCTGCTCCGAGCGTTGTTCCTGGACTCTATGGAGTTTATTACGGAAAGAAGGTTCTGTCCTATCTTTGCTCTAGGGGTAGAACTTACGGAGGTGTTCTATGTTCCAAGGGTTTGGGAGCAAGTCCCCATTCTCGGTGGAAAGGCGCACACACCCGGGGCGGCATACTTTCGCGACTCGGAAGGGACCTTCCCAACTAGGGGAGAGTTTGTGGGCCCCTTCTCGAGAAAGTATGTGCCGCAGCACCAGGTCACCTTCCTGCAGCTCCTGGGCACGCACAGATCTCTGGTGGTAGCGCCGAAGCGCTTGCCTGTACCGCGCGTTTCGGAGTGCTGCATGTAATCGGACCTCGTCGACGAGGTCGATTTCTCCACGCCGGAGGTTGTCCTGCGCGGCTTCATCATAAGCCCGGACACGGTGAGACTTCATGGTGATTTCTGGGGGAAGTATAGCCTCGGCCCCATACACCGTGAAGAAGGGTGTCTCTCCGGTGGCCCGGCTCTGGGATGTCCGGTTAGCCCATAGTGTGCTCGGAAGCTCATCTACCCAATTGGCACCATGTTTCTTCAGACTGGCGAAGGTGCGAGTCTTGAGGCCCCGGAGAATCTCCGCGTTGGCCCTCTCAACTTGCCCATTGCTCTTCGGGTGGGCGACAGAGGCATAGCACACCTGAATGCCGATGTCTTCGCAGTAGTCTTGGAAGGCTGCGCTGGTGAACTGGGTCCCGTTGTCGGTGATGATTCTGTTCGGGACCCCGAACCGGCAGACAATAGACTTGATGAATCTTACTGCTGATTGTTTGTTGATGGTGACAACTGCTGTAGCTTCCGGCCACTTGGTGAACTTGTCGATGGCGACATAGAGGTTCCGGAATCCCCCGACGGTTCTGGGAAATGGTCCCAAGATGTCCAGCCCCCATACGGCAAATGGCCACGAGGGCGGGATCATCTGTACCGCCTGAGCCGGTGTATGGAACTGCTTGGCATGGAACTGGCACGCCTTGCAGCTCTCGACCAGCTTGACGGCATCCTGGAGTGCTGTCGGCCAGTAGAAGCCATGCCGGAAGGCTTTACCGACAAGCGTGCGTGAGGAAGAGTGACTTCCACATTCGCCTCCATGGATCTCAGCGAGCAAGTCGCAGCCTTCCCCCAGGGTTATGCACCGCATTAGGATGTGGTTGACGCCACGCCGGTAGAGATCCCCCTCCACCAGCGTGTACCTCTTAGCCATACGCACAATCCGCTCAGCGGTTGCATGTTCATCAGGGAGGATATTGTCTTTCAAGTAGTCCCGGATCTCCGTGATCCATGCATCGGGTCTGACTTGAGCCTCTGGATCTTGAGCGCTGGGTTGCACGGAGTCCCTAGTGACGCTTACGATCCTTGGCGGCATCCATGGTTGTAGGGCCGCCGGGACCGCCAGCTTCGAGGTGCTGGTCAAGCCCCCTTCGCCCGGCTCGGCGGGCCGGGCTGTGGGCCGCAGCAACGTCCTCTCGAAAACTCCTTCGGGTGCAGGGGCTCCGGTGGAAGCCTTCGTTGAAAGGTCATCAGCTGCGGCATTGCCAGCGCGCGGTATGTGGTGCAGGTCGAAGGCAAGGAATTCTTTCTCCAACATCTGCACGTGAAGCAGATACGCAGCTAGCTGTGGGTCATTGCAGGAGCATTCGCCCTTGACTTGTTTGATGACCAGTTGGGAGTCGCCCTGTGCCAACAACTGGCGAGCACCTAAAGACAGGGCTGTCTGCAGGCCAAAGATGAGTGCTTCATACTCTGCCATGTTGTTGGTTGCCTTGAAATTGAGACGCACCATGTACCCAAACTGTTCCCCCGATGGCATGAGGAGCAGTACGCCGGCACCGGCCCCCTGCTTTCGCGAGGAGCCGTCGAAGAAAAGTGTCCAGTGGGGTTCGGTGAAGACCGGAGCTTGGTGCTCTGGTTCATCGCCTTTATGGCCCCCTGGGTCAACCTTCGTTGGTGTCCACTCTGCCACAAAGTCAGCCAGTGCTTGGCTCTTGACCGCATGGCGTGGGAGGAAATCCAGCTCAAACTCCGCCAGCTCCGCCGCCCATTTAGCAACATTGCCAGTCGCATGGGGGCTGTGAAGGATCGACTTCAGCGGATACGAGGTGACTACCGAGACCCGGTGGGCCTGGAAGTAATGGCGGAGCTTCCTGGAGGCCACGAGCACCGCGTACAGCAGCCTGTGGACTTCTAGGTACCTTGTCTTGGCATAATGCAGTACTTCGCTGATGTAGTAGACAGGCCTCTGGATGGTTTGAACCCTCTCTCTTAGGCTTGGGAGGTCCTCGTCCATTGGACCTGGCCCGCTGGAGGTGAGTGGACCCGCGGGGGCCTCCGGGAGCTGGGACCCGGAGGCTCTTAAGCTATCTTGGTTATCCGAGAGCTCCAGGGGGTCTTGAGGGACCTCCGGGAGGTCCCATTCGGCCCCCGGGGGGTCCCGCAGGACCCCCGGGGACTTATCTTGGGGGTCCGGGAGACCGCCCGGGACCTCCGGGAGGCCGATCTGGACCTCCGGGAGGTTGCCTTGGGGTCCGGGAGACCGCCTTAGTCCTGCGGGGCCTCCTGGGGTCGGCCTTCTGCTACCGGAGCAGGTTGTGAAGTTGAGGGGTCCGGCCGCTCTGCGACGAGGACCATACTCACCACTTCAGTTGTCGCCGCGATGTAGAGCAGCAGGTGCTCTCCGGGCTCGGGGGCTACCATGATAGGTAGGGTTGTCAGGAGTCGCTTCAACTCTTGGAAAGCCTCTTCTGCTTCGTCAGTCCAGGCAAAAGGGCCTGACTTGCGCAGGAGCTTAAAGAAAGGGAGTGCCCGCTCTGCTAGCCTCGGTATAAACCGACTCAGCGTGGCTAGACATCCCGTGAGTTTCTGGACATCCTTGACGCGGGCAGGGGGCCGCATCAGGTCAATGGCCTTGATCTTCTCTGGGTTGGCCTCAATCCCTCGGTGCGAGACCAAGAATCCTAAGAGCTTCCCAGAGGACACACCGAACACACATTTATCAGGGTTCAGCTTGGTGGGCGTAGAGCGCAACTTGTCAAAGACTAAGGCTAGGTTATCTAACAAAGATGAACCCTGCTTGACCTTGACAACTATGTCATCGACGTACACCTCAACTAGGTCTCTTATTAACTCCCCAAAGATTTTGTGCATTGCTCGCACAAAGGTGGGGAGTGCATTCTTTAGGCCGTAAGGCATAGACACATAACAATAAAGGCCGTCTACTGTGATGAAGGAGGTGTGCTCCTCATCCTCCCTAGACATGGGGATCTGATGGAAACCCGAGTAGGCGTCTAGGAAGCACAGCATATCACAGCCTGACGTTGAGTCTACTATTTGATCTATTCTAGGGAGAGGGAATGGATCTTTGGGACATGCCTTATTGAGACTGGTGTAGTTGATGCACATCCGGAGCTTCCCGCCGGCCTTCGGGACAACGACGGGGTTCGCCAACCACCGGGGGTGGTGGACCTCCCGTATGAAGCCAGCGTCCAGCAGCTTCTTGACTTCTTCACGAATGAAGTTTTGCCGCTCGATGGACTGCTTGCGGGGCTTCTGTTGAACCGGCCGGGCGTCGGGGAAGACCTTTAAGTGGTGCTCGATCACCTCCCTGGGGATCCCCGGCATCTGTGACGGCTGCCATGCAAACACATCAACGTTATGCCTGAGGAAGGTGACGAGCGCGCCTTTCTATTTGCTATCCAGGCCCCCGGCTACCCAGGTGGTCTGGGTGGCTTCGGCGCCGACTTGGACGACCTTCAAGGGAGCGCCGCCCTTGTCGAGAGGTTGCACCCGGGGTGCTGTGGCGGAGGCACGGTGACGTGCGCTTGGGTGAAGCTGGTCCGGCTCTGCACTGCCGAGGGCTGATGCCCCAGCTGTTGCGAGCGCCTGGAGTTTCTCTAAGGCCGACACTGCAGCAGTGCGGTCTCCACGAATCCTGAGGACGCCTGTAGGTGTTGGCATCTTCAGGACGAGGTAGCCGTAGTGGGCTACTGCCATGAATCGATACAGGGCTGGCCTGCCGATTATAGCGTTGAAGGGGAGGTCTATCTCCGCTACGTCGAACAGAATGTACTCTGTCCGATAGCTGTCCGGAGCTCCGAAGGTCACCGGGAGGCTAACGTTGCCGTAGGGAATGACCTGTCCCGGCCCTACCCCTGAGAACGGGCTCGACGGGGTGAGCTTGGCCATCGGGATCTGCAGCTTTTGGAACGCTGCACGGCTGATGAGGTTCAGCCCAGCTCCACCATCTACCAAAACGTGGTACATTCTCACGTTGGCGATGGTCGGAGCTACCAGGAGCGGTAGTTGGCCGGCCCCAGCCATGTTCCTGGGGCAGTCGGTGGCGTCAAAGCTGATGGGGGTCCCCATCCACTTAAGGTGCGGCGCGGCACTTGGGAGTGGCGCCACCGACGCTACCGCTCGGCGCAGAGTCTTGACTGCGTTTCGGGACGAGGTGTCAGCGGACCCGCCGTATATGACGTAGAGCTTCTTTCGACGCTCATCGTCGCTGAAGCTGGAGTCCTCATGACTGCGTGCCGCCTTCACGGCGCGCTGAGGCTCCTGGACCTCCTCTGGGTGGTCGATGCTGTCTGGGACATCGACCCTCTGTTTGCCCTCCTTTGGACGGAAAGGTAGGGCATCAGCCCACTGCTGCTTCCCTTTGTGGAAGTGCTCTGCGAGCTTTCGGATCTCCCGGCACTCGGCAGTGGTGTGTCGACAGCTGCCATGCACGGGGCATATATTGCCTTGATCACCTCCTGGGATTGGTGATCTTCGCTGTCTCTTGTCGGGGCGCGGCCCCCGTGCCCCACTGAACGTCGCTGCAGTGACGACTGGAGCTGCGGTCGGTGATTCTATCTTGCCTCTGCCTCGGTTCTTGGCCTTCCTGCTGCTTCCACAGGGAGTAGGACCAGATCCGAGCAGTCCTCCTGACTCGGAGGACGGCAGCGAGTGCCAGTTTCGCCCTTTGGCTGCCCTGGCGCACTTTTCTGCCAGGCTGAAGAGCTCTGAGACATCGCGGACCTCCCTGGTCGCGAGCTTCTCGAGCATCTTCTTGTCCCGGACGCCTTGCCGGAACGCCACCACCACAGAAGCATTTTGAATGTTTGGGATGGTGTTCCGCACCTGGGAGAATCGCTGGATGAAAGAACGCAGCGACTCCCCAGGCTGTTGCTGGACGGCATGGAGGTCGAGCTCCGTGCCAGGTCGGGTGTAGGAACTGCCGAAGTTGGCAATGAACTGCCGGCAAAGCTCTCCCCAGGAAGTTAAGGAACCCTGGGGGAGGTTCATGAGCCAAGACCGGGCCGGACCGGTCAAGGCGACAGGGAAGTAATTGGCCATGACGGCTTCATTCCCTCCAGCGGCAAGTACGGCGGTGGAGTAGATCTGGAGGAACTCCGCCGGGTTGACGCTGCCGTCGTACTTCTCGGGCAGGTGCGGCCGAAACTTGCGCGGCCACTTCGCGAAGCGAAGGTGGGGCGCGAGGGCCGCACACCCTGCTTCTGTCGCCGCAGGTTCTGGTGCCACGAACGCTCGGTTCGCACTGGGCACAGTATACCCCGGTACGGGCAAGGCTGCACCATAAGCCGGGGGCGCCATCTGCAGGACATATGACTGTGGCATATTCTGCATGGCGCAGGCCTGATCGCGTGGCGAAGGTCTGCTCTTCAGGCTGGGTTGAGGCCGACGTCATGCTGTCGTCAGCCTCTTGGTAGCGACGCCTTTCTCGGCGTTGCTCTAGGTATACCCGGGCATCTTGACCCAGGCGACACCGCTCCAGCCCTGTCCTCAGATCCGTTGATTGGAGCCTGGTAGAGCTGGAATCTGCCGTCTGCTCGTCAACCAATGGTGCGCGCATCAGCGGGACGGCCGGTTGGCCAGAGCGTCGTCCCCGCCGAAGTCGAGGGTTTGCGGCGGCGACGGCGAGACGGTGTACCTCGCGAATCCAGTGCTGGGTCGCTGCCTGAGGCGCGTCCCCAGCGGGCGGATTGTACAGTAGCGCTCTTGCTGCAGCTAGCGCACCCCCACCGGGTACGCCCAGCGCTACTGAAGACCTGATGCTGGTTGGAGCCTGCATTGCCGGGGTCGGCGCTGCCAGAGCCGGTTGCTGGCTCCCAGCTTGTACTGACACACTCCGTCCCGAGTGTGTTGACATGTGCTCCCCCCTGGTCGCGGTTTGCCGCAGAGGCAAGGGAGGAGAGTTTGCCGCTGAAGGAAGCTTGGTCATCTTCGTCGGCGGAAACTCGTCGCGCAAGGGGAAAAGCCCCCCTACCTGGCGCGCCAAATGTCGAAGTGTTCGATCGACACTTCCCCCGGGCCTGCATTGGGCAGCCCGCGGAGGTTCTTTTTTCGGTGGGGCTAGTCCCTTGCAGAGAGCTTGCGCAGATGGATGAGTTAGTAAGAGCCTGACACAGAGAGTTTTACGTGGTTCAGGCCGCCGGAGCGTAAAACCCTACGTCCACGGCGAGCTATGGAGCTCGCTGTATTGCTTGCTGCTCAGGGCCGGAGTCCTGAGCTTGGGGGTGAGTTACAGCTTGGGAGTGTATGGCTAGCGTATGAGTTGTAGAGTGCGAACCCCTGCTATCGTCGCCTACCCGAGCCTTTTATAGTCCAAGACTCGGGTGGCTTACAAGGGGGCCCGGGACCCGACAGGTGGTCCCGGGGAGATTGGCTGATATCTACCGTATCTGCAGTTATGCCGGTAGTTGTCTCCGGCGAAGGCTTCCGAGTCTCCGTCTTGCCGCCCTGCCCATGCCGCACGCTAGTCGTAATGGTTGATGACGGCGCAGGCGGCATGGGGTGTCTTGTCGCGGTGTTTATTGGCTGTCAGGTTCTGACACCGCGCGCCAGTCTGTGATGCGACTGGGCGCAACGGCACCTGACAGAGGCGTGCTCCGCGTCTCCGCATCTCGGGAAGACGCGGGCCTTGAATACCTTGTACGGGCAAGGTATGGGGCGTCTTTACGCCCGCTGCCTATCACTCGGGGGCAGGCAGCACCGTTCTTCTGGCCACGTGGCGGGCCCGGAGCCCTTCTCAGAGAAGAGGAGGGTCCGGCCCGCGGGGCACGTGGAGTCCTCCGGACCTCTCCTTGCAGAGGGGGAGGTTCGGCTTCTGTCGGCCACGTGGCGGCCCCGGAGCTCCCCTCTGAGGAGAGGGAGGTCCGGCCCTGCCGGATACGTGGCACCTTCGGACCCCTTGCCCGCGTAGGGGGAGGTCCGGCTTCTGTATGCCACGTGGTGGGTCCGGAGCTCTCCGATGAGGAGAGGGAGGTCCGGCCCCGCCGGACGCGTGGCGCCTTCGGAGCTCTCCCTGCGGAGAAGGGCGAGTTCCTTAGGCATTTTCCCCTGTGCGCGGGGGTACCCCATATCGCAGGTACCGACACCCGCGCCTTCCCAAGGCGCAGAGACGGGGAGCACGCCTCTGTCAGGTGCCGTTGCGTCCAGTCACATCGCAGTGAAGACTGGCGCGCCGCGTCAGAGGTTGTACGCCAATAAACACAGCGACAAGACATCCCCTGCCGCCCCTGCCATCATCAACCACTATGACTAGCTTGCAGCATGGGCAGGGCGGCAGAACAAAGACTTAGAAGCCCTCGCCAGAGACAGCTGCCGGCATAACTGCAGATACGGTAGATGGCAGGCAATTTCCCCGGGACCACCTATCGGGTCCCGGGCCCACCTTGTAAGCCGCCCGAGCCTTGGACTATAAAAGGCTCGTGTCAGTACCCTCGATATGGGGTACCCCCGCGCACAGGGGAAAATGCCTAAGGATCTCGCCCTTCTCTGCAGGGAGAGCTCCGAAGGCGCCATGCGTCCAGCGGGGCTGGACCTCCCTCTCCTCAGAGGAGAGCTCCGGGCCCACCACGTGGCATACAGAAGCCGGACCTCCTCCTCCGCGGGAGAGAGGTCCGAAGGTGCCGCGTGTCCAGAGAGGCCGGACCTCCCCCTCCTCAGAGAGGAGCTCCGGGCTCGCCACGTGGCCAACAGAAGCCGAACCTCCTTCTCCGTGGGGAGAGGTCCAAAGGCTCCACGTGTCCTGCGGGGCCGGCCCCCCTCTCTTCCGAGGAGGGCTCCGGGCCCGCCACGTGGCCAGCAGAACGGCGCTTCCTGCCCCCGAGCGATAGGCAGCGGGCGTAAAGACGCCCCATATCTTGCCCGTACAAGGTATTCAAGGCTTGCGCCTTCCCAAGACGCGGAGCACGCCTCTGTCAGGTGCCGTTGCACCCAGTCGCATCACAGACTGGTGCGCAGTGTCAGAGCCAGCCAGCCAATAAACGCAGCGACAAGACATCCCATGCCGCCCCCGCCGTCATCATCCACTACGACTAGCATGCGGCATGGGCAGAGCTACAAGACGAAGACTCAGAATCCTTCGGCAGAGACAACTACCGGCGTAACTGCAGATACGGTAGATATCAGTCAATCTCCCCGGGACCACCTGTCGGGTCCCGGCCCCCCTTGTAAGCCACCCGAGTCTTGGACTATAAAAGGCTTGGGTAGGAAACGTTAGCAGGGGTTCGCACTCTAGCCATTCGCACGCAGGGTTCGCATTTCTGCAACTCATACGCTAGCCATTCACGCCCAAGCTGTAACTCACCCCCAAGCTCGGGACTCCGGCCCGAGCAGCAAGCAATACAGCGAGCTCCATAGCTCGCCGTGGACGTAGGGTTTTACGCTCCGGCGGCCTGAACCACGTAAAACTCTCAGTGTCAAGCTCTTACTAACTCGTCCATCCGCGCAAGCTCTCCGCAAGGGACCAGCCCCACCGAAAAAAGAACCTCCGCGGGCTGCCCAGTGCAGGCCCGGGGGAAGTGTCGACCGAACACTTCGACATTTGGCGCGTCAGGTAGGGGGCTTTTCCCCTTGCGCGACGAGTTTCCGCCGACGGAGATGACCAAGCTTCTCTCAGCGGCAAACTCTCCCCCTCCGCGTTCACGGCGAACCGTGACCAGTGGGGAGTACATGTCGACGCACTCAGGACGGAGTGTGTCGGCACAAGCTGGTAACCAGCAGCCGACTCCGGCAATGCAGGCTCCGACCAGTGTGAGATCTTCTGCAGCGCTGGGCGTGCACCATGGGGGTGCGCTAGCTGCAGCAAGAGCACTATTGCGCAACCCACCTGCTGGGGATGCGCCCCATTCAGCGACCCAGCAGTGGGTCCGCGAGGTGGACCGCCTCGTCGTCGCCGCCGTGAACCCTCGACTTTGGCAGAGACGACGCTCCGGTCAACCGGCTGTGTCGCTAACACGCACGCCAACGGTTGACGGGCAGACGGCGGACCCCAGCTCCACCAGGTTTCCGTCGATGGACCTGAGGGCAGAGCTGGAGCGATGCCACTTGGGCCAAGATGCCTGAGTGTTCCTCGAGCGACGTCGAGAAAGGCGTCGCACTCAAGAGGCTGGCGACAATATGACGTCGGCCTCGACACAGCCTGAAGGGCAGACCTTCGCCACGCGAGCTCTGCCCCAGGCGTACGCCGCGCAGCATAAGCCACAACCATGTGCTCTGCAAGCGGCGTCCCCGGCCTATGGCGCAACCTTGCCCATACCGGGATACACTGTGTCAGGCGCAACCAAGCATTCGCGGCACCAGTACCGGCACTGGGAGCCAGCAACCGGCTCTGGCAGCGCCGACCCCGGCAATGCAGACTCCAACCAGCGTCAGGTCTTCAGTAGCGCTGGGCGTACCCGACGGGGGTGCGCCAGCCGCAGCAAGAGCGTGCACAATCCGCCTGCTGGGGGCGCGCCTCAGGCAGCGACCCAGCAGTGGATTCGCGAGATAGACCGTCTCGTCGTCGCCGCCGCAAACCCTCGACTTCGGCAGGGACGACGCTCCGGCCAATCGGCTGTGTCGCTGATGCGCACGCCAATGGTTGGCGAGCAGACGCGGACTCCAGCTCCACCAGGCTTCCGTCGACGGACCTGAGGACAGAGCTGGAACGGTGCCACTTAGGCCAAGATGCCCGAGTGTTCCTCGAGCGACGTCGAGAAAGGCGTCGCACTCAAGAGGCTGGCGACAACATGACGTCGGCCTCGACCCAGACTGGAGGGCAGACCTTCGCTACGCGAGCTCTGCCCCAGGCGTACGCCGCACAGCATAAGCCACAACCATGTGCTCTGCAAGCGGCGTCCCCGGCCTATGGCGCAACCTTGCCCATACCGGGGTACACTGTGCCAGGCGCAACCAAGCGTTCGCGGCACCAGTACCTGCACTGGGAGCCAGCAACCGGCTCTGGCAGCGCCGACCCCGGCAATGCAGGCTCCAACCAGCGTCAGGTCTTCAGTAGCGCTGGGCGTACCCGGCGGGGGTGCGCTAGCCGCAACAAGAGCGCTACTGCACAATCCGCCTGCTGGGGACGCGCCTCAGGCAGCGACCCAGCAGTGGATTCGTGAGGTAGACCGTCTTGTCGTCGCTGCCGCAAACCCTTGACTTCGGCGGGGACGATGCTCCGGCCAACCGGCTGTGTCGCTGACGCGCACGCCAACGGTTGACGGACAGACGGCGGATTCCAGCTCCACCAGGCTTCTGTCGACGGACCTGAGGACTGAGCTGGAATGATGCCACCTAGGCCAAGACGCCCGAGTGTTCCTCGAGCGGCGACGAGAAAGGCGTCGCAGCCAAGAGGCCGGCGTCAGCATGACGACTGCCCCAACCCTGCCTGAGGCGCAGACTTTCGCCACGCGAACTCTGCCCCAGACATACGCCACGCAGCATATGCCACAGCCATATGTCCTGCAAACGGCGCCCCCGGTCTATGGCGCAGCCTTGCCCATACCGGGGTACACTGTGCCAGCGGCGAACCAAGCATTCACGGCACCAACACCTGCAGCAACAGGGGCAGGATGTACGGCCCTGGAGCCCCACCTCCACTTCACGAGGTGGCCGCGCAAGTTTTGGCCGCACCTGCCCGGGAAGTACGACGGAAGCGTCAACCCGGCGGGGTTCCTCCAGATCCACTCCACCGCCGTACTTGCCGCAGGAGGGGATGAGGCCGTCATGGCCAAACTACTTCCCCGTCGCCTTGACCGGCCCAGCCCGGTCTTGGCTAATGAACCTCCCTCAAGGTTCCATAACTTCCTGGGGAGAGCTCTGCCGGCAGTTCATCGCCAACTTCAGCAGCTCCTACACCCGTCCCGGCATGGAGCTTGACCTCCAAGCCATCAAGCAACAACCTGGGGAGTTGCTGTGCTCTTTCATCCAGCGGTTCTCCCAGGTACGCAACACCATTCCGCATATTCAAAGTGATTCTGTGGTGGCGGCACTTCGACAGTGTCCAGGACAAGAAGATGCTTGAGAGGCTTGCAACCAGAGAGGTCTGCGATGCCTCCGAGCTCTTCAGCCTGGCGGACAAGTGCGCCAGAGCAGCCGGAGGGAGGAGCTGGCACTCACTGCCGGCTTCCAAAGCCGGAAGACAGCCCGAAGACGGCGGAGTTCAAGCTGAGCTCCCGACCACGTCAGACAGCGAAGAGCCAAGCACTGGCTGACTTCGTGGCTGAGTGGACGCCAACGAAGGCTGACCCAGGGGGCCACGAAGACGGTGAACCAAAGTACCAAGCTCCGGTCTTCACCGGGCCTCGCTGGACGCTCTTCTTCGACGGCTCCTCGCGAAAGCAGGGGGCCGGTGCCGGCGTACTGCTTCTCATGCCATCGGGGGAGCAGTCTGGTTACATGGTGCGTCTCAATTCCAAGGCAACCAACAACTTGGCAGAGTATGAAGCACTCATCTTTGGCCTAAAAGACAGTCCTGTCTCTGGGCGCTCGCCAGTTGTTGGCGCAGGGCGACTCCCAGCTAGTTATCAAGCAAGTTAAGGGTGAATGCCCCTGCAATGACCCACAGCTAGCTGCTTATATGCTTCACGTGCGGATGTTGAAGAAAGAATTCCTCGCCTTGGACCTGCGCCATGCACCGTGCGCTTGCACGGCCGCAGCTGACGATCTCTCAACGAAAGCCTCCATCAGAGCCCCTGCGCACGAAGGAGTCTTCGAGAGGACGTTGCTGCGGTCCACAGCCCGGCCCGCCGAGCCGGGCGAAGGGGGCTGAACCAGTGCCTCGAAGCTAGGCAGTCCCGGCGGCCCTGGATGCGGCCAAAGGATCGTAAGAGTCACTGGGGACTCCGTGCAACCCAGCGCTCAAGATCCAGAAGCTCAAGTAGTCCCGATGCATGGACCACGGAGGTCCGGGACTCCTTGAAGGACATCCTTCCTGATGAACGTGCATCCGCTGAACGGGTGGTGCGGATGGCTAAGTGCTACGCGCTGGTATCTTTACTGGCGTGGCGCCACGACATCCTATTGCGGTGCATAACCCAGGAGGAAGGCTGCGATTAGCTCGCAGTAGTCCAAGGAGGCGAGTGCTGGGAACGCTCATCGTCCCGCACGTTGGTCGGTTAAGCCACCCGGCATGGCTCCTACTGACCGAGAGCCACCTGGACGCCGTCAAACCGGTTAGGGATGCAATACGTGCCAGGTCCACGCCAAGCAGACCCACACAACAGGTGCAGACGCGCACCCAGAGCCGTCGGGGGATACCGGCTCCTCCATGTCGAGGGCCAGCCGGACTTCCCAGGGCCGGGTCACGGGAACTACCCTTCCACATGGTATGCGGGGCCGAAGCCATGCTTCCCCCTGATATAGCCATGGGGGTCCCCCCCGTGTCCGGCGTACGACGAAGCCACGCATGACCCGCTCTGCGTGAAGACAGGCGCTCCGACGCTACCCAGTAAGTTCACCATGCTTACTTAGGTGTTTATTTAAATTACGCATTAATTTATATGAACACCTCCCCACGCTCTAGACAGTGTGCGTCCATTGTACACTCGGCTCCTCTTTCCGGCTCTCATGCATAGTCGATATTTGCCGTCCTGCCTAAGGCGGTAGTGCTTGGGGTACCTGCCAGAGGCCCGGTGGCCTTTTGGATCTCCCCCTATAGGGTACTGCACCGCCAGTTGGTCTCCTCCGGGAAAAGACCTACACTAGAACGGGGGGTCAGGAGCCTTGCTTTGCCCGGTCTTGCACCCAAAGAATGCGCACTCTACCTCCCGGCGCTACGGTCTGAGTACCAGGGGGCCGGGCGGTTACACCTTGACTGGGGCTGGGGCCAGACCTCCGGGACCAAGTGCACTGGATTACCCAAGCCCCGTATTCTGGCCTGGGACAGTAAGCCAAATGAGACTAAGGGGTAGGAAAGGGGGGACCACTGAGCAGTGCCGGACTCCGCCCCCACAGCTGGGCCGAGCTCCGAGGCCAGCCCTCGCCCTCCTTTCAGAGGCGAGCGCTGATGCCGGACCTCACGACCTTCGTTGGCCTGAGCTCCGATGACTTCCGGACCTCCGCCCCCACAGCCGGGCCGAGCTCCGATGCCAGGCTTCACCCTCTCCTAAGAGGCTGAGCACCGAAGCCGTCAAGACCCTGCCAGCACAGGGAGTACTCAAGACAAGAAAGTGCACGGATCAGAAGAGACAAAGGTCCCACCTCGGGCTCGCTATCTCCCCCGAGATGGGCCCGGGGGCCACTGTCGGTACCCTCGATATGGGGTACCCCCGCGCACAGGGGAAAATGCCTAAGGATCTCGCCCTTCTCCGCAGGGAGAGCTCCGAAGGCGCCACGAGTCCAGCGGAGCCGGACCTCCCTCTCCTCAGAGGAGAGCTCCGGGCCCACCATGTGGCATACAGAAGCCAGACCTCCCCCTCTACGGGAGAGAGGTCCGAAGGTGCCGCGTGTCCAGAGAGGCCGGACCTCCCCCTCCTCAGAGAGGAGCTCCGGGCTCGCCACGTGGCCAACAGAAGCCGAACCTCCCCCTCCGCGGGGAGAGGTCCGAAGGCTCCAGGTGTCCTGCGGGGCCGGCCCCCCCTCTCTTCTGAGGAGGGCTCCGGGCCCGCCACGTGGCCAGCAGAACGGCGCTGCCTGCCCCCGAGCGATAGGCAGCGGGCGTAAAGACGCCCCATACCTTGCCCGTACAAGGTATTCAAGGCCCGCGCCTTCGCAAGACGTGGAGACGTGGAGCACGCCTCTGTCAGGTGCCGTTGCACCCAGTCGCATCACAGACTGGCGTGCAGTGTCAGAGCCTGCCAGCCAATAAACGCAGCGACAAGACATCCCATGCCGCCCCCGCCATCATCATCCACTACGACTAGCATGCGGCATGGGCAGAGCTACAAGACGAAGACTCAGAAGCCTTCGGCAGAGACAACTACCGGCATAACTGCAGATACGGTAGATATCAGTCAATCTCCCCGGGACCACCTGTCGGGTCCCGGCCCCCCTTGTAAGCCACCCGAGTCTTGGACTATAAAAGGCTCGGGTAGGCGACGTTATCAGGGGTTCGCACTCTAGCCATTCGCACGCAGGGTTCGCATTTCTGCAACTCATACGCTAGCCATTCACGCCTAAGCTGTAACTCACCCCCCAAGCTCAGGACTCCGGCCCGAGCAGCAAGCAATACAGCGAGCTCCATAGCTCGCCGTGGACGTAGGGTTTTACGCTCTGGCGGCCTGAACCACGTAAAACTCTCAGTGTCAAGCTCTTACTAACTCGTCCATCCATGCAAGCTCTCCGCAAGGGACCAGCCCCACCGAAAAAAGAACCTCCGCAGGCTGCCCAGTGCAGGCCCGGGAGAAGTGTCGACCGAACACTTCGACAGCTCGGGTAGGCGACATTAGCAAAGGTTCGCACCTAAGCCATTCGCACCCCAGCACTTAGGTCACCTCCAAGCTCAGAACTCCGGTTCTGAGCACCGAGCAATACAACGAGCATCTCTGCTCACCGTGGACGTAGGATATTACGCTCCGGCGGCCTGAACCACGTAAAACTCTCGGTGTCAAGCTTCTCCTTCCATCGTCCCTAACGCGTAAGCTTTCCGTGAGTGACTAGCCCCTCCGAAAAAAGAACCTCCGCGGCCTGCCCAGAGCAGGCCCAAGGGAAGTGTCGACAACACACTTCGACATTTGGCGCGCCAGGAAGGGGGCTTTTCCCTTGTGCGACGAGCTTCCGCCGACAAAGATGATGAAGCTTCCTTCAGCGGCAAGCTCTCCCCGCCCACGTTCACGATGAACGGTGACCAGCGGGGACTACGACTCGACACACTCAGGACGGAGTGTGTCGGTGCAAGCTGGAAGCCAGCAGCCGACTCCGGCAGCACCGACTCTAGCGAGCACAAGATCCACTGCAGCGCTGAGTGTCTCCCACGGGAGTGCACTAGCTGCAGCACGAGCGCTACTACGCAATCCACCTGCTGTTGACGCGCCCCAGTCAGCGACCCAGCAGTGGATTCGCGACGTAGACCGTCTCGTCGTCGCCGCCGCCAACCCTCAACTTCGGCGGGGATGACGTCCCAGTCAACCAGCTGTGTCGCTGACACGCACACCAACGGTTGATGGGCAGACGGCAGACTCCCGCTCCACCAGGCTCCCATCGGCGGACCTGTGGTCGGAGCTGGAACGACACCACCTGGGCAAGGATGCCCGAGTGGTCATCGAGCGACGGCGAGAAAGGCGTCGCAACTAAGAGGCCGGCGATAGCATGTCAACCGCCTCAACCCAGCCTGAGCCGCAGACGTTCGCTACGTGATCTCTGCCCTAGACATATGCCACGCAGCATATGCCCCAGCCATATGCCCTGCAAATGGTGCCCGCGGTCTATGGCGCAGCCTTGCCCATACCGGGGTACACAGTGCCGACAGCAAACCAAGAGTTCATGGCACCAACACCTGCAGCAACGGGAGCAGGATGTGCGGCCCTGGCGCCGCACCTTCGCTTCGCGAAGTGGCCGCGCAAGTTCCGGCCGCACCTACCCGAGAAGTACGACGGCAGCGTCAACCCGGCGGAGTTCCTCCAGATCTGCTCCACCACCATCCTTGTTGCAGGAGGGGATGAGGCAGTCATGGCCAACTACTTCCCCGTCTCCTTGACCGGTCCAGCTCGGTCTTGGCTCATGAATCTCCCCCAGGGTTCCATAACCTCCTGGGGAGAGCTCTACCGGCAGTTCACTGCAAACTTCGGCAGCTCCTACACCCGGCCTGGCACGGAGCTCGACCTCCACGCCATCCAACAACAGCCTGGAGAGATGCTGCGCTCCTTCATCCAGCGGTTCTCCCAGGTGCGGAACACCATCCCGCACATCCAAAATGCCTCTGTGGTGGTGGTGTTCCGGCAGGGTGTACGGGACAAGAAGATACTCGAGAAGCTCGCGACCAGAGAAGTTCGCGACATCTCAGAGCTCTTCAGCCTGGCGGACAAGTGCGCCAGGGCAGCAGAAGGGCGGAACTGACACTCACAGCCAGCCTCCTAATCAGGAGGACAGCATGGATCTGGCGCTGCTTCCCATGGAAGCAGCAAAAAGATCAAAAACCGGGGCGGTGGCAAGATGAAGCCACCGACCGCAGCTCCCGTTGCTGCAGCAGCAGCACCTAGTGGAGCTCGGGGGCCACGCCCCAATAAGAGGCAACGACAGTCACCGGCTCCAGATGGTGACCAAGGCGAGCCATGCCCCGTGCACAACACCAGCAGCCATACTGCTGCTGAGTGTCGGTAGATCCAGAAGCTCGCGGAGCGCTTCCGCAAGGTGAAGCAACCACGTGCTGACGCCCCTCCCTTCCGTCAAAGGGAGGGCAAGCAGAAGGTCGACACCCAAGACAACGTCGACCACCAGGTGGAGTTCCAGGAGCCTCAGCGCGCCATGAAGGCGGTACACAACCATGAGGACTCCAGCTCCAGCGACGACGAGCGCCGGAAGACGCTCTACGTCATCTACGGCGGGTCCGCTGACCCCTCGTCCCGAAGCGCAGTCAAGACTCTGCGCCGAGCGGTAGCGTCGGTGGCTCCTCTCCCAAGTGCCGCGCCGCACCTCAAGTGGATGGGAACCCCCATCAGCTTTGACGCCACCGACTGCCCCAGGAACATGGCTGGGGCCGGCCAACTACCGCTCTTGGTAGCACCCACCATCGCCAACGTGAGGATGTACCACGTTCTGGTAGATGGCGGGGCTGGACTGAACCTCATCAGCTGTCACACCCAGTTTCTCCGAAAAACAACCGAGTGAATATCACATGTATGCCAGGATCATTTTGTCATACATGTGATGACAAATAGTGAAGCATCATTTTTTACAAGTCAGGTGTCGAATATAAATAAGTCTTACATAGCATATGTCTCGATGGACGATAATAAGTTCATAACAAGTAAATAAAATAGCAGCGGAATATTATTCTTGTGGGCTCCATCACAGGCGTTGCCCGGGGACTCCATGAACCTAGAATCCTTCTTCGGGACCGAAGTCTTGGTCATTGAACACCACATCATTCCCTTGACCTGAGCAGCAATTTAAACCAACAAATATGCAAGGTTGAGTACCGATGGTACTCAGCAAGTGTGGGAAAGTTATGTCATGCATGGCTAGAACAAGGAGAGGTTGAACTCATGGTTAAAGCACTACGCAATTATTGCCTACCACCTTAGCTTATTAAGTACCTACATTACTACACAGGTGAAATGGTCTCAATCTCCCATCCCATCATCATAATCAAATAACCATAACATCATTTCTAATGTTAAGCTCCCCGCTTAACATCCACAATCTCCAAGGTCATCATACTCTAATCATGAATAAGTCCAAGCCGCTCTTGACCGTGAGCACGGCTGTCATGACAGTTTTGACTCTGCAGAGTTTGCACCACTGTACCCACATGTAGTGATTTCATCCCCCGTTGCCGGGTGGACTAAAAGAACCTCCATTATGCCAGTGGATGCAAACCACATTCACACTTCCTAGGTGTGTAGCCAGGAGATCACTACGAATCCTTTACAAAGGGATTCCCGATGAGCGTGGGCCCACTGAGGTTTCACCCCTAACAGCATACAAGAGGCTCCAACCCCGCTGCAGTGGCCCCCTCTTGAGCCTTGCGGTTCATATGGTAGTCCAGCTGACACCTACTCCCCGCACCATCCAACACACCCATACTACGCCGGGGATACACCTAATTAATTGGCCAAGCTGCCCCATCTCAGCATGTGGTTGGCACGGTAAAGCCAGGTTACATGCTCCATGAACCGGTCCTTAGGATCTAAGCAAGTACTAAACACAAACCCGAGTCTCGTGCACCCAGCACCAACTAAAACATCCAACTTGTCTTGATCACTACCTCTACATAACTCATAATATCTCATTCAAGAGTAAGGTAAATAAATTGATGATCTCATATCCCAAATTTTCCCATTCTAAGCATGGCTAAGCATCAGCATGATAATAAATGACATGATAAAATAAATCCCAACCCAAGCTACAAGGAAACAAGATAATGCAATTCTAGGGAAACTTCCTAGCATGGGTTTTATATTTCAATTGACAATGCAAATAATTCTATCTAGACATCCTAGTATAGGATCAAAGTGGTCAAGGACACTTGCCTTCTTCCTGCTGCTCTGGGAATGGAAAGTCTTGTTCTTGGAAGGGAGGAACTTGCTCTAGGGCAGGTTCTACTCGTACCATCACACATAGCAAAAGAAAACAACAATCCATAAGACATAGTTCACATTTTCACTTCATACAAACCACACATTCACACCTAGGGAAGTCATTCACACTTCTAAGGGTTGTGGTTACTCTATGTGTGTTGATTTTTGGCCTACATGCACTTTTAAACATATGTATATTATTTCTAACTTTTGTATTCAGATTTCTGTTTGCACACTATATATGAATTTCCAATTTAAACAAATTCTTTAATACCCTCTTTAGCTACCAAGTTTGCATGGAAAGTAATTTCCTACTCCAAATGGGTTTTCAGATCTTCTACTAAATCCTAAACTGAAATCTTTGGATTTTGAAACTTCATTTATCATTTTCTAGTTATGCATACCTAGTTGCTATATTTTCAGATTTATTTCCTATGCCTAAATGTGAACTTTATTATGAAAATAGTAAGACACATCATCTAAACAGAATAGGTTCTGATCTAAAATATTAAATAATATATTTTCGAACTTCTCCTCTGATGTGAACTAATTTACATTTATTTACCAATTTTCAGAATTATTCTTCTAACCTAAAGATGTGTCCCTATAACTAATAAATGTGAACAATCAATTAGACAGATTCATTTCAGCTTAAAATCTATTTTTAACTCACTCCAAAGTTTTCCAAGTGCTAGGAGAGTTTAAATTTGAATTTACAATGTGTTTGTCCCATCTTTTAAATTTTAAATACTAATCACATATTCAAATTCCTAAATTTAATATCATATAGAGTTAAAAAGGTAAACTCACCCCACTACAGGGTCTATTATATTATTTCATAAATTTCCAGGGGTCTAACTACACATAACAGAGGGGTTTTCCTAATTTTTATTAAGTCCAGAGGCTAAAACTGATTTTTAAATGAATTTACATGAATTTCTGAAGTTCCAGGGGCTAGATCAGAAGTTTCCGGGGCTAGCTCGTATTTTCTGAGATCCCCAGGGGGTAGCACGTAAGAATCCCGGTCTTTATAATGTGGGGCTGACATGGACCGTCCGATTTAAAACAGACGGCTGAGATTATAACGTCGAACCGGTTCGCGGGGATTTCAATTCTACCATGCGATTTAAAATAGACGGCGCACAAGCGGCCACGTCGCTCTGACCGAGCGCGGGCGGCGCTGCCCGGCGGCGCGCGGCGGCGGGAGGCGGCGATCTCGCCGGAATACTTCGGATCTTCGTCAATTCTTCCTAAAACTGGGATTTCATGGCATAGATCGGTAGAGGGGAGGTCGGGATCTCACCTCGGGATTTTTCTTTAGCTTGGAGGTCGTGGAAGGCGGTCGGCGATGAGGTCCGAGGTGAATTCACGGCAATGCTCGTCGGCGCTGTGTCTGAAGCGCAAACCACCGAGTTTTCTGCACCTGTGTGATTCCCCGGAGGCGGTGGAACCCGATCGGCGCGTTAGATCAGAGAACCCGAGCAGAGATCGAGAGAAAACGGTGATCGGAGCTTCGGTTCTCACCGGGAGGGAAAACAGCCGATCGCGGGTGAAAATCGAGATGATGCCGGTGTTTATATAGCCGGGGAAGGGCGGCGTTCGGTTGGGATCGAGCTGGAGTCGTCCAGAACCGAAATTCAGCTGGGATACGCGGGTATCCGGGGTGGTTTCGATTCAGGGGAGAGAGGAGTCCCGGTCGGGCGAGCGCGCGCGAGGAGGA
The DNA here is from genome assembly GCA_030760725.1 of Neostapfia colusana. NCBI lineage: Eukaryota > Viridiplantae > Streptophyta > Magnoliopsida > Poales > Poaceae > Neostapfia > Neostapfia colusana. The sequence continues at coordinate 105,242,917 of JASWHV010000002.1, read as the reverse complement.
AGAAGATGGCGGGCCCCACACGTCAGTGAGAACAAAACGAGGCGCGCGACTGCGGGCTGGCGCGGGGACGAGGTGGGCCGGCTGGTGGGTTTTGGCCCACTGGCCGGGTTTTCTGTTTTTTTCTTTTTCTTTTTCCATTTCTTTTCTGGTTTGAATTTGAATTTGAATTCCAAATTAAATTTGAATTTCTGCACCACATGCAATACGTCCAAATTTTTTAAATTGCCCCCTTAACAGGAATTTGGGTGTTACAGCTCTACCCCCCTAAAAAGGAATCTTGTCCTCGAGATTGGTGGTCCTAGGAAAACAATTCCGGAAATTGTGCCTTAAGCTCGTCTTCTCGCTCCCATGTGGCTTCCTCTTCCGAGTGATGCTTCCACTGCACCTTGCACATCCGGATTCTTTTATTTCTTGTGAGGCGTTCCATTGTCTCCAAAATCTTGACCGGTTGCTCGGCATAAGACAGATCCTCGGCTACGTCAACCTCATTCATGGGTAACATCTCTTCAGGTGTCCTCAGACATTTCTTGAGCTGTGACACATGGAATACATCGTGCACATCCGATAGGCGAGCCGGCAGTTCTAGTTGATATACCACTTCGCCTTTCCTCTCCAGAACTTGAAAGGGTCTGATGTATCGGGGTGATAACTTCCCTTTCACCTTGAACCGACAAAGTCCTCGGATAGGGGATACCTTGAGATAGACATAGTCCCCCACGTTGAAAACAAGCTCTCTTCTCCGTACATCGGCATAGCTCTTTTGTCGTGTTTGTGCTATCCTCAAGTTGTTGCGGATTTCCCTCACTTTCGCCTCGGCTTCTTGTAATACCTCGGGCCCAAACACTTTACTTTCCCCCGTTTGGTTCCAAAATAGTAGAGTTCTGCACTTCCTCCCATACAAAGCCTCAAATGGTGACATCTTCATGCTAGCCTGATAGCTGTTGTTATAGAAGAACTCCGCATACGGTAAGTTCTTATCCCAACTCCGACTGTTTTTTAGTGCACATACTCTCAGCATGTCCTCAAGGATCTGATTGGTTCTTTCTGTCTGCCCGTCAGTTTGGGGATGATAGGAAGAACTAAAATTCAGATGAGTTCCCATGGTTTCATGCAGCTTCTGCCAGAACCTTGAGGTAAACTGTGTCCCTCGATCTGACACTATCTTTTTTGGCACTCCATGGTAACACACGATCCTTGACATGTACAACTCTGCCAATTTGGATCCGCTGTAGTTTTCTTTCACGGGAATGAAATGAGCTACCTTGGTTAGCGTGTTGATGATGACCCATATCGAATCATATCCTGATTGGGTCCTAGGCAATCCCACTATAAAATCCATACCGATTTCTTCCCATTTCCATTCAGGCACTTTGAGTGGTTGCAATAATCCCGCGGGTCATTGATGTTCTGCTTTCACCAACTGACATGTGTCACATAGGGCAACATGTTCTGACACGACCCCACTGGTCCTGTCGAGCCAGGATCGCGCTGAGGGGTGCTGCGTTGCACAGCACCGTATAACACACGTCAAAGGTACAAAGCGGAAGCGGAAGCTTTATTACATAAACAAGTTTATTAACATGTTTACATCAAAATAAGTTTAGTCCACACTCGCGGGCGTAGACTAAGCATCAAGTGCACGTTCAGCCCTCGAACGTGTCCTTGCTAGCACACACGCACACTAACTCTGCGGCGTGCACGACTCCCACTCGACGGGGTTCCCCTCCTGGGGTTCCGTCTCCTCTTCGGGAGTCCCTTCCTCATAGAACCCTGCAAAAAGCTTCAAACACAAGCAGTGAGCACGAAGGCTCAGCAAGTCTGACCCGTCTCACCTAAACATGGAACTTCTACATGAGGGTAATGGGCTGCATGAGGTAAAAATCATTTTTTGCAAGGACTCGCCTAATTAGTAGAACCTTACTTTCAAGTTTTAGCAGCAGTTTGTGGAGAACCTTACGCTAAGGCACATGAGAGAGCCGCAATCAAACAAGAAACGCATTTCTCTCATGTACTTTGCCCAAAGTTGAAAAGAACTTTAGTTAGCACTAAGCTACAGCATATCATTAACAATCAATGTCCAGCTTTCAATCAGCAACATTTTAACATGTAACTAGCCTGTTCTTTCTACGTCACGGTACAGTGAACAAGTGGTACTCACTGACCGCGAGGGACGGCGATTATAATCGATTTACACCTGCAGGGTTACCCGAACAACCCGTCACGTACGCCCGTACTCGATGTTGCCTACAACAACCATCACGGACGCCGTACGCGACTACCTTTCACCCGTTAGCCAAATATTGAACCGGTCCCATCGTCCCGAGCAAGAGGTCCCTGCACGCGCATCTCTGTGCCGCCAGCTGATTTACACCTCGAGCTCTCAACCTACTCTCTGAACGACGGGCAATGCCTCAACACCCAGCTACCCGAGTTACATCAGTTTCCCGGTTCCCATATAGCCGGTAGGTCTTCGGTACTGTTCTAGCTTGTTCAACAGGCCCGCACACGGCTCGGTCCTCAATCGACACAAGCGGAGCTACAGCACACAGGCCCCAAAGTCCTGCTGCCCTTACTCTCCGCTCGGTCTCATTTTCTTGCCATGTGTTTCATGTGCTATCTCTACCCGAGCAATGTGCCTCTAGCCTATTCTCGCGAGTAGTTCCAACTACTCGACTTGTACCGAATCCTACTCTATTCTAGCAATGCAGTGGCTAACGAGGTTTTCAATTCTAAACCCAACCCATGGTTTTCTTGGCTGTGCAGTTGGGTTTCCAATCAAGACTCTAATGCAACGAACAAAGGAAAACAAGTATGTGCTCAAAACAATAAAATTTGTAAAAAGGTTAATGCAAACCGGGGCTTGCCTTGCTGCTCTTGGTCGTAGGCTAGCTGTTCCTCCGGAGTAACGAAGTCTAGGACTTCGGGTTCCTCCTCGATCTTAGCGACTACATGATAAGAACAATGTATGTATTAATTTAGAGGCCTTTGTATTAACTTTGAAGTTGTGAAGCCTATAACCCTTACTAGACAGACCTAATGACTGTGAAACTTTTACTGTGGCTTGGTTACAACCTAAACAAAGACTTGGTCAAGTTTTAGTTGCAGCAAAGCTCATTTGAGCCCTCCACAAATAATTATGTCCTTGACCTTAATTGGAACCCTTAGGGTGTTCTAGGGATTTTCATGAGACAAACTATGACTTTCTGAAAACTAGATTTTCAGAGGGTTCTAATGGAGTTGGTCTCACTTAATTTGGAAGTCTCTAACTATAGATATGAGCTAAACAATTTCAGAGAAAATCCTGAAAATGTTTCTGAACATTTTCTATTTTCTCTGGAACAGTTTTACTAATCACACCATTAGGTGGACTAAATGAGCTCAAATGGATCTGAAATTTTTATGGTAGCTCAATGATATTTTGGTGAACATCTCAGCAAAATTTCAGGATTTTCCGCCAAAGGATTCTCCAGTTAAAATTCCTAACAGTTTAAACATTAAGGAATTAATTCTGGAGAATTAGGGAATTTCATGAAGTGAAACTTGATTTTCTGGAAAGTACTCAGAGAGCTGAATCCAGCAAAATTTGGTTCACTCAATTTGGAGCTTTCTAGCCAAAGTTATAAGGATTTGAAGTTTGAAGGAAATCTGAAAATCGGGGAAAAGTTTAAACTCGCGCGTGGGCCCAGGGGACACGCGTCGCACGCCGAAGCGACAGCACACCGCGGCCCACAAGGCTTTTGCGCGCCAGCACACCCGATCCCGGCCGCAGCCGGATCCCGATTCAAAATATCGGCCGCTGACAGCTGGGGTCCACCCCCTTCTTCAACCTCGCGACACCCGCGCTCCGCCGCCGAGGGACCTCGCCGGAGAGCTCGCCGCTGGCTGCTGTACCGCTCCAAACTTCTTGATTCTGGCCGCCCCTGCCTACTTTTACTTGGGGAACATGATCCGAGGGTCAGCTGCTCATGACAACGGCCGGAGCATGGTCGGCGACGAGCCGCCATATCGGAACGACTTCGGCCATGTCGGCTGATGCTCCTAGTGCCTCAGCTACTTGGGAAACCGGTCGGGGAGCATCAGTGGACCTCAGAGAAGGTCGACATGAACTCGGGGCAGCTCGGGGAAGGCCCGAAATAGGTCCTCACCGTGCGCCCGATACCCCCCGTGCGTTCCGCCATTAGTAGACCTTGAATTACGCCGGGCACAGAAGTTCTCCGGCCCAGAGTTGTGAAGGCAACTTGTGCGTCACCGTGTCTAGTTCGTGTGGGAGTGGCCTGAGGCCCTCTAATCCTTTCTAGAGCACGAATTAAACAGAATCGTACCCGAGGGTCGTTCTGCACACAGAAAGGGGAAAAGTGGAAATTCGCCGCCGGTGAGCAACCACTCGAGCTGTGGCTCGGGGATGAGCAGCACCGATCACTTGCGCGTCCAAGGGTGCCTTGGCTCGGGCGTGACAACGCCCAGGTTGGGCTGTCCACGAGAGCCCGAGGTGCGGCGGTTTCCAGTTCCGAGTTTGATCTTTCGGCACAGCCGATATCACTCGGTTTCAATCGATTTCTATCAATGGGAAGGATGGAGGATGGTTGCTAGTACCTTGCTGGGACCTTGGAATGGAAAGAGGGAGCTGCGATCGGCTTGATCAAGCAGGAACTCGAGCGGCGGCGATGGCAGTGGGAAAAGCAGTCGCGCACGTCGGTAGCTCGGGGAAATGGTGACTGAGGCACGCCGGGGAGGGAATAAATAGCTCGGCCGGCTGGCCTCCGGCTTGGGGCACGCAGCAGGAGCTGGCGCCGGCCGGCCCCTTCGGTGGCGCGCGCGCACAACAGCCGGGAACCGACTGAACTGTGGTTCAGTCGGTTTGCTTTGAGGCTGAGGCTGACATGTGGGTCCCACTCCTCTTTTAACCTCTGAAATTTATTCCTAACAGCTGTGGTAAACAGTGAACCCTATTCTACCCTTGGCAACTCAAATTATTCACCCAAGAGCCATTTGAATTGATCAAAGTTCAAATGAGGTTTGGTTTGAATGAATTTCAGCACAAGTGCAGTTTGAAATTCAAATAAAGTTTGAATTTCTCCCCCTTAGCTCATGTCAAGATCAACTCCAAATGGAGTGAAAATTGGTGTGTGAGCTCACAAAAATGTGCTGAGCAAGAATATGCCTTCCACTTTTAAATTCAGTGGGTGAAAACAGTTTGAATTTGAATATGTTTTCAAACTGCCCCTTTCCTATCTACACCCAAGATGACCTCAAAAATGTTTTGAATTTGGGTGAAACTTGGCATGGACATCCTTGGCAAAGTGTAGGAGTTTTCATATGTTCAGCCCATCTATATCACATGTGGGAAGTACCACTTTTGCAATGTGTGAGTTTGTTCCCTAATGAGCATGTTGATAATTGTTACTTGCTCTTTATTTGTGTTCATCATTTTTCCTCAAATGAGGTGTGTGGTGTGGGGATGAACACTGCAAATGGGTGTCAAAAACTGAGGCCCTTACATTCCTCCCCCCTTAAAAGAATCTCGTCCCGAGATTATAAGGTGAAAATGAGAGAGAGGACGGTGGAAAAATTACCGGATATGCGACGTGAGAAAGTCGGGGTAGTTAGTGCGAAGGAATTCTTCGCTCTCCCATGTCGCTTCATCCATGGAGTGATTACTCCACAGAACCTTGTAGAACCACAACGTACGGTTGCGTGTGGTTCGGGCCTTTTCATCAATAATCTGCACCGGTTCCTCCCGATAGGTGAGATCCGGTTGCAGTTCTTCAATGTCTTCCAGCTGAACGGTAGTTGATAGCTTGAGACACTTCCTCAGCTGGGAAATGTGAAAGACGTCGTGCACACCGGAAAGTGCTTCTGGTAATCTTAGCCGGTATGCCACCGATCCACATCTTTCGGTAATCTGGAATGGACCGATGAATCGGGGTGCTAACTTTCCTCTCACCCCAAATCTGTTTACGCCCTTCATTGGAGACACTCGTAGATATACGTGGTCTCCAGCTTCGAATTGTAACGGACGCCTTCTCCGGTCCGCATACTGTTTCTGTCGGGATTGAGCGGCTTTTAGGTTCGCTTGAATTAATCGAACCTTTTCTTCCGCGTTGTTGACAAGATCAATCCCGAAGGTAACCCTCTCGCCAGACTCACACCAATTCAATGGTGTGCGGCATTTTCTCCCGTATAGCGCCTCGTAGGGCGCCATCTTGATGCTGGCTTGGTACCCATTGTTGTACGAGAACTCGGCTAACGGCAAGTGATCATCCCAGTTCTTGCCGTGGTCGATAGCGCAAGCTCGTAGCATGTCTTCTAAGATTTGATTTACCCGCTCCGTTTGCCCATCCGTCTGCGGGTGGTAGGCTGAACTACGGATCAGCTTCGTCCCCAAGGCAGCGTGGAGCTGCTCCCAAAAACGGGACACAAATAAAGTGCCCCGGTCCGATACGATAGTACGGGGTACGCCGTATAAGCATAGGATCCGTGAGATGTACAGTTCAGCGTACTTCTTGGCGTTGTAGTTGGTGTTGACCGGGATGAAATGGGCAACTTTGGTGAGCCGATCGACGATCACCCACACAGAATCATGTTTCTGTAAGGTGGTGGGTAAACCGACGACGAAATCCATGCTCACGTCCTCCCACGTCCAGGCAGGAATGCCCAGTGGTTGCAGCAGTCCCGGTTTCCGCATGTGGTCTGCCTTCACCCGTCGACATGTATCACACTCGGACACGTATTTTGCAGTCTCTCGCTTCATCCGTGTCCACCAAAACTTGCTTCTGAGTTCTTGATACATCTTGTTGCTGCCGGGGTGAATAGAAAACTTTGATAAGTGAGCCTCATCAAAGATTTTCTTCCGTAACTCCGGGTTTCGGGGTACGACGATCCGGTCCTTGAACCATAGGACGCCGTCTCCGTCCTTCCGGAAACATTTCAACTCCCCACTGTCTACACGTCTCCGCAAATGTGATATGCCCTTGTCATTCTTCTGGGCTGCCGCTATCTCTTCACGGATGGTGGGGATCAAAGCTAGGTTGTAGAGAGCTCCATGTGGAATCACATGTAGTGGTGGTTCGCTCTCTTCCAACGGTGTGATGGTCAGATTATTGACGTGTGACTTGCGGCTTAGCGCGTCTGCCACAACGTTTGCCTTGCCCGGATGATAATGGATCTCTATCTCGTAATCCTTTATCAGTTCTAACCATCTTCGTTGCCTCATGTTCAGCTCCTTCTGAGTGAATATGTACTTGAGGCTTTTGTGGTCGGTATATAAATGTACGAGGCTACCGAGTAGGTAGTGCCTCCACATTTTCAGTGCAAGTACCACGGCAGCGAGCTCCAAATCGTGAGTTGGATAATTTTGCTCATGGTTCCTAAGCTGTCGTGATCCATACGCAACCACTCTTCGGTCTTGCATCAGCACACATCCGAGCCCAATGCCGGATGCATCGCAGTACACATCGAACGGTTTTGTTGTGTCTGGCTGCGCCAAAACCGGTGCTGATGTTAGGTGCTTGACTAAAGCCTTGAATGCTGCTTCACATGCTGGACTCCAAACATATTTGGTAGCCTTCTTCAGCAGCTCTGTCATTGGCCTGGCAATCTTCGAGAAGTTCGGAATGAACCTCCGATAATATCCCGCGAGTCCGAGGAAACTCCGTACCTCATGAACAGTTCTCGGGGATTTCCAATTCAGCACTTGCGTGATTTTGCTCGGGTCCACAGCGATACCCTCCGCTGAGATGATATGCCCGAGGAAAGGCACTTGCGATATCCAAAACTCGCATTTGCTGAACTTTGCGTATAACTTGTGATCCCGCAGCCGTTGCAAGACTATACGCAGATGTTTCTTGTGATCTTCCTCCGACTTGGAATATACCAGGATGTCGTCGATGAAGACCACGACAAACTTGTCCAGCTCCGGCATGAACACCGAGTTCATTAAGTACATGAAGTGAGCTGGAGCATTGGTGAGGCCAAAGGACATGACCAGGTACTCATAAAGTCCGTACCTTGTCGAAAAAGCTGTCTTTGGAATGTCCTCAGCCCTGATCTTAATCTGATGGTACCCGGATCTTAAATCCATCTTGGAAAAGACCTTTGCTTCGACCAACTGATCAAACAACATGTCGATCCGTGGCAACGGGTACTTGTTCTTGATGGTTACGGCATTTAATGGACGGTAGTCCACGCAAAGCCGCAACGTTTCATCCTTCTTTTTGACAAATAATGCCGAACAGCCCCATGGCGAGGAGCTCGGCCTAATAAAACCCTTCTCCAGAAGGTCCGTGAGCTGAGTCTTCAGTTCAGCCAACTCCTTGGGCGCCATCTTGTACGGCCTTCGGGATATTGGCATGGTTCCCGGTGCAAGTTCAATCTTGAACTCCACCTCTCTATCGGGTGGCATCCCCGGCAAATCATCCGGGAATACATCAGGGAATTCTCGGACCACTGGAATGTCTTCCAATCTGATGGTTGTGGCTTGATAGACACTTGGAAGTTTTATTTCTGGACTGTCCAGAAATAATGAGTGAGAACCGTGCACTCCTGAGTTTAAGTGCACGACTCGGAGGACGGTGTCTAAAACAGCGCCGTGGCGGTTTAACCACGACATCCCTAGGATGACATCGACCTTCTGTCCCTCTAAGATAATGAGAGACGTGGGGTACACTCTACCCGCTAAGCATAATGGTGCTTTGGAGACCATTACGCTTGCTGAAATCTTCCCACCCGGTGAACAAATTAAATATGGACTATCGGTGGGTAGTATTGGCAAGCTGTGTTTAGCAATGAAAGCTTGGCTAATAAAATTATGCGTGGCGCCTGAATCAAATAGTACTATAGCGGGATGCTGGTGGAGTTGGAACATACCCGCAAGGATTGGCTCGCCCTCCGGCACGTCCTCAATGGCAAGCTGGTGGACAGTACCGGGCCTAGGGTTTGCCCGCCGCGCATTAGTAGGGTTCCGGGGTTGATTCCTCCCGGGAAACTGTGGTACCACTCCGCCGCCTTGCCTCTCCGGGCAACTGCTCGCGAAGTGTCCTGGACGACCACACTTGTAACATGTGGCCGCTGCTGGTGGAGTACTTGGTGGACGAAAGCCCGGCATGCGTTGCGGAGGTGCAAACGCACGCGGCATCGCCCGCTGCTGCTGTTGTTGTTGCGGTGGTGCTGGCAGTGCCGGCCGGAATGCCGGTGAAGAATACGGCCGACCGCGGAACGGCATCGACCGCTGTGGTGGCTGCCAGCGCAGACCTGATGGTGGGCGATTCACCATCCGAAACTTCTGAGAAGGACCGCCTCCTTCTCCGCTGCTCTGCGGCGCGCTTCGCTTTCGCTCTGCCGCCGCCAACTCCTTGCCGGAGTCTTCCTGAACAATCGCAGCATCAATTATGTCGTTGAGGCTGCCGCGATTGAACATCGCCAGCTTGTCCTTCAGGAGCGGGTTAAGCCCCTGGTAAAAGTGGTCCCGCCGCTTCTCGTCCGTATCTGCGTGATACGACGCGTAGAGTGCGAGATCGTTGAACGCTCTGGAGTACTCCAGCGCGTTCCGGCTCCCTTGTTGCAGGTGTAGGAATTCCTGCGTCTTCCTCTTCATCAAACCGGGCGGTATATGATAGGCCCGGAAGGCCGTCCGGAACTCCGCCCAGGTCATCACTCGGTCGGTGGGTTGTGAAGCACAAAAGTTGGCCCACCACGCGCTCGCGGATCCTTGGAGCTGCTGGACCGCGAACTGAGTCTTGCGCTGCTCGCTGATTTGGAGCAGCCCGAACTTCATCTCTATGGCGCGGAGCCAGTTGTCCGCGTCAAGTGGTTCATCCGCCCTTGAGAATACAGGGGGATGAGTCGCCAGGAAGTCAGAGTAGGAGCTCTGTTGGCGCTCCTCACGATCTTGACGTCTCTCTGGGCGAGACGTATTCGCAATTAACGTTTGCAGCAGCTCTGTATGCTGCTGATGTGAACCCGCCATTGCCGCGACAATGTCGGCCAATGTAACCGTTGGCAGTGGCGGTGGCGGTGTTTGCTGTTGCTGTTGCTGCTGCTGTCCCGAGGAGTCCTCGGGAGGTGGTTGGGAGGTCTCTCCCCCTTGGCTAGTACCTCCAACATCGGGGTTGGCACGAGTACGCGTCATTCTGAAATTCAACACAGCAGCAATTAGCACATGTCTTACTCAAAATTCCATAAACAGGAGTAAGTATTGAAGCGACGCATGATTAACTTGCACAACATTCACATATATTGATAAAGCATAAACTTTATACAAGATACATTATTCTCGGATCTCCGAGAAGTCGTGCTCATGTCGTCACTACCTATACATACGCTACTGTCTACACGACATGTCACCGATTACAAAAGTTGGGTTACGCTACCCTAGCTGCCCTACTTGGCAACCGTAACCCCCTACTCGGAGTAGAACTCGACCTCCTGTGGGTCGTCCTCCTCCGGTACCTCTGCTGGTGGCTCGGGGTCTACCACCTCTTCTCCCATTCCAGGTTCTCCCATGGCTGGAAGACCCAAGACTACCGGTACGCCCAATACCGGGGGCACGAGGTCCTGCAATGCATGCACCTCGTCCATAGCCTGGTTGTAGTCCTCTTCCCAGCCTTGTCCTTCCTCAATAGCGTCGTCCCGCTCTTGAGCAAGGTCCTCATTCTGCTGGGTTAGGGTCTGCACCAGCTCTTGCAACGCCGCAATGTCAACACGGCTCTTCTTCTTTGCCTTCTTCAGACGACGCAACTGATTGTGTTGTTCATTCAGTCGCTTGATCGTCGGAAGGAGCACATTGCGGAGTGCACTGTGAGCACTCTCAAAATGATCTCCACGGCTTGTGCTCTCCTTGAGCTTGGTGGCGAGATGCTCCGTATGAACAGCTTGGCTGTCCATCACAGCGTTTCCCGCCCTCATTTGGAGGCTGAGATTTGCCTCCGCGGGGTTGTACCTTGGGCAACTCGGGTTTGTTGCCTCTAGGTACCTCTCTTCCCACACATGCTGAGCTCGTCCCTCCACCGGAACGAGTGCGTATGGAGTTCCCTCCATAGCCTGTACGTGTAGTTGGCAGAAACGTGACATAGTGTCACGGGCTGCCACTTGCCACATCCCTTCCGGTTGTCTTCCTCTCACCGTGACGGTGAATGGCACCCAACCGGGTGGCGTAGGCCCTGCAGGAACCTCGACATGGATCGTCCACGTCTTGTTCCCCTCTTCGCCTTCTTCCTTGGCGAAGTATTGCGGCATCTGGTTGTACCCGAAATATTGGAGCATTAGCCACAATGCTCCCGGGTAGCCGCTACGGTCAGAGCAGTGGGAAACTACCCACCCGTTCTCCAACCGTTTATCTGCTGCCATCTGTAAAAATATATTTGAGAAATGTCAAATATTTATTTAAACAGTAAACCATTGAGTTATAACATAAGATATGTCATTGAACCCTTAACACTTGGAAACATAGTTCAAATTTTTAAACAAATTTGACTGCTGATCTGCTGTTCCCATGACAGCCCTGACCAGTTTCCATATCAATCTGATTTAGGCCAGGTTAAAAGCAAAACCAGTCCTGGAGCTCAACATCAAAGTTAAAGTTAACTTCAATAGCTTTCCAGAAAGTATTTGGTTGGCCTAAGATCTGCTCTGGTTCAAAAGTTATGAGATGTCAAAGTTAACAGAATTTCTGGGAACAATTGGACAGCACCTCCCTGCCTTAGGTACTGATTTGATCCAAGAATTCCAGTTAATTCTGTTCCTAATCTGACAAAACTTTCTGTTACAAAGTTGTAACCCATCTCATAAGCTTCCCAGAACCACCTCATTTTCTATTTTTGGATTTTTATGCAGGAAGTTATGCTTAATTTACAGAGAGTCTACAGAGAGTCTTTGCTCCGTCCTGTTTTCTGGACAGTTTCAACTCTACTGCATTTTTCGAGTGGTTAAGGGACGAAACACCTCTGGAACTCAACATAAAAGTTGTAAAGCTCCTCCAAAGCTTTCCAGAAATGTATTATACGACCCCAACCTCGAAAGAACTCAACCTCTAACCTCTGATTAACTTCAGCCTTGATTTAGCTGAAAACAGAGTGCTCTGTCCTTAACATCCTATAAGTTGAAAATTTATTAACTTTGAATATCCTGTTCAAGGGAAGGAGTTACATCAAGTTTTACTACTTTGGATCAAAACCTTCAAGTTTTTAAATGAAGTTGTTCATTTAGTTGGGTGTGACGTCGAGGCGTCACCAGATTATGTCGGTACTACGTCCTCACAAAGGAAAAACCTATACCGGATTTAGCCGGCTTCGTTAGTTCAGTGGCACTACTCGTCACTCGCACACGGATGCTACACGTCTACCGTTTCGTGGTAAGGCTACCTGCAGAAACTCAAACAATCATCAGACTCGGCTGCACACCGAGCCCGGAATCCATACAGTTTGTACACCCGGCCGTCATCACTCGCCCGGATGTTCTCAAGCCAAACACGCCTTGAGTTACGTGTTCACGTTTCAGACCACGTGACGGGGTCTCCCATGTTGCACCACGCACGCCAGGGACAGACGTTGCTCGAATACCCCAAACGACATGAAGAGTCGTAGAGGATATCAAAGCGGGTCGGGTTACCTGCCACCCGTGGGGCTCCACCCTTCAGCTTGTGCGCACTGGTGGACAGCGCTTACGTGCACCCCCCAAGACATGAACGTCCCGAGATGCACGATTTTCCGACATAACAAATAAGTTAATAAGCCACTTTCTATATACTAATAACATCCTTATACGGGCTACTAACTCGTTCCTCACTGGATTTTTGAAAAAGAAGACCTTTGTACTGTGTTAAACCTCAAGCGAGCTCTGATACCACGCTGACACGACCCCACTGGTCCTGTCGAGCCAGGATCGCGCTGAGGGGTGCTGCGTTGCACAGCACCGTATAACACACGTCAAAGGTACAAAGCGGAAGCGGAAGCTTTATTACATAAACAAGTTTATTAACATGTTTACATCAAAATAAGTTTAGTCCACACTCGCGGGCGTAGACTAAGCATCAAGTGCACGTTCAGCCCTCGAACGTGTCCTTGCTAGCACACACGCACACTAACTCTGCGGCGTGCACGACTCCCACTCGACGGGGTTCCCCTCCTGGGGTTCCGTCTCCTCTTCGGGAGTCCCTTCCTCATAGAACCCTGCAAAAAGCTTCAAACACAAGCAGTGAGCACGAAGGCTCAGCAAGTCTGACCCGTCTCACCTAAACATGGAACTTCTACATGAGGGTAATGGGCTGCATGAGGTAAAAATCATTTTTTGCAAGGACTCGCCTAATTAGTAGAACCTTACTTTCAAGTTTTAGCAGCAGTTTGTGGAGAACCTTACGCTAAGGCACATGAGAGAGCCGCAATCAAACAAGAAACGCATTTCTCTCATGTACTTTGCCCAAAGTTGAAAAGAACTTTAGTTAGCACTAAGCTACAGCATATCATTAACAATCAATGTCCAGCTTTCAATCAGCAACATTTTAACATGTAACTAGCCTGTTCTTTCTACGTCACGGTACAGTGAACAAGTGGTACTCACTGACCGCGAGGGACGGCGATTATAATCGATTTACACCTGCAGGGTTACCCGAACAACCCGTCACGTACGCCCGTACTCGATGTTGCCTACAACAACCATCACGGACGCCGTACGCGACTACCTTTCACCCGTTAGCCAAATATTGAACCGGTCCCATCGTCCCGAGCAAGAGGTCCCTGCACGCGCATCTCTGTGCCGCCAGCTGATTTACACCTCGAGCTCTCAACCTACTCTCTGAACGACGGGCAATGCCTCAACACCCAGCTACCCGAGTTACATCAGTTTCCCGGTTCCCATATAGCCGGTAGGTCTTCGGTACTGTTCTAGCTTGTTCAACAGGCCCGCACACGGCTCGGTCCTCAATCGACACAAGCGGAGCTACAGCACACAGGCCCCAAAGTCCTGCTGCCCTTACTCTCCGCTCGGTCTCATTTTCTTGCCATGTGTTTCATGTGCTATCTCTACCCGAGCAATGTGCCTCTAGCCTATTCTCGCGAGTAGTTCCAACTACTCGACTTGTACCGAATCCTACTCTATTCTAGCAATGCAGTGGCTAACGAGGTTTTCAATTCTAAACCCAACCCATGGTTTTCTTGGCTGTGCAGTTGGGTTTCCAATCAAGACTCTAATGCAACGAACAAAGGGAAACAAGTATGTGCTCAAAACAATAAAATTTGTAAAAAGGTTAATGCAAACCGGGGCTTGCCTTGCTGCTCTTGGTCGTAGGCTAGCTGTTCCTCCGGAGTAACGAAGTCTAGGACTTCGGGTTCCTCCTCGATCTTAGCGACTACATGATAAGAACAATGTATGTATTAATTTAGAGGCCTTTGTATTAACTTTGAAGTTGTGAAGCCTATAACCCTTACTAGACAGACCTAATGACTGTGAAACTTTTACTGTGGCTTGGTTACAACCTAAACAAAGACTTGGTCAAGTTTTAGTTGCAGCAAAGCTCATTTGAGCCCTCCACAAATAATTATGTCCTTGACCTTAATTGGAACCCTTAGGGTGTTCTAGGGATTTTCATGAGACAAACTATGACTTTCTGAAAACTAGATTTTCAGAGGGTTCTAATGGAGTTGGTCTCACTTAATTTGGAAGTCTCTAACTATAGATATGAGCTAAACAATTTCAGAGAAAATCCTGAAAATGTTTCTGAACATTTTCTATTTTCTCTGGAACAGTTTTACTAATCACACCATTAGGTGGACTAAATGAGCTCAAATGGATCTGAAATTTTTATGGTAGCTCAATGATATTTTGGTGAACATCTCAGCAAAATTTCAGGATTTTCCGCCAAAGGATTCTCCAGTTAAAATTCCTAACAGTTTAAACATTAAGGAATTAATTCTGGAGAATTAGGGAATTTCATGAAGTGAAACTTGATTTTCTGGAAAGTACTCAGAGAGCTGAATCCAGCAAAATTTGGTTCACTCAATTTGGAGCTTTCTAGCCAAAGTTATAAGGATTTGAAGTTTGAAGGAAATCTGAAAATCGGGGAAAAGTTTAAACTCGCGCGTGGGCCCAGGGGACACGCGTCGCACGCCGAAGCGACAGCACACCGCGGCCCACAAGGCTTTTGCGCGCCAGCACACCCGATCCCGGCCGCAGCCGGATCCCGATTCAAAATATCGGCCGCTGACAGCTGGGGTCCACCCCCTTCTTCAACCTCGCGACACCCGCGCTCCGCCGCCGAGGGACCTCGCCGGAGAGCTCGCCGCTGGCTGCTGTACCGCTCCAAACTTCTTGATTCTGGCCGCCCCTGCCTACTTTTACTTGGGGAACATGATCCGAGGGTCAGCTGCTCATGACAACGGCCGGAGCATGGTCGGCGACGAGCCGCCATATCGGAACGACTTCGGCCATGTCGGCTGATGCTCCTAGTGCCTCAGCTACTTGGGAAACCGGTCGGGGAGCATCAGTGGACCTCAGAGAAGGTCGACATGAACTCGGGGCAGCTCGGGGAAGGCCCGAAATAGGTCCTCACCGTGCGCCCGATACCCCCCGTGCGTTCCGCCATTAGTAGACCTTGAATTACGCCGGGCACAGAAGTTCTCCGGCCCAGAGTTGTGAAGGCAACTTGTGCGTCACCGTGTCTAGTTCGTGTGGGAGTGGCCTGAGGCCCTCTAATCCTTTCTAGAGCACGAATTAAACAGAATCGTACCCGAGGGTCGTTCTGCACACAGAAAGGGGAAAAGTGGAAATTCGCCGCCGGTGAGCAACCACTCGAGCTGTGGCTCGGGGATGAGCAGCACCGATCACTTGCGCGTCCAAGGGTGCCTTGGCTCGGGCGTGACAACGCCCAGGTTGGGCTGTCCACGAGAGCCCGAGGTGCGGCGGTTTCCAGTTCCGAGTTTGATCTTTCGGCACAGCCGATATCACTCGGTTTCAATCGATTTCTATCAATGGGAAGGATGGAGGATGGTTGCTAGTACCTTGCTGGGACCTTGGAATGGAAAGAGGGAGCTGCGATCGGCTTGATCAAGCAGGAACTCGAGCGGCGGCGATGGCAGTGGGAAAAGCAGTCGCGCACGTCGGTAGCTCGGGGAAATGGTGACTGAGGCACGCCGGGGAGGGAATAAATAGCTCGGCCGGCTGGCCTCCGGCTTGGGGCACGCAGCAGGAGCTGGCGCCGGCCGGCCCCTTCGGTGGCGCGCGCGCACAACAGCCGGGAACCGACTGAACTGTGGTTCAGTCGGTTTGCTTTGAGGCTGAGGCTGACATGTGGGTCCCACTCCTCTTTTAACCTCTGAAATTTATTCCTAACAGCTGTGGTAAACAGTGAACCCTATTCTACCCTTGGCAACTCAAATTATTCACCCAAGAGCCATTTGAATTGATCAAAGTTCAAATGAGGTTTGGTTTGAATGAATTTCAGCACAAGTGCAGTTTGAAATTCAAATAAAGTTTGAATTTCTCCCCCTTAGCTCATGTCAAGATCAACTCCAAATGGAGTGAAAATTGGTGTGTGAGCTCACAAAAATGTGCTGAGCAAGAATATGCCTTCCACTTTTAAATTCAGTGGGTGAAAACAGTTTGAATTTGAATATGTTTTCAAACTGCCCCTTTCCTATCTACACCCAAGATGACCTCAAAAATGTTTTGAATTTGGGTGAAACTTGGCATGGACATCCTTGGCAAAGTGTAGGAGTTTTCATATGTTCAGCCCATCTATATCACATGTGGGAAGTACCACTTTTGCAATGTGTGAGTTTGTTCCCTAATGAGCATGTTGATAATTGTTACTTGCTCTTTATTTGTGTTCATCATTTTTCCTCAAATGAGGTGTGTGGTGTGGGGATGAACACTGCAAATGGGTGTCAAAAACTGAGGCCCTTACATGTTCCGCGACATCTCGCTTCATTCCATACCACCAATACCTGCTCTTGAGGTCCTGGTACATCTTCGTACTCTCAGGATGAATGGAATAGTCGGAATCGTGAGCCTCCTTCAAAATCAATTCACAGATCTCCTTTACTTCAGGCACACAGATTCTTTTCCCGTGCCACACCGTACCTTGTTCATCCTCTCTGAAACCAGGGGCTTTATTTTCCTTGATGAGTTGTCTGATTTCTTTTATCTTCTCGTCATTCTTTTGACCATCGCTTATGTCTTGCTCTAGTGTGGAGTTCACTTCCATGGCGATGGCTTCACCACTATTCACCAGGCATAGATTGAGTCTTATAACATCGTCCTTCGATTCCGTAGACATGTCTTTCAAGCTCAACCTATTGACCTGCACTTTCCGGCTTAGAGCATCTGCCACGACGTTCACTTTCCTAGGATGATAGTTGATGCCTACATCAAAGTCGTTGATTAGCTCTAACCATCTCCTTTGTCTGAGGTTGAGATCTGGCTGTGTGAAAATGTACTTTAAGCTCTTATGATCCGTATATATCTCTGTCCTCTTCCCCATCAAGTAGTGCCGCCAAATTTTCAATGCGTGTACCACTGCGGCTAGTTCTAGGTCATGTGTAGGATAGTTCTTCTCGTGTTTCTGGAGCTGCCGGGATGCATAAGCCACGACATTCCCTTCTTGCATGAGAACACATCCCAACCCGTTTCCAGAGGCATCGCAGTACACCGAAAAGTTCTTCTGCATATCTGGCATAACTAGCACTGGGGCTGTTGTCAATCTTTTCTTTAGCTCCTGAAAACTCGTCTCACACTGTGGCGTCCATGTGAATGTGATTCCTTTCTCCAACAGTTTGGTGAGGGGTCTCGAGATCTTGGAGAATCCCTCAATAAACCGTCGATAATATCCAGCCAATCCTAAGAAGCTTCGAACTTCCCCAACATTCTCAGGGGTCTTCCACTTCTGTACATCCTCGATCTTGGCGGGATCTACGGAGATTCCTCCCTCCGAGATTATATGTTCTAAGAAGGGAACTCTCTTCAGCCAAAACTCACACTTGCTCAACTTGGCATATAGTTGGTGTTCTCTCAGCTTCTGCAACACCAACCTTAGATGTTTCTCATGTTCTTCTTCATCTTTGGAGAAGACGAGAATGTCATCTATGAAAACCACCACAAATTTGTCCAGATATTCCATGAATACCTTGTTCATGAGGTACATGAAGTATGTCGGGGCATTAGTTAGCCCGAAAGGCATGACGGTGTATTCATACAGTCTGTATCGGGATACGAAAGTTGTCTTTGGAATATCAGTTTGCCTTATATTAAGTTGGTGGTATCCCGACCTGAGATCAATTTTCGAGAACACACAAGCTCCCCTCAACTGATTAAACAAGTCTTCAATGCGGGGTAATGGGTACTTGTTCTTGATGGTTACTTCATTCAAGGCACAGTAGTCTACGCATAACCTTTGGGTTCCGTCCTTTTTGGGCACAAATATCACTGGAGCTCCCCATGGTGAGGAACTAGGATGAATGTACCCCTTCCCTGTCAATTCTCTTAAATGATCCTTGAGTTCTCTCAGTTGCTTGAAGTCCATCCGATAAGGTCTCTTGTATATCGGAGCTGTTCCAGGCACTAGCTCAATCGCGAATTCCACTTCACGATCGGGAGGCATACCTAGCAACTCCTCCGGAAAAACGTCTGGGTATTCCCTGATAATCCTGATCTCCTCCACTTTCACCTCAACTTGATTTAATTTAATGTCCCTCCTAGGCTCTTGTCTTGTTATGAACTTTACTCTTGTGCCACTAGGGTGAGTTAGTTCCACCGTTCTGGTCGAACAATGGATGATTCCCTTATGTTTGGTCAACCAATCCATGCCCAAAATAATATCTATCTGTCGGTACCCTCGATATGGGGTACCCCCGCGCACAGGGGAAAATGCCTAAGGATCTCGCCCTTCTCCACAGGGAGAGCTCTGAAGGCGCCACGCGTCCAGCGGGGCCGGACCTCCCTCTCTTCAGATGAGAGCTCCGAGCCCACCACGTGGCATACAGAAGCCGGACCTCCCCCTCCGCGGGAGAGAGGTCCGAAGGTGCCGCGTGTCCAGAGAGGCCGGACCTCCCCCTCCTCAGAGAGGAGCTCCGGGCTCGCCACGTGGCCAACAGAAGCCGAACCTCCCCCTCCGCGGGAAGAGGTCCGAAGGCTCCACGTGTCCTGCGGGGCCGGCCCCCCTCTCTTCTGAGGAGGGCTCCGGGCCCGCCATGTGGCCAGCAGAACGGCGCTGCCTGCCCCCGAGCGATAGGCAGCGGGCGTAAAGACGCCCCATACCTTGCCCGTACAAGGTATTCAAGGCCCGCGCCTTCCCGAGACGCGGAGACGCGGAGCACGCCTCTGTCAGGTGCCGTTGCGCCCAGTCGCATCACAGACTGGCGCGCAGTGTCAGAACCTGCCAGGCAATAAACGCAGCAACAAGACATCCCATGCCACCCCCGCCGTCATCATCCACTACGACTAGCATGCGGCATGGGCAGAGCTACAAGACGAAGGCTCAGAAGCCTTCGGCAGAGACAACTACCGGCATAACTGCAGATACGGTAGATATCAGTCAATCTCCCCGGGACCACCTGTCGGGTCCCGGCCCCCCTTGTAAGCCACCCGAGTCTTGGACTATAAAAGGCTCGGGTAGGCGATGTTAGCAGAGGTTCGGATGCTAGCCATCCGCACCCCTGGGTTCGCACTTTGCAACTCATACGCTAGCCATACACTCTCAAGCTGTAACTCACCCCCAAGCTCAGGCCTCCGGTCCTGAGCAGCAAGCAATACAGCGAGCTCCATAGCTCACCGTGGACGTAGGGTTTTACGCTCCGGCGGCCTGAACCACGTAAAACTCGCCGTGTCAAGCTCTTACTAACTCGTCCATCTGCGCAAGCTCTCCGCTAGAGACTAGCCCCACCGAAAAAAGAACCTCCGCGGGCTGCCCAGTGCAGGCCCGGGGGAAGTGTCGACTGAACACTTCGACATTTGGCGCGCCAGGTAGGGGGCTTTTCCCTTAGCGCGACGAGTTTCCGCCGACGAAGATGACCAATCTCCCCTCAGCGGCAAACTCTCCTCCTCCGCGTTCATGGCGAACCGTGACCAGCGGGGAGTACATGTCGACACACTCAGGACGGAGTGTGTCGGCACAAGCTGGAAGCCAGCAGCCGACTCCGGCTACGCCGACTCCGGCGATGCAGGCTCAGACCAGTGTGAGATCTTCTGCAGCGCTGAGCGTACACCATGGGGGTGCGCTAGCTGCAGCAAGAGCACTGATGCGCAACCCACCTGCTGGGGATGCGCCACATTCAGCGACCCAACAGTGGGTCCGCGAAGTGGACCGCCTCGTCGTCGCCGCCGCGAACCCTCGGTTTCGGCGAGGGCGACGCCCCGGTCAACCGGCTGTGTCTCTGACGCGCACGCCAACGGTTGACGGGCAAACGGCGGATTCCAGCTCCTCCAGGCTCCCGTCAACGGATCTGAGAAGGAAGCTGGAACGGTGCCACTTGGGCAGGATGCCCGAGTGTACCTCGAGCGACGCCGTGAAAGGCGCCGCAACCATGAGGCTGGCGACAGCGTGACGTCGGCCTCAACACAGCCTGGAGGGCAGATCTTCACCACGCGAGCCCTGCCTCAGGCGTACGCCGCGCAGCATAAGCCACAACCATGTGCTCCTCAAGCGGCGTCCCCGGCCTATGGCGCAACCTTGCCCATACCGGGGTACACTGTGCCAGCGGCGAACCAAGCGTTCGCGGCACCAATACCTGCACTGGGAGCCAGCAGCCGGCTCTGGCAGCGCCGACCCCGGCAATGCAGGCTCCAACCAGCGTCAGGTCTTCAGTAGCGCTGGGCGTACCCGGCGGGGGTGCGCTAGCCGCAGCAAGAGTGCTACTGCACAATCCGCCTGCTGGGGACGCGCCTCAGGCAGCGACCCAGCAGTGGATTCGCGAAGTAGACCGTCTTGTCGTCGCCGCCGCAAACCCTTGACTTCGGCGGGGACGACGCTCCGGCCAACCGGCTGTGTCGCTGACGCGCACGCCGACGGTTGACGGACAGACGGCGGATTCCAGCTCCACCAGGCTTCCGTCGACGGACCTGAGGACTGAGCTGGAACGATGCCACCTGGGCCAAGACGCCCGAGTGTTCCTCGAGCGGCGACAAGAAAGGCGTCGCAGCCAAGAGGCCGGCGTCATCATGACGACTGCCTCAACCCTGCCTGAGGCGCAGACTTTCGCCACGCAAACTCTGCCCCAGACATACGCCATGCAGCATATGCCACAGCCATATGTCCTGCAAACGGCGCCCCCGGTCTATGGCGCAGCCTTGCCCATACCGGGGTACACTGTGCCAGCGGCGAACCAAGCGTTCGCGGCACCAACGCCTGCAGCAACAGGGGCAGGATGTACGGCCCTGGAGCCCCACCTCCGCTTCACGAGGTGGCCGCGCAAGTTTCGGCCGCACCTGCCCGAGAAGTACGACGGCAGTGTCAACCCGGCGGGGTTCCTCCAGATCCACTCCACCGCCGTAATTGCCGCAGGAGGGGATGAGGCCGTCATGGCCAAACTACTTCCCCGTCGCCTTGACCGGCCCAGCCCGGTCTTGGCTAATGAACCTCCCTCAAGGTTCCATAACTTCCTGGGGAGAGCTCTGCCGGCAGTTCATCGCCAACTTCGGCAGCTCCTACACCCGTCCCGGCATGGAGCCTGACCTCCACGCCATCAAGCAACAACCTGGGGAGTCGCTGCGCTCCTTCATCCAGCGGTTCTCCCAGGTACGCAACACCATTCCGCATATTCAAAGAGCTTCTGTGGTGGCGGCACTTCGACAGTGTCCGGGACGAGAAGATGCTTGAGAGGCTTGCAACCAGAGAGGTCTGCGATGCCTCCGAGATCTTCAGCCTGGTAGACAAGTGCGCCAGAGCAGCCGGAGGGCGGAGTTGGCACTCACTGCCAGCTTCCGAAGCCGGAAGACAGCCCGAAGACGGTGGAGTTCAAGCTGAGCTCCCGACCACGTCAGACAGCCAAGAGCCAAGCACTGGCTGACTTCGTGGCTGAGTGGACGCCAACGAAGGCTGACCCAGGGGGCCGCGAAGACGGTGAACCAAAGTACCGAGCTCCGGTCTTCACCAGGCCTCACTGGACGCTCTTCTTCGATGGCTCCTCGCGAAAGCAGGGGGCCGGTGCCGGCGTACTGCTCCTCATGCCATCGGGGGAGCAGTCTGGGTACATGGTGCGTCTCAATTCCAAGGCAACCAACAACTTGGCAGAGTATGAAGCACTCATCTTTGGCCTAAAAGACAGTCCTGTCTCTGGGCGCTCGCCAGTTGTTGGCGCAGGGCGACTCCCAGCTAGTTATCAAGCAAGTTAAGGGTGAATGCCCCTGCAATGACCCACAGCTAGCTGCTTATCTGCTCCACGTGTGGATGTTGGAGAAAGACTTCCTCGCCTTGGACCTGCACCATGTACCGCGCGCTGGCACGGCCGCAGCTGACGACCTCTCAACGAAAGCCTCCATCAGAGCCCCTGCGCACGAAGGAGTCTTCGAGAGGACGTTGCTGCGGTCCACAGCCCGGCCCGCCGAGCCGGGCGAAGGGGGCTGAACCAGTGCCTCGAAGCTAGGCAGTCCCGGCGGCCCTTTATGCCGCCAAAGGATCGTAAGAGTCACTGGGGACTCCGTGCAACCCAGTGCTCAAGATCCAGAAGCTCAAGTAGTCCCGATGCATGGACCACGGAGGTCCGGGACTCCTTGAAGGACATCCTTCCTGATGAACGTGCATCCGCTGAACGGGTGGTGCGGATGGCTAAGTGCTACGCGCTGGTATCTTTACTGGCGTGGCGCCACGACATCCTATTGCGGTGCATAACCCAGGAGGAAGGCTGCGATTAGCTCGCAGTAGTCCAAGGAGGCGAGTGCTGGGAACACTCATCGTCCCGCACGTTGGTCGGTTAAGCCACCCGGCATGGCTCCTACTGACCGAGAGCCACCTGGACGCCGTCAAACCGATTAGGGATGCAATGCGTGCCAGGTCCACGCCAAGCAGACCCACACAACCGGTGCAGACGCGCACCCAGAGCCGTCGGGGGATACCGGCTCCTCCATGTCGAGGGCCAGCCGGACTTCCCAGGGCCGGGTCACGGGAACTACCCTTCCACATGGTATGCGGGGCCGAAGCCATGCTTCCCCCTGAGATCGCCATGGGGGCCCCCCCGTGTCCGGCGTACGACGAAGCCACGCATGACCCGCTCTGCGTGAAGACAGGCGCTCCGACGCTACCCCCCAGTAAGTTCACCATGCTTACTTAGGTGTTTATTTAAATTACGCATTAATTTATATGAACACCTCCCCACGCTCTAGACACTGTGCGTCCATTGTACACTCGGTTCCTCTTTCCTGCTCTCATGCATAGTCGATATTTGCCGTCCTGCCGAAGGCGGTAGTGCTTGGGGTACCTGCCAGAGGCCCGGTGGCCTTTTGGATCTCCCCCTGTAAGGGTACTGTACCGCCAGTTGGTCTCCTCCGAGAAAAGACCTACGCTAGACCGGGGGATCAGGAGCCTTGCTTTGCCCAGTCTTGCACCCAAAGCATGCGCACTCTGCCCCCCGGCGCTACGGTCTGAGTACCAGGGGGCCGGGCGGTTACACCCTGACTGGGGCTGGGGCCAGACCTCCGGGACCAAGTGCATTGGATTACCCAAGCCCCGTATTCCGGCCTGGGACAGTAAGCTAAATGAGACTAAGGGGCAGGAAAGGGGGATCACTGAGCAGTGCCGGACTCCGCCTCCACAGCCAGGCCGAGCTCCGAGGCCAGCTCTTGCCCTCCTTTCAGAGGCGAGCGCTGATGCCGGACCTCACGCCCTTCGCTGGCCTGAGCTCCGATGACTTCCGGACTCCGCCTCCACAGCCAGGCCGAGCTCCGAGGCCAGCCCTCGCCCTCCTTTCAGAGGCGAGCGCTGATGCCGGACCTCACGCCCTTCGCTGGCCTGAGCTCCGATGACTTCCGGACTCCGCCCCCATAGCTGGGCCGAGCTCCGAGGCCAGCCCTCGCCCTCCTTTCAGAGGCGAGCGCTGATGCCGGACCTCACGCCCTTCGCTGGCCTGAGCTCCGATGACTTCCGGACTCCGCCCCCATAGCTGGGCCGAGCTCCGAGGCCAGCCCTCGCCCTCCTTTCAGAGGCGAGCGCTGACGCCGGACCTCACGCCCTTCACTGGCCTGAGCTCCGATCCGTCTCCGCAGCCAGGCCAAGCTCCGAGGCCAGCCCTCGCCCTCCTTTTAGAGGCGAGCGCTGATGCCGGACCTCACGCCCTTCGCTGGCCTGAGTTCCGATGACTTCCAGACCTCCGCCCCCACAGCTGGGCCGAGCTCCGATGCCAACCCTTGCCCTCCTTTTAGAGGCGAGCACTGATGCTGGACCTCACGCCCTTCGCTGGCCTGAGCTCCGATGACTTCCGGACCTCCGCCCCCACAGCCGGGCCGAGCTCCAATGCCAGGCTTCACCCTCTCCTAAGAGGCTGAACACCGAAGCCGTCAAGACCCTGCCAGCACAGGGAGTACTCAAGACAAGAAAGTGAGCGGATCAGAAGAGACGAAGGTCCCACCTCGGGCTCGCTATCTCCCCCGAGATGGGCCCGGGGGCCACTGTCAGTACCCTCGATATGGGGTACCCCCGCGCACAGGGGAAAATGCCTAAGGATCTCACCCTTCTCCGCAGGGAGAGCTCCGAAGGCGCCACGCGTCCAGCGGGGCTGGACCTCCCTCTCCTCAGAGGAGAGCTCCGGGCCCACCACGTGGCATACAGAAGCCGGACCACCCCCTCCGCGGGAGAGAGGTCCGAAGGTGCCGCGTGTCCAGAGAGGCCGGACCTCCCCCTCCGCGGGGAGAGGTCCGAAGGCTCCACGTGTCCTGCGGGGCCGGCCCCCCCTCTCTTCTGAGGAGGGCTCCAGGCCCGCCACGTGGCCAGCAGAACGGCGCTGCCTGCCCCCTAGCGATAGGCAGCGGGCGTAAAGACGCCCCATACCTTGCCCGTACAAGGTATTCAAGGCCCGCGCCTTCCCGAGACGCGGAGACGCGGAGCACGCCTCTGTCAGGTGCCGTTGCGCCCAGTCGCATCACAGACTGGTGCGCAGTGTCAGAACCTGCCAGGCAATAAACGTAGCGACAAGACATCCCATGCCGCCCCCGCCGTCATCATCCACTACGACTAGCATGCGGCATGGGCAGAGCTACAAGACGAAGGCTCAGAAGCCGTCGGCAGAGACAACTACCGGCATAACTGCAGATACGGTAGATATCAGTCAATCTCCCCGGGACCACCTGTCGGGTCCCGGCCCCTCTTGTAAGCCACCCGAGTCTTGGACTATAAAAGGCTCGGGTAGGCGACGTTAGCAGGGGTTCGGATGCTAGCCATCCGCACCCCTGGGTTCGCACTTTGCAACTCATACGCTAGCCATACACTCTCAAGCTGTAACTCACCCCCAAGCTCAGGCCTCCGGTCCTGAGCAGCAAGCAATACAGCGAGCTCCATAGCTCGCTGTGGACGTAGGGTTTTACGCTCCGGCGGCCTGAACCACGTAAAACTCGCCGTGTCAAGCTCTTACTAACTCGTCCATCTGCGCAAGCTCTCCGCTAGAGACTAGCCCCACCGAAAAAAGAACCTCCGCGGGCTGCCCAGTGCAGGCCCGGGGGAAGTGTCGACTGAACACTTCGACACTATCCCTTGTGAATCTATCACTATGAGGTTGGCAGTAAATACCACCCCATTAATGTCTAGATTCACCTTGGGACACACTTGTCTTATACTTATTTCTCCACCTGGAGAGTTTACTGCTAGCATATGGTTCATTTGTGTTGTTGCTAGGTCATGCTTCTTAACAAACCCTTGGGCAATGAACGAGTGGGTAGCACCAGAATCGAACAATAGGGTTGCAATGTGTAAATTGGCAGGAAACTTACCAACTACCACGTCGGGTGCCTCTTGCGCTTCTTCCATGGTCACGTGGTTCACCCGTCCTCGCATCACATTCTGCTGTTGCGGCTGCACGGGCTTCTTCTTTGGGCACTTATGGACGTAGTGTCCCACTTCACCACAGTAAAGCATTGCACCCCAACCTTAGGTGTCTGGCCTTTTTGTCTTGGGGCTGGTTTGGGGATCCTTGTACTGCTGGTCGAGGTTGATATGTAGGGCGAGGCTGCTGTACAAACTGACGTTGTGGTGGTGTTGGTGCTGACGGAGGCCTGAAATTTGGGTTGTACCCTCTCGGTGCTGAGTAGGGTACCACAGCACGGCTCGTCTGCCCTGCGGGTTGCTGCATCAGACGTGGGCGGGTGTTGCTACCCGAGGCTTGGTGTGACCATCCCGCCTTCCTCTTGTTTTCATTTTCCAAGGCCTTTAGCTTCCTTTCTACAACAAATGCTCTGTCCACCATCTTTTGGAAGCTTTCATACTCGTTGGAGGACATTGCACACTGCATTTCTACTGTGAGTCCTTCCACGAAGTAATCCTAGTTCTGCTCATAAGTCTCTATGTCCCGTGGGGCATAACGGGATAGTTGAGTGAATTTAGTGAGGTATTCCCTCACAGTCATGTTTCCTTGCTGAAATCCCAAGGACTCCTTCCTCTTGTTTTTGAGTTCACCCCTTGGTATGTAATGGTTGCGGAAGCTACGCTTGAACTCTTCCCAAGTGATGTTCTCAGGGTCATGATGGGCGGCCACGTAAGCGGTCCACCAATCAGCAGCAGGTCAATGCAATTGGTGAGAGGCAAACAGCACCCTCTCATACCCTTGGCATTGTATGATCCTCATCTTACTCTCAATGGTCTTTAGCCAGTCATCTGCCTCCAGGGGTTCAGCAGCACTTGCAAACTTTGGAGGTTGAGTTCCCAGAAACTCAACCTTGGTTGACGTGGTGCAGCTTGTGGAGGTGGAGCTTGGTGCAAGTTGGCCACCACTTGAGTCAGGTTCTGGATGAGCTGATTTTGATTCTCAAGCATTTGGTGGATGGGATCAACTCCTTCACGGTGACCACCCCTGTCTTGGCCTCCAGAAAGATGAGGGTTGCCGGCCTCATCGTTGTTGTTGGCGGGGTTGGCACCATGACCCTTTCCTCTTCCGGCCATCTATCATGATCAACCAAATGTCAATTTAAAGCATTACGTATTATCTTACCAATTTTACTTGTTTACACTTTGTAATGTTGAGGCCTCGTCGTATTTATATTTTTCTGAGGGTTCATGTCTCACGCAAAAATAAATACACTATTAATTTCATAGGGGTTCACACATCAAAGCAAAACAATCTGAAGACGAGGTTGTGGACAATGCTCATGGCTTCCACAACTCACGTCACACACCACACATTAACACACTATTAACTAAGGTATTGACTCGCCTACTTGATAACCTACTGAACTATGGGGAAGAACTCTACACGACTCGTATCACTGAGCTGGCTCCTCGGGATCTTTCTCATTATTGCGGCGGCCTTCTGACTCCGCTTTAGGTGGGGAGGCTGCTGGTGGAGAAGTGCGACGATGCCTGATCGCCCGGCGATCTGGGGAGTCAGGAGTTCATGTGTCATTCACGGTGACACACAGTTCATTCCCATCTCCTCTTTCTCTCGCCCTCAAGCTGGCTCGAAGCAACGCCTCGGTCTCCTTCAAGGTGTCACGAACATCCTGAAGCTCCTGCTGACACTCCTGCAGTCGAGTGCTGAGCATAGCAGCATCCTCCAAGCACAGGTTCATGTGCTCATGGGAAGTCTCTTGCTGCACTAGCGGGTACTTGTACTCCGTCGTACCACTCTCACGCTGGAGAATATACATGTACTCAGTCCTGTCCAGGTGGCGACGGTAGATGTGACTCTGGCAGGTGATGGCCTCCCAGGTGACATCCTTCTCCGCATCGACTTGTGTCGCTTGACAAGCTGGAGAACGGTGGATCTTAAGCAGCTAATTTTCATGGATAATCCTCATTTCCGAACTCCATTCTTCCCGCTTCTTCCGGACGGTCCGGGTGGAGTTATAGTGTATGATTAGCTTGCCCGTATTGCCGGCGGCTTGGAGCATGCGTCGAAGACGGCGCAACAAGCCTCCTACAGCCAATCTGTAGGAGAGATACGTCACCGGACGGTTCTCCTCTCTCAGGGCAAGGGCAACTACAGGAACTCTCCCTCCGGTGGACTTGCGGGCGGTGCGGATCATGCGAACCATCTAAAACATAAAGTATTTAAAATTAAGTTAGATAAGATTTTAAACAAAAATCCTATTTTGAATTAAAGATGGGGTAAGATGAATAAAGTGGCCCATTAAATAACACTTTTCAACCCACACCTTTGTAAAATAGTTTTTAAGAAAATAGGGTCCCTAACTACGTCCATTTCTACCTAGGTCCACGTTCCTACGGGCAACCTTGGCTCTGATACCACTTCTGTCACACCCGGTTTCTCCGAAAAACAACCGAGTGAATATCACATGTATGACAGAATCATTTTCTCATACATGTGATGACAAATAGTGAAGCATCATTTATTACAAGCCAGGTGTCGAATATAAATAAGTCTTACATAGCATATGTCTCGATGGACGATAATAAGTTCATAACAAGTAAATAAAATAGCAGCGGAATATTATTCTTGTGGGCTCCGTCACAGGCGTTGCCCGGGGGCTCCATGAACCTAGAATCCTTCTTCGGGACCGAAGTCTTGGTCATTGAACACCACATCATCCCCTTGACCTGAGCAGCAATTTAAACCAACAAATATGCAAGGTTGAGTACCGATGGTACTCAGCAAGTGTGGGAAAGTTATGTCATGCATGGCTAGAACAAGGAGAGGTTGAACTCATGGTTAAAGCACTACGCAATTATTGCCTACCACCTTAGCTTATTAAGCACCTACATTACTACACAGGTGAAATGGTCCCAATCTCCCATCCCATCATCATAATCAAATAACCATAACATCATTTCTAATATTAAGCTCCCCGCTTAACATCCACAACCTCCAAGGTCATCATACTCTAATCATGAATAAGTCCAATCCGCTCTTGACCGTGAGCACGGCTGTCATGACAGTTTTGACTATGCAGAGTTTGCACCACTGTACCCACATGTAGTGATTTCATCCCCCGTTGCCGGGTGGACTAAAAGAACCTCCATTATGCCAGTGGCTACAAACCACATTCACACTTCCCAGGTATGTAGCCAGGAGATCACTACGAAGCCTTTACAAAGGGATTCCCGACGAGCATGGGCCCACTGAGGTTTCACCCCTAACAGCATACAAGAGGCTCCAACCCCGCTGCAGTGGCCCCCTCTTGAGCCTTGCGGTTCATATGGTATTTCAGCTGACACCTACTCCCCGCACCATCCAACACACCCATACTACGCCGGGGATACACCTAATTAATTGGCCAAGCTGCCCCATCTCAGCATGTGGTTGGCACGGTAAAGCCAGGTTACATGCTCCATGAACCGGTCTTTAGGATCCAGGCAAGTACTAAACACAAACCCGAGTCTCGTGCACTCAGCACCAACCAAAAAATCCAACTTGCCTTGATCACTACCTCTACATAACTCATAATATCTCATTCAAGAGTAAGGTAAATAAATTGATGATCTCATATCCCAAATTTTCTCATTCTAAGCATAACTAAGAATCAGCATGATAATAAATGACATGATAAAATAAATCCCAACCCAAGCTACAAAGAAACAAGATAATACAATTCTAGGGAAACTTCCTAGCATGGGTTTCATATTTCAATTGACAATGCAAATAATTCTATCTAGACATCCTAGTATAGGATCAAAGTGGTCAAGGACACTTGCCTTCTTCCTGCTGCTCTGGGAATGGAAAGTCTTGTTCTTGGAAGGGAGGAACTTGCTCTAGGGCAGGTTCTACTCATACCATCACACATAGCAAAAGAAAACAACAATCCATAAGACATAGTTCACACTTTCACTTAATACAAACCACACATTCATACCTAGGAAAGTCATTCATACTTCTAAGGGTTGTGGTTACTCTATGTGTGTTGATTTTTAGCCTACATGCACTTTTAAACATATGTATATTATTTCTAACTTTTGCATTCAGATTTCTGTTTGCACACTATATATGAATTTCTAATTTAAACAAATTCTTTAATACCCTCTTTAGCTACCAAGTTTGCATGGAAAGTAATTTCCTACTCCAAATGGGTTTTCAGATCTTCTACCGAATCCTAAACTGAAATCTTTGGATTTGGAAACTCCATTTATCATTTTCTAGTTATGCATACCTAGTTGCTATATTTTCAGATTTATTTCCTATGCCTAAATGTGAACATTATTAAGAAAATAGTAAGACACATCATCTAAACAGAATAGGTTCTGATCTAAAATATTAAATAATATATTTTTGAACTTCTCCTCTGATGTGAACTAATTTACATTTATTTTACCAATTTTCAGAATTATTCTTCTAACCTAAAGATGTGTCCTTATAACTAATAAATGTGAACAATCAATTAGACAGATTCATTTCAGCTTAAAATCTATTTTTAACGCACTCCAAAGTTTTCCAAGTGCTAGGAGAGTTTAAATTTGAATTTACAATATGTTTGTCCCATCTTTTAAATTTTAAATACTAATCACATATTCAAATCCGTAAATTTAATATCATATAGGGTTAAAAAGGTAAACTCACCCCACTACAGGGTCTATTATATTATTTCATAAATTTCCAGGGGTCTAACTACACATAACAGAGGGGTTTTCCTAATTTTTATTAAGTCCAGGGGCTAAAACTGATTTTTAAATGAACTTACATGAATTTCTGAAGTTCCAGGGGCTAGATCAGAAGTTTCCGGGGCTAGCTCGTATTTTTTGAGATCCCCAGGGGGTAGCGCGTAAGAATTCCGGTCTTTATAATGCGGGGCTGACGTGGACCGTCCGGTTTAAAACAGACGGCTGAGATTATAACGTCGAACCGGTACGCAGGGATTTCAATTCTACCGTGCGATTTAAAATAGACGGCGCACAAGAGGCCACGTCGCTCTGACCGAGCACGGGCGGCGCTGCCCGGCGGCGCGCGGCGGCGGGAGGCGGCGATCTCGCCGGAATACTTCGGATCTTCGTCAATTCTTCCTAAAACTGGGATTTCATGGCATAGATCGATAGAGGGGAGGTCGGGGATCTCACCTCGGGGTTTTTCTTGAGCTCGGAGGTCCTGGAAGGCGGTCGGTGACGAGGTCCGAGGTGAATTCACGGCGATGCTCGTCGGTGCTGTGTCTGAAGCACAAACCACCGAGTTTTCTGCACCTGCGTGATTCCCTGGAGGCGGTGGAACACGATCGGCGCGTTAGATCAGAGAACCCGAGCAGAGATCGAGAGAAAACGGTGATCGGAGCTTCGGTTCTCACCGGGAGGAAAAACAGCCGATCGCGGGTGAAAATCGAGATGATGCCGGTGTTTACATAGCCGGGAAAGGGCGGCGTTCGGTTGGGATCGAGCTGGAGTCGTCCAGAACCGAAATTCAGCTGGGATACACGGGTATCCGGGGTGGTTTCGATTCGGGGGAGAGAGGAGTCCCGGTCGGCCGAGCGCGCGCGCGAGGAGGAAGAAGATGGCGGGCCCCACACGTCAGTGAGAAGAAAACGAGGCGCGCGGCTGCGGGCTGGCGCGGGGGCGAGGTGGGCCGGCTGGTGGGTTTCGGCCCACTGGCCGGGTTTTCTGTGTTTTTTTCTTTTTCTTTTTCCATTTCTTTTCTGGTTTGAATTTGAATTCCAAATTAAATTTGAATTTCTGCACCACATGCAATACGTCCAAAAAAATTTTAAATTCCCCCCTTAACAGGAATTTGGGTGTTACATCATCGCTCTTATGACAGAGGATAAAATGTGCCATTTTAGAAAAGTGATCTACAACAACAAAAATAGAATCTCTCCCCCTCTGAGACCGAGGTAACCCCAGAACAAAGTCCATAGATATATCTTCCCAAGGTACATGTGGAATAGGTAATGGAGTATATAAACCATTGGGATTGAGGCGAGACTTAGCTTTCAAGCACGATGCAGCACCCAACGTGCCGCTGGATATCACGTCGCATATGTGGCCAAAAGAAATGATCAGAGAGCATGTACAATATCTTTTTGACACCAAAATGACCAGCTAGTCCACCTGCATGTGCTTCTTGCAAAAGAACTTGACGAATCGAGCAAGCTGGAATGCATATTTTGTTAGTCCGAAACAAGAAGCCATCATGCGTATAATATTTATCCCAACATTTTCCATCAATGCAACGAGAGAAAGGTTCTTTAAAATCAGCATCAGCAGCACAAAGTGTTTTAATGGATTTCAAACCAAGCACTTTTGTATCTAGTTGTGTAATCAATGCACATCTTCTAGACAAGGCATCGGTAACAATGTTATCTTTACCACGCTTATGTTTGACAACATAGGGAAACGTTTCAATGAACTCAATCCATTTAGCATGTCGAAGCATTTAGCTTGCCTTGACTTTAAGATATTTCAAAGCTTCATGATCAGAATGAATTACAAATTCTTTAGGTAACAAGTAATGTTGCCAAACTTCCAAAACGTGAACTAACGCATAAAGCTCCTTGTCATAAACTGAGTAATTCAGATGTGGACCATTTAGCTTTTCAGAAAAGTAGGCAACAGGTTTACCTTCTTGCAGCAGTACACCTCCTATGCCAATACCACTTGCATCGCATTCGATCTCAAATGTCTTACCAAAATCAGGAAGTTGCAGCAGCGGTGCTTCACAAAGCTTTGTTTTCAGCATTTTAAATGCTTGGTCTTCGTCATGTCCCCATTTGAATAGAACATCCTTCTTTGTGAGATTGTTAAATGGTGCAGCGAGAGTGCTGAAATCTTTGACAAAACGCCTATAGAAACTTGCAAGACCATGAAAGCTTCGAACTTGGCTCACATTTACCGGTGTAGGCCAATCCTTTATTGCTTTAACCTTCTCTTCATCAACCTGAATACCATTTGCGGAAACAACAAAGCCAAGGAAAACAACACGGTCTGTGCAAAAGATGCACTTAGCAATGTTGTCATACAATTTCTCTCCCCTCAAAACAGCAAGTACTTGACGGATATGATCAAGATGTTTATCAAATGATTTGCTATAGATCAGAATATCATCAAAATAAACAACTACAAACTTGCCAATGAAAGCTCGTAAAACATGATTCATTAAGCGCATAAAAGTTGAAGGAGCATTTGTCAAGCCAAATGGCATCACAAGCCATTCATAGAGACCAAATTTAGTTTTAAACGCTGTTTTCCATTCATCACCAAGTTTCATGCGGATTTGATGATAACCACTACGCAAATCTATCTTGGTGAAAATGATAGAACCACTCAATTCATCTAACATGTCATCAAGTCATGGAATGGGATGGTGATATCGAACAGTTATAGCATTGATAGTACGACAATCAACACACATGCGCCAAGAACCATTTTTTTTGGGACTAAAAGAACGGGAACTGCACATGGTGATAAGGATTCACGAACATACCCTTTATCCAAAAGCTCTTTTACCTGTCGCTGAATTTCCTTTGTTTCTTCAGGATTGGTGCGGTAGGTTGGACGATTTGGAAGCGAAGCACCTGGTACCAAATCAATTTGATGCTTAATTCCACGGAGTGGAGGAAGTCCAGCTGGTATCTCATCGGGAAAAACATCTTCAAAGTCCTGTAAGAGATCAAGAACAATACTAGGCAGCGATGAAGGTAAATCGTGAGTTGAAAGTAGGACTTCCTTGTGCAAGAGCACAAAGAATGGGACTGTGGTGTCTCTCACTTCTCTCAAATTACTCTTGCTCACAAAGAGACACTCAATGTGGCGTGGCTGTTTAGGATTGGCATGGGACTTTATGTGGCTGGATGGGTTAGAACTCTCTCCCTTACTTGGGTTGAGGGTCTCGCTCAATTTTCTTTTGTCTGATTCCTCTCTTTTCTTGCGAGCCATATCTGAAGTATGTATCTCCTCTGGAGATAATGGAACAAGAATCACCTTCTTATCATTGTGAATGAAAGTGTATTTGTTAAACCATCCAAAATGCACCGAGTCCACATCAAATTGCCAGGGCCGACCAAGCAGCAAATGGCATGCTTGCATGGGGACAATATCACAATCCACCTCTCCATGATAACCACCAATGGAAAATGACAAACGAATCATGGATGAAATCTTAACTGTCCTGGAATTATTCAGCCATTGCATATGGTATGGATGTGGATGGGACGTGGCTGCAAACAAAGCTTCTCAACTAGCAAAGCACTAACAATATTATTGCAGCTCCCACCATCTATGATGAAACGGCACACTTGGCCTTGCACTTTGCATCGGGACTGAAATAAATTATGGCGTTGTCCTTGTTCAGCTGCAACAAACTGAGTGGAAAGAACTCTCCTAACCACCAAAGAAGGAGATGGTGTATTCATTGTAGAAGGCTCGAAAGCAAGAAATCAGAAAGCAACTCATCAAAATCAGCACTAGTAATCTCATCAGAAGATGGAGAAATAACATCTTGTAACATGTCATGGGGAACAAAAGTTGGAATAGGTTGAATCGCTAAACAATTCAGACCTAGCTCAAATGTACCATCCTCTGTTGAATACTCACAAGTGTCAAGATTAAAATCTGCAAATACATTGGTAAGCTCGTGCTCCTCTTCACATTGTGAATCATAAGAACCATCAGCAAGGGCAATAATAGTACGACGATTGGGACATTAAGCTTGTTTATGCCCATGACCACCACTGATGAACCCAACGGGTACGGGGGACGCCCTATCTTTCGATGAGAGATGTTGGTAATGAACGAATTTGGTGGAGGCCGACGTCGGCTGCCCGACTATCACAACCAGAATGGTGTGGCGCCTTGAGCGACAGTTACACCGTCTTCTGGTAACTACGATTTGGGTGGAGGTCGACGTTGTGCTACCCGACTACAACAACCACAAGGATGTTGCGCCTTAGCGATAGTTACACCGGCTCCTGTTGTTGCTGTACTTGCCGTGCCAAGAACAACCTTGAACCTGCAAGCAATCGAAGAACAAGCAAGAACAAGATAACAAGCAAACACTCACGGGTGTGAAAAAGTTGGGGTTCTGATTCAAGTAATCGAAAGGTCTCGTCGACACTTGCGTTACAAGGAAGTAGCAATGGATAAACTTACAGAAAACAAAAACCCGCCCTGTCAAAGAGCTCTTGGATTACTTAAATAGGGGAGGGAAGAGGAAAATTCGTCCAGCAACAAAGGTAGGACGTGATCTCCCTTATTCCCTTCCTTTTTCTGTGATAGACTACCATTTAATAGGGAAAGAAAGAGGGAAACCCATCCAGCAGCAAGGCAGGATATGATTTCCTCTATTTCTTTCCTTATTATAGCACATCTATCTTTAAATGGGGGAAGAAAGAGGGAATTTCGTCCAGCAGCAAAGTTGGACGAGATTTCCCTTATTTCTTTTCTTATTTGTCTAAATCTCGCTTTATTACATGGCCCCAGCCTCAAGATTTCTCCTCGGGTGGAGCAGCCTTTATTGCATTAATCCCTCCATCGCTCCTAGCTGGATCAATTCCCAAGCACCTAATAATAACAAGGTCATCACAAGGCTTTAATAGGTCCCCATTTGAAGGATAATTACTTTGAACAGCCAGGAATGAATTCACCTGATAATTAAGTTGACGTGCACGAGCGCGTGTCATTGGACCTTGATTAGCTGAGAGTGGTGAATGGGCTGGTGTTGTGGTTGTATCAACGGTAGCGATGTCCGCATCATCCTCCCCTTCTTGCAATTGAGTCATCCTCGACTCAAATGTGTCTTCCTCGCCCATATATGGTTTCAAATCTGCAATATTAAAAGAGGAAGTAACCCCAAAATGTGCAGGCAACTCAATTTCATATGCATTATCATTAATTTTTCGAAGCACTTTGAAGGGTCCAGCAGCTCTAGGTAGTAATTTAGATTTTCTCAAATCAGGAAATCTATCCTTTCTCAAATGCACCCAAACTAAATCACCAGGTTCAAAAGTAACATGCTTCCTACCCTTGCTACCGGCTTATTGATACTTAGCGTTCATGCTCTCAATGTTTGCTTTAGTTTGCTCATGCATTTTAAGAATTAATTCAACACGGCGAGAAGCATCAAAATTCAATTTCTGTGATGGTGGCAGAGCCAAAAGATCAATGGGAGCACGAGGAATAAAACCATATACAATCTGTAGGGCACGATTTAGTAGTAGAATGCAGCGAACGATTGTAAGCAAATTCAATATGAGGCAAACATTCTTCCCATAATTTGATGTTATGTTTCAGAACAGCCCTTAACATGGTAGATAAACTACGGTTCACTACTTCGGTCTGTCCATCAGTTTGAGGGTGACAAGTGGTAGAAAAGAGTAATTTTGTCCCCAACTTAGCCCATAAGGTTTTCCAAAAATGACTAAGAAATTTGGCATCTCTATCTGAAACAATAGTGTTTGGAACCCCATGCAAACGAACAACTTCTCGAAAGAACAAATCAGCAATATGGGTAGCATCATCAGTTTTGTGGCATGGTATGAAATGTGCCATTTTAGAAAATCTGTCGACAACAACAAAAATACTATCCCTCTCCTTCTTTGTTCTAGGCAATCCTAAAACAAAATCCATAGAAACATCCTCCCATGGAGCACTAGGAACAGGAAGAGGCATGTATAAACCATGTGGATTAAGACGGGACTTAGCTTTTTGACAGGTGGTGCAACGAGCAACAAACCGCTTCACATCTCTCCTCATATTTGGCCAAAAGAAATGGCTTGCTAAGATGTCTTCCGTCTTTTTGACACCAAAGTGTCCCATCAATCCTCCACCATGTGCTTCCTGCAATAGTAAGATACACACAGAACCAGCTGGAATGCACAATTTGTTAGTTTGAAACACAAAACCATTAGTGAGAACAAACTTGGTTCCATGTTTTTCCTTCTTTACATTGCAGCAGCACATCTTTGAAATCAGCATCAAAAGCATATTGTTCTTTAATTGTTTCCAAGCCAAAAATCTTAAAATCAAGTTGGGACAACATATTGTAACGGCGAGATAAGGCATCCGCAATGACATTATCTTTCCCTTTCTTGTGTTTGATGACATAAGGAAAGGACTCAATGAATTCTACCCACTTGGCATGCCTACGATTCAGATTAGTTTGGTTCTTAATGTGCTTCAAAGATTCATGATCAGAATGTATAACAAATTCTTTAGGCCATAAATAATATTGCCATGTTTCTAAAGTTCGTACTAGTGCATATAATTCTTTATCATAAGTGGAATAGTTCAGACTAGGCCCATTCAGTTTCTCGCTAAAATAAGCAATAGGTTTCCCCTCTTGCAACAAGACACCTCCCAATCCAATACCACTAGCATCACATTCCAATTCAAAAGTCTTACTGAAATCTGGTAATTGGAGAAGGGGTGTATGAGTTAATCTATTCTTCAAAGTTGCAAATGCAGCCTCTTGCGCCTTGCCCCATGTGAATAGAGCACCCTTCTTTGTAAGCTCATGCAGTGGGCCTGCTATGGTGCTGAAGTCTTTCACAAAACGACGATAGAATCCAGCAAGTCCGAGAAAGCTTCGCACTTGTGTGACCGTGGTAGGAGTCGGCCAGCTGTGTATCGCCTCCACCTTGGCTTGATCAACTTCAATTCCCTGTGGTGTCACAACATAGCCAA
The DNA here is from genome assembly GCA_030760725.1 of Neostapfia colusana. Lineage (NCBI taxonomy): Eukaryota > Viridiplantae > Streptophyta > Magnoliopsida > Poales > Poaceae > Neostapfia > Neostapfia colusana. The sequence continues at coordinate 105,205,251 of JASWHV010000002.1, read as the reverse complement.
AAAAAGAAACTCGATCTGTGCAAAAGGTGCACTTGTCAATGTTACCGAATAAGCGTGCATCACGTAAAGCATTGAAAACAGCACGGAGATGATCAAGATGAACTTCGAGAGATGCGCTATAGATCAAGATGTCATCGAAATATACTACCACAAATCTTCTAATGAAAGCACGTAAAACCTCATTCATTAATCTCATGAAAGTGCTAGGTGCATTCGTGAGACCAAAAGGCATGACTAACCACTCATACAAACCAAACTTTGTTTTAAACGCTGTTTTCCATTCATCACCTAGCTTCATGTGAATTTGATGGTATCCACTACGCAAATCAATTTTAGAGAAAATCATCGAGCTACTAAGTTCATCAAGCATATCATCTAACCTAGGAATAGGATGACGATATCTAATGGTAATGTTATTAATTGCTCGACAATCTACACGCATGCGCCATGATCTATCTTTCTTTGGGACCAAAAGGACAGGAACGGAGCAAGGACTAAGGGACTCACGCACATAACCTTTGTTGAGTAATTCCTGTAGTTGCCGCTGAATCTCCTTAGTCTCCTCCGGAATGGTCCTGTATGGTGCTCGGTTGTGCAAAGAAGCCCCAGGGATGAGGTCAATCTGATGCTCAATCCCTCTCAATAGTGACAGCCTGGCTGGTACCTCTTGTGGAAATACATCAGCGTATTCCTGCAAAAGCTTAGTGATAGAAGGAGGCAAAGCACATGGTGTGTCGTGAAGTGAGAACAAAGCTTCTTTGCAAACAAACACATAGCAACTTGCAGTATCACTTTTTAATTCAAACAAATCTGATTTGGAAGCAAAAAAACAAGCGCTCGTTAATTTTATTTCATTCTTCTTCATATGAGCAGATTTGGAATTGTCAGTCTTAGGCTGTACCGATTTCTTCACGACATCTGAATTTTCATTTTCAGCAGATTTCTTATTTTTCTCTTTGCAAGCTCTAGCAATGTCATCCTTCAAAATAGCATCAGGGGACATCGGGTGCAAAACAAGTTTCTTCTCATGATGCATGAAAGAGTATTGATTTGATTTACCATGATGTAATGTATCTTTATCAAATTGGCAAGGTCGACCAAATAGCATAGAACAAGCTTGCATAGGTACCACATCACAATCAATGTAATCATGGTAGGAACCAATTGCAAATTCGACACGAACCAGACGTGTTACCTTAAGCTTACCACTGTCGTTGAACCATTGGATTTAGTAGGGATGTGGATGTGGAAGTGTTGTTGTCGAAGTGTGCGATCGACACTTCCCCCGGGCCTGCACTGGGCAGCCCGCGGAGGTTCTTTTTTCGGCGGGGCTAGTCTCCTAGCGGAAAGCTTGCGCGGATGGACGAGTTAGCGAGAGCTTGACACGGCGAGTTTTATGTGGTTCATGCCGCCGGAGCATAAAACCCTACGTCCACGGCGAGCTACGGAGCTCGCTGTATTGCTTGCTGCTCAGGGCCGGAGGCCTGAGCTCGGGGGTGAGTTACAGCTTGAGAGTGTATGGCTAGCGTATGAGTTGCAAAGTGCGAACCCTTGCTATCGACGCCTACCCGAGCCTTTTATAGTCCAAGGCTCGGGCGGCTTACAAGGGAAGCCGGGACCCGACAGGTGGTCCCGGGAGGATTGTCTATTATCTACCGTATCTGTAGTTACGCCGGTGGTTGCCTCTGGTCGAAGGCTTCTGAGTCTTCGTCTTGTAGCTCTGCCCATGCCGCATGCTAGTCGTAGTGGATGATGACGGCGGGGGCGGCATGGGATGTCTTGTCGCTGCGTTTATTGGCTGGCAGGCTCTGACACTGCATGCCAGTCTATGATGCGACTGGGCGCAACGGCACCTGACAGAGGCGTGCTCCTCGTCTCCGCGTATTGGGAAGGCGCGGGCCTTGAATACCTTGTACGGGCAAGGTATGGGGCGTCTTTACACCCGCTGCCTATCGCTCGGGGGCAGGCAGCGCCGTTCTGCTGGCCACGTGGCGGGCCCGGAGCCCTCCTCAGAAGAGAGGGGGGCCGGCCCCGCTGGACAGGTGGAGCCTTCGGACCTCTCCCCGCGGAGGGGGAGGTTTGGCTTCTGTTGGCCACGTGGCGAGCCCGGAGCTCCTCTCTGAGGAGGGGGAGGTCCGGCCTCTCTGGATACGCGGCACCTTCGGACCTCTCTCCCGCGGAGGGGGAGGTCCGGCTTCTGTATGCCACATGGTGGGCCCGGAGCTCTCCTCTGAGGAGAGGGAGGTCCGGCCCCACTGGACGCATGGCGCCTTCGGAGCTCTCCCTGCGGAGAAGGGCGAGATCCTTAGTCATTTTCCCCTGTGCGCGGGGGTACCCCATATCGAGGGTACCGACAGTGGCCCCCGGGCCCATCTCGGGGGAGATAGCGAGCCCGAGGTGGGACCTTCGTCTCTTCTGATCCGCGCACTTTCTTGTCTTGAGTACTCCCTGTGCTGGCAGGGTCTTGACGGCTTCGGTGTTCAGCCTCTTAGGAGAGGGTGAAGCCTGGCATCGGAGCTCGGCCCGGCTGTGGGGGCGGAGGTCCGGAAGTCATCGGAGCTCAGGCCAGCGAAGGGCGTGAGGTCCGGCATCAGCGCTCGCCTCTGAAAGGAGGGCGAGGGCTGGCCTCGGAGCTTGGTCTGCCTGTGGAGGCGGAGTCCGGAAGTCATCGTAGCTCAGGCCAGCGAAGGGCGTGGGGTCCGGCGTCAGCGCTCGCCTCTGAAAGGAGGGCGAGGGCTGGCCTCGGAGCTCGGCCTGGCTGTGGAGGCGGAGTCCGGAAGTCATCGGAGCTCAGGCCAGCGAAGGGCGTGAGGTCCGGCATTAGCGCTCGCCTCTGAAAGAAGGGCGAGAGCTGGCCTCGTAGCTCGGCCTGGCTGTGGAGGCGGAGTCCGGAAGTCATCGGAGCTCAGGCCAGCGAAGGGCGTGAGGTCCGGCATCAGCGCTCGCCTCTGAAAGGAGGGCGAGGGCTGGCCTCGGAGCTCGGCCTGGCTGTGGAGGCGGAGTTCAGAAGTCATCGGAGCTCAGGCCAGCGAAGGGCATGAGGTCCGGCATCAGCGCTCGCCTCTGAAAGGAGGGCGAGGGCTGGCCTCGGAGCTCGGCCCAGCTGTGGGGGCGGAGGTCCGGAACTGCTCAGTGGTCCCCCCCTTTCCTATCCCTTAGTCTCATTTGGCTTACTGTCCCAGGCCGGAATACGGAGCTTGGGTAATCCAGTGCACTTGGTCCCGGAGGTCTGGCCCCAGCCCCAGTCAGGGTGTAACCGCCCGGCCCCCTGGTACTCAGACCGCAGCGCCGGGAGGCAGAGTGCGCATGCTTTTGGTGCAAGACCGTGCAAAGCAAGGCTCCTGACCCCCTGTTCTAGCGTAGGTCTTTTCTCGGAGGAGACCAACTGGCGGTGCAGTACCCTTATAGAGGGAGATCCAAAAGGCCACCGGGCCTCTGGCAGGTACCCCAAGCACTACCGCCTTCGGCAGGACGGCAAATATCGACTATGCATGAGAGCAGGAAAGAGGAACCGAGTGTACAATGGACGCACACTGTCTAGAGCGTGGGGAGGTGTTCATATAAATTAATGCGTAATTTAAATAAACACCTAAGTAAGCATGGTGAACTTACTGGGGTGGTGTCGGAGCGCCTGTCTTCACACAGAGCGGGTCATGCGTGGCTTCGTCGTACGCCGGACACAGGGGGACCCCCATGGCTATATCAGGGGGAAGCATGGCTTCGGCCCTGCATACCATGTGGAAGGGTAGTTCCCGTGACCCGGCCCTGGGAAGTCCGGCTGGCCCTCGACATGGAGGAGCCGGTATCCCCCGACGGCTCTGGGTGCGCGTCTGCACCGGTTGTGTGGGTCTGCTTGGCGTGGACTTGGCACGCATTGCATCCCTAACCGGTTTGACGGCGTCCAGGTGGCTCTCGGTCAGTAGGAGCCATGCCGGGTGGCTTATCTGACCAACGCGCGGGACGATGAGCGTTCAAGCACTCGCCTCCTTGGACTACTGCGAGCTAGTCGCAGCCTTCCTCCTGGGTTATGCACCGTAATAGGATGTCGAGGCGCCACGCCAGTAAAGATACCAGCGCGTAGCACTTAGCCATCCGCACCACCCGTTCAGCGGATGCACGTTCATCAGGAAGGATGTCCTTCAAGGAGTCCCGGACCTCCGTGGTCCATGCATCGGGACTACTTGAGCTTCTGGATCTTGAGCGCTGGGTTGCACGGAGTCCCCAGTGACTCTTACGATCCTTTGGCGGCATCCAGGGCCGCCGGGACTGCCTAGCTTCGTGGCACTGGTTCAGCCCCCTTCGCCCGGCTCGGTGGGCCGGGCTGTGGACTGCAGCAACGTCCTCTCGAAGACTCCTTCATGCACGGGGGCTCCGATGGAGGTCTTCGTTGAGAAGTTGTCAGCTGCGGCCGTGCCAGCGCGCGGTTCATGGTGCAGGTCCAAGGCGAGGAATTCTTTCTCCAACATCCGCACGTGAAGCAGATAAGAAGCTATCTGTGGGTCATTGCAAGGGAATTCACCCTTAACTTGCTTGATAACTAGCTGGGAGTCGCCCTGTGCCAACAACTGGCGAGCGCCCAAAGACAGGACTGTCTTTTAGGCCAAAGATGAGTGTTTCATACTCTGCCAAGTTGTTGGTTACCTTGGAATTGAAACGCACCATGTACCCAGACTGCTCCCCCGATGGCGTGAGAAGCAGTACGCCGGCACCGGCCCCCTGCTTTCGCGAGGAGCCGTCGAAGAAGAGCGTCCAGTGAGGCCCGGTGAAGACCGGAGCTCGGTACTTTGGTTCACCGTCTTCGCGGCCCCCTGGGTCAGCCTTCGTTGGCGTCCACTCAGCCACGAAGTCAGCCAGTGCTTGGCTCTTGGCTGTCTGACGTGGTCGGGAGCTCAGCTTGAACTCCGCCGTCTTCGGGTTGTCTTCCGGCTTCGGAAGCTGGCAGTGAGTGCCAGCTCCGCCCACCGGCTGCTCTGGCGCACTTGTCCGCCAGGCTGAAGTGCTCAGAGGCATCGCAGACCTCTTTGGTCGCAAGTTTCTCAAGCATCTTCTCGTCTCGGACACTGTCGAAGTGCCACCACCATAGAAGCACTTTGAATATGCGGGATGGTGTTGCGTACCTGGGAGAACCGCTGGATGAAGGAGCGCAGCGACTCCCCAGGTTGTTACTTGATGGCTTGGAGGTCAAGCTCTGTGCCGGGACGGGTGTAGGACCTGCCGAAGTTGGCGATGAACTGCCGGCAGAGCTCTCCCCAGGAAGTAATGGAACCCCGAGGGAGGTTCATGAGCCAAGACCGGGTCGGCCGGTCAAGGCGACGGGGAAGTAGTTGGCCATGACGGCCTCATCCCCTCCTGCGGCAAGTACGGCGGTGGAGTAGATCTGAAGGAACTCCGCCGGGTTGACGCTGCTATCGAACTTTTCGGGCAGGTAAGGCCAAAACCGGAGCCTGGTGTAGCTGGAATCTGCCGTGTGCTCACCAACCATTGGCGTGCGCATCAGCGACACGGCCGGTTGGCCGGAGCGTTGTCCCCGCTGAAGTCGAGGGTTTGCGGCGGCGACGACGAGATGGTCTACCTCGCAAATCCGCTGCTGGGTCGCTGCCTGAGGCGCGTCCCCAGCAGGCGGATTGAGTAGCAGCGCTCTTGCTGCGGCTAGCGCACCCCCGCCGGGTACGCTCAGCGCTACTGAAGACCTGATGCTGGTCGGAGCCTGCATTGCCGGGGTCGGCGCTGCCAGAGCTGGTTGCTGGCTCCCAGTGCAGGTATTGGTGCCGCGAACGCTTGGTTCGCCGCTGGCACAGTGTGCCCCGGTATGGGCAAGGCTGTCCCATAGACCGGGGACGCCGTTTGCGGGGCATATGGTTGTGGCATATGCTGCGCGGCGTATACCTGGGGCAGAGCTCGCGTGGCGAAGATCTGCCCTTCAGGCTGGGTCGAGGCCGACGTCATACTGTCGCCAGCCTCTTAGTTGCGACGCCTTTCTCGACGTCGCTCGAAGAACACTCGGGCATCTTGGCCCAAGTGGCATCGCTCCGGCTCTGCCCCCAGGTCCGTCGACGGAAGCCTGGTGGAGCTGGAGTCCGCCGTCTGCTCGAATCCACTGCTGGGTCGCTGCCTGAGGCGCGTCCCCAGCAGGCAGATTGTGCAGTAGCGCTCTTTCTGCGGCTGGCGCACCCCCGCCAGGTACGCCCAGCGCTACTGAGGACCTGACGCTGGTTGGGGCCTGCATAGCCGGGGTCGGTGCTGCCAGAGCCTGTTGCTGGCTCCCAGTGCAGGTACTGGTGTCGCGAACGCTTGGTTGCGCCTGACACAGTGTACCCCGGTATGGGCAAGGTTGCGCCATAGGCCGGGGACGCCGCTTGCAGAGCACATGGTTGTGGCTTATGCTGTGCGGCGTACGCCTGGGGCAGAGCTCACGTAGCGAAGGTCTGCCCTCCAGGCTGGGTCGAGGCCGACGTCATGTTGTCGCCAGCCTCTTGAGTGCGACGCCTTTCTCGACGTCGCTCGAGGAACACTCGGACATCTTGGCCCAAGTGGCACCGTTCCATCTCTGTCCTCAGGTCCGTCGACGGAAGCTTGGTGGAGCTGGAACCCGCCGTCTGCCCGTCGACCGTTGGCGTGCGCGTCAGCGACACAGCCGGTTGGTCGGAGCGTCGTCCCCGCCGAAGTCAATGGTTTGCGGCGGCGACGACAATACGGTCTACCTCGCGAATCCACTGCTGGGTCGCTGCCTGAGGCGCGTCCCCAGCAGGCAGATTGTGCAGTAGCGCCCTTGCTGCGGCTAGCGCACCCCCACCGGGTACGCCCGGCGCTACTGAAGGCCTGACGCTGGATGGAGCCTGCATTGCCGGGGTCGGCGCTGCCAGAGCCGGTTGCTGGCTCCCAGCTTGCCCTGACACACTCCGTCCTGAGTGTGTCATCATGTACTCTCCCCTGGTCACGGTTTGACGCGGGCGCGGGGGGGAGAGTTTGCCGCTGAAGGAAGCTTGGTCATCTTCGTCGGCGGAAACTCGTCGCGCAAGGGGAAAAGCCCCCTACCTGGCGCGCCAAATGTCGAAGTGTGCGATCAACACTTCCCCCGGGCCTGCACTGGGCAGCCCGCGGAGGTTCTTTTTTCGGCGGGGCTAGTCTCCTAGCGGAAAGCTTGCGCGGATGGACGAGTTAGCGAGAGCTTGACACGGCGAGTTTTACGTGGTTCAGGCCGCCGGAGCGTAAAACCCTACGTCCATGGCGAGCTACGGAGCTCGCTGTATTGCTTGCTGCTCAGGGCCGGAGGCCTGAGCTCGGGGGTGAGTTACAGCTTGAGAGTGTATGGCTAGCGTATGAGTTGCAAAGTGCGAACCCTTGCTATCGACGCCTATCCGAGCCTTTTATAGTGCAAGGCTTGGGCGGCTTACAAGGGAAGCCGGGACCCGACAGGTGGTCCCGGGAGGATTGTCTATTATCTACCGTATCTGTAGTTACGCCGGTGGTTGCTCTGGTCGAAGGCTTCTGAGTCTTCGTCTTGTAGCTCTGCCCATGCCGCATGCTAGTCGTAGTGGATGATGACGGCGGGGGCGGCATGGGATGTCTTGTCGCTGCGTTTATTGGCTGGCAGGCCCTGACACTGCACGCCAGTCTGTGATGCGACTGGGCGCAACGGCACCTGACAGAGGCGTGCTCCTCGTCTCCGCGTCTTGGGAAGGCGCGGGCCTTGAATACCTTGTACGGGCAAGGTATGGGGCGTCTTTACGCCCGCTGCCTATCGCTCAGGGGCAGGCAGCGCCGTTCTGCTGGCCACGTGGCGGGCCCGGAGCCCTCCTCAGAAGAGAGGGGGGCTGGCCCCGCTGGACAGGTGGAGCATTCGGACCTCTCCCCGCGGAGGGGGAGGTTCGACTTCTGTTGGCCACGTGGCGAGCCCGGAGCTCCTCTCTGAGGAGGGGGAGGTCCGGCCTCTCTGGACACGTGGCACCTTCGGACCTCTCTCCCGCGGAGGGGGAGGTCCGGCTTCTGTATGCCACGTGGTGGGCCCGGAGCTCTCCTCTGAGGAGAGGGAGGTCCGGCCCCGCTGGACGCGTGGCGCCTTCGGAGCTCTCCCTGCGGAGAAGGGCGAGATCCTTAGTCATTTTCCCCTGTGCGCGGGGGTACCCCATATCGAGGGTACCGACAGTTGTCATCCCAAGCTTTTCTACCATGGTAGCACTTGCTAAATTGTTGCAGCTTCCTCCATCAATAATAATGTGACACGATCGTTCCAAAACTACACACTTAGTTTGGAATAGATTGTGTCGCTGGTTCTGTTCAGCTTTGATCATTTGGGCACTCAAGACACGCCTCACAACAAGACTCTCATAGTGGGCAGCATGATCAGCCCCAATGTGCTCTTCATCATCATTCTTCTTTCCTGCTGCTTGTGCAGCAAGCATGGCATATGTTTCATTATCTAAATCACTAGCGGATGAGTACTCACCATTTTCTCGTACAACCAGCACACGCTTGCTTGGGCAGTCCCTTCGTAGGTGCCCAAAACCCTTGCACTGGAGGCATTGAATGTCTTTTGTTCTCCCGGTAGAAGCAATGGAAGAAGACGTGTTGGCTGCAACTTGGGTGGATCCTTTTGTTGTCTCGATTGCACGCGAAGGTGCTGATTTTGATGTAGTCCGGGGCAACCCATTGGAAGCATCGTCTGGAGAATTATGCTTAGTACCAGCAGTACTTGAGCGGAACTGCCATGAGGTAGTTCGACCTGCAGAAATGTTAGTTCTTGTACGTCGTCCCTGCACTTCTCTTTCAGCCTTACAAGCAAGATGGAATAATCGAGTGACGTTAGTGTATTCCTTATAAGCCAATATGTCCTGAATTTCTCTTGTTAAACCACCCATAAATCTAGCCATTGCAGCCTCTTCATTTTCAACTAGGCCACAACGCATCATGCCTATTTGAAGTTCTTGATAGTATTCCTCAACAGATTTGTTGCCTTTCCTAAGTTGTTGTAATTTATGCAACAGGTCACGAGCATGATAGGAAGGAACAAAACGACGACGCATGATTGGTTTCAAAGCATTCCAAGTTTGTGGTACGGTAGCTGGATTTTTAGTTTGATATTCATGCCACCAAACTGAAGCAAAGTCAGTGAATTCACTAGTGGCAGCTCTAACCTTTTTATCATCAGGGAAATCATGGCATGCAAATTTTTGATCTACTGACAATTCCCAAGACAGATATGCATCCGGATCATATTTACCATCAAAAGGTGGTATGGAGAATTTAATGCTGCGTAGGGAATCATCATTGTCACGTACCTCGCGTCGTTGAGCTCGACCACCCATACCACGATGGTCGTGACGTGGCTGCTGTCGATACCTGAAAGGTCCATCATCAAGCTCGGTATCCGCCGAATACTCCGCCTCGTCATATCTTGCAGCACTGCCAACGGAGTCGCGGCTGTCATCAACACGTCTTTGCCTCTCTTCGCGTCCAACCTGTTCCATCCTCTCCAATCGCTCAATGATTGCTGCAAGAGAAGTGTTAATAGCCCCAGCAGTGCTTTCTAATGTGGTCAGTTTGGTGTTGGTGCAAATCTGCGTCGACTCTAATTGACCAATGCGTTCATTGGTGACTTGAATATCCTCATTGAGAGCATCTGTGTGTAGTTTTACTTGGCGTTCGAAATGCTGAATGATGCCCCTCGTACGTGGTGAATGTGGAGATGTCCCATTCGCATAGTTAGTAAAGAAAGAAAATATAACAGCAAGCAGATTAATCCTAACAGTTGCTAAGAGGTGGTAGGACAGCACAATTCCTCACTAGCAAGAAATCAAGGTCTTACAAGTTCTTACCATGCGATGCAGGAGGCGCTGGCAATCAGCAAGAACAACAACAAACGGTGGCTGCGAGCACAACCTTATGGTGTCGTAGACAATTTTGTGGAGCTGTAGGTGGCTGCTAGACACAATTTGTGCAAAGAAACAGCTAGTACCACATTAGTCACAACAAGTTGAATAAACGTTCCACGATGGTATTGTGCTGGTCCTAGCTCAAACCTTACTAGAGACGTGAGACGTAACTCCACGTGACGCTGGATTACTATGGTAGGGAAGTTCGAACAGCCCGATCCGTTGTGTTTCAACAACGTTGAAAACAGCAAGTTGAACTTCGAAACATGAAACAAATATTACACAAATTGTCTCTCTTTTTTTGTACTTAGAAACTTTTTTTGTGATTGTAATCAGTGTGGCTTTTCTTTTTGCACGTGCCTTTTTCTTGCTGATCCGTGCAGCTTTTCTTTTGCACTTGCCTTTTTTTCTCAACTTTGGGTAGATAATAGAAATGGACTGAGAACAAAGTGGCACGAACTCAAAACTCTAGCGGTGAAAAACATAGGACCAGCAACTTGACACAAAAAGACAACCGTGAATTCAACAAGTCGAGAGCTAAGTAGTCAAGCAAAAGGCTCAAAGTGTTTTTAGGATTTTTTTAGAGCGAACTTTTGTAGGCAAAAGTGGACTGTAGGTAAATGAATAACAAGGAGAAGGAAATCTCTCACCGAGCAACCTGAAATATGATACCACTTGATGAACCCAACGGGTACGGGGGACGCCCTATCTTTCGATGAGAGATGTTGGTAATGAACGAATTTGGTGGAGGCCGACGTTGGCTGCCCGACTACCACAACCAGAATGGTGTGGCGCCTTGAGCGACAGTTACACCGTCTCCTGGTAACTACGATTTGGGTGGAGGTCGATGTTGTGCTACCCGACTACAACAACCACAAGGATGCTGCGCCTTAGCGATAGTTACACCGGCTCCTGTTGTTGCTGTACTTGCCGTGCCAAGAACAGCCTTGAACCTGCAAGCAATCGAAGAACAAGCAAGAACAAGATAACAAGCAAACACTCATGGGTGTGAAAAAGTTGAGGTTCTGATTCAAGTAATCGGAAGGTCTCGTCGACACTTGCGTTACAAGGAAGTAGCAATGGCTAAACTTACAGAAAACAAAAACCCGCCCTGTCAAGGAGCTCTTGGACTACTTAAATAGGGGAGGGAAGAGGAAAATTCGTCCAGCAACAAAGGTAGGACGTGATCTCCCTTATTCCCTTCCTTTTTCTGTGATAGACTACCATTTAATAGGGAAAGAAAGAGGGAAACCCATCCAGCAGCAAGGCAGGATATTTTAAATGAGGGAAGAAAGAGGGAATTTCGTCCAGCAGCAAAGTTGGACGAGATTTCCCTTATTCCTTTCCTTATTTGTCTAAATCTCTCTTTATTACATGGCCCCAGCCTCAAGATTTCTCCTCGGGTGGAGCAGCCTTTATTGCATTAATCCCTCCATCCCTCCTAGCTGGATCAATTCCTAAGCAACTAATAATAACAAGGTCATCACAAGGCTTTAATAGGTCCCCATTTGAAGGATAATTACTTTGAACAGCCAGAAATGAATTCACCTGATAATTAAGTTGACGTGCACGAGCGCGTGTCATTGGACCTTGATTAGCTGAGAGTGGTGAATGGGCTGGTGTTGTGGTTGTATCAACGGTAGCGATGTCCACATCAACCACATTTAAAACCCTCAATCTTGCTTGTCTTGCGTTGCTGCAGTAGAAGAAGTGGGCTGATTTGAACTCATAGCTTTACCTTTCGCATCCAATTGTTTGGAAGAAGATGGAATGGATCTATTTGTTCCACGCGATGAGGATTTGAGCGTTGTAGCTCCTTGCTGTTGGAATTGAGGAGTGACATCCCCTTGCTATTTGGAATGATGCCATGAAGCATTGTATTTATAAGACGTAGCAACTTGTCATTCAGCCCTCTTTGCAAAATGAACCAACTCAGAGAGACAAGTGTAATTTGTCATATCCACTTTATCAGCAATGGATTTATTGAGGCCAACCATAAACCGGGCCATTGTGGATTCCTCATCTTCAGTTATCCCTTTACGAAGTAAACAAATTTCTAATTCTTGAAAATATTCATCAACAGTATGACTACCTTGCACAAGACGTTTCAGCTTCAAATGTAGGTCTCGAGAATAATATGCAGGAGGAAAATGACGTCGCATTTCCCTCTTCATGTCTTCCCAAGTTATATGAACATGCCCAACTCTTTGATATTCAGTACGGACCTGATTCCACCAAGTTATGGCATAGCCTTTAAACTCAATGGCTGCAAGCTTTGACTTCTTTTCAGCAGGGTATTCATACAAATCAAATAGTTGCTCCACTTTGGTTTCCCATTCAAAGTAATCATCAGCATTCTCCTTGCCGCTGAATAGAGGAATGGACACTTTAACCTTGCCCAAACCATCATCATTATGACGTCGTTCATGATGACGTTGACAGTGATCACCATAACGACCACGGGCTCCAAAATGGCCAAAGTTGTCACTATCATGATCATCATATGCACCACGGCGACCATAAGGATCACCTCCATGTTCAGCACTATAATTTGAAAATATTTCAGCATCAAAATCAGGAGAATGCCCAACAGGAACACGTCGTGCACGACCAAAATCAGCAGCAAATCCTCGGCCACAGCCACCTGCAAAGTTATCAAAACCAGCATCGAATCCTCGGCCACGACCACCACCACCGCCACCGGCATGTTGATCATCATCCTCAATGTGTTCATCATCATGAGGTGGATGCTCCCCGTGTTGCTCCTGTAGTGATCGTTGAAGCGCTTGCATCCCCTGCATCCATTGTTGCATTTGTGCACGCATTTCCTGAATTTCTTGACCAGAAACAGTGTGAGAAGGGGAATCTTCATTTCCTGCCATGTTAGTAACAAAGAAAGAAAGTAATAGGATAAAATATATGTTGAATCACTCCCTCACCACTGACAAAACAAGTTCTTTCTCTCACTGAAAAGAGCAAGAACCGGGCTGCAATTTGTAGTGGAAGGGTGATTGTAACAGCGACGACGGTACAACAACTCACGGTGCATTTTGAGTGGAGCTTGGTGGGGTAATATGTAAGTGAATGCGCTGAAAAATATAGTGATGCAAAACCGAATAATAATCCAAAAACACAAGTCTAAGTTGCTGAATATAAAGGAAAAGTTGCATAAAGATGTAGAAAAAAGATGTAGGAAGTGGATAGATGAACACTAAGTGCATCAACCGAAACTTATTGTTGCCCAAACCCCTTTGGATGTGCTGAACACAATTCTCTTTTATTTCTTCTTTCCTCTTTTTTTTGAGCAAGAACTCGTTGTTTTCAGTCTTTCTTTGGACCCATATACATCTTTTTTTTTAACCTTTGTGACAAATGCAGCACAACTTTCAACTAAAGGGGCGCATAAGGATCAACTAAGATGGATGGTGCAGCACAAAACAAGAAACTCGGGTGGGGAATTTGTGGCGGGTAGAAAACAAGGGTGTGATGGTGAGTATATGCAGCAAGCGATTTGATGATTAGAACAAAGATAACAACTAGAGCGATGTGGAAAAGAAAAAAATCAGCAACTAGACTAATCTTAAAGGATTAAAACTCGATAAAGCAAACTACAAAATCAGTAGCACGTATGAATTTGGGCTGTAGGTTTTCTTTTTGGCTATCAGTGGACAGTAGGTATATAAAAATCTATCCTACCAAAAGCAAGAATAATCCTTCTGAGGAAACGGAGGCTGTGATACCAGATGATATGCACGCGCCTAGGCAGCACGTGTAACAAGTTGTTGTGGCCCGATCTTCTCGTAGGATCTGCAAACTTGATAAATTGTCGCTGCGTGACCTGGTGAAGAGGCAGCACACCGCGAGGCTGTCCACGCGACGAACTACCGAGACTATCACCCTTCCACGTATCAACGAAACAGCCCACGCAATCACGCCCTATAGACGTAAAGGCACGAACTGGGTGAACCGCAGTTCAGCGTTCTACAACTCCCTCAGGAATCGAAAGAACAAGTATTGCAAGCCTCTCAAGACTCACGCATAAACAAAACTCCACGAGTTTGTGTTTTCTGAATTCAATCAAAAATAAGATCCCCCTCTTCATTGTCTAGTGCAAGATATATATAGAGATAGGGGCATTCAGCTTTGAGTAAATGGCTGCATGCGCATGCTCTAGTAGATTTCGTGGCTGGTTCACGTGTCTTTTCAGCTTCTGGCAGCAGTTACTAAAATGAGCATAACTCCTTATTAAGACATCCAAATAATGAACCGTTTGATGGGCTGTAAAGTAGACTTGAAGACACTTCCATCCACTTATAGAACGCCATCTAACTCCTTGTATTCTGTCTACAGTGATGTTTGGAATTCGTACCATGTGTCAGTCATCTAGCTTCTGGTTGCATTCCCATGCTAAGGTGATGAACCACCATTTTATTCATGCACGCCATAGGCTTCTTCGTTCAGATGTCCAGAGGTTTGAATCCAGCTTGATTCCATGCTGGTTCATACACTTCATCATTCCTAAGGACATTGACACAAGAACTCAAAAGCATAGGCTCATTCAACATAGACTGATTATTAAACATAAGGTTAGCGTTCACCTGAGAATAAATTTTCTTCTGCAATTGTTTAGCTCTACTCCTTGTAATTGGACTAGCTATATCAAATGGATTTTCATTTGAAGATGAGTGAATGCTAGGCATGACCTCATTACGGGGGCCTGGACAGCAAATAGGAAGGTGCACTCATCACCTTCCTCCGGCACAACGTCGACGTGTTTGCATGGCAGCCGTCGCAGATGCCGCGGATCCCTAGGAAGGTGATCGAGCACCATCTGAAGATCTTCCCTGACGCCCGGTCAGTCCAACAGAAACCCTGCAAGCAGTCCATCGAGCGGCAGAACTTCATCCGAGAAGAAATCAAGAAGCTGCTGGATGCTGGCTTCATACGGGAAGTCCACCACCCCCGGTGGTGGCGAACCCCATCGTTGTCCCGAAGGCTGGCGGGAAGCTCTGGATGTGCATCGACTACACCAGTCTCAATGAGGCATGTCTCAAAGATCCATTCCCCCTCCCTAGAATAGATCAAATAGTAGACTCTACATCAGGCTGTGATATGCTATGCTTCCTAGACGCCTACTCGGGCTTTCATTAGATCCCTATGTCTAGAGAAGATGAAGAACACACTTCTTTCATCACAGTAGACGGCCTGTATTGTTACGCCTCTATGCCTTATGGTCTAAAGAATGCTCTTCCCACCTTTGTACGTGCTATGCACAAAACCTTTGGAGAGCTAATAAGAGACTTAGTCGAGGTGTATGTCGATGACATCATTGTCAAAGTCAGGAAGAGCACATCCTTGTTAGATAACCTAGCCCTAGTCTTTGACAAACTACGCTCCACGCGCACTAAGCTGAACCCCGACAAGTGTGTGTTCGGCGTATCCTCTGGGAAGCTCCTAGGATTCCTGGTCTCACACCGAGGAATTGAGGCGAACCCAGAGAAGATCAAGGCCATCGACCTGATGCGGCCCCCCGCCCGCATCAAAGATGTCAAGAAACTCACGGGATGTCTAGCCGCGCTGAGTCGGTTTATATCGAGGCTAGCAGAGCGGGCGCTCCCCTTCTTTAAGCTCCTGCGCAAATCCGGTCCATTTGCTTGGACCGACGAAGCAGAAGAAGCTTTCCAGGAGTTGAAACAGCTCCTGACGACCCTACCCATCATGGTATCCCCCGAGCCCGAAGAGCACTTGCTGCTCTACATCGGGCAACAACTGACGTGGTGAGCATGATTCTCGTCGCAGAGCGGCCGGACCCCTCGTCACCGCAGCCTGCTCCGGTAGCAGAAGACAAGCACCAGGAGACCCCGGAGGCTCAAGATGACCTCCCGGAGCTCCAAGACGACCTCTCAGAGGTCCAACGGAACCTCCCGGAGCTCCAAGACAACCTCCCAAAGGTCCATCGGGACCTCCCAGAGCTCCGGGTTAACCCCCCGGAGGCCCAAAGAAACCTCCCAGGAGAACAAGACGTCCTCCCGAGGGTCCAGGATGGCCACCCGGAAGACCAGCGGGACCCCCTGGAGGTCCAAGACGGCCTAGAAGCCTTCGAGTCCCAGCTCCCGGAGGCTCCCCCGGACCCGTCTACCTCCTGTCGGCCTGAGCCAATGGAGGACGACATCTCAGGCTCAGGGGGGAGGGTCCGGACCATCCAGAGGCCTGTCTACTACATCAGCGAAGTCCTCCACGACGCCAAGACAAGGTACCTAGAGGTCCAAAAGCTGCTGTATGCCGTACTCGTGGCATCCATGAAGCTCCGCCACTACTTTCAAGCCCACCAGATCTTGGTGGTCACCTCCTACCCGCTGAAGGCCATTCTTCACAGCCCCAATGCGACCGGCAATGTCGCTAAATGGGCAGCGGATTTGGCGGAGTTTAAGTTAGACTTCCTTCCTCGCCATGCAGTCAAGAGCCAAGCACTGGCTGACTTCGTGGCCGAGTGGACGCCAACAATGACTAACCCAGGGGGCCACGAAGACGTTGAACTAAAGTGTGACACCCTCATTTCTGGTTTCTGCATATATTCATGTTTTATGAAGAGAAAACATTTTAAAGGAAGTAGGAGCAGAGAAAAATATCAGAAAGGTAGCCAATAAGAGCCGAATCCAGTTCACCGAGAGCGCCGAAGACAACTTACCGTGGTCCGCTGGCCACGTGGCGTGTTCAGAGCTCATCCCTGCAAAGTGGGGAGAGATCCGCCGCTAAACTGGCTACGTGGCAGGATCGGGGCTCATCTCCGCAAAGGGGGAGAGGTCCGACCCTGTGGGACACGTGTTGCCCGGAGCTAGCCTCTGCGGAAGAAGCAAAGGCATTTCCGCAGGACACATGTCACCTTTGGAACTAGTCACCACGGAAATCAGAGGACCAGTCGCGCTGGATACGTGTCGATCTCGGAGCTCACCTCCGAGAGGTCCGGTTCTACCGGACACGTGTCGCCACCGGAGCTTATCTTCGGGAGGTCCGTCACTGTTGGACACGTGTTAACCTAGGAGCTCGTCTCTGAGAATAAAGGAAGTCTGGCGCTGGAGCTAACTCCGGAGAGAGGAAAGGTCCGGCACTGACACGTGGCGTGTGCGGAGCCACCTCCGAATGAGAGAGAAGGTCCCGACCACCAGGATACGTGGCGCACGAGGAGCTCACCTCCAAAGGAGAAGGGAGGTCTCACTCGCTTGACACGTGGCACCACCGGAGCTCGTCTCTACGGAAAAGGAGAGACCAAGCCCGATGGACACGTGGAGCTTCCGGAGCTCATCACCGAGAAGGTAACGAGTTCTGGAGCGGTTTTGGATTCTGTACGCGTAGAAATATCGGTACGGAGAAGAAACCGACCTGAATTCCACAATAATACCGCACCAAATCAACTCGAGATAAGTTGTTAGGATTCAACGACGATCTGAATAGGACTCTTATTCGGAATCCAATCAGATTAGGACTCTTCGCTTCCCGATTATAAATAGAACCCAAAACCTTTGGCCGAAACCACGAACTTCTTTTCCAACTTCTAAGCCAACGACTTAGAGCCCTAGCCCCAACTCGCCGAGAAAGCCATCGACGGAGTTCAGTTGAGGAAGATCGCCGAAAGAAAGCCCAACGATCTGTGTGGTCAGAAAAGGACCCCGAGACCGAGAAGAACGTAAGGTAGGTCTCCAATACCACCTTACAATATCGTTGTGTTTTCTTTGCATCTGTTCTTCGATTCCTTTCGAACAGAAGCTTTCTCAAGTACAGATCACTAGTTGATCGGGTTGATCTTTAGACAAGGTCATCGCCACGTCCACATCTGATCCGAACACCTCTGTTCGTCGTAAAACCATGCAAGCCATGCAAGAATGCATGTAAACCGATCTAATAAAACTGCATTATAGGATAGCATGCATACACATCATCACATCTAGTTTAAAGTTCATTCATAGTATTGATTGTTATGAATCTTGTATGTGCGTGATTGCGTATAGAAGGACAAGCTCAGGGAGCTGTCTACGACGAGCTGCAATAACAAGGTTTCGAGTCTAAGAGCCACCAGAACCGCAAGAACAAGGCAAGTGTCCCTTGACCATATTGATCCTATGTTTTGAATAAAGCTGTTTTATTTTATGAAAAGGTGTGTGTGCTGAGTCAAACATAATGGGAAACCCTTTATAGGAGTTTACTAGATTTGGTTAAACCACCCTTGTCGCCAGGGATGTTTATGAGTCGGGTATGGTTTTTACCTTTATGCTTCGCTGAGTCTATGGGATTAGGAAGCTTGATAGATGTGTCTAGCTAACTGTACTCGTAATGACAATAAGAAACTGATGTTGTTAATGGACATGGATCGGAGGGAGATCTAGGCAATACTGGGTTTGTGAATGAGGTAGCATGAGATGGCGGTTTACTTGCCGTAGATCTAAGGACCGGTTCATGCATGCACATGCCAGAATAACAGTGCCACCACAAGGCCAAGTATGGGTGCAGCTTAGCTGAGTAATTAGGTAAGTTGCTAGAGTGTTATGGACTATAGAAGGCGCGGGGAATGGGAGTCGAGTGAGGACTGCCCTGGGAACTGCATGACACAAGAGGGGGCCCGTGGGTGGGAGAATTGGAGATTCTAGTGTGCCGGTGAAACCTTAGTGAGTCAATACATCTAGTAACCCCTTTGTAAAGGCTATTTTGTGATCTCTTGGCTATACACCGACGGTTGTGTACTGGTATAATGGAGGTTCTGCAGTCGCCGACGGGTGACGAAATCACAAACTTGTGGGTAAAGAGGTGCAAACTCTGCAGAGTTCTTAAAACTATCATGATAGCGGAGCTTACGGTCACGAGCGCCTGGCCAACTGCCATGATTAGTTGGGATGGTTATTGGAATGGTTACTGGTTATGGTTTGGTTTTGGGACTGTTGAGTCCGAATGATAAGATAGGTTGCATGACTGTTGAGTCATGACAACAAGATTAGTCTCGGTGTGAGACTCGGAGTTGTTTATGAGAGGATATGGTAGCGAATACGAGATGGTATTCGTGAGATGGTAGCGAATACGAGGAGGTATTCGTGAGCAAGAATGAGGTTGATTGGTTGTGACATGGAAGGTAATGAGAATAATGGAGGTATGATTGGTATTTTAATATAAGTTGGGATTACATTCACTTAAGATTAGTTACTGTTTTATCATGGTTTTGTTAAATAACTTTGCTTTTCGCAATGAGTCTTTTTATACCTACCTTGTTATGAGCTACATATCATATTTTCCCGCACTTGCTGAGTACATCATTGTACTCAAACTTGCATTATTATTTCATCATCAGCAGCAGGAGAAGATTACTATGAAGAACAAATGGAGCATTAGGCGTGTGATCTGTTCTCAACCCTGCCTGTGGGGATGGAATAGAGATGGAGCCATTGCTGCTTAGATTTGCTTCCGCATTAGTTAGATTGCTTCCGCATTAGAATAAAGACTTCCGCTGTATAGAAATAAAGACTTCCGCTGTGAGCATGAGTCCAAGACTCATGAGATATTGTAATAAACTCTATTATTCATGGTAATATATAATCTGAATTTAGTTTGTGGAACATATGTGTATGTGTGATGAACATCCTAGGCACACATATGCATTAGTTCTCGGTTCCGTGGTTTTCCACAGAATTGAGGGCGTCACACAAAGCCCCGAGCTCCGGTCTTCACCGGGCCTCACTGGACGCTCTTCTTCGACGGCTCCTCGTGAAAGCAGGGGGCCGGTGCTGGCGTACTGCTTCTCATGCCATCGGGGGAGCAGTTTGGGTACATGGTGCGTCTCAATTTCAAGGCAACCAACAACATGGCAGAGTATGAAGCACTCATCTTTGGCCTAAAGACAACCCTGTCTTTGGGCGCTAGCCAGTTGTTGGCACAGTGATGAACCCAACGGGTATGGGGGACGCCCTATCTTTCGATGAGAGATGTTGGTAATGAACGAATTTGGTGGAGGCCGACGTTGGCTGCCCGACTACCACAACCAGAATGGTGTGGCGCCTTGAGCGACAGTTACACCGTCTCCTGGTAACTACGATTTGGGTGGAGGTCGACGTTGTGCTACCCGACTACAATAACCACAAGGATGCTGCGCCTTAGCGATAGTTACACCGGCTCCTGTTGTTGCTGTACTTGTCGTGCCAAGAACAGCCTTGATCCTGCAAGCAATCGAAGAACAAGCAAGAACAAGATAACAAGCAAACACTCACGGGTGTGAAAAAGTTGGGGTTCTGATTCAAGTAATCAGATGGTCTCGTCGACACTTGCGTTACAAGGAAGTAGCAATGGCTAAACTTACAGAAAACAAAAACCCGCCCTGTCAAGGAGCTCTTGGACTACTTAAATAGGGGAGGGAAGAGGGAAATTCGTCCAGCAACAAAGGTAGGACGTGATCTCCCTTATTCCCTTCTTTTTTCTGTGATAGACTACCATTTAATAGGGAATGAAAGAGAGAAACCCATCCAGCAGCAAGGCAGGATATGATTTCCTCTATTTTTTTCCTTATTATAGCACATCTATCTTTAAATGGGGGAAGAAAGAGGGAATTTCGTCCAGCAGCAAAGTTGGACGAGATTTCCCTTATTCCTTTCCTTATTTGTCTAAATCTCTCTTTATTACATGGCCCCAGCCTCAAGATTTCTCCTCGGGTGGAGCAGCCTTTATTGCATTAATCTCTCCATCCCTCCTAGCTGGATCAATTCCCAAGCACCTGATAATTAAGTTGACGTGCACGAGCACGTGTCATTGGACCTTGATTAGCTGAGAGTGGTGAATGGGCTGGTGTTGTGGTTGTATCAACGGTAGCGATGTCCGCATCATCCTCCCCTTCAGGCAATTGAGTCGTCCTCGACTCAAATGTGTCTTCCTCGCCCATATATGGTTTCAGATCTGCAATATTAAAAGAGGAAGTAACCCCAAAATGTGCAGGCAACTCAATTTCATATGCATTATCATTAATTTTTCGAAACACTTTGAAGGGTCCAGCAGCTCTAGGTAGTAATTTAGATTTTCTCAAATCAGGAAATCTATCCTTTCTCAAATGCACCTGTCGGTACCCGCGATATGGGGTACCCCAGCGCACAGGGGAAAATGCCTAAGGAACTCGCCCTTCTCCGCAGGGAGAGCTCCGAAGGCGCCACGCGTCCGGCGGGACCGGACCTCCCTCTCCTCAGGGGAGGGCTCCGCGCTCGCCACGTGGCCTGCAGAAGCCGGACCTCCCCCTCTGCAGGAGAGAGGTCCGAAGGTGCCACGTATCCAGCGGGGCCAGACCTCCCTCTCCTCAGAGAGGAGCTCCGCGCTCGCCACGTGGCCGACAGAAGCCGAACCTCCCCCTCCGCGGGGAGAGGTCTGAAGGCTCCACGTGTCCTGCGGAGCCGGACCCCCCTCTCCTCTGAGGAGGGCTCCGGGCCCGCCACGTGGCCAGCAGAACGGCGCTGCCTGCCCCCGAGCGATAGGCAGCGGGCGTAAAGACGCCCTATACCTTGCTCGTACAAGGTATTCAAGGCCCGCGTCTTCCCAAGACGTGGAGACGCGGAGCACGCCTCTGTCAGGTGCCGTTGCGCCCAGTCGCATCACAGACTGACGCGCAGTGTCAGAGCCTGCCAGCCAATAAACGCAGCGACAAGACATCCCATGCCACCCCGCCGTCATCATCCACTACGACTAGCATGCGGCATGGGCAGGACTGCAAGACGAAGACTCAGAAGCCTTCGCCAGAGACAACTACCGGCATAACTGCTGATACGGTAGATAACAGTCAATCTCCCCGGGACCACCTGTTGGGTCCTGGGCCCCCCTTGTAAGCCACCCGAGTCTTGGACTATAAAAGACTCGGGTAGGCGACGGTAGCAAGGGTTCGCACTCTCGCAACTCATACGCTAGACTCCAGCCATTCACACCCAAGCTGTAACTCATCCTCAAGCTCAGAACTCCGGTTCTGAGCAACCAGTAATACAGCGAGCTCCATAGCTCGCCGTGGACGTAGTGTTTTACGCTCCGGCGGCCTGAACCACGTAAAACTTGCCGTGTCAAGCTCTTACTAACTCGTCCATACGCTCAAGCTCTCCGCAAGTGACTAGCCCCACCGAAAAAAGAACCTCTGTGGGCTGCCCAGTGCAGGCCCGGGGTAAGTGTCGACCGAACACTTCGACATTTGGCGCGCCAGGAAGGGGGCTTTTCCCTTGCGCGACGAGTTTCCGCCGACGAAGATGACCAAGCTTCCTTCAGCGGCAAACTCCCCTCCCCCGCATTCGCGGCGAACCGCGGCCAGGGGGGAGTACTTGTCGACACACTCAGGACGGAGTGTGTCGGTACAAGCTGGGTGCCAGCAGCCGGCTCTGGCAGCGCCGACCCCGGCAATGAAGGATCCAACCAGCGTCAGGTCTTCAGTAGCGCTGGGCGTACCCGGTGGGGGTGCGCTAGCTGCAGCAAGAGCGCTACTGCACAATCCGCCTGCTGGGGACGCGCCTCAGGCAGCGACCCAGCAGTGGATTCGCGAGGTAGACCGTCTCGTCGTCGCCGTCGCAAATCCTCGACTTCGGCGGAGACGACGCTCTGGCCAACCGGCTGTGTCGCTGATGCGCACGCCAATGGTTGGCGAGCAGACGGCAGATTCCAGCTCCACCAGGCTCCAGTCGACGGATCTGATGGCAGAGCTGGAACGGTGTCACTTGGGTCAAGATGCCCGGGTATACCTCGAGCAATGCCGAGAAAGGCGTCGCAATCAAGAGGCTGGCGACAGCATGATGTCGGCCTCGTCCCAGCCTGAACAGCAGACTTTCGCCACGCGATCTCTGCCCCAGGCTTACGCCATGCAGAATCTGCCACAGTCATATGTCCTGCAAACGGCGTCCCCGGCCTATGGCGCAGCCTTGCCCATACCGGGGTACACTGTGCCGGGCGCGAACACAGCGTTCGCGGCACCAATACCTGCGGCAACAGAAGCAGGATGTGCGGCCCTCGCGCCCCACCTTCGCTTCGCGAAGTGGCCGCGCAAGTTTCGGCCGCACCTGCCCGAGAAGTACAACGGCAGCGTCAACCCGGCGGAGTTCCTCCAGATCTACTCCACCGCCGTACTTGCCGCAGGAGGGAATGAAGCCATCATGGCCAATTACTTCCCTGTCGCCTTGACCGGTCCAGCTCGGTCTTGGCTCATGAACCTCCCCCAGGGTTCCATAACTTCCTGGGGAGAGCTCTGCCAGCAGTTCATCGCCAACTTCGGTAGTTCCTACACCCGGCCTGGCACGGAGCTCGACCTCCACGCCATCCAGCAACAACCGGGGGAGCCGCTGCGCTCCTTCATCCAGCGGTTCTCCTAGGTGCGGAACACCATCCCACACATCCAAAATGCTTCTGTGGTGGTGGCGTTCCGGCAAGGCATCCGGGACAAGAAGATGCTCAAGAAGCTCGCGACCAGAGAGGTCCGCGATGTCTCCGAGCTCTTCAGCCTGGCAGACAAGTGCGCCAGAGCAGCCGAAGGGCGAAACTGGCACTCACTGCCGTCCTCCGGGTCAGGAGGACAGCCCGGATCTGGCCCTACTCCCTATGGAGGCAGCAAGAAGGCCATGAACCGAGGCAGAGGCAAGATAGAATCACCGACCGCAGCTCCAGTCATCGCAGCAGCGACACTCAGTGGGGCTCGGGGGCCGCGCCCCGACAAGAGGCAGCGAAGATCACCAATCTCAGAAGGTGATCAAGACAAGATATGCCCCTTGCACGGCAGCTGTCGCCACACTACTGCCGAGTGCCGGGAGATCCAGAATCTCGCAAAGCGCTTCCGTGAAGGGAAGCAGCAGCGGGCTGACGCCCCACCCTTCCGTCCAAGGGAGGGCAAGCAGAAGGTCGACGTCCCAGACAGCGTCGACCACCCAGTGGAGTTCCAGGAGCCTCAGCGTGCCGTGAAGGCGGTACGCAACCATGAGGACTCCAGCTCCAGCGACGATGAGCGTCGAAAGAAGCTCTACGTCATATACGGCGGGTCCGCTGACCCCTCGTCTCGAAGCACAGTCAAGACCCTGCACCGAGCGGTAGCATCGGTGGCTCCACTCCCAAGTGCCGCACCGCACCTCAAGTGGATGGGAACCCCCATCAGCTTTGACGCCACCGACTGCCCCAGGAACATGGCTGGGGCCGGCCAACTACCGCTCTTGGTAGCTCCGACCATCGCCAATGTGAGGATGTACCACGTTTTGGTAGATGGTGGAGCTGGGCTGAACCTCATCAGCCGTGCAGCTTTCCAGAAGCTGCAGATCCCGATGGCCAAGCTCACCCCGTCGAGCCCGTTCTCAGGGGTAGGGCCGGGACAGGTCGTTCCCTACGGCAACATCAGCCTCCCGGTGACCTTCGGAGCTCTGGACAGCTATCGGACAGAATACATTCTGTTCGACGTAGCGGAGATCGACCTCCCCTTCAACGCCATAATCGGCAGGCCAGCCCTGTACCGATTCATGGCAGTAGCCAACTACGGCTACCTCGTCCTAAAGATGCCCACACCAACGGGCGTCCTCAGGATTCGTGGAGACCGCACTGCTGCAGTGTCGGCCTTAGAAAAACTCCAAGCGCTCGCAACAGCTGGGGCACCAGCCCCTGGCAGTGCAGAGCCGGACCAGCTCCACCCGAGCGCACGCCACCGTGCCTCCGCCACAGCACCCCATGTGCGACCCCTCGACGAGGGCGGCGTCCCCTTAAAGGTCGTCCAAGTCGGCGCCGAAGCCACCCAGACCACGCGGGTAGCCGGGGGCCTGGATAGCAAATAGGAAGGCACGCTCGTCACCTTCCTCCGGCACAACGTTGACGTGTTTGCATGGCAGCCGTCACAGATGCTGGGTGTCGGTACTTGAGATATGGGGTACCCCCGCGCACAGGGTAAAATGCCTAAGGAACTCGCCCTTCTCCGCAGGGAGAGCTCCGAAGGCGCCACGTGTCCGGCGGGGCTGGACCTCCCTCTCCTCAGAGGGGAGCTCCGGGCCCGCCACGTGGCATGCAGAAGCCGGACCGCCCCCTCCGCGGGAGAGAGCTCCGAAGGCGCCGCGTGTCCAGCAGGGCCGGACCTCCCTCTCCTCATAGGAGAACTCCGGGCCCGCCACGTGGCCAACAGAAGCCGGGCCTCCCCCACCGTGGGGAGAGGTCCGGAGGCTCCATGTGCCCCGCGGGGCTGATCCTCCTCTTCTCTGAGAAGGGCTCCGGGCCCGCCACGTGGCAGCAGAGCGACGCTGCCTGCCCCGAGCGATAGGCAGCGGGCGTAAATACGCCCCATACCTTGCCCGTACAAGGTATTCAAGGCCCGCGTCTTCCCAAGACGCGGAGACGCGGAGCACGTTTCTGTCAGGTGCCGTTGCGCCCAGTCGCATCACAGACTGGTGCGTGGTGTCAGAACCTGTCAGCCAATAAACACCGCGACAAGACATCCCATGCCGCCTGCGCCATCATCAACCACTACGACTAGCATGCGGCATGGGCAGGGCGGCAAGATGAAGACTCAGAAGCCTTCGACCAGAGACAACTAGCGGCATAACTGCAGATACGGTAGATAATAGACAATCTTCCCGGGACCACCTGTCGGGTCCCGGCTTCCCTTGTAAGCCGCCCGAGTCTTGGACTATAAAAGGCTCGGGTAGGCGTTGATAGCAAGGGTTCGCACTTTGCAACTCATACGCTAGCCATACACTCTCAAGCTGTAACTCACCCCCAAGCTCAGGCCTCCGGCCCTGAGCAGCAAGCAATACAGCGAGCTCCATAGCTCGCCGTGGACGTAGGGTTTTACGCTCCGGCGGCCTGAACCACGTAAAACTCGCCGTGTCAAGCTCTTACTAACTCGTCCATCTGCACAAGCTCTCCGCTACGGACTAGCCCCTCCGAAAAAAGAACCTCCGCGGGCTGCCCAGTGCAGGCCCGGGGGAAGTGTCGACCGCACACTTCAACATTTGGCACGCCAGGAAGGGGGCTTTTCTCCTAGCGCCACGAGTTTCCGCCGACGAAGATGACCAAGCTTCCTTCAGCGGCAAACTCTCCCCCTCCGCGTTCACGGCGAACCGTGACCACTGGGGAGTACATGTCGACACACTCAGGACGGAGTGTGTCGGCACAAGCTGGTAGCCAGCAGCCGACTCCGGCTATGCAGGCCCCGACCAGTGTGAGATCTTCTGCAGCGCTGAGCGTACACCATGGAGGTGCGCTAGCTGCAGCAACAGCGCTGCTGCACAACCCACCTGCGGGGGATGCGCCCCATTCAGCGACCCAGCAATGGGTCCGCGAGGTGGACCACCTCGTCGTCGCCGCCGCGAACCCTCGGTTTCGGCGAGGACGACGCCCAGGACAACCGGCTGTGTCGCTGACGCGCACACCCACGGTTGACGGGCTAACGGCGGATTCCAGCTCCTCCAGGCTCCTGTCGACGGACCTGCGAAGGGAGCTGGAACGGTGCCACTTGGGCCAGGACGCCCGGGTGTACCTCGAGCGACGCCGAGAAAGACGTCGCAACCATGAGGCTGGCGACAGCATGTCGTCGGCCTCGACACAACCAGAAGGGCAGGCCTTCACCACGCGAGCCCTGCCTCAGGCATATGCTGCGCAGCATATGCCACAACTATATGCGCCGCAAGTAGCGGCCCCGGCCTATGGTGCAGTCTTCCCCATGCCGGGATACGCGGTGCCAGGTGCGAACCAAACGTTCGCAGCGCCAGTACCTGCAGCAGCAGGTGCAGGATGTGCGGCCCTTGCACCCCACCTTCGCTTCGCAAGGTGGCCACGCAAGTTTCGCCCGCATCTCCCCGAGAAGTACGACGGTAGCATCAACCCAGCGGAGTTCCTCCAGATCTACTCCACCGCCGTACTTGCCGCAGGAGGGGATGAGGCTGTCATGGCCAACTACTTCCCCGTTGTCTTGACCGGCCCAGCTCGGTCTTGGCTCATGAATCTACCTCAGGGGTCCATAACCTCCTGGGGAGAGCTCTGCCGGCAGTTCGTCGCCAACTTCGGCAGCTCCTACACCCGTCCTGGCACGGAGCTTGACCTCCACGCCGTCAAGCAACAGCCTGGGGAGTCGCTGCGCTCTTTCATCCAGCGGTTCTCCCAGGTACGCAACACCATCCCGCATATTCAGAACGCTTCGGTGGTGGTGGCGTTCCGGCAAGGTGTTCGGGACAGGAAGATGCTCGAGAAGCTCGCGACCAGGGAGGTCCGCGATGCCTCAGAACTCTTCAACCTGGTGGACAAGTGTGCAAGAGCAGCCGAAGGGCGGAACTAGCACTCTCTGTCGGCCCCCAGGCCAGGGGGTCAGCCGGGATCCATTGGCGCTTCGTATGGAAGTAGTGTAAAAACATCAGTCGCGGTCCCTGTTGCCGCAATGGCGGCGCCCAGTGGAGCTCGGGGGCCGCGCCCTGACAAGAGGCCGCGACAACCACCGGCCCCAGACGGGGGCCAGGATGAGTTATGCCCTGTGCATGGCACCAGCTATCATACCGCTGCCGAATGCCGAGTGTCGAAGTGTGCGGTCGACACTTCCCCCGGGCCTGCACTGGGCAGCCCGCGGAGGTTCTTTTTTCGGAGGGGCTAGTCCCTAGCGGAGAGCTTGCGCAGATGGACGAGTTAGTGAGAGCTTGACACGGTGAGTTTTACGTGGTTCAGGCCGCCGGAGCGTAAAACCCTACGTCCATGGCGAGCTATGGAGCTCGCTGTATTGCTTGCTGCTCAGGGCCAGAGGCCTGAGCTTGGGGGTGAGTTACAGCTTGAGAGTGTATGGCTAGTATATGAGTTGCAAAGTGCGAACCCAGGGGTGCGGATGGCTAGAGTCCGAACCCCTGCTAACGTCGCCTACCCGAGCCTTTTATAGTCCAAGACTAGGGTGGCTTACAAGGGGGGCCGGGACCCGACAGGTGGTCCCGGGGAGATTGACTGATATCTACAGTATCTGCAGTTATGCCAGTAGTTGTCTCTGTCGAAGGCTTCTGAGTCTTCGTCTTGTAGCTCTGCCCATGCCGCATGCTAGTCGTAGTGGGTGATGACGGTGGGGGCGGCATGGGATGTCTTGTCGCTGCGTTTATTGGCTGGCAGCCTCTGGCACTGCGCGCCAGTCTGTGATGCGACTGGGCGCAACGGCACCTGACAGAGGCGTGCTCCGCGTCTCCGCGTCTTGGGAAGGCGCGGGCCTTGAATACCTTGTACGGGCAAGGTATGCGGCGTCTTTACGCCCGCTGCCTATCGCTCGGGGGCAGGCAGCGCCGTTCTTCTGGCCACGTGGCGGGCCCGGAGCCCTCCTCAGAAGAGAGGGGGGTCCGGCCCCGCAGGACACGTGGAGCTTTCGGACCTCTCCCCGTGGAGGGGGAGATTCGGCTTCTGTTGGCCACACGGCGAGCCCGGAGCTCCTCTCTAAGGAGAGGGAGGTCCGGCCTCTCCGGACATGCGGCACCTTCGGACCTCTCTCCCGCGGAGGGGGAGGTCCGGCTTCTGTATGCCACGTGGTGGGCCCGGAGCTCTACTCTGAGGAGAGGGAGGTCCGGCCCCGCAGGACGCGTGGCACCTTCGGAGCTCTCCCTGCGGAGAAGGGCGAGATCCTTAGGCATTTCCCCTGTGCGCGGGGGTACCCCATATCGAGGGTACCGACAGTGGCCCCCGGGCCCATCTCGGGGGAGATAGCGAGCCCGAGGTGGGACCTTCGTCTCTTCTGATCCACGCACTTTCTTGTCTTGAGTACTCCCTGTGCTGGCAGGGTCTTGACGGCTTCGGTGTTCAGCCTCTTAGGAGAGGGTGAAGCCTGGCATCGGAGCTCGGCCCGGCTGTGGGGGCGGAGGTCCGGAAGTCATCGGAGCTCAGGCCAGCGAAGGGCGTGAGGTCCGGCATCAGCGCTCGCCTCTGAAAGGAGGGCGAGGGCTGGCCTCGGAGCTCGGCCCAGCTATGGGGGCAGAGTCCGGAAGTCATCAGAGCTCAGGCCAGCGAAGGGCGTGAGGTCCAGCATCAGCGCTCGCCTCTGAAAGGAGGGCGAGGGCTGGCCTCGGAGCTCGGCCTGGCTGTGGAGGCGGAGTCCGGAAGTCATTGGAGCTCAGTGCCCCCCCTTTCCTATCCCTTAGTCTCATTTGGCTTACTGTCCCAGGCCGGAATACGGGGCTTGGGTAATCCAGTGCACTTGGTCCCGGAGGTCTGGCCCCAGCCCCAGTCAGGGTGTAACCGCCCGGCCCCCTGGTACTCAGACCGTAGCGCCGGGAGGCAGAGTGCACATGCTTTGGGTGCAAGACCGGGCAAAGCAAGGCTCCTGACCCCCCGTTGTAGCGTAGGTATTTTCTCGGAGGAGACCAACTGGCGGTGCAGTACCCTTATAGGGGGAGATCCAAAAGGCCACCGGGCCTCTGGCAGGTACCCCAAGCACTACCGCCTTCGGCAGGACGGCAAATATCGACTATGCATGAGAGCCGGAAAGAGGAGCCGAGCGTACAATGGACGCACACTGTCTTGAGCATGGGGAGGTGTTCATATAAATTAATGCGTAATTTAAATAAACACCTAAGTAAGCATGGTGAACTTACTGGGTAGCGTCGGAGTGCCTGTCTTCATGCAGAGCGGGTCATGCGTGGCTTCGTCGTACGCCGGATACGGGGGGACCCCCATGGCTATATCAGGGGGAAGCATGGCTTCGGCCCCGCATACCATGTGGAAGGGTAGTTCCCGTGACCCGGCCCTGGGAAGTCCGGCTGGCCCTCGACATGGAGGAGCCGGTATCCCCCGACGGCTCTGGGTGCACGTCTGCACCGGTTGTGTGGGTCTGCTTGGCGTGGACCTGGCACGCATTGCATCCCTAACCGGTTTGACGGCGTCCAGGTGGCTCTTGGTCAGTAGGAGCCATGCCGGGTGGCTTAACCGACCAACGTGCGGGACGATGAGCGTTCCCAGCACTCGCCTCCTTGGACTACTGCGAGCTAATCGCAGCCTTCCTCCTGGGTTATGCACCGCAATAGGATGTCGTGGCGCCACGCCAGTAAAGATACCAGCGCGTAGCACTTAGCCATCCGCACCACCCGTTCAGCGGATGCACGTTCATCAGGAAGGATGTCCTTCAAGGAGTCCCGGACCTCCGTGGTCCATGCATCGGGACTACTTGAGCTTCTGGATCTTGAGCGCTGGGTTGCACGGAGTTCCCAGTGACTCTTATGATCCTTTGGCGGCATCCAGGGCCGCCGGGACTGCCTAGCTTCAAGGCACTGGTTCAGCCCCCTTCGCCCGGCTCGGCGGGCCGGGCTGTGTGCCGCAGCAACGTACTCTCGAAGACCCCTTCATGCGCAGGGGCTCCGATGGAGGCTTTCGCTGAGAGGTCATCAGCTGCGGCCGTGCAAGCGCGTGGTACATGGCGCAGGTCCAAGGCGAGGAATTCTTTCTCCAACATCCGCACGTGAAGCAGATAAGCAGCTAGCTGTGGGTCATTGCAGGGGCATTCACCCTTAACTTGCTTGATAACTAGCTGGGAGTCGCCCTGTGCCAACAACTGGCGAGCGCCCAGAGACAGGACTGTCTTTTAGGCCAAAGATGAGTGCTTCATACTCTGCCAAGTTGTTGGTTGCCTTGGAATTGAGACGCACCATGTACCCAGACTGCTCTCCCGATGGCATGAGAAGCAGTATGCTGGCACCGGCCCCCTGCTTTCGCGAGGAGCCGTCGAAGAAGAGCGTCCAGTGAGGCCCGGTGAAGACCGGAGCTCGGTACTTTGGTTCACCGTCTTCGCGGCCCCCTGGGTCAGCCTTCGTTGGCGTCCACTCAGCCACGAAGTCAGCCAGTGCTTGGCTCTTGGCTGTCTGACGTGGTCGGGAGCTCAGCTTGAACTCCGCTTCGGGCTGTCTTCCGGCTTCGGAAGCTGGCAGTGAGTGCCAGCTCCGCCCTCCGGCTGCTCTGGCGCACTTGTCCGCCAGGCTGAAGGGCTCGGAGGCATCGCAGACCTCTCTGGTTGCAAGCCTCCCAAGCATCTTCTTGTCCTGGACACTGTCGAAGTGCCGCCACCACAGAAGCACTTTGAATATGCGGAATGGTGTTGCGTACCTGGGAGAACCGCTGGATGAAGGAGCGCAGCGACTCCCCAGGTTGTTGCTTGATGGCTTGGAGGTCAAGCTCCGTGCAGGGACGGGTGTAGGAGCTGCCGAAGTTGGCGATGAACTGCCGGCAGAGCTCTCCCCAGGAAGTTATGGAACCCTGCGGGAGGTTCATTAGCCAAGACCGGGCTGGGCCAGTCAAGGCGACAGGGAAGTAGCTTGGCCATGACGGCCTCATCCCCTCCTGCGGCAAGTACGGCGGTGGAGTAGATCTGGAGGAACCCTGCCGGGTTGACGCTGCCGTCGTACTTCTCGGGCAGGTACGGCCGAAACTTGCGCAGCCACCTCGTGAAGCGGAGGTGGGGCTCCAGGGTCGTACATCCTGCCCCTGTTGCTGCAGGTGTTGGTGCCGTGAACGCTTGGTTCGCCGCTGGCACAGTGTACCCCGGTATGGGCAAGGCTGCGCCATAGACCGGGGGCGCCGTTTGCAGGACATATGGCTGTGGCATATGCCGCGTGGCGTATGTCTGGGGCAGAGTTCGCGTGGCGAAAGTCTGCGCCTCAGGCAGGGTTGAGGCAGTCGTCATGCTGACGCCGGCCTCTTGGCTGCGACACCTTTCTCGTCGCCGCTCGAGGAACACTCGGGCGTCATGGCCCAGGTGGCATCGTTCCAGCTCAGTCCTCAGGTCCGTCGATGGAAGCCTGGTGGAGCAGGAATCCGTCGTCTGTCCGTCAACCGTTGGCGTGCGCGTCAGCGACACAGCCGGTTGGCCGGAGCGTCGTCCCCGCCGAAGTCAAGGGTTTGCGGCGGCGACGACAAGACGGTCTACCTCGCGGATCCACTGCTGGGTCGCTGCCTGAGGCGCGTCCCCAGCAGGCGGATTGTGCAGTAGTGCTCTTGTTGCGGCTAGCGCACCCCCGCCGGGTACGCCCAGCGCTACTGAAGACCTGATGCTGGTTGGAGCCTGCATTGCCGGGGTCGGCGCTGCCAGAGCCGGTTGCTGGCTCCCAGTGCAGGTACTGGTGCCGGGAACGCTTGGTTGTGCCTGGCACAGTGTACCCCGGTATGGGCAAGGTTGAGCCATAGGCCGGGGACGCCGCTTGCAGAGCACATGGTTGTGGCTTATGCTGTGCGGCGTACGCCTGGGGCAGAGCTCGCGTAGCGAAGGTCTGCCCTCCAGGCTGGGTCGAGGCCGACGTCATGTTGTCGCCAGCCTCTTGAGTGCGACGCCTTTCTCGACGTTGCTCGAGGAACACTCGGGCATCTTGGCCCAAGTGGCACCGTTCCAGCTCTGTCCTCAGGTCCGTCGACGGAAGCATGGTGGAGCTGGAGTCCGCCGTCTGCTCGCCAACCATTGGCGTGCGCATCAGCGACACAGCCGGTTGGCCGGAGCGTCGGCCCCGCCGAAGTCGAGGGTTTGCGGCGGCGATGACGAGACGGTCTATCTCGCGAATCCACTGCTGGGTCGCTGCCTGAGGTGCGTCCCCAGCAGGCGGATTGTGCAGTAGCGCTCTTGCTGCGGCTGGCGCACCCCCGCCGGGTACGCCCAGCGCTACTGAATACCTGACGCTGGTTGGAGCCTGCATTGCCGGGGTCGGCGCTGCCAGAGCCGGTTGCTGGCTCCCAGTGCAGGTACTGGTGCCGCGAACGCTTGGTTGCGCCTGACAAAGTGTATCCCGGTATGGGCAAGGTTGCGCCATAGGCCGGGGACGCCGCTTGCAGAGCACATGGTTGTGGCTAATGCTGCGCGGCGTACGCCTGGGGCAGAGCTCGCGTGGCGAATGTTTGCCCTTCAGGCTGGGTCGAGGCCGACTTCATGTTGTCACCAGCCTCTTGAGTGCGACGCCTTTCTTGACGTCGCTCAAGGAATACTCGGGCATCTTGGCCCAAGTGGCACCGCTCCAGCTCTGCCCTCAGGTCCGTCGACGGAAACCTGGTGGAGCTGGGGTCCGCCGTCTGCCCAGTCGCACGCCTCTGTCAGGTGCCGTTGCGCCCAGTCGCATCACAGACTGGCGTGCAGTGTCAGAGCCTGCCAGCCAATAAACGCAGCGACAAGACATCCCATGCCGCCCCCGCCGTCATCATCCACTACGACCAGCATGCGGCATGGGCAGAGCTACAAGACGAAGACTCAGAAGCCTTCGGCAGAGACAACTACCGGCATAACTGCAGATACGGTAGATATCAGTCAATCTCCCCGGGACCACCTGTCGGGTCCCGGCCCCCCTTGTAAGCCACCCGAGTCTTGGACTATAAAAGGCTCGGGTAGGCGACGTTAGCAGGGGTTCGCACTCTAGCCATTGGCACCCTGGGTTCGCACTTTGCAACTCATACGCTAGCCATACACTCTCAAGCTGTAACTCACCCCCAAGCTCAGGCCTCCGGCCCTGAGCAGCAAGCAATACAGTGAGCTCCATAGCTCGCCGTGGACGTAGGGTTTTACGCTCCGGCGGGCTGAACCACGTAAAACTCGCCGTGTCAAGCTCTCGCTAACTCGTCCATCCGCGCAAGCTTTCCGCTAGGAGACTAGCCCCGCCGAAAAAAGAACCTCCGCGGGCTGCCCAGTGCAGGCCCGGGGGAAGTGTCGATCGCACACTTCGACAGGCACCCTTTACCTGCTAATCCCGGCATAGCTAGCGAATTTCTAGTCTTCGCGCCAATGGCTTTAACCCCATACCACCGTAACCTGTTTCGCTACCAAGAAGCAAGTACCAAAAAAAAACCCGGAGGCCCAAACCGGACCTCGGATCCCTGACACGACCTCCCGTAGGTGCAATGGGACCCCTCCCCGGAGCTCCCGGGACATCAGCGGAGCTTCCTGGAAGGTCCGAAGCAGCCTGGGGACTTCCGAGTATCGAGCACCCGGCGGTCTCCCCAGTCTAAAAGCTATCCTCCACAGCCCCCACGCGGCGGACAATGCCGCCAAATGGGCGGCAGAACTACTGAAGTTTGACCTAGGCTTCCTTTCCCGTCATACAGACATTAGCCGAGCACTAGTTGACTTGTGGCTGAAGTAGACGCACGCTCAGGGGGCCACGAAGACGATGAAACAGGACCCTGGGCCCTGACCTTCACCAGGCCTTACCGAATGATGTTCCT
The DNA here is from genome assembly GCA_030760725.1 of Neostapfia colusana. NCBI lineage: Eukaryota > Viridiplantae > Streptophyta > Magnoliopsida > Poales > Poaceae > Neostapfia > Neostapfia colusana. Next base: position 105,171,235 of record JASWHV010000002.1, on the reverse strand, counting down.
CGACGGCTTCTTGCGAAAGCAGGGGGCCGATGCTAGCATACTGTTCCTCACGCCATCGGGGGGGGGGGGGCAGTCTGGGTATGTGGCGCATTTCAATTCCAAGACAGCCAACAACACAGCAAAGTATGAAGTGCTCATCCTCCTTGCTAGTCGTTGGCTCAGGGCAGCTCCCAGTCTGGTTATCAACCAAGACGGTGGAGACAGACCTCCTCGCCTTGGACCTGCACCACGTACCGCACGCTAGCAAGGCCGCAGCTGACGACCTTTCAACGAAGACCCCCACCGGAGCCACTGTGCCTGAAGGAGGCCTCGAGAGGACGTTGCCGCGGCCCACAGCCCGGCCCGCCGAGCCGGACGAAGGGGGCTAGACCAGCACCTCGAAGCTGGCGGTCCCGGCGGCCATGGACGCCGCCAAGGATCATAAGCGTCACTGGGGACTCCGTGCAACCCAGCGCTCAAGATCCAGATGCTCAAGTCAGACCCGATGCATGGATCACGGAGGTCCGGGACTACTTGAAAGACAATATCCTCCCTAATGAACGTGTATCCGCTGAACGGATTGTGCGTATGGCTAAGAGACACATGGCGGTAGAGGGGGATCTCTACCGACGTGGCGCCAACCACATCCTATTGCGGTGCATAACCCAGGGGGAAGGCTGCGACTTGTTCGCTGAGATCCATGGAGGCGAATGTGGGAGTCACTCTTCCTCACGCACGCTTGTCGGTAAAGCCTTTCGGCATGGTTTCTACTAGCCGGCAACACTCCAGGATGCCGTCGAGCTGGTCGAGAGCTGCTAGGCGTGCCTGTTCAACGCCAAGCAGATCCATACACCGGCTTGGACGGTACAGATGATCCAGCCCACATGGCCATTTGCCATACTGGGGCTGGACATCCCGGGCCTGGGACCATTCCCCAGAACCAAGGACGGGGACCCGCTCCCGAACCTTCGGAACACGGAACACCGCTGTAAGTTCTACCCCTAGAGCAACAATAGGACAGGCCCTTCTTTTTATAATAAATTCCATAAAAGTCCAAAAACAGGGCTTGGAGCAACTAAGCCTCAAGGGACGGTCCAGGACTACGTTCAGCTTCGCCTGGTTCCGACCCCAAGCGCGTAGAGTCTTGCTTCCCTTGAGGTGGGTCGTGGCCTACATATTCGGCCAGCCTTCCCCTGTATGGAAATTTATATGAAAAGAAACCTACCCTACGTTGCTCTTCTTTGGTACTCATTTAATTTACTTATTAAATTTTTATGATTACCCTACTAACGCGTGCTCGCTATGCGTTCAACTCCCTCTTCTCATTCTCATCTTTAGTCGGAATCTGCTGCCCTGCCAAAGGTGGTTGCGCGGGAGGTACCGGCCGAAAGCCAGGGGGGCCCCAAGCCCCCGGCACTTCGCGCTCGGTAGTTCCCAAGCACCATATAAGTGGACGGGGACCGTAAGCCAGATAAGACTAAGAGATAGAGGGGGGGGAGCCCCCAAGGAGAATTACTTTTTCCTTACTTGTGTGCAGGACCTCTCAGCCTCAGCTCCCCGCAGGAGTATGGTAGGTGCATCCATCCAATAGAACGCACCTACCAGGGGGCCGCTACGGGATCGCGCAAGGCCAAAAAACCCCAAGGTAAGATCAAAGAGCTAGACCTCACAGGGGCGAGGCCCGAAGGCCCCACGTGTCCGGCAGGGCCAGACCTCCCACCTCCTTGAGAGTGGGAGCTCCGGGACCGCCGCGTGGTCTACAGAAGTCGGACCTCCCCCCCCTCTGCGGGGAGGTGCCCGAGGACTCCACGTGCCCTGCAAGCCCGGACCTCCCCTCAGGCGGGAGCTCCGGGCCCGCCACGTGACCAACAGGCCCGGATCCCCCTCCGATCTCGAGAGGCGGGTCCTGGAGACCTCCGGAACACTTAGTATACAGTGAGGACCCGGAGAAGGTGTCTATGCAGAGCTTCGAGATTGGTCAAGGCCTCCGAGTCCTTGCGGAGCTAAGGACTCGGTCAGGAAAGGCTAAGAAGAAGACTAGGACATGCAGACACAGAAAGAAACAGGAGTCTGTCCATACGAAGGCTCCACGAGCTGGGCTACAGACTCAACAAAAATAAAAAAGAAAGTACAGGGCTTTGTGGACACAAGGGCAGATGCCTAGGGGTCCCCGGACTCCCGATGAAACCTAGAGGCCATGAGGGCAGCTAAGTCCTCGACTTCGGCCCTGGCAGCTTCCTCCCGATCGGCGACGGGTCCTAGACGAACCGGCCCCAGAGAAAAGGAAGGGTCTTGGCTAACGAAGCACGACAGAACGTGCATCGCAACCTCCTTCGCGAGGCCCCGACCTTCCGCTTCCAGCTCGTCGGCGATCACTGATTCGAGCCAACCTAGCTCGTCGCCAAGAGACTCAAGGGCCGGGGCCGCTTCGAACATCGGCCGTGCTGGGGTCTCCACCTGCACAGGGCTGAAACCAAGAGGAGCCAAGGCGGACCCCGCCTTGGCAATGAAGCACCAGACCGCCTGGGCCTCGGCAGTCCGCAAGGACTGGAGCCTCTCTACCTCTTGGCGAGCCGCTAGCTCGCGATCCATCGCCGCCTGACGCTCCTTGGAGAACTGCTCCTCCCTCGCGGCGACAGCCGACTCACGGAGCTCCAGTTCCTCGGACCGAGCCCTTAGCTCCTCCACCTTGGCCCTCAGCCGGGCGGTGGTCTTCTCCTCCTCGGCCGCAGCGGCGCGTTCCCGATCAGCGACGGCGTGCTCCCGACGGGCTACCTGCAGCTGCAACTCCTCCGCGGCGGCGGAACACTCCTTGGCTTTGGCTTCAGCTTGGGCCAGAGCCTCGCGGTAGGTGGCACGAACCCGCTGGGCCCTTGACTCCAAGCGGCTAATGGCCTTCTTCTGAGTGCCAAGCAGAGCACTCATGGCCTCAAGCCTTGACTGCCTTGAGGCAAGGTCCGCCCGGGCCCGCTGCTGCCAGCTGAGAAGGCGTTCCCTCTCGCCGGCCAATGCCTTCCGCTCCTGCTCAAAAGCAGATTGGAGCTGCCGGGCGCTGGTCTGGACACGCCCCAGGGCGTCCCACACGGGCGTCGGAGCAGGGGGGATAGGAGTTGTGCCGCTGGACCCCCCTGACGAGTCTAAGACCGGCAGGGGCGCCGGCGCCTCAGCAGCCACGGTGGGGCGCTGTCCTAAGCAGGCCAGGGGGCCAGCAGGCGCACCTACAGCAGCCCTCCCGGTCTCAAGACCTGGCCTATGGACTGGTGAAGGAGGGCGGGTAGGAGCAGATGCGGCCACCGCGGAAAATGAACCCGCTGGTGCAGAGGGTGCCCCCGTTGATTTGGGAGCCATGGGGGCCGCCACGGTCCCCAGGTGCTGAGGCGCAGAGCTCCCGCTGGTTGAAGGTGGCCGGATAAGAGGCCCGCCCCTGGCAGCCGGTCGGTCCCTGCAAAGAAGAAGAAGCCCTCAGAATAAGAGAAGAGGCAAGAGCTCTGCTCCTATAAGCCAGAAAGAATAACACTTACTGGGCGGCATGAGCGCTCCAGCGAGCTTGCAGCACTGGCCTCTGGGCTGTAGCTGAACCACCAGGACCAGCGACTGGAACGGTCGCGGGATGGGATGCCTGGATCCCCGGCGCACTCGCCGGCGTCGCCCCACCAACATCCGTCCTGGGAGCCCCTCCGCTTGAGGAAGGATGGCGAAGTACTTGGGCCGATTCGGACGGCTGCTGTCTGGGGAGAGACCCGCCGGGGAGGGACACTCGGGACCTCTTCGGGTCGCCACCCGACGGACCAGCGCTTCCAGAAGATGGAAGCAAAGTAGCTCCGGCACCCTGACTCGGCACAGGCGGCACCCTCGGAGGAGACCGGGCGCGTTTCTTCTCTAGATGCCCGGGGGCCGGCTCTTTTCCTTTCCCTTTGTCAGCGGCTTGGGTTCCGTCGGCTCTGGGGGAGGGTTTGACAGCAGCGGATGCCTCATGCTCTGATCCGGGGTGCTCGGTTCCTGGAATGGTGATACCCCGGAAGGCATCCCCGACCTGCCGGATGGCGATCCCGATATCATCAAGGTTCGGCATCTTCCGCAGCAGCTCTGACCTCCTCTGAGGCTCCAAGAAGAGGGGGGTGGCAGAGGGCGGAAGGGCAGGGTCGCCACTGGGAATGTAGTCACCACTCACCTTGCTCACCATCTCGTTCAGCTCCTCATCAGAAGGGTCAGAGCCGGGGCCTCTCTCCAGCCTGGTACAGTCCTGCTCGCCGGTGTAGTACCACGCTGGGCGGCTACGCTGCTGCAAGGGAGCAATGCGGCGCGACACAAAGTCCATCAGCACCATTATAGATGTCAGCCCCTCGTTGGCCAAGAACCGGATCCGCTCCAAGACCGGGGTGTACTCCTGCTCCAGCTCAGGGATCTCCTCCCAGAAGCGGCGATCGGTGGTTGGGCTGGCGGTTGGGAGTTGAAGGTGATCGTGCTCGTCGGTCTGCACCACCACCCAGCTCTCCCTCCAGTTTTCCCACCTTGATGCGCTGAAGGGCAGGAGGTATCCGGAGATCTTGGGGTCTTTGCAGCGATGCTGGAAGTAGTATGCCCCCATCTGGGTCTTTGAGCCGCGCCCAGTCGTCCGCAGCACAAAGAAGTGGCGGAAGAACGTCACGGAGGCGTGCACCCCCACGAACATCTCGCAGAAGTGGACAAAAACGGCAGCCATTGCGAAGGAATTGGGGGAAAGATGGTGGAGCTGGAGACCGTATGTCTCCAGCAGTGTGACAAAGAAGGAAGAAATCGGCGGAACGAACCCCGCCAGAGCATAAGCGGTGAAGAAGACTATCTCCCCCTTTTCCAGGACCAGGGGGAGAGATCCTCGGCGAAGCCGATATTTCTGCTCTTCTGAGCGCCAGCCCAGCAGCCTGCGCACTGGCCCGAGCTTGGAAGAGCGGACGAGGTGCGTCGGGAGCAAGTTGGAAGCCATGGCGAAAGAGGGCGCAAGGGCAGAAGAGCCGGGGCGCAAGAGTTCAAGGGAAGTACGAGCGCAATGCGAAGGGAAGCCGCGATGCGGGTGAGATCCCCTTTTAAAACTTTCCAGGGATGGTTCGGTGTAATTCGAAAACCTCCGGAAACATCACGTCGGCGACCTCGTTGGCTCCGAGACTGGGCGCCGATGAAAGGTGGACCCAAGCCGCCCAACTGAAGCGGTAGGTCAAGGAGTCAGTCTCCCGAGAAGATGATCCGGCAAGGCACTTCGGCGGTTCCCGAAGAAAGCGCCGCAACGTGCAGAAGTGGCAGTCTTGGGAACCGCCGCAGTAAAAGCAACCATCAAGTAAGCGCACGCTCCCACGATCCCGTGGCCGTTCATGCTCCAGCAGCGGTCAATTTGGGACTTAGAGGAAGTGCGCGGATCGGAAGAGACGGAGGTCCCACCTCGGGCTCGCTATCTCCCCCGAGATGGGCCCGGGGGCCACTGTCGGTACCTGAGATATGGGGTACACCCGCGCACAGGGTAAAATGCCTAAGGAACTCGCCCTTCTCCGCAGGGAGAGCTCCGAAGGCGCCACGCGTCCGGCGGGGCCGGACCTCCCTCTCCTCAGAGGAGAGCTCCGGGCCCACCACGTGGCATGCAGAAGCCGGACCTCCCCCTCCGCGGGAGAGAGCTCCGAAGGCGCCGCGTGTCCAGCGGGGCCGGACCTCCCTCTCCTCAGAGGAGAGCTCCGGGCCCGCCACGTGGCCAACAGAAGCCGGGCCTCCCCCACCGTGGGGAGAGGTCCGGAGGCTCCACGTGCCCCGCGGGGCTGATCCTCCTCTTCTCTGAGAAGGGCTCCGGGCCCGCCACGTGGCAGCAGAGCGACGCTGCCTGCCCTGAGCGATAGGCAGCGGGCGTAAATACGCCCCATACCTTGCCCGTACAAGGTATTCAAGGCCCGCGTCTTCCCAAGACGCGGAGACGCGGAGCACGCTTCTGTCAGGTGCCGTTGCGCCCAGTCGCATCATAGACTGACGCATGGTGTCAGAACCTGTCAGCCAATAAACACCGCGACAAGACATCCCATGCCGCCTGCGCCGTCATCAACCACTACGACTAGCATGCGGCATGGGCAGGGCGGCAAGATGAAGACTCAGAAGCCTTCGACCAGAGACAACTACCAGCATAACTGCAGATACGGTAGATAATAGACAATCTTCCCGGGACCACCTGTCGGGTCCCGGCTTCCCTTGTAAGCCGCCCGAGTCTTGGACTATAAAAGGCTCGGGTAGGCGTCGATAGCAAGGGTTCGCACTTTGCAACTCATACGCTAGCCATACACTCTCAAGCTGTAACTCACCCCCAAGCTCAGGCCTCCGGCCCTGAGCAGCAAGCAATACAGCGAGCTCCATAGCTCGCCGTGGACGTAGAGTTTTACGCTCCGGCGGCCTGAACCACGTAAAACTCGCCGTGTCAAGCTCTTACTAACTCGTCCATCTGCGCAAGCTCTCCGCTAGGGACTAGCCCCTCCGAAAAAAGAACCTCCGCGGGCTGCCCAATGCAGGCCCGGGGGAAGTGTCGACCGCACACTTCGACATTTGGCGCGCCAGGTGGGGGCTTTTCTCCTAGCGCCACGAGTTTCCGCCGACGAAGATGACCAAGCTTCCTTCAGCGGCAAACTCTCCCCCTCCGCGTTCACGGCGAACCGTGACCACTGGGGAGTACATGTCGACACACTCAGGACGGAGTGTGTCGGCACAAGCTGGTAGCCAGCAGCCGACCCGGCAACGCCGACTCCGGCTATGCAGGCCCCGACCAGTGTGAGATCTTCTGCAGCGCTGAGCGTACACCATGGAGGTGCGCTAGCTGCAGCAAGAGCGCTGCTGCGCAACCCACCAGCGGGGGATGCACCCCATTCAGCGACCCAGCAATGGGTCCGCGAGGTGGACCGCCTTGTCGTCGCCGCCGCGAATCCTCGGTTTCGGCGAGGACGACGCCCAGGACAACCGGCTGTGTCGCTGACGTGCACACCCACGGTTGACGGGCTAACGGCAGATTCAAGCTCCTCCAGGCTCCTGTCGACGGACCTGCAAAGGGAGCTGGAACGGTGCCACTTGGGCCAGGACGCCCGGGTGTACCTCGAGCGATGCCGAGAAAGACGTCACAACCATGAGGCTGGCGACAGCATGTCGTCGGCCTCGACACAACCAGAAGGGCAGGCCTTCGCCACGCGAGCCCTGCCTCAGGCATATGCTGCGCAGCATATGCCACAACTATATGCGCCGCAAGTAGCGGCCCCGGCCTATGGTGCAGCCTTCCCCATGCCGGGATACGCGGTGCCAGGTGCGAACCAAACGTTCGCAGCGCCAGTACCTGCAGCAGCAGGTGCAGGATGTGCGGCCCTTGCACCCCACCTTCGCTTCGCAAGGTGGCCACGCAAGTTTCGCCCGCATCTCCCCGAGAAGTACGACGGTAGCGTCAACCCAGCGGAGTTCCTCCAGATCTACTCCACCGCCGTACTTGCCGCAGGAGGGGATGAGGCTGTCATGGCCAACTACTTCCCCGTCGTCTTGACCGGCCCAGCTCGGTCTTGGCTCATGAATCTACCTCAGGGGTCCATAACCTCCTGGGGAGAGCTCTGCCGGCAGTTCGTCGCCAACTTCGGCAGCTCCTACACCTGTCCTGGCACGGAGCTTGACCTCCACGCCGTCAAGCAACAGCCTGGGGAGTCGCTGCGCTCTTTCATCCAGCGGTTCTCCAAGGTACGCAACACCATCCCGCATATTCAGAACGCTTCGGTGGTGGTGGCGTTCCGGCAAGGCGTTCGGGACAGGAAGATGCTCGAGAAGCTCGCGACCAGGGAGGTCCGCGATGCCTCAGAACTCTTCAACCTGGCGGACAAGTGTGCAAGAGCAGGCGAAGGGCGGAACTGGCACTCTCTGTCGGCCCCCAGGCCAGGGGGTCAGCCGGGATCCGGCGGCGCTTCGTACGGAAGTAGTGTAAAAACATCAGCCGCGGTCCCTGTTGCCGCAACGGCGGCGCCCAGTGGAGCTCGGGGGCCGCGCCCTGACAAAAGGCCGTGACAACCACCGGCCCCAGACGGGGGCCAGGATGAGTTATGCCCTGTGCATGGCACCAGCTATCATACCGCTGCCGAATGCCGAGAAATCCAGAAGCTCGCGGAGCGCTTCCGGAAAAGGAAGCAGCCTCTAACTGATGCCTGTCGAAGTGTGCGATCGACACTTCCCCCGGGCCTGCACTGGGCAGCCCGCGGAGGTTCTTTTTTCGGAGGGGCTAGTTCCTAGCGGAGAGCTTGCGCGGATGGACGAGTTAGTGAGAGCTTGACACGGGAAGTTTTACGTGGTTCAGGCCGCCGGAGCGTAAAACCCTACGTCCACGGCGAGCTATGGAGCTCGCTGTATTGCTTGCTGCTCAGGGCCGGGGGCCTGAGCTTGGGGGTGAGTTACAGCTTGAGAGTGTATGGCTAGCGTATGAGTTGCAGAATGCGAACCCTTGCTATCGACGCCTACCCGAGCCTTTTATAGTCCAAGGCTCGGGCGGCTTACAAGGGAAGCCGGGACCCGACAGGTGGTCCCGGGAAGATTGTCTATTATCTACCGTATCTGTAGTTATGCCGGTGGTTGTCTCCGGTCGAAGGCTTCTGAGTCTTCCTTTTGCCGCCCTGCCCATGCCGTGCGCTAGTCGTAGTGGTTGATGACGGCGCAGGTGGCATGGGATGTCTTGTCGCGGCGTTTATTACCTGTCAGGTTCTGACACCGCGCGCCAGTCTGTGATGCGACTGGACGCAACGGCACCTGACAGGCGCGTGCTCCGTGTTTCCGCGTCTTGGGAAGACGCGGGCCTTGAATTCCTTGTACGGGCAAGGTGAGGGGCGCCTTTACGCCCGCTGCCTACCGTCCGGGGGCAGACAGCACCGTTCTTCCAGCCACGTGGCGGGTCCGGAGCTCTTCTCTGAGGAGAGGGAGGTCCGGCCCCGCTGGACGCGTGGCGCCTTCGGACCTCTCTCCCGCGGAGGGGGAGGTCCGGCTTCTGCATGCCATGTGGCGGGACCGGAGCTCACCTCTGAGGAGAGGGAGGTCCGGCCTCGCTGGACGTGTGGCGTCTTCGGACCTCTCTCCCGTGGAGGGGGAGGTCCGGCTTCTGTATGCCACGTGGCGGGCCCGGAGCTCTCCCCTGAGGAGAGGGAGGTCCGGCCCCGCCAGACGCGTGGCGCCTTCAGAGCTCTCCCTGCGGAGAAGGGCGAGCACCTTAGGCATTTTACCCTGTGCGCGGGGGTACCCCATATCTCAGGTACCGACAGTGGCCCCCGGGCCCATCTTGGGGGAGATAGCGAGCCCGAGGTGGGACCTCCGTCTCTTCCGATCCGCGCACTTTCTCTAAGTCCCGACTTGACCGCTGCTGGAGCACGAACGGCCGCGGGGTCATGAGAGCGTGCGCCCACTTGATGATTGCTTTTACTGCGGAGACGGGAGCCCCGGCCATGTTGAGCACGCAGGGCTTTCGGAGCTCTTCCACCGCGGGGGGAGGTCCGGCTTCCGTCTGCCACGTGGCGAGCCCGGAGCCCCTCTCAAGGAAGGGGAGAGTTCCGGGCCTGCTGGACACGTGGGGCCCCCGGGCCCCACCCCCTCTAGCCCTGGGTCGAAGTAGTTGGTAGCTCCTTTCCCCCTACTTCATGCAGTCCCCGTTGCCGCAACCTGGAAGTCCTGCACACAGGTAGAGGAAACGTAATTCTCCTTGGGGGCTCCCCCTCCCTTGTCTCACAGTCTTATTTGACTTACAGCCCCCAACCATACGCTTGATGCTTGGGGATTTGTAGATAGGGGGAGCTGAGCACATGGCAGCTAGCAAGGGTGATAAAAAATAACTCAATTCACAATTCAAATGAGTACAAGGAAAGAGCAAAGTAGGGCAGACTTCTTTTCGCACAACCTTCCATAGGAGGAAGGCAGGCTAAACATGGAGGCCATGACCCACCCCATTAAGAGGGGAAGCAAGACTCTACGCGCTTGGAGTCGGAACCAGGCAAAGCTGAACGTAGTCCTGGACCGTCCCCTGGGGTTTAGCTGCTCCGAGCGCTGCTCCTGGACTCTATGGGGTTCATTACGAAAAGAAAGTACTGACCTATTTTTGCTCTTAGGGGTAGAACTTACGGAGGTGTTCTATGTTCCAAGGATTCGGGAGCAGGTCCCCATCCTCGGTGGAAAGGCGCACACACCCGGGGCGGCATACTTTCGTGACTGGGAAGGGGCCTTCCCAACTAGGGGAGAGTTTGTGGGCCCCTTCGCGAGAAAGTATGCGCCGCAACACCAGGTCACCTTCCTGCAGCTCCCGGGCACGCACAGACCTCTGGTGGTAGCGCCGAAGCGCCTGTCTGTACCGCGCGTTACGGAGTGCCGCATGTAATCGGACCTCGTCGACGAGGTCGATTTCTCCACGCCGGAGGTTGTCCTGCGTGGCTTCGTCGTAAGCCCGGACACGGTGAGACTTCATGGTGACTGTCGGTACCTGAGATATGGGGTACCCCCGCGCACAGGGTAAAATGCCTAAGGTGCTCGCCCTTCTCCGCAGGGAGAGCTCCGAAGGCGCCACGCGTCTGGCGGGGCCGGACCTCCCTCTCCTCAGAGGAGAGCTCTGGGCCCGCCACGTGGCATACTGAAGCAGGACCTCCCCCTCCGCGGGAGAGAGGTCCGAAGACGTCACGCGTCCAGCGAGGCCGGACCTCCCTCTCCTCAGAGGTGAGCTCCGGGCCCGCCACGTGGCATGCAGAAGCTGGACCTCCCCCTCCGCAGGAGAGAGCTCCGAAGGCGCCACGCGTCCAGTGGGGCCGGACCTCCCTCTCCTCAGAGAAGAGCTCCGGACCCGCCACGTGGCTGGAAGAACGGTGCTGCCTGCCCCCGAGTGGTAGGCAGCGGGTGTAAAGGCGCCCCTCACCTTGCCCGTACAAGGAATTCAAGGCCCGCGTCTTCCAAAGACGCGGAAACGCGGAGCACGCGCCTGTCAGGCGCCGTTGCGTCCAGTCGCATCACGGACTGGCACGCGGTGTCAGAACCTGACAGGTAATAAACGCCGCGACAAGACATCCCATGCCGCCTGCGCCGTCATCAACCACTACGACTAGCGCACGGCATGGGCAGGGCGGCAAAAGGAAGACTCAGAAGCCTTCGACCGGAGGCAACCACCGGCATAACTACAGATACGGTAGATAATAGACAATCTTCCCGGGACCACCTGTCGGGTCCCGGCTTCCCTTGTAAGCCGCCCGAGCCTTGGACTATAAAAGGCTCGGATAGGCGTCGATAGCAAGGGTTCGCATTCTGCAACTCATACGCTAGCCATACACACTCAAGCTGTAACTCACCCCCAAGCTCAGGCCTCCGGCCCTGAGCAGCAAGCAATACAGCGAGCTCCATAGCTCACCGTGGACGTAGGGTTTTACGCTCCGGCGGCCTGAACCACGTAAAACTTCCCGTGCCAAGCTCTCGCTAACTCGTCCATCCGCGCAAGCTCTCCGCTAGGAACTAGCCCCTCCGAAAAAATAACCTCCGCGGGCTGCCCAGTGCAGGCCCGGGGGAAGTGTCGATCGCACACTTCGACATTTGGCGCGCCAGGAAGGGGGCTTTTCCCCTAGCGCGACGAGTTTCTGCCAACGAAGATGACCAAGCTCCCTTCGGTGGCAAGCTCACCTCCCCCGCCTCCGTGGCGAGCCACGGCTAGGGGGGAGTACAAGCCAACACACTCAGGACGGAGTGTGTCAGTACAAGCTGGGAGCCAGCAGACGGCTCTGGCAGCGCCGACCCCGGCAATGCAGGCTCCAACCAGCGTCACATCTCCAGTAGCGCCGGACGTACCCAGAAGGGGCGCGCTAGCTGCAGCAAGAGCGCTACTGCACAATCCGCCCGCTGGAGACGCGCCTCAGGCAGCGACCCAGCGGTGGGTTCTCGAGGTAGACCGTCTTGTCGTCGCTGCCGCAAGCCCGCGACGCCGGCGGAGACGACACTCTGACCAACCGGCCGTGTCGCTGATACGCACGCCAATGGTTGACGAACAGATGGCAGACTCCAGCTCTGCCAGCCCTCAATCGATGGATCTGAGGACAGAGCTGGAGCGGTGGCGCTCGGGTCAAGATGCCCGGGTATACCTCAAGCAACGCCAAGAAAGGGCGCTACTGCGCAACCTGCCTGCTGGGGACGCGCCTCAGGTGGCGACCCAGCAGCGGATTCGCGAAGTAGACCGATTTGACGTCGGCCTCGACCCAGCCTGAAGGACAGATCTTCGCTACGCGGGCTCTGCCCCAGGCATACGTCGTGCAGTATATGCCACAACCATATGCCCTGCAAACGGCGTCCCCGGTCCATAGAGCGGCCTTGCCCATACCGGGGCATACTGTGCCAGCGGAGGACCGGGCGTTCGCGGCGCCGATACCTGCACTGGGAGCCAGCAACCGGCTCTGGCAGCGCCGACCCCGGCAATGCCGGCTCCGACCAGCGTCAGGTTTTCAGTAGCACTGGATGTACCTAGTGAAGGTGCGCTAGCTGCAGCGAAGAGCGCTGCTACTCAATATGCTACAGTTGTATGTCCTGTGTATGGCCGCCGGAGCATGCGATGCTCAGCGCGAACCAAGCATTCGTGGCATCAGAACCTGCGGCGACAGAAGCGGGGTGTGCGGCCCCCGTGCTCCGCCTTCGCTTCACAAAATGGCCACGCAAGTTTCGGTCACTCTCGCCTGAGAAGTGCGACGGCAGCATCAACCCGGCGGAATTCCTCCAGAGGCCGGAAAATCCAGAAGCTCGCGGGGTGCTTCCGGAAGGGGAAGCAGCCCCTAGCTGATGCCCCGTCCTATAGTAAGGGAGGGCAACCAAAAGGTTGAGGCCCGAGACGGCGACGACCGCCAGACGGATTTCCAGGAGCTCCGGCGCGCCGCAAAGGCAGCGCGCAATCATGGAAGCTCCATCTCCATTGACGACGAGCTCTGGAAGATGCCCTGTGACATCTTCGGCGGGTCTGCTGACCCCCCTGACCAGAAGCATGGCTAAGGCCTTGCGACGAGCGGTAGCATCGGTGGCTCCCCCCCCCCATCAGCTCTAATGACACCGACCGCCCCAGGAACATGGCTGGGGCCGGCCAACTACCGCTCGTGGTGGCCCTCACCGTCGCCAACGTGAAGATGTACCACGTTTTGGTGGGTGGTGGGGCTGGACTGAACCTCATCAGTCACGCAGCCTTCCAGAAGCTGCAGATCCCGATGGCCAAGCTCGCCCCGTCAAGCCCATTCTCAGGGGTAGGGCCGGGACAGGTCGTTTCCTATGGCCGCATCAGCCTCCCGGTGACCTTTGGGGCACCGGGCAGCTACCGGACGGAGTACATTCTGGTCGACATGGCCGAGACTGACCTCCCCTTCAATGCCACAATCGGTAGGCCAGCCCTGTACTGATTCGTGGCAATAGCCCACTACGGCTACCTTATCTTGAAGATGCCTACACCAACAGGCGTCCCCAAGGTTGTGGAGACCGTGTTGCCGCAGTATTAGCCTTGGAAAGGCTTCGGGCGCTTACAGCAACTAGAGCGCCAGCCCTCGGCAGTACAGGACCAAACCAGCTCCACCCGAGTGCACGCCACCGTGCCTCTACCGCCGCACCCCACGTGCAACTCCTTGATGAGGACGACGTCCCCACGAGGCTCATCCGAATCAGCGCCGATGCCACCCAGACCACCCGGGTAGCCGGGGGCCCGGGTAGCATATAGGAAGGCGCGCTCGTTGCCCCCTCCGACATGAGGTCGATGTGCTGCATGACAGCCATCACCGAGGCCAGAGATCCCCAGGGAGGTGATGGAGCATTACTTAAAGGTCTTTCCCGACGCCCAGCCGTCCGACGAGACGGAGAGTCCGCCGCTCCCGGCGCTTGGCAAACCGTGTTATTATCCCGAAGGCCAGCGAGAAGTTCCGGAAGCGCATCCACTACACCAGTCTCAATAAGGCATGTCCTAAAGACCTATTTTCTCTTCGGCTGATAGAGCAAATGGTAGACTCGATACCAGGTTGTGATATGCTGCGCTTCCCAAATGCTTGCTAGGGCTCCCATCAGACCCCTGTGTCTGAAGTAGTTGAAGGGCGCCCCCTACCTACTAATCCCGGTGTAAGCCGACTTGGCATAGCTAGGGGCCCCGCGAATTTCTGGTTTTCGCGCAATGGCTTTAACCCCATACCATAGTAACCTGTTCTGCTACCAAGAAGCAAGTGCCAGAAGACCAGACCTCGGATCCCTGACACAACCTCCCGGAGCCCCCAGGACGACAGCGGAGCTTCCCGTGAGGTCCAAAGCAGCCTGAGGACCCCCGAGTGCCGGGCACCCGGCGATCTCCCCAGGCTAAAAGCTATCTCTTGCAGCCCCATGCGACGGGCAATGCTGCCGAATGGGCGGCGGAGCTACTAAAGTTTGATCTAGGTTCCCTTTCCCGTCATACAGACATTAACCGAGCATTAGTTCACTTGTGGCTGAAGTACACGCATGCTCAGGGGGCCATAAAGACGATGAAACAGGACCCTGAGCCCTGACCTTCATCAGGACTCATCAAATGATGTTCGCCCACGGCTCCCCGCGAAAGCAGGGGGCCGATGCTAGCGTACTGTTCCTCATGACATCGGGGGAGCAGTCTGGGTATGTGGCACGTCTCAATTCCAAGGCAGCCAACACCATAGCAGAGTATGGAGTGCTCATCCTTCTCGCTAGTTGTTGGCTCAGGGCAATCCCCAGTCTGGTAATCAACCAAGACGGCGGGGACAAACCCCCTCGCCTTGGACCTGCACCACGTACCGCGCGCTAGCAAGGCCGCAGCTGACGACCTTTCAACAAGGGCCCCCACTGCCACCGGAGCTACTGTGCCTGAAGGGGGGCTCGAGAGGACGTTGCCGCGACCCACAGCCGGCCCGCCGCGCCGGGTGAAGGGGGCTAGACCAGCACCTCGAAGCTGGCTGTCCCAGCGGCCATGAGCACTGCCAAGGATCATAAGCGTCACTGGGGACTCCGTGCAACCCAGCGCTCAAGATCCAGATGCTCAAGTCAGACCCGATGCATGGATCACGGAGGTCCGGGACTACTTGAAAGACAATATCCTCCCTGATGAACGTGTATCCGCTGAACGGATTGCGCGTATGGCTAAGAGACACATGGCGGTAGAGGGGGATCTCTACCGACGTGGCGCCAACCACATCCTATTGCGATGCACAACCCAGGGGGAAGGCTGCGACTTGTTCGCTGAGATCCATGGAGGCGAATGTGGGAGTCATTCTTCCTCACGCACGCTTGTCGGTAAAGCCTTTTGGCATGGCTTCTACTAGCCGGCAACACTCCAGGATGCCGTCGAGCTGGTCGAGAGCTGCTAGGCATGCCTGTTCCATGCCAAGCAGATCCATACACCGGCTTGGACGGTACGGATGATCCAGTCCGCATGGCCATTTGCCGTACTAGGGCTGGACATCCCGGGCCTGGGACCATTCCCCAGAACCGAAGACGGGGACCCGCTCCCGAACCTTCGGAACACGGAACACCGCTGTAAGTTCTACCCCTAGAGCAACAATCAGGCAGGCCCTTCTTTTCATAGTAATTTCCATAAAAGTCCGTGAACCGGGCTTGGAGCAACTATGCCTCAGGGGACGGTCCAGGACTACGTTCAGCTTCGCCTGGTTCCGACCCCAAGCGCGTAGAGTCTTGCTTCCCTTGAGGTGGGTCGTGGTCTACATATGCGGCCCGCCTTCCCCCGTATGGAAATTTATATGAAAAGAAGCCCACCCTACGTTGCTCTTCTTTGGTACTCATTTAATTTACTTGTTAAATTTCTATGATTACCCTGCTAACGCGTGCTCACTATGCGTTCAATTCCCTCTTCTCATTTCCATCTTTAGTCGGAATTTGCTGCAGATATGACTAAGGAATAGAGGGGGGAGCCACCAAGGAGAATTACTTTTTCCTTATGTGCAGGATTTCTCAGCCTCAGCTTCCCGCAGGAGTATGGTAGGCGCATCCACCCAATAGAACGCACCTACCAGGGGGCCGCTACGGGATCGCGGTAGGCCAGAAACCCTAAGGTAAGATCAAAGGGCTAGTCCTCGCAGGGGTGAGGTCCGAAGGCCCCACGTGTCCGGCAGGGCTGGGCCTCCCACCTCTCTGAGGGGAGCTCCGGGATCGCCGCGTGGTCTGCAGGGAGAGGCCCGGGACCTCCACGTGCTCTGCGGGCCCGGACCTCCTCCCAGACAGGAGCTCCGGGCCCGCCACGTGACCAACCGGCTCGGACCCCCCTCCGATCTCGTGAGGCGGGTCCTGGAGACCTCCGGAACCCTTAGTATACAGTGGGGACCCGGACAAGGTGTCCATGCAGAGCTTCGAGATTGGTCAAAGCCTCCGAGCCCTTGCGGAGCTAAGGGCTCGGTCGGGAAAGGCCAGGAAGAAGACTAGGGCATGCAGACAGAAAGAAACAGGAGTCTGTCCATACAAAGGCTCCACGAGCTGGGCTACAGACTCAGCAAAAATAAAGAAAGGAAGTACAGGGCCTTGTAGCAGGGCCTTGTAGACACGAGGGTGGGTGCCTAGGGGTCCCCGGACTCCCGATGAAACCTAGAGGCCACGAGGGCAGCTAAGTCCTCGACTTCGGCCCTGGCAGCTTCCTCCCGGTCGGCGATGGGTCCTAAACGGACCGGCCCCAGGGAAAAGGAAGGGTCTCGGCTAACGAAGCACGACAGAACGTGCGTCGCAACCTCCTTCGCAAGGCCCCGACCTTCCGCTTCCAGCTCGTCGGCGATCACTGATTCAAGCCGACCTAGCTCGTCGCCGAGAGACTCAAGGGCTGGGGCCGCTTCGGACACCGGCCGTGCTGGGGTCTCCACCTGCACAGGGCTAAAACCAAGATGAGCCAAGGCGGATCCCGCCTTAGCAATGAAGTGCCAGACCGCCTGGGCCTCGGCAGTCCGCAGGGACTGGAGCCTCTCTACCTCTTGACGGGCCGCTAGCTCGCGATCCATCGCCGCCTGAAGCTCCTTGGAAGATTGCTCCTCCCTCGCGGCGACAGCCGACTCACGGAGCTCCAACTCCTCAGTCCGAGCCCTTAGCTCCTCCACCTTGGCCCTCAGCCGAGCGGTGGTCTTCTCCTCCTCGTCCGCAGCAGCGCATTCCCGATCAGCGACGGCATGCTCCCGACGGGCTACCTGCAGCTGCAACTCCTCCGCGGCGGCGGAACACTCCTTGGCTTTGGTTTCAGCTTTGGCCAGGGCCTCGCGGTAGGTGGCACGAACTCGCTGGGCCTCTAGCTCCAAGCGGCTAATGGCCTTCTTCTGGGCGCCAAGCAGAGCACTCATGGCCTCAAGCCTTGACTGCCTTGAGTCGAGGTCCGCCCGGGCCCGCTGCTGCCAGCTGAGAAGGCGGTCCCTCTCGCCGGCCAATGCCTTCCGCTCCTGCTCAAAGGCAGATTGGAGCTGCCGGGAGCTGGTCTGGGCACGCTCCATGGCGTCCCACACGGGTACCGGAGCAGGGGGAGCAGGAGTCGCGCCGCTGGACCCCCCGGACGAGTCCAAGACCAGCGGGAGCGCCGGCGCCTCGGCAGCTACGGGGGGGCGCTGTCCTAAGCAGGCCAGGGGGCCAGCAGGCACACCTACAGCGGCCCTCCCGGTCTCAAGACCTGGCTTCTGGGCTGGTGAAGGAGGGCGGGTAGGAGCAGATGCGGCCACTGAGGCCACTGCCCCCGTCGATTTGGGAGCTATGGGGGCCGCCGCGGCCCCCAAGTGCCGAGGTGCGGAGCCCCCGCTGGTTGAAGGCGGCCGGATAAGAGGCCCGCCCCTGGCAGCCGGTCGGTCCCTGCAAAGAAGAAGAGGCACTCAGAATAAGAGAAGAGGCAGGAGCTCTATTCCTATAAGTCAGAAAGAATAACACTTACTGTGTGGCATGAGCGCTCCAGCGAACTTGCTGCACTGGCCTCTGGGCTGTAGCTGAACTACCAGGACCAGCGGCTGGAACGGTCGCGGAATGGGACGCCTGGACCTCCGGCGCGCTTGCCGGCGTCGCCCCACCAACATCCGTCCTGGGAGCCCCGCCGCTCGAGAGAGGATGGCGAGATACTTGGGCTGATTCGGACGGCTGCTGTCTAGGGAGAGACCCGCCGGGGAGGGACACTCGGGACCTCTTCGGGTCGCCACCCGATGGACCAGCACCTCCGGGAGATGGAAGCAAGGTAGCTCCGGCACCCTGGATTGGCACAGGCGGCACCCTTGGAGGAGACCGAGTGCGTTTTTTCTCTAGGTGCCCGGGGGCCGGCTCTTTACCTTTCCCTTTATCGGCGGCTTGGGTTCCGTCGGCTCTGGGGGAAGGTTTGGCAGCAGTAAATGCCTCATGCCCTGATTCGGGGTGCTCGGTTCCTGGAATGGTGATACCCCGGAAGGCATCCCCGACCTGACGAACGGCAATCCCGATATCATCAAGGTTCGGCATCTTCCGCAGGAGCTCTGACCTTCTCTGAGGCTCCAAGAAGAGGGGAGTGGCAGAAGGCGGAAGGACGGGGACGCCGCTGGGAATATAGTCACCGCTCACCTTGCTCACCATCTCCTCCAACTCCTCGTCGGAAGGGACAGAGTCGGGGCCTCTCTCCAGCCTGGTACAGTCCTGCTCACCGGTGTAGTACCACCCTGGGCGGCTGCGTTGCTGCAAGGGAGCAATGCGGCGTGACACGAAGTCCATCAGCACCATCAGAGATGTCAGCCCCTCGTTGGCCAAGAACCGGATCCGCTCCAAGACCGGAGTGTACTCCTGCTCCAGCTCAGGGATCTCCTCCCAGAAGCGACGATCGGTGGTTGGGCTGGCGGTTGGGAGTTGTAGGCGATCGTGCTCATCGGCCTGCATTACCACCCAGCTCTCCCTCCAGTTCTCCCACCTTGATGCGCTGAAGGGCAGAAGGTATCCGGAGACCTTGGGGTCTTTGCAGCGATGCTGGAAGTAATACGCCCCCATCTGAGTCTTTGAGCCACGTCCGGTCGTACGCAGCACAAAGAAGTGGCGGAAGAGCATCACGGAGGCATGCACCCCCATGAACATCTCGTAGAATTGGACAAAAACTGCTGCCATTGCGAGGGAGTTGGGGGAGAGATGGTGGAGTTGGAAACCGTATGTCTCCAGCAGGGTGACGAAGAAGGAAGAAATCGGCGGAACGAACCCCGCCAGAGCATAAGCGGTAAAGAAGACCATCTCCCCCATTCCCAGGACCAGGGGGAGAGATCCTCGGCGGAGCCGATGCTTCTGCTCTTCCGAGCGCCAGCCCAGCAGCCTGCGCACTGGCCCGAGCTCGGAGGAACGAACGAGGCGCGTCGGAAGCAAGTTGGAAGCCATAGCGAAAGAAGGCGCAAGGGCAGGAGAGCCGGGGCGCAAGAGTTCAAGGGAAGTACGAGCGCAATGCGAAGGGAAGCCGCGATGCGGGTGAGATCACCTTTTAAAACTTTCCAGGGATGGTTCGAGGTAATTCGAAAACCTCCGGAAACATCGCATCGGCGACCTCGCCGGCTCCGAGACTGGGCGCCAATGAAAGCTGGGCCCAAGCCGCTTAGCTAAAGCGGTGGGGTCAAGGAGTCAGTCTCCTGAGAAGATGAGCCGGCAAGGCCCTTCGGCGGTTCCCGAAGAAAGCGCCGCAACGTGCAGAAGTGGCAGCCTTGGGAACCACCGCAGTAAAAGCAATCATCAAGTGGGCGCACGCTCTCACGACCCCGCGGCCGTTCGTGCTCCAGCAGCGGTCAAGTCGGGACTTAGAGAAAGTCCGCGAATTGGAAGAGACGGAGGTCCCACCTCGGGCTCGCTATCTCCCCCAAGATGGGCCCGGGGGCCACTGTCAGTACCTGAGATATGGGGTACCCCCGCGCACAGGGTAAAATGCCTAAGGTGCTCGCCCTTCTCCGCAGGGAGAGCTCCGAAGGCGCCACGCGTCTGGCGGGGCCGGACCTCCCTCTCCTCAGAGGAGAGCTCCGGGCCCGCCACGTGGCATACTGAAGCAGGACCTCCCCCTCCGCGGGAGAGAGGTCCGAAGACGTCACGCGTCCAGCGAGGCCGGACCTCCCTCTCCTCAGAGGTGAGCTCCGGGCCCGCCACGTGGCATGCAGAAGCCGGACCTCCCCCTCCGCAGGAGAGAGCTCCGAAGGCGCCACGCGTCCAGTGGGGCCGGACCTCCCTCTCCTCAGAGAAGAGCTCCGGACCCGCCACGTGGCTGGAAGAACGGTGCTGCCTGCCCCCGAGCAGTAGGCAGCGGGCGTAAAGGCGCCCCTCACCTTGCATGTACAAGGAATTCAAGGCCCGCGTCTTCCCAAGACGTGGAAACGCGGAGCACGCGCCTGTCAGGCGCCGTTGCGTCCAGTCGCATCATGGACTGGCGCGCGGTGTCAGAACCTGACAGGTAATAAACGCCGCGACAAGACATCCCATGCCGCCTGCGCCGTCATCAACCACTACGACTAGCGCACGGCATGGGCAGGGCGGCAAAAGGAAGACTCAGAAGCCTTCGACCGGAGGCAACCACCGGCATAACTACAGATACGGTAGATAATAGACAATCTTCCCGGGACCACCTGTCGGGTCCCGGCTTCCCTTGTAAGCCGCCCGAGCCTTGGACTATAAAAGGCTCGGGTAGGCGTCGATAGCAAGGGTTCGCATTCTACAACTCATACGCTAGCCATACACACTCAAGCTGTAACTCACCCCCAAGCTCAGGCCTCCGGCCCTGAGCAGCAAGCAATACAGCGAGCTCCATAGCTCGCCGTGGACGTAGGGTTTTACGCTCCGGCGGCCTGAACCACATAAAACTTCCCGTGCCAAGCTCTCGCTAACTCATCCATCCGCGCAAGCTCTCCGCTAGGAACTAGCCCCTCCGAAAAAAGAACCTCCGCGGGCTGCCCAGTGCAGGCCCGGGGGAAGTGTCGATCGCACACTTCGACAGTGACTTCTGGAGGAAGTACAGCTTCGGCCCCGTACACCATGAAGAAGGGTGTCTCCCCGGTGGCCCGGCTCTGGGATGTCCGGTTAGCCCATAGCGTGCTCAGAAGTTCATCTAACCAATTGGCACCATGTTTCTTCAGGCTGGCGAAGGTACGAGTCTTGAGGCCCCGGAGAATCTCCGCATTGGCCCTCTCGACTTGCCCATTGCTCTTCGGGTGAGCGACCGAGGCATAGCATACCTGAATGCCAAGGTCCTCACAGTAGTCTTGGAATGCTGCGCTGGTGAACTGGGTCCCATTGTCAGTGATGATCCTGTTTGGGACCCCGAACCGGCAGACAATGGATCTGATGAATTTTACTGCTGATTGTTTATTAATGGTGACAACTGGTGTAGCTTCCGGCCACTTGGTGAACTTGTCGATGGCGACATAGAGGTACCGGAACCCCCCGACGGTTCTGGGGAATGGCCCCAGGATGTCCAGCCCCCACACGGCAAACGGCCATGAGGGCGGGATCATCTGCACCGCCTGAGCCGGTGTATGGATCTGCTTGGCGTGGAACTGGCACGCCTTGCAGCTCTCGACCAGCTTGACGGCATCCTGGAGTGCTGTCGGCCAGTAGAAGCCATGACGGAAGGCTTTACCGACAAGCGTGCGTGAGGAAGAATGACTTCCACATTCGCCTCCATGGATCTCAGCGAGCAAGTCGCAGCCTTCCCCCTGGGTTATACACCGCAATAGGATGTGGTTGGCGCCACGCCGGTAGAGATTCCCCTCTACCAGAGCGTACCTCTTAGCCATACGCACAATCCGTTCAGCGGTTGCATGTTCATCAGGGAGGATATTGTCCTTCAAGTAGTCCCGGATCTCCGTGATCCATGCATCGGGTCTGACTTGAGCTTCTGGATCTTGAGCGCTGGGTTGCACGGAGTCCCCAGTGACGCTTACAATCCTTGGCGGCACCCACAGTTGTAGGGCCACCGGGACCGCCAGCTTCGAGGTGCTGGTCAAGCCCCCTTCGCCCGGCTCGGCGGGCCGGGCTGTGGGCCGCAGCAACGTCCTCTCGAAGACTCCTTCGGGCGCAGGGGCTCCGGTGGAAGCCTTCGTTGAAAGGTCGTCGGCTGCGGTATTACCGGCGCACGGTACGTGGTGCAGGTCCGGCAAGGAATTCTTTCTCCAACATCTGCACGTGAAGCAGATATGCAGCTAGCTGGGGGTCATTGCAGGAGCATTCGCCCTTAACTTGCTTGATGACCAGCTGGGAGTCGCCCTGTGCCAACAACTGGCGAGCGCCTAAAGACAGGGCTGTCTGCAGGCCAAAGATGAGTGCTTCATACTCCGTCATGTTGTTGGTTGCCTTGAAATTGAGACGCACCATATACCCAAACTGTTCCCCCGATGGCATGAGGAGCAGTACGCCGGCACCGGCTCCCTCCTTTCGCGAGGAGCCGTCGAAGAAGAGTGTCCAGTGGGGTTCGGTGAAGACCGGAGCTTGGTGCTCCGGTTCTCCGCCCCCATGGCCCCCTGGGTCAGCCTCCGTTGGTGTCCACTCCGCCACAAAGTCAGCCAGTGCTTGGCTCTTGACTGCATGGCGTGGGAGGAAGTCCAGCTCAAACTCCGCCAGCTCCGCCGCCCATTTAGCAACGTTGCCCGTCGCATGGGGCTGTGAAGAATTGTCTTCAGTGGATACGAGGTGACTACAGAGACCCGGTGGGCCTGGAAGTAATGGCGGAGCTTCCTGGAGGCAACGAGCACCGCATACAGCAGCTTGTGGACTACCAGGTACCTTGTCTTGGCATCATGAAGTACTTCGCTGATGTAGTAGACAGGCCTCTGTACGGTTCGAACCCTCTTTCTCAGGTCTGGGAGGTCCTCGGCCATTGGCCCACTGGAGGTGGGCGGACCCACGGGGGCCTCCAGGAGCTGGGACCCGGAGGCCCTTAAGCTATCTTGATTGTCCGGGAGCTCCGGGGGGTCTTGGGGGACCTCTGGGAGGTCCCATTTGGCCCCCGGGGGGTCCCGCGGGGCCCCCGGGGGTTTATCTTGGAGGTCCGGGAGACTGCCCCGGACCTCCGGGAGGCCGACCTGGACCTCCGGGAGGTTGCCTTGGAGGCCCGGGAGACCGTCTTGGTCCTGCGGGGCATCCTGGCGTCTGTCTTCTGCTACCGGAGCCGGTTGTGAAGATGAGGGGTCCGGCCGCTCTGCGACGAGGACCATACTCACTACTTCAGTTGTCGCCGCGATGTAGAGCAACAGGTGCTCTCCGGGCTCAGGGGCTACCATGATTGGTAGGGTCGTCAGGAGTCGCTTCAACTCCTGGAAAGCCTCTTCCGCTTCGTCAGTCCAGGCAAAGGGGCCCGACTTGCGCAGGAGCTTAAAGAAAGGGAGTGCCCGCTCTGCTAGCCTCGGTATAAACCGACTCAGCGCGGCTAGACATCCTGTGAGTTTCTGGACATCCTTGACGCGGGCAGGGGGCCGCATCAAGTCGATGGCCTTGATCTTCTCTGGGTTGGCCTCAATCCCCCGGTGCGAGACCAGGAACCCTAAGAGCTTCCCAGAGGACACGCCGAACACACATTTATCTGGGTTCAGCTTGGTGCGCGTAGAGCGCAACTTGTCAAAAACTAAGGCTAGGTTATCTAGCAGGGACGGACCCTGCTTGACCTTGACAACTATGTCATCGACATACACCTCAACCAGGTCTCTTATTAACTCCCCAAAGGTTTTGTGCATTGCCCGCACAAAGGTGGGGAGTGCATTCTTTAGGCCGTAAGGCATAGACACATAGCAATAAAGGCCGTCCACTGTGATGAAGGAGGTGTGCTCCTCGTCCTCCCTAGACATGGGGATCTGATGGAAACCCGAGTAGGCGTCTAGGAAGCACAGCATATCACAGCCTGACGTTGAGTCTACTATTTGGTCTACTCTAGTGAGAGGAAATGGATCTTTAGGATATGCCTTATTGAGACTGGTGTAGTCGATGCACATCCAGAGCTTCCCGCCAGCCTTCGGGACAACGACGGGGTTCGCCAACCATCGTGGGTGGTGGACCTCCCGTATGAAGCCAGCGTCCAGCAGCTTCTTGACTTCCTCACGGATGAAGTTCTGCCGCTCGATGGACTGCTTGCGGGGCTTCTGTTGAACCGGCCGGGCGTCGGGGAAGACTTTCAAGTGGTGCTCGATCACCTTCCTGGGGATCCCCGGCATCTGTGACGGCTGCCATGCAAACACGTCGACGTTGTGCTGGAGGAAGGTGACGAGCGCGCCTTCCTATTTACAATCCAGGCCCCCGGCTACCCGGGTGGTCTGGGTAGCTTCGGCGCCGACTTGGACGACCTTTAAGGGGACGCCGCCCTCGTCGAGAGGTTGCACCCGGGGTGCTGTGGTGGAAGCACGGTGACGTGCACACGGGCGGAGCTGGTCCGACTCCGTATTGCCGGGGGCTGAGGCCCCAGCTGTCGCGGGTGCTTGGAGCTTCTCCAGGGCCGACACTTCAGCAGTGCGGTCCCCACGAATCCTGAGAACACCTGTCGGTGTTGGCATCTTCAGGACAAGGTAGCCGTAATGGGCTACAGCCATGAACCGGTACAGGGCTGGCCTGCCGATTATGGCGTTGAAGGGGAGGTCTATCTCCGCTACGTCGAACCGGATGTACTCTGTTCGATAGCTGTCCGGAGCCCCGAAGGTCACCGAGAGACTAATGCTGCCGTAGGGGATAACCTGTCCTGGCCTGTCGGTACCTGAGATATGGGGTACCCCCGCGCACAGGGTAAAATGCCTAAGGTGCTCGCCCTTCTCCGCAGGGAGAGCTCCGAAGGCGCCACGCATCTGGCGGGGCCGGACCTCCCTCTCCTCAGAAGAGAGCTCCGGGCCCGCCACGTGGCATACAGAAGCCGGACCTCCCCCTCCGCGGGAGAGAGGTCCGAAGACGCCACGCGTCCAGCGAGGCCGGACCTCCCTCTCCTCAGAGGTGAGCTCCGGGCCCGCCACGTGGCATGCAGAAGCCGGACCTCCCCCTCCGCAGGAGAGAGCTCCGAAGGCGCCACGCGTCCAGCGGGGCCGGACCTCCCTCTCCTCAGAGAAGAGCTCCGGACCCGCCACGTGGCTGGAAGAATGGTGCTGCCTGCCCCCGAGCGGTAGGCAGCGGGCGTAAAGGCGCCCCTAACCTTGCCCGTACAAGGAATTCAAGGCCCGCGTCTTCCCAAGACGCGGAAACGCGGAGCACGCGCCTGTCAGGCGCCGTTGCGTCCAGTCGCATCACGGACTGGCGCGCGGTGTCAGAACCTGACAGGTAATAAACGCCGCAACAAGACATCCCATGCCGTCTGCGGCGTCATCAACCACTACGACTAGCGCACGGCATGGGCAGGGCGGCAAAAGGAAGACTCAGAAGCCTTCGACCGGAGGCAACCACCGGCATAACTACAGATACGGTAGATAATAGACAATCTTCCCGGGACCACCTGTCGGGTCCTGGCTTCCCTTGTAAGCCGCCCGAGCCTTGGACTATAAAAGGCTCGGGTAGGCGTCGATAGCAAGGATTCGCATTCTGCAACTCATACGCTAGCCATACACTCTCAAGCTGTAACTCACCCCCAAGCTCAGGCCCCCGGCCCTGAGCAGCGAGCAATACAGCGAGCTCCATAGCTCGCCGTGGACGTAGGGTTTTACGCTCCGGCGGCCTGAACCACGTAAAACTTCCCATGTCAAGCTCTCACTAACTCGTTCATCCGCGCAAGCTCTCCACTAGGAACTAGCCCCTCCAAAAAAAGAACCTCCGCGGGCTGCCCAGTGCAGGCCCGGGGGAAGTGTCGATCGCACACTTCGACATTTGGCGTGCCAGGAAGGGGGCTTTTCCCATAGCGCGACGAGTTTCCGCCAACGAAGATGACCAAGCTCCCTTCAGCGGCAAGCTCTCCCCCTCCGCATTCACGGCGAACCGTGACCAGCGGAGAGTACATGTCGACGCACTCAGGACGGAATGTGTCGGCACAAGCGGGTAGCCAGCAGCCGACTCCGGCAACGCCGACTCCGGCTATGCAGGCCCCGACCAGCGTGAGGTCTTCTGCAGCGCTGAGCGTACACCATGGAGGTGCGCTAGCTGCAGCAAGGGCGCTTCTGCGCAACCCACCTGCAGGGGATGCGCCCCATTCAGCAACCCAGCAATGGGTCCGTGAGGTGGACCGCCTCGTCGTCGCCGCCGCGAACCCACGGTTTCAGCGAGGGCGGCGCCCAGGGCAACCAGCTGTGTCGCTGACGCGCACACCCACGGTTGACGGGCTAACGGCGGATTCCAGCTCCTCCAGGCTCCTGTCGACGGACCTGTGAAGGGAACTGGAGCGGTGCCACTTGGGGCAGGACGCCCGAGTGTACCTCGAGTGACGTCGAGAAAGGCGTCGCAACCATGAGGCAGGCGACAGCATGTCATCGGCCTCGACACAACCAGAAGGGCAGGCCTTCGCCATGCGAGCCCCGCCTCAGGCATATGCTGCGCAACATATGCCACCACCATATGCGCCGCAAGTAGCGGCCCCGGCCTATGGTGCAGCCTTGCCCATGCCGGGATACGTGGTGCCAGGTGTGAACCACCTGCTCGCAGCACCAGTACCTGCAGCAGCAGGTGCAGGATGTGCGGCCCTTGCGCCAAACCTTCGCTTTGCAAGGTGGCCGCGCAAGTTTCGCCCGCACTTGATCGAGAAGTACGACGGAAGCGTCAACCCGGCGGAGTTCCTCCAGATCTACTCCACCGCGTACTTGCTGCAGGAGGCGATGAGGCTGTCATGGCCAACTACTTTCCCGTCGCCTTGACCGGCCCAGCCCGGTCCTGGCTCATGAATCTACCCCAGGGGTCCATAACCTCCTGGGGTGAGCTCTGCCGGCAGTTCGTCGCCAACTTTGGCAGCTCCTACACCCGTCCCGGCACGGAGCTCGATCTCCACGCCGTCAAGCAACAACCTGGGGAGTCGCTGCGCTCTTTCATCCAGCGGTTCTCTCAGGTGCGCAACACCATCCCACATATCCAAAGCGCCTCTGTGGTGGTGGCGTTCCGACAGGGTGTCCGGGACGAGAAAATGCTCGAGAAGCTCGCGACCAGAGAGGTCCGCGATGTCTCGGAGCTCTTTAGCCTGGCGGATAAGTGTGCCAGGGCAGCCGAAGGGCGCAACTGGCACGCACTACCGACCTCCGAGTCAGGAGGGCAGCCCGGGTCCGGTGCTGCTGCCTATGGGGGTGGCAAGAAGACCAAGAACCGGGGGAGTGGAAAGATGAAGCCACCATTCATGGCCCCCCGTCGCCGCAGCTGCGACAACCAGCGGAGCTCGGGGGCCGCGCCCCGACAAGAGGCAGCGGCAATCACCGGCCCCAGACAGTGGCCAGCGCGGGCTATGCCCCGTGCATGGCACCTGCAACCATACAGCTGCCGAGTGCTGGGAGATCCAGAGGCTCGCAGAGCGCTTCCGTAATGGAAGACAGCAGAGGGCTGAAGCACCGCCCTACCCTCAGAGGGATGGCAAACAGAAGGCCGATGCCCCAGTCACCGCTACCCACAAAGTGGGGTTCCAGGAGCCTCAGCGTGTCATAAAGACAGTGCATGACGGTGAGGACTCCAGTTCTGACGGTGACGGGCCAAGGTGTTAGCCAGCTGCGGCACGCCTCCGTGCCTCGAACATACCTCTCGGGGGCCGCCTAGGGTCCGTCAACCCCTTGAAGGCCTTGCCAGAAGGGGGAGACGCCTTAGGTCATCCAAGGCAAGCCCGGGTCCACCTACCCCTTGAAGGCCTTAGCCAGAAGAGGAGAACTCCCCGGGGGCCCCGGAGAGAAGCCACGCAGGACCTGATCCAGCGTGAAGACAACAACTTCGACAAGACTCGGCTTGCAGGGAACACCCCACAATGCACGGTCTTGGCTAATGCTCTAAGCACTACCGCCAAAGAACCAGACGCGACGGGGGCCCGCAAGAAGGCAGCCTGGTGAAGCGGCACGCTATATTCCAAGAAGGACCCATAAGCTCTCCCCCAGCAGGGAAGGTCCCTTCCGAATCATGAAAGCTGCCGCCCCAGGTACACATGCCTTTCAACCGAGAGTGGGATCCATTCCCAAAAATCCTTGCCATGGAGCAACACTGTAAGTCCTACTTACTGAGCATCGGTAGAACAGGGTTACTCACTTCTGTAATAGACCCCATAGAACTTAGGAACAGAGCTTGGGGTAGCTAAGTCTCAAGGGACGGTACAGGACTACGTCCAGTTTAGCCTGGTTCCGACCCTAAGCGCGTAGAGTCTTGCTTCCCTTGTAGACGAGGCAGAACATTGCCCCCACGAACAGCCAGAATTCCACCTATGGGCGTGAATACAGAGACCTGTTCTACTTAGCTCCTTCTCATGCGCTCATTTAAATTATGCATTAATTTTTATGATTGCACTATCTCTGTATGTTCATCATACGTCTAGCTCCCCCTCTCCTGCGCTCACCCATAGTCGGCATTTGCTATCCTCCCGAAGGCGGCTGCGCTTGAGGCACCTGCCGATGGCCGAGTGAGTCTCTCGGGCCTCCCCCAGTCAGGTGTTGCGGTGTCAGTTGGTCACCTCCAGGAAAGGCCAGCGTTGTGCATGGGGGGTCCAGGGTGCGTATCCAGCTTAGCCGGCCCAGAGCCCAAAGCATGCGCATCCTGCTCCCCGGAGGTCCAGGGGAGTACGTCCGCTTTGCCTGGTCATGAACCCAAAGCGCGTGCACTCTGCTTCCCCAGCGAATGGCCCGGTACTAGGGATCGGACGGCCGTACCCGGACCTCGGAGGGAGCCGGAGCTCCGGCGCCTCGTGCACAGAATTACCCAAGCCCCGTATAGCAGGCCAGGACCATAAGACGGATAAGACTAGGAGACAGGAGGGGAGGACCCCCCGAGGAGAATTACGTTTCCTCTACCTGTGTGCAGGACCTTCAGGTTACGGCAACAGGGACTGCATGAAGCGGGGGGAAAGGAGCTACCAGCTACACTGGCCTGGGACTGGAAGGACCGGGACCTGCCCCCCCAGAGGGGCAGGGCCCGGGGGCCCCGCGGGTCCAGCAGGCCCGGAACTCCTTCCTTGAGGGCTCCGGGCTCGCCACGTGGCAGGCAGGAACCGGACCTCCCCCCTCAGCGGGAGGGCTCCGAAAGCCCTACGTGTCCAACATGACCGGAGCTCCCATCTCTAAAGGAGGAGCTCTGGACCCACCACGTGGCCGGCAGATTTGGAGCCCTCCGGGGCGAGGTTCGGAGACCTCCGGGGGCCCCTAACACAGTTAGGACCCGGGGGGTGTCTGAGCGAAGCTCCGAGATTGGAAATGACCTCTGAGTACCTTGCGGAGCTAAGGACTCAGCCAGGCAAAGCCAAGAAGGAGGGAAAAGCATCACAGACACAAGTATCCAAGAGAGTCAATTTAAGCAAGGCTCCTTGAGCTGGACTACAGACTCGATAAAAAAGGGAAAAGCAAGTCCTAAGGACCACCCGGCTCTCGCCGGAACCTTGCTGCTACAAGGGCGGCCACATCCTCGACTTCAGCCCTGGCAGCTTCCTCCCGCTCCGCGGCTGGGCCCTCTCTTTCTGGCTCCAGTGAGAAAGAGGGGTCACGGCTCTTGAAGCATGCCAGCACATGCGAGGCGACCTCTAAAGCTAAGCCGCGGCCCTCGGCTTCAAGCTCGCTGGCGACCACCGAGTCGAGTCTGTCCAGCTTGGCGCCGATCGACTCCAATGCAGGGATCACCTCTGCCACCTGCAATGCGGGAGTTGCGGCCCTCACCGGACTGAAACCAAGAGGGATCAGGGTGGATCCCCCCCGATCCACGAAGCTTGAGACCGCAAGGGCCTCGGAGGACCGTAGGGCTGAGAGTTCCTCCACCTCGCGGCGGGCCGCCCGCGGAGCCTCCAGGTTCCTCTCGGAGAATTCCTTCTCCTGGGCCGCCAGGGAACTCTCCCGAAGGCGGAGGGTCTCGGCTAGCCGCTCCAACTCAGCGGCCCTGAAGCCGGCAGTCAACTCGCGGTCCAAGACCGCCCGGCGATCATAGGAGACCTGTTCATCCCTCAAGTCGAGGTCTGCCTTCAGAATCTCCAGTTCCTCCATCCGAGCTCGGTGGTCATCCTCGCCCGCAGCCAGCTGCGCGGCGACCCTCTCTGCCTCAGCTGACACGGAACGCTCCCGCTCCTCAACGGCGAGTTTGCGGCGCTCCAACCGCTGCCGTATTTCCACAGCAGCTGAGAGGATCTCTTCGGCCCGGGCGTGAGCCTCCAGGGCCTCCCTGTTGATCCGCCGCGACTGGGTGTCCATGCGGTCAACAGCCCGCTTCATCCGGTCGACGAGCGTTTCCTGGAAGTCGAGCAACTCCCGCCTGGAGTCGAGCTCGCTCTTAACCTTCGCGGTCCTCTCCCGCAAAAGGTTCCCCCAGGTGAGGAGGCGGTCCCGTTCAACCGTATACTCCTCCCGCTCGCGCCCTAGTGCAGCCAAGACCTGCCGGACGCTCGACTCGGCGAGCGCGAAGGCGTCCGC
Source organism: Neostapfia colusana (assembly GCA_030760725.1). Taxonomy (NCBI): domain Eukaryota; kingdom Viridiplantae; phylum Streptophyta; class Magnoliopsida; order Poales; family Poaceae; genus Neostapfia; species Neostapfia colusana. The sequence continues at coordinate 105,140,813 of JASWHV010000002.1, read as the reverse complement.
CAGAGGCAATGGAGCAACAGAAGCTGGGGCAGTCCCTCCGACCTCCTCCATTACCTCGTCCTCGGGAAGAGCCGGCGCGCCAGCCGCCGAGACGAGACGCCGATCAGGAGAAACTGGCCCAGCGGCCCTAGCAGCCGGGCCAGCCGGACTTTCTTCAGCTTCAGGCTCCTTGACCTGAGGAGGGGGACGAGCCGGGGAAGACGGAGCTGGAGAAGAAGCCAGGCCGCCTAGTGCAGGATCAACCTGTGCTGGCTCGGGGGCCGCGGTAACCGTCTCGGCAGGAAGAGACGGCGCCGCCGCGGAGTCCGGGCACACCGGAACAGGAGAAGTCCGCACTGGCCTGGCGGCCGCAGCAGTCGCCCCTGGCTCCGAGTGCATCGGCACAGATTCCCCGCAAGACGGGGAAGACCGGGAAGCGCGGTGTCGGTACCTGAGATATGGGGTACCCCCGCGCACAGGGTAAAATGCCTAAGGTGCTCGCCCTTCTCCGCAGGGAGAGCTCCGAAGGCGCCACGCGTCTGGCAGGGCCGGACCTCCCTCTCCTCAGAGGAGAGCTCCGGGCCTGCCACGTGGCATACAGAAGCCGGACCTCCCCCTCCGCGGGAGAGAGGTCCGAAGACGCCACACGTCCAGCGAGGCCGGACCTCCCTCTCCTCAGAGGTGAGCTCCGGGCCCGCCACGTGGCATGCAGAAGCCGGACCTCCCCCTCCGCAGGAGAGAGCTCCGAAGGCGCCACGCGTCCAGCGGGGCCGGACCTCCCTCTCCTCAGAGAAGAGCTCCGGACCCGCCACGTGGCTGGAAGAACGGTGCTGCCTGCCCCCGAGCGGTAGGCAGCGGGCGTAAAGGCGCCCCTAACCTTGCCCGTACAAGGAATTCAAGGCCCGCGTCTTCCCAAGACGCGGAAACGCGGAGCACGCGCCTGTCAGGCGCCGTTGCGTCCAGTCGCATCACGGACTGGCGCGCGGTGTCAGAACCTGACAGGTAATAAACGCCGCGACAAGACATCCCATGCCGCCTGCGCCGTCATCAACCACTACGACTAGCGCACGGCATGGGCAGGGCGGCAAAAGGAAGACTCAGAAGCCTTCGACCGGAGGCAACCACCGGCATAACTACAGATACGGTAGATAATAGACAATCTTCCCGGGACCACCTGTCGGGTCCCGGCTTCCCTTGTAAGCCGCCCGAGCCTTGGACTATAAAAGGCTCGGGTAGGTGTCGATAGCAAGGGTTCGCATTCTGCAACTCATACGCTAGCCATACACTCTCAAGCTGTAACTCACCCCCAAGCTCAGGCCCCCGGCCCTGAGCAGCGAGCAATACAGCGAGCTCCATAGCTCGCCGTGGACGTAGGGTTTTACGCTCCGGCGGCCTGAACCACGTAAAACTTCCCATGTCAAGCTCTCACTAACTCGTCCATCCGCGCAAGCTCTCCGCTAGGAACTAGCCCCTCCGAAAAAAGAACCTCCACGGGCTGCCCAGTGCAGGCCCGGGGGAAGTGTCGATCGCACACTTCGACATTTGGCGCGCCAGGAAGGGGGCTTTTCCCATAGCGCGACGAGTTTCCGCCAACGAAGATGACCAAGCTCCCTTCAGCGGCAAGCTCTCCCCCTCCGCATTCACGGCGAACCGTGACCAGCAGAGAGTACATGTCGACGCACTCAGGACGGAATGTGTCGGCACAAGCGGGTAGCCAGCAGCCGACTCCGGCAACGCCGACTCCGGCTATGCAGGCCCCGACCAGCGTGAGGTCTTCTGCAGCGCTGAGCGTACACCATGGAGGTGCGCTAGCTGCAGCAAGGGCGCTGCTGCGCAACCCACCTGCAGGGGATGCGCCCCATTCAGCAACCCAGCAATGGGTCCGTGAGGTGGACCGCCTCGTCGTCGCCGCCGCGAACCCTCGGTTTCGGCGAGGGCGGCGCCCAGGGCAACCAGCTGTGTCGCTGACGCGCACACCCACGGTTGACGGGCTAACGGCGGATTCCAGCTCCTCCAGGCTCCTGTCGACGGACCTGCGAAGGGAACTGGAGCGGTGCCACTTGGGGCAGGACGCCGGAGTGTACCTCGAGCGACGTCGAGAAAGGCGTCGCAACCATGAGGCAGGCGACAGCATGTCATCGGCCTCGACACAACCGGAAGGGCAGGCCTTCGCCATGCGAGCCCCGCCTCAGGCATATGCTGCGCAACATATGCCACCACCATATGTGCCGCAAGTAGCGGCCCCGGCCTATGGTGCAGCCTTGCCCATGCCGGGATACGTGGTGCCAGGTGTGAACCACCTGCTCGCAGCACCAGTACCTGCAGCAGCAGGTGCAGGATGTGCGGCCCTTGCGCCCCACCTTCGCTTTGCAAGGTGGCCGCGCAAGTTTCGCCCGCACTTGCCCGAGAAGTACGACGGAAGCGTCAACCCGGCGGAGTTCCTCCAGATCTACTCTACCGCGTACTTGCTGCAGGAGGCGATGAGGCTGTCATGGCCAACTACTTTCCCGTCGCCTTGACCGGCCCAGCCCGGTCCTGGCTCATGAATCTACCCCAGGGGTCCATAACCTCCTGGGGTGAGCTCTGCCGGCAGTTCGTCGCCAACTTTGGTAGCTCCTACACCCGTCCCGGCACGGAGCTCGATCTCCACGCCGTCAAGCAACAACCTGGGGAGTTGCTGCGCTCTTTCATCCAGCGGTTCTCTCAGGTGCGCAACACCATCCCACATATCCAAAGCGCCTCTGTGGTGGTGGCATTCCGACAGGGTGTCCGGGACGAGAAAATGCTCGAGAAGCTCGCGACCAGAGAGGTCCGCGATGTCTCGGAGCTCTTTAGCCTGGCGGATAAGTGTGCCAGGGCAGCCGAAGGGCGGAACTGGCACGCATTACCGACCTCCGAGTCAGGAGGGCAGCCCGGGTCCGGTGCTGCTGCCTATGGGGGTGGCAAGAAGACCAAGAACCGGGGGAGTGGAAAGATGAAGCCACCATTCACGGCCCCCGTCGCCGCAGCTGCGACAACCAGCGGAGCTCGGGGGCCGCGCCCCGACAAGAGGCAGCGGCAATCACCGGCCCCAGACAGTGGCCAGGGCGGGCTATGCCCCGTGCATGGCACCTGCAACCATAGAGCTGCCGAGTGCTGGGAGATCCAGAGGCTCGCAGAGCGCTTCCGTAATGGAAGACAGCAGAGGGCTGAAGCACCGCCCTACCCTCAGAGGGATGGCAAACAGAAGGCCGATGCCCCAGTCACCGCTGCCCACCAAGTGGGGTTCCAGGAGCCTCAGCGTGTCATAAAGACAGTGCATGACGGTGAGGACTCCAGTTCTGACGGTGACGGGCCAAGGTGTTAGCCAGCTGCGGCACGCCTCCGTGCCTCGAACATACCTCTCGGGGGCCGCCTAGGGTCCGTCAACCCCTTGAAGGCCTTGCCAGAAGGGGGAGACGCCTTAGGTCATCCAAGGCAAGCCCGGGTCCACCTACCCCTTGAAGGCCTTAGCCAGAAGGGGAGAACTCCCCGGGGGCCCCGGAGAGAAGCCACGCAGGACCTGATCCAGCATGAAGACAACAACTTCGACAAGACTCGGCTTGCAGGGAACACCCCACAACGCACGGTCTCGGCTAATGCTCTGAGCACTACCGCCAAAGAACCAGACGCGACGGGGGCCCGCAAGAAGGCAGCCTGGTGAAGCGGCACGCTATATTCCAAGAAGGACCCATAAGCTCTCCCCCAGCAGGGAAGGTCCCTTCCGAATCATGAAAGCTGCCGCCCCAGGTACACATGCCTTTCAACCGAGAGTGGGATCCATTCCCAAAAATCCTTGCCATGGAGCAACACTGTAAGTCCTACTTACTGAGCATCGGTAGAACAGGGTTACTCACTTCTGTAATAGACCCCATAGAACTTAGGAACAGAGCTTGGGGTAGCTAAGTCTCAAGGGACGGTACAGGACTACGTCCAGTTTAGCCTGGTTCCGACCCTAAGCGCGTAGAGTCTTGCTTCCCTTGTAGACGAGGTGGAACATTGCCCCCACGAACAGCCAGAATTCCACCTATGGACGCGAATACAGAGACCTGTTCTACTTAGCTCCTTCTCATGCGCTCATTTAAATTATGCATTAATTTTTATGATCGCACTATCTCTGTATGTTCATCATACGTCTAGCTCCCCCTCTCCTGCGCTCACCCATAGTTGGCATTTGCTATCCTCCCGAAGGCGGCTGCGCTTGAGGCACCTGCCGATGGCCGAGTGAGTCTCTCGGGCCTCCCCCAGTCAGGTGTTGCGGTGTCAGTTGGTCACCTCCAGGAAAGGCCAGCGTTGTGCATGGGGGTGTCCAGGGTGCGTATCCAGCTTAGCCGGCCCAGAGCCCAAAGCATGCGCATCCTGCTCCCCGGAGGTCCAGGGGAGTACGTCCGCTTTGCCTGGTCATGAACCCAAAGCGCGTGCACTCTGCTTCCCCAGCGCATGGCCCGGTACTAGGGATCGGACGGCCGTACCCGGACCTCGGAGGGAGCCGGAGCTCCGGCGCCTCGTGCACAGAATTGCCCAAGCCCCGTATAGCAGGCCAGGACCATAAGACGGATAAGACTAGGAGACAGGAGGGGAGGACCCCCCGAGGAGAATTACGTTTCCTCTACCTGTGTGCAGGACCTTCAGGTTACGGCAACAGGGACTGCATGAAGCAGGGGGAAAGGAGCTACCAGCTACACCGGCCTGGGACTGGAAGGACCGGGACCTGCCCCCCCAGAGGGGCAGGGCCCGGGGGCCCCGCGTGTCCAGCAGGCCAGGAACTCCTTCCTTGAGGGCTCCGGGCTCGCCACGTGGCAGGCAGGAACCGGACCTCCCCCCTCAGCGGGAGGGCTCCGAAAGCCCTACGTGTCCAACATGACCGGAGCTCCCGTCTCTTAAGGAGGAGCTCCGGACCCACCACGTGGCCGGCAGATTTGGAGCCCCCCCATAGGGCGAGGTTCGGAGACCTCCGGGGGCCCCTAACACAGTTAGGACCCGGGGGGGTGTCTGAGCGAAGCTCCGAGATTGGAAATGACCTCTGAGTACCTTGCGGAGCTAAGGACTCAGCCAGGCAAAGCCAAGAAGGAGGGAAAAGCATCACAGACACAAGTATCCAAGAGAGTCAATTTAAGCAAGGCTCCTTGAGCTGGACTACAGACTCGATAAAAAAGGGAAAAGCAAGATCTAAGGACCACCCGGCTCTCGCCGGAACCTTGCTGCTACAGGGGCGGCCACATCCTCGACTTCAGCCCTGGCAGCTTCCTCCCGCTCCGCGGCTGGGCCCTCTCTTGCTGGCTCCAGTGAGAAAGAGGGGTCGCGGCTCTTGAAGCATGCCAGCACATGCGAGGCGACCTCTAAAGCTAAGCCGCGGCCCTCGGCTTCAAGCTCGCTGGCGACCACCGAGTCGAGTCTGTCCAGCTTGGCGCCGATCGACTCCAATGCAGGGATCACCTCTGCCACCTGCAATACGGGAGTTGCGGCCCTCACCGGACTGAAACCAAGAGGGATCAGGGCGGACCCCGCCCGATCCACGAAGCTTGAGACCGCAAGGGCCTCGGAGGACCGTAGGGCTGAGAGTTCCTCCACCTCGCGGCGGGCCGCCCGCAGAGCCTCCAGGTTCCTCTCGGAGAATTCCTTCTCCTGGGCCGCCAGGGAACTCTCCCGAAGGCGGAGGGTCTCGGCTAGCCGCTCCAACTCAGCGGCCCTGAAGCCGGCAGTCAACTCGCGGTCCAAGACCGCCCGGCGATCATAGGAGACCTGTTCATCCCTCAAGTCGAGGTCTGCCGTCAGAATCTCCAGTTCCTCCATCCGAGCTCGGTGGTCATCCTCGCCCGCAGCCAGCTGCGCGGCGACCCTCTCTGCCTCAGCTGCCACGGAACGCTCCCGCTCCTCAACGGCGAGTTCGCGGCGCTCCAACCGCTGCCGTATTTCCACAGCAGCTGAGAGGCTCTCTTCGGCCCGGGCGTGAGCCTCCAGGGCCTCCCTGTTGATCCGCCGCGACTGGGTGTCCATGCGATCAACAGCCCTCTTCATCCGGTCGACGAGCGTTTCCCGGAAGTCGAGCAACTCCCGCCTGGAGTCGAGCTCGCTCTTAACCTTCGCGCTCCTCTCCCGCAAAAGGTTCCCCCAGGTGAGGAGGCGGTCCCGTTCAACCGTATACTCCTCCCGCTCGCGCCCTAGTGCAGCCAAGACCTGCCGGACGCTCGACTCGGCGAGCGCGAAGGCGTCCGCCAGAGGCAATGGAGCAACAGAAGCTGGGGCAGTCCCTCCGACCTCCTCCATTACCTCGTCCTCGGGAAGAGCCGGCGCGCCAGCTGCCGAGACGAGACGCCGATCAGGAGAAACTGGCCCAGCGGCCCTAGCAGCCGGGCCAGCCGGACTTTCTTCAGCTTCAGGCTCCTTGACCTGAGGAGGGGGACGAGCCGGGGAAGACGGAGCTGGAGAAGAAGCCAGGCCGCCTAGTGCAGGATCAACCTGTGCTGGCTCGGGGGCCACGGTAACCGTCTCGGCAGGAAGAGACGGCGCCGCCGCGGAGTCCGGGCACACCGGAACAGGAGAAGTCCGCACTGGCCTGGCGGCCGCAGCAGTCGCCCCTGGCTCCGAGTGCATCGGCACAGATTCCCCGCAAGACGGGGAAGACCGGGAAGCGCGGTGTCGGTACCTGAGATATGGGGTACCCCCGCGCACAGGGTAAAATGCCTAAGGTGCTCGCCCTTCTCCGCAGGGAGAGCTCCGAAGGCGCCATGCGTCTGGCGGGGCCGGACCTCCCTCTCCTCAGAGGAGAGCTCCGGGCCCGACACGTGGCATACAGAAGCCGGACCTCCCCCTCCGTGGGAGAGAGGTCCGAAGACGTCACGCGTCCAGCGAGGCCGGACCTCCCTCTCCTCAGAGGTGAGCTCCGGGCCCGCCACGTGGCATGCAGAAGCCGGACCTCCCCCTCCGCGGGAGAGAGGTCCGAAGGCGCCACGCGTCCAGCGGGGCCGGACTTCCCTCTCCTCAGAGAAGAGCTCCGGACCTGCCACGTGGCTGGAGGAACGGTGCTGCCTGCCCCCGGGCGGTAGGCAGCGGGCGTAAAGGCGCCCCTCACCTTGCCCGTACAAGGTATTCAAGGCCCGCGTCTTCCCAAGACGCGGAGACGCGGAGCACGCGTCTGTCAGGTGCCGTTGCGCCCAGTCGCATCACAGACTGGCGCGCGGTGTCAGAACCTGACAGGTAATAAACGCCGCGACAAGACATCCCATGCCGCCTGCGCCGTCATCAACCACTACGACTAGCGCACGGCATGGGCAGGGCGGCAAAAGGAAGACTCAGAAGCCTTCGACCGGAGGCAACCACCGGCATAACTACAGATACGGTAGATAATAGACAATCTTCCCAGGACCACCTGTCGGGTCCCGGCTTCCCTTGTAAGCCGCCCGAGCCTTGGACTATAAAAGGCTCGGGTAGGCGTCGATAGCAAGGGTCCGCATTCTGCAACTCATACGCTAGCCATACACTCTCAAGCTGTAACTCACCCCCAAGCTCAGGCCCCCGGCCCTGAGCAGCAAGCAATACAGCGAGCTCCATAGCTCGCCGTGGACGTAGGGTTTTACGGTCCGGCGGCCTGAACCACGTAAAACTTCCCGTGTCAAGCTCTCACTAACTCGTCCATCCGCGCAAGCTCTCCGCTAGGAACTAGCCCCTCCGAAAAAAGAACCTCCGCGGGCTGCCCAGTGCAGGCCCGTGGGAGAGAGGTCCGAAGACGCCACGCGTCCAGCGAGGCCGGACCTCCCTCTCCTCAGAGGTGAGCTCCGGGCCCGCCACGTGGCATGCAGAAGCCGGACCTCCCCCTCCGCGGGAGAGAGGTCCGAAGGCGCCACGCGTCCAGCGGGGCCGGACCTCCCTCTCCTCAGAGAAGAGCTCCGGACCTGCCACGTGGCTGGAGGAACGGTGCTGCCTGCCCCCGGGCGGTAGGCAGCGGGCGTAAAGGCGCCCCTCACCTTGCCCGTACAAGGTATTTGTCGAAGTGTGCGATCGACACTTCCCCCGGGCCTGCACTGGGCAGCCCGCGGAGGTTCTTTTTTCGGAGGGGCTAGTTCCTAGTGGAGAGCTTGCGCGGATGGACGAGTTAGTGAGAGCTTGACACAGGAAGTTTTACGTGGTTCAGGCTGCCGGAGCGTAAAACCCTACGTCCACGGCGAGCTATGGAGCTCGCTGTATTGCTTGCTGCTCAGGGCCGGGGGCCTGAGCTCGGGGTTGAGTTACAGCTTGAGAGTGTATGGCTAGCGTATGAGTTGCAGAATGCGGACCCTTGCTATCGACGCCTACCCGAGCCTTTTATAGTCCAAGGCTCGGGCGGCTTACAAGGGAAGCCGGGACCCGACAGGTGGTTCCGGGAAGATTGTCTATTATCTACCGTATCTGTAGTTATGCCGGTGGTTGCCTCCGGTCGAAGGCTTCTGAGTCTTCCTTTTGCCGCCCTGCCCATGCCGTGCGCCAGTCGTAGTGGTTAATGACGGCGCAGGCGGCATGGGATGTCTTGTCGCGGCGTTTATTACCTGTCAGGTTCTGACACCGCGCGCCAGTCTGTGATGCGACTGGACGCAACGGCACCTGACAGGCGCGTGCTCCGCGTTTCCGCGTCTTGGGAAGACGCGGGCCTTGAATTCCTTGTACGGGCAAGGTGAGGGGCGCCTTTACGCCCGCTGCCTACCGCCCGGTGGCAGGCAGCACCGTTCTTCCAGCCACGTGGCGGGTCCAGAGCTCTTCTCTGAGGAGAGGGAGGTCCGGCCCCGCTGGACGCGTGGCGTCTTCGGACCTCTCTCCCGCGGAGGGGGAGGTCCGGCTTCTGCATGCCACGTGGCGGGCCCGGAGCTCACCTCTGAGGAGAGGGAGGTCCGGCCGTGCTGGACGCGTGGCGTCTTCGGACCTCTCTCCCGCGGAGGGGGAGGTCCGGCTTCTGTATGCCACGTGGCGGGCCCGGAGCTCTCCTCTGAGGAGAGGGAGGTCCGGCCCCGCCAGACGCGTGGCGCCTTCGGAGCTCTCCCTGCGGAGAAGGGCGAGCACCTTAGGCATTTTACCCTGTGCGCGGTGGTACCCCATATCTCAGGTACCGACAGTGGCCCCCGGGCCCATCTCGGGGGAGATAGCGAGCCCGAGGTGGGACCTCCGTCTCTTCCGATCCGCGCACTTTCTCTAAGTCCCGACTTGACCGCTGCTGGAGCACGAACGGCCGGGGGGTCGTGAGAGCGTGCGCCCACTTGATGATTGCTTTTACTGCGGTGGTTCCCAAGGCTGCCACTTCTGCATGTTGCGGCGCTTTCTTCGGGAACCGCCGAAGGGCCTTGCCGGCTCATCTTCTTAGGAGACTGACTCCTTGCCCCCACCGCTCCTGTTAAGCGGCTTGGGCCCACCCGTCATCGGCACTCGGTCTAGGAACCTAAGCGGTTGCGGGTGCGGGGTATTCGAAGAGTTCCGAATCCCTTGGAACTGCACCGGGAAGCTTTTTAGAGGGGGTCTCACCCACGTTGTAGCTTCCCTTCGCACTTCTCTGCGTTTCTTCTTGGACTCTTGCGCTTTTGCTTTCTTGCCTTTGAGCTCTCCCTTGCCATGGCTTCCAACCCGCTGCCAGAGAAGAAACGCGCCTGATCTCCTCCAGCAACGGCGCCGGTCCCAAGTCGGGATTCTGGGGTGCCTGACACTCCCTCCGGTGGCGACTCGAAGAGGCCCCGGGCTGATGTGCTAGGGGAAGCCTCTGTGGCATCCCCTGTTCCGCCAGTCCAAACGACTGCGGAGCGGTCGTCGGAGACGGTAGCAGGCTCTGGAAATCCTCCCCCAGCTCGGAAGTCGGGGTTCAGAGCCCGCTGGAGTGTCCGCGCTTCCCGGCCTTCCCCGTCTTGCGGAGAATCTGTGCCGATGCGCTCGGAGCCAGGGGCGACTGCTGCGGCCCCCAGGCCAGCGCGGACTTCTCCTGTTCCGGTGTGCCCGGACTCCGCGGCGGCACCGTCTCTTCCTGCCGAGACAGTTACCGCGGCCCCCGAGCCAGCACAGGTTGATCCTGCACTAGGCGTCCTGGCTTCTTCTCCAGCTCCATCTTCCCCGGCTCGTCCCCCTCCTCAGGTCAAGGAGCCTGAAGCTAAAGAAAGCCCGGCTGGCCCGGCTTCCAGGGCCGCTGGGCCAGTTTCTCCTGATCGGCGTCTCGTCTCGGCGGCTGGCGCGCCGGCTCTTCCTGAGGACGATGTAATTGAGGAGGTCGGAGGGACTGCCCCAGCTTCTGTTGCTCTATTGCCTCTGGCGGATGCCTTCGCGCTCGCCGAGTCGAGCGTCCGGCAGGTCTTGGCTGCGCTAGGGCGCGAGCGGGAGGAGTATACGGTTGAACGGGGCCGCCTCCTCACCTGGGGGAACCTTTTGCGGGAGAGGACCGCGAAGGTTAAGAGCGAGCTCGACTCCAGGCGGGAGTTGCTCGACTTCCGGGAAACGCTCGTCGACCGGATCAAGCGGGCTGTTGACCGCATGGACACCCAGTCGCGGCGGATCAACAGGGAGGCTGTCGGTACCTGAGATATGGGGTACCCCCGCGCACAGGGTAAAATGCCTAAGGTGCTCGCCCTTCTCCGCAGGGAGAGCTCCGAAGGCGCCACGTGTCTGGTGGGGCCGGACCTCCGTCTCCTCAGAGGAGAGCTCCGGGCCTGACACGTGGCATACAGAAGCCGGACCTCCCCCTCCGTGGGAGAGAGGTCCGAAGACGCCACGCGTCCAGCGAGGCCGGACCTCCCTCTCCTCAGAGGTGAGCTCCGGGCCCGCCATGTGGCATGCAGAAGCCGGACCTCCCCCTCCGCGGGAGAGAGCTCCGAAGGCGCCACGCGTCTGGCTGGGCCGGACCTCCCTCTCCTCAGAGGTGAGCTCCGGGCCCGCCACGTGGCATGCAGAAGCCGGACCTCCCCCTCCGCGGGAGAGAGGCCCGAAGGCGCCACGCGTCCAGCGGGGCCGGACCTCCCTCTCCTCAGAGAAGAGCTCCGGACCTGCCACGTGGCTGGAGGAACGGTGCTGCCTGCCCCCGGGCGGTAGGCAGCGGCCGTAAAGGCGCCCCTCACCTTGCCCGTACAAGGTATTCAAGGCCCGCGTCTTCCCAAGACGCGGAGACGCGGAGCACGCGTCTGTCAGGTGCCGTTGCGCCCAGTCGCATCACAGACTGGCGCGCAGTGTCAGAACCTGACAGGTAATAAACGCCGCGACAAGACATCCCATGCCGCCTGCGCCGTCATCAACCACTACGACTAGCGCACGGCGTGGGCAGGGCGGCAAAAGGAAGACTCAGAAGCCTTCGACCGGAGGCAACCACCGGCATAACTACAGATACGGTAGATAATAGATAATCTCCCCGGGACCACCTGTCGGGTCCCGGCTTCCCTTGTAAGCCGCCCGAGCCTTGGACTATAAAAGGCTCTGGTAGGCGTCGATAGCAGGGGTTCGCATTCTGCAACTCGTACGCTAGCCATACACTCTCAAGCTGTAACTCACCCCCAAGCTCAGGCCCCCGGCCCTGAGCAGCAAGCAATACAGCGAGCTCCATAGCTCGCCGTGGACGTAGGGTTTTACGCTCCGGCGGCCTGAACCACGTAAAACTTCCCGTGTCAAGCTCTCACTAACTCGTCCATTCGCGCAAGCTCTCCGCTAGGAACTAGCCCCTCCAAAAAAAGAACCTCCGCGGGCTGCCCAGTGCAGGCCCGGGGGAAGTGTCGATCGCACACTTTGACATTTGGCGCGCCAGGTAGGGGGCTTTTCCCCTAGTGCGATGAGTTTCCGCCAACGAAGATGACCAAGCTCCCTTCAGCGGCGAGCTCTCCTCCTCCGCATTCACGGCGAACCGTGACCAGCGGAGAGTACATGTCGACGCACTCAGGACGCAGTGTGTCGGCACAAGCGGGTAGCCAGCAGCCGACTCCGGCAACGCCGACTCCGGCTATGCAGGCCCCGACCAGCGTAAGGTCTTCTGCAGCGCTGAGCGTACACAATGGAGGTGCGCTAGCTGCAGCAAGGGCGCTGCTGCGCAACCCACCTGCAGGGGATGCACCCCATTCAGCAACCCAGCAATGGGTCCATGAGGTGGACCGGCCCCAGACAGTGGCCAGGGCAGGCTATGCCGCGTGCATGGCACCTGCAACCATACAGCTGCCGAGTGCTGGGAGATCCAGAGGCTCGCAGAGCGCTTCCGTAATGGAAGACAGCAGAGGGCTGAAGCACCGCCCTACCCTCAGAGGGATGGCAAACAGAGGGCCGATGCCCCAGTCACCGCTGCCCACCAAGTGGGGTTCCAGGAGCCTCAGCGTGTCATAAAGACAGTGCATGACGGTGAGGACTCCAGTTCTGACGGTGACGGGCCAAGGTGTTAGCCAGCTGCGGCACACCTCCGTGCCTCGAACATACCTCTCGGGGGCCGCCTAGGGTCCGTCAACCCCTTGAAGGCCTTGCCAGAAGGGGGAGACGCCTTAGGTCATCCAAGGCGAGCCCGGGTCCACCTACCCCTTGAAGGCCTTAGCCAGAAGGGGAGAACTCCCCGGGGGCCCCGGAGAGAAGCCACGCAGGACCTGATCCAGCGTGAAGACAACAACTTCGACAAGACTCGGCTTGCAGGGAACACCCCACAATGCACGGTCTCGGCTAATGCTCTAAGCACTACCGCCAAAGAACCAGACGCGACGGGGGCCCGCAAGAAGGCGGCCTGGTGAAGCGGCACGCTATATTCCAAGAAGGACCCATAAGCTCTCCCCCAGCAGGGAAGGTCCCTTCCGAATCATGAAAGCTGCCGCCCCAGGTACACATGCCTTTCAACCGAGAGTGGGATCCATTCCCAAAAATCCTTGCCATGGAGCAACACTGTAAGTCCTACTTACTGAGCGTCGGTAGAACAGGGTTATTCACTTCTGTAATAGACCCCATAGAACTTAGGAACAGAGCTTGGGGTAGCTAAGTCTCAAGGGACGGTACAGGACTACGTCCAGTTTAGCCTGGTTCCGACCCTAAGCGCGTAGAGTCTTGCTTCCCTTGTAGATGAGGCGGAACATTGCCCCCACGAACAGCCAGAATTCCACCTATGGGCGCGAATACAGAGACCTGTTCTACTTAGCTCCTTCTCATGCGCTCATTTAAATTATGCATTAATTTTTATGATCGCACTATCTCTGTATGTTCATCATACGTCTAGCTCCCCCTCTCCTGCGCTCATCCATAGTCGGCATTTGCTATCCTCCCGAAGGCGGCTGCGCTTGAGGCACCTGCCGATGGCCGAGTGAGTCTCTCGGGCCTCCCCTAGTCAGGTGTTGCGGTGTCAGTTGGTCACCTCCAGGAAAGGCCAGCGTTGTGCATGGGGGGTCCAGGGTGCGTATCCAGCTTAGCCGGCCCAGAGCCCAAAGCATGCGCATCCTGCTCTCCGGAGGTCCAGGGGAGTACGTCCGCTTTGCCTGGTCATGAACCCAAAGCGCGCGCACCCTGCTTCCCCAACGCATGGCCCGGTACTAGGGATCGGACGGCCGTACCCAGACCTCGGAGGGAGCCGGAGCTCCGGCGCCTCGTGCACAGAATTGCCCAAGCCCCGTATAGCGGGCCAGGACCATAAGACAGATAAGACTAGGAGACAGGAGGGGAGGACCCCCCGAGGAGAATTACGTTTCCTCTACCTGTGTGCAGGACCTTCAGGTTACGGCAACAGGGACTGCATGAAGCAGGGGGAAAGGAGCTACCAGCTACACCGGCCTGGGACTGGAAGGACCGGGACCTGCCCCTCCAGCAGGGGCGGGGCCCAGGGGCCCCACGTGTCCAGCAGGCCCGGAACTCTCTCCTTCCTTGAGGAGGGCTCCGGGCTCGCCACGTGGCAGGCAGGAACCGGACCTCCCCCCTCAGCAGGAGGGCTCCGAAAGCCCTACGTGTCCAATATGGCCGGAGCTCCCGTCTCTTGAGGAGGAGCTCCGGACCCACCACGTGGCCGGCAGATTTGGAGCCCCCCATAGGGCGAGGTTCGGAGACCTCCGGGGGCCCCTAACACGGTTAGGACCCGGGGGGGGGGGTGTCTGAGCGAAACTCCGAGATTGGAAATGACCTCTGAGTACCTTGCAGAGCTAAGGACTCAGCCAGGCAAAGCCAAGAAGGAGGGAAAAGCATCACAGACACAAGTATCCAAGAGAGTCAATTTAAGCAAGGCTCCTTGAGCTGGACTACAGACCCGATAAAAAAGGGAAAAGCAAGTCCTAAGGATCACCCGGCTCTAGCCGGAACCTTGCTGCTACAAGGGCAGCCACATCCGCGACTTCAGCCCTGGCAGCTTCCTCCCGCTCCGCGGCTGGGCCCTCTCTTGCTGGCTCCAGTGAGAAAGAGGGGTCGCGGCTCTTGAAGCATGCCAGCACATGCGAGGCGACCTCTAAAGCCAAGCCGCGGCCCTCGGCTTCAAGCTCGCTGGCGACCACCGAGTTGAGTCTGTCCAGCTTGGCGCCGATCGACTCCAATGCAGGGATCACCTCTGCCACCTGCAATGCGGGAGTTGCGGCCCTCACCGGACTGAAACCGAGAGGGATCAGGGCGGACCCTGCGCGATCCACGAAGCCTGAGACCGCAAGGGCCTCGGAGGACCGTAGGGCTGAGAGTTCCTCCACCTCGCGACGGGCCGCCCGCAGAGCCTCCAGGTTCCTCTCGGAGAATTCCTTCTCCTGGGCCGCCAGGGAACTCTCCCGAAGGCGGAGGGTCTCGGCTAGCTGCTCCAACTCAGCGGCCCTGAAGCCACCAGTCAACTCGCGGTCCAAGACCGCCCGGCGATCATGGGAGACCTGTTCATCCCTCAAGTCGAGGTCTGCCTTCAGAATCTCCAGTTCCTCCATCCGAGCTCGGAGGTCATCCTCGCCCACAGCCAGCTGCGCGGCGACCCTCTCTGCCTCAGCTGCCACGGAATGCTCCCGCTCCTCAACGGCGAGTTCGCGGCGCTCCAACCGCTGCCGTATTTCCACAGCAGCTGAGAGGCTCTCTTCGGCCCGGGCGTGAGCCTCCAGGGCCTCCCTGTTGATCCGCCGCGACTGGGTGTCCATGCGGTCAACAGCCCGCTTCATCCGGTCGACGAGCGTTTCCCGGAAGTCGAGCAACTCCCGCCTGGAGTCGAGCTCGCTCTTAACCTTCGCGGTCCTCTCCAGCAAAAGGTTCCCCCAGGTGAGGAGGCGGTCCCGTTCAACCGTATACTCCTCCCGCTCGCGCCCTAGTGCAGCCAAGACCTGCCGGATGCTCGACTCGGCGAGCGCAAAGGCGTCCGCCAGAGGCAATGGAGCAACAGAAGCTGGGGCAGTCCCTCCGACCTCCTCCATTACCTCGTCCTCGGGAAGAGCCGGCGCGCCAGCCGCCGAGACGAGACGCCGATCAGGAGAAGCTGGCCCAGCGGCCCTAGCAGCCGGGCCAGCCAGACTTTCTTCAGCTTCAGGCTCCTTGACCTGAGGAGGGGGACGAGCCGGGGAAGACGGAGCTGGAGAAGAAGCCAGGCCGCCTAGTGCAGGATCAACCTGTGCTGGCTCGGGGGCCGCGGTAACCGTCTCGGCAGGAAGAGACGGCGCCGCCGCGGAGTCCGGGCACACTAGAACAGGAGAAGTCCGCGCTGGCCTGGCAGCCGCAGCGGTCGCCCCTGGCTCCGAGCGCATCGGCACAGATTTCCCGCAAGACGGGGAAGGCCGGGAAACGCGGACACTCCAGTGGGCTCTGAACCCCGACTTCCAAGCCGGGGTAGGATTTCCAGAGCCCGCTACCGTCTCCGACGACCGCTCCGCAGTCGCTTGGACTGGCGGAACAGGGGACGCCACAGAGGCTTCCCCTAGCACATCAGCCCGGGGCCTCTTCAAGTCGCCACCGGAGGGAGTGTCAGGCACCCCAGAACCCCGACTTGGCACCGGCGCCGTTGCTGGAGGAGATCGGGCGCGTTTCTTCTCTGGCAGCGGGTTGGAAGCCATGGCAAGGGAGAGCTCAAAGGCAAGGAAGCAAAAGCGCAAGAGTCCAAGAAGAAACGCAGAGAAGTGCGAAGGGAAGCTACAACGTGGGTGAGACCCCCTCTAAAAAGCTTCCTGGTGCAGTTCCAAGCGATTCGGAACTCTTCGGATACCCCGCACCCGCAACCGCTTCGGTTCCTAGACCGAGTGCCGATGACGGGTGGGCCCAAGCCGCTTAACTGAAGCGGTGGGGGCAAGGAGTCAGTCTCCTAAGAAGATGAGCCGGCAAGGCCCTTCGGCGGTTCCCGAAGAAAGCGCCGCAACGTGCAGAAGTGGCAGCCTTGGGAACCACCGCAGTAAAAGCAATCATCAAGTGGGCGCACGCTCTCACGACCCCGCGGCCGTTCGTGCTCCAGCAGCGGTCTAGTCGGGACTTAGAGAAAGTGCGCGGATCGGAAGAGACGGAGGTCCCACCTCGGGCTCGCTATCTCCCCCGAGATGGGCCCGGGGGCCACTGTCGGTACCTGAGATATGGGGTACCCCCGCGCACAGGGTAAAATGCCTAAGGTGCTCGCCCTTCTCCGCAGGGAGAGCTCCGAAGGCGCCACGTGTCTGGCGGGGCCGGACCTCCCTCTCCTCAGAGGAGAGCTCCGGGCCCGACACGTGGCATACAGAAGCCGGACCTCCCCCTCCATGGGAGAGAGGTCCGAAGACGCCACGCGTCCAGCGAGGCCGGACCTCCCTCTCCTCAGAGGTGAGCTCCGGGCCCGCCACGTGGCATGCAGAGGCCGGACCTCCCCCTCCGCGGGAGAGAGCTCCGAAGGCGCCATGCATCTGGCGGGGCCGGACCTCCCTCTCCTCAGAGGTGAGATCTGGGCCCGCCACGTGGCATGCAGAAGCCGGACCTCCCCCTCCGCGGGAGAGAGGCCCGAAGGCGCCACGCGTCCAGCGGGGCCGGACCTCCCTCTCCTCAGAGAAGAGCTCCGGACCTGCCACGTGGCTGGAGGAACGGTGCTGCCTGCCCCCGGGCGGTAGGCAGCAGGTGTAAAGGCGCCCCTCACCTTGCCCGTACAAGGTATTCAAGGCCCGCGTCTTGGAGACGCGGAGCACGCGTCTGTCAGGTGCCGTTGTGCCCAGTCGCATCACAGACTGGCGCGCAGTGTTAGAACCTGACAGGTAATAAACGCCGCGACAAGACATCCCATGCCGCCTGCGCCGTCATCAACCACTACGACTAGCGCACGGCATGGGCAGGGCGGCAAAAGGAAGACTCAGAAGCCTTCAACCGGAGGCAACCACCGGCATAACTACAGATACGGTAGATAATAGACAATCTCCCCGGGACCACCTGTCGGGTCCCGGCTTCCCTTGTAAGCCGCCCGAGCCTTGGACTATAAAAGGCTCGGGTAGGCGTCGATAGCACACTTCGACATTTGGCGCGCCAGGTAGGGGGCTTTTCCCCTAGCGCGACGAGTTTCCGCCGACGAAGATGACCAAGCTTCCTTCAGCGGCAAACTCTCCCTCTCCGTGGTCACGGCGAACCGTGACCACAGGGGAGAGTACATAATGACACACTCAGGACGGAGTGCGACAAGGCAAGCTGGGAGCCAGCAACCGGCTCTGGCAGCGCCGACCCCGGCAATGCAGGCTCCATCCAGCGTCAGGCCTTCAGTAGCTCCGGGCGTACCCGGTGGGGGTGCGCAAGCCTCAGCATGGGCGCTACTGCGCAATCTGCCTGCTGGGGACGCGCCTCAGGCGGCGACCCAGCAGTGGATTCGCGAAGTAGACTGTAAGGGCCTCAGTTTTTGACACTCATTTGCAGTGTTCATCACCACACCACACACCTCATTTGAGGAAAAATGATGAACACAAATAAAGAGCAAGTAACAATTATCAACATGCTCATTAGGGAACAAACTCACACATTGCAAAAGTGGTACTTCCCACATGTGATATAGATGGGCTGGACATATGAAAACTCCTACACTTTGCTAAGGATGTCCATGCCAAGTTTCACCCAAATTCAAAACATTTTTGAGGTCATCTTGGGTGTAGATAGGAAAGGGGCAGTTTGAAAACATATTCAAATTCAAACTGTTTTCACCCACTGAATTTAAAAGTGGAAGGCATATTCTTGCTCAGCACATTTTTGTGAGCTCACACACCAATTTTCACTCCATTTGGAGTTGATCTTGACATGAGCTAAGGGGGAGAAATTCAAACTTTATTTGAATTTCAAACTGCACTTGTGCTGAAATTCATTCAAACCAAACCTCATTTGAACTTTGGTCAATTCAAATGGCTCTTGGGTGAATAATTTGAGTTGCCAAGGGTAGAATAGGGTTCACTGTTTACCACAGCTGTTAGGAATAAATTTCAGAGGTTAAAAGAGGAGTGGGACCCACATGTCAGCCTCAGCCTCAAAGCAAACCGACTGAACCACAGTTCAGTCGGTTCCCGGCTGTTGTGCGCGCGCGCCACCGAAGGGGCCGGCCGGCGCCAGCTCCTGCTGCGTGCCCCAAGCCGGAGGCCAGCCGGCCGAGCTATTTATTCCCTCCCCGGCGTGCCTCAGTCACCATTTCCCCGAGCTACCGACGTGCGCGACTGCTTTTCCCACTGCCATCGCCGCCGCGCGAGTTCCTGCTTGATCAAGCCGATCGCAGCTCCCTCTTTCCATTCCAAGGTCCCAGCAAGGTACTAGCAACCATCCTCCATCCTTCCCATTGATAGAAATCGATTGAAACCGAGTGATATCGGCTGTGCCGAAAGATCAAACTCGGAACTGGAAACCGCCGCACCTCGGGCTCTCGTGGACAGCCCAACCTGGGCGTTGTCACGCCCGAGCCAAGGCACCCTTGGACGCGCAAGTGATCGGTGCTGCTCATCCCCGAGCCACAGCTCGAGTGGTTGCTCACCGGCGGCGAATTTCCACTTTTCCCCTTTCTGTGTGCAGAACGACCCTCGGGTACGATTCTGTTTAATTCGTGCTCTAGAAAGGATTAGAGGGCCTCAGGCCACTCCCACACGAGCTAGACACGGTGACGCACAAGTTGCCTTCACAACTCTGAGCCGGAGAACCTCTGTGCCCGGCGTAATTCAAGGTCTACTAATGGCGGAACGAACGGGGGGTATCGGGCGCACGGTGAGGACCTATTTCGGGCCTTCCCCGAGCTGCCCCGAGTTCATGTCGACCTTCTCTGAGGTCCACTGATGCTCCCCGACCGGTTTCCCAAGTAGCTGAGGCACTAGGAGCATCAGCCGACATGGCCGAAGTCGTTCCGATATGGCGGCTCGTCGCCGACCATGCTCCGGCCGTTGTCATGAGCAGCTGACCCTCGGATCATGTTCCCCAAGTAAAAGTAGGCAGGGGCGGCCAGAATCAAGAAGTTTGAAGCTGTACAGCAGCCGGCGGCGAGTCCTCCGGCGAGGTCCCTCGGCGGCGGAGCGCGGGTGTCGCGAGGTTGAAGAAGGGGGTGGACCCCAGCTGTCAGCGGCCGATATTTTGAATCGGGATCCGGCTGCGGCCGGGATCGGGTGTGCTGGCGCGCAAAAGCCTTGTGGGCCGCGGTGTGCTGTCGCTTCGGCGTGCGACGCGTGTCCCCTGGGCCCACGCGCGAGTTTAAACTTTTCCCCGATTTTCAGATTTCCTTCAAACTTCAAATCCTTATAACTTTGGCTAGAAAGCTCCAAATTGAGTGAACCAAATTTTGCTGGATTCAGCTCTTTGAGTACTTTCCAGAAAATCAAGTGTCACTTCATGAAATTCCGTAATTCTCCAGAATTAATTCCTTAAAGTTTAAACTGTTAGGAATTTTAACTGGAGAATCATTTGGAGGAAAATCCTGAAATTTTGCTGAGATGTTCACCAAAATATCCTTGAACTACCATAAAAATTTCAGATCCATTTGAGCTCATTTAGTCCACCTAATGGTGTGATTAGTAAAACTGTTCCAGAGAAAATAGAAAATGTTCAGAAACATTTTCAGAATTTTCTCTGAAATTGTTTAGCTCATATCTTTAGTTAGAGACTTCCAAATTAAGTGAGACCAATTCCATTAGAACCCTCTGAAAATCTAGTTTTCAGAAAGTCATAGTTTGTTTCATGAAAATACCTAGAACACCCTAAAAGCCTTTAATTAAGGTCAAGGACATAATTATTTGTGGAGGGCTCAAATGAGCTTTGCTGCAACTAAAACTTGACCAAGTCTCTGTTTAGGTTGTAACCAAGCCACAGTAAAAGTTTCACAGTCATTAGGTCTATCTAGTAAAGGTTATAGACTTCACAACTTCAAAGTTAATACAAAAGCATTTAATTAATACATACATTGTTCTTATCATGTAGTCGCTAAGGTCGAGGAGGAACCCGAAGTCCTAGACTTCGTTACTCCGGAGGAACAGCTAGCCTACGACCAAGAGCAGCAAGGCAAGCCCCGGTTTGCATTAACCTTTTTACAAATTTTTATTGTTTTGAGCACATAATTGTTTTCTTTGTTCTTTGCATTAGAGTCTTGATTGGAAACCCAACTGCACAGCCAAGAAAACCATGGGTTGGGTTTAGGATTGCAAACCTCGTTAGCCACCGCATTGCTAGGATAGAGTAGGATTCGGTACAAGTCGAGTAGTTGGAACTACTCGCGAGAATAGGCTAGAGGCACATTGCTCGGGTAGAGATAGCACATGATACACATGGCAAGAAAATGAGACCGAGCGGAGAGTAAGGGCAGCAGGACTTTGGGGCCTGTGTGCTGTAGCTCCGCTTGTGTCGATTGAGGACCGAGCCGTGTGCGGGCCTGTTGAACAAGCTAGAACAGTACCGAAGACCTACCGGCTATATGGGAACCGGTAAACTGATGTAACTCGGGTAGCTGGGTATTGAGGCATTGCCCGTCGTTCAGAGGGTAGGTTGAGAGCTCGAGGTGTAAATCAGCTGGCGGCACAGAGATGCGCGTGCAGGGACCTCTTGCTCGGGACGATGGGACCGGTTCAATATTTGGCTAACGGGTGAAAGGTAGTCGCGTACGGCGTCCGTGATGGTTGTTGTAGGCAACATCGAGTACGGGCGTACGTGACGGGTTGTTCGGGTAACCCTGCAGGTGTAAATCGATTATAATCGCCGTCCCTCGCGGTCAGTGAGTACCACTTGTTCACTGTACCGTGACGTAGAAAGAACAGGCTAGTTACATGTTAAAATGTTGCTGATTGAAAGTTGGATATTGATTGTTAATGATATGTTGTAGCTTAGTGCTAACTAAAGTTCTTTTCAACTTTGGGCAAAGTACATGAGAGAAATGCGTTTCTTGTTTGATTGCGGCTCTCTCATGTGCCTTAGCGTAAAGTTCTCCACAACCTGCTGCTAAAACTTGAAAGTAAGGTTCTACTAATTAGGCGAGTCCTTGCAAATGATTTTTACCTCATGCAACCCATCACCCTCATGTAGAAGTTTCATGTTTAGGTGAGACGGGTCAGACTTGCTGAGCCTTCGTGCTCACTGCTTGTGTTTGAAGCTTTTGCAGGGTTCTATGAGGAAGGGACTCCCGAAGAGGAGACGGAACCCCAGGAGGGGAACCCCGTCGAGTGGGAGTCGTGCACGCCGCAGAGTTAGTGTGCGTGTGTGCTAGCAAGGACACGTTCGAGGGCTGAACGTGCACTTGATGCTTAGTCTACGCCCGCGAGTGTGGACTAAACTTATTTTGATGTAAACATGTTGATAAACTTGTTTATGTAATAAAGCTTCCGCTTCCGCTTTGTACCTTTGACGTGTGTTATGCGGTGCTGTGCAACGCAGCACCCCTCAGCGTGATCCTGGCTCGACAGGACCCAAAGGGGTCGTGTCAGCGTGGTATCAGAGCTCGCTTGAGGTTTAACACAGTACAAAGGTCTTCTTTTTCAAAAATCCAGTGAGGAACGAGTTAGTAGCCCGTATAAGGATGTTATTAGTATATAGAAAGTGGCTTAGTAACCTATTTGTTATGTCGGAAAATCGTGCATCTCGGGACGTTCATGTCTTGGGGGGTGCACGTAAGCGCTGTCCACCAGTGCGCACAAGCTGAAGGGTGGAGCCCCACGGGTGGCAGGTAACCCGACCCGCTTTAGTATCCTCTACGACTCTTCATGTCGTTTGGGGTATTCGAGCAACGTCTGTCCCTGGCGTGCGTGGTGCAACATGGGAGACCCCGTCACGTGGTCTGAAACGTGAACACGTAACTCAGGGCGTGTTTGGCTTGAGAACATCCGGGCGAGTGATGACGGCCGGGTGTACAAACTGTATGGATTCCGGGCTCGGTGTGCAGCCGAGTCTGATGATTGTTTGAGTTTCTGCAGGTAGCCTTACCACGAAACGGTAGACGTGTAGCATCCGTGTGCGAGTGACGAGTAGTGCCACTGAACTAACGAAGCCGGCTAAATCCGGTATAGGTTTTTCCTTTGTGAGGACGTAGTACCGACATAATCTGGTGACGCCTCGACGTCACACCCAACTAAATGAACAACTTCATTTAAAAACTTGAAGGTTTTGATCCAAAGTAGTAAAACTTGATGTAACTCCTTCCCTTGAACAGGATATTCAAAGTTAATAAGTTTTCAACTTATAGGATGTTAAGGACAGAGCACTCTGTTTTCAGCTAAATCAAGGCTGAAGTTAATCAGAGGTTAGAGGTTGAGTTCTTTCGAGGTTGGGGTCGTATGATACATTTCTGGAAAGCTTTGGAGGAGCTTTACAACTTTTCTGTTGAGTTCCAGAGGTGTTTCATCCCTTAACCACTCGAAAAATGCAGTAGAGTTGAAACTGTCCAGAAAACAGGACGGAGCAAAGACTCTCTGTAGACTCTCTGTAAATTAAGCATAACTTCCTGCATAAAAATCCAAAAATAGAAAATGAGGTGGTTCTGGGAAGCTTATGAGATGGGTTACAACTTTGTAACAGAAAGTTTTGTCAGATTAGGAACAGAATTAACTGGAATTCTTGGATCAAATCAGTACCTAAGGCAGGGAGGTGCTGTCCAATTGTTCCCAGAAATTCTGTTAACTTTGACATCTCATAACTTTTGAACCAGAGCAGATCTTAGGCCAACCAAATACTTTCTGGAAAGCTATTGAAGTTAACTTTAACTTTGATGTTGAGCTCCAGGACTGGTTTTGCTTTTAACCTGGCCTAAATCAGATTGATATGGAAACTGGTCAGGGCTGTCATGGGAACAGCAGATCAGCAGTCAAATTTGTTTAAAAATTTGAACTATGTTTCCAAGTGTTAAGGGTTCAATGACATATCTTATGTTATAACTCAATGGTTTACTGTTTAAATAAATATTTGACATTTCTCAAATATATTTTTACAGATGGCAGCAGATAAACGGTTGGAGAACGGGTGGGTAGTTTCCCACTGCTCTGACCGTAGCGGCTACCCGGAAGCATTGTGGCAAATGCTCCAATATTTCGGGTACAACCAGATGCCGCAATACTTCGCCAAGGAAGAAGGCGAAGAGGGGAACAAGACGTGGACGATCCATGTCGAGGTTCCTGCAGGACCTATGCCACCCGGTTGGGTGCCATTCACCGTCACGGTGAGAGGAAGACAACCGGTAGGGATGTGGCAAGTGGCAGCCCGTGACACTATGTCACGTTTCTGCCAACTACACGTACAGGCTATGGAGGGAACTCCATACGCACTCGTTCCGGTGGAGGGACGAGCTCAGCATGTGTGGGAAGAGAGGTACCTAGAGGCAACAAACCCGAGTTGCCCAAGGTACAACCCCGCGGAGGCAAATCTCAGCCTCCAAATGAGGGCGGGAAACGCTGTGATGGATAGCCAAGCTTTCATTGCTAAACACAGCTTGCCAATACTACCCACCGATAGTCCATATTTAATTTGTTCACCGGGTGGGAAGATTTCAGCAAGCGTAATGGTCTCCAAAGCACCATTATGCTTAGCGGGTAGAGTGTACCCCACGTCCCTCATTATCTTAGAGGGACAGAAGGTCGATGTCATCCTAGGGATGTCGTGGTTAACCCGCCACGGCGCTGTTTTAGACACCGTCCTTCGAGTCGTGCACTTAAACTCAGAAGTGCACGGTTCTCACTCATTATTTCTGGACAGTCCAGAAATAAAACTTCCAAGTGTCTATCAAGCCACAACCATCAGATTGGAAGACATTCCAGTGGTCCGAGAATTCCCTGATGTATTCCCGGATGATTTGCCGGGGATGCCACCCGATAGAGAGGTGGAGTTCAAGATTGAACTTGCACCGGGAACCATGCCAATATCCCGAAGGCCGTACAAGATGGCGCCCAAGGAGTTGGCTGAACTGAAGACTCAGCTCACGGACCTTCTGGAGAAGGGTTTTATTAGGCCGAGCTCCTCGCCATGGGGCTGTTCGGCATTATTTGTCAAAAAGAAGGATGAAACGTTGCGGCTTTGCGTGGACTACCGTCCATTAAATGCCGTAACCATCAAGAACAAGTACCCGTTGCCACGGATCGACATGTTGTTTGATCAGTTGGTCGAAGCAAAGGTCTTTTCCAAGATGGATTTAAGATCCGGGTACCATCAGATTAAGATCAGGGCTGAGGACATTCCAAAGACAGCTTTTTCGACAAGGTACGGACTTTATGAGTACCTGGTCATGTCCTTTGGCCTCACCAATGCTCCAGCTCACTTCATGTACTTAATGAACTCGGTGTTCATGCCGGAGCTGGACAAGTTTGTCGTGGTCTTCATCGACGACATCCTGGTATATTCCAAGTCGGAGGAAGATCACAAGAAACATCTGCGTATAGTCTTGCAACGGCTGCGGGATCACAAGTTATACGCAAAGTTCAGCAAATGCGAGTTTTGGATATCGCAAGTGCCTTTCCTCGGGCATATCATCTCGGCGGAGGGTATCGCTGTGGACCCGAGCAAAATCACGCAAGTGCTGAATTGGAAATCCCCGAGAACTGTTCATGAGGTACGGAGTTTCCTCGGACTCGCGGGATATTATCGGAGGTTCATTCCGAACTTCTCGAAGATTGCCAAGCCAATGACAGAGCTGCTGAAGAAGGCTACCAAATATGTTTGGAGTCCAGCATGTGAAGCAGCATTCAAGGCTTTAGTCAAGCACCTGACATCAGCACCGGTTTTGGCGCAGCCAGACACAACAAAACCGTTCGATGTGTACTGCGATGCATCCGGCATTGGGCTCGGATGTGTGCTGATGCAAGACCGAAGAGTGGTTGCGTATGGATCACGACAGCTTAGGAACCATGAGCAAAATTATGCAACTCACGATTTGGAGCTCGCTGCCGTGGTACTTGCACTGAAAATGTGGAGGCACTACCTACTCGGTAACCTCGTACATTTATATACCGACCACAAAAGCCTCAAGTACATCTTCACTCAGAAGGAGCTGAACATGAGGCAACGAAGATGGTTGGAACTGATAAAGGATTACGAGATAGAGATCCATTATCATCCGGGCAAGGCAAACGTTGTGGCAGACGCGCTAAGCCGCAAGTCACACGTCAATAATCTGACCATCACACCGTTGGAAGAGAGCGAACCACCACTACATGTGATTCCACATGGAGCTCTCTACAACCTAGCTTTGATCCCCACCATCCGTGAAGAGATAGCGGCAGCCCAGAAGAATGACAAGGGCATGTCACATTTGCGGAGACGTGTAGACAGTGGGGAGTTGAAATGTTTCCGGAAGGACGGAGACGGCGTCCTATGGTTCAAGGACCGGATCGTCGTACCCCGAAACCCGGAGTTACGGAAGAAAATCTTTGATGAGGCTCACTTATCAAAGTTTTCTATTCACCCCGGCAGCAACAAGATGTATCAAGAACTCAGAAGCAAGTTTTGGTGGACACGGATGAAGCGAGAGACTGCAAAATACGTGTCCGAGTGTGATACATGTCGACGGGTGAAGGCAGACCACATGCGGAAACCGGGACTGCTGCAACCACTGGGCATTCCTGCCTGGAAATGGGAGGACGTGAGCATGGATTTCGTCGTGGGTTTACCCACCACCTTACAGAAACATGATTCTGTGTGGGTGATCGTCGATCGGCTCACCAAAGTTGCCCATTTCATCCCGGTCAACACCAACTACAACGCCAAGAAGTACGCTGAACTGTACATCTCACGGATCCTATGCTTATACGGCGTACCCCGTACTATCGTATCGGACCGGGGCACTTTATTTGTGTCCCGTTTTTGGGAGCAGCTCCACGCTGCCTTGGGGACGAAGCTGATCCGTAGTTCAGCCTACCACCCGCAGACGGATGGGCAAACGGAGCGGGTAAATCAAATCCTAGAAGACATGCTACGAGCTTGCGCTATCGACCACGGCAAGAATTGGGATGATCACTTGCCATTAGCCGAGTTCTCGTACAACAATGGGTACCAAGCCAGCATCAAGATGGCGCCCTACGAGGCGCTATACGGCAGGAGATGCCGCACACCACTGAACTGGTGTGAGTCTGGCGAGAGGGTTACCTTCGGGATTGATCTTGTCAACAACGCGGAAGAAAAGGTTCGATTAATTCAAGCGAACCTAAAAGCCGCTCAATCCCGACAGAAACAGTATGCGGACCGGAGGAGGCGCCCATTACAATTCGAAGTTGGAGATCACGTATACCTACGAGT
Organism: Neostapfia colusana; assembly: GCA_030760725.1. Classification (NCBI taxonomy): domain Eukaryota; kingdom Viridiplantae; phylum Streptophyta; class Magnoliopsida; order Poales; family Poaceae; genus Neostapfia; species Neostapfia colusana. The sequence goes on along the minus strand of JASWHV010000002.1, from coordinate 105,114,278 downwards.
GTCTCCAATGAAGGGCGTAAACAGATTTGGGGTGAGAAGAAAGTTAGCACCCCGATTCATCGGTCCATTCCAGATTACCGAAAGATGTGGATCGGTGGCATACCGGCTAAGATTACCAGAAGCACTTTCCGGTGTGCACGACGTCTTTCACATTTCCCAGCTGAGGAAGTGTCTCAAGCTATCAACTACCGTTCAGCTGGAAGACATTGAAGAACTGCAACCGGATCTCACCTATCGGGAGGAACCGGTGCAGATTATTGATGAAAAGGCCCGAACCACACGCAACCGTACGTTGTGGTTCTACAAGGTTCTATGGAGTAATCACTCCATGGACGAAGCGACATGGGAGAGCGAAGAATTCCTTCGCACTAACTACCCCGACTTTTTCACATCGCATATTCGGTAAAATTTCCACCGTCCTCTCTCTCATTTCACCTTATAATCTCGGGACGAGATTCTTTTAAGGGGGGAGGAATGTAAGGGCCTCAGTTTTTGACACTCATTTGCAGTGTTCATCACCACACCACACACCTCATTTGAGGAAAAATGATGAACACAAATAAAGAGCAAGTAACAATTATCAACATGCTCATTAGGGAACAAACTCACACATTGCAAAAGTGGTACTTCCCACATGTGATATAGATGGGCTGGACATATGAAAACTCCTACACTTTGCTAAGGATGTCCATGCCAAGTTTCACCCAAATTCAAAACATTTTTGAGGTCATCTTGGGTGTAGATAGGAAAGGGGCAGTTTGAAAACATATTCAAATTCAAACTGTTTTCACCCACTGAATTTAAAAGTGGAAGGCATATTCTTGCTCAGCACATTTTTGTGAGCTCACACACCAATTTTCACTCCATTTGGAGTTGATCTTGACATGAGCTAAGGGGGAGAAATTCAAACTTTATTTGAATTTCAAACTGCACTTGTGCTGAAATTCATTCAAACCAAACCTCATTTGAACTTTGGTCAATTCAAATGGCTCTTGGGTGAATAATTTGAGTTGCCAAGGGTAGAATAGGGTTCACTGTTTACCACAGCTGTTAGGAATAAATTTCAGAGGTTAAAAGAGGAGTGGGACCCACATGTCAGCCTCAGCCTCAAAGCAAACCGACTGAACCACAGTTCAGTCGGTTCCCGGCTGTTGTGCGCGCGCGCCACCGAAGGGGCCGGCCGGCGCCAGCTCCTGCTGCGTGCCCCAAGCCGGAGGCCAGCCGGCCGAGCTATTTATTCCCTCCCCGGCGTGCCTCAGTCACCATTTCCCCGAGCTACCGACGTGCGCGACTGCTTTTCCCACTGCCATCGCCGCCGCGCGAGTTCCTGCTTGATCAAGCCGATCGCAGCTCCCTCTTTCCATTCCAAGGTCCCAGCAAGGTACTAGCAACCATCCTCCATCCTTCCCATTGATAGAAATCGATTGAAACCGAGTGATATCGGCTGTGCCGAAAGATCAAACTCGGAACTGGAAACCGCCGCACCTCGGGCTCTCGTGGACAGCCCAACCTGGGCGTTGTCACGCCCGAGCCAAGGCACCCTTGGACGCGCAAGTGATCGGTGCTGCTCATCCCCGAGCCACAGCTCGAGTGGTTGCTCACCGGCGGCGAATTTCCACTTTTCCCCTTTCTGTGTGCAGAACGACCCTCGGGTACGATTCTGTTTAATTCGTGCTCTAGAAAGGATTAGAGGGCCTCAGGCCACTCCCACACGAGCTAGACACGGTGACGCACAAGTTGCCTTCACAACTCTGAGCCGGAGAACCTCTGTGCCCGGCGTAATTCAAGGTCTACTAATGGCGGAACGAACGGGGGGTATCGGGCGCACGGTGAGGACCTATTTCGGGCCTTCCCCGAGCTGCCCCGAGTTCATGTCGACCTTCTCTGAGGTCCACTGATGCTCCCCGACCGGTTTCCCAAGTAGCTGAGGCACTAGGAGCATCAGCCGACATGGCCGAAGTCGTTCCGATATGGCGGCTCGTCGCCGACCATGCTCCGGCCGTTGTCATGAGCAGCTGACCCTCGGATCATGTTCCCCAAGTAAAAGTAGGCAGGGGCGGCCAGAATCAAGAAGTTTGAAGCTGTACAGCAGCCGGCGGCGAGTCCTCCGGCGAGGTCCCTCGGCGGCGGAGCGCGGGTGTCGCGAGGTTGAAGAAGGGGGTGGACCCCAGCTGTCAGCGGCCGATATTTTGAATCGGGATCCGGCTGCGGCCGGGATCGGGTGTGCTGGCGCGCAAAAGCCTTGTGGGCCGCGGTGTGCTGTCGCTTCGGCGTGCGACGCGTGTCCCCTGGGCCCACGCGCGAGTTTAAACTTTTCCCCGATTTTCAGATTTCCTTCAAACTTCAAATCCTTATAACTTTGGCTAGAAAGCTCCAAATTGAGTGAACCAAATTTTGCTGGATTCAGCTCTTTGAGTACTTTCCAGAAAATCAAGTGTCACTTCATGAAATTCCGTAATTCTCCAGAATTAATTCCTTAAAGTTTAAACTGTTAGGAATTTTAACTGGAGAATCATTTGGAGGAAAATCCTGAAATTTTGCTGAGATATTCACCAAAATATCCTTGAACTACCATAAAAATTTCAGATCCATTTGAGCTCATTTAGTCCACCTAATGGTGTGATTAGTAAAACTGTTCCAGAGAAAATAGAAAATGTTCAGAAACATTTTCAGAATTTTCTCTGAAATTGTTTAGCTCATATCTTTAGTTAGAGACTTCCAAATTAAGTGAGACCAATTCCATTAGAACCCTCTGAAAATCTAGTTTTCAGAAAGTCATAGTTTGTTTCATGAAAATACCTAGAACACCCTAAAAGCCTTTAATTAAGGTCAAGGACATAATTATTTGTGGAGGGCTCAAATGAGCTTTGCTGCAACTAAAACTTGACCAAGTCTCTGTTTAGGTTGTAACCAAGCCACAGTAAAAGTTTCACAGTCATTAGGTCTATCTAGTAAAGGTTATAGACTTCACAACTTCAAAGTTAATACAAAAGCATTTAATTAATACATACATTGTTCTTATCATGTAGTCGCTAAGGTCGAGGAGGAACCCGAAGTCCTAGACTTCGTTACTCCGGAGGAACAGCTAGCCTACGACCAAGAGCAGCAAGGCAAGCCCCGGTTTGCATTAACCTTTTTACAAATTTTTATTGTTTTGAGCACATAATTGTTTTCTTTGTTCTTTGCATTAGAGTCTTGATTGGAAACCCAACTGCACAGCCAAGAAAACCATGGGTTGGGTTTAGGATTGCAAACCTCGTTAGCCACCGCATTGCTAGGATAGAGTAGGATTCGGTACAAGTCGAGTAGTTGGAACTACTCGCGAGAATAGGCTAGAGGCACATTGCTCGGGTAGAGATAGCACATGATACACATGGCAAGAAAATGAGACCGAGCGGAGAGTAAGGGCAGCAGGACTTTGGGGCCTGTGTGCTGTAGCTCCGCTTGTGTCGATTGAGGACCGAGCCGTGTGCGGGCCTGTTGAACAAGCTAGAACAGTACCGAAGACCTACCGGCTATATGGGAACCGGGAAACTGATGTAACTCGGGTAGCTGGGTATTGAGGCATTGCCCGTCGTTCAGAGGGTAGGTTGAGAGCTCGAGGTGTAAATCAGCTGGCGGCACAGAGATGCGCGTGCAGGGACCTCTTGCTCGGGACGATGGGACCGGTTCAATATTTGGCTAACGGGTGAAAGGTAGTCGCGTACGGCGTCCGTGATGGTTGTTGTAGGCAACATCGAGTACGGGCGTACGTGACGGGTTGTTCGGGTAACCCTGCAGGTGTAAATCGATTATAATCGCCGTCCCTCGCGGTCAGTGAGTACCACTTGTTCACTGTACCGTGACGTAGAAAGAACAGGCTAGTTACATGTTAAAATGTTGCTGATTGAAAGTTGGATATTGATTGTTAATGATATGTTGTAGCTTAGTGCTAACTAAAGTTCTTTTCAACTTTGGGCAAAGTACATGAGAGAAATGCGTTTCTTGTTTGATTGCGGCTCTCTCATGTGCCTTAGCGTAAAGTTCTCCACAACCTGCTGCTAAAACTTGAAAGTAAGGTTCTACTAATTAGGCGAGTCCTTGCAAATGATTTTTACCTCATGCAACCCATCACCCTCATGTAGAAGTTTCATGTTTAGGTGAGACGGGTCAGACTTGCTGAGCCTTCGTGCTCACTGCTTGTGTTTGAAGCTTTTGCAGGGTTCTATGAGGAAGGGACTCCCGAAGAGGAGACGGAACCCCAGGAGGGGAACCCCGTCGAGTGGGAGTCGTGCACGCCGCAGAGTTAGTGTGCGTGTGTGCTAGCAAGGACACGTTCGAGGGCTGAACGTGCACTTGATGCTTAGTCTACGCCCGCGAGTGTGGACTAAACTTATTTTGATGTAAACATGTTGATAAACTTGTTTATGTAATAAAGCTTCCGCTTCCGCTTTGTACCTTTGACGTGTGTTATGCGGTGCTGTGCAACGCAGCACCCCTCAGCGTGATCCTGGCTCGACAGGACCCAAAGGGGTCGTGTCATAGACTGACTTGACGTCGGCCTCGACCCAGCCTGAAGGACAGATCTTCGCTACGCGGGCTCTGCCCCAGGCATACGTCGCGCGGTATATGCCACAACCATATGCCCTGCAAACGGCGTCCCCGGTCTATAGAGCGGCCTTGCCCATACCGGGGCATACTGTGCCAGCGGAGGACCAGGCGTTCGCGGCGCCGATACCTGCACTGGGAGCCAGCAACCGGCTCTGGCAGCGCCGACCCCGGCAATGCCGGCTCCGACCAGCGTCAGGTTTTCAGTAGCACTGGGTGTACCTAGTGAGGGTGCGCTAGCTGCAGCGAAGAGCGCTGCTACTCAATATGCCACAGTCATATGTCCTATGTATGGCCACCGGAAGCATGCGGTGTTCGGCGCAAACCAAGCATTCGCGGCATCAGAACCTGCGGCAACAGAAGCGGGGTGTGCGGCCCTCGCGCCCCGCCTTCGCTTCACAAAATAGCCGTGCAAGTTTCGGCCACTCTCGCCTGAGAAGTACGACGGCAGCATCAACCCGGCGGAATTCCTCCAGAGGCCGGGAAATCCAGAAGCTTGCGGGGCGCTTCCGGAAGGGGAAGCAGCCCCTAGGTGACACCCCATCCTATAGTAAGGGAGGGCAACCGGAAGGTCGAGGCCCGAGACGGCGACGGCCGCCAGGTGGATTTCCAGGAGCTCCGGCGCGCCGCAAAGGCAGCGTGCAATCATGGAAGCTCCATCTCCAGTGATGACGAGCACTGGAAGATGCCCTGTGACGTCTTCGGCGGGTCCGCTGACCCCCCTGTCCAGAAGCATGGCTAAGGCCTGCGACGAGCGGAAGCGTCGGTGGCTCAGGTGGATGGGAACCCCCATCAGCTCCAATGACACCGACTGCCCCAGGAACATGGCTGGGGCCAGCCAGCTACCGCTCATGGTGGCCCTTACCGTCGCCAACGTGAAGATGTACCACGTTTTGGTGGATGGTGGGGCTGGACTGAACCTCATCAGTCACGCAGCCTTCCAGAAGCTGCAGATCCCGATGGCCAAGCTCGCCCCATCAAGCCCGTTCTCAGGGGCAGGGCCAGGACAGGTCGTTTCCTACGGCCGCATCAGCCTCCCGGTGACCTTTGGGGCACCGGGCAGCTACCGGACGGAGTACATTCTGGTCGACGTGGCCGAGACTAACCTCCCCTTCAATGCCATAATCGGTAGGCCAGCCCTGTACCGGTTCATGGCAATAGCCCACTACGGCTACCTTGTCTTGAAGATGCCTACACCAACAGGCGTCCCCAAGGTTTGTGGAGACCGTGTTGCCGTAGTATTAGCCTTGGAAGGGCTTCGGGCGCTTACAGCAACTAGAGCGCCAGCCCTCGGCAGTACAGGACCAAACCAGCTCCACCCAAGTGCACGCCACCGTGCCTCTACCGCCGCACCCCGTGTGCAACCCCTTGATGAGGACGACGTCCCCACAAGGCTCATCCGAATCAGCGCCGGTGCCACCCAGACCACCCGGGTAGCCGGGGGCCAGGGTAGCATATAGGAAGGCGCGCTCGTTGCCCCCCTCCGGCATGAGGTCGATGTGCTGCATGACAGCCATCACCGAGGCCAGAGATCCCCAGGGAGGTGATGGAGCATTACTTAAAGGTCTTTCCCGACGTCCAGCCGTCCGACGAGACGGAGGGTCCGCCGCTCCCGGCGCTTGGCAAACCGTGTTATTATCCCGAGGGCCGGCGCGAAGCTCCGGAAGCGCATCCACTGCACCAGTCTCAATAAGGCATGTCCTAAAGACCTATTTTCTCTTTGGCTGATAGAGCAAGTAGTAGACTCGATACCAGGCTGTGATATGCTGCGCTTCCCAAATGCTTGCTAGGGCTCCCATCAGACCCCTGAGTCTGAAGTAGTTGAAGGGCGCCCCCCTACCTACTAATCCCAGCGTAAGACGACTCAGCATAGCTAGGGGTCCCGCGAATTTCTGGTTTTCGCGCAATGGCTTTAACCCCATACCACAGTAACCTGTTCCGCTACCAAGAAGCAAGCACCAGGAGACCAGACCTCGGATCCCTGACACAATCTCCCGGAGCTCCCGGGACGACAGCGGAGCTTCCCGCGAGGTCCAAAGCAGCCTGAGGACCCCCGAGTGTCGGGCACCCAGCGATCTCCCCAGACTAAAAGCTATCCCTCACAGCTCCATGCGGCGGGCAATGCCGCCAAATGGGCGGCGGAGCTACTGAAGTTTGATCTAGGTTCCCTTTCCCGCCATACAGACATTAACTGAGCGTTAGTTCACTTGTGGCTGAAGTAGACGCACGCTCAGGGGGCCATGAAGACGATGAAACAGGACCCTGATCAGGGGGCCATGAAGACGATGAAACAGGACCCTGAGCTCTGACCTTCATCAGGACCCATCAAATGATGTTCGCCCACGGCTCCCCGCGAAAGCAGGGGGCCGATGCTAGCATACTGTTCCTCATGCCATCGGGGGAGCAGTCTGGGTATGTGGCGCGTCTCAATTCCAAGGCAGCCAACACCATAGCAGAGTATGGAGTGCTCATCCTTCTCGCTAGTCGTTGGCTCAGGGCAATCCCCAGTCTGGTTATCAACCAAGACGGCGGAGACAAACCCCCTCGCCTGGGACCTGCACCACGTACCGCGCGCTAGCAAGGCCGCAGCTGACGACCTTTCAACGAGGGCCCCCACTGCCACCGGAGCCACTGTGCCTGAAGGGGGCCTCGAGAGGACGTTGCCGCGACCCACAGCCCGGCCCGCCGAGCTGGGCGAAGGGGGCTAGACCAGCACCTCGAAGCTGGCGGTCTCGGCGGCCATGAGCGCCGCCAAGGATCATAAGCGTCACTGGGGACTCCGTGCAACCCAGCGCTCAAGATCCAGATGCTCAAGTCAGACCCGATGCATGGATCACGGAGGTCCGGGACTACATGAAAGACAATATCCTCCCTGATGAACATGTATCCGCTGAACGGATTGCGCGTATGGCTAAGAGACACATGGCGGTAGAGGGGGATCTCTACCGACGTGGCGCCAACCACATCCTATTGCGGTGCACAACCCAGGGGGAAGGCTGCGACTTGTTCGCTGAGATCCATGGAGGCGAATGTGGGAGTCATTCTTCCTCACGCACGCTTGTCGATAAAGCCTTTCGGCATGGCTTCTACTAGCCGGCAACACTCCAGGATGCCGTCGAGCTGGTCGAGAGCTGCTAGGCATGCCTGTTCCATGCCAAGCAGATCCATACACCGGCTTGGACGGTACGGATGATCCAGCCCGCATGGCCATTTGCCGTACTAGGGCTGGACATCCCGGGCCTGGGACCATTCCCCAGAACCGAAGACAGGGACCCGCTCACGAACCTTCGGAACACGGAACACTGCTGTAAGTTCTACCCCTAGAGCAACAATCAGGCAGGCCCTTCTTTTCATAGTAATTTCCATAAAAGTCCGTGAATCGGGCTTAGAGCAACTAAGCCTCAGGGGACGGTCCAGGACTACGTTCAGCTTCGCCTGGTTCCGACCCCAAGCGCGTAGAGTCTTGCTTCCCTTGAGGTGGGTCGTGGCCTACATATGCGGCCCTCCTTCCCCCGTATGGAAATTTATATGAAAAGAAGCCCACCCTACGTTGCTCTTCTTTGGTACTCATTTAATTTACTTGTTAAATTTCTATGATTACCCTACTAACGCGTGCTCACTATGCGTTCAATTCCCTCTTCTCATTTCCATCTTTAGTCGGAATTTGCTGCAGATATGACTAAGGAATAGAGGGGGAGCCCCCAAGGAGAATTACTTTTTCCTTATGTGCAGGATTTCTCAGCCTCAGCTTCCCGCAGGAGTATGGTAGGCGCATCCACCCAATAGAACGCACCTACCAGGGGGCCGCTACGGGATCGCGGTAGGCCAAAAACCCTAAGGTAAGATCAAAGGGCTAGCCCTCGCAGGGGTGGGGTCCGAAGGCCCCACGTTTCCGGCAGGGCCGGGTCTCCCACCTCTTTGAGGGGAGCTCCGGGATCGCCGCGTGGTCTGCAGGGAGAGGCCCGGGACCTCCACGTGCCCTGCGGGCCCGGACCTCCTCCCAGGCAGGAGCTCCGGGCCCGCCACGTGACCAACCGGCTCGGACCCCCCTCTGATCTCGTGAGGCGGGTCCTGGAGACCTCCGGAACCCTTAGTATACAGTGGGGACCCGGACAAGGTGTCCATGCATAGCTTCGAGATTGGTCAAGGCCTCCGAGCCCTTGCGGGGCTAAGGGCTCGGTCGGGAAAGGCCAAGAAGACGACTAGGGCATGCAGACACAGAAAGAAACAGGAGTCTGTCCATACAAAGGCTCCACGAGCTGGGCTACAGACTCAACAAAAATAAAGAAAGGAAGTACAGGGCCTTGTAGACACTAGGGCGGGTGCCTAGGGGTCCCCGGACTCCCGATGAAACCTAGAGGCCACGAGGGCAGCTAAGTCCTCGACTTCGGCCCTGGCAGCTTCCTCCTGGTCGGCGATGGGTCCTAAACGGACCGGCCCCAGGGAAAAGGAAGGGTCTCGGCTAACGAAGCACGACAGAACGTGTGCCGCAACCTCCTTCGCAAGACCCCGACCTTCCGCTTCCAGCTCGTCGGCGATCACTGATTCAAGCCGACCTAGCTCGTCGCCGAGAGACTCAAGGGCTGGGGCCGCTTCGGACACCGGCCGTGCTGGGGTCTCCACCTGCACAGGGCTAAAACCAAGAGGAGCTAAGGCGGATCCCGCCTTAGCAATGAAGTGCCAGACCGCCTGGGCCTCGGCAGTCCGCAGGGACTGGAGCCTCTCTACCTCTTGACGGGCCGCTAGCTCGCGACCCATCGCCGCCTGAAGCTCCTTGGAAGACTGCTCCTCCCTCGCGGTGACAGCCGACTCACGGAGCTCCAACTCCTCAGTCCGAGCCCTTAGCTCCTCCACCTTGGCCCTCAGCTGAGCGGTGGTCTTCTCCTCCTCGTCCGCAGCAGCGCGTTCCCGATCAGCGACGGCATGCTCCCGACGGGCTACCTGCAGCTGCAACTCCTCCACGGAGGCGGAACACTCCTTGGCTTTGGCTTCAGCTTTGGCCAGAGCCTCGCGGTAGGTGGCACGAACCCGCTGGGCCTCTAGCTCCAAGCGGCTAATGGCCTTCTTCTGGGCGCCAAGCAGAGCACTCATGGCCTCAATCCTTGACTGCCTTGAGTCGAGGTCCGCCCGGGCCCGCTGCTGCCAGCTGATAAGGCGGTCCCTCTCGCCGGCCAATGCCTTCCGCTCCTGCTCAAAGGCAGATTGGAGCTGCCGGGAGCGGGTCTGGGCACGCTCCATGGCGTCCCACATGGGTACCGGAGCAGGGGGAGCAGGAGTCGCGCTGCTGGACCCCCCGGACGAGTCCAAGACCGGCGGGAGCACCGGCGCCTCGGCAGCTACGGGGGGGCGCTGTCCTAAGCAGGCCAGGGGGCCAGCAGGCACACCTACAGCGGCCCTCCCGGTCTCAAGACCTGGCTTCTGGGCTGGTGAAGGAGGGCGGGTAGAAGCAGATGCGGCCACTGAGGCCACTGCCCCCGTCGATTTGGGAGCTATGGGGGCCGCCGCGGCCCCCAAGTGCCGAGGCGCGGAGCCCCCGCTGGTTGAAGGCGGCCGGATAAGAGGCCCGCCCCTGGCAGCCGGTCGGTCCCTGCAAAGAAGAAGAAGCACTCAGAATAAGAGAAGAGGCAGGAGCTCTACTCCTATAAGTCAGAAAGAATAACACTTACTGAGCGCCATGAGCGCTCCAGCGAGCTTGCTGCACTGGCCTCTGGGCTGTAGCTGAACTACCAGGACCAGCGGCTGGAACGGTCACGGAATGGGACGCCTGGACCTCCGGCGCGCTCGCCGGCGTCGCCCCACCAACATCCGTCCTGGGAGCCCCGCCGCTCGAGGGAGGATGGCGAGATACTTGGGCTGATTCGGACGGCTGCTGTCTAGGGAGAGACCCGCCGGGGAGGGACACTCGGGACCTCTTCGGGTCGCCACCCGATGGACCAGCACCTCTGGGAGATCCGAAGCAAGGTAGCTCCGGCACCCTGGATTGGCACAGGCGGCACCCTTGGAGGAGACCGAGCGCGTTTTTTCTCTAGATGCCCGGGGGCCGGCTCTTTACCTTTCCCTTTATCGGCGGCTTGGGTTCCGTCGGCTCTGGGGGAAGGTTTGGCAGCAGTGGATGCCTCATGCCCTGATTCGGGGTGCTCGGTTCCTGGAATGGTGATACCCCGGAAGGCATCCCCGACCTGACGAACGGCAATCCCGATATCATCAAGGTTCGGCATCTTCCGCAGGAGCTCTGACCTCCTCTGAGGCTCCAAGAAGAGGGGAGTGGCAGAAGGCGGAAGGACGGGGACGCCGCTGGGAATATAGTCACCGCTCACCTTGCTCACCATCTCCTCCAGCTCCTCATCGGAAGGGACAGAGTCGGGGCCTCTCTCCAGCCTGGTACAGTCCTGCTCACCGGTGTAGTACCACGCTGGGCGGCTGCGTTGCTGCAAGGGAGCAATGCGGTGTGACACAAAGTCCATCAGCACCATCAGAGATGTCAGCCCCTCGTTGGCCAAGAACCGGATCCGCTCCAAGACCGGAGTGTACTCCTGCTCCAGCTCAGGGATCTCCTCCCAGAAGCGGCGATCGGTGGTTGGGCTGGCGGTTGGGAGTTGTAGGCGATCGTGCTCATCGGCCTGCACTACCACCCAGCTCTCCCTCCAGTTCTCCCACCTTGATGCGCTGAAGGGCAGAAGGTATCCGGAGACCTTGGGGTCTTTGCAGCGATGCTGGAAGTAATACGCCCCCATCTGAGTCTTTGAGCCGCGTCCGGTCGTACGCAGCACAAAGAAGTGGCGGAAGAGCGTCACGGAGGCGTGCACCCCCACGAACATCTCGCAGAAGTGGACAAAAACTGCCGCCATTGCGAGGGAGTTGGGGGAGAGATGGTGGAGTTGGAGACCGTATGTCTCCAGCAGGGTGACGAAGAAGGAAGAAATCGGCGGAACGAACCCCGCCAGAGCATAAGCGGTAAAGAAGACCATCTCCCCCTTTCCCAGGACCAGGGGGAGAGATCCTCGGCGGAGCCGATGCTTCTGCTCTTCCGAGCGCCAGCCCAGCAGCCTGCGCACTGGCCCAAGCTTGGAGGAGCGAACGAGGCGCGTCGGAAGCAAGTTGGAAGCCATAGCGAAAGGAGGCGCAAGGGCAGGAGAGCCGGGGCGCAAGAGTTCAAGGGAAGTACGAGCGCAATGCGAAGGGAAGCCACGATGCGGGTGAGATCACCTTTTAAAACTTTCCAGGGATGGTTCGAGGTAATTCGAAAACCTCCGGAAACGTCGCATCGGCGACCTCGCCGGCTCCGAGACTGGGCGCCAATGAAAGCTGGGCCCAAGCCGCTTAGCTAAAGCGGTGGGGTCAAGGAGTCAGTCTCCTGAGAAGATGAGCCGGCAAGGCCCTTCGGCGGTTCCCGAAGAAAGCGCCGCAACATGCAGAAGTGGCAGCCTTGGGAACCACCGCAGTAAAAGCAATCATCAAGTGGGCGCACGCTCTCACGACCCCGCGGCCGTTCGTGCTCCAGCAGCGGTCAAGTCGGGACATAGAGAAAGTGCGCGGATCGGAAGAGACGGAGGTCCCACCTCGGGCTCGCTACCTCCCCCGAGATGGGCCCGGGGGCCACTGTCGGTACCTTAATTATGGGGTACCCCCGCGCACAGGGTAAAATGTCTAAGGTGCTCGCCCTTCTCCGCACGGAGAGCTCCGAAGGCGCCACGCGTCTGGCGGGGCCGGACCTCCCTCTCCTCAGAGGAGAGCTCCGGGCCCGCCACGTGGCATACAGAAGCCGGACCTCCCCCTCCGCGGGAGAGAGGTCCGAAGACGCCACGCGTCCAGCGGGGCCGGACCTCCCTCTCCTCAGAGGTGAGCTCCGGGCCCGCCACGTGGCATGCAGAAGCCGGACCTCCCCCTCCGCGGGAGAGAGGTCCGAAGGCGCCACGCGTCCAGAGGGGCCGGACCTCCCTCTCCTCAGAGAAGAGCTCCGGACCCGTCACGTGGCTAGAAGAACGGTGCTGCCTGCCCCCGAGCGGTAGGCAGCGGGCGTAAAAGCACCCCTCACCTTGCCCGTACAAGGTATTCAAGGCCCGCGTCTTCCCAAGACGCAGAAACGCGGAGCACGCGCCTGTCAGGTGCCGTTGCGTCCAGTCGCATCACAGACTGGCGCGTGGTGTCAGAACCTGACAGGTTATAAACGCCGCGACAAGACATCCCATGCCGCCTGCGCCGTCATCAACCACTACGACTAGAGCACGGCATGGGCAGGGCGGCAAAAGAAAGACTCAGAAGCCTTCGACCGGAGGCAACCACCGGCGTAACTACAGATACAGTAGATAATAGACAATCTTCCCGGGACCACCTGTCGGGTCCCGGCTTCCCTTGTAAGCCGCCCGAGCCTTGGACTATAAAAGGCTCGGGTAGGCGTCGATAGCAAGGGTTCGCATTCTGCAACTCATACACTAGCCATACACTCTCAAGCTGTAACTCACCCCCAAGCTCAGGCCCCCGGCCCTGGGCAGCAAGCAATACAGCGAGCTCCATAGCTCGCCGTGGACGTAGGGTTTTACGCTCCGGCGGCCTGAACCACGTAAAACTTCTCGTGTCAAGCTCTCACTAACTCGTCCATCCGCGCAAGCTCTCCGCTAGGAACTAGCCCCTCCGAAAAAAGAACCTCCGCGGGCTGCCCAGTGCAGGCCCGGGGGAAGTGTCGATCGCACACTTCGACAGGCGCCTTCGGAGCTCTCCCTGCGGAGAAGGGCGAGTACCTTAGGCATTTTACCCTGTGCGCGGGGGTACCCCATATCTCAGGTACCGACAGTGGCCCCCGGGCCCATCTCGGGGGAGATAGCGAGCTCGAGGTGGGACCTCCGTCTCTTCCGATCCGCGCACTTTCTTTAAGTCCCGAATTGGCCGCTGCCCGAGCACGAACGGCCGCGGGTCGTGAGAGCGTGCGCTCACTTGATGATTGCTTTTACTGCGGCGGTTCCTAAGGCTGCCACTTCTGCATGTTGCGGCGCTTTCTTTGGGAACCGCCGAAGTGCCTTGCCGGCTCATCTTCTCAGGAGGCTGACTCCTTGACCCCACCACTTTAGCTAAGCGGTTTGGGCCCACCCGTCATCGGCATTCGGTCTAGGAACCGAAGCGGTTGCCGGTGCGGGATATTCGAAGAGTTCCGAATCGCTTGGAATTGCACCGGGAAGTTTTTTAGAGGAGGTCTTACCCCCATTGCAGCTTCCCTTCGCACTTCTCAGCATTTCTTGTCGGACTCTTGTGCTTTTGAGTTCTCCCTTGCCATGGCTTCCAACCCGCTGCCAGAGAAGAAACGCGCTCGATCTCCTCCAGCAACGGCGTCGGTGCCAAGTCAAGATTCCGGGGTGCCTGACACCCCCTCCGGTGGCGACTCGAAGAAGCCCCGGGTTGATGCGCTGGGGGAAGCCTCTGGGGCGTCCCCTGTTCCGCCAGTCCAAGCGACTGCGGAGCGGTCGTCGGCGACGGTTGCGGGCTCTGGAAGTCCTACCCCGGCTCGGAAGTCGGGGTTCAGAGCCCGCTGGAGTGTCCGCACTTCCCGGCCTTCCCCGTCTTGCGGGGAATCTGCGCCGATGCGCTCGGAGCCAGGGGCAACTGCCGCGGCCCCCAGGCCAGCGCGGACTTCTCCTTTTCCGGTGTGCCCGGACTTCGCGGCGGCGTCGTCTCTTCCTGCCGAGACGGCAACCGCGGCCCCCGAGCGAGCACAGGTTGATCCTGTACTAGGCGGTCTGGCTTCTTCTCCAGCACCACCTTCCCCGGCTCGTCCCTCTCCTCAGGTCAAGGAGCCAGAAGCTGAAAAGAGCCCGGCTGGCCTGGCTGCCAGAGCCGCGGAGCCAGCTTCTCCTGATCGGCCTCTCATCTCAGTTGCTGGTGCGTCGGCTCTTCCTGAGGACGAGGTAATGGAGGAGGTCGGAGGGACTGCCCAGCCTCTGTTGCTCCATTGCCTCTGGCGGACGCCTTCGCGCTTGCCGAGTCGAGCGTCCGGCAGGTCTTGGCTGCGCTAGGGCGCGAGCGGGAGGAGTATACGGTTGAACGGGACCGCCTCCTCATCTGGGGGAACCTTTTGCGGGAGAGGACCGCGAAGGTTAAGAGCAAGCTCGACTCCAGGCGGGAGCTGCTCGACTTCAGGGAAGCGCTCGTCGACCGGATGAAGCGGGCTGTCGACCGCATGGACACCCAGTCGCGGCGGATCAACAGGGAGGCCCTGGAGGCACACGCCCGTGCCGAAGAGAGCCTCTCTGCTGCTGTGGAAATACGGCAGCGGTTGGAGCGCCGTGAACTCGCCGTTGAGGAGCGGGAGCGTTCCGTGGCAGCTGAGGCAGAGAGGGTCGCCGCGCAGCTGGCCGCAGGCGAGGATGACCTCCGAGCTCGGATGGAGGAGCTGGAGATTCTGAAGGCAGACCTTGACTTGCAGGAGGAACAGGTCTCCCATGATCGCCGGGCAGTCTTGGACCGGGAGTTGACTGCCGGCTTCAAGGCCGCTGAGTTGGAGCGGCTAGCCAAGACTCTCCACCTTCGGGAGAGTTCCCTGGCGGCCAAGGAGAAGGAATTCTCCGAGAGGAACCTGGAGGCTCTGCAGGCGGCCCGCCGTGAGGTGGGCTCTCCGCCTTGCGGTCCTCCGAGGCCCTTGCGGTCTCAAGCTTCGTGGATCGAGCGGGGTCCGCCCTGATCCCTCTTGGCTTCAGTCCGGTGAGGGCCGCGACTCCCGCGCTGAAGGTGGCAGAGGTGATCCCTGCGTTGGAGTCGATCGGCGCCAAGCTGGACAGGCTCGACTCGGTGGTCGCCAGCGAGCTTGAGGCCGAGGGCCGCAGCTTAGCTTTAGAGGTCGCTTCGCATGTGCTGGCATGCTTCAAGAGCCGCGACCCCTCTTTTTCGCTAGAGCCAGCGAGAGAGGGCCCAGCCGCGGAGCGGGAGGAAGCTGCCAGGGCTGAAGTTGAGGATGTGGCCGCCCTTGTAGCCGCAAGGTTCCGGCGAGAGCCGGGAGGTCCTTAGGACTTGTTTCTCCCTTTTTTATCGAGTCTGTAGTCCAGCTCATGGAGCCTTGTTTAATTTGACTCTCTTGGATACTTGTGTCTGTGATGCTTTTTCTCTCCTTCTTGGCTTTGCCTGGCTGAGTCCTTAGCTCCGCAAGGTACTCAGAGGCCATTTCCAATCTCGGAGCTTCGCACAGACACCCTCCCCGGGTCCTAACCGTGTTAGGGGCCCCCGGAGGTCTCCGAACCTCGCCCTATGGGGGGCTCCAAATCTGCCTGCCACGTGGCGGGTCCGGAGCTCCTCCTCAAGAGACGGGAGCTCCGGCCATGTTGGACACGTAGGGCTTCCGGAGCCCTCCCACTGAGGGGGGGAGGTCCGGTTCCTGCCTGCCACATGGCGAGCCCGGAGCCCTCCTCAAGGAAGGAGAGAGTTCCGGGCCTGCTGGACACGTGGGGCCCCCGGGCCCCGCCCCTGCTGGAGGGGCAGGTCCCGGTCCTTCCAGTCCCAGGCCGGAGTAGCTGGTAGATCCTTTCCCCCCGCTTCATGCAGTCCCTGTTGCCATAACCTGGAGGTCCTGCACACAGGTAGAGGAAACGTAATTCTCCTCGGGGGGTCCTCCCCTCCTGTCTCTTAGTCTTATTCGTCTTATGGTCCTGACCCGCTATACGGGGCTTGGGCAATTCTGTGCCCGAGGCGCCGGAGCTCTGGCTCCCTCTGAGGTCCGGGTACGGCCGTCCGATCCCTAGTACCGGGCCATGCGCTGGGGAAGCAGAGTGCACGCGCTTTGGGTTCATGACCAGGCAAAGCGGACGTACTCCCCTGGACCTCCGGAGGGCAGGATGCGCATGCTTTGGGCTCTGGGCCGGCTAAGATGGATACGCACCCTGGACCCCCCATGCACGTCGCTGGCCTTTCCTGGAGGTGACCAACTGGCACCGCAACACCTGACTGGGGGAGGCCCGAGAGACTCACTCGGCCATCGGCAGGTGCCTCAAGCGCAGCCGCCTTCGGTAGGATAGCAAATGCCGACTATGGATGAGCGTAGGAGAGGGGGAGCTAGATGTACGATGAACATACAGAGATAGTGCGATCATAAAAATTAATGCATAATTTAAATGAACGCATGAGAGAGAGCTAAGTAGAACAGGTCTCTATATTCGTACCCATAGGTGGAATTCTGGCTGTACATGGGGGCAATGTTCCACCTCGTCTACAAGGGAAGCAAGACTCTACGCGCTTAGGGTCGGAACCAGGCTAAACTGGACGTAGTCCTGTACCGTCCCTTGAGACTTAGCTACCCCAAGCTCTGTTCCTAAATTCTATGGGGTCTATTACAGAAGTGAATAACCCTGTTCTACCGATGCTCAGTAAGTAGGACTTACAGTGTTGCTTCATGGCAAGGATTTCTTTGGGAATGGATCCCACTCTCGGTGGAAAGGCATGTGTACCTGGGGCGGCAGCTTTCATGATTCGGAAGGGACCTTCCCTGCTGGGGGAGAGCTTATGGGTCCTTCTTGGAATATAGCGTGCCGCTTCACCAGGTTGCCTTCTTGCGGGCTCCCGTCGCGTTTGGTTCTTTGGCGGTAGTGCTTAGAGCATTAGCCGAGACCGTGCGTTGTGGGGTGTTCCCTGCAAGCCGAGTCTTGTCGAGGTTGTTATCTTCACGCTGGATCAGGCCCTGCGCGGCTTCCCTCGGGGGCCCCCGGGAAGTTCTCCCCTTCTGGCTAAGGCCTTCAAGGGGTAGGTGGACCCGGGCTCGCCTTGGATGACCTAAGGCGTCTTCCCCTTCTGGCAAGGCCTTCAAGGGGTTGACGGACCTTAGGCGGCTCCCAAGAGGTATGTTCGGGGCACGGAGGCGTGCTGTAGTTGGCTAACGCCCAGGCCCGTCACCATCGGAACTGGAGTCCTCACCGCCATGCACTGTCTTTATGACACGCTGAGGCTCCTGGAACCCCACCTGGTGGGCAGCGGTGACTGGGGCGTCGGCCTTCTGTTTGCCATCCCTCTGAGGGTAGGGCGGTGCTTCAGCCCTCTGCTGTCTTCCTTTGCGGAAGCGCTCTGCGAGCCTCTGGATCTCCCAGCACTCGGCAGCAGTATGGTTGCAGGCGCCATGCACGGGGCATAGCCTGCCTTGGTCACTGTCTGGGGCCGGTGACTTCCGCTGCCTTTTGTCAGGGCGTGGCCCTCGAGCTCCACTGGTCGTCGCAGCTGCTGCAACGGTGGCCGTGAATGGTGACTTCATCTTGCCACCCCCCCCGGTTCTTGGTCTTCTTGCCACCCCGATAGGCAGCAGCACTGGACCCGGGCTGCCCTCCTGACTCGGAGGTCGGCAGTGCGTGCCAGTTCCGCCCTTCAGCTGCTCTGGCGCATTTGTCCGCCAGGCTGAAGAGCTCCGAGACATCGCGGACCTCTCTGGTCGCGAGCTTCTCGAGCATTTTCTCGTCCCGGACACCCTGTCGGAACGCCACCACCACAGAGGCGCTTTGGATATGTGGGATGGTGTTGCGCACCTGAGAGAACCGCTGGATGAAAGAGTGCAGCGACTCCCCAGGCTGTTGTTTGACGGCGTGGAGGTCGAGCTCCGTGCCAGGACGGGTGTAGGAGCTGCCAAAGTTGGCGACGAACTGCCGGCAGAGCTCACCCCAGGAGGTTATGGACCCCTGAGGTAGATTCATGAGCCAAGACCGGGCTGGGCCGGTCAAGACGAGGGGGAAGTAGTT
This sequence comes from Neostapfia colusana, assembly GCA_030760725.1. Taxonomy (NCBI): domain Eukaryota; kingdom Viridiplantae; phylum Streptophyta; class Magnoliopsida; order Poales; family Poaceae; genus Neostapfia; species Neostapfia colusana. The sequence goes on along the minus strand of JASWHV010000002.1, from coordinate 105,095,997 downwards.
GGCCATGACAGCCTTGTCCCCTCCTGCGGCAAGTACGGCGGTGGAGTAGATCTGGAGGAACTCCGCCGGGTTGACGCTGCCGTCGTACTTCTCGGGCAGGTGCGGGCGGAACTTGCGTGGCCACCTTGCGAAGCGAAGATGGGGTGCAAGGGCCGCACATCCTGCACCTGCTGCGGCAGGTATAGGCGCTGCGAACACTTGGTTCACACCTGGCGCTGCGTATCCCGGCATGGGCAAGGCTGCACCATAGACCGGGGTCGCCACTTGCGGCGCATATGGTTGTGGCATATGCTGTGCAGCATACGCCTGTGGCGGGGCTCGCATGGCGAGGACCTGCCCTTCTGGTTGTGTCGAGGCCGACGACATGCTGTCGCCTGCCTCCTGGTTGCGACGCCTTTCTTGGCGTCGCTCGAGGTACACCCGGGCGTCCTGCCCCAAGTGGCACCGTTCCAGTTCCCTTCGCAGGTCCGTCGACAGGAGCCTGGAGGAGCTGGAATCCGCCGTTAGCCCGTCAACCGTGGGTGTGCATGTCAGCGACACAGCCGGTTGCCCTGGGCGTCGTCCTCGCCGAAACCGAGGGTTCGTGGCTGCGACGACGAGGCGGTCCACCTCGCGGACCCATTGCTGGGTCGCTGAATGGGGCGCATCCCCCGCAGGCGGGTTGCGTAGCAGCGCTCTTGCTGCAGCTAGCGCACCTCCATGGTGTACGCTCAGCGCTGCAGAAGACCTCACGCTGGTCGGGGCCTGCATAGCCGGAGTCGGCGTTGCCGGAGTCGGCTGCTGGCTGCCCGCTTGTGCCGACACACTCCGTCCTGAGTGTGTCAACATGTACTCCCCAGTGGTCACGGTTCGCCGTGAACGTGGAGGGGGAGAGTTTGCCATTGAAGGAAGCTTGGTCATCTTCGTCGGCGGAAACTCGTCGCGCTAGGGGAAAAGCCCCCTACCTGGCGCGCCAAATGTCGAAGTGTGCTGTCGGTACCTGAGATATGGGGTACCCCCGCGCACAGGGTAAAATGCCTAAGGTGCTCGCCCTTCTCCGCAGGGAGAGCTCCGAAGGCGCCACGCGTCTGGCGGGGCCGGACCTCCCTCTCCTCAGAGGAGAGCTCCGGGCCCGCCACGTGGCATGCAGAAGCCGGACCTCCCCCTCCGCGGGAGAGAGGTCCGAAGGCGCCACGCGTCCAGCGAGGCCGGACCTCCCTCCCCTCAGAGGTGAGCTCCGGGCCCGCCACGTGGCATGCAGAAGTCGGACCTCCCCCTCCGCGGGAGAGAGGTCCGAAGGCGCCACGCGTCCATCAGGGCCGGACCTCCCTCTACTCAGAGAAGAGCTCCGGACCCGCCACGTGGCTGGAAGAACGGTGCTGCCTGCCCCTGAGCGGTAGGCAGCGGGCGTAAAGGCGCCCCTCACCTTGCCCGTACAAGGTATTCAAGGCCCGCACCTTCCCAAGATGCGGAGACGCGGAGCACGCGTCTGTCAGGTGCCGTTGCGCCCAGTCGCATCACAGACTGGCGCGCGGTGTCAGAACCTGCCAGGTAATAAACGCCGCGACAAGACATCCCATGCCGCCTGCGCCGTCATCAACCACTACGACTAGTGCACGGCATGGGCAGGGCGGCAAAAGGAAGACTCAGAAGCATTCGACCGGAGGCAACCACCGGTATAACTACAGATACGGTAGATAATAGACAATCTTCCCGGGACCACCTGTCGGGTCCCGGCTTCCCTCGTAAGCCGCCCGAGCCTTGGACTATAAAAGGCTCGGGTAGGCGTCGATAGCAAGGGTTCGCATTCTGCAACTCATACGCTAGCCATACACTCTCAAGCTGTAACTCACCCCCAAGCTCAGGCCCCCGGCCCTGAGCAGCAAGCAATACAGCGAGCTCCTTAGCTCGCCGTGGACGTAGGGTTTTACGCTCCGGCGGCCTGAACCACGTAAAACTTCCCGTGTCAAGCTCTCACTAACTCGTCCATTCGCGCAAGCTCTTCGCTAGGAACTAGCCCCTCCGAAAAAAGAACCTCCGCGGGCTGCCCAGTGCAGGCCCGGGGGAAGTGTCGATCGCACACTTCGACATTTGGCGCGCCAGGTAGGGGGCTTTTCCCCTAGCGCGACGAGTTTCCGCCAACGAAGATGACCAAGCTCCCTTCAGCGGCAAGCTCTCCTCCTCCGCATTCACAGTGAACCGTGACCAGCGGAGAGTACATGTCGACGCACTCAGGACGGAGTGTGTCGGCACAAGCGGGTAGCCAGCAGCCGACTCCGGCAACACCGACTCCGGCTATGTAGGCCCCGACCAGCGTGAGGTCTTCTGCAGCGCTGAGCGTACACCATGGGGGTGCGCTAGCTGCAGCAAGGGCACTGCTGCGCAACCCACCTGCAGGGGATGCGCCCCATTCAGCAACCCAGCAATGGGTCCGTGAGGTGGACCGCCTCGTCGTCGCCGCCGCGAACCCTCGGTTTCGGCGAGGGCGGCACCCAGGGCAACCAGCTGTGTCGCTGACGTGCACACCCACGGTTGACGGGCTAACGGCGGATTCCAGCTCCTCCAGGCTCCTGTCGACGTACCTGCGAAGGGAACTGGAGCGGTGCCACTTGGGGCAGGACGCCCGAGTGTACCTCGAGCGACGTCGAGAGAGGCGTCGCAACCATGAGGCAGGTGACAGCATGTCATCGGCCTCGACACAACCGGAAGGGCAGGCCTTCGCCATGCGAGCCCCGCCTCTGGCATATGCTGCACAACATATGCCACCACCATATGCGCCGCAAGTAGCGGCCCCGGCCTATGGTGCAGCCTTGCCCATGCCGGGATACGTGCTGCCAGGTGTGAACCACCTGCTCGCAGCACCAGTACCTACAGCAGCAGGTGCAGGATGTGCGGCCCTTGCGCCCCACCTTCGCTTCGCAAGGTGGCCGCGCAAGTTTCGCCCGCACTTGCCCGAGAAGTACGACGGAAGCGTCAACCCGGCGGAGTTCCTCCAGATCTACTCCACCGCCGTACTTGCTGCAGGAGGCGATGAGGCTGTCATGGCCAACTACTTCCCCGTCGCCTTGACCGGCCCAGCCCGGTCCTGGCTCATGAATCTACCCCAGGGGTCCATAACCTCCTGGGGTGAGCTCTGCCGGCAGTTCATCGCCAACTTCGGCAGCTCCTACACCCGTCCCGGCACGGAGCTCGATCTCCACGCCGTCAAGCAACAACCTGGGGAGTTGCTGCGCTCTTTCATCCAGCGGTTCTCTCAGGTGCGCAACACCATCCCACATATCCAAAGCGCCTCTGTGGTGGTGGCGTTCCGACAGGGTGTCCGGGATGAGAAAATGCTCGAGAAGCTCGCGACCAGAGAGGTCCGCGACGTCTCGGAGCTCTTCAGCCTGGCGGATAAGTGCGCCAGGGCAGCCGAAGGGCGGAACTGGAACGCACTACCGACCTCCGAGTCAGGAGGGCAGCCCGGGTCCGGAGCTGCTGCCTATGGGGGTGGCAAGAAGACCAAGAACCGGGGGAGTGGAAAGATGAAGCCACCATTCACGGCCCCCGTCGCCGCAGCTGCGACAACCAGCGGAGCTCGGGGGCCGCGCCCCGACAAGAGGCAGCGGCAATCACCGGCCCTAGACAGTGGCCAGGGCGGGCTATGCCCCGTGCATGGCACCTGTAACCATACAGCTGCCGAATGCTGGGAGATCCAGAGGCTCGCAGAGCGCTTCCGTAATGGAAGACAGCAGAGGGCTGAAGCACCGCCCTACCCTCAGAGGGATGGCAAACAGAAGGCCGATGCCCCAGTCACCGCTTCCCACCAAGTGGGGTTCCAGGAGCCTCAGCGTGTCATAAAGACAGTGCATGACGGTGAGGACTCCAGTTATGACGGTGACAGGCTAAGGTGTTAGCCAGCTGCGGCACGCCTCCGTGCCTCGAACATACCTCTCGGGGGCCGCCTAGGGTCCGTCAACCCCTTGAAGGCCTTGCCAGAAGGGGGAGACGCCTTAGGTCATCCAAGGCGAGCCCGGGTCCACCTACCCCTTGAAGGCCTTAGCCAGAAGGGGAGAACTCCCCGGGGGCCCCGGAGAGAAGCCACGCAGGACCTGATCCGGCGTGAAGACAACAACTTCGACAAGACTCGGCTTGCAGGGAACACCCCACAACGCACGGTCTCGGCTAATGCTCTAGGCACTACTGCCAAAGAACCAGACGCGACGGGGGCCCGCAAGAAGGCAGCCTGGTGAAGCGGCACGCTATATTCCAAGAAGGACCCATAAGCTCTCCCCCAGCAGGGAAGGTCCCTTCCGAATCATGAAAGCTGCCGCCCCAGGTACACATGCCTTTCAACCGAGAGTGGGATCCATTCCCAAAAGTCCTTGCCATGGAGCAACACTGTAAGTCCTACTTACTGAGCATCGGTAGAACAGGGTTATTCACTTCTGTAATAGACCCCATAGAACTTAGGAACAGAGCTTGGGGTAGCTAAGTCTCAAGGGACGGTACAGGACTCATCCAGTTTAGCCTGGTTCCGACTCTAAGCGCGTAGAGTCTTGCTTCCCTTGTAGACGCGGCGAGACATTGCCCCCACGAACAGCCAGAATTCCACCTATGGGCGCGAATACAGAGACCTGTTCTACTTAGCTCCTTCTCATGCGCTCATTTAAATTATGCATTAATTTTTATGATCGCACTATCTCTGTATGTCCATCATACGTCTAGCTCCCCCTCTCCTGCGCTCATCCATAGTCGGCATTTGCTATCCTCCCGAAGGCGGCTGCGCTTGAGGCACCTGCCGATGGCCGAGTGAGTCTCTCGGGCCTCCCCCAGTCAGGTGTTGCGGTGTTAGTTGGTCACCTCCAGGAAAGGCCAGCGTTGTGCATGGGGGGTCCAGGGTGCGTATCCAGCTTAGCCGGCCCAGAGCCCAAAGCATGCGCATCCTGCTCTCCGGAGGTCCAGGGGAGTACGTCCGCTTTGCCTGGTCATGAACCCAAAGCGCATGCACCCTGCTTCGCCAACGCATGGCCCGGTACTAGGGATCGGACGGCCGTACCCGGACCTCGGAGGGAGCCGGAGCTCCGGCACCTCGTGCACAGAATTGCCCAAGCCCCGTATAGCGGGCCAGGACCATAAGACAGATAAGACTAGGAGACAGGAGGGGAGGACCCCCCGAGGAGAATTACGTTTCCTCTACCTGTGTGCAGGACCTTCAGGTTACGGCAACAGGGACTGCATGAAGCGGGGGGGGGAAGGAGCTACCAGCTACACCGGCCTGGGACTGGAAGGACCGGGACCTGCCACTCCAGCAGGGGCGGGGCCCGGGGGCCCCACGTGTCCAGCAGGCCCGGAACTCTCTCCTTCCTTGAGGAGGGCTCCGGGCTCGCCACGTGGCAGGCAGGAACCGGACCTCCCCCCTCAGCGGGAGGGCTCCGAAAGCTATACGTGTCCAATAATGACCGGAGCTCCCGTCTCTTGAGGAGGAGCTCCGGACCTACCACGTGGCCGGCAGATTTGGAGCCCCCCATAGGGCGAGGTTCGGAGACCTCCGGGGGCCCCTAACACGGTTAGGACCCGGGGGGGTGTCTGTGCGAAGCTCCGAGATTGGAAATGGCCTCTGAGTACCTTGCGGAGCTAAGGACTCAGCCAGGCAAAGCCAAGAAGGAGGGAAAAGCATCACAGACACAAGTATCCAAGAGAGTCAAATTAAGCAAGGCTCCTTGAGCTGGACTACAGACTTGATAAAAAAGGGAAAAGCAAGTCCTAAGGATCACCCGGCTCTCACCGGAACCTTGCTGCTACAAGGGCGGCCACATCCGCGACTTCAGCCCTGGCAGCTTCCTCCCGCTCCGCGGCTGGGCCCTCTCTTGCTGGCTCCAGTGAGAAAGAGGGGTCCCGGCTCTTGAAGCATGCCAGCACATGCGAGGCGACCTCTAAAGCCAAGCCGCGGCCCTCGGCTTCAAGCCTGCTGGCGACCACCGAGTCGAGTCTGTCCAGCTTGGCGCTGATCGACTCCAATGCAGGGATCACCTCTGCCACCTGCAATGCGGGAGTTGCGGCCCTCACCGGACTGAAACCAAGAGGGATCAGGGCGGACCCCGCCCGATCCACGAAGCCTGAGACCGCAAGAGCCTCGGAGGACCGTAGGGCTGAGAGTTCCTCCACCTCGCGATGGGCCGCCCGCAGAGCCTCCAGGTTCCTCTCGGAGAATTCCTTCTCCTGGGCCGCCAGGGAACTCTCCTGAAGGCGGAGGGTCTCGGCTAGCCGCTCCAACTCAGCGGCCCTGAAGCCGGCAGTTAACTCGCGGTCCAAGACCGCCCGGCGATCATGGGAGACCTGTTCATCCCTCAAGTCGAGGTCTGCCTACAGAATCTCCAGTTCCTCCATCCGAGCTCGGAGGTCATCCTTGCCCGCAGCCAGCTGCGCGACGACCCTCTCTGCCTCAGCTGCCACGGAATGCTCCCGCTCCTCAACGGCGAGTTCGCGGCGCTCCAACCGCTGCCGTATTTGCACAGCAGCTGAGAGGCTCTCTTCGGCCCGGGCGTGAGCCTCCAGGGCCTCCCTGTTGATCCGCCGCGACTGGGTGTCCATGCGGTCAACAGCCCGCTTCATCCGGTCGACGAGCGTTTCCCGGAAGTCGAGCAACTCCCGCCTGGAGTCGAGCTCGCTCTTAACCTTCGCGGTCCTCTCCCGCAAAAGGTTCCCCCAGGTGAGGAGGCGGTCCCATTCAACCGTATACTCCTCCCGCTCGCGCCCTAGTGCAGCCAAGACCTGCCGGACGCTCGACTCGGCGAGCGCGAAGGCGTCCGCCAGAGGCAATGGAGCAACAGAAGCTGGGGCAGTCCCCCCGACCTCCTCCATTACCTCGTCCTCGGGAAGAGCCGGCGCGCCAGCCGCCGAGACAAGACGCCGATCAGGAGAAACTGGCCCAGCAGCCCTAGCAGCCGGGCAAGCCGGGCTCTCTTCAGCTTCAGGCTCCTTGACCTGAGGAGGGGGACGAGCCGGGGAAGACGGAGCTGGAGAAGAAGCCAGGCCGCCTAGTGCAGGATCAACCTGTGCTGGCTCGGGGGCCGCGGTAACCGTCTCGGCAGGAAGAGACGGCGCCGCCGCGGAGTCCGGGCACACCGGAATAGGAGAAGTCCACGCTGGCCTGGGGGCCGCAGCAGTCGCCCCTGGCTCCGAGCGCATCGGCACAGATTCCCCGCAAGACGGGGAAGGCCGGGAAGCGCGGACACTACAGCGGGATCTGAACCTCGACTTCCGAGCCGGGGTAGGATTTCCAGAGCCCGCTACCGTCTCCGACGACCGCTCCGCAGTCGCTTGGACTGGCGGAACAGGGGACGCCACAGAGGCTTCCCCTAGCACATCAGCCCGGGGCCTCTTCAAGTCGCCACCGGAGGGAGTGTCAGGCACCCCAGAATCCCGACTTGGCACCGGCGCCGTTGCTGGAGGAGATCGGGCGCGTTTCTTCTCTGGCAGCGGGTTGGAAGCCATGGCAAGGGATAGCCCAAAGGCAAGAAAGCAAAAGCGCAAGAGTTCAAGAAGAAGCGCAGAGAAGTGCGAAGGGAAGCTACAACGTGGGTGAGACCCCCTCTAAAAAGCTTCCCGGTGCAGTTCCAAGCGATTCGGAACTCTTCGAATACCCCGCACCCGCAACCGCTTCGGTTCCTAGACCGAGTGCCGATGACGGGTGGGCCCAAGCCGCTTAGCTAAAGCGGTGGGGTCATGGAGTCAGTCTCCTAAGAAGATGGGCCAGCAAGGCCTATCGGCGGTTCCCGAAGAAAGCGCCGCAACGTGCAGAAGTGGCAGCCTTGGGAACCGCCGCAGTAAAAGCAATCATCAAGTGGGCGCACGCTCTCACGACCCGGCGGCCGTTCGTGCTCCAGCAGCGGTCAAGTCGGGACTTAGAGAAAGTGCGCGGATCGGAAGAGACGGTGGTCCCACCTCGGGCTCGCTATCTCCCCCGAGATGGGCCCGGGGGCCACTGTCGGTACCTGAGATATGGGGTACCCCCGCGCACAGGCTAAAATGCCTAAGGTGCTCGCCCTTCTCCGCAGGGAGAGCTCCGAAGGCGCCACGCGTCTGACGCGGCCGGACCTCCCTCTCCTCAGAGGAGAGCTCCGGGCCCGCCACGTGGCATGCAGAAGCCGGACCTCCCCCTCCGCGGGAGAGAGGTCCGAAGGCGCCACGCGTCCAGCGAGGCCGGACCTCCCTCCCCTCAGAGGTGAGCTCCGGGCCCGCCACGTGGCATGCAGAAGTCGGACCTCCCCCTCCGCGGGAGAGAGGTCCGAAGGCGCCACGCGTCCAGCGGGGCCGGACCTCCCTCTCCTCAGAGAAGAGCTTCGGACCCGCCACGTGGCTGGAAGAACGGTGCTGCCTGCCCCCGAGCGGTAGGCAGCGGGCGTAAAGGCGCCCCTCACCTTGCCCGTACAAGGTATTCAAGGCCCGTGCCTTCCCAAGACGTGGAGACGCGGAGCACGCGTCTGTCAGGTGCCGTTGCGCCCAGTCGCATCACAGACTGGCGCGCGGTGTCAGAACCTGCCAGGTAATAAACGCCGCGACAAGACATCCCATGCCGCCTGCACCGTCATCAACCACTACGACTAGCGCATGGCATGGGCAGGGCGGCAAAAGGAAGACTCAGAAGCATTCGACCGGAGGCAACCACCGGTATAACTACAGATACGGTAGATAATAGACAATCTTCCCGGGACCACCTGTGGGGTCCCGGCTTCCCTCGTAAGCCGCCCGAGCCTTGGACTATAAAAGGATCGGGTAGGCGTCGATAGCAAGGGTTCGCATTCTGCAACTCATACGCTAGCCATACACTCTCAAGCTGTAACTCACCTCCAAGCTCAGGCCCCCGGCCCTGAGCAGCAAGCAATACAGCGAGCTCCTTAGCTCGCCGTGGACGTAGGGTTTTACGCTCCGGCGGCCTGAACCACGTAAAACTTCCCGTGTCAAGCTCTCACTAACTCGTCCATTCGCGCAAGCTCTCCGCTAGGAACTAGCCCCTCCGAAAAAAGAACCTCCGCGGGCTGCCCAGTGCAGGCCCGGGGGAAGTGTCGATCGCACACTTCGACATGTGCGATCGACACTTCCCCCGGGCCTGCACTGGGCAGCCCGCGGAGGTTCTTTTTTCGGCGGGGCTAGTCTCCTAGCGGAAAGCTTGCGCGGATGGACGAGTTAGCGAGAGCTTGACACGGTGAGTTTTACGTGGTTCAGGCCGCCGGAGCGTAAAACCCTACGTCCACGGCGAGCTACGGAGCTCGCTGTATTGCTTGCTGCTCAGGGCCGGAGGCCTGAGCTTGGGGGTGAGTTACAGCTTGAGAGTGTATGGCTAGCGTATGAGTTGCAAAGTGCGAACCCTTGCTATCGACGCCTGCCCGAGCCTTTTATAGTCCAAGACTCGGGCGGCTTACAAGGGGAGCCGGGACCCGACAGGTGGTCCCGGGAAGATTGCTTGTTATCTACCGTATCTGTAGTTACGCCGGTAGCTGCCTCTGGTCGAAGGCTTCTGAGTCTTCATCTTGCCGCCCTGCCCATGCCGCATGCTAGTCGTAGTGGTTGATGACGGCGCAGGCGGCATGGGATGTCTTGTCGCGGCGTTTATTGGCTGGCAGGTTCTGACACCACGCGCCAGTCTGTGATGCGACTGGGTGCAACGGCACCTGACAGACGCGTGCTCCGCGTTTCCGCGTCTTGGGAAAACGCGGGCCTTGAATACCTTGTACGGGCAAGGTGAGGAGCGCCTTTACGCCCGCCGCCTAACGCTCGGGGGCAGGCAGCACCGTTCTTCTGGCCACGTGGCGGGTCCGGAGCCCTTCTCTGAGGTGAGAAGGGTCCGGTCTGCGGGGCACGTGGAGCCTCCGGACCTCTCCCCGCGGAGGGGGAGGTCCGGCCTCTGTATGCCACGTGGCGGGCCCGGAGCTCTCCTCTGCGGAGGGGGAGGTCCGGCCCCGCTGGACGCGTGGCGTCTTCGGACCTCTCTCCCGCGGAGGGGGAGGTCCGGCTTCTGTATGCCACATGGCGGGCCCGGAGCTCTCCTCTGAGGAGAGGGAGGTCCGGCCCCGCCGGACGCGTGGCGCCTTCGGAGCTCTCCCTGCGGAGAAGGGCGAGTACCTTAGGCATTTTACCCTGTGCGCGGGGGTACCCCATATCTCAGGTACCGACACCTTCGCACCTCCCAGCGTTTCTTCTCAGACTCTTGTGCTTTTGTCCTCCCTAGCCATGGCCTCCAACCCGTCACCAGAGAAGAAGCGCGCTCGATCTCCTCCAGCGGCGGCGTCTGTGCCAAGTCGGGAATCTGGGGTGCCTGGCACTCCCTCCGGTGGCGACTCGAAGAGGCACCGGGCTGATGTGTTGAGGGGAGCTTCTGGGGCGTCCCCTGCTCCGCCAGTTCAGGCGACTGCAGAGCGGCCGTCAGTGACGGCAGCAGGCTCTGGGAGTCCTACCCCGGCTCGGAAGTCGGGGTTCAGAGCCCGCTGGAGTGTCCGCGCTTTGCGGCCATCCCCAACTAGTGGGGAGTCTGGGCCGTTGCGCTCGGAGCCCGGGACAACTGCCGCGGCCCCCAAGCCAGCGCGAGCTTCTCCTGTTCCGGTGTGCCCGGACTCCGCGGCGGCGTCGTCCCTTCCTGCCGAGATGGCCGCCGCGGCCCCCAAGCCAACGCAGGTTGACCCTGCACCAGGCGGGCCGGCCTTTATTCCAGCGCCGCCTTCCCCGGCTCGCCCCTCTCCACAGGTCAAGAAGCCAGAAGCTAAAGAGGGCCCGGCAGGTCCGGCCGCCAGTGCCCCGGCGTCAGCTTCTCCTGACCGGCGTCTCGTCTCGGTTGCTGGTGCATCGACTCCTCTTGAGGACGAGGTAATGGAGGAGGTCGGAGGAACTGCCCCGGCCTCTGTTGCTCCATTGCCCTTGACAGATGCCTTCACGCTTGCCGAGACGAGCGTCCGGCAGGTCTTGGCTGCACTAGCTCGCGAGCGGGAGGAGTATACAGTTGAACGGGATCGCCTCCTCACCTGGGGGAACTGTCGGTACCTGAGATATGGGGTACCCCCGCGCACAGGGTAAAATGCCTAAGGAACTCGCCCTTCTCCGCAGGGAGAGCTCCGAAGGCGCCACGCGTCCGGCAGGGCCGGACCTCCCTCTCCTCAGAGCAGAGCTCCGGGCCCGCCACGTGGCATGCAGAAGCCGGACCTCCCCCTCCGCGGGAGAGGGGTCCGAAGGCGCCGCGTGTCCAGTGGGCCGGACCTCCCTCTCCTCAGAGGAGAGCTCCGGGCCTGCCACGTGGCCAACAGAAGCCGAGCCTCTCCCTCCGCAGAGAGAGGTCCGGAGGCTCCACGTGCCCCGCGGAGGGACTGACCCTTCTCCCCTCTGAGAAGGGCTCCGGGCCCGCCACATGGCAGCAGAATGACGCTGCCTGCCCCGAGCGATAGGCAGCGGGTGTAAAGACGCCCCATACCTTGCCCGTACAAGGTATTCAAGGCCCGCGTCTTCCCAAGACACGGAGACGTGGAGCACGCTTCTGTCAGGTGCCGTTGCGCCCAGTCGCATCACAGACTGGCGCGCGGTGTCAGAACCTGCCAGCCAATAAACACCGCGACAAGACATCCCATGCCGCCTGCGCCGTCATCAACCACTACGACTAGCATGCGGCATGGGCAGGGCGGCAAGATGAAGACTCAGAAGCCTTCGACCAGAGGCAACTACCGGCATAACTGCAGATACGGTAGATAATAAACAATCTTCCCGGGACCACCTGTCGGGTCCCGACTCCCCTTGTAAGCCGCCCGAGTCTTATACTATAAAAGGCTCGGGTAAGCGTCTGTCGAAGTGTGCGATCGACACTTCCCCCGGGCCTGCACTGGGCAGCCCGCGGAGGTTCTTTTTTCGGAGGGGCTAGTTCCTAGCGGAGAGCTTGCGCGGATGGACGAGTTAGTGAGAGCTTGACACAGGAAGTTTTACGTGGTTCAGGCCGCCAGAGCGTAAAACCCTACGTCCACGGCGAGCTATGGAGCTCGCTGTATTGCTTGCTTCTCAGGGCCGGGGGCCTGAGCTCTGGGGTGAGTTACAGCTTGAGAGTGTATGGCTAGCGTATGAGTTGCAGAATGCGAACCCCTGCTATCGACGCCTACCCGAGCCTTTTATAGTCCAAGACTCGGGCGGCTTACAAGGGGTGCCGGGACCCGACAGGTGGTCCCGGGAAGATTGCTTGTTATCTACCGTATCCGTAGTTACGCCGGTGGTTGCCTCTGGTCGAAGGCTTCTGAGTCTTCATCTTGCCGCCCTGCCCATGCCGCGCGCTAGTCGTAGTGGTTGATGACGGCACAGGCGGCATGGGATGTCTTGTCGTGGCGTTTATTGGCTGGCAGGTTCTGACACCGCGTGCCAGTCTGTGATGCGACTGGGCGCAACGGCACCTGACAGACGCGTGCTCCGCGTTTCCGCGTCTTGGGAAGACGCGGGCCTTGAATACCTTGTACGGGCAAGGTGTGGGGCGCCTTTACGCCCGCTGCCTACCGCTCGTGGGCAGGCAGCACCGTTCTTCTGGCCACGTGGCGGGTCCGGAGCCCTTCTCTGAGGCGAGAAGGGTCTGGCCTGCGGGGCACATGGAGCCTCCGGACCTCTCCCCGCGGAGGGGAGGTCCAGCTTCTGTATGCCACGTGGCGGGCCCGGAGCTCTCCTCTGCGAAGAGGGAGGTCCGGCCCTGCTGGACGCGTGGCGTCTTCGGACCTCTCTCCCACGGAGGGGGAGGTCCGGCTTCTGTATGCCACGTGGCGGGCCCGGAGCTCTCCTCTGAGGAGAGGGAGGTCCGGCCCCGCCGGACGCGTGGCGCCTTCGGAGCTCTCCCGGCGGAGAAGGGCGAGTACCTTAGGCATTTTACCTTGTGCGCGGGGGTACCCCATATCGAGGGTGCCGACAGTGGCCCCCGAGCCCATCTCGGGGGAGATAGCGAGCCCGAGGTGGGACCTTCGTCTCTTCTGATCCGCGCACTTTCTTGTCTTGAGTATTCCCTGTGCTGGCAGGGTCTTGATGGCTTCGATGTTCAGCCTCTTAGGAGAGGGTGAAGCCTGACATCGGAGCTCAGCCCGGCTGTGGGGGCGGAGGTCCGGAAGTCATCGGAGCTCAGGCCAGCGAAGGGCGTGAGGTCCGGCATCAGCGTTCACTTCTGAAAGGAGGGCGAGGGCTGGCCTCGGAGCTCGGCCTGGCTGTGGAGGCGGAGTCCAGAAGTCATCAGAGCTCAGGCCAGCGAAGGGCGTGAGGTCCGGCGTCAGCGCTCGCTTCTAAAAGGAAGGCGAGGGCTGGCCTCGGAGCTCGGCCCAGCTGTGGAGGCGGAGTCCGGAAGTCATCGGAGCTCAGGCCAGCGAAGGGCGTGAGGTCCGGCATCAGCGCTCGCCTCTGAAAGGAGGGCAAGGGCTGGCCTCGGAGCTCGGCCCAGCTGTGGGGGCGGAGGTCCGGAACTGCTCAGTGGTCCCCCCTTTCCTATCCCTTAGTCTCATTTGGCTTACTGTCCCAGGCCGGAATACGGGGCTTAGGTAATCCAGTGCACTTGGTCCCGGAGGTCTGGCCCCAGCCCCAGTCAGGGTGTAACCGCCCGGCCCCCTGGTACTCAGACCGTAGCGCCGGGAGGCAGAGTGCGCATGCTTTTGGTGCAAGACCGGGTAAAGCAAGGCTCCTGACCTCCCGTTCTAACGTAGGTCTTTTCTCGGAGGAGACCAACTGGTGGTGCAGTACCCTTATAGAGGGAGATCCGAAAGGCCACCGGGCCTCTGGCAGGTACCCCAAGCACTACCGCCTTCGGCAGGACGGCAAATATCGACTATGCATGAGAGCAGGAAAGAGGAACCGAGTGTACAATGGACGCACACTGTCTGGAGCGTGGGGAGGCGTTCACATAAATTAATGCGTAATTTAAATAAACACCTAAGTAAGCATGGTGAACTTACTGGGGTGGCGTCGGAGCGCCTGTCTTCACGCAGAGCGGGTCATGCGTGGCTTCGTCGTACGCCGGACACGGGGGGACCCCCATGGCTATATCAGGGGGAAGCATGGCTTCGGCCCTGCATACCATGTGGAAGGGTAGTTCCCGAGACCCGGCCCTGGGAAGTCCGGCTGGCCCTCGACATGGAGGAGCCGGTATCCCCCGACGGCTCTGAGTGCGCGTCTGCACCGGTTGTGTGGGTCTGCTTGGCGTGGACTTGGCACGCATTGCATCCCTAACCAGTTTGACGGTATCCAGGTGGCTCTCGGTCAGTAGGAGCCATGCCGGGTGGCTTATCTGACCAACGCGCGGGACGATGAGCGTTCCCTGCACTCGCCTCCTTGGACTACTGCGAGCTAGTCGCAGCCTTCCTCCTGGGTTATGCACCGCAATAGGATGTCGAGGCACCACGCCAGTAAAGATACCAGCGCGTAGCACTTAGCCGTCCGCACCACCCGTTCAGCGGATGCACATTCATCAGGAAGGATGTCTTTCAAGGAGTCCCGGACCTCCGTGGTCCATGCATCGGGACTACTTGAGCTTCTGGATCTCGGGCGCTGGGTTGCACGGAGTCCTCAGCGACTCTTACGATCCTTTGGTGGCATCCAGGGCCGCCGGGACTGCCTAGCTTCGTGGCACTGGTTCAGCCCCCTTCGCCCGGCTCGGCGGGCCGGGCTGTGGACCGCAACAACGTCCTCTCGAAGACTCCTTTGAGCACAGGGGCTCCGATGGAGGTTTTCATTGAGAAGTTGTCAGCTGCGGTCGTGCCAGCGCGCGGTTCATGGCGCAGGTCCAAGGCGAGGAATTCTTTCTCCAACATCCGCACGTGAAGCAGATAAGCAGCTAGCTGTGGGTCATTGCAAGGGCATTCACCCTTAACTTGCTTGATAACTAGCTGGGAGTCGCCCTGTGCCAACAACTGGCGAGCGCCCAAAGACAGGATTGTCTTTTAGGCCAAAGATGAGTGCTTCATACTCTGCCAAGTTGTTGGTTGCCTTGGAATTGAAACGCACCATGTACCCAGACTGCTCCCCCGATGGCATGAGAAGCAGTACGCCGGCACCGGCCCCCTGCTTTCGCGAGGAGCCGTCGAAGAAGAGCGTCCAGTGAGGCCCGGTGAAGACCGGAGCTCGGTACTTTGGTTCACCGTCTTCGCGGCCCCCTGGGTCAGCCTTCGTTGGCGTCCACTCAGCCACGAAGTCAGCCAGTGCTTGGCTCTTGGCTGTCTGACGTGGTCGGGAGCTCAGCTTGAACTCCGCCGTCTTCAGGCTGTCTTCCGGCTTCGGAAGCTGGCAGTGGGTGCCAGCTCCGCCCACCGGCTGCTCTGGCGCAATTGTCCGCCAGGCTGAAGTGCTCAGAGGCATCGCAGACCTCTTTGGTCGCAAGCGTCTCAAGCATCTTCTCGTCTCGGACACTGCCGAAGTGCCACCACCATAGAAGCACTTTGAATATACGGGATGGTGTTGCGTACCTGGGAGAACCGCTGGATGAAGGAGCGCAGCGACTCTCCAGGTTGTTACTTGATGGCTTGGAGGTCAAGCTCCGTGCCGGGACGGTTGTAGGGGCTGCCGAAGTTGGCGATGAACTGCCGGCAGAGCTCTCCCCAGGAAGTTATGGAACCCCGAGGGAGGTTCATGAGCCAAGAACGGGTCGGGCCGGTCAAGGCGTCGGGGAAGTAGTTGGCCATGACGGCCTCATCCGCTCCTGCGGCAAGTACGGCGGTGGAGTAGATCTGGAGGAACCCTGCCGGGTTGACGCTGCCGTCGTACTTCTCGGGCAGGTGCGGCCGAAACTTGCACGGCCACCTCGTGAAGCGGAGGTGGGGCTCCAGGGCCGTACATCCTGCTCCTGTCTATCTCGCGAATCCACTGCTGGGTCGCTTCCTGAGGCGCGTCCCCAACAGGCGGATCGTGCGGTAGCGCTCTTGCTGCGGCTGGCGCACCACCGCCGGGTACGTCCAGCTCTACTGAAGACCTGACACTGGTCGGAGCCTGCATTGCCGGGGTCGGCGCTGCCAGAGCCGGTTGCTGGCTCCCAGTGCAGGTATTGGTGCCGCGAACGCTTGGTTCGCCGCTGGCACAGTGTGCCCCGGTATGGGCAAGGCTGCTCCATAGACCGGGGACGCCGTTTGCGGGGCATATGGTTGTGGCATATGCTGCGCGGCGTATGCCTGGGGCAGAGCTCGCGTGGCGAAGATCTGCCCTTCAGGCTGGGTCGAGGCCGACGTCATACTGTCGTCAGCCTCTTAGTTGCGACGCCTTTCTCAACGTCGCTCGAAGAACACTCAGGCATCTTGGCCCAAGTGGCATCGCTCCGTCTCTGCCCCCAGGTCCGTCGACGGAAGCCTGGTGGAGCCGGAGTCCGCCGTCTGCTCGCCAACCATTGGTGTGCGCGTCAGCGGCACGGCCGGTTGGCCGGAGCGTCATCCCCGCCGAATTCAATGGTTTGCGGCGGCGACGACAAGACGGTCTACCTCGCGAATCCACTGCTGGGTCGCTGCCTGAGGCGCGTCCCCAGCAGGCAGATTATGCAGTAGCGCCCTTGCTGCTGCTAGCGCACCCCCAACGGGTACGCCCGGCGCTACTGAAGGCCTGATGCTGGTTGGAGCCTGCATTGCCGGGGTCGGCGCTGCCAGAGCCGGTTGCTGGCTCCCAGCTTGTACCGACACACTCCGTCCCGAGTGTGTCGACATGTACTCCCCCCTGGTCGCCGCAAGCCGTGAACGCGGGGGAGGAGAGTTTGCCGCTGAGGGAAGCTTGGTCATCTTTGTCGGCGGAAACTCGTCGCGCCAGGGGAAAAGCCCCCTACCTGGCACGCCAAATGTCGAAGTGTGCGATCGACACTTCCCCCGGGCCTGCACTGGGCAGCCCGCGGAGGTTCTTTTTTCGGAGGGGCTAGTTCCTAGCGGAGAGCTTGCGCGGATGGACGAGTTAGTGAGAGCTTGACACAGGAAGTTTTACGTGGTTCAGGCCGCCGGAGCGTAAAACCCTACGTCCACGGCGAGCTATGGAGCTCGCTGTATTGCTTGCTGCTCAGGGCCGGGGGCCTGAGCTCGGGGGTGAGTTACAGCTTGAGAGTGTATGGCTAGCGTATGAGTTGCAGAATGCGAACCCCTGCTATCGACGCCTACCCGAGCCTTTTATAGTCCAAGACTCGGGCGGCTTACAAGGGGTGCTGGGACCCGACAGGTGGTCCCGGGAAGATTGCTTGTTATCTACCGTATCCATAGTTACGCCGGTGGTTGCCTCTGGTCGAAGGCTTCTGAGTCTTCATCTTGCCGCCCTGCCCATGCCGCGCGCTAGTCGTAGTGGTTGATGACGGCGCAGGCGGCATGGGATGTCTTGTCGCGGCGTTTATTGGCTGGCAGGTTCTGACACCGCGCGCCAGTCTGTGATGCGACTGGGCGCAACGGCACCTGACAGACGCATGCTCCGCGTTTCCGCGTCTTGGGAAGACGCGGGCCTTGAATACCTTGTACGGGCAAGGTGTGGGGCGCCTTTACGCCGGCTTCCTACCGCTCGTGGGCAGGCAGCACCGTTCTTCTGGCCACGTGGCGGGTCCGGAGCCTTTCTCTGAGGCGAGAAGGGTCCGGCCTGCGGGGCACATGGAGTCTCCGGACCTCTCCCCGCGGAGGGGGAGGTCCAGCTTCTGTATGCCACGTGGCGGGCCCGGAGCTCTCCTCTGCGAAGAGGGAGGTCCGGCCCTGCTGGACGCGTGGTGTCTTCGGACCTCTCTCCCACGGAGGGGGAGGTCCGGCTTCTGTATGCCACATGGCGGGCCCGGAGCTCTCCTCTGAGGAGAGGGAGGTCCGGCCCCGCCGGACGCGTGGCGCCTTCGGAGCTCTCCCGGCGGAGAAGGGCGAGTACCTTAGGCATTTTACCTTGTGCGCGGGGGTACCCCATATCGAGGGTACCGACAGCGTCGATAGCAAGGGTTCGCACTTTGCAACTCATACGCTAGCCATACACTCTCAAGCTGTAACTCACCCCCAAGCTCAGGCCTCCGGCCCCGAGCAGCAAGAAATACAGCGAGCTCCATAGCTCGCCGTGGACGTAGGGTTTTACGCTCCGGCGGCCTGAACCACGTAAAACTCACCGTGTCAAGCTCTTACTAACTCGTCCATCTGCGCAAGCTCTCCGCTAGAGACTAGCCCCACCGAAAAAAGAACCTCCGCGGGCTGCCCAGTGCAGGCCCGGGGAAGTGTCGACTGAACACTTCGACATTTGGCGCGCCAGGTAGGGGCTTTTCTCCTAGCGCGACGAGTTTCCGCCGGCGAAGATGACCAAGCTTCCTTCAGCGGCAAACTCTCCCCCTCCGCGTTTACGGGTAACCGTGACCACTGGGGAGTACATGTCGACACACTCAGGACGGAGTGTGTCGGCACAAGCTGGTAGCCAGCAGCCGACTCCGGCAACGCCGACTCCGGCTATGCAGGCCCCAATCAGTGTGAGATCTTCTGCAGCGCTGAGCGTACACCATGGAGGTGCGCTAGCTGCAGCAAGAGCGCTGCTGCGCAACCCACCTGCGGGGGATGCGCCCCATTCAGCAACCCAGCAATGGGTCCGCGAGGTGGACCGCCTCGTCGTCGCCGCCGCGAACCCTCGGTTTCGGCGAGGACGGCGCCCAGGACAACCGGCTGTGTCGCTGACGTGCACACCCACAGTTGACGGGCTAACGGCGGATTCCATCTCCTCCAGGCTCCTGTCGACGGACCTGCGAAGGGAACTGGAACGGTGCCACTTAGGCCAGGATGCCCGGGTGTACCTCGAGCGACGCCGAGAAAGGCGTCGCAACCATGAGGTTGGCGACAGCATGACGTTGGCCTCAACACAACCTGGAGGGCAGGCCTTCGCCACGTGAGCCCTGCCTCAGGCATATGCTGCGCAGCATATGCCACAACTATATGCGCCGCAAGCAGCGGCCCCGGTCTATGGTGCAGCCTTGCCCATGCCGGGATACGCGGTGCCAAGTGCAAACCAAGCGTTCGCAGCGCCAATACCTGCAGCAGCAGGTGCAGGATGTGCGGCCCTTGCACCCCACCTTCGCTTCGTGAGGTGGCCGCGCAAGTTCCGGCCGCACCTGCCCGAGAAGTACGACGGTAGCGTCAACCCGGCGGAGTTCCTACAGATCTACTCCACCGCCGTACTTGCCGCAGGAGGGGATGAGTCCGTCATGGCCAACTACTTCCCCGTCGCCTTGACCGGCCCAGCTCGGTCTTGGCTCATGAATCTACCTCAGGGGTCCATAACCTCCTGGGGAGAGCTCTGCCGGCAGTTCGTCACCAACTTCGGCAGCTCCTCCACGCCGTCAAGCAACAACCTGGGGAGTCGCTGCGCTCTTTCATCCAGCGGTTCTCTCAGGTACGCAACACCATCCCACATATCCAAAGTGTCTCTGTGGTGGTGGCGTTCCGACAGGGTGTCCGGGACGAGAAAATGCTTGAGAAGCTCGCGACCAGGGAGGTCCGTGATGTCTCGGAGCTCTTCAGCCTGGCGGACAAGTGCGCCAGAGCAGCTGAAGGGCGGAACTGGCACGCTCTGCCGACCTCCGAGTCAGGAGGGCAGCCCGGGTCCGGCGCTGCTGCCTACGGGGGTGGCAAGAAGGCCAAGAACCGGGGCAGTGGCAAGATGAAGTCACCGTTCACGGCCCCCATCGCCGCATCTGCGACGACTAGTGGAGCTCGGGGGCCACGCCCCGACAAAAGGCAGCGGCAATCACCGGCCCCAGACAGTGACCAAGGCGGGCTATGCCCCGTGCATGGCACCTGCAACCATACTGCTGCCGAGTGCTGGGAGATCCAGAGGCTTGCAGAGCGCTTCCGCAAAGGAAGACAGCAGAGGGCTGAAGCACCGCCCTACCCTCAGAGGGATGGCAAACAGAAGGTCGATGCTCCAGTCACCGCTGCCCATCAGGTGGGGTTCCAGGAGCCTCAGCGTGTCATAAAGACAGTGCATGACAGTGAGGACTCCAGTTCCGATGGTGACGGGCCAAGGCGTTAGCCAACTGCAGCGCGTCTCCGTGCCTCGAACATACCTCTCGGGAGCCGCCTAAGGTCTGTCAACCCCTTGAAGGCCTCGCCAGAAGGGGAAGACGCCTTAGGTCATCCATGACGAGCCCGGGCCTACCTACCCCTTGAAGGCCTCAGCCAGCAGGGGAGAACTCCCCGGGGGCCCCCAGGAGAAGCCGTGCAGGACCTGATCCAGCGCAAAGATAATAACCTCGTCGACAAGACTCGGCTGCAGGGAACACCCCACAACGCGCGGTCTCGGCTAATGCTCTAAGCACTACCGCCAAAGAACCAAACGCGTCGGGGGCCTGCAGGAGGGCAACCTGGTGTAGCGGCACGCTCTATTCCAAGAAGGACCCATAAGCTCTCCCCCAGCTGGGAAGGTCCCTTCCGAATCATGAAAGCTGCCGCCCCAAGTACACATGCCTTTCAACCGAGAGTGGGATCCGTTCCCAAAAAACCTTGCCATGAAGCAACACTGTAAGTCCTACTTCCTGAGCATCAGTAGAACAGGGTTATTCCCTTCTGTAATGGATCCCATAGAATTTAGGAACCGAGCTTGGGGCAGCTAAGTCTCAAGGGACGGTACAGGACTACGTCCAGTTTAGCCTGGTTCCGACCCTAAGCGCGTAGAGTCTTGCTTCCCTTGTAGACGAGGCGGAACATTGCCTCCATGTACAACCAGAATTCCACCTATGGGCACGAATACAGAGACCTGTTCTACTTAGCTCTCCCTCATGCGCTCATTTAAATTACGCATTAATTTTTATGATCGCACTATCTCTGTATGTTCATTGTACATCTAGCTCCCCCTCTCCTGCGCTCATCCATAGTCGGCATTCGCTATCCTGCCGAAGGCGGCTGCGCTTGAGGCACCTGCCGATGGCCGAGCGAGTCTCTCGGGCCTCCCCCAGTCAGGTGTTGCGGTGCCAGTTGGTTACCTCCAGAAAAGGCCTGCGTTGTGCATGGGGGGTCCAGGGTGTGTATCCAGCTTAGCCGGCCATGAGCCCAAAGCATGCGCATCCTGCCCTCCGGAGGTACAGGGGAGTACAACCGCTTTGCCTGGTCATGAACCCAAAGCACGTGCACTCTGCTTCCCCAGCGCATGGCCCGGTACTAGGGATCGGACAGCCATACCCGGACCTCGGAGGGAGCCGGAGCTCCGGCGCCTCGTGCACAGAATTGCCCAAGCCCCGTATAGCGAATCAGGATCGTAAGACGGATAAGACTAGGAGACGGGAGGGGAGGACCCCCGAGGAGAATTACGTTTCCTCTGCCTGTGTGCAGGACCTCCAGGTTACGGCAACAGGGACTGCATGAAGCAGGGGGGAAAGGAGCTACCAACTACTCCGGCCTAGGACTGGAAGGACCGGGACCTGCCCCTCCAGCAGGGGCGGGACCCGAGGGCCCCACGTGTCCAGCGGGCCCGGAACTCTCACCTCCCTTGAGGAGGGCTCCGGGCTTGCCACGTGGCAGGCGGAAACCGGACCTCCCCCCCGGTGGGAGGGCTCCGAAAGCCCTACGTGTCCAACATGGCCGGAGCTCCCGCCTCTTAAGGAGGAGCTCCGGACCCGCCACGTGGCAGGCAGATTTGGAGCTCCCATAGGGCGAGATCCGGAGACCTCCGGGGGCCCCTAACACGGTTAGGACCCGGGGAGGGTGTCTGTGCAAAGCTCCAAGATTGGAGATGGCCTCTGAGTACCTTGCGGAGCTAAGGACTCAGTCAGGCAAAGCCAAGAAGGAGAGAAAAAGCATCACAGACACAAATATCCAAAAGAGTCAAATTAAGCGAGGCTCCATGAGATGGACTACAGACTCGATAAAAAGGGAGAAACAAGTCCTATGGACCTCCCGGCTCCCGCCGGAACCTTGCGGCTATAAGGGCGGCCACATCCTCGACTTCTGCCCTGACAGCTTGCTCCCGCTCTGCGGCTGGGCCCTCTCTCACTGGTTCTAGCGAAAAAGAGGGGTCACGGCTCTTAAAGCATGCCAGCACATGTGAGGCGACCTCTAAGGCTAAGCCGCGCCCCTCGGCCTCAAGCTCGCTGGCGACCACCGAGTCTAGCCTGTCCAGCTTGGCGCCGATTGACTCCAGCGTGGGGATCACCTCCAACGCAGGGGCCGCGGTCCTCACCGGACTGAAGCCAAGAGGGATCAGGGCGGACCCCGCCCGATCCACGAAGCTCGAGACCGCATGAGCCTCGGAGGACCGCAAGGCCGAAAGCTCCTCCACCTCGCGGCGGGCCGCCTGCAGAGCCTCCAGGTTCCTCTGGGAGAATTCCTTCTCCTTGGCCGCCAGGGAGCTCTCCCGAAGGTGGAGAGTCTTGGCGAGCCGCTCCAACTCAGCGGCCTTGAAGTCGGCGGTCAACTCCCGGTCCAAGACCGCCCGGCGATCACGGGAGACCTGTTCCTCCCTCAAGTCGAGGTCTGCCTTCAGGATCTCCAGCTCCTCGATCCGAGCTCGAAGGTCATCGTCGCCCGCAGCCAGCTGCGCTGCGACCCTCTCCGCCTCAGCTGCCATGGAACGCTCCCGTTCCTCAACGGCGAGTTCACGGTGCTCCAACCGCTGCCGTATCTCCAAAGCAGCAGAGAGGCTCTCTTCGGCCCGTGCGTGTGCCTCCAGAGCCTCCCTGTTGATCCGCCGCGATTGGATGTCCATGCGGTCGACAGCCCGCTTCATCCGGTCAAGGAGCACTTCCCTGAAGTCGAGCAGCTCCCGCCTGGAGTCGAGCAGCTCCCGCCTGGAGTCGAGCTCGCTCTTAACCTTCACGGTCCTCTCCCGCAAAAGGTTCCCCCAGGTGAGGAGGCGATCTCGTTTAACCGTATACTCCTCCCGCTCGCGACCTAGTGCAGCCAAGACCTGCCGAATGCTCATCTCGGCAAGCGCGAAGGCATCCGCCAGGGGCAATGGAGCGACAGAGGCTGGGGCAGTCCCCCCGACCTCCTCCATTATCTCATCCTCAAGAGGAGTCGACGCACCAGCAACTGAGACGAGACGCCGATCAGGAGAAGATGGCGCCGAAGCTCTGGCAGCCGGACCTGCCGGGCTCTCTTCAACTTCTGGCTCCTTGACCTGTGGAGGGGGGCGAGCCGGGGAAGGCGGCGCTGGAGTAAAGGCCGGGCAGCCTGGTGCAGGGTCGACCTGCGTTGGCTTGGGGGCCGCGGTGGCCGTCTCGGCAGGAAGAGACGATGCCGCCGCGGAGTACGAGCACACCGGAACAGGAGAAGTTCGCGCTGGCCTGGGGGCCGCGGCAGTTGCCCCTGGCTCCGAGCGTAACGGCACTGACTCCCCGCAAGTCGGGGATGGCCGGGAAGCGCGGACACTCCAGCGGGCTCTGAACCCTGACTTCCGAGCCAGGGTAGGACTCCCAGAGCCCGCTACCGTCACTGACGGCCGCTCCGCAGTCACTTGAACTGGCGGAACAGGGGACGCCCCAGAAGCTTTCCCCAGTGTATCAGCCCGGGGCCTCTTCGAGTCGCCACCGGAGGGAGTGCCTGGCACCCCAGATTCCCGACTTGGCTCAGACGCCGTTGCTGGAGGAGATCGAGCGCGCTTCTTCTCTGGTGGCGGATTGGAAGCCATGGCGAGGGAGAACTCAAGGGCAAGAGAGCCAAAGCACAAGAGTCCGAGAAGAAACGCAGGGAAGTGCGAGGGGAAGCCGCAATGTGGGTAAGACCCTCTCTAAAAACTTTCCGGGTGCAATTCCAAGCAATTCGGAACTCTTCGAATACACCGCATCGGCAACCGCCTCGGCTCCTAGACCGAGTGCCGATGACGGGTGGACCCAAGCCGCCCAACTGAAGCTGTGGGTCAAGGAGTCAGTCTCCTGAGAAGATGGGCCGGCAAGGCACTTCGGCGGTTCCCAAAGAAAGCGCTGCAACGTGCAGAAGTGGCAGTCTTGGGAACCGCCGCAGTAAAAGCAACCATCAAGTGAGCGCACGCTCCCACGATCCCGCGGCCGTTCGTGCTCCGGCAGCGGTCAATTCGGGACTTAGAGAAAGTGCGCGGATCGGAAGAGACGGAGGTCCCACCTCGGGCTCGCTATCTCCCCCGAGATGGGCCCGGGGGCCACTGTCGGTACCTGAGATATGGGGTACCCCCGCGCACAGGGTAAAATGCCTAAGAAACTCGCCCTTCTCCGCAGGGAGAGCTCTGAAGGCGCCATGCGTCCGGCGGGGCCGGACCTCCCTCTCCTCAGAGGAGAGCTCCAGGCCCGCCACGTGGCATGCAGAAGCCGGACCTCCCCCTCCGCGGGAGAGGGGTCCGAAGGCGCCGCGTGTCCAGTGGGCCGGACCTCCCTCTCCTCAGAGGAGAGCTCCGGGCCCGCCACGTGGCCAACAGAAGCCGAGCCTCTCCCTCCGCGGGGAGAGGTCCGGAGGCTCCACGTGCCCTGTGGAGGGACTGACCCTTCTCCCCTCTGAGAAGGGCTCCGGGCCCGCCACGTGGCAGCAGAACGACGCTGCCTGCCCCGAGCGATAGGCAGCGGGTGTAAAGACGCCCCATACCTTGCCGGTACAAGGTATTCAAGGCCCGCGTCTTCCCAAGACGCGGAGACGCGGAGCACGCTTCTGTCAGGTGCCGTTGCGCCCAGTCGCATCACAGACTGGCGCGCGGTGTCAGAATCTGCCAGCTAATAAACACCGCGACAAGACATCCCATGCCGCCTGCGCCGTCATCAACCACTACGACTAGCATGCGGCATGGGCAGGGCGGCAAGATGAAGACTCAGAAGCCTTCGACCAGAGGCAACTACCGGCATAACTGCAGATACGGTAGATAATAAACAATCTTCCCGGGACCACCTGTCGGGTCCCGACTCCCCTTGTAAGCCGCCCGAGTCTTGGACTATAAAAGGCTCGGGTAAGCGTCGATAGCAAGGGTTCGCACTTTGCAACTCATACGCTAGCCATACACTCTCAAGCTGTAACTCACCCCCAAGCTCAGGCCTCCGGCCCCGAGCAGCAAGAAATACAGCGAGCTCCATAGCTCGCCGTGGACGTAGGGTTTTACGCTCCGGCGGCCTGAACCACGTAAAACTCACCGTGTCAAGCTCTTACTAACTCGTCCATCTGCGCAAGCTCTCCGCTAGAGACTAGCCCCACCGAAAAAAGAACCTCCGCGGGCTGCCCAGTGCAGGCCCGGGGGAAGTGTCGACTGAACACTTCGACAGGAACCTTTTGCGGGAGAGGACCGCGAAGGTGAAGAGCGAGCTCGACTCCAGGCGGGAGTTGCTCGACTTCAGGGAAGTGTTCCTCGACCGGATGAAGCGGGCTGTCGAACGCATGGACGCCGAATCGCGGCGGATCAACAGGGAGGCCCTGGAGGCACACGCCCGGGCCGAGGAGAGCCTCTCTGACACTGTGGAGATACGGCAGCAGTTGGAGCGCCGTAAACTCGCCGTTGAGGAACGGGAGCGTTCCACGGCAGCTGAGGCGGAGAGGGTCGCCGCGCAGCTGGCGGCGGGCGAGGATGACCTTCGAGCTCGGATCGAGGAGCTGGAGATTCTGAAGGCAGACCTCGACTTGAGGGAGGAACAGGTCTCCCGTGAACGCCGGGCGGTCTTGGACCGGGAGTTGGCCGCCGACTTCAAGGCTGCTGAGTTGGAGCAGCTCGCCAAGACTCTCCATCTTCGGGAGAGCTCCCTGGCAGCCAAGGAGAAGGAATTCTCTGAGCGGAACCTGGAGGCTCTGCAGGCGGCCCGCCGCGAGGTGGAGGAGCTTTCGGCCCTGCGGTCCTCCGAGGCTCTTGCGGTCTCGAGCTTCATGGATTGAGCGGGGTCCGCCCTGATCCCTCTTGGCTTCAGTCCGGTGAGGGCCGCAGCTCCTGCGTTGAAGGTGGCGGAGGTGATCCCCGCGCTGGAGTCGATCGGCGCCAAGCTGGACAGGCTAGACTCGGTGGTCGCCGGCGAGCTTGAGGCCGAGGGTCGCGGCCTAGCCCTAGAGGTCGCGTCACATGTGCTGGCATGCTTCAAGAGCCGCGACCCCTCTTTCTCGCTAGAACCAGTGAGAGAGGGCCCAGCCGTGGAGCGGGAGGAAGCTGCCAGGGCTGAAGTCGAGGATGTGGCCGCCCTTGTAGCCGCAAGGTTCCAGCAGGAGCCGGGAGGTCCTTAGGACTTGTTTCTCCCTTTTTATCGAGTCTGTAGTCCAGCTCATGGAGCCTCGCTTAGTTTGACTCTTTTATATTTTTTGTGTCCGCGATGTCTTTTCCCTCCTTCTTGGCTTTGCCTGACTGAGTCCTTAGCTCCGCAAGGTACTCAGAGGACCGCGAAGGTGAAGAGCGAGCTCGAATCCAGGCGGGAGTTGCTCGACTTCAGGGAAGTGCTCCTCGACCGGATGAAGCGGGCTGTCGAACGCATGGACGCCGAATCGCGGCGGATCAACAGGGAGGCCCTGGAGGCACACGCCCGGGCCGAGGAGAGCCTCTCTGCCACTGTGGAGATACGGCAGCAGTTGGAGCGCCGTAAACTCGCCGTTGAGGAACGGGAGCGTTCCACGGCAGCTGAGGCGGAGAGGGTCGCCGCGCAGCTGGCGGCGGGCGAGGATGACCTTCGAGCTCGGATCGAGGAGCTGGAGATTCTGAAGGCAGACCTCGACTTGAGGGAGGAACAGGTCTCCCGTGAACGCCGGGCGGTCTTGGACCGGGAGTTGGCCGCCGACTTCAAGGCTGCTGAGTTGGAGCAGCTCGCCAAGACTCTCCATCTTCGGGAGAGCTCCCTGGCGGCCAAGGAGAAGGAATTCTCTGAGCGGAACCTGGAGGCTCTGCAGGCGGCCCGCCGCGAGGTGGAGGAGCTTTCGGCCCTGCGGTCCTCCGAGGCTCTTGCGGTCTCGAGCTTCATAGATTGAGCGGGGTCCGCCCTGATCCCTCTTGGCTTCAGTCCGGTGAGGGCCGCAGCTCCTGCGTTGAAGGTGGCGGAGGTGATCCCCGCGCTGGAGTCGATCGGCGCCAAGCTGGACAGGCTAGACTCGGTGGTCGCCGGCGAGCTTGAGGGCGAGGGTCGCGGCCTAGCCCTAGAGGTCGCGTCACATGTGCTGGCATGCTTCAAGAGCCGCGACCCCTCTTTCTCGCTAGAACCAGTGAGAGAGGGCCCAGCCGTGGAGCGGGAGGAAGCTGCCAGGGCTGAAGTCGAGGATGTGGCCGCCCTTGTAGCCGCAAGGTTCCAGCAGGAGCCGGGAGGTCCTTAGGACTTGTTTCTCCCTTTTTATCGAGTCTGTAGTCCAGCTCATGGAGCCTCGCTTAGTTTGACTCTTTTATATTTTTTGTGTCCGCGATGTCTTTTCCCTCCTTCTTGGCTTTGCCTGACTGAGTCCTTAGCTCCGCAAGGTACTCAGTGGCCTTCTCCAATCTCGGAGCTCTGCACAGACACCTTCCCGGGTCCTAACCGTGTTAGGGGCCCCAGGGGGTATCCGGATCTCGCCCTATGGGGAGCTCCAAATTTGCCTGCCACGTGGCAGGTCTGGAGCCCCTCCTTAGGAGGCGGGAGCTCCGGCCATGTTGGACACGTAGGGCTTTCGGAGCCCTCCCTGTGGGGGGGAGGTCCGGCTTCCGCCTGCCATGTGGCGAGTCCGGAGCCCCCCTCAAGGGAGGCGGGAGCTCCGGCCCCGCTGGACACGTGGGGCCTTCGGGCCTCGCCCCTGCTGAAGGGGTGGGACCCGGTCCTCCCAGTCCTAGGCCGGAGTAGTTGACAGCTCCTTTCCCCCTGCTTCATGCAGTCCCTGTTGCCGTAACCTGAAGCTCCTGCACACAGGTAGAGGAAACGTAATTCTCCTCGGGGGGTCCTCCCCTCCCGTCTCCTAGTCTTATTCGTCTTGCGATCCTGATCCGTTATACGGGGCTTGGGAATTCTGTGCTTGAGGCGCCGGAGCTCCGGCTCCCTCCGAGGTCCGGGTACGGTCGTCCGATCTCTAGTACCGGGCCATGCGCTGGGGAAGCAGGGTGCACGTACTTTGGGTTCATGACCAGGCAAAGCGGTTGTACTCCCCTGTACCTCCGGTGGGCAGGATGCGCATGCTTTGGGCTCATGGCCTGCTAAGCTGGATACGCACCCTGGACCCCCCATGCACAACGCAGGCCTTTCCTGGAGGTGACCAACTGACACCGCAACACCTGACTGGGGGAGGCCTGAGAGACTCACTCGGCCATCGGCAGGTGCCTCAAGCGCAGCCGCCTTCGGTAGGATAGCGAATGCCGACTATGGATGAGCGCAGGAGAGGGGGAGCTAGATGTACGATGAACATATGTCGAAGTGTGCGATCGACACTTTCCCCGGGCCTGCACTGGGCAGCCCGCGGAGGTTCTTTTTTCAGAGGGGCTAGTTCCTAGCGGAGAGCTTGCGCGAATGGACGAGTTAGTGAGAGCTTGACACGGGAAGTTTTACGTGGTTCAGGCTGCCGGAGCGTAAAACCCTACGTCCACGGCGAGCTATGGAGCTCGCTGTATTGCTTGCTGCTCAGGGCCGGGGGCCTGAGCTTGGGGGTGAGTTACAGCTTGAGAGTGTATGGCTAGCGTATGAGTTGCAGAATGCGAACCCTTGCTATCGACGCCTACCCGAGCCTTTTATAGTCCAAGGCTCGGGCGGCTTACAAGGGAAGCCGGGACCCGACAGGTGGTAACGGGGAGATTGTCTATTATCTACCGTATCTGTAGTTATGCCGGTGGTTGCCTCCGGTCGAAGGCTTCTGAGTCTTCCTTTTTCCGCCCTGCCCATGCCGTGCGCTAGTCGTAGTGGTTGATGACGGCGCAGGCGGCATGGGATGTCTTGTCGCGGCGTTTATTACCTGTCAGGTTCTGACACCACGCGCTAGTCTGTGATGCGACTGGACGCAACGGCACCTGACAGACGCGTGCTCCGCGTTTCCGCGTCTTGGGAAGACGCGGGCCTTGAATTCCTTGTACGGGCAAGGTGAGGGGCGCCTTTACGCCCGCTGCCTACCGCTCGGGGGCAGGCAGCACCGTTCTTCCAGCCACGTGACGGGTCCGGAGCTCTTCTCTGAGGAGAGGGAGGTCCGGCCCCACTGGACGCGTGGCGCCTTCGGACCTCTCTCCCGCGGAGGGGGAGGTCCGACTTCTGCATGCCACGTGGCGGGCCCGGAGCTCACCTCTGAGGAGAGGGAGGTCCGGCCTCGCTGGACGCGTGGCGTCTTCGGACCTCTCTCCCGCGGAGGGGAGGTCCGGCTTCTGTATGCCACGTGGCGGGCCCGGAGCTCTCCTCTGAGGAGAGGGAGGTCCGGCCCCGCCAGACGCGTGGCGCCTTCGGAGCTCTCCCTGCGGAGAAGGGCGAGCACCTTAGGCATTTTACCCTGTGCGCGGGGGTACCCCATATCTCAGGTACCGACAGTGGCCCCCGGGCCCATCTCGGGGGAGATAGCGAGCCCGAGGTGGGACCTCCGTCTCTTCCGATCCGCGCACTTTCTCTAAGTCCCGACTTAACCGCTGCTGGAGCACGAACGGCCGCGGGGTCGTGAGAGCGTGCGCCCACTTGATGATTGCTTTTACTGCGGTGGTTCCCAAGGCTGCCACTTCTGCACGTTGCGGCGCTTTCTTCAGGAACCGCCGAAGGGCCTTGCCGGCTCATCTTCTTAGGAGACTGACTCCTTGACCCCACCGCTTTAGCTAAGCGGCTTGGGCCCACCCGTCATCGGCACTCGGTCTTGGAACCGAAGCGGTTGCGGGTGCGGGGTATTCGAAGAGTTCCGAATCGCTTGGAACTGCACCGGGAAGCTTTTTAGAGGGGGTCTCACCATGTTGTAGCTTCCCTCGCACTTCTCTGCGTTTCTTCTTGGACTCTTGCGCTTTTGCTTTCTTGCCTTTGAGCTCTCCCTTGCCATGGCTTCCAACCCGCTGCCAGAGAAGAAACGCGCCCGATCTCCTCCAGCAACGACGCCGGTGCCAAGTCGGGATTCTGGGGTGCCTGACACTCCCTCCGGTGGCGACTTGAAGAGGCCCCGGGCTGATGTGCTAGGGGAAGCCTCTGTGGCGTCCCCTGTTCCGCCACTCCAAGCGACTGCGGAGCGGTCGTCGGAGACGGTAGCAGGCTCTGGAAATCCTACCCCGGCTCGGAAGTCGGGGTTCAGAGCCTGCTGGAGTGTCCGTGTTTCCCGGCCTTCCCCGTCTTGCGGGGAATCTGTGCCGACGCGCTCGGAGCCAGGGGCGACCGCTGCGGCTGCCAGGCCAGCACGGACTTCTCCTGTTCCGGTGTGCCCGGACTCCGCGGCGGCGCCGTCTCTTCCTGCCGAGACGGTTACCGCGGCCCCCGAGCCAGCACAGGTTGATCCTGCACTAGGCGGCCTGGCTTCTTCTCCAGCTCCGTCTTCCCCAGCTCGTCCCCCTCCTCAGGTCAAGGAGCCTGAAGCTGAAGAAAGTCTGGCTGGCCCGGCAGCTAGGGCCGCTGGGCCAGTTTCTCCTGATCAGCGTCTCGTCTCGGCGGCTGGCGCGCCGGCTCTTCCCGAGGACGAGGTAATGGAGGAGGTCGGAGGGACTGCCCCAGCTTCTGTTGCTCCATTGCCTCTGGCGGACGCCTTCGCGCTCGCTGAGTCGAGCGTCCGGCAGGTCTTGGCTGCACTAGGGCGCGAGCCGGAGGAGTATACGGTTGAACGGGACCGCCTCCTCACCTCGGGGAACCTTTTGCGGGAGAGGACCGCGAAGGTTAAGAGCGAGCTCGACTCCAGGCGGGAGTTGCTCGACTTCCGGGAAACGCTCGTCGACCGGATGAAGCGGGCTGTTGACCGCATGGACACCCAGTCGCGGCGGATCAACAGGGAGGCCCTGGAGGCTCACGCCCGGGCCGAAGAGAGCCTCTCAGCTGCTGTGGAAATACGGCAGCGGTTGGAGCGCCGCGAACTCGCCGTTGAGGAGCGGGAGCGTTCCGTGGCAGCTGAGGCAGAGAGGGTCGCCGCGCAGCTGGCTGCGGGCGAGGATGACCTCCGAGCTCGGATGGAGGAACTGGAGATTCTGAAGGCAGACCTCGACTTGAGGGATGAACAGGTCTCCCATGATCGCCGGGCGGTCTTGGACCGTGAGTTGACTGCCGGCTTCAGGGCCGCTGAGTTGGAGCGGCTAGCCGAGACCCTCCGCCTTCGGGAGAGTTCCCTGGCGGCCCAGGAGAAGGAATTCTCCGAGAGGAACCTGGAGGCTCTGCGGGCGGCCCGCCGCGAGGTGGAGGAACTCTCAGTCCTACGGTCTTCCGAGGCCCTTGCGGTCTCAGGCTTCGTGGATCGGGCGGGGTCCGCCCTGATCCCTCTTGGTTTCAGTCCGGTGAGGGCCGCAACTCCCGCATTGCAGGTGGCAGAGGTTATCCCTGTATTGGAGTCGATCGGCGCCAAGCTGGACAGACTCGACTCGGTGGTCGCCAGCGAGCTTGAAGCCGAGGGCCGCGGCTTGGCTTTAGAGGTCGCCTCGCATGTGCTGGCATGCTTCAAGAGCCGCGACCCCTCTTTCTCACTGGAGCCAGCAAGAGAGGGCCCAGCCGCGGAGCGGGAGGAAGCTGCCAGGGCGGAAGTCGCGGATGTGGCCGCCCTTGTAGCAGCAAGGTTCCGGCGAGAGCCGGGTGATCCTTAGGACTTGCTTTTCCCTTTTTTATCGAGTCTGTAGTCCAGCTCAAGGAGCCTTGCTTAAATTGACTCTCTTGGATACTTGTGTCTGTGATGCTTTTCCCTCCTTCTTGGCTTTGCCTGGCTGAGTCCTTAGCTCCGCAAGGTACTCAGAGGTCATTTCCAATCTCGGAGCTTCGCTCAGACACCCCCCCAGGTCCTAACTATGTTAGAGGCCCCGGAGGTCTCCGAACCTCACCCTATGGGGGGGCCCAAATCTGCCGGCCACGTGATGGGTCCGTAGCTCCTCCTTAAGAGACGGGATCTCCGGTCATGTTGGACATGTAGGGCTTTCGGAGCCCTCCCGCTGAGGGGGGAGGTCCGGTTCCTGCCTGCCACGTGGCGAGCCCGGAGCCCTCCTCAAGGGAGGAGAGAGTTCCGGGCCCGCTGGACACGTGGGGCCCCCGGGTCCCGCCCTTGCTGGAGGGGCAGGTCCCGGTCCTTCCAGTCCTAGGCCGGAGTAGCTGGTAGCTCCTTTCCCCCTGCTTCATGCAGTCCCTGTTGCCGCAACCTGGAGGTCCTGCACACAGGCAGAGGAAACGTAATTCTCCTCGGGGGGGTCCTCCCCTCCCGTCTCCTAGTCTTATCCGTCTTACGATCCTGATTCGCTATACGGGGCTTGGGCAATTCTGTGCACGAGGCGCCGGAGCTCCGGCTCCCTCCGAGGTCCGTGTACGGCCGTCCGATCCCTAGTACCGGGCCATGCGCTGGGGAAGCAGAGTGCACGCGCTTTGGGTTCATGACCAGGCAAAGCGGTCGTACTCCCCTGTACCTCCGGAGGGCAGGATGCGCATGCTTTGGGCTCTGGGCCGGCTAAGCTGGATACGCACCCTGGACCCCCCATGCACAACGCAGGCCTTTCCTGGAGGTAACCAACTGGCACCGCAACACCTGACTGGGGGAGGCCCGAGAGACTCTCTCGGCCATCGGCAGGTGCCTCAAGCGCAGCCGC
Source organism: Neostapfia colusana (assembly GCA_030760725.1). NCBI lineage: Eukaryota > Viridiplantae > Streptophyta > Magnoliopsida > Poales > Poaceae > Neostapfia > Neostapfia colusana. The sequence continues at coordinate 105,063,513 of JASWHV010000002.1, read as the reverse complement.
CTTCGGTAGGATAGCGAATGCCGACTATGGACGAGCGCAGGAGTGGGGGAGCTAGATGTACGATGAACATACAGAGATAGTGCGATCATAAAAATTAATGCGTAATTTAAATGAGATCATGAGGGAGAGCTAAGTAGAACAGGTCTCTGTATTCGTGCCTGTCGAAGTGTTCAGTCGACACTTCCCCCGGGCCTGCACTGGGCAGCCCGCGGAGGTTCTTTTTTCGGTGGGGCTAGTCTCTAGCGGAGAGCTTGCGCAGATGGACGAGTTAGTAAGAGCTTGACACGGCGAGTTTTACGTGGTTCAGGCCGCCGGAGCGTAAAACCCTACGTCCAAGGCGAGCTATGGAGCTCGCTGTATTGCTTGCTGCTCATGCTCGGAGGCCTGAGCTTGGGGGTGAGTTACAGCTTGAGAGTGTATAGCTAGCGTATGAGTTGCAAAGTGCAAACCCTTGCTATCGACGCCTACCCGAGCCTTTTATAGTCCAAGACTCGGGCGGCTTACAAGGGGAGCCGGGACCCGACAGGTGGCCCCGGGAAGATTGTCTTTTATCTACCGTATCTGCAGTTATGCCGGTAGTTGCCTCTGGTCGAAGGCTTCTGAGTCTTCAACTTGCCGCCCTGCCCATGCCGCATGCTAGTCGTAGTGGTTGATGACGGCGCAGGCGGCATGGGATGTCTTGTCGCGGTGTTTATTGGCTGGCAGGTTCTGACACCGCGCGCCAGTCTGTGATGCGACTGGGCGCAACGGCACCTGACAGACGCGTGCTCCGCATCTCCGCGTCTTGGGGACACGCGGGCCTTGAATATCTTGTACGGGCAAGGTATGGGGCGCCTTTACGCCTGCTGCCTACCGCTCGGGCAGGCATCGCCGTTCTGCTGCCATGTGGCGGGCCCGAAGCCCTTCTCAGAGGAGAGGAGGGTCAGTCCCGCGGGGCACGTGGAGCCTCCGGACCTCTCCCCGCGGAGGGGGAGGTCCGGCTTCTGTATGCCACGTGGCGGGCCCGGAGCTCTCCTCTGAGGAGAGGGAGGTCCGGCCCCGCCGGATGCGTGGCGCCTTCGGAGCTCTCTCCCGCGGAGGGGGAGGTCCGGCTTCTGTATGCCACGTGGCGGGCCCGGAGCTCTCCTCTGAGGAGAGGGAGGTCCGGCCCCGCCGGACGCGTGGCGCCTTCGGAGCTCTCCCTGCGTAGAAGGGCGAGTTCCTTAGGCATTTTACCCTGTGCGCGGGGGTACCCCATATCTCAGGTACCGACAGTGGTCCCCGGGCCCATCTCGGGGGAGATTGCGAGCCCGAGGTGGGACCTCCGTCTCTTCTGATCCGCGCACTTTCTCTAAGTCCCGAATTGACCGCTGCCAGAGCACGAACGGCCGTGGGATCGTGGGAGCGTGCGCTCCCTTGATGGTTGCTTTTACTGCGGCGGTTCCCAAGACTGCCACTTCTGCACGTTGCAGCGCTTTCTTCGGGAACTGCCGAAGTGCCTTGCCGGCTCGCCTTCTGGGGCGTCTGACTCCTTGACCCACCGCTTCAGTTGGGCGGCTTGGGTCCACCTTTCATCGGCGCCCGGTCTCGGAGCCAACGAGGTCACCGACGCGATGTTTCTGGAGGTTTTTGAATTACCTCGAACCATCCCTGGAAAGTTTTAAAAGGAGATCTCACCCGCATCGCGGCTTCCCTTCGCATTGCACTCGTACTTCCCTCGAACTCTTGCGCCCCGGCTCTCCTGCCCGTACGCCCTCTTTCGCCATGGCTTCCAACTTGCTCCCGACGCGCCTCGTTCGCTCTTCCGAGCTCGGGCCAGTGCGCAGGCTGCTGGGCTGGCGCTCAGAAGAGCAGAAACATCGGCTTCGCCGAGGATCTCTCCCCCTGGTCCTGGAAAAGGGGGAGATAGTCTTCTTCACCGCTTATGCTCTGGCGGGGTTCGTTCCGCCGATTTCTTCCTTCTTTGTCACCCTGCTGGAGACATATGGTCTCCAGCTCCACCATCTTTCCCCCAATTCCTTCGCAATGGCTGCTGTCTTTGTCCACTTCTGCGAGATGTTCATGGGGGTGCACGCCTCCGTGACGCTCTTCCGCCACTTCTTTGTGCTGCGGACGACTGGGCGCGGCTCAAAGACACAGATGGGGGCATACTACTTCCAGCATCGCTGCAAAGACCCCAAGGTCTCCGGATACCTCCTGCCTTTTAGCGCATCAAGGTGGGAAAACTGGAGGGAGAGCTGGGTGGTAGTGCAGACCGATGAGCACGATCGCCTACAACTCCCAACCGCCAGCCCAACCACCAATTGCCACTTCTGGGAGGAGATCCCTGAGCTGGAGCAGGAGTACACCCCGGTCTTGGAGCGGATCCGGTTCTTGGCCAACGAGGGGCTGACATCTCTAATGGTGCTGATGGACTTTGTGTCGCGCCGTATTGCTCCCTTGCAGCAGCGTAGCTGCCCAGCGTGGTACTACACCGGCGAGCAGGACTGTACCAGGCTGGAGAGAGGCCCCGGCTCTGACCCTTCCGACGAGGAGCTGATCGAGATGGTGAGCAAGGTGAGCGGTGACTACATTCCCTGTGGCGACCCCGCCCTTCCGCCCTCTGCCACCCCCCTGTTCTTGGAGCCTCAGAGGAGGTCAGAGCTCCTGCGGAAGATGCCGAACCTTGATGATATCGGGATCGCCGTCCGGCAGGTCGGGGATGCCTTCCGGGGTATCACCATTCCAGGAACCGAGCACCCCGGGTCAGGGCATGAGGCAACCGCTGCTGTCAAACCCTCCCCCAGAGCCGGCGGAGCCCAAGCCGCCGACAAAGGGAAAGGAAAAGAGCTGGCCCCCGGGCATCTAGAGATGAAACACGCCCGGTCTCCTCCGAGGGTGCCGCCTGTGCCGAGTCAGGGTGCCGGAGCTACTTTGCTCCCATCTCCCGGAGGTGCTGGTCCATCGGGTGGTGACCCGAAGAGGTCCCGAGTGTCCCAACCCGGTGGTCTCTCCCCAGACAGCAGCCGTCCGAATCAGCCCAAGTACCTCGCCATCCTTCCTCAAGCGGAGGGGCTCCCAGGATGAATGTTGGTGGGGCGCACCAGCGAGTGCGCCGGAGGTCCAGGCGTCCCATTCCGCGACCGTTCCAGCCGCTGGTCCCGGCGGTTCAGCTGTAGCCCAGAGGCCAGTGCTGCAAGCTCACTGGAGCGCTCATGCCACCCAGTAAGTGTTATTCTTTCTGGTTTATAGGAGTAGAGCTCTTGCCTCTTCTCTTATTCTGAGGGCTTCTTCTTCTTGCAGGGACCAACCGGCCGCCAAGGGCGGGCCTCTTATCCGGCCGCCTTCAATCAGCGGAAGCTCCGCGCCTCAGCACCTGGGGACCGTGGCGGCTCCCATGGCTCCCAAATCGACGGGGGCACCCTCTGCACCAGCGGGTTCATTTTCCGCGGTGGCCGCATCTCCTCCTACCCGTCCTCCTTCACCAGTCCAGAAGCCAGGTCTTGAGACCGGGAGGGCTGCTGTAGGTGCGCCTGCTGGCCCCCTGGCCTGCTTAGGACAGCGCCCCACCGTGGCTGCTGAGGCACCGGTGCCCCCGCCGGTCTTAGACTCGTCAGGGGGGTCCAGCGGCGCAACTCCTATCCCTCCTGCTCCGGCGCCCGTGTGGGACGCCCTGGGGCGTGTCCAGACCAGCGCCCGGCAGCTCCAATCTGCCTTTGAGCAGGAGCGGAAGGCATTGGCCGGCGAGAAGGAACGCCTTCTCAGCTGGCAGCAGCGGGCCCGGGCGGACCTTGACTCAAGGCAGTCAAGGCTTGAGGCCATGAGTGCTCTGCTTGGCACTCAGAAGAAGGCCATTAGCCGCTTGGAGTCGGAGGCCCAGCGGGTTCGTGCTACCTACCACGAGGCTCTGGCCCAAGCTGAAGCCAAAGCCAAAGCCAAGGAGTGTTCCGCCGCCGCGGAGGAGTTGCAGCTGCAGGTAGCCCGTCGGGAGCACGCCGTCGCTGATCGGGAGCGCGCCGCTGCGGCCGAGGAGGAGAAGACCACCGCCCGGCTGAGGGCCAAGGTGGAGGAGCTAAGGGCTCGGTCCGAGGAGCTGGAGCTCCATGAGTCGGCTGTCGCCGCGAGGGAGGAGCAGTTCTCCAAGGAGCGTCAGGCGGCGATGGACCGCGAGCTAGCGGCTCGCCAAGAGGTAGAGAGGCTCCAGTCCTTGCGGACTGCCGAGGCCCAGGCGGTCTGGTGCTTCATTGCCAAGGCGGGATCCGCCTTGGCCCCTCTTGGTTTCAGCCCTGTGCAGGTGGAGACCCCAGCGCGGCCGATGTCCGAAGCGGCCCCGGCCCTTGAGTCTCTCGGCGACGAGCTAGGTCGGCTCGAATTAGTGATCGCCAACGAGCTGGAAGCGGAAGGTCGGGGCCTCGCGAAGGAGGTTGCCATGCACGTTCTGTCGTGCTTCGTTAGCCAAGACCCTTCCTTTTCTCTGGGGCCGGTTCGTCTAGGACCCGTCGCCGATCGGGAGGAAGCTGCCAGGGCCGAAGTCGAGGACTTAGCTGCCCTCGTGGCCTCTAGGTTTCATCGGGAGTCCGGGGACCGCTAGGCATCTGCCCTCGTGTTCACAAGGCCCTGTACTTCCTCTTTTATTTTTGTTGAGTCTGTAGCCCAGCTCGTGGAGCCTTCGTATGAACAGACTCCTGTTTCTTTCTGTGTCTGCATGTCCTAGTCTTCTTCTTGGCTTTTCCTGACCGAGTCCTTAGCTCCGCAAGAACTCGGAGGCCTTGACCAATCTCGAAGCTCTGCATAGACACCTTCTCCGGGTCCTCAGTGTATACTAAGGGTTCCGGAGGTCTCCAGGACCCGCCTCACGAGATCGGAGGGGGGTCCGGGCCTGTTGGTCACGTGGCGGGCCCGGAGCTCCCGGCTGAGGGGAGGTCCGGGCTTGCAGGGCACATGGAGTCCTCGGGCCTCTCCCCGCAGAGGGGGGAGGTCCGGCTTCTGTAGACCACGCGGCGGTCCCGGGGCTCCGCTCAAGGAGGTGAGAGGTCTGGCCCTGCTGGACACGTGGGGCCTTCGGGCCCCGCCCCTGTGAGGTCTAGCTCTTTGATCTTACCTTGGGGTTTTTGGCTTTGCGCGATCCCGTAGCGGCCCCCTGGTAGGTGCATCCTATTGGATGGATGCGCCTACCATACTCCTGCGGGGAGCTGAGGCTGAGAGGTCCTGCACACAAGTAAGGAAAAAGTAATTCTCCTTGGGGGCTCCCCCCCTCTATCTCTTAGTCTTATCTGGCTTACGGTCCCCGTCCACTTATATTGTGCTTGGGAACTACCATGCGCGAAGTGCCGGGGGCTTGGGGGCCCCCTGGCTTTCGGCCGGTACCTCCCGCGCAACCACCTTTGGCAGGGCAGCAAATTCTGACTAAAGATGAGAATGAGAAGAGGGAGTTGAACGCATAGTGAGCACGCGTTAGTAGGGTAATCATAAAAATTTTATAAGTAAATTAAATGAGTACCAAATAAGAGCAACGTAGGGCAGGTTTCTTTTCATATAAATTTCCATATGGGGGAAGGCGGGCCGAATAGGTAGGCCGCGACCCACCTCAAGGGAAGCAAGACTCTACGCGCTTGGGGTCGGAACCAGGCGAAGCTGAACGTAGTCCTGGACCGTCCCCTGAGGCTTAGCTGCTCCAAGCCCTGTTCTTGGACTTTTATGGAATTTATTATAAAAAGAAGGGTCTGTCCTATTGTTGCTCTAGGGGTAGAACTTACAGCAGTGTTCCGTGTTCCGAAGGTTCGGGAGCGGGTCCCCGTCCTCGGTTCTGGGGAATGGCCCCAGGCCCGGGATGTCCAGTCCCAGTATGGCGAATGGCCATGTGGGCTGGATCATCTGTACCGTCCAAGCCGGTGTATGGATCTGCTTGGCGTGGAACAGGCACGCCTAGCAGCTCTCGACCAGCTCGACGGCATCCTGGAGTGTTGCCGGCTAGTAGAAGCCATGCCGAAAGGCTTTACCGACAAGCGTGCGTGAGGAAGAGTGACTCCCACATTCGCCTCCATGGATCTCAGCAAACAAGTCGCAGCCTTCCCCCTGGGTTATGCACCGCAATAGGATATGGTTGGTGTCGGTACCTGAGATATGGGGTACCCCCGCGCACAGGGTAAAATGCCTAAGGTGCTCGCCCTTCTCCGCAGGGAGAGCTCCGAAGGTGCCACGCGTCTGGCGGGGCCAGACCTCCCTCTCCTCAGAGGAGAGTTCCGGGCCCAACACGTGGCATACAGAAGCCGGACCTCCCCCTCCGTGGGAGAGAGGTCCGAAGACGCCACGCGTCTGGCGGGGCCGGACCTCCCTCTCCTCAGAGGAGAGTTCCGGGCCCGACACGTGGCATACAGAAGCCGGACCTCCCCCTCCGTGGGAGAGAGGTCCGAAGACGCCACGCGTCCAGCAAGGCCGGACCTCCCTCTCCTCAGAGGTGAGCTCCAAGCCCGCCGCGTGGCATGCAGAAGCCGGACCTCCCCCTCCGCGGGAGAGAGGTCCGAAGGCGCCACGTGTCCAGCAGGGCCGGACCTCCCTCTCCTCAGAGAAGAGCTCCGTACCTGCCACGTGGCTGGAGGAACGGTGCTGCCTGCCCCCGGGCGGTAGGCAGCGGGCGTAAAGGCGCCCCTCACCTTGCCCGTACAAGGTATTCAAGGCCCGCGTCTTCCCAAGACGCGGAGGCGCAGAGCACGCGTCTGTCAGGTGCCGTTGCACCCAGTCGCATCACAGACTGGCGCGCGGTGTCAGAACCTGCCAAGTAATAAACGCCGCAACAAGACATCCCATGCCGCCTGCGCCGTCATCAACCACTACGACTAGCGCACGGCATGGGCAGGGCGGCAAAAGGAAGACTCAGAAGCATTCCACCGGAGGCAACCACCGGTATAACTACAGATACGGTAGATAATAGACAATCTTCCCGGGACCACCTGTCGGGTCCCGGCTTCCCTTGTAAGCCGCCCGAGCCTTGGACTATAAAAGGCTCGGGTAGGCGTCGATAGCAAGGGTTCGCATTCTGCAACTCATACGCTAGCCATACACTCTCAAGCTGTAACTCACCCCCAAGCTCAGGCCCCCGGCCCTGAGCAGCAAGCAATACAGCGAGCTCCTTAGCTCGCCGTGGACGTAGAGTTTTACGCTCCGGCGGCGTGAACCACGTAAAACTTCCCGTGTCAAGCTCTCACTAACTCGTCCATTCGCGCAAGCTCTCCGCTAGGAACTAGCCCCTCCGAAAAAAGAACCTCCGCGGGCTGCCCAGTGCAGGCCCGGTGGAAGTGTCGATCGCACACTTTGACATTTGGCGCGCCAGGAAGGGGGACTTTTCCCCTAGCGCGACGAGTTTTCACCAACAAAGATGACCAAGCTCCCTTCGGCGGCAAGCTCACCTCCCCCGCCTCCGCGGCAAGCCACGGATAGGGGGGAGTACAAGCCAACACACTCAGGACGGAGTGTGTCAGTACAAGCTGGGAGCCAGCAACCGGCTCTGGCAGCGCCGACCCCGGCAATGCAGGCTCCAACCAGCGTCATATCTCCAGTAGCGCCGGGCGTACCCGGAAGGGGCGCGCTAGCTGCAGCAAGAGCGCTACTGCACAATCCGCCCGCTGGAGACGCGCCTCAGGCAGCGACCCAGCGGTGGATTCTCGAGGTAGACCGTCTTGTCGTTGCTGCCGCAAGCCCACGACTCCGGCAGAGACGACACTCCAACCAGGAGGCCGTGTCGCTGATACGCACGCCGATGGCTGATGAACAGACGGCAGATTCCAGCTCTGCCAGCCCTCAATCGATGGATCTGAGGACAGAGCTGGAGCGGTGTCGCTCGGGTCAAGATGCCCGGGTATACCTCGAGCAACGCCGAGAAAGGCGTCGCTACCAAGGAGCTGACGACAGCATGACATCGGCCTCGACCCAGCCTGAAGAGCAGACCTTCGCCATGCGACCTCTGCCCCAGGCCTGCGCTGTGCAGAATATGCCAGTCATATGTACTGCAGACGGCGCCCCCGGCCTATGGTGCAGCTTTGCCCGTACCGGGGTACACTGTGCCTGGTGCGAACACAGCGTTCGCGGCACCAGAACCTGCGGTGACGGAAGCAGGATGTGCAGCCCTCGCGCCCCATCTTCGCTTTGCGAAGTGGCCGCGCAAGTTTCGGCCACACCTGCCCGAGAAGTACGACGGCAGCGTCAACCCGGCGGAGTTTCTCCAGATCTACTCCACCGCCGTACTTGCCGCAGGAGGGAATGAAGCCATCATGGCCAATTACTTCCCTGTTGCCTTGACCGGTCTAGCCCGGTCTTGGCTCATGAACCTCCCCCAAGGTTCCGTCACCTCCTGGGGAGAGCTTTGCCGACAGTTCGTAGCCAACTTCGGCAGCTCCTACACCTGGCCTGGCACGGAGCTCGACCTCCACGCCGTCCAGCAGCAACCTGGGGAGTCGCTACGCTCTTTCATCCAGCGGTTCTCCCAGGTGCGGAACAGCATCCCACACATTCAAAATGCTTCTGTGGTGGTGGCGTTCCGGCAAGGCGTCCGGGACAAGAAGATGCTCGAGAAGCTCGCGACCAGGGAGGTCCGCGACGTCTCAGAGCTCTTCAGCTTGGCGGACAAATGCGCCAGAGCTGCCGAAGGACGGAACTGGCACTCGCTGCCATCCTCCGAGTCAGGGGGACTGCCCGGATCCAGTCCTACTCCCTGTGGAAGCAGCAGGAAGGCCAAGGGCTGAGGCAGAAGCAAGATAGAGTCACCGACCGCAGTCCCAGTCGTCACTGCAGCGACGCTCTTTGGGGCTCAGGGGCCGCGCCCCGACAAGAAGCAGCGAAGGTCACCAATTCCAGAAGGTGATAAAGGCAGTATGTGCCCCGTGCACGGCAGCTGTCGCCACACTGCTGCCGAGTGCCGGGAGATCCGAAGGCTCGCAGAGCGTTTCCGCAAGGAGAAGCGGCAGCGGGCTGATGACCTGCCCTTCCGTCCAAAGGAAGGTGAGCAGAGGGTGGATGTTCCAGATAACATCGACCACCCAGAGGAGATCCGGAAGCCTCCGCATGTCATGAAGGCGGCACGCAATCACGAGGATTCCGACTCCAGCGGCGATGAGCGTCGGAAGTAGCTCTACGTCATATATGGCGGGTCCGCCGACCCCTCGTCCCAAAGCGCAGTCAAGACTCTGCGCCGAGCGCTAGCGTCGGTGGCGCCACTCCCAAGTGCGGCACCGCACCTAAAGTGGATGGGGACCCCCATCAGCTTTGATGCCACCGACTGCCCCAGGAACATGGCTGGGGCCGGCCAGCTGCCGCTCCTGGTGGCCCCTACCATCGCCAACGTGAGAATGTACCACGTTTTAGTGGATGGAGGGGCTGGGCTGAACCTCATCAGCCGTGCAGCTTTCTAGAAGCTGCAGATCCCGATGGCCAAGCTCACCCCGTCGAGTCCGTTCTCAGGGGTAGGGCCGGGACAGGTTATCCCCTACGGCAGCATTAGTCTCCTGGTGACCTTCGGGGCTCCGGACAGCTATCGAACAGAGTACATCCAGTTCGACGTAGCGGAGATAGACCTCCCCTTCAACGCCATAATCGGCAGGCCAGCCCTGTACCGGTTCATGGCTGTAGCCCATTATGGCTACCTTGTCCTGAAGATGCCAACGCCGACAGGCTTTCTCAGGATTCGTGGGGACCGCACTGCTGCAGTGTCGGCCCTGGAGAAGCTCCAAGCACTCGCGACAGCTGGGGCCTCAGCCCCCGGCAATACAGAATCGGACCAGCTCCGCCCGTGTGCACGTCACCGTGCTTCCACCACAGCACCCCGGGTGCAACCTCTCGACGAGGGCAGCGTCCCCTTAAAGGTCGTCCAAGTCGGCGCCGAAGCTACCCAGACCACCCGGGTGGCCAGGGGCCTGGATAGTAAATAGGAAGGCGCGCTCGTCACCTTCCTCCGGCACAACATCGACGTGTTTGCATGGCAGCCGTCACAGATGCCGGGGATCCCCAGGAAGGTGATCGAGCACCACTTGAAAGTCTTCCCCGACGCCCGGCCGGTTCAACAGAAGCCCCGCAAGCAGTCCATTGAGCGGCAGAACTTCATCCGTGAGGAAGTCAAGAAGCTGCTGGACGCTGGCTTCATACGGGAGGTCCACCACCCACGATGGTTGGCGAACCCCGTCATTGTCCCGAAGGCCGGCGGGAAGCTCCGGATGTGCATCGACTACACCAGTCTCAATAAGGCATGTCCTAAAGATCCATTCCCTCTCCCTAGAATAGACCAAATAGTAGACTCAACGTCAGGCTGTGATATGCTGTGCTTCCTAGACGCCTATTCGGGTTTCCATCAGATCCCCATGTCTAGGGAGGACGAGGAGCACACCTCCTTCATCACAGTAGACGGCCTTTATTGCTATGTGTCTATGCCTTACGGCTTAAAGAATGCACTCCCCACCTTTGTGCGGGCAATGCACAAAACCTTTGGGGAGTTAATAAGAGACCTGGTTGAGGTGTATGTCGATGACATAGTTGTCAAGGTCAAGCAGGGTCCGTCCATGCTAGATAACCTAGCCCTAGTTTTTGACAAGTTGCGCTCTACACACACCAAGCTGAACCCAGATAAATGTGTGTTCGGCGTGTCCTCTGGGAAGCTCTTAGGGTTCCTGGTCTCGCACCGGGGGATTGAGGCCAACCCAGAGAAGATCAAGGCCATCGACTTGATGCGGCCCCCAGCCCGCGTCAAAGATGTCCAGAAACTCACAGGATGTCTAGCCACGCTGAGTCGGTTTATACCGAGGCTAGCAGAGCGGGCACTCCCTTTCTTTAAGCTCCTGCACAAGTCGGGCCCCTTTGCCTGGACTGACGAAGCGGAAGAGGCTTTCCAGGAGTTGAAGCAACTCCTGACGACCCTACCAGTCATGGTAGCCCCTGAGCTCGGAGAGCACCTGTTGCTCTACATCGCGGCGACAACTGAAGTAGTGAGTATGGTCCTCGTCGCAGAGCGGCCGGACCCCTCATCTTCACAACCTGCTTCGGTAGCAGAAGACAGACGCCAGGAGGCCCCGCAGGACCAAGACAGTCTCCCGGGCCTCCAAGGCAACCTCCCGGAGGTCCAGGTCGGCCTCCCGGAGGTCCCGGGCAGTCTCCCGGACCTCCAAGATAAACCCCCGGGGGCCCCGCAGGACCCCCCGGGGGCCAAATGGGACCTCCCAGAGGTCCCCCAAGACCCCCCGGAGCTCCCGAACAATCAAGATAGCCTAAGGGCCTCCGGGTCCCAGCTCCCGGAGGTCCCCTTGGGTCCGCCCACCTCCAGAGGGCCAATGGACGAGGACCCCCCAGACCTGAGAAAGAGGGTTCGAACCGTACAGAGGCCTGTCTACTACGTCAGCGAAGTACTCCATGATGCCAAGACAAGGTACCTGGAAGTCCACAAGCTGCTGTATGCGGTGCTCGTTGCCTCCAGGAAGCTCCGCCATTACTTCCAGGCCCACCGGGTCTCGGTAGTCACCTCGTATCCACTGAAGACAATTCTTCACAGCCCCCATGCGACGGGCAACGTTGCTAAATGGGCGGCGGAGCTAGCGGAGTTTGAGCTGGACTTCCTCCCACGCCATGCAGTCAAGAGCCAAGCACTGGCTGACTTTGTGGCGGAGTGGACACCAACGGAGGCTGACCCAGGGGGCCATGGGGGCGGAGAACCGGAGCACCAAGCTCCGGTCTTCACCGAACCCCACTGGACACTCTTCTTCGACGGCTCCTCGCGAAAGCAGGGGGCCGGTGCCGGCGTACTGCTCCTCATGCCATCGGGGGAACAGTTTGGGTATATGGTGCGTCTCAATTTCAAGGCAACCAACAACGTGGCGGAGTATGAAGCACTCATCTTTGGCCTGCAGACAGCCCTGTCTTTAGGCGCTCGCCAGTTGTTGGCACAGGGCGACTCCCAGCTGGTCATCAAGCAAGTCAAGGGCGAATGCTCCTGCAATGACCCCCAGCTAGCTGCATATCTGCTTCACGTACAGATGTTGGAGAAAGAATTCCTTGCCTTGGACCTGCACCACGTACCGCGCGCCGGTAATACCGTAGCCGACGACCTTTCAACGAAGGCTTCCACCGGAGCCCCTGCGCCCGAAGGAGTCTTTGAGAGGACGTTGCTGCGGCCCACAGACCGGCCCGCCGAGCCGGGCGAAGGGGGCTTGACCAGCACCTCGAAGCTGGCGGTCCCAGTGGCCCTACAACCGTGGGCGCCGCCAAGGATTGTAAGCGTCACTGGGGACTCCGTGCAACCCAGCGCTCAAGATCCAGAAGCTCAAGTCAGACCCGATGCATGGATCACGGAGATCCGGGACTACTTGAAGGACAATATCCTCCCTGATGAACATGCAACCGCTGAACGGATTGTGCGTATGGCTAAGAGGTACGTGCTGGTAGAGGGGGATCTCTACCGGCGTGGCGCCAACCACATCCTATTGCGGTGTATAACCCAGGGGGAAGGCTGCGACTTGCTCGCTGAGATCCATGGAGGCGAATGTGGAAGTCATTCTTCCTCACGCACGCTTGTCGGTAAAGCCTTCCGGCATGGCTTCTACTGGCCGACATCACTCCAGGATGCCATCAAGCTGGTCGAGAGCTGCAAGGCGTGCCAGTTCCACGCCAAGCAGATCCATACACCGGCTCAGGCGGTACAGATGATCCCGCCCTCGTGGCCGTTTGCCGTGTGGGGGCTGGACATCCTGGGGCCATTCACCAGAACCGTCAGGGGGTTCCGGTACCTCTATGTCGCCATTGACAAGTTCACCAAGTGGCCGGAAGCTACACCAGTTGTCACCATTAATAAACAATCAGCAGTAAAATTCATCAGATCCATTGTCTGCCGGTTCGGGGTCCCAAACAGGATCATCACTGACAATGGGACCCAGTTCACCAGCGCAGCATTTCAAGACTACTGCGAGGACCTTGGCATTCAGGTATGCTATGCCTCGGTCGCTCACCCGAAGAGCAATGGGCAAGTCGAGAGGGCCAATGCGGAGATTCTCCGGGGCCTCAAGACTCGTACCTTCGCCAGCCTGAAGAAACATGGTGCCAATTGGGTAGATGAACTTCCGAGCACGCTATGGGCTAACCGGACATCACAGAGCCGGGCCACCGGGGAGACACCCTTCTTCATGGTGTACGGGGCCGAAGCTGTACTTCCTCCAGAAATCACCATGAAGTCTCACCGTGTCCGGGCTTACGACGAAGCCGCGCAGGACAACCTCCGGCGTGGAGAAATCGACCTCGTCGACGAGGTCCGATTACATGCGGCACTCCGTAACGCGCGGTACAGACAGGCGCTTCGGCGCTACCACCAGAGGTCTGTGCGTGCCCGGGAGCTGCAGGAAGGTGACCTGGTGTTGCGGCGCATACTTTCTCGTGAAGGGGCCCACAAAATCTCCCCTAATTGGGAAGGCCCCTTCCGAGTCACGAAAGTATGCCGCCCCGGGTGTGTGCGCCTTTCCACCGAGGATGGGGACCTGCTCCCGAATCCTTGGAACATAGAACACCTCCGTAAGTTCTACCCCTAAGAGCAAAAATAGGTCAGTACCTTCTTTTCGTAATGAACCCCATAGAGTCCAGGAGCAACGCTCAGAGCAGCTAAACCCCAGGGGACGGTCCAGGACTACGTTCAGCTTTGCCTGGTTCCGACTCCAAGCGCGTAGAGTCTTGCTTCCCCTCTTAATGGGGTGGGTCGTGGCCTCCATGTTTAGCCTGCCTTCCTCCTATGGGAGGTTGTGCGAAAAGAAGTCTGCCCTACTTTGCTCTTTCCTTGTACTCATTTGAATTGTGAATTGAGTTACTTTTTTATCACCCTTGCAGTACATGGCTGCCGTGTGCTCAGCTCCCCCTCTCTACAAACCCCCAAGCATCAAGCGTATGGTTGGGGGCTGTAAGTCAAATAAGACTGTAAAACAAGGGAGGGGGAGCCCCCAAGGAGAATTACGTTTCCTCTACCTGTGTGCAGGACTTCCAGGATTGCGGCAACAGGGACTGCGTGAGATAGGGGGAAAGGAGCTACCAACTACTTCGACCCAGGGATAGAGGGGGCAGGACCCAGGGGTCCCACGAGTCCAGCAGGCCCGGAACGCTCCCCTTCCTTGAGAGGGGCTCCGGGCTCGCCACGTGGCAGACGGAAGCCGGACCTCCCCCCGCGGTGGAAGAGCTCCGAAAGCCCTGCGTACTCAACATGGCCGGGGCTCCCGTCCCCGTAGTAAGAGCAATCATCAAGTGGGCGCACGCTCTCACGACCCCGCAGCCGTTCGTGCTCCGGCAGCGGTCATGTCGGGACTTAGAGAAAGTGCGCGGATCGGAAGAGACGGAGGTCCCACCTCGGGCTCGCTATCTCCCCCGAGATGGGCCCGGGGGCCACTGTCGGTACCTGAGATATGGGGTACCCCCACGCACAGGGTAAAATGCCTAAGGTGCTCGCCCTTCTCCGCAGGGAGAGCTCCGAAGGGGCCACGCGTCTGGCGGGGCCGGACCTCCCTCTCCTCAGAGGAGAGTTCCGGGCCCGACACGTGGCATACAGAAGACGGACCTCCCCCTCCGTGGGAGAGAGGTACGAAGACGCCACGCGTCCAGCAAGGCCGGACCTCCCTCTCCTCAGAGGTGAGCTCCGAGCCCGCCGCGTGGCATGCAGAAGCCGGACCTCCCCCTCCGCGGGAGAGAGGTCCGAAGGCGCCACGCGTCCAGCGGGGCCGGACCTCCCTCTCCTCAGAGAAGAGCTCCGGACCTGCCACGTGGCTGGAGGAACGGTGCTGCCTGCCCCCGGGCGGTAGGCAGCGGGCGTAAAGGCGCCCCTCACCTTGCCCGTACAAGGTATTCAAGGCCCGCGTCTTCCCAAGACGCGGAGGCGCGGAGCACGCGTCTGTCAGGTGCCGTTGCGCCCAGTCGCATCACAGACTGGCGCGCGGTGTCAGAACCTGCCAGGTAATAAACGCCGCAACAAGACATCCCATGCCGCCTGCGCCGTCATCAACCACTACGACTAGCGCACGGCATGGGCAGGGCGGCAAAAGGAAGACTCAGAAGCATTCGACCGGAGGCAACCACTTGTATAACTACAGATACGGTAGATAATAGACAATCTTCCCGGGACCACCTGTCGGGTCCCGGCTTCCCTTGTAAGCCGCCCGAGCCTTGGACTATAAAAGGCTCGGGTAGGCGTCGATAGCAAGGGTTCGCATTCTGCAACTCATACGCTAGCCATACACTCTCAAGCTGTAACTCACCCCCAAGCTCAGGCCCCCGGCCCTGAGCAGCAAGCAATACAGCGAGCTCCTTAGCTCACCGTGGACGTAGGGTTTTACGCTCCGGCGGCCTGAACCACGTAAAACTTCCCGTGTCAAGCTCTCACTAACTCGTCCATTCTCGCAAGCTCTCCGCTAGGAACTAGCCCCTCCGAAAAAAGAACCTCCGCGGGCTGCCAAGTGCAGGTCCGGGGGAAGTGTCGATCGCACACTTCGACAGTTGGCGCCACGTCGGTAGAGATCCCCCTCCACCGCCATGTGTCTCTTAGCCATACGCACAATCCATTCAGCGGATACACGTTCATCAGGGAGGATATTGTCTTTCAAGTAGTCCCGGACCTCCGTGATCCATGCATCGGGTCTGACTTAAGCATCTGGATCTTGAGCGCTGGGTTGCACGGAGTCCCTAGTGACGCTTATGATCGTTGGTGGCGTCCATGGCTGCCGGGACCGCCAGCCTCGAGGTGCTCGTCTAGCCCCCTTCGCCCGGCTCGGCGGGCCGGGCTGTGGGCCGCGGCAACGTCCTCTCGAGGCCCCCTTCAGGCACAGTGGCTCCGGTGGGGGTCTTGGTTGAAAGGTCGTCAGCTGCGGCCTTGCTAGCGCGCAGTACGTGGTGCAGGTCCAAGGCGAGGAGGTCTGTCTCCACCATCTTGGTTGATAACCAGACTGGGAGTTGCCCTGAACCAACGACTAGCAAGGAGGATGAGCACTTTATACTTTGCTATGTTGTTGGCTGCCTTGGAATTGAAACGCACCACATACCCAGACTGCCCCCCCCCGATGGCGTGAGGAACAGTACGCTAGCACCGGCCCCCTGCTTTCGCAAGGAGCCATCGACGAGCAGCACTTGGCAAGGCCTGGTGAAGGCCAGGGCTCAGGGTCCTGGTCCACCGTCTTCGTGGCCCCCTGAGCATGCGTCTACTTCAGCCACAAGTCAGCTAGTGCTCGGCTGATGTAGCCTGGGGAGACCGCCGGGTGTTTGATATTCGGAGGTCACCAGGCTGCCTTGGACCTTCCGGGAAGCTCCGCTGATGTCCCGGGAGCTGCGGGGGGTCCCGTTGGGCGTCCGGGAGGTCCTGTTGGGCCTCCGGGGGGGGGGGGGTCCCGTGGCACCTCCGGGAGGTCCTGCTGGTCCTGCGGGAGATTGTGTCGTGGTCTGAGGTCCGGTTTGGGCCTCCGGGGTTTCTTGGTACTTGTTTCTTGGCAGCGAAACAGGTTATGGTGGTATGGGGTCCAGCCACTCTGCAGTGGGGACCACACTCACTTCTGCAGCCATCGCCGTGATGCAGAGCAGGAGATGCTCTTCCGGCTCAGGGGCTTTAGAGAAGTTTTGCTTTGCTAACTCCGGCATACACCGACTCGGCGCAGCTAGGGGTCCCGCGAATTTCTGGTCTTCGCGCCAATGGCTTTGACCCTCTGGTTAGCCTTAGCTCCTCGGCGTGAGGCCAGGCATTCTAAGGGTTTTCCAGAGGGTATACTAGGCTCACATTTGTCGGACGGACGAAGACTAAGGCCAGGTTGTCTAGCAGGGACAACCCTGTCTGATCTTGACAATTAATGCCTTCGACACACACCCCAACTGAGTCTCCCATTAGCTCTCCTAAGGTCTTGCGTATTGCACGTACGAAGGTAGGGAGAGCATTCCTTAGGTCATAAGGCATAGGGACATAACAGTACAGGGCGACTACTGTGGTAAAGGGTGCCCTTCAACTTCCCCAGACACAGGGGTCTGGTGGGAACCCTAGTAAGCATTTAGGAAGCACAGCATAACACAGCCTGGCATCGAGTCTACTATTTGGTCTATCACAGGGAGAGAAAATAGGTCTTTAGGGCATGCCTTATTGTGGCTGGTGTAGTCAATACGCTTCCGGAGCTTCTCGCCGGCCTTCGGGACAACAACATGGTTCGCCAAGCACCGGGGGTGGCGGTCTTCCCGTCCTGTCGGACTGGCTGGACGTCGGGAAAGACCTTTAATTAGTGCTCAATCACCTCCCTAGGGATCTCTGGCCTCCGCGACGGCTGTCATGCAGCACATCGACATTGTGCCGGAGGGGGGCAACGAGCGCGCCTTCCTATTTGCTATCCAGGCCCCCGGCTACCCGGGTGGTCTGGGTGGCATCGGCGCTGATTCGGACGAGCCTTGTGGGGACGTCGTCCTCATCGAGGGGTTGCACGCGGGGTGCTGTGGTAGAGGCACGGTGGCGTGCACTTGGGTGGAGCTGGTTTGGTTCTGCACTGCCGAGGGTTGGCACTCTAGTTGCTGTAAGCGCCTGAAGCTCTTCCAAGGCTAATACTGCGGCAGCACGGTCTCCACAAACTTTGAGGACGCCTGTTGGTGTAGGCATCTTCAAGACAAGGTAGCCGTAGTGGACTACTGCCATGAATCGGTACAGGGCTGACCTGCCGATTATGGCGTTGAAAGGAAGGTCAATCTCGGCCACGTCGAACAGAATATACTCTGTCCGGTAGCTGTCCGGTGCCCCAAAGGTCAACGGGAGGCTGATGTGGCCATAGGGAACGACCTGTCCCGGCCCTACCCCTGAGAACGGGCTCGATGGGGCGAGCTTGGCCATCGGGATCTGCAGCTTCTGGAAGGCTGCGTGACTGATGAGGTTCAGTCCAGCCCCGCCATCCACCAAAACGTGGTACACATTCACATTGGCGATGGTGGGGGCCACCACGAGCGGCAGTTGGCCGGCCCCAGCCATGTTCCTGGGGCAGTCGGTGCCATCGAAGCTGATGGGGGTTCCCATCCACCTGAGGTGCGGTGCTGCACCTGGGAGGGGAGCCACTGACGCTACCGCTCGGCGCAAGGCCTTAGCCATGCTTCGGGACGGGGGGTCAGCGGACCCGCCGAAGATGACATAGAGCATCTTCCGGTGCTTGTCATCACTGGAGCTGGAGCTCCCCTGATTGCGCACTGCCTTAACGGCATGCTGAAGCTCCTGGGTCTCCACCTGGCGGTCGACGCCGTCTCGGGCCTCGACCTTCTGCTTGCCCTCCCTTTGACTGTAGGGTGGGGCATCAGTTAGGGGCTGCTTCCCTTTCCTGAAGCGCTCCGCGAGCTTCTGGATTTCTCGGCATTCGGCAGCGGTATGATAACTGGTGCCATGCACAGGACATAATTCATCCCGGCCCCCGTCTGGGGCCAGTGATTGTCGCGGCCTCTTGTCAGGGTGCGGCCCTCGAGCTCCACTGGGCGCCGCCGTTGTGGCAACGGGGACCGCGGCTGATGGCTTTATCTTGCTTCCGCCTCCGCTCTTGATCTTCCTGCCGCTTCTGTACGAAGCGTCGCCGGATCCCGGCTGACCCCCTGGCTTGGGGGCAGGCAGAGAGTGCCAGTTCCGCCCTTCGGCTGCTTGGGCACACTTGTCCGCCAGGCTGAAGAGTTCTGAGACATCGCGGACCTCCCTGGTCGCGAGCTTCTCGAGCATCTTCCTGTCCCGAACGCCTTGTCGGAACGCCACCACCACAGAAGCATTCTGGATGTGTGGGATGGTGTTTCGCACCTGGGAGAACCGCTGGATGAACAAGCGCAGCGACTCCCCTGGTTGTTGTTGGATGGCGTGGAGGTCGAGCTCCGTGCCGGGACGGGTGTATGAGCTGCCGAAGTTGGCGACGAACTGCCGGCAGAGCTCTCCCCAGGAGGTTATGGACCCCTGAGGTAGATTCATGAGCCAAGACCGAGCTGGGCCGGTCAAGGCGACGGGGAAGTAGTTGGCCATGACAGCCTCGTCCCCTCCTGTGGCAAGTACGGCGGTGGAGTAAATCTGGAGGAACTCCGCTGGGTTGACGCTACCGTCGTACTTTTCGGGCAGGTGCGGCCGGAACTTGCGCGGCCACCTAGCGAAGCGAAGATGGGGTGCAAGGGCCGCACATCCTGCACCTGCTGCTGCAGGTACTGGCGCTGCGAACGCTTGGTTCGCACCTGGCACCGCGTATCCCGGCATGGGCAAGGCTGCACCATAGACCGGGGCCGCCGCTGCTTGCGGCGCATATGGCTGTGGCATATGCTGCGCAGCATATGCCTGAGGTAGGGCTCGCGTGGCGAAGACCTGCCCTTCAGGTTGTGTCGAGGCCGACGACATGCTGTCGCCAACCTCATGGTTGCGACGCCTTTCTCGGCGTCGCTCGAGGTACACCCGGGCGTCCTGACCCAAGTGGCACCGTTCCAGTTCCCTTCGCAGGTCCGTCGACAGGAGCCTGGAGGAGCTGGAATCCGCCGTTAGCCCGTCAACCGTGGGTGTGCGCGTCAGCGACACAGCCGGTTGTCCTGGGCGCTGTCCTCGCTGAAACCGAGGGTTCGCGGCGGCGACGACGAGGCGGTCCACCTCGCGGACCCATTGCTGGGTCGCTGAATGGGGCGCATCCCCCGCAGCTGGGTTGCGCAGCAGCGCTCTTGCTGCAGCTAGCGCACCTCCATGGTGTACGCTCAGCGCTGCAGAAGATCTCACACTGGTCGGGGCCTGCATAGCCGGAGTCGGCGTTGCCGGAGTCGGCTGCTGGCTACCAGCTTGTGCCGACACACTCCGTCCTGAGTGTGTCGACATGTACTCCCCAGTGGTCACG
This sequence comes from Neostapfia colusana, assembly GCA_030760725.1. Lineage (NCBI taxonomy): Eukaryota > Viridiplantae > Streptophyta > Magnoliopsida > Poales > Poaceae > Neostapfia > Neostapfia colusana. The sequence goes on along the minus strand of JASWHV010000002.1, from coordinate 105,043,714 downwards.
GTTCGCCGTGAACGCAGAGGGGGAGAGTTTGCCGCTGAAGGAAGGTTGGTCATCTTCGTCGGCGGAAACTCGTCGCGCTAGGAGAAAAGCCCCCTACCTGGCGCGCCAAATGTCAAAGTGTTCAGTCGACACTTACCCCGGGCCTGCACTGGGCAGCCCGCGGAGGTTCTTTTTTCGGTGGGGCTAGTCTCTAGCGGAGAGCTTGCGCAGATGGACGAGTTAGTAAGAGCTTGACACGGCGAGTTTTACGTGGTTCAGGCCGCCGGAGCGTAAAACCCTACGTCCACGGCGAGCTATGGAGCTCGCTGTATTGCTTGCTGCTCAGGCTCGGAGGCCTGAGCTTGGGGGTGAGTTACAGCTTGAGAGTGTATGGGTAGCGTATGAGTTGCAAAGTGCGAACCCTTGCTATCGACGCCTACCCGAGCCTTTTATAGTCCAAGACTTGGGCGGCTTACAAGGGGAGCCGAGACCCGACAGGTGGTCCCGGAAAGATTGTCTATTATCTACCGTATCTGCAGTTATGCCGGTAGTTGTCTCTGGTCAAAGGCTTCTGAGTCTTCGTCTTGCCGCCCTGCACATGCCGCATGCTAGTCGTAGTGGTTGATGACGGCGCAGGCGGCATGGGGTGTCTTGTCGCGGTGTTTATTGGTTGGCAGGTTCTGACACCGCGCGCCAGTCTGTGATGCGACTGGGTGCAATGGCACCTGAAAGACGCGTGCTCCGCGTCTCCATGTCTTGGGAAGACGCGGGCCTTGAATACCTTGTACGGGCATGGTATGGGGCGCCTTTACGCCCGCTGCCTACCGCTCGGGGGCAGGCAGCACCGTTCTTCTGGCAACGTGGCGGGTCCGGAGCCGAGGAGAGAAGGGCCCGGCCCGCGGGGCACGTGGAGCCTCCGGACCTCTCCCCGCGGAGGGGGAGGTCCGGCTTCTGTATGCCACGTGGCGGGCCCGGAGTTCTCCTCTGAGGAGAGGGAGGTCCGGCCCCACCGGACGCGTGGCGCCTTCGGAGCTCTCCCTGCGGAGAAGGGCGAGTTCCTTAGGCATTTTACCCTGTGCGCGGGGGTACCCCATATCTCAGGTACCGACACCCGGCATGGGCAAGGCTGCACCATAGACCGGGGACGCTGCTTGCGGCGCATATGGTTGTGGCATATGCTGCGCGGCGTATGCCTGAGGCTTGGCTCGCGTGGCGAAGATCTGCCCTCCAGGCTGTGTTGAGGCCGACGTCATGCTGTCGCCAGCCTCATGGTTGCGGCGCCTTTCTCGGCGTCGCTCGAGGTACACTCGGGCATCCTGGCCCAAGTGGCACCGTACCAGCTCCCTTCTCAGGTCCGTCGACAGGAGCCTGGAGGAGCTGGAATCCGCCGTTTGCCCGTCAACCGTTGGTGTGCGCGTCAGCGACACAGCCGGTTGACCAGGGCGTCGCCCTCGCCGAAACCGAGGGTTCGCGGCGGCGACGACGAGGCGGTCCACTTCGCAGACCCACTGTTGCGTCGCTGAATGGGGCCCATCCCCAGCAGGTGGGTTGCGCAGCAGTGCTCTTGCTGCAGCTATCGCACCCCCATGGTGTACGCTCAGCGCTGCAGAAGATCTCACACTGGTCTGAGCCTGCATCGCCGGAGTCGGCGCTGCCGGAGTCGGCTGCTGGCTACCAGCTTGTGCCGACACACTCCGTCCTGAGTGTGTCGACATGTACTCCCCAGTGGTCACGGTTCGCCGTGAACGCGGAGGGGGAGAGTTTGCCGCTGAAGGAAGCTTGGTCATCTTCGTCGGCAGAAACTCGTCGCGCTAGGAGAAAAGCCCCCTACCTGGCGCGCCAAATGTCAAAGTGTTCAGTCGACACTTCCCCTGGGCCTGCACTGGGCAGCCCGCGGAGGTTCTTTTTTCGGTGGGGATAGTCTCTAGCGGAGAGCTTGCGCAGATGGACGAGTTAGTAAGAGCTTGACACGGCGAGTTTTACGTGGTTCAGGCCGCCGGAGCGTAAAACCCTACGTCCACGGCGAGCTATGGAGCTCGCTGTATTGCTTGCTGCTCAGGCTCGGAGGCCTGAGCTTGGGGGTGAGTTACAGCTTGAGAGTGTATGGCTAGCGTATGAGAGTGTACGGGAGAAAATGCCGCACACCATTGAATTGGTGTGAGTCTGGCGAGAGGGTTACCTTCGGGATTGATCTTGTCAACAACGCGGAAGAAAAGGTTCGATTAATTCAAGCGAACCTAAAAGCCGCTCAATCCCGACAGAAACAGTATGCGGACCGGAGAAGGCGTCCGTTACAATTCGAAGCTGGAGACCACGTATATCTACGAGTGTCTCCAATGAAGGGCGTAAACAGATTTGGGGTGAGAGGAAAGTTAGCACCCCGATTCATCGGTCCATTCCAGATTACCGAAAGATGTGGATCGGTGGCATACCGGCTAAGATTACCAGAAGCACTTTCCGGTGTGCACGACGTCTTTCACATTTCCCAGCTGAGGAAGTGTCTCAAGCTATCAACTACCGTTCAGCTGGAAGACATTGAAGAACTGCAACCGGATCTCACCTATCGGGAGGAACCGGTGCAGATTATTGATGAAAAGGCCCGAACCACACGCAACCGTACGTTGTGGTTCTACAAGGTTCTGTGGAGTAATCACTCCATGGATGAAGCGACATGGGAGAGCGAAGAATTCCTTCGCACTAACTACCCCGACTTTCTCACGTCGCATATCCGGTAATTTTTCCACCGTCCTCTCTCTCATTTTCACCTTATAATCTCGGGACGAGATTCTTTTAAGGGGGGAGGAATGTAAGGGCCTCAGTTTTTGACACCCATTTGCAGTGTTCATCCCCACACCACACACCTCATTTGAGGAAAAATGATGAACACAAATAAAGAGCAAGTAACAATTATCAACATGCTCATTAGGGAACAAACTCACACATTGCAAAAGTGGTACTTCCCACATGTGATATAGATGGGCTGGACATATGAAAACTCCTACACTTTGCCAAGGATGTCCATGCCAAGTTTCACCCAAATTCAAAACATTTTTGAGGTCATCTTGGGTGTAGATAGGAAAGGGGCAGTTTGAAAACATATTCAAATTCAAACTGTTTTCACCCACTGAATTTAAAAGTGGAAGGCATATTCTTGCTCAGCACATTTTTGTGAGCTCACACACCAATTTTCACTCCATTTGGAGTTGATCTTGACATGAGCTAAGGGGGAGAAATTCAAACTTTATTTGAATTTCAAACTGCACTTGTGCTGAAATTCATTCAAACCAAACCTCATTTGAACTTTGATCAATTCAAATGGCTCTTGGGTGAATAATTTGAGTTGCCAAGGGTAGAATAGGGTTCACTGTTTACCACAGCTGTTAGGAATAAATTTCAGAGGTTAAAAGAGGAGTGGGACCCACATGTCAGCCTCAGCCTCAAAGCAAACCGACTGAACCACAGTTCAGTCGGTTCCCGGCTGTTGTGCGCGCGCGCCACCGAAGGGGCCGGCCGGCGCCAGCTCCTGCTGCGTGCCCCAAGCCGGAGGCCAGCCGGCCGAGCTATTTATTCCCTCCCCGGCGTGCCTCAGTCACCATTTCCCCGAGCTACCGACGTGCGCGACTGCTTTTCCCACTGCCATCGCCGCCGCTCGAGTTCCTGCTTGATCAAGCCGATCGCAGCTCCCTCTTTCCATTCCAAGGTCCCAGCAAGGTACTAGCAACCATCCTCCATCCTTCCCATTGATAGAAATCGATTGAAACCGAGTGATATCGGCTGTGCCGAAAGATCAAACTCGGAACTGGAAACCGCCGCACCTCGGGCTCTCGTGGACAGCCCAACCTGGGCGTTGTCACGCCCGAGCCAAGGCACCCTTGGACGCGCAAGTGATCGGTGCTGCTCATCCCCGAGCCACAGCTCGAGTGGTTGCTCACCGGCGGCGAATTTCCACTTTTCCCCTTTCTGTGTGCAGAACGACCCTCGGGTACGATTCTGTTTAATTCGTGCTCTAGAAAGGATTAGAGGGCCTCAGGCCACTCCCACACGAACTAGACACGGTGACGCACAAGTTGCCTTCACAACTCTGGGCCGGAGAACTTCTGTGCCCGGCGTAATTCAAGGTCTACTAATGGCGGAACGCACGGGGGGTATCGGGCGCACGGTGAGGACCTATTTCGGGCCTTCCCCGAGCTGCCCCGAGTTCATGTCGACCTTCTCTGAGGTCCACTGATGCTCCCCGACCGGTTTCCCAAGTAGCTGAGGCACTAGGAGCATCAGCCGACATGGCCGAAGTCGTTCCGATATGGCGGCTCGTCGCCGACCATGCTCCGGCCGTTGTCATGAGCAGCTGACCCTCGGATCATGTTCCCCAAGTAAAAGTAGGCAGGGGCGGCCAGAATCAAGAAGTTTGAAGCTGTACAGCAGCCGGCGGCGAGCTCTCCGGCGAGGTCCCTCGGCGGCGGAGCGCGGGTGTCGCGAGGTTGAAGAAGGGGGTGGACCCCAGCTGTCAGCGGCCGATATTTTGAATCGGGATCCGGCTGCGGCCGGGATCGGGTGTGCTGGCGCGCAAAAGCCTTGTGGGCCGCGGTGTGCTGTCGCTTCGGCGTGCGACGCGTGTCTCCTGGGCCCACGCGCGAGTTTAAACTTTTCCCCGATTTTCAGATTTCCTTCAAACTTCAAATCCTTATAACTTTGGCTAGAAAGCTCCAAATTGAGTGAACCAAATTTTGCTGGATTCAGCTCTTTGAGTACTTTCCAGAAAATCAAGTGTCACTTCATGAGATTCCTTAATTCTCCAGAATTAATTCCTTAAAGTTTAAACTGTTAGGAATTTTAACTGGAGAATCATTTGGAGGAAAATCCTGAAATTTTGCTGAGATGTTCACCAAAATATCCTTGAACTACCATAAAAATTTCAGATCCATTTGAGCTCATTTAGTCCACCTAATGGTGTGATTAGTAAAACTGTTCCAGAGAAAATAGAAAATGTTCAGAAACATTTTCAGAATTTTCTCTGAAATTGTTTAGCTCATATCTTTAGTTAGAGACTTCCAAATTAAGTGAGACCAATTCCATTAGAACCCTCTGAAAATCTAGTTTTCAGAAAGTCATAGTTTGTTTCATGAAAATACCTAGAACACCCTAAAAGCCTTTAATTAAGGTCAAGGACATAATTATTTGTGGAGGGCTCAAATGAGCTTTGCTGCAACTAAAACTTGACCAAGTCTCTGTTTAGGTTGTAACCAAGCCACAGTAAAAGTTTCACAGTCATTAGGTCTATCTAGTAAAGGTTATAGACTTCACAACTTCAAAGTTAATACAAAAGCATTTAATTAATACATACATTGTTCTTATCATGTAGTCGCTAAGGTCGAGGAGGAACCCGAAGTCCTAGACTTCGTTACTCCGGAGGAACAGCTAGCCTACGACCAAGAGCAGCAAGGCAAGCCCCGGTTTGCATTAACCATTTTATAAATTTTTATTGTTTTGAGCACATACTTGTTTTCTTTATGTTGTGCATCAGAGTCTTGTTTGGAAACCCCACTGCATAGCCAAGAAAACCATGGGTTGGGGTTTAGGATTGCAAACCCCGTTAGCCACTGCATTGCTAGGATAGAGTAGGATTTGGTACAAGTCGAGTAGTTGGAACTACTCGCGAGAATAGGCTAGAGGCACATTGCTCGGGTAGAGATAGCACATGATACACATGGCAAGAAAATGAGACCGAGCGGAGAGTAAGGGCAGCAGGACTTTGGGGCCTGTGTGCTGTAGCTCCGCTTGTGTCGATTGAGGACCGAGTCGTGTGCGGGCCTGTTGAACAAGCTAGAACAGTACCGAAGACCTACCGGCTATATGGGAACCGGGAAACTGATGTAACTCGGGTAGCTGGGTATTGAGGCATTGCCCGTCGTTCAGAGGGTAGGTTGAGAGCTCGAGGTGTAAATTAGCTGGCGGCACAGAGATGCGCGTGCAGGGACCTCTTGCTCGGGACGATGGGACCGGTTCAATATTTGGCTAACGGGTGAAAGGTAGTCGCGTACGGCGTCCGTGATGGTTGTTGTAGGCAACATCGAGTACGGGCGTACGTGACGGGTTGTTCGGGTAACCCTGCAGGTGTAAATCGATTATAATCGCCGTCCCTCGCGGTCAGTGAGTACCACTTGTTCACTGTACCGTGACGTAGAAAGAACAGGCTAGTTACATGTTAAAATGTTGCTGATTGAAAGTTGGATATTGATTGTTAATGATATGTTGTAGCTTAGTGCTAACTAAAGTTCTTTTCAACTTTGGGCAAAGTACATGAGAGAAATGCGTTTCTTGTTTGATTGCGGCTCTCTCATGTGCCTTAGCGTAAGGTTCTCCACAACCTGCTGCTAAAACTTGAAAGTAAGGTTCTACTAATTAGGCGAGTCCTTGCAAATGATTTTTACCTCATGCAACCCATTACCCTCATGTAGAAGTTCCATGTTTAGGTGAGACGGGTCAGACTTGCTGAGCCTTCGTGCTCACTGCTTGTGTTTGAAGCTTTTGCAGGGTTCTATGAGGAAGGGACTCCCGAAGAGGAGACGGAACCCCAGGAGGGGAACCCCGTCGAGTGGGAGTCGTGCACGCCGCAGAGTTAGTGTGCGTGTGTGCTAGCAAGGACACGTTCGAGGGCTGAACGTGCACTTGATGCTTAGTCTACGCCCGCGAGTGTGGACTAAACTTATTTTGATGTAAACATGTTAATAAACTTGTTTATGTAATAAAGCTTCCGCTTCCGCTTTGTACCTTTGACGTGTGTTATACGGTGCTGTGCAACGCAGTACCCCTCAGCATGATCCTGGCTCGACAGGACCCAATGGGGTTGTGTCAGCGTGGTATCAGAGCTCGCTTGAGGTTTAACACAGTACAAAGGTCTTCTTTTTCAAAAATCCAGTGAGGAACGAGTTAGTAGCCCGTATAAGGATGTTATTAGTATATAGAAAGTGGCTTGTTAACCTATTTGTTATGTCGGATAATCGTGCATCTCGGGACGTTCATGTCTTGGGGGGTGCACGTAAGCGCTGTCCACCAGTGCGCACAAGCTGAAGGGTGGAGCCCCACGGGTGGCAGGTAACCCGACCCGCTTTAGTATCCTCTACGACTCTTCATGTCGTTTGGGGTATTCGAGCAACGTCTGTCCCTGGCGTGCGTGGTGCAACATGGGAGACCCCGTCACGTGGTCTGAAACGTGAACACGTAACTCAAGGCGTGTTTGGCTTGAGAACATCCGGGCGAGTGATGACGGCCGGATGTACCAACTGTATGGATTCCGGGCTCGGTGTGCAGCCGAGTCCGATGATTGGTTGAATTTCTGCAGGTAGCCTTACCACGAAACGGTAGACGTGTAGTATCCGTGTGCGAGTGACGAGTAGTGCCACTGAACTAACGACGCCGGCTAAGTCCGGTATAGGTTTTTCCTTTGTGAGGACGTAGTACCGACATAATCTGGTGACGCCTCGACGTCACATCCAATTAAATGAACAACTTCATTTAAAAACTTGAAGGTTTGATCCAAAGTAGTAAAACTTGATGTAACTCCTTCCCTTGAACAGGATATTCAAAGCTAACAAGTTTTCAACTTATAGGATGTTAAGGACAGAGCACTCTGTTTCCAGCTAAATTAAGGCTGAAGTTAATCAGAGGTTAGAGGTTGAGTTCTTTCGAGGTTGATGTCGTATGATACATTTCTGGAAAGCTTTGGAGGAGCTTTACAACTTTTCTGTTGAGTTCCAGAGGTGTTTCATCCCTTAACCACTCGAAAAATGCAGCAGAGTTGAAACTGTCCAGAAAACAGGACGGAGCAAAGACTCTCTGTAGACTCTCTGTAAATTAAGCATAACTTCCTGCATAAAAATCCAAAAATAGAAAATGAGGTAGTTCTGGAAAGCTTATGAGATGGGTTACAACTTTGTAACAGAAAGTTTTGTCAGATTAGGAACAGAATTAACTGGGATTCTTGGATCAAATCAGTACCTAAAGCAGGGAGGTGTTGTCCAATTGTTCCCAAAAATTCTGTTAACTTTGACATCTCATAACTTGTGAACCAGGACAGATCTTAGGCCAACCAAATACTTTCTGGAAAGCTATTGAAGTTAACTTTAACTTTGATGTTGAGCTCCAGGACTGGTTTTGTTTTTAACCTGGCCTAAATCAGATTGATATGGAAACTGGTCAGGGCTGTCATGGGAACAGCAGATCAGCAGTCAAATTTGTTTAAAAATTTGAACTATGTTTCCAAGTTTTAGGGGTTCAATGACATATCTTATGTTATAACTCGATGGTTTACTGTTCAAATGAATCTTTGACATTTCTCAAATATATTTTTATAGATGGCAGCAGATAAACGGTTGGAGAACGGGTGGGTAGTTTCCCACTGTTCTGACCGTAGCGGCTACCCGGAAGCATTGTGGCAAATGCTCCAATATTTCGGGTACAACCAGATGCCGCAATACTTCGCCAAGGAGGAAGGTGAAGAGGGGAGCAAGACGTGGATGATCCATGTCGAGGTTCCCGCAGGACCTACGCCACCCGGTTGGGTGCCATTCACCGTCACGGTGAGAGGAAGACAACCGGAAGGGATGTGGCAAATGGCAGCCCGTGACACTATGTCACGTTTCTGCCAACTACACGTGCAGGCTATGGAGGGAACTCCATACGCACTCGTTCCGGTGGAGGGACGAGCTCAGCATGTGTGGGAAGAAAGGTACCTGGAGGCAACAGACCCGACTTGCCCAAGGTACAACCCCGCAGAGGCAAACCTCAGCCTCCAAATGAGGGCGGGAAACGCTGTGATGGACAGCCAAGCTGTTCATACGGAGCATCTCGCCACCAAGCTCAAGGAGAGCACAAGCCGTGGAGATCATTTTGAGAGTGCTCACAGCGCACTCCGCAATGTGCTCCTTCCGACGATCAAGCGACTGAATGAACAACACAATCAGTTGCGTCGTCTGAAGAAGGTAAAGAAGAAGGGCCGTGTTGACATCGCGGCGTTGCAAGAGCTGGTGCAGACCCTAACCCAGCAGAACGAGGACCTTGCTCAAGAGCGGGACGACGCCATCGAGGAAGGACAAGGCTGGGAAGAGGACTACAACCAGGCTATGGACGAGGTGCATGCATTGCAGGACCTCGTGCCCCCGGTGTTGGGCATACCGGTGGTCTTGGGTCTTCCAGCAATGGGAGAACCCGGAATGGGGGAAGAGGTGGTAGATCCAGAGCCACCAGCAGAAGTACCGGAGGAGGACGACCCACAGGAGGTCGAGTTCTACTCCGAGTAGGGGGTTACGGTTGCCAAGTAGGGCAGCTAGGGTAGCGTAACCCAACTTTTGTAATCGGTGACATGTCGTGTAGACAGTAGCGTATGTATAGGTAGTGACGACATGAGCACGACTTCTCGGAGATCCGAGAATAATGTATCTTGTATAAAGTTTATGCTTTATCAATATATGTGAATGTTGTGCAAGTTAATCATGCGTCGCTTCAATACTTACTCCTGTTTATGGAATTTTGAGTAAGACATGTGCTAATTGCTGCTGTGTTGAATTTCAGAATGACGCGTACTCGTGCCAACCCCGATGTTGGAGGTACTAGCCAAGGGGGAGAGACCTCCCAACCACCTCCCGAGGACTCCTCGGGACAGCAGCAGCAACAGCAACAGCAAACACCGCCACCGCCACTGCCAACGGTTACATTGGCCGACATTGTCGCGGCAATGGCGGGTTCACATCAGCAGCATACAGAGCTGCTGCAAACGTTAATTGCGAATACGTCTCGCCCAGAGAGACGTCAAGATCGTGAGGAGCGCCAACAGAGCTCCTACTCTGACTTCCTGGCGACTCATCCCCCTGTATTCTCAAGGGCGGATGAACCACTTGACGCGGACAACTGGCTCCGCGCCATAGAGATGAAGTTCGGGCTGCTCCAAATCAGCGAGCAGCGCAAGACTCAGTTCGCGGTCCAGCAGCTCCAAGGATCCGCGAGCGCGTGGTGGGCCAACTTTTGTGCTTCACAACCCACCGACCGAGTGATGACCTGGGCGGAGTTCCGGACGGCCTTCCGGGCCTATCATATACCGCCCGGTTTGATGAAGAGGAAGACGCAGGAATTCCTACACCTGCAACAAGGGAGCCGGAACGCGCTGGAGTACTCCAGAGCGTTCAACGATCTCGCACTCTACGCGTCGTATCACGCAGATACGGACGAGAAGCGGCGGGACCACTTTTACCAGGGGCTTAACCCGCTCCTGAAGGACAAGCTGGCGATGTTCAATCGCGGCAGCCTCAACGACATAATTGATGCTGCGATTGTTCAGGAAGACTCCGGCAAGGAGTTGGCGGCGGCAGAGCGAAAGCGAAGCGCGCCGCAGAGCAGCGGAGAAGGAGGCGGTCCTTCTCAGAAGTTTCGGATGGTGAATCGCCCACCATCAGGTCCGCGCTGGCAGCCACCACAGCGGTCGATGCCGTTCCGCGGTCGGCCGTATTCTTCACCGGCATTCCGGCCGGCACTGCCAGCACCACCGCAACAACAACAGCAGCAGCGGGCGATGCCGCGTGCGTTTGCACCTCCGCAACGCATGCCGGGCTTTCGTCCACCAAGTACTCCACCAGCAGCGGCCACATGTTACAAGTGTGGTCGTCCAGGACACTTCGCGAGCAGTTGCCCGGAGAGGCAAGGCGGCGGAGTGGTACCACAGTTTCCGGGGAGGAATCAACCCCGGAACCCTACTAATGCGCGGCGGGCAAACCCTAGGCCCGGTACTGTCCACCAGCTTGCCATTGAGGACGTGCCGGAGGGCGAGCCAATCCTTGCGGGTATGTTCCAACTCCACCAGCATCCCGCTATAGTACTATTTGATTCAGGCGCCACGCATAATTTTATTAGCCAAGCTTTCATTGCTAAACACAGCTTGCCAATACTACCCACCGATAGTCCATATTTAATTTGTTCACCGGGTGGGAAGATTTCAGCAAGCGTAATGGTCTCCAAAGCACCATTATGCTTAGCGGGTAGAGTGTACCCCACGTCTCTCATTATCTTAGAGGGACAGAAGGTCGATGTCATCCTAGGGATGTCGTGGTTAGACCGCCACGGCGCTGTTTTAGACACCGTCCTCCGAGTCGTGCACTTAAACTCAGGAGTGCACGGTTCTCACTCATTATTTCTGGACAGTCCAGAAATAAAACTTCCAAGTGTCTATCAAGCCACAACCATCAGATTGGAAGACATTCCAGTGGTCCGAGAATTCCCTGATGTATTCCCGGATGATTTGCCGGGGATGCCACCCGATAGAGAGGTGGAGTTCAAGATTGAACTTGCACCGGGAACCATGCCAATATCCCGAAGGCCGTACAAGATGGCGCCCAAGGAGTTGGCTGAACTGAAGACTCAGCTCACGGACCTTCTGGAGAAGGGTTTTATTAGGCCGAGCTCCTCGCCATGGGGCTGTTCGGCATTATTTGTCAAAAAGAAGGATGAAACGTTGCGGCTTTGCGTGGACTACCGTCCATTAAATGCCGTAACCATCAAGAACAAGTACCCGTTGCCACGGATCGACATGTTGTTTGATCAGTTGGTCGAAGCAAAGGTCTTTTCCAAGATGGATTTAAGATCCGGGTACCATCAGATTAAGATCAGGGCTGAGGACATTCCAAAGACAGCTTTTTCGACAAGGTACGGACTTTATGAGTACCTGGTCATGTCCTTTGGCCTCACCAATGCTCCAGCTCACTTCATGTACTTAATGAACTCGGTGTTCATGCCGGAGCTGGACAAGTTTGTCGTGGTCTTCATCGACGACATCCTGGTATATTCCAAGTCGGAGGAAGATCACAAGAAACATCTGCGTATAGTCTTGCAACGGCTGCGGGATCACAAGTTATACGCAAAGTTCAGCAAATGCGAGTTTTGGATATCGCAAGTGCCTTTCCTCGGGCATATCATCTCAGCGGAGGGTATCGCTGTGGACCCGAGCAAAATCACGCAAGTGCTGAATTGGAAATCCCCGAGAACTGTTCATGAGGTACGGAGTTTCCTCGGACTCGCGGGATATTATCGGAGGTTCATTCCGAACTTCTCGAAGATTGCCAAGCCAATGACAGAGCTGCTGAAGAAGGCTACCAAATATGTTTGGAGTCCAGCATGTGAAGCAGCATTCAAGGCTTTAGTCAAGCACCTGACATCAGCACCGGTTTTGGCGCAGCCAGACACAACAAAACCGTTCGATGTGTACTGCGATGCATCCGGCATTGGGCTCGGATGTGTGTTGATGCAAGACCGAAGGGTGATCGCGTATGGGTCACGGCAGCTTAGGAATCATGAGCAAAATTATCCAACTCACGACTTGGAGCTCGCTGCCGTGGTACTTGCACTGAAAATGTGGAGGCACTACCTACTCGGTAACCTCGTACATTTATATACCGACCACAAAAGCCTCAAGTACATATTCACTCAGAAGGAGCTGAACATGAGGCAACGAAGATGGTTAGAACTGATAAAGGATTACGAGATAGAGATCCATTATCATCCGGGCAAGGCAAACGTTGTGGCAGACGCGCTAAGCCGCAAGTCACACGTCAATAATCTGACCATCACACCGTTGGAAGAGAGCGAACCACCACTACATGTGATTCCACATGGAGCTCTCTACAACCTAGCTTTGATCCCCACCATCCGTGAAGAGATAGCGGCAGCCCAGAAGAATGACAAGGGCATATCACATTTGCGGAGACGTGTAGACAGTGGGGAGTTGAAATGTTTCCGGAAGGACGGAGACGGCGTCCTATGGTTCACGGACCGGATCGTCGTACCCCGAAACCCGGAGTTACGGAAGAAAATCTTTGATGAGGCTCACTTATCAAAGTTTTCTATTCACCCCGGCAGCAACAAGATGTATCAAGAACTCAGAAGCAAGTTTTGGTGGACACGGATGAAGCGAGAGACTGCAAAATACGTGTCCGAGTGTGATACATGTCGACGGGTGAAGGCAGACCACATGCGGAAACCGGGACTGCTGCAACCACTGGGCATTCCTGCCTGGAAGTGGGAGGACGTGAGCATGGATTTCGTCGTCGGTTTACCCACCACCTTACAGAAACATGATTCTGTGTGGGTGATCGTCGATCGGCTCACCAAAGTTGCCCATTTCATCCCGGTCAACACCAACTACAACGCCAAGAAGTACGCTGAACTGTACATCTCACGGATCCTATGCTTATACGGCGTACCCCGTACTATCGTATCGGACCGGGGCACTTTATTTGTGTCCCGTTTTTGGGAGCAGCTCCACGCTGCCTTGGGGACGAAGCTGATCCGTAGTTCAGCCTACCACCCGCAGACGGATGGGCAAACGGAGCGGGTAAATCAAATCTTAGAAGACATGCTACGAGCTTGCGCTATCGACCACGGCAAGAACTGGGATGATCACTTGCCGTTAGCCGAGTTCTCGTACAACAATGGGTACCAAGCCAGCATCAAGATGGCGCCCTACGAGGCGCTATACGGGAGAAAATGCCGCACACCATTGAATTGGTGTGAGTCTGGCGAGAGGGTTACCTTCGGGATTGATCTTGTCAACAACGCGGAAGAAAAGGTTCGATTAATTCAAGCGAACCTAAAAGCCGCTCAATCCCGACAGAAACAGTATGCGGACCGGAGAAGGCGTCCGTTACAATTCGAAGCTGGAGACCACGTATATCTACGAGTGTCTCCAATGAAGGGCGTAAACAGATTTGGGGTGAGAGGAAAGTTAGCACCCCGATTCATCGGTCCATTCCAGATTACCGAAAGATGTGGATCGGTGGCATACCGGCTAAGATTACCAGAAGCACTTTCCGGTGTGCACGACGTCTTTCACATTTCCCAGCTGAGGAAGTGTCTCAAGCTATCAACTACCGTTCAGCTGGAAGACATTGAAGAACTGCAACCGGATCTCACCTATCGGGAGGAACCGGTGCAGATTATTGATGAAAAGGCCCGAACCACACGCAACCGTACGTTGTGGTTCTACAAGGTTCTGTGGAGTAATCACTCCATGGATGAAGCGACATGGGAGAGCGAAGAATTCCTTCGCACTAACTACCCCGACTTTCTCACGTCGCATATCCGGTAATTTTTCCACCGTCCTCTCTCTCATTTTCACCTTATAATCTCGGGACGAGATTCTTTTAAGGGGGGAGGAATGTAAGGGCCTCAGTTTTTGACACCCATTTGCAGTGTTCATCCCCACACCACACACCTCATTTGAGGAAAAATGATGAACACAAATAAAGAGCAAGTAACAATTATCAACATGCTCATTAGGGAACAAACTCACACATTGCAAAAGTGGTACTTCCCACATGTGATATAGATGGGCTGGACATATGAAAACTCCTACACTTTGCCAAGGATGTCCATGCCAAGTTTCACCCAAATTCAAAACATTTTTGAGGTCATCTTGGGTGTAGATAGGAAAGGGGCAGTTTGAAAACATATTCAAATTCAAACTGTTTTCACCCACTGAATTTAAAAGTGGAAGGCATATTCTTGCTCAGCACATTTTTGTGAGCTCACACACCAATTTTCACTCCATTTGGAGTTGATCTTGACATGAGCTAAGGGGGAGAAATTCAAACTTTATTTGAATTTCAAACTGCACTTGTGCTGAAATTCATTCAAACCAAACCTCATTTGAACTTTGATCAATTCAAATGGCTCTTGGGTGAATAATTTGAGTTGCCAAGGGTAGAATAGGGTTCACTGTTTACCACAGCTGTTAGGAATAAATTTCAGAGGTTAAAAGAGGAGTGGGACCCACATGTCAGCCTCAGCCTCAAAGCAAACCGACTGAACCACAGTTCAGTCGGTTCCCGGCTGTTGTGCGCGCGCGCCACCGAAGGGGCCGGCCGGCGCCAGCTCCTGCTGCGTGCCCCAAGCCGGAGGCCAGCCGGCCGAGCTATTTATTCCCTCCCCGGCGTGCCTCAGTCACCATTTCCCCGAGCTACCGACGTGCGCGACTGCTTTTCCCACTGCCATCGCCGCCGCTCGAGTTCCTGCTTGATCAAGCCGATCGCAGCTCCCTCTTTCCATTCCAAGGTCCCAGCAAGGTACTAGCAACCATCCTCCATCCTTCCCATTGATAGAAATCGATTGAAACCGAGTGATATCGGCTGTGCCGAAAGATCAAACTCGGAACTGGAAACCGCCGCACCTCGGGCTCTCGTGGACAGCCCAACCTGGGCGTTGTCACGCCCGAGCCAAGGCACCCTTGGACGCGCAAGTGATCGGTGCTGCTCATCCCCGAGCCACAGCTCGAGTGGTTGCTCACCGGCGGCGAATTTCCACTTTTCCCCTTTCTGTGTGCAGAACGACCCTCGGGTACGATTCTGTTTAATTCGTGCTCTAGAAAGGATTAGAGGGCCTCAGGCCACTCCCACACGAACTAGACACGGTGACGCACAAGTTGCCTTCACAACTCTGGGCCGGAGAACTTCTGTGCCCGGCGTAATTCAAGGTCTACTAATGGCGGAACGCACGGGGGGTATCGGGCGCACTGTGAGGACCTATTTCGGGCCTTCCCCGAGCTGCCCCGAGTTCATGTCGACCTTCTCTGAGGTCCACTGATGCTCCCCGACCGGTTTCCCAAGTAGCTGAGGCACTAGGAGCATCAGCCGACATGGCCGAAGTCGTTCCGATATGGCGGCTCGTCGCCGACCATGCTCCGGCCGTTGTCATGAGCAGCTGACCCTCGGATCATGTTCCCCAAGTAAAAGTAGGCAGGGGCGGCCAGAATCAAGAAGTTTGAAGCTGTACAGCAGCCGGCGGCGAGCTCTCCGGCGAGGTCCCTCGGCGGCGGAGCGCGGGTGTCGCGAGGTTGAAGAAGGGGGTGGACCCCAGCTGTCAGCGGCCGATATTTTGAATCGGGATCCGGCTGCGGCCGGGATCGGGTGTGCTGGCGCGCAAAAGCCTTGTGGGCCGCGGTGTGCTGTCGCTTCGGCGTGCGACGCGTGTCTCCTGGGCCCACGCGCGAGTTTAAACTTTTCCCCGATTTTCAGATTTCCTTCAAACTTCAAATCCTTATAACTTTGGCTAGAAAGCTCCAAATTGAGTGAACCAAATTTTGCTGGATTCAGCTCTTTGAGTACTTTCCAGAAAATCAAGTGTCACTTCATGAGATTCCTTAATTCTCCAGAATTAATTCCTTAAAGTTTAAACTGTTAGGAATTTTAACTGGAGAATCATTTGGAGGAAAATCCTGAAATTTTGCTGAGATGTTCACCAAAATATCCTTGAACTACCATAAAAATTTCAGATCCATTTGAGCTCATTTAGTCCACCTAATGGTGTGATTAGTAAAACTGTTCCAGAGAAAATAGAAAATGTTCAGAAACATTTTCAGAATTTTCTCTGAAATTGTTTAGCTCATATCTTTAGTTAGAGACTTCCAAATTAAGTGAGACCAATTCCATTAGAACCCTCTGAAAATCTAGTTTTCAGAAAGTCATAGTTTGTTTCATGAAAATACCTAGAACACCCTAAAAGCCTTTAATTAAGGTCAAGGACATAATTATTTGTGGAGGGCTCAAATGAGCTTTGCTGCAACTAAAACTTGACCAAGTCTCTGTTTAGGTTGTAACCAAGCCACAGTAAAAGTTTCACAGTCATTAGGTCTATCTAGTAAAGGTTATAGACTTCACAACTTCAAAGTTAATACAAAAGCATTTAATTAATACATACATTGTTCTTATCATGTAGTCGCTAAGGTCGAGGAGGAACCCGAAGTCCTAGACTTCGTTACTCCGGAGGAACAGCTAGCCTACGACCAAGAGCAGCAAGGCAAGCCCCGGTTTGCATTAACCATTTTATAAATTTTTATTGTTTTGAGCACATACTTGTTTTCTTTATGTTGTGCATCAGAGTCTTGTTTGGAAACCCCACTGCATAGCCAAGAAAACCATGGGTTGGGGTTTAGGATTGCAAACCCCGTTAGCCACTGCATTGCTAGGATAGAGTAGGATTCGGTACAAGTCGAGTAGTTGGAACTACTCGCGAGAATAGGCTAGAGGCACATTGCTCGGGTAGAGATAGCACATGATACACATGGCAAGAAAATGAGACCGAGCGGAGAGTAAGGGCAGCAGGACTTTGGGGCCTGTGTGCTGTAGCTCCGCTTGTGTCGATTGAGGACCGAGTCGTGTGCGGGCCTGTTGAACAAGCTAGAACAGTACCGAAGACCTACCGGCTATATGGGAACCGGGAAACTGATGTAACTCGGGTAGCTGGGTATTGAGGCATTGCCCGTCGTTCAGAGGGTAGGTTGAGAGCTCGAGGTGTAAATCAGCTGGCGGCACAGAGATGCGCGTGCAGGGACCTCTTGCTCGGGACGATGGGACCGGTTCAATATTTGGCTAACGGGTGAAAGGTAGTCGCGTACGGCGTCCGTGATGGTTGTTGTAGGCAACATCGAGTACGGGCGTACGTGACGGGTTGTTCGGGTAACCCTGCAGGTGTAAATCGATTATAATCGCCGTCCCTCGCGGTCAGTGAGTACCACTTGTTCACTGTACCGTGACGTAGAAAGAACAGGCTAGTTACATGTTAAAATGTTGCTGATTGAAAGTTGGATATTGATTGTTAATGATATGTTGTAGCTTAGTGCTAACTAAAGTTCTTTTCAACTTTGGGCAAAGTACATGAGAGAAATGCGTTTCTTGTTTGATTGCGGCTCTCTCATGTGCCTTAGCGTAAGGTTCTCCACAACCTGCTGCTAAAACTTGAAAGTAAGGTTCTACTAATTAGGCGAGTCCTTGCAAATGATTTTTACCTCATGCAACCCATTACCCTCATGTAGAAGTTCCATGTTTAGGTGAGACGGGTCAGACTTGCTGAGCCTTCGTGCTCACTGCTTGTGTTTGAAGCTTTTGCAGGGTTCTATGAGGAAGGGACTCCCGAAGAGGAGAC
Organism: Neostapfia colusana; assembly: GCA_030760725.1. NCBI lineage: Eukaryota > Viridiplantae > Streptophyta > Magnoliopsida > Poales > Poaceae > Neostapfia > Neostapfia colusana. The sequence continues at coordinate 105,025,780 of JASWHV010000002.1, read as the reverse complement.
GGAACCCCAGGAGGGGAACCCCGTCGAGTGGGAGTCGTGCACGCCGCAGAGTTAGTGTGCGTGTGTGCTAGCAAGGACACGTTCGAGGGCTGAACGTGCACTTGATGCTTAGTCTACGCCCGCGAGTGTGGACTAAACTTATTTTGATGTAAACATGTTAATAAACTTGTTTATGAATAAAGCTTCCGCTTCCGCTTTGTACCTTTGACGTGTGTTATACGGTGCTGTGCAACGCAGTACCCCTCAGCATGATCCTGGCTCGACAGGACCCAATGGGGTTGTGTCAGTCCGGAGCCGAGGAGAGAAGGGCCCGGCCCGCGGGGCACGTGGAGCCTCCGGACCTCTCCCCGCGGAGGGGGAGGTCCGGCTTCTGTATGCCACGTGGCGGGCCCGGAGCTCTCCTCTGAGGAGAGGGAGGTCCGGCCCCGCCGGACGCGTGGCGCCTTCGGAACTCTCCCTGCGGAGAAGGGCAAGTTCCTTAGGCATTTTACCCTGTGCGCGGGGGTACCCCATATCTCAGGTACCGACACCCGGCATGGGCAAGGCTGCACCATAGACCGGGGACGCTGCTTGCGGCGCATATGGTTGTGGCATATGCTGCGCGGCGTATGCCTGAGGCTGGGCTCGCGTGGCGAAGATCTGCCCTCCAGGCTGTGTTGAGGCCAACGTCATGCTGTCGCCAGCCTCATGGTTGCGGCGCCTTTCTCGGCGTCGCTCGAGGTACACTCGGGCATCCTGGCCCAAGTGGCACCGTTCCAGCTCCCTTCTCAGGTCCGTCGACGGGAGCCTGGAGGAGCTGGAATCCGCCGTTTGCCCGTCAACCGTTGGTGTGCGCGTCAGCGACACAGCCGGTTGGCCAGGGCGTCGCCCTCGCCGAAACCGAGGGTTCGCGGCGGCGACGACGAGGCGGTCCACTTCGCGGACCCACTGTTGCGTCGCTGAATGGGGCGCATCCCCAGCAGGTGGGTTGCGCAGCAGTGCTCTTGCTGCAGCTAGCACACCCCCATGGTGTACGCTCAGCGCTGCAGAAGATCTCACACTGGTCTGAGCCTGCATCGCCGGAGTCGGCGCTGCCGGAGTCGGCTGCTGGCTACCAGCTTGTGCCGACACACTCCGTCCTGAGTGTGTCGACATGTACTCCCTGCTGGTCACGGTTCGCCGTGAGCGCGGAGGAGGAGAGTTTGCCGCTGAGGGAAGCTTGGTCATATTCGTCGGCGGAAACTCGTCGCGCTAAGGGAAAAAGCCCCCTTCCTGGCGCGCCAAATGTCGAAGTGTTTGATCGACACTTCCCCCGGGCCTGCACTGGGCAGCCCGCGGAGGTTCTTTTTTCGGTGGGGCTAGTCCCTTGCGGAGAGCTTGCGCGGATGGACGAGTTAGTAAGAGCTTGACACAGAGAGTTTTACGTGGTTCAGGCCGCCGGAGCGTAAAACCCTACGTCCACGGCGAGCTATGGAGCTCGCTGTATTGCTTTCTACTCAGGGCCGGAGGCCTGAGCTTGGGAGTGAGTTACAGCTTGAGAGTGTATGGCTAGCGTATGAGTTGCAAAGTGCGAACCCTTGCTATCAACGCCTACCCGAGCCTTTTATAGTACAAGACTCGGGCGGCTTACAAGGGAAGCCGGGACCCGACAGGTGGTCCCGGGAAGATTGTCTATTATCTACCGTATCTGCAGTTATGCCGGTAGTTGTCTCTGGTCGAAGGCTTCTGAGTCTTCATCTTGCCGCCCTGCCCATGCCGCATGCTAGTCGTAGTGGTTGATGACGGCGCAGGCGGCATGGGATGTCTTATCGCGGTGTTTATTGGCTGACAGGTTCTGACACTGCGCGCCAGTCTGTGATGCGACTAGGCGCAACGGCACCTGACAGAAGCGTGCTCCGCGTCTCCGCGTCTTGGGAAGACGCGGGCCTTGAATACCTTGTACGGGCAAGGTATGGGGCGTATTTACGCCCGCTGCCTATCGCTCGGGGCAGGCAGCGTTGCTCTGCTGCCACGTGGCGGGCCCGGAGCCCTTCTCAGAGAAGAGGAGGATCAGCCCCGCGGGGCACGTGGAGCCTCCGGATCTCTCCCCGCGGTGGGGGAGGCCCGACTTCTGTTGGCCACGTGGCGGGCCCAGAGCTCTCCTCTGAGGAGAGGGAGGTCCGGCCCCGCTGGACACGCGGCGCCTTCGGGCCTCTCTCCCGCGGAGGGGGAGGTCCGGCTTCTGTATGCCACGTGGCGGGCCCGGAGCTCTCCTCTGAGGAGAGGGAGGTCCGGCCCCGCCGGACGCGTGGCGCCTTCGGAGCTCTCCCTGCGGAGAAGGGCAAGTTCCTTAGGCTTTTTACCCTGTGCGTGGGGGTACCCCATATCTCAGGTACCGACAGTGGCCCCCGGGCCCATCTCTGCGGAGATAGCGAGCCCGAGGTGGGACCTCCGTCTCTCCCAATCCGCGCACTTCCTCTAAGTCCCGAATTGACCGCTGCCGGAGCACGAACGTCCACGGGATCGTGGGAGCGTGCGCTCACTTGATGGTTGCTTTTACTGCGGCGGTTCCCAAGACTGCCACTTCTGCGCGTTGCGGCGCTTTCTTCGGGAACCGCCGAAGTGCCTTGCCGGCTCATCTTCTCAGGAGACTGACTCCTTGCCCCCACCGCTTCAGTTAGGCGGCTTGGGCCCACCCGTCATCAGCACTCGGTCTGGGAACCGAAGCGGTTGCCGGTGCGGGGTATTCGAAAAGTTCCGAATCGCTTGGGATTGCACCCGGGAAGGTGTTTTAGAGGGGGTCTTACCCACATTGCAGCTTCCCTTCGCACTTCTCTGCGTTTCACCTCGGACTCTTGTGCTTTTGCTCTCTTGCCTTTGAGTTCTCCCTTGCCATGGCATCCAACCCGCCGCCAGAGAAGAAGCGTGCTCAATCTCCTCTAGCAGCGGCGTCTGTGCCAAGTCGGGATTCTGGGGAGCTTGCCTGCCCTGCCCCTGAGGGTGGTGGAGTCTTCAAAAGAATGGCTGAAGCATCGAGAAGAATCCCAGGCGGCAGGGTCTCCAAGAACACCGCTGAATACCGCGGAGAGGGCCTCAGGAGCACCCTTGATGACTCCAGTTTTTGCGCAGGTGATGAGGGTTGGGGGCTCCAGGGGCACCCTTGACGACTCCGGCTTTTGCGCAGGCGATGAGGGAACTTCAGGAGAAGGAAACCGCCGATGCTCCATGGAGAATCCCAGACGGTAGAGTCTCCAGGAAGACCGCTGAATACTGCGGAGGGGGCCTCAGGAGCTCCCGTGGTGTCACTGGTGTTTGCGCCGGTGATGAGGGAGGCGATTCCTGCGCTCTGGTCATAGAGCGAGAGAGTTCCGCCAGGGCTGAAGCCTGGTGACGCGGCCGTTGTTGCAACTTCCGGATTCTGGTTGTGTCAGGAGACCTTTGGGGCTTGTTTCTTTCTTCTTATCGAGTCTGTAGTCCATCTCAAGGAGCCTTGCATAGCTTGAGTCTTTTAGATATTTGTGCCTGTGACGCTGTTTCTCTCCTTCTTGGCTTTGCCTGTCTGAGTCCTTAGCTCCGCAAGGTACCCAGAGGCCATCTCCAATCTCGGAGATCTGCGTAGACACCTTCCCCGGGTCCTAACCGTGTTAGGGGTCCCCGGGGGTCTCCGGATCCCGCCCCATGGGGAGCCCCAAGTCTGCCCGCCACGCGGCGTGCCCGGGGCTCTCCTCAAGGGAGGTGAGGGTTCCGAGCCTGCTGGACACGTGGGGCCCTCGGGTCCCGCCCTTGCTGGAGGGGCAGGTCCTGGTCCTTCCAGTCCTAGGTCGGAGTAGTTGGTAGCTCCTTTCCCCCTGCTTCATGCAGTCCCTGTTGCCGCAACCTGGAGGTCCTGCACATAGGTAGAGGAAACGTAATTCTCCTTGGGGGCTCCCCCTCCCTTATCTCATAGTCTTATTTGACTTATAGCCCCCAACCATACGCTTGGTGCTTGGGGACTTATAGAGAGGGGGAGCTGAGCACATGGCAACCATGCACTGCAAGGGTGATTAAAAAACTCAATTCACAATTTAAATGAGTACAAGGAAAGAGCAAAGTAGAGCAGATTTCTTTTCGTACAACTTTCCATAGGAGGAAGGCAGGCTAAACATGGAGGCCACGACCCACCCCATTAAGAGGGGAAGCAAGACTCTACGCGCTTGGAGTCGGAACCAGGCAAAGCTGAACGTAGTCCTGGACCGTCCCCTGGGGTTTAGCTGCTCCGAGCGCTGCTCCTGGACTCTATGGAGTTTATTACGAAAAGAAAGTACTGTCCTATTTTTGCTCTAGGGGTAGAACTTACGGAGGTGTTCTATGTTCCAAGGGTTCGGGAGCAGGTCCCCATCCTCGGTGGAAAGGCGCACACACCCGGGGCGGCATACTTTCGCAACTCGGAAGGGGCCTTCCCAACTAGGGGAGAGTTTGTGGGCCCCTTCACGAGAAAGTATGCGCCGCAACACCAGGTCACCTTCCTGCAACTCCCGGGCACGCACAGACCTCTGGTGGTAGCGCCGAAGCGCTTGTCTGTACCGCGCGTTACGGAGTGCCGCATGTAATCGGGCCTCGTCGACGAGGTCGATTTCTCCACGCCGGAGGTTGTCCTGCGTGGCTTCGTCGTAAGCCCGGACACGGTGAGACTTCATGGTGATTTCTGGGGGAATTACAGCTTCAGCCCCGTACACCATGAAGAAGGGTGTCTCCCCGGTGGCCCGGCTCTGGGATGTCCGGTTTGCCCATAGTGTGCTCGGAAGCTCCTCTACCCAATTGGCACCATGTTTCTTAAGGCTGGCGAAGGTGCGAGTCTTGAGGCCCCGGAGGATCTCCGTGTTGGCCCTCTCAACTTGCCCATTGCTCCTCGGGTGGGCGACAGAGGCATAGCATACCTGAATACCAAGGTCCTCGCAGTAGTCTTGGAATGCTGCGCTGGTGAACTGGGTCCCGTTGTCGGTGATGATCCTGTTTGGGACCCCGAACCGGCAGACAATAGACTTGATGAATTTTACTGCAGATTGTTTGTTGATGGTGACAACTGGTGTAGCTTCCGGCCACTTGGTGAACTTGTTGATAGCGACATAGAGGTACCGGAATGCCCCGACGGTTCTGGGGAATGGTCCCAGGATGTCCAGCCCCCATACAGCAAATGGCCACGAGGGCGGGATCATCTGTACCGCCTGAGCCGGTGTATGGATCTGCTTGGCGTGGAACTGGCACGCCTTGCAGCTCTCGACCAGCTTGACGGCATCCTGGAGTGCTGTCGGCCAGTAGAAGCCATGCCGGAAGGCTTTACCAACAAGCGTGCGTGAGGAAGAATGACTTCCACATTCGCCTCCATGGATCTCAGCGAGCAAGTCACAGCCTTCCCCCTGGGTTATGCACTGCAATAGGATGTGGTTGGCGCCACGCCGGTAGAGATCCCCCTCTACCAGCGTGTACCTCTTAGCCATACGCACAATCCGTTCAGCGGTTGCATGTTCATCAGGGAGGATATTGTCCTTCAAGTAGTCCCGGATCTCCGTGATCCATGCATCGGGACTGACTTGAGCTTCTGGATCTTGAGCGCTGGGTTGCACGGAGTCTCCAGTGACGCTTACGATCCTTGGCGGCATCTATGGCTGTAGGGCCGCCGGGACCGCCAGCTTCGAGGTGCTGGTCAAGCCCCCTTCGCCCGGCTCGGCGGGCCGGGCTGTGGGCCACAGCAACGTCCTCTCGAAAACTCCTTCGGGCGCAGGGGCTCCGGTGGAAGCTGTCGGTACCCTCGATATGGGGTACCCCCGCGCACAGGGGAAAATGCCTAAGGATCTCGCCCTTCTCCGCAGGTAGAGCTCCGAAGGCGCCACGCGTCCAGCAGGGCCGGACCTCCCTCTCCTCAGAGGAGAGCTCCGGGCCCACCACGTGGCATACAGAAGCCGGACCTCCCCCTCCGCGTGAGAGAGGTCCGAAGGTGCCGCGTGTCCTGAGAGGCCAGACCTCCCTCTCCTCAGAGAGAAGCTCCGGGCTCGCCGCGTGGCCAACAGAAGCCGAACCTCCCCCTCCGCGGGGAGAGGTCCGAAGGCTCCACGTGTCCTGCGGGGCCGGACTCCCCTCTCTTCTGAGGAGGGCTCCGGGCCCGCCACGTGGCCAGCAGAACGGCGCTGCCTGCCCCCGAGCGATAGGCAGCGGGCGTAAAGACGCCCCACACCTTGCCCGTACAAGGTATTCAAGGCCCGCGCCTTCCCAAGACGCGGAGACGCAGAGCACGCCTCTGTCAGGTGCCGTTGCGCCCAGTCGCATCACAGACTGGCGTGCAGTGTCAGAGGCTGCCAGCCAATAAACGCAGTGACAAGACATCCCATGCCGCCCCCGCCGTCATCACTACGACTAGCATGCGGCATGGGCGGAGCTACAAGACGAAGACTCAGAAGCCTTCGGCAGAGACAACTACCGGCATAACTGCAGATACGGTAGATATCAGTCAATCTCCCCGGGACCACCTGTCGGGTCCCGGCCCCCCTTGTAAGCCACACGAGTCTTGGACTATAAAAGGCTCGGGTAGGCGACGTTAGCAGGGGTTCGGACGCTAGCCATCCGCACCCCTGGGTTCGCACTTTGCAACTCATACGCTAGCCATACACTCTCAAGCTGTAACTCACCCCCAAGCTCAGGCCTCCGGCCCTGAGCAGCAAGCAATACAGCGAGCTCCATAGCTCACCGTGGACGTAGGGTTTTACGCTCCGGCGGCCTGAACCACGTAAAACTCGCCGTGTCAAGCTCCTACTAACTCGTCCATCTGCGCAAGCTCTCCGCTAGGGACTAGCCCCTCCAAAAAAAGAACCTCCGCGGGCTGCCCAGTGCAGGCCCGGGGGAAGTGTCGACCGCACACTTCGACATTTGACGCGCCAGGTAGGGGGCTTTTCTCCTAGCGCAATGAGTTTCCACCGACGAAGATGACCAAGCTTCCTTCAGCAGCAAACTCTCCCCCCCTGCGCCCGCGGCAAACCGTGACCAGGGGAGAGTACATGATGACACACTCAGGACGGAGTGTGTCAGGGCAAGCTGGGAGCCAGCAACCGGCTCTGGCAGCGCCGACCCCGGCAATGCAGGCTCCATCCAGCGTCAGGCCTTCAGTAGCGCCGGGCGTACCCGGTGGGGGTGCGCTAGCCGCAGCAAGGGCGCTACTGCACAATTCGCCTGCTGGAGACGCGCCTCAAGCAGCGACCCAGCAGTGGATTCGCGAGGTAGACCGTCTTGTCGTCGTCGCCGCAAACCATTGACTTCGGCGTGGACGACGCTCCGACCAACCGGCAGTGCCGCTGACACGCACGCCAATGGTTGGCGAGCAGACGGCGGACTCCAGCTCCACCAGGCTTCCGTCGACGGACCTGGGGGCAGAGCCGGAGCGATGCCACTTGGGTCAAGATGCCCGAGTGTTCTTCGAGTGACGTCGAGAAAGGCGTCGCAACTAAGAGGCTGGCGACAGTATGACGTCGGCCTCGACCCAGACTGAAGGGCAGATCTTCGCCACGCGAGCTCTGCCCCAGGCATACGCCGCGCAGCATATGCCACAACCATATGCCCGCAAACGGCGTCCCCGGTCTATGGAGCAGCCTTGCCCATACCGGGGCACACTGTGCCAGCGGCGAACCAAGCGTTCGCGGCACCAATACCTGCACTGGGAGCCAGCAACCGGCTCTGGCAGCGCCGACCCCGGCAATGCAGGCTCCGACCAGCGTCAGGTCTTCAGTAGCGCTGGGCGTACCCGGCGGGGGTGCGCTAGCCGCAGCAAGAGCGCTGCTACTCAATCCGCCTGCTGGGGACGCGCTTCAAGCAGCGATGTCGAAGTGTGCGATCGACACTTCCCCCGGGCCTGCACTGGGCAGCCCGCGGAGGTTCTTTTTTCGGAGGGGCTAGTTCCTAGCGGAGAGCTTGCGCGGATGGACGAGTTAGTGAGAGCTTGACACGGGAAGTTTTACGTGGTTCAGGCCGCCGGAGCGTAAAACCCTACGTCCACGGCGAGCTATGGAGCTCGTTGTATTGCTTGCTGCTCAGGGCCGGGGGCCTGAGCTTGGGGGTGAGTTACAGCTTGAGAGTGTATGGCTAGCGTATGAGTTGCAGAATGCGAACCCTTGCTATCGACGCCTACCCGAGCCTTTTATAGTCCAAGGCTCGGGCGGCTTACAAGGGAAGCCGGGACCCGACAGGTGGTCCCGGGAAGATTGTCTATTATCTACCGTATCTGTAGTTATGCCGGTGGTTGCCTCCGGTCGAAGGCTTCTGAGTCTTCCTTTTGCCGCCCTGCCCATGCCGTGCGCCAGTCGTAGTGGTTGATGACGGCGCAGGCGGCATGGGATGTCTTGTCGCGGCGTTTATTACCTGCCAGGTTCTGACACCGCGCGCCAGTCTGTGATGCGACTGGACGCAACGGCACCTGACAGGCGCGTGCTCCGCGTTTCCGCGTCTTGGGAAGACGCGGGCCTTGAATTCCTTGTACGGGCAAGGTGAGGGGCACCTTTACGCCCGCTGCCTACCGCCCGGGGGCAGGCAGCACCGTTCTTCCAGCCACGTGGCGGGTCCGGAGCTCTTCTCTGAGAAGAGGGAGGTCCGGCCCCGCTGGACGCGTGGCGCCTTCGGACCTCTCTCCCGCGGAGGGGGAGGTCCGGCTTCTGCATGCCACGTGGCGGGCCCGGAGCTCACCTCTGAGGAGAGGGAGGTCCGGCCTAGCTGGACGCGTGGCGTCTTCGGACCTCTCTCCCTTGGAGGGGGAGGTCCGGCTTCTGTATGCCACGTGGCGGGCCCGGAGCTCTCCTCTGAGGAGAAAGAGGTCCGGCCCCGCCAGACGCGTGGCGCCTTCGGAGCTCTCCCTGCGGAGAAGGGCGAGCACCTTAGGCATTTTACCCTGTGCGCGGGGGTACCCCATATCTCAGGTACTGACAGTGGCCCCCGGGCCCATCTCGGGGGAGAAGGCGAGCCCGAGGTGGGACCTCCGTCTCTTCCGATCCGCGCACTTTCTCTAAGTCCCGACTTGACCGCTGCTGGAGCACGAACGGCCGCGGGGTCGTGAGAGCGTGCGCCCACTTGATGATTGCTTTTATTGCGGTGGTTCCCAAGGCTGCCACTTCTGCACGTTGCGGCGCTTTCTTCGGGAACCGCCGAAGGGCCTTGCCGGCTCATCTTCTTAGGAGACTGACTCCTTGCCCCCACCGCTCAAGTTAAGCGGCTTGGGCCCACCCGTCATCGGCACTCGGTCTAGGAACCAAAGCGGTTGCGGGTGCGGCGTATTCGAAGAGTTCCGAATCGCTTGGAACTGCACCGGGAAGCTTTTTAGAGGGGGTCTCACCCACGTTGTAGCTTCCCTTCGCACTTCTCTGCGTTTCTTCTTGGACTCTTGCGCTTTTGCTTTCTTGCCTTTGAGCTCTCCCTTGCCATGGCTTCCAACCCGCTGCCAGAGAAGAAACACACCCGATCTCCTCCAGCAACGGCGCCGGTCCCAAGTCGGGATTCTGGGGTGCCTGACACTCCCTCCGGTGGCGACTCGAAGAGGCCCCGGGCTGATGTGCTAGGGGAAGCCTCTGTGGCATCCCCTGTTCCGCCAGTCCGAACGACTGCGGAGCGGTCGTCGGAGACGGTAGCGGGCTATGGAATTCCTCCCCCAGCTCGGAAGTCGGGGTTCAGAGCCCGCTGGAGTGTCCGCGCTTCCCGGCCTTCCCCGTCTTGCAGAGAATCTGTGCCGATGCGCTCGGAGCCAGGGGCGACTGCTGCGGCCCCCAGGCCAGCGCGGACTTCTCCTGTTCCGGTGTGCCCGGACTCCGCGGCGGCGCCGTCTCTTCCTGCCGAGACGGTTACCGCGGCCCCCGAGCCAGCACAGGTTGATCCTGCACTAGGCGGCCTGGCTTCTTCTCCAGCTCCATCTTCCCCGGCTCGTCCCCCTCCTCAGGTCAAGGAGCCTGAAGCTAAAGAAAGCCCGGCTGGCCCGGCTGCCAGGGCCGCTGGGCCAGTTTCTCCTGATCGGCGTCTCGTCTCGGCGGCTGGCGCGCCGGCTCTTCCCGAGGACGAGGTAATGGAGGAGGTCGGAGGGACTGCCCCAGCTTCTGTTGCTCCATTGCCTCTGGCGGACGCCTTCGCGCTCGCCGAGTCGAGCGTCCGGCAGGTCTTGGCTGCGCTAGGGCGCGAGCGGGAGGAGTATACGGTTGAACGGGACCGCCTCCTCACCTGGGGGAACCTTTTGCGGGAGAGGACCGCAAAGGTTAAGAGCAAGCTCGACTCCAGGCGGGAGTTGCTCGACTTCCGGGAAACGCTCGTCGACCGGATGAAGCGGGCTGTTGACCGCATGGACACCCAGTCGCGGCGGATCAACAGGGAGGCCCTGGAGGCTCACGCCCGGGGCGAAGAGAGCCTCTCTGCTGCTGTGGAAATACGGCAGCGGTTGGAGCGCCGCGAACTCGCCGTTGAGGAGCGGGAGCGTTCCGTGGCAGCTGAGGCAGAGAGGGTCGCCGCGCAGCTGACTGCGGGCGAGGATGACCTCCGAGCTCGGATGGACGAGCTGGAGATTCTGAAGGCAGACCTTGACTTGAGGGATGAACAGGTCTCCCATGATCGCCGGGCGGTCTTGGACCGCGAGTTGACTGCCGGCTTCAGGGCCGCTGAGTTGGAGCGGCTAGCCGAGACCCTCCGCCTTCGGGAGAGTTCCCTGGCATCCCAGGAGAAGGAATTCTCCGAGAGGAGCCTGGAGGCTCTGCGGGCGGCCCGCCGCGAGGTGGAGGAACTCTCAGCCCTACAGTCCTCCGAGGCCCTTGCGGTCTCAAGCTTCGTGGATCGGGTGGGGTCCGCCCTGATCCCTCTTGGTTTCAGTCCGGTGAGGGCCGCAACTCCCGCATTGCAGGTGGCAGAGGTGATCCCTGCATTGGAGTCGATCGGCGCCAAGCTGGACAGACTCGACTCGGTGGTCGCCAGCGAGCTTGAAGCCGAGGGCCGCGGCTTAGCTTTAGAGGTCGCCTCGCATGTGCTGGCATGCTTCAAGAGCCGCGACCCCTCTTTCTCACTGGAGCCAGCAAGAGATGGCCCAGCCGCGGAGCGGGAGGAAGCTGCTAGGGCTGAAGTCGAGGATGTGGCCGCCCTTGTAGCAGCAAGGTTCCGGCGAGAGCCGGGTGGTCCTTAGGACTTGCTTTTCCCTTTTTTATCGAGTCTGTAGTCCAGCTCAAGGAGCCTTGCTTAATTTGACTCTTTTGGATACTTGTGTCTGTGATGCTTTTCCCTCCTTCTTGGCTTTGCCTGGCTGAGTCCTTAGCTCCGCAAGGTACTCAGAGGTCATTTCCAATCTCGGAGCTTCGCTCAGACACCCCCCCGGGTCCTAACCGTATTAGGGGCCCCCGGAGGTCTCCGAACCTCGCCCTATGGGGGGCTCCAAATCTGCCGGCCACGTGGTGGGTCCGGAGCTCCTCCTCAAGAGACGGGAGCTCCGGTCATGTTGGACACGTAGGGCTTTCGGAGCCCTCCCGCTGAGGGGGGAGGTCCGGTTCCTGCCTGCCATGTGGCGAGCCCGGAGCCCTCAAGGAAGGAGTTCCGGGCCTGCTGGACACGCGGGGCCCCCGGGCCCTGCCCCTCTGGGGGGGCAGGTCCCGGTCCTTCCAGTCCCAGGCCGGTGTAGCTGGTAGCTCCTTTCCCCCCGCTTCATGCAGTCCCTGTTGCCGTAACCTGAAGGTCCTGCACACAGGTAGAGGAAACGTAATTCTCCTCGTGGGGTCCTCCCCTCCTGTCTCCTAGTCTTATCCGTCTTATGGTCCTGGCCCGCTATACGGGGCTTGGGCAATTCTGTGCACGAGGCGCCGGAGCTCTGGCTCCCTCCGAGGTCCGGGTACGGCCGTCCGATCCCTAGTACCGGGCCATGCGCTGGGGAAGCAGAGTGCACGCGTTTTGGGTTCATGACCAGGCAAAGCGGACGTACTCCCCTGGACCTCCGGGGAGCAGGATGCGCATGCTTTGGGCTCTGGGCCGGCTAAGCTGGATACGCACCCTGGACCCCCCATGCACAACGCTGGCCTTTCCTGGAGGTGACCAACTGACACCGCAACACCTGACTGGGGGAGGCCCGAGAGACTCACTCGGCCATCGGCAGGTGCCTCAAGCGCAGCCGCCTTCGGGAGGATAGCAAATGCCGACTATGGGTGAGCGCAGGAGAGGGGGAGCTAGACGTATGATGAACATACAGAGATAGTGCGATCATAAAAATTAATGCATAATTTAAATGAGCACATGAGAAGGAGCTAAGTAGAACAGGTCTCTGTATTCGCGCCCATAGGTGGAATTCTGGCTGTTCGTGGGGGCAATGTTCCGCCTCGTCTACAAGGGAAGCAAGACTCTACGCGCTTAGGGTCGGAACCAGGCTAAACTGGACGTAGTCCTGTACCGTCCCTTGAGACTTAGCTACCCCAAGCTCTGTTCCTAAGTTCTATGGGGTCTATTACAGAAGTGAATAACCCTGTTCTACCGATGCTCAGTAAGTAGGACTTACAGTGTTGCTCCATGGCAAGGATTTTTCGGAATGGATCCCACTCTCGGTTGAAAGGCATGTGTACCTGGGGCGGCAGCTTTCATGATTCGGAAGGGACCTTCCCTACTGGGGGAGAGCTTATGGGTCCTTCTTGGAATATAGCGTGCCGCTTCACCAGGCTGCCTTCTTGCGGGCCCCCGTCGCGTCTGGTTCTTTGGCGGTAGTGCTTAGAGCATTAGCCGAGACCGTGCGTTGTGGGGTGTTCCCTGCAAGCTGAGTCTTGTCGAAGTTGTTGTCTTCACGCTGGATTAGGTCCTGCGTGGCTTCTCTCTGGGGCCCCCGGGGAGTTCTCCCCTTCTGGCTAAGGCCTTCAAGGGGTCAGTGGACCCGGGCTCGCCTTGGATGACCTAAGGCGTCTCCCCCTTCTGGCAAGGCCTTCAAGGGGTTGACGGACCCTAGGCGGCCCCCGAGAGGTATGTTCGAGACACGGAGGCGTGCCGCAGCTGGCTAACACCTTGGCCTGTCACCGTCAGAACTGGAGTCCTCACCGTCATGCACTGTCTTTATGACACGCTGAGGCTCCTGGAACCCCACTTGGTGGGCAGCGGTGACTGGGGCATCGGCCTTCTGTTTGCCATCCCTCTGAGGGTAGGGCGGTGCTTCAGCCCTCTGCTGTCTTCCATTACAGAAGCGCTCTGCGAGCCTCTGGATCTCCCAGCACTCGGCAGCTGTATGGTTGCAGGTGCCATGCACGGGGCATAGCCCGCCCTGGCCACTGTCTGGGGCCGGTGATTGCTGCTGCCTCTTGTCGGGGCGCGGCCCCCGAGCTCCGCTGGTTGTCGCAGCTGCGGCGACGGGGGCCGTGAATGGTGGCTTCATCTTTCCACTCCCCCGGTTCTTGGTCTTCTTGCCACCCCCATAGGCAGCAGCACCGGACCCGGGCTGCCCTCCTGACTCGGAGGTCGGTAGTGCGTGCCAGTTCCGCCCTTCGGCTGCCCTGGCGCACTTATCCGCCAGGCTAAAGAGCTCCGAGACGTCGCGGACCTCTCTGGTCGCGAGCTTCTCGAGCATTTTCTCGTCCCGGACACCCTGTCGGAACGCCACCACCACAGAGGCGCTTTGGATATGTGGGATGGTGTTGCGCACCTGAGAGAACCGCTGGATGAAAGAGCGCAGCGACTCCCCAGGTTGTTGCTTGACGGCGTGGAGATCGAGCTCCGTGCCGGGACGGGTGTAGGAGCTGCCGAAGTTGGCGACGAACTGCCGGCAGAGCTCACCCCAGGAGGTTATGGACCCCTGGGGTAGATTCATGAGCCAGGACCGGGCTGGGCCGGTCAAGGCGACGGGAAAGTAGTTGGCCATGACAGCCTCATCGCCTCCTGCAGCAAGTACGGCGGTGGAGTAGATCTGGAGGAACTCCGCCGGGTTGACGCTTCCGTCGTACTTCTCGGGCAAGTGCGGGCGAAACTTGTGCGGCCACCTTGCGAAGCGAAGGTGGGGCGCAAGGGCCGCACATCCTGCACCTGCTGCTGCAGGTACTGGTGCTGCGAGCAGGTGGTTCACACCTGGCACCACGTATCCCGGCATGGGCAAGGCTGCACCATAGGCCGGGGCCGCTACTTGCGGCGCATATGGTGGTGGCATATGTTGCGCAGCATATGCCTGAGGCGGGGCTCGCATGGCGAAGGCCTGCCCTTCCGGTTGTGTCGAGGCCGATGACATGCTGTCGCCTGCCTCATGGTTGCGACGCCTTTCTCGACGTCGCTCGAGGTACACTCGGGCGTCCTGCCCCAAGTGGCACCGCTCCAGTTCCCTTCGCAGGTCCGTCGACAGGAGCCTGGAGGAGCTGGAATCCACCGTTAGCCCATCAACCGTGGGTGTGCGCGTCAGAGACACAGCTGGTTGCCCTGGGCGCCGCCCTCGCCGAAACCGAGGGTTCGCGGCGGCGACGACGAGGCGGTCCACCTCACGGACCCATTGCTGGGTTGCTGAATGGGGCGCATCCCCTGCAGGTGGGTTGCGCAGCAGCGCCCTTGCTGCAGCTAGCGCACCTCCATGGTGTACGCTCAGCGCTGCAGAAGACCTCACGCTGGTCGGGGCCTGCATAGCCGGAGTCGGCGTTGCCGGAGTCGGCTGCTGGCTACCCGCTTGTGCCGACACACTCCGTCCTGAGTGCGTCGACATGTACTCTCCGCTGGTCACGGTTCGCCGTGAATGCGGAGGGGGAGAGCTTGCCGCTGAAGGGAGCTTGGTCATCTTCGTTGGCGGAAACTCGTCGCGCTAGGGGAAAAGCCCCCTACCTGGCGCGCCAAATGTCGAAGTGTGCGATCGACACTTCCCCCGGGCCTGCACTGGGCAGCCCGCGGAGGTTCTTTTTTCGGAGGGGCTAGTTCCTAGCGGAGAGCTTGCGTGGATGGACGAGTTAGTGAGAGCTTGACACGGGAAGTTTTACGTGGTTCAGGCCGCCGGAGCGTAAAACCCTACGTCCACGGCGAGCTATGGAGCTCGCTGTATTGCTTGCTGCTCAGGGCCGGGGGCCTGAGCTTGGGGGTGAGTTACAGCTTGAGAGTGTATGGCTAGCGTATGAGTTGCAGAATGCGAACCCTTGCTATCGACGCCTACCCGAGCCTTTTATAGTCCAAGGCTCGGGCGGCTTACAAGGGAAGCCGGGACCCGACAGGTGGTCCCGGGAAGATTGTCTATTATCTACCGTATCTGTAGTTATGCCGGTGGTTGCCTCCAGTCGAAGGCTTCTGAGTCTTCCTTTTGCCGCCCTGCCCATGCCGTGCGCCAGTCGTAGTGGTTGATGATGGCGCAGGCGGCATGGGATGTCTTGTCGTGGCGTTTATTACCTGCCAGGTTCTGACACCGCGCGCCAGTCTGTGATGCGACTGGACGCAACGGCACCTGACAGGCGCGTGCTCCGCGTTTCCGCGTCTTGGGAAGACGCGGGCCTTGAATTCCTTGTACGGGCAAGGTGAGGGGCGCCTTTACGCCCGCTGCCTACCGCCCGGGGGCAGGCAGCACCGTTCTTCCAGCCACGTGGCGGGTCCGGTGCTCTTCTCTGAGGAGAGGGAGGTCCGGCCCCGCTGGACGCGTGGCGCCTTCGGACCTCTCTCCCGCGGAGGGGGAGGTCCGGCTTCTGCATGCCATGTGGCGGGCCCGGAGCTCACCTCTGAGGAGAGGGAGGTCCGGCCTCGCTGGACGCGTGGCGTCTTCGGACCTCTCTCCCGCGGAGGGGGAGGTCCAGCTTCTGTATGCCACGTGGCGGGCCCGGAGCTCTCCTCTGAGGAGAGGGAGGTCCGGCCCCGCCAGACGCGTGGCGCCTTCGGAGCTCTCGCTGCGGAGAAGGGCGAGCACCTTAGGCATTTTACCCTGTGCGCGGGGGTACCCCATATCTCAGGTACCGACAAGCGACCCAGCAGCGGATTCGTGAGGTAGACCGTCTCGTCGTCGCCGCCGCAAACCCTCGACTTCGGCGGGGACAACGCTCCAGCCAACCGGCCGTGTCGCTGATGCGCACGCCAATGGTTGGTGAGCACACGGCAGATTCCAGCTACACCAGGCTCTGGTTTTGGCCGCACCTGCCCGAAAAGTTTGACAGCAGCGTCGACCCGGTGGAGTTCCTTCAGATCTACTCCACCGCCGTACTTGCCGCAGGAGGGGACGAGGCCGTCATGGCCAACTACTTCCCCGTTGCCTTGACCGGCCCGACCCGGTCTTGGCTCATGAACCTCCCTCGGGGTTCCATAACTTCCTGGGGAGAGCTCTGCCGGCAGTTCATCGCCAACTTTGGCAGCTCCTACACCTGTCCCGGCACGGAGCTTGACCTCCAAGACATCAAGTAACAGCCTGGGGAGTCGCTGCGCTCCTTCATCTAGCGGTTCTCCCAGGTACGCAACACCATCACGCATATTCAAAGTGCTTCTATGGTGGTGGCACTTCGACAGTGTCCGAGACGAGAAGATGCTTGAGAAGCTTGCGACCAAAGAGGTCTGCGATGCCTCTGAGCACTTCAGCCTGGCGGACAAGTGCGCCAGAGCAGCCGGTGGGCGGAGCTGGCACTCACTGCCAGCTTCCGAAGCCGGAAGACAGCCCGAAGACGGCGGAGTTCAAGCTGAGCTCCCGACCACGTCAGACAGCCAAGAGCCAAGCATTGGCTGACTTCGTGGCTGAGTGGACGCCAACGAAGGCTGACCCAGGGGGCCGCGAAGACGGTGAACCAATATACCGAGCTCCGGTCTTCACCGGGCCTCACTGGACGCTCTTCTTCGACGGCTCCTCGCAAAAGCAGGGGGCCGGTGCCGGCGTACTGCTTCTCATGCCATCGGGGGAGCAGTCTGGGTACATGGTGCATTTCAATTCCAAGGCAACCAACAACTTGGCAGAGTATGAAGCACTCATCTTTGGCCTAAAAGACAGTCCTGTCTTTGGGCGCTCGCCAGTTGTTGGCACAGGGCGACTTCCATCTAGTTATCAAGCAAGTTAAGGGTGAATGCCCTTGCAATGACCCACAGCTAGCTGCTTATCTGCTTCACGTGCGGATGTTGGAGAAAGAATTCCTCGCCTTGGACCTGCGCCATGAACCACGCGCTGGCACGGCCGCAGCTGACAACTTCTCAACGAAGACCTCCATCGGAGCCCCCGTGCATGGAGGAGTCTTCGAGAGGACGTTGCTGCGGTCCACAGCCCGGCCCGCCGAGCCGGGCGAAGGGGGCTGAACCAGTGCCACGAAGCTAGGCAGTCCCGGCGGCCCTGGATGCCGCCAAAGGATTGTAAGAGTCACTGGGGACTCCGTGCAACCCAGCACTCAAGATCCAGAAGCTCAAGTAGTCCCGATGCATGGACCACGGAGGTCCGGGACTCCTTGAAGGACATCCTTCCTGATGAACGTGCATCCGCTGAACGGGTGGTGCGGATGGCTAAGTGCTATGTGCTGGTATCTTTACTGGCGTGGCGCATCGACATCCTATTGCGGTGCATAACCCAGGAGGAAGGCTGCGACTAGCTCGCAGTAGTCCAAGGAGGCGAGTGCTGGGAACGCTCATCGTCCCGCGCGTTGGTCAGATAAGCCACCCGGCATGGCTCCTACTGACCGAGACCACCTGGACGCCGTCAAACCGGTTAGGGATGCAATGCGTGCCAAGTCCACGCCAAGCAGACCCACACAACCAGTGCAGACGCGCACCCAGAGCCGTCGGGGGATACCGGCTCCTCCATGTCGAGGGCCAGCCGGACTTCCCAGGGCCGGGTCACGGGAACTACCCTTCCACATGGTATGCGGGGCCGAAGCCATGCTTCCCCCTGATATAGCCATGGGGGTCCCCCCGTGTCCGGCGTACGACGAAGCCACGCATGACCCGCTCTGCGTGAAGACAGGCGCTCCGACGCTACCCAGTAAGTTCACCATGCTTACTTAGGTGTTTATTTAAATTACGCATTAATTTATATGAACACCTCCCCACGCTCTAGACAGTGTGTGTCGGTACCTGAGATATGGGGTACCCCCGCGCACAGGGTAAATGCCTAAGGTGCTCGCCCTTCTCCGCAGGGAGAGCTCCGAAAGCGCCACGCATCTGGCGGGGCCGGACCTCCCTCTCCTCAGAGAAGAGCTCCGGGCCCGCCACGTGGCATACAGAAGCCGGACCTCCCCCTCCGCGGGAGAGAGGTCCGAAGACGCCACGCGTCCAGCGAGGCCGGACCTCCCTCTCCTCAGAGGTGAGCTCCGGGCCCGCCACGTGGCATGCAGAAGCCGGACCTCCCCCTCCGCAGGAGAGAGCTCCGAAGGCGCCACGCGTCCAGCGGGGCCGGACCTCCCTCTCCTCAGAGAAGAGCTCCGGACCCGCCACGTGGCTGGAAGAACGGTGCTGCCTGCCCCCGAGCGGTAGGCAGCGGGCGTAAAGGCGCCCCTCACCTTGCCCGTACAAGGAATTCAAGGCCCGCGTCTTCCCAAGACGCGGAAACGCGGAGCGCGCGCCTGTCAGGCGCCGTTGCGTCCAGTCGCATCACGGGCTGGCGCGCGGTGTCAGAACCTGACAGGTAATAAACGCCGCGACAAGACATCCCATGCCGCCTGCGCCGTCATCAACCACTACGACTAGCGCACGGCATGGGCAGGGCGGCAAAAGGAAGACTCAGAAGCCTTCGACCGGAGGCAACCACCGGCATAACTACAGATACGGTAGATAATAGACAATCTTCCCGGGACCACCTGTCGGGTCCCGGCTTCCCTTGTAAGCCGCCCGAGCCTTGGACTATAAAAGGCTCGGGTAGGCGTCGATAGCAGGGGTTCGCATTCTGCAACTCATACGCTAGCCATACACACTCAAGCTGTAACTCACCCCCAAGCTCAGGCCTCCGGCCCTGAGCAGCAAACAATACAGCGAGCTCCATAGCTCGCCGTGGACGTAGGGTTTTACGCTCCGGCGGCCTGAACCACGTAAAACTTCCCGTGCCAAGCTCTCTCTAACTCGTCCATCCGCGCAAGCTCTACGCTAGGAACTAGCCCCTCCGAAAAAAGAACCTCCGCGGGCTGCCCAGTGCAGGCCCGGGGGAAGTGTCGATCGCACACTTCGACATTTGGCGCGCCAGGAAGGGGGCTTTTCCCCTAGCGCGACGAGTTTCCGCCTACGAAGATGACCAAGCTCCCTTCGGCGGCAAGCTCACCTCCCCCGCCTCCGCGGCAAGCCGCGGCTAGGGGGGAGTACAAGCCAACACACTCAGGACGGAGTGTGTCAGTACAAGCTGGGAGCCAGCAACCGGCTCTGGCAGCGCCGACCCCGGCAATGCAGGCTCCAACCAGCGTCATATCTCCAGTAGCGCCGGGCGTACCCGGAAGGGGCGCGCTAGCTGCAGCAAGAGCGCTACTGCACAACCCGCCCGCTGGAGACGCGCCTCAGGCAGCGACCCAGCGGTGGATTCTCGAGGTAGACCGTCTTGTCGTCACTGCCGCAAGCCCACGACTCCGGCGGAGACGACACTCTAACCAGCCGGCCGTGTCGCTGATACGCACGCCGATGGTTGATGAACAGACGGCAGATTCCAGCTCTGCCAGCCCTCAATCGATGGATCTGAGGACAGAGCTGGAGCGGTGTCGCTCGGGTCAAGATGCCCGGGTATACCTCGAGCAACGCCGAGAAAGGCGTCGCTACCAAGGAGCTGACGACAGCATGACGTCGGCCTCGACCCAGCCTGAAGAGCAGACCTTCGCCATGCGATCTCTGCCCCAGGCCTGCGCTGTGCAGAATATGCCACAGTCATATGTACTGCAGATGGCGCCCCCGGCCTATGGTGCAGCTTTGCCCGTACCGGGGTACACTGTGCCTGGTTCGAACTCAGCGTTCGCGGCACCAGAACCTGCGGTGATGGAAGCAGAGTGTGCAGCCCTCGCGCCCCATCTTCGCTTTGCGAAGTGGCCGCGTAAGTTTCGGCCACACCTGCCCGAGAAGTACGACGGCAGCGTCAACCCGGCAGAGTTTCTCCAGATCTACTCCACCGCCATAATTGCCGCAGGAGGGAATGAAGCCGTCATGGCCAATTACTTCCCTGTCGCCTTGACCGGTCCAGCCCGGTCTTGGCTCATAAACCTCCCCCAAGGTTCCGTCACCTCCTGGGGAGAGCTTTGCCGACAGTTCGTAGCCAACTTCGGCAGCTCCTACACCCGGCCTGGCACGGAGCTCGACCTCCACGCCGTCCAGCAGCAGCCTGGGGAGTCGTTGCGCTCTTTCATCCAGCGGTTCTCCCAGGTGCGGAACACCATCCCACACATTCAAAATGCTTCTGTGGTGGTGGCGTTCCGGCAAGGCGTCCGAGATAAGAAGATGCTCAAGAAACTCGCGACCAGGGAGGTCCGCGATGCCTCGGAGCTCTTCAGCTTGGCGGACAAGTGCGCCAGAGCAGCCGAAGGACGGAACTGGCACTCACAGCCATCCTCCGAGTCAGGAGGGCTGCCCGGATCTGGTCCTACTCCCTTTGGAGGTAGCAGGAAGACCAAGAGCCGGGGCAGAAGCAAGATAAGACCGCCGGCCGCGACCCAAGTCGTCACTACGGCGACGCTCAGTGGGGCTCGGGGGCCGCGCCCTGACAAGAGGCAGCGAAAGTCACCGACCCCGGAAGATAGCCAGGACAACATGTGCCCCGTGCACGGCAGCTGTCGCCACACTACTCCCTGTGGAGGCAGCAGGAAGGCCAAGGGCCGAGGCAGAAGCAAGATAGAGTCACCGACCGCAGTCCCAGTCGTCACTACAGCGACGCTCGGTGGGGCTCGGGGGCCGCGCCCCGACAAGAAGCAGCAAAGATCACCAATCCCAGAAGGTGATAAAGACAGAATGTGCCCCGTGCACGGCAGCTGTCGCCACACTGCTGCCGAGTGCCGGGAGATCCTGTAAAGGTCCCAAAAATGTGAATACAAAGAAACATGAGTTTGCACAAATGTTGGAGTCATGTGTATGAATAAGGGGCTTAGTTGAAACTTTTTCCCACATATGATAACATTGGTGAGAATTCTTCTAAACAAACTTAGGGTTGCTGCATGGATGGACCTCATGTAGATTAAAACCCCAGAAATGAAGAGCTCAAGTGCAAGGGAAGGGTTTAAAAATCAGAGATGGACTCAAGGTAAATTCAAACTTCAAGTGAGAAAAGGACACAATGAGAAATTCAAAACTGTTGTGTCCAAACTATTGTTTGCAGCAGCTAACACAAGGATCAAGTGGCATATTTGGATTCCTTAGGTCCAAATTAGTGGGGAGGCAAAGTTTCATTAATTGTTGAAAGGATTTGCTGCCCAATTTTTTTTTCCAAAGGGGGTCAAATGTGCAAAGAATTCAAATGAACATTTGAATTTGCATGAGATTTGTCCAAACTTGTCAAAGGAGCTCAGTTTCCAATTGTCAAACAATTGGGTTGGATAATTTTCAAACTTTGGAGATATTTTGAGGAAAAGAGGTACTGAGTTGTGGGGCCCACATGTCATAGGAATGAGTATACTTAACACTTAAGTTTTCTCTCTGGTCTTCACTCCACCGAGGTGTAACCCCGGGGCGACACCGAGCAACCGCCCCCGTCGACCGAGGCTCCACCTCCTGCTCCCATTTCGCGCTGGCCTGCTCCTTACCCCGGAAACCGGCTGCAGCACGTTGCCGTCTTCACTTTGATCGCGCGCTAGCTGTTATTCCCACGCGCAAACAGCAATCGGCGCTCACCGCCGCACTCCTTTCTCCCCGATCGCCGGCCTCAACCAAACCTCGGTTGTGCGCACCGGCAGTACAGAAAAGCAGCGCCTGTGCCTGCTCTACCACACCAGCCCCGCAACACCAAAGGCCCTAGCCTGTGACGCGCACAATTCGGCAAACGGCACCGAGAAAACAGAGCTGTCCGGCGGAGAACCGGAGCTGGTCTCACGTGGACAGCCCCACCGAGAGCTTCTCAGGCCCGAGCTAGAGCACCCTCGGAGGCGCTGGGAGCCCCTGATGCTCGTCCCCAAAGTTCAAGCCATGAGATGATCTACCGGGCTCGAATTTGGGAAAAGATCGCCGTCGGGCACCATCCGACCTTCTGATACGGTAATACCAAATTCGATCGTCCCCCTCATTCTTAGCCCGTGAAACCTTGCACACAGGACCGCCACTAACCGGCGATCAGTAGTCCTTCACAACCCTAGTTGGAAAGATGCACGTAGACCGCATGAAATCCAGAATTTCCGACCTCAAACGCGGAGGAAGTTTCGGGTGCACGGTGAGACACCATTAGCCGCCGGTCCCGAGCAGTTTTGAGGCGAGGTCGAGCATCCCCTTCGTCCACTGGTGCTGTAGCGCCGTTCCACCGAGGTCTGGGCAGGCTAGAGTGACCGGGCGACGTTGCCGAACCGGTCCAGAGCCGCCGCACCGGGGCCAGCTAAGTTAGAGCCATCGCCGACCGGGGAAGGGTGTTCCATCGAGTTCAGCACGTGAAATAAGGCCCTAGCAGCGAGGGAGAGCTCGGGGGATGGCCGGGAGGCCGGGGTCCCTCGAACTCCGGCGAGCACGGCGGCGCGCGGGCGCGGGGGTCGGAGGTAGAAGATGACCCAGTGGGTCCCGCCCGTCAGTGACAGTTTTTCAAATATTTGATCGACTGTGGCGCAGGGATCTGGTGTGGCGGCGCGGGAAATACCCTGTAGCCCCGTGTGGCTTGCCCCGACGCATGACACCTGTCCCCGGACCCACAGCCAGTATTTGAACATTTTGGGGAATTTCAGTTTTCAGTTCAAACTTTGAATAGCTACAGCATTGGGTAGGAGAATCCAAAAATTGTGAAACAAATTTTGTTGGATTCCTCTGATAGAGTACTATCCAAATGTAGAACCCAATTTGTATGAAACCCTTTATTTAATGCTGTAAAATTCTTTAAATCTTTCTAGCAAAAGAATTTTAGAGGGAGTTTGGTTAATCCAAAAATCCTCAAATTTTGCCAGAATAGTATTTAGGGTATTAGTGAACACCTGTAAAATTCTCAACTCATTTAGAGTTGATTTAGTTAGGTTAATTCTGATTTTAAATTTCTGTATTCAAATGAATACAGAAAACAATTTCAGGGAATTTCCAAAACTTGGAAATTCAGTTCTAGCTATTCCTTAGCTCCAAAAATGCTAGGATAATTCATGAAAACTCTATGAGCTATAATTGAAATTATGGTTCACTAATTTTTGCATGAACATGGGTGGGATCTCAGAATTAATTCTTCTTTGCTTAATTGCTTAGAAAATTATGCTGAGCAAACCACTCAATGAAAAGTGCTAATTTTTGGGCCAGAGGACTTTCTTGTGACAAGGAACTCACATGAAAATTCTCAGCCCCATTGGAGCCCTGGGTCACCCCTGTTCTTTTTAACCTCCTTAAGTGATCAATATAGAAGAGGGGGAAACCACTTAGCCTTTAGTCATATGCTTAGATCCAAACCTAAACCACTAGCACCAGTGTCATTTTAAATTCTTAAACAGAGTTCCAGTTCTTGAAAACTTGTTATTAGGACTTGTAGCAAAGTCTTTACAATTAAACAATATGTATATTCATCACATGTAGTATCACGTGGAGGAGTTGAAGTCATCGGAGTAGAAATCAAGGAAAGAGGAAAGAAGTTGATCAAGCACCAAGTGGTCTTCACTAACTGCATATATATATAAGTAACCTGCAAAACAAAGGCAAGCCCCGGCTTGCATCAAATTTACAAGTTTTTATTTGTATTCACCTCATACGTCTAGTATTATATTTATTGCATTACGTCTAGATGGTATGAAACCCCAAATGCATGACCCAGAAAACTCTGGAGTTTAATGTAGGATATGTTATCAATTCATTATAACTACTGATCTCAACAAAAGTGGATTAAAAGAAGCAAACCTCGAGTGGGCAGATTCCTACTCGTGAACAGGGATTTAGGGGGATCAATCGGAAGAGTTGGGAATTGATCCTCATAGTGGGAATGGAGACCGGGCAGTGGATGGAAGGTCAAGGACGTGGTCCTGTGAGCCTAGTCTATGTCTGAGTCGATTAAGGCCCTTTCTCGTGTGCGGCCCGTTGGGCAAGTTTGAGTTGTGTACCGGATGCATACTGGCTATATGGGACCCAGGAAACCGATGTAACATGTTAACCTGGGTGTCGAGGCATACCTCACCGTCTGATGCCGATGCTGAAAGGATAGAGAAGTCGGCTCTACGAGGGTTTGCCGTAGAGAGACTTAATCCCAGTCGGTGGGACCGGTTCGACATTTGGGTGTCGTGTGAAAGGTGGCCACGTACGACGTCAGTGACGGTTGCTGTGTGTAACATCGAGTACGGGCGTACGTGTCGTGTCAGCCGGGTGTTTTTTATTGCAATCACCGTCGCTCGCGGTAGTGAGCATACTTGTTCTCTGCGTCGTGACGTAGTAATAAACCGGGAAATATTTAATATGCTTCGTGGGTAATCCTCATAATGGAGATGAGGAACGATCAACACTTCACTAAATTTAATTTCCACCTTGGGCTAGAAGCGTCGAGGCAAAGCGTTTCTTGTTTGATTGTGGAGTCTCGACGTTGATGGCGCAAGGTCTGTATGAGTCTAGGGTAGTTCACTAAAGTTACTTTCACCTCGGGCAAGTGACATCGAGATGAAGCGTTTCTTCTTTGATTGTGGAGTCTCGATGTAAGTTGCGCGAGGTCTATAAAAGTTGATTAAAACTGGAAGTAAGGACTCTCCTTTAGCTCAAGTTCATCGTTTATGCAAAATGCTATAATCAGCCCTCTATTTCCATCATGTAGAGTTTCATGACTAGGGTGACGGGTCAGTCTTGCTGAGCTTCATGCTCACAGATACTGCATAAGTTGTTTTGCAGGTAAAAACTGTACGCTGAGATGTACGGGTACCTGATGAGACTCGGAGCTCTCCGAGGGATGAACTCAGGGTAACCCCTGCCGCTGCTATTATGACAGTGTTGCTAGCGAGAAGGGTCCGCGGGCTGGACACCTTCTCTGTTGCTTAGCATAGGTATGAGACGTGAGTTGTAATAGCCTTCCGCTGTAGTTCATTTTGAGAAGTATGTGTAAAATTTACACTTTGTAAGCTTTCGCCTGATGTATGTAATATGATGCTTTATTATGTGTGCTGTTGGGTGCCGCATCGCACGGCACCACCCAATGCGATTCCCGGGCGAGGTGCCCCGTCCCCGTGAATGATCGGGACGGTGGGTCCTCACAGCGTTGGTATCAGAGCCGCATTGGTAATAGCACACGGAATAAGGATTGTATTACGACAAAAACTTAGGATACGGTGAGGAAACGATAGTAGGCCCACATAAGGACTATAGTAGTATAGTTACTTAAGGTGGCAGTACTAACATACGTGTTATAATTCTGAATTTTAATTATGTAATGACGCACCTACGTTCAGCTAAGAATGGTAAGGAACGCCACCGAAAGCGGTTCAATTTCGGTTAGCTCCCCTGACGAGTAAAGTGGTTCAGGGTTAGATCTCACAGCTTGGTGAGAGATGTTAGTATGAAACTCTTGGACTCTTCATGTTCCTGAGTTCATATGAAACGCTGATCCCTAGCGTGCATTAGGCAAGTAAGTGGAGACCCCGTCGCATGGTCAGTAACGCGATAGTGTGTTCGTCTGGAAATAGCCCAGGAGGACATACGCAGCGCTTTCCATCGGCGTGCCCTGCAGGGCAGTAGGTGGTATCCGTTGGGTTGATAACATTCCTAACCGTGACGACCCGTTCATGACATACTCGGGTTCCCCGTCGTGTGGTGTTGAAACACGATCACGTACCTTGAGACGTGACTTAACTCAAGGACGGCCGTATGACAATGATACGGGCGTTTGTATTTACTTTCAACTATAGAACTGCCTGGAATGAAACAACTCTTGAGTGCACCACTATTGAGTGATTTTCTGCAGGTACTAACCACGTACGTATCCCGTGTAGTACACGTGTGCGAGAGACCGTCTTAGTGCCACTGATCATACGTATATGCCGGTATAAGCCGGTTTAGTATTCTCTTTTGGTGAGGAACGTAGTACCGACATGCTTCTTACAGTGCATCGACACCGTACTACACTTAATAACTCCTTCCCTATGAAGAAATGAGTCATGAGCCAACTTTCTACTAAAAATGGAAGTTTGAAACAAATATTAGTTACTGAACTCTTATTTTGAACTAAGATTCAAATGAGAGAGTGTCTAGGTTTCAAAGATTTCAAAAACAGAGTGCTCTGTTTCTAGCAGAAATTCTTGCTGGATTTTTACAGAGCATAACTCTGAGTAGCTTTAACCAATTAAGGTGTATGATACAGTTCTGGAGAGATTTTCAAGTGCTCTACAACTTTCTTGTAGACCTCCCGAGCAAAATCACAGACTAAGTTGGTGAAAAGTTCAGTTGAAGGCAAACTGTTCAGAACCAGGACAGTAACAAAGCCTCTCTGAACCTTTCTGTTTTTAAGCCATAACTTCCTGTAGAAACATCCCTAGGAGGCCTTTGGATACTCGTTGGAAAGATATTAAAGTTAACTTTAACTTTGATATTCAACTTGAGTTACGAAAGTGCTTTTAACTGGATCAGATTCTGATCTGTTTGAAGACCAATCAGTCGGCTTGTAAATCCTTGCTGTTGGATACATCAGTTTGCGCCTAAATCATTTTTGCTTACATGTTGAGGTTTCATTATCAGTGTTACACTACTTTGTTTATGTAATAAATCAAGTGATAGTGTTGAACTGATAATGAACTCTTGCAATTGCAGAATGGTGTGAACTCGTTCCATGAGGGAGGTGGGTGGTTCCAGTGGTGGTGGTGGTGATAACTCTCCACAGCGGGAGCAGCGAGCTCCGCAACAGCAGCCTTCACCAGGACCTTCACCCACGGTCACAATGGCGGACATTCTGGCCGCCATGACGGGTGCAAGCGATGAGTGAACCGACTTGCTCCGCACCCTAGTGATGAATACATCCCGTCAAGGGGGATGTCAAGACGAAGACTTGCGCCAATCGCAACTAAATTCCTATGTTGAGTTCTTGGCAACTCAACCACCGGTTTTCATTGAATCTGGGGATCCTCTGGTGGCGGATAGCTGGATCCGTACCATTGAATCGAAGTTCGGGTTGCTTCAATGCACCGAACATCAGAAGGTTTTATACGCGGCGCAACAACTTCACGGGTCCGCCAGTGCATGGTGGGCAAATCAACTCGCCTCCTTACCAGCTGGACATGACTGTACATGGGCAGAATTCTGGAAGACATTTCTCGCGTATCATGTTCCGTCCGGGATAATTCAGCGGAAACTCGAGGAGTTCCTGGCCTTAAAACAAGGAGGGAGGGGTGCATACGAGCATTCACGAGTGTTCAACAAGCTGGCGCAGTACGCGCCTCAACATGTGAACACCGAAGCACAAAAGTGTGAATGGTTTTTCCGCAGCCTCAATCCCAAGCTAAAGGAGAGACTCGTTTTAACTGATCGAAAGAACTTCAACGAATTGATGAGTGCTGCCATCATGGTCGAGGATGCTCAGCGGGAAGTTCAGGCTGAGAAAAGAAAGAACCATGTACCACCGGAGAGTAGCAGTAGTGCTCCTCAGAAATACCGGATGGTAGACAGTACCTTAAAATGTCGGCTGATGCAGCCGGCTCGACGACTCCAGCAATATTCCAGTCGATCATCCCAATACTCTGATTTCGGACAGCTGCAACAACGGTATAGGCAGCCACATTATTCTGCTCCTCAAGTGTTCTTGCCGCAGCAGAATACCACCAATGTCCATGCACAGAGCAACCAGGAACCGGCTGAGAAACCGTGCTTCACGTGCGGGTACTTGGGTCACATCAGCAGAAAGTGTCCAGAAAGGATACGCCACAAAGAAACTACACCAAAGCGGGGTATAAATCAACCCCGTGCTCAGCTTCAAGGAACAGCACCAAAACCCGGGTGCATTTATCATACAGCTCTAGAGGATGTGCCAGATGGGGCACCTGTACTAGCGGGAATGTTCACCCTCAATGGACTGCCCGTATTAATTCTGTTTGACTCTGGAGCTACACACAATTTCATCAGCAGGATGTTTGTGTGCAAAGCTGAGCTCTCCACCTCTACACCGAAGGATCACTATCTTATCCGCTCACCGGGTGGAAATATAGCTGCTAATGAAGTAGTGATCAAAGCACCCTTGTGCTTGAGTGGAAACGTATACCCCACCACCCTCATTGTGTTGGAGGGGCAGAAGATCGACGTGATTCTAGGAATGGCGTGGATGAACTACCACGGGGCTGTTCTCGATATTGGTCCACGGATTGTTAGTTTGGACTCTCCAATATACGGGCTCCAAACGCTCATACTTGAAGCCGTGGATTCTAAAAATTCAGTGGTGTACCACAGAGTGACCACAAAACTGGAGGATATTCCAGTGGTCCGTGAGTACCCAGATGTGTTTCCCGACGATCTTCCAGGGATGCCGCCTGAGAGGGATGTGGTATTCAAGATCGAGTTAGCACCGGGAACCACACCAATATCTCGGAGGCCGTACAAAATGTCTCCGAAGGAATTAGCTGAACTGAAAGAACAGCTAAAGGACTTAATGGACAAAGGGTTCATCCGACCAAGCTCATCACCATGGGGCTGTTCAGCCCTCTTTGTGAAGAAAAAGGATGAGTCACTTCGATTATGTGTGGATTATCGGCCGCTGAATGCAGTGACGATCAAAAATAAATATCCGTTGCCGCGGATCGATATATTATTTGATCAGTTAGTGGGTGCCAAGGTATTCTCCAAGATGGACTTACGGTCTGGTTATCATCAGATAAAGATCAGAGCGGAGGATATATCGAAGACGGACTTCTCGACTAGATACGGGCTCTATGAGTATCTCGTCATGTCTTTCGGGCTAACAAATGCACCCGCACATTTCATGTATCTCATGAATTCTGTATTCATGCCAGAGTTGGATCAGTTCGTCGTGGTTTTCATCGACGACATTCTCGTATACTCCAAATCGGAGGAGGAGCACACCAAACATCTCCATATTGTGCTCCAACGCCTACGAGAACATAAGCTGTATGCCAAAGTCAGCAAGTGTGAATTTTAGATCAGAAAGGTACCATTCTTAGGCCACATTATTTCAGCAGAGGGTGTGGCTGTGGATCCAACTAAAATTGAGCAAGTCTTGAAGTGGGAGTCTCCAACATCTGTTCACCAAATCCGCAGTTTTCTGGGGCTAGCAGGTTACTATCGGAGATTTATTCCCAGCTTCTCAAAAGTGGCTAAACCAATGACAGAGTTGCTGAAGAAGAGCAGCAAGTATGTGTGGACAGAGGCCTGTGAAGAGGCATTTCAAACATTGAAGAAACATCTCACAACGGCACCGGTGTTAGCCCAACCGGATACAACAAAGCCATTTGATGTTTATTGCGATGCCTCAGGCATTGGACTTGGCTGCGTCTTAATGCAAGATAGACGCGTGATCGCGTATGGGTCTCGTCAACTCCGCAACCATGAGCAGCACTACCCCACTCATGACCTAGAGCTTGCTGCGGTGGTGCTTGCGTTGAAGATGTGGAGGCACTATTTACTTGGAAATTTAGTGCACCTCTACACCGACCACAAGAGCCTCAAATATATATTCACTCAGAAGGATATTAATATGAGGCAGCGGAGATGGCTGGAATTAATTAAAGACTATGAGCTCGAGATCCATTACCATCCGGGCAAAGCTAACGTGGTGGCTGATGCATTCAGTCGTAAGTCCCACGTTAATAACTTGGCAGTTGTTCCGGATGAGGATGAAGAACCAAGCTTGCGGGTGATTCCGTATGGAGCGTTGTATAATCTTGCTCTGGTGCCTACCATTAGAGAAGAGATTGTACAAGCCCAGAAGAGGGATAAAGGAATGCGGAAAATCCGGGCAAGAATCAATGAGGATAAAATGAAATGTTTCCGGGAAGATGAACAAGGTGTGTTATGGTTTAACAACCGTATCGTGGTGCCCCGGAACCTGAAGCTAAGGAAGAAAATCCTCGATGAAGCTCATACGTCCAAGTATTCGATACATCCAGGGAGCAATAAGATGTATCAAGACCTGAAGACAAAATTTTGGTAGACTCGGATGAAGCGAGAAATTGCCAAGTATGTATCCGAGTGTGATACATGTCGGCGAGTCAAAGCTGACCACATAAAGAAAGCAGGAATGCTACAACCATTAAGTATTCCGGCATGGAAGTGGGAGGACATCAGCATGGACTTTATTGTTGGACTACCTCTCACGTCCAGAAAGCATGACTCCATTTGGGTGATTGTTGATCGCTTAACAAAATCAGCCCACTTCATCCCAGTGAGTACAAGATATTCAACTAAGCAATATGCAGAGTTGTATCTTTCAAGGATTGTGTGCTTACATGGAGTCCCCAAGACCATCATATCGGACCGAGGTTTAATATTTGTTGCTCGTTTCTGGGAGCAACTACATGAATCTCTGGGAACGAAATTAATCAGAAGCTCAGCATACCACCCCCAGACCGACGGTCAAACAGAGAGGGTGAATCAAATTTTGGAAGATATGCTGAGGGCATGTGCCATAAATCATGGAAAGAACTGGGATAACCATTTGCCATTAGCAGAGTTCTCTTACAACAATGGTTACCAATCCAGTATTAAAATGGCACCATACGAAGCACTTTATGGCAGGAAGTGCCGCACACCACTCAATTGGTGTGAATCTGGCGAGAGAGTGATTTTCGGCATTGATCTTGTAAAAGATGCCGAAGAGCGAGTCCAGCTAATTCAAGAGAACCTCAGGGCCGCTCAATCTCGCCAGAAGAGCTATGCGGACCAGCGACGCCGACCCTTGAGTTTTGAAGTCGGAGATCATGTCTATCTCCGAGTGTCCCCGATGAAAGGGATTCATCGATTCGGGGTCAATGGAAAGCTAGCTCCTCGCTTTGTGGGTCCGTTCCTTATTACAGAACGGTGTGGGCCGGTAGCCTACCGTTTGGAGCTGCCGCCATCCTTATCGGGCATCCACGATATCTTCCATGTCTCACACTTGAGAAAGTGTTTGAAGAAACCGACGGACATCCTTTCGGAAGACATGGAAGTATTGCAACCGGACCTCACCTACACCGAGGAGCCCATCAAGATTATCGACGAGAAGAGCCGGATCACTCAAAATCGGGTTTTGAAATTTTACAAAGTCCTGTGGAGTAATCACACACCGGAAGAAGCGACGTGAGAAAGTGAAGATTTCCTCCACAAGAACTATCCGGAACTTCTGTCATAGTTGTTGTAATTACCTTCCGTCTCATCTTTCTTTTGTAATCTCGGGACGAGATTCTTTTAAGGGGGGAGGATTGTAAAGGTCCCAAAAATGTGAATACAAAGAAACATGAGTTTGCACAAATATTGGAGTCATGTGTATGAATAAGGGGCTTAGTTGAAACTTTTTCCCACATATGATAACATTGGTGAGAATTCTTCTAAACAAACTTAGGGTTGCTGCATGGATGGACCTCATGTAGATTAAAACCCCAGAAATGAAGAGCTCAAGTGCAAGGGAAGGGTTTAAAAATCAGAGATGGACTCAAGGTAAATTCAAACTTCAAGTGAGAGAAGGACACAATGAGAAATTCAAAACTGTTGTGTCCAAACTATTGTTTGCAGCAGCTAACACAAGGATCAAGTGGCATATTTGGATTCCTTAGGTCCAAATTAGTGGGGAGGCAAAGTTTCATTAATTGTTGAAAGGATTTGCTGCCCAATTTTTTTTCCAAAGGGGGTCAAATGTGCAAAGAATTCAAATGAACATTTGAATTTGCATGGGATTTGTCCAAACTTGTCAAATGAGCTCAGTTTCCAATTGTCAAACAATTGGGTTGGATAATTTTCAAACTTTGGAGATATTTTGAGGAAAAGAGGTACTGAGTTGTGGGGCCCACATGTCATAGGAATGAGTGTACTTAACACTTAAGTTTTCTCTCTGGTCTTCACTCCACCGAGGTGTAACCCCGGGGCGACACCGAGCGACCGCCCCCGTCGACCGAGGCTCCACCTCCTGCTCCCATTTCGCGCTGGCCTGCTCCTTACCCCGGAAACCGGCTGCAGCACGTTGCCGTCTTCACTTTGATCGCGCGCTAGCTGTTATTCCCACGCGCAAACAGCAATCGGCGCTCACCGCCGCACTCCTTTCTCCCCGATCGCCGGCCTCAACCAAACCTCGGTTGTGCGCACCGGCAGTACAGAAAAGCAGCGCCTGTGCCTGCTCTACCACACCAGCCCCGCAACACCAAAGGCCCTAGCCTGTGACGCGCACAATTCGGCAAACGGCGCCGAGAAAACAGAGCTGTCCGGCGGAGAACCGGAGCTGGTCTCACATGGACAGCCCCACCGAGAGCTTCTCAGGCCCGAGCTAGAGCGCCCTCGGAGGCGCTGGGAGCCCCTGATGCTCGTCCCCAAAGTTCAAGCCATGAGATGATCTACCGGGCTCGAATTTGGGAAAAGATCGCCGTCGGGCACCATCCGACCTTCTGATACGGTAATACCAAATTCGATCGTCCCTCTCGTTCTTAGCCCGTGAAACCTTGCACACAGGACCGCCACTAACCGACGATCAGTAGTCCTTCACAACCCTAGTTGGAAAGATGCACGTAGACCGCATGAAATCCAGAATTTCCGACCTCAAACGCGGAGGAGGTTTCGGGTGCACGGTGAGACACCATTAGCCGCCGGTCCCGAGCAGTTTTGAGGCTAGGTCGAGCATCCCCTTGGTCCACTGGTGCTGTAGCGCCGTTCCACCGAGGTCTGGGCAGGCTAGAGTGACCGGGCGACGTTGCCGAACCGGTCCAGAGCCGCCGCACCGGGGCCAGCTAAGTTAGAGCCATCGCCGACCGGGGAAGGGTGTTCCAATCGAGTTCAGCACGTGAAATAAGGCCCTAGCGGCGAGGGAGAGCTCGGGGGATGGCCGGGAGGCCGGGGTCCCTCGAACTCCGGCGAGCACGGCGGCGCGCGGGCGTGGGGGTCGGAGGTAGAAGATGACCCGGTGGGTCCTGCCCGTCAGTGACAGTTTTTCAAATATTTGATCGACTGTGGCGCAGGGATCTGGTGTGGCGGCGTGGGAAATACCCTGTATCCCCGTGTGGCTTGCCCCGACGCATGACACCTGTCCCCGGACCCACAGC
Organism: Neostapfia colusana; assembly: GCA_030760725.1. Lineage (NCBI taxonomy): Eukaryota > Viridiplantae > Streptophyta > Magnoliopsida > Poales > Poaceae > Neostapfia > Neostapfia colusana. The sequence continues at coordinate 104,992,658 of JASWHV010000002.1, read as the reverse complement.
CAGTATTTGAACATTTTGGGGAATTTCAGTTTTCAGTTCAAACTTTGAATAGCTACAGCTTTGGGTAGGAGAATCCAAAAATTGTGAAACAAATTTTGTTGGATTCCTCTGATAGAGTACTATCCAAATGTAGAACCCAATTTGTATGAAACCCTTTATTTAATGCTGTAAAATTCTTTAAAGCTTTCTAGCAAAAGAATTTTAGAGGGAGTTTGGTTAATCCAAAAATCCTCAAATTTTGCCAGAATAGTCTTTCGGGTATTAGTGAACACCTGTAAAATTCTCAACTCATTTAGAGTTGATTTAGTTAGGTTAATTCTGATTTTAAGTTTCTGTATTCAAATGAATACAGAAAACAATTTCAGGGAATTTCCAAAACTTGGAAATTCAGTTCTAGCTATTCCTTAGCTCCAAAAATGCTAGGACAATTCATGCAAACTCTATGAGCTATAATTGAAATTATGGTTCACTAATTTTTGCATGAACATGGGTGGGATCTCAGAATTAATTCTTCTTTGCTTAATTGCTTAGAAAATTATGCTGAGCAAACCACTTAATGAAAAGTGCTAATTTTTGGGCCAGAGGACTTTCTTGTGACAAGGAACTCACATGAAAATTCTCAGCCCCATTGGAGCCCTGGGTCACCCCTGTTCTTTTTAACCTCCTTAAGTGATCAATATAGAAGAGGGGGAAACCACTTAGCCTTTAGTCATATGCTTAGATCCAAACCTAAACCACTAGCACCAGTGTCATTTTAAATTCTTAAACAGAGTTCCAGTTCTTGAAAACTTGTTATTAGGACTTGTAGCAAAGTCTTTACAATTAAACAATATGTATATTCATCACGTGTAGTATCTACGTGGAGGAGTTGAAGTCATCGGAGTAGAAATCAAGGAAAGAGGAAAGAAGTTGATCAAGCACCAAGTGGTCTTCACTAACTGCATATATATATAAGTAACCTGCAAAACAAAGGCAAGCCCTGGTTTGCATCAAATTTACAAGTTTTTATTTGTATTCACCTCATACGTCTAGTATTATATTTATTGCATTACGTCTAGATGGTATGAAACCCCAAATGCATGACCCAGAAAACACTGGAGTTTAATGTAGGATATGTTATCAATTCATTATAACTGCTGATCTCAACAAAAGTGGATTAAAAGAAGCAAACCTCGAGTGGGCAGATTCCTACTCGTGAACAGGGATTTAGGGGGATCAATCGGAAGAGTTGGGAATTGATCCTCATAGTGGGAATGGAGACCGGGCAGTGGATGGAAGGTCAAGGACGTGGTCCTGTGAGCCTAGTCTATGTCTGAGTCGATTAAGGCCCTTTCTCGTGTGCGGCCCGTTGGGCAAGTTTGAGTTGTGTACCGGATGCATACTGGCTATATGGGACCCAGGAAACCGATGTAACATGTTAACCTGGGTGTCGAGGCATACCTCACCGTCTGATGCCGATGCTGAAAGGATAGAGAAGTCGGCTCTACGAGGGTTTGCCATAGAGAGACTTAATCCCAGTCGGTGGGACCGGTTCGACATTTGGGTGTCGTGTGAAAGGTGGCCACGTACGACGTCAGTGACGGTTGCTGTGTGCAACGTCGAGTACGGGCGTACGTGTCGTGTCAGCCGGGTGTTTTTGATTGCAATCACCGTCGCTCGCGGTAGTGAGCATACTTGTTCTCTGCGTCGTGACGTAGTAATAAACCGGGAAATATTTAATATGCTTCGTGGGTAATCCTCATAATGGAGATGAGGAACGATCAACACTTCACTAAATTTAATTTCCACCTTGGGCTAGAAGCGTCGAGGCAAAGCGTTTCTTGTTTGATTGTGGAGTCTCGACGTTGATGGCGCAAGGTCTGTATGAGTCTAGGGTAGTTCACTAAAGTTACTTTCACCTCGGGCAAGTGACATCGAGATGAAGCGTTTCTTGTTTGATTGTGGAGTCTCGATGTAAGTTGCGTGAGGTCTATAAAAGTTGATTAAAACTGGAAGTAAGGACTCTCCTTTAGCTCAAGTTCATCGTTTATGCAAAATGCTATAATCAGCCCTCTATTTCCATCATGTAGAGTTTCATGACTAGGGTGACGGGTCAGTCTTGCTGAGCTTCATGCTCACAGATACTGCATAAGTTGTTTTGCAGGTAATAACTGTACGCTGAGATGTACGGGTACCTGATGAGACTCGGAGCTCTCCGAGGGATGAACTCAGAGTAACCCCTGCCGCTGCTATTATGACAGTGTTGCTAGCGAGAAGGGTCCGCGGGCTGGACACCTTCTCTGTTGCTTAGCATAGGTATGAGATGTGAGTTGTAATAGCCTTCCGCTGTAGTTCATTTTGAGAAGTATGTGTAGAATTTACACTTTGTAAGCTTTCACCTGATGTATGTAATATGATGCTTTATTATGTGTGCTGTTGGGTGCCGCATCGCACGGCACCACCCAATGCGATTCCCGGGCGAGGTGCCCCGTCCCCGTGAATGATCGGGACGGTGGGTCCTCACAGCGTGGCTCGCAGAGCGTTTCCGCAAGGAAAAGCGGCAGCGGGCTGATGACCTGCCCTTCCGTCCAAAGGAAGATGAGCAGAGGGTGGATGTTCCAGATAACATCGACCACCCAGAGGAGATCCGGGAGCCTCCGCGTGTCGTGAAGGCGGTACGCAATCACGAGGATTCCGACTCCAGCGGCGATGAGCATCGGAAGAAGCTCTACGTCATATACGGCGGGTCCGCCGACCCCTCGTCCCGAAGCGGAGTCAAGACTCTGCGCCGAGCGGTAGCGTCGGTGGCACCACTCCCAAGTGCTGCACCGCACCTAAAGTGGATGGGGACCCCCATCAGCTTTGATGCCACCGACTGCCCCAGGAACATGGCTGGGGCCGGCCAGCTGCCGCTCCTGGTGGCCCCTACCATCGCCAACGTGAGAATGTACCACGTTTTGGTGGATGGAGGGGCTGGGCTGAACCTCATCAGCCGTGCAGCTTTCCAGAAGCTGCAGATCCCGATGGCCAAGCTCACCCCGTCGAGTCCGTTCTCAGGGGTAGGGCCGGGACAGGTTATCCCCTACGGCAGCATTAGTCTCCCGGTGACCTTCGGGGCTCCGGACAGCTATCGAACAGAGTACATCCGGTTCGACGTAGCGGAGATAGACCTCCCCTTCAACGCCATAATCGGCAGGCCAGCCCTGTACCGGTTCATGGCTGTAGCCCATTACGGCTACCTTGTCCTGAAGATGCCAACACCGACAGGTGTTCTCAGGATTCGTGGGGACCGCACTGCTGCAGTGTCGGCCCTGGAGAAGCTCCAAGCACTCGCGACAGCTGGGGCCTCAGCCCCCGGCAATACGGAATCGGACCAGATCCGCCCGTGTGCACGTCACCGTGCTTCCACCACAGCACCCCGGGTGCAACCTCTCGACGAGGGCGGCGTCCCCTTAAAGGTCGTCCAAGTCGGCGCCGAAGCTACCCAGACCATCCGGGTAGCCGGGGGCCTGGATAGTAAATAGGAAGGCGCGCTCGTCACCTTCCTCCGGCACAACGTCGACGTGTTTGCATGGCAGCCGTCACAGATGCCGGGGATCCCCAGGAAGGTGATCGAGCACCACTTGAAAGTCTTCCCCGACGCCCGGCCGGTTCAACAGAAGCCCCGCAAGCAGTCCATCGAGCGGCAGAACTTCATCCGTGAGGAAGTCAAGAAGCTGCTGGACGCTGGCTTCATACGGGAGGTCCACCACCCACGATGGTTGGCAAACCCCTTCGTTGTCCCGAAGGCCGGCGGGAAGCTCCGGATGTGCATCGACTACACCAGTCTCAATAAGGCATGTCCTAAAGATCCATTCCCTCTCCCTAGAATAGACCAAATAGTAGACTCAACGTGAGGCTGTGATATGATGTGCTTCCTAGACGCCTACTCGGGTTTCCATCAGATCCCCATGTCTAGGGAGGACGAGGAGCACACCTCCTTCATCACAGTGGACGGCCTTTATTGCTATGTGTCTATGCCTTACGGCCTAAAGAATGCACTCCCCACCTTTGTGCGGGCAATGCACAAAACCTTTGGGGAGTTAATAAGAGACCTGGTTGAGGTGTATGTCGATGACATAGTTGTCAAGGTCAAGCAGGGTCCGTCCCTGCTAGATAACCTAGCCTTAGTCTTTGACAAGTTGCGCTCTACGCGCACCAAGCTGAACCCAGATAAATGTGTGTTCGGCGTGTCCTCTGGGAAGCTCTTAGGGTTCCTGGTCTCGCACCGGGGGATTGAGGCCAACCCAGAGAAGATCAAGACCATCGACTTGATGCGGCCCCCTGCCCGCGTCAAAGATGTCCAGAAACTCACAGGATGTCTAGCCGCGCTGAGTCGGTTTATACCGAGGCTAGCAGAGCGGGCACTCCCTTTCTTTAAGCTCCTGCGCAAGTCGGGCCCCTTTGCCTGGACTGACGAAGCGGAAGAGGCTTTCCAGGAGTTGAAGCGACTCCTGACGACCCTACCAATCATGGTAGCCCCTGAGCCCGGAGAGCACCTGTTGCTCTACATCGCGGCGACAACTGAAGTAGTGAGTATGGTCCTCGTCGCAGAGCGGCCGGACCCCTCATCTTCACAACCTGCTCCGGTAGCAGAAGACAGACGCCAGGAGGCCCCGCAGGACCAAGACGGTCTCCCGGGCCTCCAAGGCAACCTCCCGGAGGCCCAGGTCGGCCTCCCGGAGGTCCTGGGCAGTCTCCCGGACCTCCAAGATAAACCCCCGGGGGCCCCGCGGGACCCCCCGGGGGCCAAATGGGACCTCCCAGAGGTCCCCGAAGACCTCCCGGAGGCCCCCGTGGGTCCGCCCACCTCCAGTGGGCCAATGGACGAGGACCTCCCAGACCTGAGAAAGAGGGTTCGAACCGTACAGAGGCCTGTCTACTACATCAGCGAAGTACTTCATGATGCCAAGACAAGGTACCTGGAAGTCCACAAGCTGCTGTATGCGGTGCTCGTTGCCTCCAGGAAGCTCCGCCATTACTTCCAGGCCCACCGGGTCTCGGTAGTCACCTCGTATCCACTGAAGACAATTCTTCACAGCCCCCATGCGACGGGCAACGTTGCTAAATGGGCGGCGGAGCTGGCGGAGTTTGAGCTGGACTTCCTCCCATGCCATGCAGTCAAGAGCCAAGCACTGGCTGACTTTGTGGCGGAGTGGACACCAACGGGGGCTGACCCAGGGGGCCATGGGAGCGGAGAACCGGAGCACCAACTCCGGTCTTCACCGAACCCCACTGGACACTCTTCTTCGACGGCTCCTCGCGAAAGCAGGGAGCCGGTGCCGGCGTACTGCTCCTCATGCCATCGGGGGAACAGTTTTGGGTATATGGTGCATCTCAATTTCAAGGCAACCAACAACATGGCGGAGTATGAAGCACTTATCTTTGGCCCGCAGACAGCCCTGTCTTTAGGCGCTCGCCAGTTGTTGGCACAGGGCGACTCCCAGCTGGTCATCAAGCAAGTCAAGGGCGAATGCTCCTGCAATGAACCCCAGCTAGCTGCATATCTGCTTCACGTGCAGATGTTGGAGAACGAATTCCTCGCCTTGGACCTGCACCACGTACCGCGCGCCGGTAATACCGCAGCCAACGACCTTTCAACGAAGGCTTCCACCGGAGCCCCTGCGCCCGAAGGAGTATTTGAGAGGACGTTGCTGCGGCCCACAGCCCGGCCCGCCGAGCCGGGCGAAGGGGCTTGACCAGCACCTCGAAGCTGGCGGTCCCGGTGGCCCTACAACCGTGGGCGCCGCCAAGGATTGTAAGCTTCACTGGGGACTCCGTGCAACCCAGCGCTCAAGATCCAGAAGCTCAAGTCAGACCCGATGCATGGATCACGGAGATCCGGGACTACTTGAAGGACAATATCCTCCCTGATGAACATGCAACCGCTGAACGGATTGTGCGTATGGCTAAGAGGTATGCGCTGGTAGAGGGGGATCTCTACCGGCGTGGCGCCAACCACATCCTATTGCGGTGTATAACCCAGGGGGAAGGCTGCGACTTGCTCGCTGAGATCCATGGAGGCGAATGTGGAAGTCATTCTTCCTCACGCACGCTTGTCGGTAAAGCCTTCCGGCATGGCTTCTACTGGCCGACAGCACTCCAGGATGCCGTCAAGCTGGTCGAGAGCTGCAAGGCGTGCCAGTTCCACGCCAAGCAGATCCATACACCGGCTCAGGCGGTACAGATGATCCCGCCCTCGTGCCCATTTGCCGTGTGGGGGCTGGACATCCTGGGGCCATTCCCCAGAACCGTCGGGGGGTTCCGGTACCTCTATGTCGCCATCGACAAGTTCACCAAGTGGCCGGAAGCTACACCAGTTGTCACCATTAATAAACAATCAGCAGTAAAATTCATCAGATCCATTGTCTGCCGGTTCGGGGTCCCAAACAGGATCATCACTGACAATGGGACCCAGTTCACCAGCGCAGCATTCCAAGACTACTGCGAGGACCTTGGCATTCAGGTATGCTATGCCTCGGTCGCTCACCCGAAGAGCAATGGGCAAGTCGAGAGGGCCAATGCGGAGATTCTCCGGGGCCTCAAGACTCGTACCTTCGCCAGCCTGAAGAAACATGGTGCCAATTGGGTAGATGAACTTCCGAGCACGCTATGGGCTAACCGGACATCCCAGAGCCGGACCACCGGGGAGACACCCTTCTTCATGGTGTACGGGGCTGAAGCTGTACTTCCTCCAGAAGTCACCATGAAGTCTCACCGTGTCCGGGCTTACGACGAAGCCATGCAGGACAACCTCCGGCGTGGAGAAATCGACCTCGTCGACGAGGTCCGATTACATGCGGCACTCCGTAACGCGTGGTACAGACAGGCGCTTCGGCGCTACCACCAGAGGTCTGTGCGTGCCCGGGAGCTGCAGGAAGGTGACCTGGTGTTGCGGCGCATACTTTCTCGCGAAGGGGCCCACAAACTCTCCCCTAGTTGGGAAGGCCCCTTCCGAGTCACGAAAGTATGCCGCCCCGGGTGTGTGCGCCTTTCCACCGAGGATGGGGACCTGCTCCCGAATCCTTGGAACATAGAACACCTCCGTAAGTTCTACCCCTAAGAGCAAAAATAGGTCAGTACTTTCTTTTCGTAATGAACCCCATAGAGTCCAGGAGCAGCGCTCGGAGCAGCTAAACCCCAGGGGACGGTCCAGGACTACGTTCAGCTTTGCCTGGTTCCGACTCCAAGAGCGTAGAGTCTTGCTTCCCCTCTTAATGGGGTGGGTCGTGGCCTCCATGTTTAGCCTGCCTTCCTCCTATGGAAGGTTGTGCGAAAAGAAGTCTGCCCTATTTTGCTCTTTCCTTGTACTCATTTGAATTGTGAATTGAGTTATTTTTTTTATCACCCTTGCAGTACATGGCTGCCGTGTGCTCAGCTCCCCCTCTCTACAAACCCCCAAGCATCAAGCGTATGGTTGGGGGCAGTAAGTCAAATAAGACTGTAAGACAAGGGAGGGGGAGCCCCCAAGGAGAATTACGTTTCCCCTACCTGTGTGCAGGACTTCCAGGTTGCGGCAACGGGGACTGCGTGAAGTAGGGGGAAAGGAGCTACCAACTACTTCGACCCAGGGCTAGAGGGGGCGGGACCCGGGGGTCCCACAAGTCCAGCAGGCCCGGAACTCTCCCCTTCCTTGAGAGGGGCTCCGGGCTCGCCACGTGGCAGACGGAAGCCGGACCTCCCCCCGTGGTGGAAGAGCTCCGAAAGCCCTGCGTGCTCAACATGGCCGGGGCTCCCGTCTCCGCAGTAAGAGCAATCATCAAGTGGGCGCACGCTCTCACGACCCCGCGGCCATTCGTGCTCCGGCAGCGGTCAAGTCGGGACTTAGAGAAAGTGCGCGGATCGGAAGAGACGGAGGTCCCACCTCGGGCTCGCCATCTCCCCCGAGATGGGCCCGGGGGCCACTGTCGGTACCTGAGATATGGGGTACCCCCGCGCACAGGGTAAAATGTCTAAGGTGCTCGCCCTTCTCCGCAGGGAGAGCTCCGAAGGCGCCACGCGTCTGGCGGGGCCGGACCTCCCTCTCCTCAGAGGAGAGCTCCGGGCCCGCCACGTGGCATACAGAAGCCGGACCTCCCCCTCCGCGGGAGAGAGGTCCGAAGACGCCACGCGTCCAGCGAGGCCGGACCTCCCTCTCCTCAGAGGTGAGCTCCGGGCCCGCCACGTGGCATGCAGAAGCCGGACCTCCCCCTCCGCAGGAGAGAGCTCTGAAGGCGCCACGCGTCCAGCGGGGCCGGACCTCCCTCTCCTCAGAGAAGAGCTCCGGACCCGCCACGTGGCTGGAAGAACGGTGCTGCCTGCCCCCGAGCGGTAGGCAGCGGGCGTAAAGGCGCCCCTCACCTTGCCCGTACAAGGAATTCAAGGCCCGCGTCTTCCCAAGACGCGGAAACGCGGAGCGCGCGCCTGTCAGGCGCACATCACGGGCTGGCGCGCGGTGTCAGAACCTGACAGGTAATAAACGCCGCGACAAGACATCCCATGCCGCCTGCGCCGTCATCAACTACGACTAGCGCACGGCATGGGCAGGGCGGCAAAAGGAAGACTCAGAAGCCTTCGACCGGAGGCAACCACCGGCATAACTACAGATACGGTAGATAATAGACAATCTTCCCGGGACCACCTGTCGGGTCCCGGCTTCCCTTGTAAGCCGCCCGAGCCTTGGACTATAAAAGGCTCGGGTAGGCGTCGATAGCAGGGGTTCGCATTCTGCAACTCATACGCTAGCCATACACACTCAAGCTGTAACTCATCCCCAAGCTCAGGCCTCCGGCCCTGAGCAGCAAGCAATACAGCGAGCTCCATAGCTCGTCGTGGACGTAGGGTTTTATGCTCCGGCAGCCTGAACCACGTAAAACTTCCCATGCCAAGCTCTCGCTAACTCGTCCATCCGTGCAAGCTCTCCGCTAGGAACTAGCCCCTCTGAAAAAAGAACCTCCGCTGGCTGCCCAGTGCAGGCCCGGGGGAAGTGTCGATCGCACAATTCGACAGTGTGCGTCCATTGTACACTCGGCTCCTCTTTCCGGCTCTCATGCATAGTCGATATTTGCCGTCCTGCCGAAGGCGGTAGTGCTTGGGGTACCTGCCAGAGGCCCGGTGGCCTTTTGGATCTCCCCCTATAAGGGTACTGCACCGCCAGTTGGTCTCCTCCGAGAAAAGACCTACGCTAGAACGGGGGGTCAGGAGCCTTGCTTTGCCCGGTCTTGCACCCAAAGCGTGCGCACTCTGCCTCCCGGCGCTATGGTCTGAGTACCAGGGGGCCGGGCGGTTACACCCTGACTGGGGCTGGGGCCAGACCTCTGGGACCAAGTGCACTGGATTACCCAAGCCCCGTATTCCGGCCTGGGACAGTAAGCCAAATGAGACTAAGGGATAGGAAAGGGGGGGCACTGAGCAGTTCCGGACCTCCGCCCCCACAGCTGGGCCGAGCTCCGAGGCCAGCCCTCGCCCTCCTTTCAGAGGCGAGCGCTGATGCCGGACCTCACGCCCTTCGCTGGCCTGAGCACCGATGACTTCCGGACTCCGCCTCCACAGCCAGGCCGAGCTCCGAGGCCAGCCCTCGCCCTCCTTTCAGAGGCGAGTGCTGATGCCAGACCTCACGCCCTTCGCTGGCCTGAGCTCTGATGACTTCCGGACTACGCCTCCACAGCCAGGCCGAGCTCCAAGGCCAGCCCTCGCCCTCCTTTCAGAGGCGAGCGCTGATGCCGGACCTCACGCCCTTCGCTGGCCTGAGCTCCGATGACTTCAGGACTCCGCCCCCATAGCTGGGCCGAGCTCCGAGGCCAGCCCTCGCCCTCCTTTCAGAGGCGAGCGCTGATGCCGGACCTCACGTCCTTCGCTGGCCTGAGCTCCGATGACTTCCGGACCTCCGCCCCCACAGCCGGGCCGAGCTCCGATGCCAGGCTTCACCCTCTCCTAAGAGCTGAACACCGAAGCCGTCAAGACCGTGCCAGCACAGGGAGTACTCAAGACAAGAAAGTGCACGGATCAGAAGAGACGAAGGTCCCACCTCGGGCTCGCTATCTCCCCCGAGATGGGCCCGGGGGCCACTGCCGGTACCCTCGATATGGGGTACCCCCGCGCACAGGGGAAAATGCCTAAGGATCTCGCCCTTCTCCGCAGGGAGAGCTCCGAAGGCGCCACGCGTCCAGCGGGGCCGGACCTCCCTCTCCTCAGAGGAGAGCTCCGGGCCCACCACGTGGCATACAGAAGCCGGACCTCCCCCTCCGTGGGAGAGAGGTCCGAAGATGCCGCGTGTCCTGAGAGGCCGGACCTCCCTTTCCTCAGAGAGGAGCTCCGGGCTCGCCGCGTGGCCAACAGAAGCCGAACCTCCCCCTCCGCGGGGAGAGGTCCGAAGGCTCCACGTGTCCTGCGGGGCCGGACCCCCCTCTCTTCTGAGGAGGGCTCCGGGCCCGCCACGTGGCCAGCAGAACGGCGCTGCCTGCCCCCGAGCGATAGGCAGCGGGCGTAAAGACGCCCCATACCTTGCCCGTACAAGGTATTCAAGGCCCGCGCCTTCCCAAGACGCGGAGACGCGGAGCACGCCTCTATCAGGTGCCGTTGCACCCAGTCGCATCACAGACTGGCGCGCAGTGTCAGAGGCTGCCAGCCAATAAACGCAGCGACAAGACATCCCATGCCGCCCCCGCCGTCATCACTACTACTAGCATGTGGCATGGGCGGTCTACAAGACGAAGACTCAGAAGCCTTCGGCAGAGACAACTACCGGCATAACTGCAGATACGGTAGATATCAGTCAATCTCCCTGGGACCACCTGTCGGGTCCCGGCCCCCCTTGTAAGCCACCCGAGTCTTGGACTATAAAAGGCTCGGGTAGGCGACGTTAGCAGGGGTTCGGACGCTAGCCATCCGCACCCCTGGGTTCGCACTTTGCAACTCATACGCTAGCCATACACTCTCAAGCTGTAACTCACCCCCAAGCTCAGGCCTCCGGCCCTGAGCAGCAAGCAATACAGCGAGCTCCATAGCTCGCCGTGGACGTAGGGTTTTACGCTCCGGCGGCCTGAACCACGTAAAACTCGCCGTGTCAAGCTCCTACTAACTCGTCCATCTGCGCAAGCTCTCCGCTAGAGACTAGCCCCTCCGAAAAAAGAACCTACGCGGGCTGCCCAGTGCAGGCCCGGGGGAAGTGTCGACCGCACACTTCGACAGAAGCCTTCGTTGAAAGGTTGTCGGCTGCGGCATTACCAGCGCGCGGTACATGGTGCAGGTCCAAAGCGAGGAATTCTTTCTCCAACATCTGTACGTGGAGCAGATACGCAGCTAGCTGCGGGTCATTGCAGGAGTATTCGCCCCTGACTTGCTTGATGACCAGTTGGGAGTCGCCCTGTGCCAACAACTGGCGAGCGCCTAAAGACAGGGCTGTCTGCAGGCCAAAGATGAGTGCTTCATACTCCGCCATGTTGTTGGTTGCCTTGAAATGTAGACGCACCATATACCTAAACTTTTCTCCCGATGGCATGAGGAGCAGTACGCCGGCACCGGCCCCCTGCTTTCGCGAGGAGCCGTCAAAGAAGAGTGTCTAGTGGGGTTCGGTGAAGACCGGAGCTTTGGGCTCTGGCTCACCGCCTTCATGGCCCCTGGGTTAGTCTTCGTTGCTGTCCACTCCGCCACAAAGTCAGCCAGTGCTTGGCTCTTGACTGCATGGCGTGGGAGGAAGTCCAGTTCAAACTCCGCCAGCTCCGCCGCCCATTTAGCAACGTTGCCAGTCGCATGGGGGCTGTGAAGAATTGTCTTCAGCGGGTACGAGGTGACCACCGAGACCCGGTGGGCCTTGAAGTAGTGGCGGAGCTTCCTGGAGGCCACGAGCACCGCATACAGCAGCTTGTGGACTTCTAGGTACCTTGTCTTGGCCTCATGAAGTACTTCACTGATGTAGTAGACAGGCCTCTGTATGGTTTGGACCCTCTCTCGTAGGCTTGGGAGCTCCTCGTCCATTGGCTCTGGCCCGCCGGAGGTGGGTGGACCCATGGGGGCTTCCGGGAACTGGGACCCGGAGGCCCTTAAGCTTTCTTGATCATCCGGGAGCTCCGGGGGGTCTTGAGGGACCTCCGGGAGATCCCAATTGGACCCTGGTGATTTATCTTGGGGGTCCGGGAGGCCGTCCTGGGCCTCCGGGTGGTCGTCTTGGACCTCCAGGGGGTCCGGGAGACCGTCTTGGCCCTGCGGGGCCCCCTGGCGTCTGACTTCAGCTACCGGAGCAGGTTGCGAGGGTGAGGGGTCTGGCCGCTCCGCGACTAGGACCATACTCACCACTTCTGTTGTCGCCGCAATGTAGAGCAGCAAGTGCTCCCCGGGCTCAGGGGCTACCATGATAGGTAGGGTCGTCAGGAGTCGCTTCAACTCCTGGAAAGCTTCTTCTGCTTTGTCAGTCCAGGCAAAGGGGCCTGACTTGCGCAGGAGCTTAAAGAAAGGGAGTGCCCGCTCTGCTAGCCTCGGTATAAACCGACTCAGTGCGGCTAGACATCCCGTGAGTCTCTGAACATCCTTGACGCGGACAGGGGGCCGCATCAAGTCGATGGCCTTGATCTTCTCTGGGTTGGCCTCAATCCCTCGGTGCGAGACCAGGAACCCTAAGAGCTTCCCAGAGGACACGCCGAACACACATTTATCTGGGTTCAGCTTGGTGCGCGTAGAGCGCAACTTGTCAAAGACTAAAGCTAAGTTATCTAGTAGGGATGAACCCTGCTTGACCTTGACAACTATGTCATCGACATACACCTCAACTAGGTCTCTTATTAACTCCCCAAAGGTTTTGTGCATCGCCCGCACAAAGGTGGGGAGTGCATTCTTTAGGCCATAAGGCATAGACACATAGCAATAAAGGCCGTCTACTGTGATGAAGGAGGTGTGCTCCTCGTCCTCCCTAGACATGGGGATCTGATGGAAACCCGAGTAGGCGTCTAGAAAGCACAGCATATCACAGCCCGACGTTGAGTCTACTATTTGATCTATTCTAGGGAGAGGGAACGGATCTTTAGGACATGCCTTATTGAGATTGGTGTAGTCGATGCACATCCGGAGCTTCCCGCCGGCCTTCGGGACAACGACGGGGTTCGCCAACCATCGGGGGTGGTGGACCTCCCGTATGAAGCCAGCGTCCAGCAGCTTCTTGACTTCTTCACGGATGAAGTTTTGCCGCTCAATGGACTGCTTGCGGGGCTTCTGTTGAACCAGCCGGGCGTCGGGGAAGACTTTCAAGTGGTGCTCGATCACCTCCCTGGGGATCCCCGGCATCTGCGACGGCTGCCATGCAAACACGTCGACGTTGCGCTGGAGGAAGGTGACGAGCGCGCCTTCCTATTTGCTATCCAGGCCCCCGGCTACCCGGGTGGTCTGGGTAGCTTCGGCGCCGACTTGGACGACCTTTAAGGGTACGCCGCCCTCGTCGAGAGGTTGCACCCGGGGTGCTGTGGTGGAAGCGCGGTGACGTGCGCTTGGGCGGAGCTGGTCCGGCTCCGTATTGCCGGGGGCTGATGCCCCAGCTGTTGCGAGTGCTTGGAGCTTCTCCAGGGCCGACACTGCAGCAGTGCGGTCCCCACGAATCCTGAGAACGCCCGTCGGTGTTGGCATCTTCAGGACGAGGTAGCCGTAGTGGGCTACAGCCATGAACCGGTACAGGGCTGGCCTGCCGATTATGGCGTTGAAGGGGAGGTCTATCTCCGCTACGTCGAACAAAATGTACTCTGTTCGATAGCTGTCCGGAGCCCCGAAGGTCACCGGGAGACTAATGTTGCCGTAGGGGATAACCTGTCCCGGCCCTACCCCTGAGAACGGGCTCGACGGGGTGAGCTTGACCATCGGGACCTGCAGCTTCTGGAAAGCTGCACGGCTGATGAGGTTCAGCCCAGCCCCTCCATCTACCAAAACGTGGTACATTCTCACGTTGGCGATGGTAGGGGCCACCAGGAGCGGTAGTTGGCCGGCCCCAGCCATGTTCCTGGGGCAGTCGGTGGCGTCAAAGCTTATGGGGGTCCCCATCCACTTAAGGTGCGGTGCAGCACTCGGGTGTGGCGCCACCGATGCTACCGCTCGGCGCAGAGTCTTGACTGCACTTCGGGACTAGGGGTCGGCGGACCCGCCGTATATGACGTAGAGCTTCTTCCGACGCTCATCGTCGCTGGAGCCGGAGTCCTCATGATTGCGTGCCGCCTTCACGACACGCTGAGGCTCCTGGATCTCCTCTGGGTGGTCGATGTTGTCTGGAACATCCACCCCCTGCTCATCTTCCTTTGGACGGAAGGGCAGGGCATCAGCCCGCTGCCGCTTCCCCTTGCGGAAGCGCTCTGCGAGCCTTCGAATCTCCCGGCACTCGGCAGTAGTGTGGCGACAGCTGCCGTGCACGGGGCACATGTTGTCCTGGCTATCTTCCGGGGTCGGTGACTTTCGCTGCCTCTTGTCAGGGCGCGGCCCCCGAGCCCCACTGAGCGTCGCCGTAGTGACGACTTGGGTCGCGGCCGGCGGTCTTATCTTGCTTCTGCCCTGGCTCTTGGTCTTCCTGCTACCTCCAAAGGGAGTAGGACCAGATCCGGGCAGCCCTCCTGACTCGGAGGATGGCTGTGAGTGCCAGTTCCGTCCTTCGGCTGCTCTGGCGCACTTGTCCGCCAAGCTGAAGAGCTCCGAGGCATCGCGGACCTCCCTGGTCGCGAGTTTCTCGAGCATCTTCTTATCTCGGACGCCTTGCCGGAACGCCACCACCACAGAAGCATTTTGAATGTGTGGGATGGTGTTCCGCACCTGGGAGAACCGCTGGATGAAAGAGCGCAACGACTCCCCAGGTTGTTGTTGGATGGCGTGGAGGTCGAGCTCCGTGCCAGGCCGGGTGTAGGAACTGCCGAAGTTGGCTATGAACTGTCGGCAAAGCTCTCCCCAAGAAGTTACGGAACCCTGGGGGAGGTTCATGAGCCAAGACCGAGCTGGGCCAGTCAATGCGACAGGGAAGTAATTGGCCATGACGGCTTCATTCCCTCCTGCGGCAAGTACGGCGGTGGAGTAGATCTGGAGGAATTCCGCCGGGTTGATGCTGCCGTCGTACTTCTCGGGCAGGAGCGGCCGAAACTTGCGCGGCCAATTTACGAAGCGAAGGTGGGGCGCGAGGGCCGCACACCCTGCTTCTGTCGCCGCAGGTTCTGGTGCCGCGAACGCTTGGCTCGCACTAAGCACCGCATGCCCCGGCATGGGCAAGGCTGCACCATAGGCCGGAGGCGCCATATGCAGGACATATGACTGTGGCATATTCTGCACGGCACAGGCCTGGGGCAGAGATCGCACGGCGAAGGTCTGCTCTTCAGGCTGGGTCGAGGCCGACGTCATGCTGTCGTCAGCCTCTTGGTGGTGACGCCTTTCTCGGCGCCGCTCGAGGTATACCCGGGCATCTTGACCCAGGTGACACCGTTCGAGCTCTGTCCTCAGATCTGTTGACTGGGGGCTGGTAGAGCCGGAGTCTGCCATCTGCTCGCCATCCAACGGTGCACGCATCAGCGACACGACCGATTGGCCAGAGCATCGTCCCCGCCGAGGTCGAGGGCTTGCGGCGGCGACGACGAGACGGTCTACCTCGCGGATCCACTGCCGGGTCGCTGCCTGAGGCGCGTCCCCAGTGGGTGGATTGTACAGTAGCGCTCTCGCCACAGCTAACGCACCCCCACTGGGCACGCCCAGCGCTACTGGAGACTTGAAGCTGGTTGGAGCCTGCATTGCCGGGGTCGGCGCTGCCAGAGCCGTTTGCTGGCTCCCAGCTCGTACCGACACACTCCGTCCCGAGTGTGCCGACATGTACTCCCCCCTGGTCGCGGTCTGCCACAGAGACGGGGGGGGGGGGAGAGTTCGCCGCTGAAGGAAGCTTGGTCATCTTCGTTGGCGGAAACTCGTCGCGCTAGGAGAAAAGCCCCCTACCTGGCGCGCCAAATGTCGAAGTGTGCGGTCGACACTTCCCCCGGGCCTGCACTGGGCAGCCCGCGGAGGTTCTTTTTTTGGAGGGGCTAGTCCCTAGCGGAGAGCTTGCGCAGATGGACGAGTTAGTAAGAGCTTGACACGGCTAGTTTTACGTGGTTCAGGCCGCCGGAGCGTAAAACCCTACGTCCACGGTGAGCTATGGAGCTCGCTGTATTGCTTTCTGCTCAGGGCCGGAGGCCTGAGCTTGGGAGTGAGTTACAGCTTGAGAGTGTATGGCTAGCATATGAGTTGCAAAGTGCGAACCCTTGCTATCGACGCCTACCCGAGCCTTTTATAGTCCAAGACTCGGGCGGCTTACAAGGGAAGCCGGGACCCGACAGGTGGTCCCGGGAAGATTGTCTATTATCTACCGTATCTGCAGTTATGCCGGTAGTTGTCTCTGGTCGAAGGCTTCTGAGTCTTCATCTTGCCGCCCTGCCCATGCCGCATGCTAGTTGTAGTGGTTGATGACGGCGCAGGCGGCATGGGATGTCTTGTCGCGGTGTTTATTGGCTGACAGGTTCTGACACCGCGCGCCAGTCTGTGATGCGACTGGGCGCAACGGCACCTGACAGAAGCGTGCTCCGCGTCTCCGCGTCTTGGGAAGACGCGGGACTTGAATACCTTGTACGGGCAAGGTATGGGGCATATTTACGCCCGCTGCCTATCGCTCGGGGCAGGCAGCGTCGATCTGCTGCCACGTGGCGGGCCCGGAGCCCTTCTCAGAGAAGAGGAGGATCAGCCCCGCGGGGCACGTGGAGCCTCCGGACCTCTCCCCGCGGTGGGGGAGGCCCGGCTTCTGTTGGCCACGTGGCGGGCCCGGAGCTCTCCTCTGAGGAGAGGAAGGTCCGGCCCTGCTGGACACGCAGCGCCTTTGGGCCTCTCTCCCGCGGAGGGGGAGGTCCGGCTTCTGTATGCCACGTGGCGGGCCTGGAGCTCTCCTCTGAGGAGAGGGAGGTCCGGCCCCGCCGGACGCGTGGCGCCTTCGGAGCTCTCCCTGCGGAGAAGGGCGAGTTCCTTAGGCTTTTTACCCTGTGCGCGGGGGTACGCCATATCTCAGGTACCGAGAGTCGCCTACCCGAGCCTTTTATAGTCCAAGACTCGGGTGGCTTACAAGGGGGCCCGGGACCCGACAGGTGGTCCCAGGGAGATTGACTGATATCTACCGTATCTGCAGTTATGCCGGTAGTTGTCTCTGGCGAAGGCTTCTGAGTCTCTGTCTTGCCGCCCTGCCCATGCCGCACGCTAGTCGTAATGGTTGATGACGGCGCAGGCGGCATGGGATGTCTTGTCGCGGTGTTTATTGACTGGTAGGTTCTGACACCGCGCGCCAGTCTGTGATGCGACTGGGCGCAACGGCACCTGACAGAGGCGTGCTCCGCCTCTCCGCGTCTCGGGAAGACGCGGGCCTTGAATACCTTGTACGGGCAAGGTATGGGGCGTCTTTACGCCCGCTGCCTATCACTCGGGGGCAGGCAGCACCGTTCTTCTGGCCACGTGGCGGGCCCGGAGCCCTTCTCAGAGAAGAGGAGGGTCCGGCCCGCGGGGCACGTGGAGCCTCCGGGCCTCTCGCCATGGTGGGGGAGGTCCGGCTTCTATCGGCCACGTGGCGGGCTCGGAGCTCCCCTCTGAGGTGAGGGAGGTCCGGCCCCACCGGATACGTGGCACCTTCGGACCCCTCGCCCGCGGAGGGGGAGGTCCGGCTTCTGTATGCCACGTGGCGGGCCCGGAGCTCTCCTCTGAGGAGAGGGAGGTCCGGCCCCGCCGTACGCGTGGCGCCTTCGGAGCTCTCCCTGCGGAGAAGGTCGAGTTCCTTAGGCATTTTCCCCTGTGCGCGGGGGTACCCCATATCTCAGGTACCGACAGCTAGCGTATGAGTTGCAGAGTGCGAACCCTTGCTATCGTCGCCTACCCGAGCCTTTTATAGTCCAAGACTCGGGTGGCTTACAAGGGGGCCTGGGACCCGACAGGTGGTCCCGGGGAGATTGACTGATATCTACCGTATCTGTAGTTATGCCGGTAGCTGTTTCTGGCGAAGGCTTCCGAGTCTCCATCTTGCCGCCCTGCCCATGCCGCACGCTAGTCGTAGTGGTTGATGACGGCACAGGCGGCATGGGATGTCTTGTCGCGGCGTTTATTGGCTGGCAGGTTCTGACACCACGCGCCAGTCTGTGATGCGAATGGGCGCAACGGCACCTGACAGAGGCGTGCTCTGCGTCTCCGCGTCTCGGGAAGACGCGGGCCTTGAATACCTTGTACGGGCAAGGTAAGGGGCGTCTTTACGCCCGCTGCCTATCACTCGGGGGCAGGCAGCACCGTTCTTCTGGCCACGTGACGGGCCCGGAGCCCTTCTCAGAGGAGAGGAGGGTCTGGCCCACGGGGCACGTGGAGCCTCCGGACCTCTCCCCACGGAGGGGGAGGTTCGGCTCCTGTCGGCCACGTGGCGGCCCCGGAGCTCCCCTCTGAGGAGAGGGAGGTCCGGCCCTGCCGGATACGTGGCACCTTCGGACCCCTCGCCCGCGGAGGGGGAGGTCTGGCTTCTGTATGCCACGTGGCAGGTCCGGAGCTCTCCTCTGAGGAGAGGGAGGTCCGGCCCCGCCGGATGCATGGCGCCTTTGGAGCTCTCCCTGCGGAGAAGGGCGAGTTCATTAGGCATTTTCCCCTGTGCGCGGGGGTACCCCATATCTCAGGTACCGACAGTGGCCCCCGGGCCCATCTCGGGGGAGATAGTGAGCCCGAGGTGGGACCTCCGTCTCTTCTGATCCGCGCACTTTCTCTAAGTCCCGCCTTGACCGCTGCCGGAGCACAAACAGTCGCGGGATCGTGGGAGCGTGCGCCCACTTGATGGTTGCCTTTACTGCGGCGGTTCCCAAGGCTGCCATCCCTGTACGTCGCAGCGCTTTCTTCCAGAACCGCCGAAGCGCCTTGCCGGCTTGTCTTTGGGGAGACTGACTCCTTGACCCACCGCTTCAGTTGGGCGGCTTGGGTCCACCTGTCGTTGGCGCCCGGTCTCGGAGCCAATGCGGTCGCCGATGCGATGTACTCGAAGATTTTTGAATCACCTCGAATCGTTCCTGGAAAGTTTTAAAAGGGGATCTTACCCGCATCGCGGCTTCCCTTCGCATTTCCTAGCGCTTGTTCTTCCCTTGAACTCTTGCGCCTCGGCTTTCCTGTCCTTGTGCTCTCTCTCGCCATGGCTTCCAACTTGCTCCCGACGCGCCTCGTTCGTTCTTCCGAGCTTGGGCCAGTGCGCAGGCTGCTGGGCTGGCGCTCAGAAGAACAGAAACACCGGCTTCGCCGAGGATCTCTCCCCCTGATCCTGGAAAAGGGGGAGATTGTTTTCTTCACTGCTTATGCTCTGGCGGGGTTTGTTCCGCCGATTTCTTCCTTCTTTGTCACCCTGCTGCAGACGTATGGCCTCCAGCTCCACCATCTTTCCCCCAACTCTCTCGCAATGGCTGCAGTTTTTGTCCACTTCTGCGAGATGTTCATTGGGGTGCACACTTTCGTGATGCTCTTCCGCTACTTCTTTGTGTTGCGGACGACTGGGCGCGGCTCGAAGACTCAGATGGGGGCCTACTACTTCCAGCATCGCTGCAAGGATCCCAAGGTCTCTGGATACCTTCTGCCCTTCAGTGCATCAAGGTGGGAAAACTGGAGGGAGAGCTGGGTGGTAGTGCAGACCGACGAGCACGATCGCCTACAACTCCCAACCGCCAGCCCAACCACCGACCCTCGCTTCTGGGAGGAGATCCCTGAGCTGGAGCAGGAGTAATCCCCGGTCTTGGAGCGGATCCGGTTCTTGGCCAACGAGGGACTGACGTCTCTGATGGTGCTGATGGACTTTATGTCGCGCCGTATTGCACCCTTGCAGCAGCGTAGTCGCCCCGCGTGGTACTACAACGGCGAGCAGGACTGTACCAGGCTGGAGAGGGGCCCCGGCTCTGACCCTTCCGACGAGGAGCTGAACGAGATGGTGGGCAAGGTGAGCGGTGACTACATCCCCAGTGGCGACCCCGCCCTTCCGCCCTCTGCCACCCCCCTCTTCTTGGAGCCACAGAGGAGGTCAGAGCTCCTGCGGAAGATGCCGAACCTTGACGACATCGGGATCGCCGTCCGGCAGGTCGGGGATGCCTTCCGTGGTATCACCATCCCGGGAACTGAGCACTCCGGGTCAGGGCACGAGGCGTCTGCTGCTGTCAAACCCTCCCCCAGAGCCGACGGAACTCAAGCCGCCGACAAAGGGAAGGGGAAGGAGCCGGCCCTGGGCATCCAGAGAAGAAACACGCCCGGTCCCCTCCGAGGGTACCGCTTGTGCTGAGTCAGGGTGCCGGAGCTACCTTGCTCCCATCTCCCGGGGGTGCTGGTCCATCGGGTGGCGACCCGAAGAGGCCCCGGGTGTCCCTCCGCGGCGGGCCTCTCCCCAGACAGCGGCCGTCCGAGTCAGCCCAAGTACCTCGTCACCCTTCCTCAAGCGGAGGGGTTTCCAGGACAGATGCTGGTGGGGCCACGCCGGCGAGTGTGCCGGTGACCCAGGCGTCACGCTCTGCGACCGTTCCAGCCGCTGGTGCCGGCGGTTCAGCTCCAGCCCAGAGGCCAGTGCTGCAAGCCCGCTGGAGTACTCATGCCGCCCAGTAAGTGTTGCTCTTTCTGGCTTGTAGGAGCAGAGCTCTTGTCTCCTCTCTTAGCCTGAGGGTTTTCTCTTCTTGCAGGGACCGACCCGCGGCTGGGGGCGGGCCTCTTACCCGGCCGCCTTCAACCGATGGAGGCTCCGTGCTTCAGCACCTGGGGACCGTGGTGGCTCCCATGGTCCCCAAATCGACGGGGGCTCCCTCTGCGCCGGCGAGTTCACCCTTCGTGGTGGCCGCATCTGCTCCTATCCGCCCTCCTCCACCAGTCCAGAAGTCCGGTCCTGTGACTGGGAGGGCCGCTGTAGGTGCACCTGCTGGCCCCCTGGCCCCCCTAGGACAGCGCCCCACCCTGGTTGCTGAGGCGCCGGCGCCTCCGCCGGTCTTAGACTCGACAGGGGGGTCCAGTGGCGTGGCTCCTGTCCCCCCTGCCCCGGTGACCGTGTGGGACGCCCTGGGGCGTGTCCAGACCAGCGCCCGACAGCTCGAATCCGCCTTGAGCAGGAGCGGGGGGCGCTGGCCGGCGAGAAGGAACGTCTTCTCAGCTGGCAGCAGCAGGCCCAGGAGGCTAAGGCGGACCTTGATTTGAGGCAGTCAAGGCTTGAGGCCGTGAGTGCTCTGCTCGGCACTCTGAAGAAGGCCATTAGCCGCTTGGGGTCAGAGTCCCAGCGGGTTCGTGCCACCTACCGCGAGGCTCTGGCCCACGCTGAAGCCAAAGCCAAGGAGCGCTCCGCCGCCGCGGAGGAGTTGCAGCTGCAGGCAGCCCGTCGGGAGTGCGCCGTCGCCGATCGGGAACGCGCTGTCGCGGCCGAGGAGGAGAAGACCACCGCCCGGCTGAGGGCCAAAGTGGAGGAGCTAAGGGCTCGGACCGAGGAGCTGGAGCTCCGTGAGTCGGCTGTTTCCGCGAGGGAGGAGCAGTTCTCCAAGGAGCGCCAGGTGGCGATGGATCGCGAGCTGGCGGCTCGCCAAGAGGTGGAGAAGCTCCAGTCCTTGCGGTCTGCTGAGGCCCATGCAGTTTGGGGCTTTATTGCCAAGGCGGGGTCCGCCTTGTCTCCTCTTGGCTTCATCCCTGTGCAGGCGGAGGCTCCGGCGCGGACGATGTCCGAAGCAATCCCGGCACTTGAGTCCATTGGCGACGAGCTGGGTCGGCTCGAAACAGTGATCGCCGACGAGCTTGAAGCGGAAGGTCGGGGCCTTGCGAAGGAGGTCGCTATGCACATTCTGTCGTGCTTCCTGAGCCGAGACCCTTCCTTTCCTCTGGGGCCAGTCCGTCTAGGACCCGTCGCCGATCGGGAGGAAGCTGCCAGGGCCGAAGCCGAGGACTTGGCCGCCCTCGTAGCCTCCAGGTTTCATCGGGAGTCCGGGGACTCTTAGGCATTTGCCCCCGTGGCCACAGGGCCCTGTACTTCCTTTTTTATTTTTGTTGAGTCTGTAGCCCAGCTCGTGGAGCCTTTGTATGAACAGACTCCTGTTTCTTTCTGTGTGTGTATGTCCTAGTCTTCTTCCTGGCTTTTTCCTGGCCGAGTCCTTAGCTCCGCAAGGTACTCGGAGGTCTTGACCAATCTCGAAGCTCTGCACAGACACCTTCTCCGGGTCCTCACTGTATACTAAGGGCTCCGGAGGTCTCCAGGGCCCGCCTTACGAGATCGGAGGGGGTCCAGGCCTGTTGGCCACGTGGCGGGCCCGGAGCTCCCCTATGAGGGCACGTGGAGTCCTCGGACCTCTCCCCGCAGAGGGGGGGTCCGGCTTTTGTTGACCACGCGGCGGGCCCAGAGCTCCCTCTCAAGGAGGTGGAAGGTCTGGCCCCGCTGGACACGTGGGACCTTCGGGCCACGCCGCCTGTGAGGTCTAGTTCTTTGATCTTACCTTGGGGTTTCGGTCTTGCTCGATCCCGTAGCGGCCCCCTGGTAGGTGCGTTCCATTGGATTGATGTGCCTACCATATTCCTGCGGGGAGCTGAGGCTGAGAGGTCCTGCACACAAGTAAGGGAAACGTAATTCTCCTTGGGGGCTCCCCCCTCTATCTCTTAGTCTTATTTGGCTTACGGTCCCCGTCCATATGTACGGTGCTTGGGAACTACCGTGCGCGAAGTGCCGGGGGCTCGGCCCCCCCTGGCTATGGGCCGGTACCTCCCACGCAACTGCCTTTGCTAGGGCAGCAAATGCCGACTAAAGATGAGAATGAGAAGAGGGAGATGAACGCATGGTGAACACGCGCTAGCAGAGCAATCATAAAAATTTAATAAGTAAACTAGATGAGCACCAAAGAAGAGCAACGTAGGACAGGTTTCTTTTCATGTAAATTTCCATAGGGGGAAGGCAGGCTGAATATGGAGGCCACGACCCGCCTCAAGGGAATCAAGACTCTACGCGCTTGGGGTCGGAACCAGGCAAAGCTGAACGTAGTCCTGGACCGTCCCCTGAGGCTTAGCTGCACCAAGCACTGTTCCTGGACTTTATGGAATTTATTATAAAAAGAAGGGTATGTCCTATTGTTGCTCTAGGGGTAGAACTTACAGCGGTGTTCTGTGTTCCGAAGGTTCGGGAGCGGGTCTCCATCCTCGGTTCTGGGGAATGGTCCCAGGCCCAGGATGTCCAGCCCCAGTATGGCAAATGGTCATGTGGGCTGGATCATCTGTACCGTCCAAGCCGGTGTATGGATCTGCTTGGCGTGGAACAGGCACTGTCGAAGTGTTCAGTCGACACTTCCCCCGGGCCTGCACTGGGCAGCCCGCGGAGGTTCTTTTTTCGGTGGGGCTAGTCTCTAGCGGAGAGCTTGCGCAGATGGACGAGTTAGTAAGAGCTTGACACGGCGAGTTTTACGTGGTTCAGGCCGCCAGAGCGTAAAACACTACGTCCACGGCGAGCTATGGAGCTCGCTGTATTGCTTGCTGCTCAGTCTCGGAGGCCTGAGCTTGGGGGTGAGTTACAGCTTGAGAGTGTATGGCTAGCGTATGAATTGCAAAGTGCGAACCCTTGCTATCGACGCCTACCCGAGCCTTTTATAGTCCAAGACTTGGGCGGCTTACAAGGGGAGCCGGGACCCGACAGGTGGTCCAGGGAAGATTGTCTATTATCTACCGTATCTGCAGTTATGCCGGTAGTTGTCTCTGGTCGAAGGCTTCTGAGTCTTCGTCTTGCCGCCCTGCCCATGCCGCATGCTAGTCGTAGTGGTTGATGACGGCGCAGGCGGCATGAGATGTCTTGTCGCGGTGTTTATTGGTTGGCAGGTTCTGACACCGCGCGCCAGTCTGTGATGCGACTGGGCGCAACGGCACCTGACAGACGCGTGCTCCGCGTCTCCGCGTCTTGGGAAGACGCGGGCCTTGAATACCTTGTACGGGCATGGTATGGGGCGCCTTTACGCCCGCTGCCTACCGCTCGGGGGCAGGCTGCACCGTTCTTGTAAAAGCCCAAGAAAAGGGACTTGCAAAAACTTTTCTTCACCTCACAACACCACAGTTTTCGTTGTGGATATCTTAGGAAATATTGTGAAGAGCAAGTAACCTTCATCAAAAGAGTGATTAGAGGGGAAAGTCTTCCTTTTCATAAAGTGGGAATTTGGACATAGGAACATGAGAGGTTGAGCTCACCACTAGAACTTAAAAAGTCTTGGGAAGGTTCAGTCCAAGTTTCGTAGAAATCCAACACTTTTTGAGGCACTTTTTGGGTTATTTGAAAAAGAGGCCAATTTGAATGTAAATTCAATTTGCAGCAACTTTCATCACCCAAATTCAAAAGTTAGCTTCATATTCTTATTCAGCACATTTTTGTGAGCTCACACACCAATTTTCACTCCATTTGGAGTTGATCTTGACATGAGCTAAGTGGGACGAATTCAAACTTTATTTGAATTCAAAACTAAACTTGTGCTGAAATTCACCCAAGCCGAACCCAATTTGAATTCTATTCAATTCAAATGGCTCAGGGGTGAATAATTTGAATCACCAGGGGTATTATGGGGCTCACTGTTTACAACAGTGATTAAGAGTAAATTCCAGAGGTTAAAACCCCGGGTGGGACCCACGTGTCATAGAGGGGAGAAGGAGAAACTTGCACCCAAAGTCAGAGTCTCGGTGGGAAGTTCCACCGAGCAGCTGTCGGCTGTGCCACCGAGCAGCTAACGGCGCCACCAGCTGCTTCCCTCTCCGCGCGCTGGCGCCCAGGGCGGCTGGCTCGCGCTTCCACGCGACCGGCACCGCCTCAGCCGAGCAGGAGTCGGCCGGCTTTATCTTCTCGCGGGCAAACCAGTGCAGCGGCATTGTTTCTCGCCACAGCTCTCTGCTCAATCGGGAAAACCAGCAAAACCATCTCCTCCTTTGTCCCTGAGCTGCTAGACAGCCACCTGAGCTCGCACTCCACCTCTCCAACGCCAGAAACCCCGAGCTCCGACCTCCTTTGCCCAAAGACGATCGCCACCACGGCGACCTAGCCTCAGCCGAGAGTCAAGCGCCCGTGGGCAGCGTTCCACAGGCGTTTTCACGGTCCAGCGAGAGAGGCAACAAGAGCGCGCGACCACCGTGCTGCTCTCCTCCAAGTTTGGAAGCCAACCATGAAGAATCCGCAGAGAATTTCCAGTTTTTGCTCCGGCGACCGTAAACCGAGCTTCCGGTACGGTTTCTTTAAATTCTCGCTCTACGATCTTTCGGAGGTCATCAAATCTTGCACATAGACGCTGGACTAGCCGGCGATCAAGTTCTTTTCTGCATCCGTAGCGTGAAACTGTCTAGGAGTGACGAATTTCGAAGCTCGATCGAGGGCGGTCATGGCGGGCACGATCGGTCACACGGTGCCAACCGACTTGCCGCCATCCCTGAACCCTTTTGATACCTTGTCGAGCTTCCTAGAGGCACACTGATGCTGTAGGGCCGTTTGTTCGAGGTGTTGGCAGGTTTAGAAACCACGGTCGACGGTGTCGAACCTCAACCGAGGCCGCGGCACGTCGCCGAGCTATTTCCGGTCACCCCCAGTCCGACCTGTCACCACCGACGTGTTCCTCGACGTCGACAACCCCCTGGCGGCGATTTTCAGACCATGGGAGGTCCGGCAGCGGCGGGCTGGCAAGCCCCGAGTCTGCTCCGGCGAGGTCGGCGGCGCGGGCGCGAGAGAACGGCGGGAGGGAGACGAAGCCGGCTGGCCCACGTGTCAGCGGCTGAAGAATTTAAATCGGGATCGGGTGAGGCCAGGGATCGGCTGTGCTGGCGCGCGAATACCCTGTGAGCTCCGGTGTGCCGGACACCTCCGTGCTCGACACGTGTGGTATCTCCGGTGTACTGGACACCTCCGCGCTCGACACGTGTCCCCGCGGGCCCCGAGAGTTTAAACTTTTCCCCCGATTTTCAGAATCCTTCCAAACTTCAAATCCTCAGAACTTTGGCTAGAGAGCTCCAAATTCAGTGAACCAAATTTTGCTGAACTCAGGATTCTGAGTACTTTCCAGCAATACCAAATTCAGCTCATGAAAGTGAATAGTTTTCCAGAATTAAATCTCTAAAGTTTAAATTGTTGGGAATTTTATCTGGAGAACTACTTTATGAAAAATTCTGAAATTTGGCTAAGAGGTTCATTGGAAAATCCCTGAATCCCAGTAAAATTTTCAGACTCATCCAAGTTCATTTAGTTACCCTAATTGGGCGATTAAGGGGACTGCCCAGAGAAAATAGAAAAATGTACAGAAACATTTTTCAGATTTTCTCCAATCTTAATTAGGACATAACTTTCTGTAGGATTCTTCAACTGACATGAAACCAATTCCATTAGAACCGTCCTAAATTCTAGTTTCCAGAAAGTAATGGTGGGAGCCATGAAAAATCCTGGAATTACTTAGGTGCTCAATTATTGACCAAAGAGGCTTTTATTTGTACAAGGTTCAATTGAACTTTGTTTCAAATAAAACTTGGGCACAACTCGGGTTAGACCCCTACCAATCCACCATAAAGATTTCAGAACCAAAGGGGAGGGCCTGCTAGAGTTATTAGCAATTATGTATTTAAGTTCACACATTGCATTTAAATTTACATGTAGTATTGTATTTAACGTGTAGCCATTGAAGAAGAGACACCGGAAGTGCTGGATTTCCTCCTTCCTGAAGAGGAACTAACCCCTGACCAGCAGCAACAAGGCAAGCCCCGGTTTGCATTAACCTTTTTATAAGTTTTATTTTATTTACATCTGTCATATGAAGTATGTATTTGCATTAGGTATAGGATGAATGAAACCCTACTTGCATAACCAAAGATTCCTAGAAGAGTGAGGGTAGTGTTTAGGACCTCGAGTAGGAAGGCTATGCTTAAAGATTCATAGGGCTTCGGTACAAGTCGAGTAGTTGGAATCTACTCGCGAGATAGGCTTGGGACACACGGGTTCGGTTGAGTGATGTGAGATCACTTTAGTAATGAAAATGAGACTAGGCAGGGGCTAGGGCGCAGCAAGAGAGAGTCTTGTGTGCACGGCCCTGCCCGTGTCGATTGAGGACCGATCCGTGTGCGGCCCTGCTGAACAAGTATTGAACGTACCGAAGCCATATCGGATATATGGGCCCCGATAAACCGATGTAGCCTAAACCTCCGGGCGTCGAGGCATAGCACACCGATTTATAGGTGTAGGTTGAGGGCAGCAAGGTGGAAATCTGCCAACGGGCATAGAGAGATGCTCCGTGTGGGGAACCTCCTGCTCGTTTCGGTGTGACCGGTTCGACGTTTGGGCTGTTGGGTGAAAGGTTGTCCCATACGACATCGAGTGAGCGTGCTGTGCAGCTCCACGGGTGGGCGTACGTGACGTGCTTTTTGGGTTTCCCTGCAGGTGTATATCGAGTCGATTCGCCGTCCCTCGCGGTGACGAGTACCGCTTGTTCATTGCGTCGTAACATAGAATAATGCATGAAATGTTATGATTCAATATTGCTGTTATGATATAAGTGTGTTGCTACATGTGTGCCACCAATTATTGCTTACTAAATTTCAGCTTCATGAACTGTTAATCTGTTGCTAAAAGATGAACTAAGGATGAACTTGTAGGCGTGTCCATTTGCTGCAACATTGCTATCCTATGTCATGGTACCCCTCATGTAGAGTTTCATGCTTAGGTGAGTCGGTTAAGCCTTGCTGAGCCTTCGTGCTCACGGTTGCTGCTTAAGTGTTTTTCAGGTGAGGAGCCACCCACGGACTCGGAGTACGAGTGCACCGGTGAGGGTTACCCTCCGTCGGGGACCACGGCTGAGTAGGAGCCGTACACGCCGCGCTGAGCTGAGACGTGCAGCTAGTGTGGGTTGCCCTATGGCTGGGCAACCGACTTTTGCTAGATAGGCGGGCGTGAGTTGTACAATAGAAACTTCCGCTGTGTAATAAAGACTCTAGTTTGAAACTGAGAAATGTACTACTTTGTACCTTCTGTTTGTTTTTCCCATGTAATATAATGTGTTCTTATGACGTGTGCTGTCGGGTGTCGCATCGCGCGGCACCACCCTCTGCGATCCTGGATGAGCGGATTCCGGTCCGCCACAGCCTGGTATCAGAGCTGCATTGGGGATAGCACAGTACTTAAGGACTGCATTATGGGGAAAACTTAGGTATACGGTGAGGATTCGGTAGCTGCCCAAGTAAGGACTATACTAGCATAGTTACTTAAAGTGGCAAAGGCTAACTTATGTGTTATAATTCTGAATTTCAATTATGTAACGATGCACCTACGCTCTGGTAAGTATGGTAAGGAACGCCACCGAAAGCGGTTCAATTTCGGTTAGCTCCCCCTGACGAGGTACGTGGTTCAGGGATTGATCTCACAGCTTGGTGTGAGATGTCAATATGAAGCTCTTGGACTCTTCATGTTCCTGAGTTCATATGAAACGCTGATCCCTAGCATGCATTAGGCAAGTAAGTGGAGACCCCATCGCGTGGTCAGTAACACGAGAGTGTGTTCGTCTGGAAATAGCCCAGGAGGACATACGCAGCGCTTGCCATCGGCGTACCCTGCCTGGCAGTAGGTGGTATCTGTTGGGTTGATAACATTCCCAACCGTGACGACCCGTTCATGACATACTCGGGTTCCCCGTCGTGTGGTGTTAAAACACGATCACGTACCTTGAGACGTGACCTACCTCAAGGACGGCCGTATGGAAATGATACGGGCGTTTGTATTTACTTTCAAATATGGTACTGCCTGAAATGGAAACAAAACCTTGAGTGCACCATTATTGTGTGGTCTTCTGCAGGTACTAACCACGTATGTATCCGTGTAGAAAACGTGTGCGAGAGACCGTTTAGTGCCACACTTGAGACGTATATGCCGGTATGATCCGGTTAGGATTTTCTTTTGTGAGGGACGTAGTACCGAGTTATTGTAGGCATATGCATGAAAATAAGGATAACAAGGAATTAAAATCTATAGGTTCAACATTTAGGACCCTGGTTGGGTATAAGAATGGGATAGTGATGAGTGTAGTTCCAAAAAGACTGAAAAACAGAGTGCTCTGTTTTGGACAGCAAGTTTGATGATCTTCAACAGGGCATAACTCACAGGTCTTTTAGCCAGAGAGGTGGGCTATATAGTTCTGGAAAGGTATTTAAGTACTCTACAACTTTGTTGTAGACTTCCAGAACTGAAACTCACTTAAGATGGCTTAAATCCCAGAGGAATGTAAACTGTCCAGAACCAGGACAGAGTAAAACATTCTCTGAACTGTTCTGTTTTTCAAACATAAACCCCAGTAAAAAAATTTAAAATTTTCATATGATACATCCTTAGAAAGAGTAAAAGACGTGTGACAACTTTGCAATTCAAAGTTTCTGAAATTTCAGCACAGATTTCAGTGGAAACCAGGGTTGAAAACAGCCACTTCCGAGGGAGGTGCTGTTAAAATTCTTCCAGAAATTCTGCTGACTTTGAATTAGCATAACTTGTTGACCAGAGCTAATCTGGGGGGCAAATGAATACTTGTTGGGAAGATATTGGAGTTGACTTTAACTTTGGTATTCAGCTTGAGTTATGAAAATGCCCAGAACTAGGTCAAAACTTGGAATAGGTAGCAACTGGTCATTCTGACAGAAGAATGACAGTTGAACTCATTGGAGAGGGTGTTGTACCCTAAGGGTGGTATACGTGATGACAACGTGATAGTAATATCTCGTAGTGACCAAACCTAGTTATGGTGAGCTTCCAAAGTGGAGGTTCATCAAGTTGGATTAACTAGCTTGTGTTTGGTCTGGTAATGGTGTAGCTTGTGAAAAATTATTATATTATCTACTTAGAGATATATCGCATGTTTTATTGTCATTATGTTTTACGCCTATTTTTATTGGTCTGCATGCAACAATGCTGCGGGACTGATGATTATTGTCGTGTGGTTGCAGATGGTTCGCACTAGGACCACGCACAAGGTTGGTGGCTCTAGCCAACAGGGAGGTGATGACTCCCAGCCACCGGCCTACGACAGCACCCCGCAGCAGCAGCCACCACCGCCGCCTCCGCTTACTCTAGCGGATGTGATAGCGGCATTGGTGGGAGGTCATGAGGAGCAGACCGACCTGCTCCGCACGATCGTGCAGAATACGTCGCAGGCGGGGGGACGTCAAGATAGAGGGCCTCAAGAGCCCCATGATGTGTCGTACTCGGATTTCATGAGTACGCACCCTCCAGTGTTCACCGAAGCCAAAGAACCACTGGAGGCGGACAACTGGCTGCAGACCATCGAGTCCAAGTTCGGGCTGCTCCAATGTACGGAGCGGCAGAAGACTCTGTTCGCAGCACAGCAGCTCCACGGTGCCGCTGATGCGTGGTGGGCGAACTAGGTCGCCTAACGTCCGGCTGGCCATGCCGTGGAATGGCAAGAGTTCCGGGAGGCATTCCGCGCCTATCACATTCCTCCCGGAATCATGAAGAGGAAGTTCCAAGAATTCTTGGAGCTGAAGCAGGGCGGGAGGAGTGCCCATGACTACTCCCGTGCCTTCAACCATCTGGCGCAATATGCGTCAGACTACATCTTCACCGAGGAGAAAAAGCGGGAGCACTTCTATCGGGGATTACACCCCGAAATGAAGACCCATCTCGTTCAGTGGAATCGCGGCACTTTCAACGACCTAGTCAATGCCGCGATTATGCAAGAGGATGCTCAGCGGGAGTTGGCAGCTGAGCAGAGGAAGCGCAGCGCTCCACCTAGCAGTGGTGGTGGCGCGCCACAGAAGTACCGTATGGTGTATCGGACACCATCCGGGCAGCAGTGGCATCCACCGGCGCGACCTCAACGGTTCGGGGGACGTCAGTTCCAGTCACCCTCGTTCCGTCCGCCGATGCCACCACCAAGACAGCAGCAGCAACAGCAGCAGCAGACGGTACCCCGGGCATTTCCACCGCCACAACGCGCCCCGGGATTCCGTCCACCGATCAGCGGGGGACCGCCCCGTTTCACCTGCTTCACGTGTGGCCAGGTGGGCCACTTTGCGAAGGACTGTCCCCAGGGACAGCAGAGCAGCGGGCAAGCCCAGTTCCAGGGCGGTGCTCGAGGCCGACCTCCGGTGAAGAAGGTTGGTCAGCGGACTGGAGGCGTCCGCAACCTCGACAATGAGGACGCCCCAGAAGGAGACAACGTGCTGGCGGGTACGTTCACTCTCAACCATCAAGCCATCATAATATTGTTTGACTCTGGTGCAACCCACAACTTTATAAGTGCATCATATGTGGCTAAGCATCAGCTGGAAGCCTTTCCAACCGAGTGTTCTTATATGATCTGCTCACCGGGCGGAAAGATTTCAGCAACTATGATGGTTCCAAAAGCACCATTATGCTTAGGTGGGAAGATATATCCCACCACTATGATTATCTTAAGGGGGCAGAAGATTGATGCAATCTTGGGAATGTCATGGCTAAGTTACCATGGCGCTGTACTGGAAACTCTAACACGGACCGTTCACCTCAACTCCTCGTTACACCGTCCGCAGTCCCTCCTACTAGATAACCCCGTCCGGGAGGTTTCAGCAGTCAACAATACTGAAGCTCTCTACGGTCGTAAATGCCGCACCCCATTAAACTGGTGCGAGTCCGGTGAAAGGGTCACATTCGGAGTTGATGTGGTGAACGACGCCGAAGAGCGCGTTCGGACAATTCAAGCCAATTTGAAGGCCGCTCAATCCTGACAAAAGAGCTACGCTGATAAGAGGCGTAGACCGTTGCACTTTGACGTTGGGGAACACGTGTACCTCCGCGTGTCTCCGATGAAGGGCGTGCACCGGTTCAGGGTGAAGGGGAAGCTTGCTCCCCGTTTCATTGGACCCTATGCTATCACCGAGAAGTGTGGACCAGCAGCGTATCGATTGGAGCTACCGGCATCCCTTGCGGGTGTCCATGATATCTTCCATGTTTTCGCAACTGCGAAAATGTTTGAAGCATACGACTGCTGTTCCAACCGAAGACATCAGCGAGTTGAAACCAGATTTAACATATGATGAGTATCCGGTGGAAATTCTTGATGAGAAAGCACGAACCACGCGTAGCAGAATGTTGTGGTTCTACAAAATCCTCTGGAGCAACCACACCGCTGATGAAGCGCCATGGGAGAGCGAGGAGTTCCTCCACTCAAATTACCCAGAGTTCATGGCTTCTCAACACGGGTAAGTCCCTACTACATCGCTATCTCTTCTTTTGTAATCTCGGGACGAGATTCTTTTAAGGTGGGAGGGATGTAAAAGCCCAAGAAAAGGGACTTGCAAAAACTTTTCTTCACCTCACAACACCACAGTTTTCGTTGTGGATATCTTAGGAAATATTGTGAAGAGCAAGTAACCTTCATCAAAAGAGTGATTAGAGGGGAAAGTCTTCCTTTTCACAAAGTGGGAATTTGGACATAGGAACATGAGAGGTTGAGCTCACCACTAGAACTTAAAAAGTCTTGGGAAGGTTCAGTCCAAGTTTCATAGAAATCCAACACTTTTTGAGGCACTTTTTGGGTTATTTGAAAAAGAGGCCAATTTGAATGTAAATTCAATTTGCAGCAACTTTCATCACCCAAATTCAAAAGTTAGCTTCATATTCTTATTCAGCACATTTTTGTGAGCTCACACACCAATTTTCACTCCATTTGGAGTTGATCTTGACATGAGCTAAGTGGGACGAATTCAAACTTTATTTGAATTCAAAACTAAACTTGTGCTGAAATTCACCCAAGCCGAACCCAATTTGAATTCTATTCAATTCAAATGGCTCAGGGGTGAATAATTTGAATCACCAGGGGTATTATGGGGCTCACTGTTTACAACAGTGATTAAGAGTAAATTCTAGAGGTTAAAACCCCGGGTGGGACCCACGTGTCATAGAGGGGAGAAGGAGAAACTTGCACCCAAAGTCAGAGTCTCGGTGGGAAGTTCCATCGAGCAGCTGTCGGCTGTGCCACCGAGCAGCTACCGGCGCCACCAGCTGCTTCCCTCTCCGCGCGCTGGCGCCCAGGGCGGCTGGCTCGCGCTTCCACGCGACCGGCACCGCCTCAGCCGAGCAGGAGTCGGCCGGCTTTATCTTCTCGCGGGCAAACCAGAGCAGCGGCATTGTTTCTCGCCACAGCTCTCTGCTCAATCGGGAAAAGCAGCAAAACCATCTCCTCCTTCGTCCCTGAGCTGCTAGACAGTCACCTGAGCTCGCACTCCACCTCTCCAACGCCAGAAACCCCGAGCTCCGACCTCCTTTGCCCAAAGACGATCGCCACCGTGGCGACCTAGCCTCAGCCGAGAGTCAAGCGCCCGTGGGCAGCATTCCACAGGCGTTTTCACGGTCCAGCGAGAGAGGCAACAGGAGCGCGCGACCACCGTGCTGCTCTCCTCCAAGTTTGGAAGCCAACCGTGAAGAATCCGCAGAGAATTTCCAGTTTTTGCTCCGGCAACCGTAAACCGAGCTTCCGGTACGGTTTCTTTAAATTCTCGCTCTACGATCTTTCGAAGGTCATCAAATCTTGCACATAGACGCTGGACTAGCCGGCAATCAAGTTCTTTTCTGCATCCGTAGCGTGAAACTGTCTAGGAGTGACGAATTTCGAAGCTCGATCGAGGGCGGTCATGGCGGGCACGATCGGTCACACGGTGCCGACCGACTTGCCGCCATCCCTGAACCCTTTTGATACCTTGTCGAGCTTCCTAGAGGCACACTGATGCTGTAGGGCTGTTTGTTCGAGGTGTTGGCAGGTTTAGAAATCATGGTCGACGGTGTCGAACCTCAACCGAGGCCGCGGCACGTCGCCGAGCTATTTCCGGTCACCCCCAGACCGACCTGTCACCACCGACGTGTTCCTCGACGTCGACAACCCCCTGGCGGCGATTTTCAGACCATGGGAGGTACGGCAGCGGCGGGCCGGCAAGCCCCGAGTCTGCTCCGGCGAGGTCGGCAGCGCGGGCGCGAGAGAACGGCAGGAGGGAGACGAAGCCGGCTGGCCCACGTGTCAGCGGCTGAAGAATTTAAATCGGGATCGGGTGAGGCCAGGGATCGGCTGTGCTGGCGCGCGAATACCCTGTGAGCTCCGGTGTGCCGGACACCTCCGCGCTCGACACGTGTGGTATCTCCGGTGTACCGGACACCTCCGCGCTCGACACGTGTCCCCGCGGGCCCAGAGAGTTTAAACTTTTCCCCCGATTTTCAGAATCCTTCCAAACTTCAAATCCTCAGAACTTTGGCTA
This sequence comes from Neostapfia colusana, assembly GCA_030760725.1. NCBI lineage: Eukaryota > Viridiplantae > Streptophyta > Magnoliopsida > Poales > Poaceae > Neostapfia > Neostapfia colusana. Next base: position 104,958,416 of record JASWHV010000002.1, on the reverse strand, counting down.
GAGAGCTCCAAATTCAGTGAACCAAATTTTGCTGAACTCAGGATTCTGAGTACTTTCCAGCAATACCAAATTCAGCTCATGAAAGTGAATAGTTTTCCAGAATTAAATCCCTAAAGTTTAAATTGTTGGGAATTTTATCTGGGGAACTACTTTATGAAAAATTCTGAAATTTGGCTAAGAGGTTCATTGGAAAATCACTGAATCCCAGTAAAATTTTCAGACTCATCCAAGTTCATTTAGTTACCCTAATTGGGCGATTAAGGGGACTGCCCAGAGAAAATAGAAAAATGTACAGAAACATTTTTCAGATTTTCTCCAATCTTAATTTGGACATAACTTTCTGTAGGATTCTTCAAATGACATGAAACCAATTCCATTAGAACCGTGCTAAATTCTAGTTTCCAGAAAGAAATGGTGGGAGCCATGAAAAACCCTGGAATTACTTAGGGGCTCAATTATTGACCAAAGAGGCTTTTATTTGTACAAGGTTCAATTGAACTTTGTTTCAAATAAAACTTGGGCACAACTCGGGTTAGACCCATACCAATCCACCATAAAGATTTCAGAACCAAAGGGGAGGGCTCGCTAGAGTTATTAGCAATTATGTATTTAAATTCACACATTGCATTTAAATTTACATGTAGTATTGTATTCAACGTGTAGCCATTGAAGAAGAGACCTCGGAAGTGCTGGATTTCCTCCTTCTGGAAGAGGAACTAACCCCTGACCAGCAGCAATAAGGCAAGCCCCGGTTTGCATTAACCTTTTTATAAGTTTTATTTTGTTTACATCTGTCATATGAAGTATGTATTTGCATTAGGTATAGGATGAATGAAACCCTACTTGCATAACCAAAGATTCCTAGAAGAGTGAGGGTAGTGTTTAGGACCTCGAGTAGGAAGGCTATGCTTAAAGATTCATAGGGCTTTGGTACAAGTCGAGTAGTTGGAATCTACTCGCGAGATAGGCTTGGGACACACGGGTTCGGTTGAGTGATGTGAGATCACTTTAGTAATGAAAATGAGACTAGGCAGGGGCTAGGGCGCAGCAAGAGAGAGTCTTGTGTGCGCGGCCCTGCCCGTGTCGATTGAGGACCGATCCGTGTGCGGCCCTGCTGAACAAGTATTGAACGTACCGAAGGCATATCGGATATATGGGCCCCGATAAACCGATGTAGCCTAAACCCCCGGGCGTCGAGGCATAGCACACCGATTTATAGGTGTAGGTTGAGGGCAGCAAGGTGGAAATCTGCCAACGGGCATAAAGAGATGCTCCGTGTGGGGAACCTCCTGCTCGTTTCGGTGCGACCGGTTCGACGTTTGAGCTGTTGGGTGAAAGGTTGTCCCGTACGACATCGAGTGAGCGTGCTGTGCAGCTCCACGGGTGGGTGTACGTGACGTGCTTTTTGGGTTTCCCTGCAGGTGTATATCGAGTCGATTCGCCGTCCCTCGCGGTGACGAGTACCGCTTGTTCACTGCGTCGTAACGTAGAATAATGCATGAAATGTTATGATTCAATATTGCTGTTATGATATAAGTGTGTTGCTACATGTGTGCCACCAATTATTGCTTACTAAATTTCAGCTTCATGAACTGTTAACCTGTTGCTAAAAGATGAACTAAGGATGAACTTGTAGGCGTGTCCATTTGCTGTAACATTGCTATCCTATGTCATGGTACCCCTCATGTAGAGTTTCATGCTTAGGTGAGTCGGTTAAGCCTTGCTGAGCCTTCGTGCTCACGGTTGCTGCTTAAGTGTTTTTCAGGTGAGGAGCCACCCACGGACTCGGAGTACGAGTCCACCGGCGAGGGTTACCCTCCGTCGGGGACCACGGCTGAGCGGGAGCCGTACACGCCGCGCTGAGCTGAGACGTGCAGCTAGTGTGGGTTGCCCTAGGGCTGGGCAACCGACTTTTGCTAGATAGGCGGGCGTGAGTTGTACAATAGAAACTTCCGCTGTGTAATAAAGACTCTAGTTTGAAACTGAGAAGTGTACTACTTTGTACCTTCAGTTTGTTTTTCCCATGTAATATAATGTGTTCTTATGACGTGTGCTGTCGGGTGTCGCATCGCGCGGCATCACCCTCTGCGATCCTGGATGAGCGGATTCCGGTCCGCCACAGTTCTTCTGGCCACGTGGCGGGTCCGGAGCCGAGGAGAGAAGGGCCCGGCCCGCGGGGCACGTGGAGCCTCCGGACCTCTCCCCGCTGAGGGGGAGGTCCGGCTTCTATATGCCACGTGGCGGGCCCGGAGCTCTCCTCTGAGGAGAGGAAGGTCCGGCCCCGCCGGACGCGTGGCGCCTTTGGAGCTCTCTCCCGCGGAGGGGGAGGTCCGGCTTCTGTATGCCACGTGGCGGGCCCGGAGCTCTCCTCTGAGGAGAGGGAGGTCCGGCCCCGCCGGACGCGTGGCGCCTTCGGAGCTCTCCCTGCGGAGAAGGGCGAGTTCCTTAGGCATTTTACCCTGTGCGCGGGGGTATCCCATATCTCAGGTACCGACAGTGGCCCCCGGGCCCATCTCGGGGGAGATAGCGAGCCCGAGGTGGGGCCTCCGTCTCTTCCGATCCGCGCACTTTCTGTAAGTCCTGAATTGACCGCTGCCGGAGCATGAACGGCCGTGGGATCGTGGGAGCGTGCGCTCACTTGATGGTTGCTTTTACTGCGGCGGTTCCCAAGACTGCCACTTCTGCACGTTGCAGCGCTTTCTTCGGGAACCGCCGAAGTGCCTTGCCGGCCCATCTTCACAGGAGACTGACTCCTTGACCCCACCGCTTTAGCTAGGCGGCTTGGGCCCACCCGTCTTCGGCACTCGGTCTAGGAACCGAAGCGGTTGCCAATGCGGGGTATTCGAAGAGTTCTGAATTGCTTGGAATTGCACCCGGGAAGTTTTTAGAGGGTGTCTTACCCACATTGCAGCTTCCCTTCGCACTTCTCTGCGTTTCTTCTTGGACTCTGGTGCTTTTGTTCTCTTGCCCTTGAGTTCTCCCTTGCCATGGCTTCCAACCCACCACCAGAGAAGAAGCGCGCTCGATCTCCTCCAGCGGCGGCGTCTGTGCCAAGTCGGGATTCTGGGGTGCCTGACACTCCCTCCGGTGGCGACTCGAAGAAGCCCCGGGCTGATGCGCTGGGGGAAGCCTCTGGGGCGTCCCCTGTTCCGCCAGTTCAAGCGTCTGTGGAGCGGCTGTCAGTGACGGTAGCGGGCTCTGGGAGTCCTACCCCGGCTCGGAAGTCTGGGTTCAGAGCCCGCTGGAGTGTCCGCGCTTCCCGGCCTTCCCCGACTTGCGGGGAATCTGTGCCACTACGCTCGGAGCCAGGGGCAACTGCCGCGGCCCCCAGGCCAGCGCGAACTTCTCCTGTTCCGGTGTGCCCGGACTTCGCGGTGGCGTCGTCTCTTCCTGCCGAGACGGCCACCGCGGCCCCAAGCCAGCGCAGGTTGACCCTGCACTAGGCGGCCCGGCCTCTTCTCCAGCACCGCCTTCCCCGGCTCGCCCCTCTCCTCAGGTCAAGGAGCCAGAAGCTGAAGAGAGCCCGGCTGGCCTGGCTGCGAGAGCCTCGGAGCCAGCTTCTCCTGATCGGCGTCTCGTCTCAGTTGCTGGTGCGTCGGCTCTTCCTGAGGACGAAGTAATGGAGGAGGTCGGGGGGACTGCCCCGGCCTCTGTTGCTCCATTGCCTCTGGCGGATGCCTTCGCGCTTGCCGAGACGAGCGTCCGGCAGGTCTTGGCTGCACTAGGGCGCGAGCGGGAGGAGTATACGGTTGAACGGGACCGCCTCCTCACCTGGGGGAACCTTTTGCGGGAGAGGACCGCGAAGGTTAAGAGTGAGCTCGACTCCAGGCGGGAGATGCTCGACTTCAGGGAAGCGCTCCTCGACCGGATGAAGCGGGCTGTCGACCGCATGGACACCCAATCACGGTGGATCAACAGGGAGACCCTGGAGGCACACGCCCGGGCCGAAGAGAGCCTCTCTGCTGCTGTGGAGATACGGCAGCGGTTGGAGCGCCGTGAACTCGCCGTTGAGGAACGGGAGCGTTGCATGGCAGCTGAGGCGGAGAGGGTCGCCGCGCAGCTGGCTGCGGGCGAGGATGACCTCCGAGCTCGGATGGAGGAGCTGGAGATCCTGAAGGCAGACCTCGACTTGAGGGAGGAACAGGTCTCCCGTGATCGCAGGGCGGTCTTGGACCGGGAGTTGACCGCCAACTTCAAGGCCGCTGAGTTGGAGCGGCTCGCCAAGACTCTCCACCTTCAGGAGAGCTCCCTGACGGCCAAGGAGAAGGAATTCTCCGAGAGAAACCTGGAGGCTCTGCAGGCGGCCCGCCGCGAGGTGGAGGAGCTTTCGGCCTTGTGGTCCTCCGAGGCTCATGCGGTCTCGAACTTCGTGGATCGGGCGGGGTCCGCCCTGATCCCTCTTGGCTTCAGTCCGGTGAGGACCGCGGCCCCTGCATTGGAGGTGATCCCCGTGCTGGAGTCGATCGGCGCCAAGCTGGACAGGCTAGACTCGGTGGTCGCCAGCGAGCTTGAGGCCGAGGGGCGCGGCCTAGCCTTAGAGGTCGCCTCACATGTGCTGGCATGCTTTAAGAGCCGCGACCCCTCTTTTTCGCTAGAACCAGCGAGAGAGGGCCCAGCCGCAGAGCGGGAGCAAGCTGCCAGGGCAGAAGTCGAGGATGTGGCCGCCCTTATAGCCGCAAGGTTCCGGCGGGAGCCGGGAGGTCCATAGGACTTGTTTCTCCCTTTTCATCGAGTCTGTAGTCCAGCTCATGGAGCCTCGCTTAGTTCGACTCTTTTGGATATTTGTGTCTGTGATGTTTTTTCTCTCCTTCTTGGCTCTGCCTGACTGAGTCCTTAGCTCCGCAAGGTACCCAGAGGCCATTTCCAATCCCGGAGCCTTGCACAGACACCCTCCCCGGGTCCTAACCGTGTTAGGGGCTCCCGGAGGTCTCCGGATCTCGCCCTACGGGGGGCTCCAGATCTGCCTGCCACGTGGTGGGTCCGGAGCTCCTCCTTAAGAGGTGGGAGCTCCGGCCATGTTGGACACGTAGGGCTTTCGGAGCCCTCCCACCGAGGGGGGAGGTCCGGTTTCCGCCTGCCACATGGCGAGCCCGGAGCCCTCCTCAAGGGAGGAGAGAGTTCTGGGCCCGCCGGACACGTGGGGCCCCCGGGCCCCGCCCTTGCTGGAGGGGCAGGTCCCGGTCCTTCCAGTCCTAGGCCGGAGTAGCTGGTAGCTCCTTTCCCCCTGCTTCATGCAGTCCCTGTTGCCGCAACCTAGAGGTCCTGCACACAGGCAGAGGAAACGTAATTCTCCTTGGGGGGTCCTCCCCTCCCGTCTCCTAGTCTTATCCGTCTTACGATCCTGATTCGCTATACGGGGCTTGGGCAATTCTGTGCACGAGGCGCCGGAGCTCCGGCTCCCTCCGAGGTCCGGGTACGGCCGTCCGATCCCTAGTACCGGGCCATGCGCTGGGGAAGCAGAGTGCACGCGCTTTGGGTTCATGACCAGGCAAAGCGGTCGTACTCCCCTGTACCTCCGGAGGGCAGGATGCGCATGCTTTGGGATCTGGGCCGGCTAAGTTGGATACGCACCCTGGACCCCCCATGCACAACGCAGGCCTTTCCTGGAGGTAACCAACTGGCACCGCAACACCTGACTGGGGGAGGCCAGAGAGACTCTCTCGGCCATCAGCAGGTGCCTCAAGCGCAGCCGCCTTCGGCAGGATAGCGAATGCCGACTATGGATGAGCGCAGGAGAGGGGGAGCTAGGTGTACGATGAACATACAGAGATAGTGCGATCATAAAAATTAATGCGTAATTTAAATGAGCGCACGAGCGAGAGCTAAGTAGAACAGGTCTCTGCATTCGTGCCCATAGGTGGAATTCTGGCTGTACATGGAGGCAATGTTCCGCCTCGTCTTCAAGGGAAGCAAGACTCTACGCGCTTAGGGTCGGAACCAGGCTAAACTGGACGTAGTCCTGTACCGTCCCTTGAGACTTAGCTGCCCCAAGCTCGGTTCCTAAATTCTATGGGATCCATTACAGAAAGGAATAACCCTGTTCTACTGATGCTCAGAAAGTAGAACTTACGGTGTTGCTTCATGGCAAGGATTTTTGGGAATGGATCCCACTCTCGGTTGAAGCGCATGTGTACCTGGGGCGGCAGCTTTCATGATTCGGAAGGGACCTTCCCTGCTGGGGAAGAGCTTACGGGTCCTTCTTGGAATAGAGCGTGCCGCTACACCAGGTTGCCCTCCTGCAGGCCCCCGACGCGTTTGGTTCTTTGGCTGTAGTGCTTAGAGCATTAGCCGAGACCGTGCGTTGTGGGGTGTTCCCTGCAGCTGAGTCTTGTCGACGAGGTTGTTATCTTCGCGCTGGATCAGGTCCTGCGCGGCTTCTCCTGGGGGCCCCCGGGGAGTTCTCCCCTTCTGGCTAAGGCCTTCAAGGGGTAGGTAGGCCCGGGCTCGTCTTGGATGACCTAAGGTGTCTTCCCCTTCTGGCAAGGCCTTCAAGGGGTTGACAGACCTTAGGCGGCCCCCGAGAGGTATGTTCGAGGCACGGAGGCGCGCCACAGTTGGCTAACGCCCTGGCCTGTCACCGTCGGAACTGGAGTCCTCACCGTCATGCACTGTCTATATGACACGCTGGGCTCCTGGAACCCCACCTGGTGGGCAGCAGTGACTGGGGCATCGACCTTCTTTTGGCCATCCCTCTGAGGGTAGGGCGGCGCTTCAGCCCTCTGCTGTCTTCCTTTGCAGAAGCGCTCTGCTAGCCTCTGGATCTCCCAGCACTCGGCAGCAGTATGGTTGGCGGTGCCATGCACGGGGCATAGCCCGCCTTGGTCACTGTCTGGGGCCGGTGATTGCCGCTGCCTTTTGTCGGGGCGTGGCCCCCGAGCTCCACTGGTCGTCGCAGCTGCGGCGACGGGGGCCATGAATGGTGACTTCATCTTGCCACTCCCCCAGTTCTTGGTCTTCTTGCCACCCCCATAGGCAGCAGCACCGGACCCGGTCTGTCCTCCTGACTCGGAGGTCGGCAGAGCGTGCCAGTTCCGCCCTTCAGCTGCTCTGGCGCACTTGTCCGCCAGGCTGAAGAGCTCCGAGATGTCGCGGACCTCTCTGGTCGCGAGCTTCTCAAGCATTTTCTCGTCCAGGACACCCTGTCGGAACGTCACCACCACAGAGGCACTTTGGATATGCGGGATGGTGTTGCGTACCTGAGAGAACCACTGGATGAAAGAGCGCAGCGACTCCCCAGGCTGTTGCTTGACGGCGTGGAGGTCAAGCTCCGTGCCGGGACGGGTGTAGGAGCTGCCGAAGTTGGCAACGAACTGCCGGCAGAGCTCTCCCCAGGAGGTTATGGACCCCTGAGGTAGATTCATGAGCCAAGACCGAGCTGGGCCGGTCAAGGCGACGGGGAAGTAGTTGGCCATGACAGCCTCGTCCCCTCCTGCGGCAAGTACGGCGGTGGAGTAGATCTGGAGGAACTCCGCTGGGTTGACGCTGCCGTCGTACTTCTCGGGCAGGTGTGGGCGAAACTTGCGTGGCCACCTTACGAAGCGAAGGTGGGGTGCAAGGGCCGCACATCCTGCACCGGCTGCTGCAGGTACTGGCGCTGTGAACGCTTGGTTCGCACTGAGCACCGCATGTCCCGGCATGGGCAAGGCTGCACCATAGGCTGGGGGCGGCATATGCAGGACATATGACTGCGGCATATTCTGCACGGCACAGGCCTGGGGCAGAGATCGCGTGGCGATGGTCTGCTCTTCAGGCTGGGTTGAGGCCGACGTCATGCTGTCGTCAGCCTCTTGGTGGCGACGCCTTTCTCGGCGCCGCTCGAGGTATACCCGGGCATCTTGACCCAGGTGACACCGTTCCAGCTCTGTCCTCAGATCTGTTGACTGGGGGCTGGTAGAGCTGGAGTCTGCCGTCTGCTCGCCATCCAAAGGTGCGCGCATCAGCGACACGACCGATTGGCCAGAGCGTCGTCCCCGCCGAGGTCGAGGGCTTGCGGCGGCGACGACGAGACGGTCTACCTCGCGGATCCACTGCCGGGTCGCTGCCTGAGGCACGTCCCCAGCGGGTGGATTGTACAGTAGAGCTCTCGCCGCAGCTAACGCAACCCCTCTGGGCACGCCCAGCGCTACTGGAGACTTGAAGCTGTTTGGAGCCTGCATTGCCGGGGTCGGCGCTGCCAGAGCCGGTTGCTGGCTCCCAGCTTGTACCGACACACTCCGTCCCGAGTGTGTCGACATGTACTCCCCCCTGGTCGTGGTCTGCCGCAGAGGCGAGGGGGGAGAGTTCGCCGCTGAAGGAAGCTCGGTCATCTTCATCGGCGGAAACTCGTCGCGCTAGGAGAAAAGCCCCCTACCTGGTGCGCCAAATGTCGAAGTGTTCAGTTGACACTTCCCCCGGGCCTGCACTGGGCAGCCCGCGGAGGTTCTTTTTTCGGTGGGGCTAGTCTCTAGCGGAGAGCTTGCGCAGATGGACGAGTTAGTAAGAGCTTGACACGGCGAGTTTTACGTGGTTCAGGCCGCCGGAGCGTAAAACCCTACGTCCACGGCGAGCTATGGAGCTCGCTGTATTGCTTGCTGCTCAGGCTCGGAGGCCTGAGCTTGGGGGTGAGTTACAGCTTGAGAGTGTATGGCTAGCGTATGAGTTGCAAAGAGCGAACCCTTGCTATCGACGCCTACCCGAGCCTTTTATAGTCCAAGACTTGGGCGGCTTACAAGGGGAGCCGGGACCCGACAGGTGGTCCCGGGAAGATTGTCTATTATCTACCGTATCTGCAGTTATGCCGGTAGTTGTCTCTGGTCGAAGGCTTCTGAGTCTTCGTCTTGCCGCCCTGCCCATGCCGCATGCTAGTCGTAGTGGTTGATGACGGCGCAAGCGGCATGGGATGTCTTGTCGCGGTGTTTATTGGTTGGCAGGTTCTGCCACCGCGCGCCAGTCTGTGATGCGACTGGGCACAACGGCACCTGACAGACGCATGCTCCGCGTCTCCGCGTCTTGGGAAGACGCAGGCCTTGAATACCTTGTACGGGCATAGTACGGGGCGCCTTTACGCCCGCTGCCTACCGCTCGGGGGCAGGCAGCACCGTTCTTCTGGCCACGTGGCGGGTCCGAAGCCCTTCTCTGAGGAGAGAAGGGCCCGGCCCGCGGGGCATGTGGAGCCTCCGGACCTCTCCCCGCGGAGGGGGAGGTCCGGCTTCTGTATACCACGTGGTGGGCCCGGAGCTCTCCTCTGAGGAGAGGGAGGTCCGGCCCCACTGGACGCGTGGCGCCTTCGGAGCTCTCTCCCGCGGAGGGGAGGTCCGGCTTCTGTATGCCATGTGGCGGGCCCGGAGCTCTCCTCTGAGGAGAGGGAGGTCCGGCCCCGCCGGACGCGTGGCGCCTTCGGAGCTCTCCCTGCGGAGAAGGGCGAGTTCCTTAGGCATTTTACCCTGTGCGCGGGGGTACCCCATATCTCAGGTACCGACAGGCATGCCTTGTAGCTCTCGACCAGCTTGACGGCATCCTGGAGTGCTACCGGCTAGTAGAAGCCCTGCCGAAAGGCTTTACCGACAAGCGTGCGTGAGGAAGAGTGACTCCCACATTCGCCTCCATGGATCTCAGCGAACAAGTCGCAGCCTTCCCCCTGGGTTATGCACCGCAATAGGATGTGGTTGGCGCCGCGTCGGTAGAGATCCCCCTCTACCGCCATGTGTCTTTTAGCCATACACATGATCCGTTCTGCGGATACACGTTCATCAGGGACGATACTGTCTTTCAAGTAGTCCCGGACCTCCGTGATCCATGCATCGGGTCTGAGTTGAGCATCTGTATCTTGAGCGCTGGGTTGCACGGAGTCCCCAGTGACGCTTATGATTCTTGGCGGCGTCCATGGCCGCCGGGACCGCCAGCTCGAGGTGCTGGTCTAGCCCCCTTCGCCCGGCTCGGAGGGCCGGGCTGTGGGCCACGGCAACGTCCTCTCGAAGCCCCCTTCAGGCACAGGTGCTCCGGTGGGGGTCTCCGTGGAGAGGTCGTCAGCTGCAGCCTTGCTAGCGCGCGGTACGTGGCGCAGGTCCAAGGCGAGGAAGTCTTTGTCCACCATCTTGCTTGATAGCTAGCCTAGAGACAGGGCTGTCTTTAGGCCAAGGATGAGTGCTTCATACTCTGCCATGTTGCTGGTTGCCTTGGAATTGAGACGCACCATATACCCAGACTGCTCCCCCGATGGCATGAGGAACAGTACGCTAGCACCGGCCCCCTGCTTTCGCAAGGAGCCGTTGAAGAAGAGCATCTAGTGAGGCCCGGTGAAGGCCAGAGCCCGGGGTCCTGGTTCACTGTCTTCGTGGCCCCCGGGTCAATCCTGCGTTGGCGTCCACTTGTGGTGATGGCACTGATGAAGTAGACAGAACCTCCCGCGGGCCCGGGAAGGCCACCGGGAGCTGATATTCGGAGGTCCCCAGACTGTCTTGGACCTCCGGGAGGTCCCGCTGACTTCCCGGGAGCTCCGGGGGGTCCCGTTGGACATCCGGGAGGTTCTGTTGGGCCTCCGGGGGGGGGGGGGTCCCGTTGCGCCTCCGGGAGGTCCTGCTGGTCCTCCGAGAGGTTGTATCGGGGGTCCGGGGTCCATTTTGGACCTCCGGGGGATTGCCTTGGAGACCCGGGGGGTCGTCTCGGACCTCCGGGGTTTCCTGGCGCTTGTTTCCCGATAACGGAGCAGGTTGCGGCGATGAGGGGTCCGGCCACCCTGCGGCGAGGACCGTACTCACCACTGCAGCCGTCGCCACGATGTAGAGCAACAGATGCTCTTTGGGCTCGGGGGCTACCATTGCGGGTAGGGTCATCAGGAGCTGATTCAGCTCCTGGGGAGCTTCCTCCGCTTCGTCGGTCCAAGCGAATGGCCCGGATTTGCATAGGAGCTTAGAGAAGTGGAGCGTTTGCTTTGCTAACCTCGGTATAAACCGACTCAGTGCAGCTAGGCATCCCGTGAATTTCTGGACTCTCTCTCTTTTTTTTTTGCAGGCGGAAGGCCGCCTCGAGCCGATGGCTTTGATCTTCTCTGGGTTAACCTCAGCTCCTCGGCGTGAGGCCAGGAATCCTAAGGGTTTTCCAGAGGGTGCACCGAACTCACGCTTGCTGGAAGGGCGAAGACTAAGGCCAGGTTATCTAGTAGGGATGAGCTGTGCCTGACCTTAACAACAATGTCTTCAACACACACCTCAACTGAGTCTCTCATTAGCTCTACTAAGGTCTTGTGCATTGCACGCACGAAGGTAGGGAGAGCGTCCCTTAGGCCATAAGGCATAGAGGCATAACAGTACAGACTGACTACTATGACGAAGGAGGCGTGCTCTTCATCTTCTCTAAACGTAGGGGTCTGGTGGAAACCCGAGTAAGCATCTAGGAAGCACAGCTGTCAAAGCCTGGCATCGAGTCTACTATTTGGTCTATCATAGGGAGAGAAAATTGATCTTTAGGACATGCCTTATTGAGGCTGGTGTAGTCGATGCGCTTCCGGAGCTTCTCGCCGGCCTTCGGGATGAAAACATGTGTCGAAGTGTTCAGTCGACACTTCCCCCGGGCCTGCACTGGGCAGCCCGCGGAGGTTCTTTTTTCGGTGGGGGTAGTCTCTAGCGGAGAGCTTGCGCAGATGGACGAGTTAGTAAGAGCTTGACACGGCGAGTTTTACGTGGTTCAGGCCGCCGAAGCGTAAAACCCTACGTCCACGGCGAGCTATGGAGCTCGCTGTATTGCTTGCTGCTCAGGACCGGAGGCCTGAGCTTGGGGGTGAGTTACAGCTTGAGAGTGTATGGCTAGCGTATGAGTTGCAAAGTGCGAACCCCTGCTATCGACGCCTACCCGAGCCTTTTATAGTCCAAGACTCGGGCGGCTTACAAGGGGAGCCGGGACCCGACAGGTGGTCCCGGGAAGATTGTCTATTATCTACCGTATCTGCAGTTATGCCGGTAGTTGTCTCTGGTCGAAGGCTTCTGAGTCTTCATCTTGCCGCCCTGCCCATGCTGCATGCTAGTCGTAGTGGTTGATGACGGCGCAGGCGGCATGGGATGTCTTGTCGCGGTGTTTATTGGCTGGCAGGTTCTGACACCGCGCGCCAGTCTGTGATGCGACTGGGCGCAACGGCACCTGACAGAAGTGTGCTCCGCATCTCCGCGTCTTGGGAAGACGCGGGCCTTGAATACCTTGTACGGGCAAGGTATGGGGCGTATTTACGCCCGCTGCCTATCGCTCGGGGCAGGCAGCGTCGCTCTGCTGCCACGTGGCGGGCCCGGAGCCCTTCTCAGAGGAGAGAAGGGTCAGTCCCGCGGGGCACGTGGAGCCTCCGGACCTCACCCTGCGGAGGGAGAGGCTCGGCTTCTGTTGGCCACGTGGCAGGTCCGGAGCTCTCCTCTGAGGAGAGGGAGGTCCGGCCCTGCTGGACACGCGGCGCCTTCGGACCTCTCTCCCGCGGAGGGGGAGGTCCGGCTTCTCTATGCCACGTGGCGGGACCGGAGCTCTCCTCTGAGGAGAGGGAGGTCCGGCCCCGCCGGACGCGTGGCGCCTTCGGAGCTCTCCCTGCGGAGAAGGGCAAGTTCCTTAGGCATTTTACCCTGTGCGCGGGGGTACCCCATATCCCAGGTACCGACAGTGGCCCCCGGGCCCATCTCGGGGGAGATAGCGAGCCCGAGGTGGGACCTCCGTCTCTTCTGATCCACGCACTTTCTCTAAGTCCCGAATTGACCGCTGCCGGAGCACGAACGGCCACGGGATCGTGGGAGCGTGCGCTCAATTGATGGTTGCTTTTACTGCGGCGGTTCCCAAGACCACCACTTCTGCATGTTGCGGCTCTTTCTTCGGGAACTGCCGAAGTGCCTTGCCGGCTTGCCTTCTGGGGCGTCTGACTCCTTGACCCACCGCCTCAGTTGGGCGGCTTGGGTCCACCTTTCATCGGCGCCCGGTCTCGGAGCCAACGAGGTCGCCGACGCGATGTTTCCGGAGGTTTTCGAATTACCTCGAACCATCCCTGGAAAGTTTTAAAAGGGGATCTCACCCGCATCGCGGCTTCCCTTCGCATTGCGCTCGTACTTCCCTTGAACTCTTGCGCCCCGGCTCTCCTGCCCTTGCGCCCTCTTTCGCCATGGCTTCCAACTTGCTCCCGACGCGCCTCGTTCGCTCTTCCGAGCTCGGGCCAGTGCGCAGGCTGCTGGGCTGGCGCTCAGAAGAGTAGAAACATCGGCTTCGCCGAGGATCTCTCCCCCTGGTCCTGGAAAAGGGGGAGATAGTCTTCTTCACCGCTTATGCTCTGGCGGGGTTCGTTCCGCCGATTTCTTCCTTCTTTGTCACCCTGGTGGAGACATACGGTCTCCAGCTCCACCATGTTTCCCCCAATTCTTTCGCAATGGCTGCTGTTTTGTCCACTTCTGCGAGATGTTCGTGGGGGTGCACGCCTCCGTGACGCTCTTCCGCCACTTCTTTGTGCTGCGGACGACTGGGCGCGGCTCAAAGACTCAGATGGGGGCATACTACTTCCAGCATCGCTGCAAAGACCCCAAGGTCTCCGGATACCTCCTGCCCTTCAGCGCATCAAGGTGGGAAAACTGGAGGGAGAGCTGGGTGGTAGTGCAGACCGACGAGCACGATCACCTACAACTCCCAACCGCCAGCCCAACCACCGATCGCCGCTTCTGGGAGGAGATCCCTGAGCTGGAGCAGGAGTACACCCCGGTCTTGGAGCGGATCCGGTTCTTGGCCAACGAGGGGCTGACGTCTCTAATGGTGCTGATGGACTTTGTGTCGCGCCGTATTGCTCCCTTGCAGCAGCGTAGCCGCCCAGCGTGGTACTACACCGGCGAGCAGGTCTGTACCAGGCTGGAGAGAGGCCCCGGCTCTGACCCTTCCGACGAGGAGCTGAACGAGATGGTGAGCAAGGTGAGCGGTGACTACATTCCCGGTGGCGACCCCGCTCTTCCGCCCTCTGCCACCCCCCTCTTCTTGGAGCCTCAGAGGAGGTCAGGGCTCCTGCGGAAGATGCTGAACCTTGATGATATCGGGATCGCCGTCCGGCAGGTCGGGGATGCCTTCCGGGGTATCACCATTCCAGGAACCGAGCACCCCGGGTCAGGGCATGAGGCATCCGCTGCTGTCAAACCCTCCCCCAGAGCCGACGGAACCCAAGCCGCCGACAAAGGGAAAGGAAAAGAGCCGGCTCCCGGGCATCTAGAGAAGAAACGCGCCCGGTCTCCTCCGAGGGTGCCACCTGTCCCGAGTCAGGGTGCCGGAGCTACTTTGCTCCCATCTCCCGGAGGTGCTGGTCCATCGGGTGGCGACCCGAAGAGGTCCCGAGTGTCCCTCCCCGGCGGGTCTCTCCCCAGACAGCAGCCGTCCGAATCAGCCCAAGTACCTCGCCATCCTTCCTCAAGCGGAGGGGCTCCCAGGACGGATGTTGGTGGGGCGACGCCGGCGAGTGTGCCGGGGATCCAGGCGTCCCATTCCGCGACCGTTCCAGCCGCTGGTCCCGGCGGTTCAGCTATAGCCCAGAGGCCAGTGCTGCAAGCTCGCTGGAGTGCTCATGCCGCCCAGTAAGTGTTATTCTTTCTGGCTTATAGGAGCAGAGCTCTTGCCTCTTCTCTTATTCTGAGGGCTTCTTCTTCTTGCAGGGACCGACCGGCTGCCAGGGGCGGGCCTCTTATCCGGCCACCTTCAACCAGCGGAAGCTCCGCGCCTCAGCACCTGGGGACCGTGGCGGCTCCCATGGCTCCCAAATCGACGGGGGCACCCTCTGCACCAGCGGGTTCATTTTCCGCGGTGGCCGCATCTGCTCCTACCCGCCCTACTTCACCAGTCCAGAAGCCAGGTCTTGAGACCAGGAGGGCTGCTGTAGGTGCGCCTGCTGGCCCCCTGGCCTGCTTAGGACAGCGCCCCACCATGGCTGCTGAGGTGCCGGCGCCCCCGCCGGTCTTAGACTCATCAGGGGGGTCCAGCGGCGTAACTCCTATCCCCCCTGCTCCGGCGCCCGTGTGGGACGCCCTGGGGCGTGTCCAGACCAGCGCCCGGCAGCTCCAATCTGCCTTTGAGCAGGAGCGGAAGGCATTGGCCGGCGAGAGGGAACGCCTTCTCAGCTGGCAGCAGCGGGCCCGGGCGGACCTTGACTCAAGGCAGTCAAGGCTTGAGGCCATGAGTGCTCTGCTTGGTACTCAGAAGAAGGCCATTAGCCGCTTGGAGTCAGAGGCCCAGCGGGTTCGTGCCACCTACCGCGAGGCTCTGGCCCAAGCTGAAGCCAAAGCCAAGGAGTGTTCCGCCGCCGCGGAGGAGTTGCAGCTGCAGGTAGCCCGTCGGGAGCACGCCGTCGCTGATCGGGAACGCGCCGCTGCGGCCGAGGAGGAGAAGACCACCGCCTGGCTGAGGGCCAAGGTGAAGGAGCTAAGGGCTCGGTCCGAGGAGCTGGAGCTCCGTGAGTCGGCTGTCGCCGCGAGGGAGGAGCAGTTCTCCAAGGAGCGTCAGGCGGCGATGGATCGCGAGCTAGCGGCTCGCCAAGAGGTAGAGAGGCTCCAGTCCTTGCGGACTGCCGAGGCCCAGGCGGTCTGGTGCTTCATTGCCAAGGCGGGATCCGCCTTGGCTCCTCTTGGTTTCAGCCCTGTGCAGGTGGAGACTCCAGCGCGGCCGATGTCCGAAGCGGCCCCGGCCCTTGAGTCTCTCGGCGACGAGCTAGGTCGGCTCGAACCAGTGATCGCCGACGAGCTGGAAGCGGAAGGTCGGGGCCTCGCGAAGGAGGTTGCTATGCACGTTCTGTCGTGCTTCGTTAGCCGAGACCCTTCCTTTTCTCTGGGGCCGGTTCGTCTAGGACCCGCCGCCGATCGGGAGGAAGCTGCCAGGGCCGAAGTCGAGGACTTAGCTGCCCTCGTGGCCTCTAGGTTTCATCGGGAGTCCGGGGACTCCTAGGCATCTGCCCTCGTGTCCACAAGGCCCTGTACTTCCTTTTTTATTTTTGTTGAGTCTGTAGCCCAGCTCGTGGAGCCTTCGTATGGACAGACTCCTGTTTCTTTCTGTGTCTGCATGTCCTAGTCTTCTGCTTGGCTTTTCCTGACCGAGTCCTTAGCTCCGCAAGGACTCGGAGGCCCTGACCAATCTCGAAGCTCTGCATAGACACCTTCTCCGGGTCCTCACTGTATACTAAGGGTTCCGGAGGTCTCCAGGACCCGCCTCACGAGATCGGAGGGGGGTCCGGGCCTGTTGGTCACGTGGCGGGCCCGGAACTCCCGCCTGAGGGGAGGTCCGGGCTTGCAGGGCACGTGGAGTCCTCGGGCCTCTCCCCGCAGAGGGGGGAGGTCCGACTTCTGTAGACCACGTGGCGGTCCCGGAGCTCCCCTCAAGGAGGTGGGAGGTCTGTCCCTGCTGGACACGTGGGGCCTTCGGGCCTCGCCCCTGTGAGGTCTAGCTCTTTGATCTTACCTTGGGGTTTTTGGCCTTGCGCGATCCCGTAGCGGCCCCCTGGTAGGTGCGTTCTATTGGATGGATGCGCCTACCATACTCCTGCGGGGAGCTGAGGCTGAGAGGTCCTGCACACAAGTAAGGAAAAAGTAATTCTCCTTGGGGGCTCCCCCCTCTATCTCTTAGTCTTATCTGGCTTACGGTCCCCGTCCACTTATACGGTGCTTGGGAACTACCGTGCGCAAAGTGCCGGGGGCTTGGCCCCCCTGGCTTTCGGCCGGTACCTCCCGCGCAACCGCCTTTGGCAGGGCAGCAAATTTCGACTAAAGATGAGAATGAGAAGAGGGAGTTGAACGCATAGTGAGCACGCACTAGTAGGGTAATCATAAAAATTTAATAAGTATTAAATGAGTACCAAAGAAGAGCAACGTAGGGCAGGTTTCTTTTCATATAAATCTCCATATGGGGGAAGGCGGGCCGAATATGTAGGCCACGACCCACCTCAAGGGAAGCAAGACTCTACGCGCTTGGGGTCAGAACCAGGCGAAGCTGGACGTAGTCCTGGACCGTCCCCTGAGGCTTAGTTGCTCCAAGCCCTGTTCTTGGACTTGTATGGAATTTATTATAAAAAGAAGGGTCTGTCCTATTGTTTCTCTAGGGGTAGAACTTACAGCGGTGTTCCGTGTTCCGAAGGTTCGGGAGCGGGTCCCCGTCCTCGGTTCTGGGGAATGGTCCCAGGCCCGGGATGTCCAGCCCCAGTATGGCAAATGGCCATGTGGGCTGGATCATCTGTACCGTCCAAGCCGGTGTATGGATCTGCTTGGCGTGGAACAGGCACGCCTAGCAGCTCTCGACCAGCTCGACGGCATCCTGGAGTGTTGCCGGCTAG
Organism: Neostapfia colusana; assembly: GCA_030760725.1. Taxonomy (NCBI): domain Eukaryota; kingdom Viridiplantae; phylum Streptophyta; class Magnoliopsida; order Poales; family Poaceae; genus Neostapfia; species Neostapfia colusana. The sequence continues at coordinate 104,941,135 of JASWHV010000002.1, read as the reverse complement.
TAGAAGCCATGCCGAAAGACTTTACCGACAAGCGTGCGTGAGGAAGAGTGACTCCCACATTCGCCTCCATGGATCTCAGCGAACAAGTCGCAGCCTTCCCCCTGGGTTATGCACCGCAATAGGATGTGGTTGGCGCCACGTCGGTAGAGATCCCCCTCTACCGCCATGTGTCTCTTAGCCATACGCACAATCCGTTCAGCGGATACACGTTCATCAGGGAGGATATTGTCTTTCAAGTAGTCCCGGACCTCCGTGATCTATGCATCGGGTCTGACTTGAGCATCTGGATCTTGAGCGCTGGGTTGCACGGAGTCCCCAGTGACGCTTGTGATCCTTGGCGACGTCCATTGCCGCTGGGACCGCCAGCTTCGAGGTGCTGGTCTAGCCCCCTTCGTCCGGTTTGGCGGGCCGGGCTGTGGGCCGCGGCAACGTCCTCTCAGAGCCCCCTTTGGGCACAGTGGCTCCGGTGGGGGTCTTCGTTGAAAGGTCGTCAGCTGCGGCCTTGCTAGCGCGCGGTACGTGGTGCTGGTCCAAGGCGAGGAGGTCTGTCTCCACCATCTTGGTTGATAACCAGACTGGGAGTTGCCCTGAGCCAACGACTAGCAAGAAGGATGAGCTCTTCATACTTTGCTATGTTGCTGGCTGCCTTGGAATTGAAACGCACCACATACCCAGACTGCTCCCCCGATGGCGTGAGGAACAGTACGCTAGCATCGGCCCCCCGCTTTCGCAAGGAGCCGTCGACGAACATCATTCGGTAAGGCCTGGTGAAGGTCAGGGCTCAGGGTCCTGTTTCATCGTCTTTGTGGCCCGCTGAGCGTGCGTCTACTTCAGCCACAAGTCAACTAGTGCTCGGTTAATGTCTGCATGACGGGAAAGGGAGCCTAGGTCAAACTTCAGTAGCTCCGCCGCCCATTCGGCGGCATTGTCCGTCGCGTGGGGGCTGTGGAGGATAGCTTTTAGCCTGTGGAGACCGCCGGGTGCTCGATACTCGGAGGTCCCCAGGCTGCTTTGGACCTTCCGGAAAGCTCCGCTGATGTCCCGGGAGCTCCGGGGGGTCCTGCTGGGCCTCCAGGGAGGGGTCCCATTGCACCTCCGGGAGGTCCTGCTGGTCCTCCGGGAGGTTGTGTCGGGGATCCGAGGTCCGGTTTGGGCCTCCGGGTTTTTTTTTTGGTGCTTGCTTCTTGGTAGCGAAACAGGTTACGGTGGTATGGGGTCAAAGCCATTGGCGCGAAGACCAGAAATTCGCGGGAACCCTAGCTACGCCGAGTCGGTTTATGCCGGGGTTAGCAGGTAAAGGGTGCCCTTCAACTACTCCAGACACAGGGGTCTGATGGGAGTCCTAGCAAGCATTTGGGAAACGCAGCATATCACAGCCTGGCATCGGGTCTACTATTTGGTCTATCATAGGAAGAGAAAATAGGTCTTTAGGGCATGCCTTATTGAGGCTGGTGTAGTGGATGCGCTTCCGGAGCTTCTCGCTGGCCTTCGGGATAACAACACGGTTTGCCAAGCGCCGGGAGCGGCGGACTCTCCGTCTTGTCAGACGGCTGGATGTTGGGAAAGACCTTTAAGTATTGCTCAATCACCTCCCTAGGGATCTCTGGCCTCTGCGACGGCTGTCATGCAGCACATCGACATTGTGCCGGAGGGGCGCAGCGAGCGCGCCTTCCTATTTGCTATCCAGGCCTCCGGCTACCCGGGTGGTCTGGGTGGCATCGGCGCTGATTCGGACGAGCCTTGTGGGGACGTCGTCCTCATCGAGGGGTTGCACGCGGGGTGCTGCGGTAGAGGCACGGTGGCGTGCACTTGGGTGGAGCTGGTTTGGTTCTGCGCTGCCGAGGGTTGGCGCTTGTCGGTACCCTCGATATGGGGTACCCCGCGCACAGGGGAAAATGCCTAAGGATCTCGCCCTTCTCCACAGGGAGAGCTCCGAAGGCGCCACGCGTCCAGTGGGGCCGGACCTCCATCTCCTCAGAGGAGAGCTCCGGGCCCACCACGTGGCATACAGAAGCCGGACCTCCCCCTCCACGGGAGAGAGGTCCGAAGGTGCCGCGTGTCCAGAGAGGCCGGACCTCCCCCTCCTCAGAGAGGAGCTCCGGGCTCGCCACGTGGCCAACAGAAGCCGAACCTCCACCTCCGCGGGGAGAGGTCCGAAGGCTCCACGTGTCCTGCGGGGCTGGCCCCCCCTCTCTTCTGAGGAGAGCTCCGGGCCCGCCACGTGGCCAGCAGAACGGCGCTGCCTGCCCCCGAGCGATAGGCAGCGGGCGTAAAGACGCCCCATATCTTGCCCGTACAAGGTATTCAAGGCCCGCGCCTTCCCAAGACGCGGAGACGCGGAGCACGCCTCTGTCAGGTGCCGTTGCGCCCAGTCACATCACAGACTAGCGTGCAGTGTCAGAGCCTGCCAGCCAATAAACGCAGCGACAAGACATCTCATGCCGCCCCCGCCGTCATCATCCACTACGACTAGCATGCGGCATGGGCAGAGCTACAAGACGAAGACTCAGAAGCCTTCGGCAGAGACAACTACCGGCATAAATGCAGATATGGTAGATATCAGTCAATCTCCCCGGGACCACCTGTCGGGTCCTGGCCCCCCTTGTAAACCACCCGAGTCTTGGACTATAAAAGGCTCGGGTAGGCGACGTTAGCAGGGGTTCGCACTCTAGCCATCCACACCCTGGGCTCGCACTTTGCAACTCATACGCTAGCCATACACTCTCAAGCTGTAACTCTCCCCCAAGCTCAGGCCTTCGGCCCTGAGCAGCAAGCTCCATAGCTCGCCGTGGACGTAGGGTTTTACGCTCCGGCGGCCTGAACCACGTAAAACTCGCCGTGTCAAGCTCTCACTAACTCGTCCATCTGCGCAAGCTCTCCGCTAGGGACTAGCCCCTCCGAAAAAAGAACCTCCGCGGGCTGCCCAGTGCAGGCCCGGGGGAAGTGTCGACCGCACACTTCGACATTTGGCGCGCCAGGTAGGGGGCTTTTCCCCTTGCGCGACGAGTTTCCGCCGACGAAGATGACCAAGCTTCCTTCAGCGGCAAACTCTCCTCCATGTTCACGGCGAACCGTGTCCAGCGGGGAGTACATGTCGACGCACTCAGGACGGAGTGTGTCGGCACAAGCTGGTAGCCAGCAGCCGACTCCGGCAAGGCCGACTCCGGCAATGCAGGCTCCGACCAGTGTGAGATCTTCTGCAGCGCTGGGCGTGCACCATGGGGGTGCGCTAGCTGCAGCAAGAGCACTACTGCGCAACCCACCTGCTGGGGATGCGCCCCATTCAGCGACCCAGCAGTGGGTCCGCGAGGTGGACCGCCTCGTCGTCGCCGCCGCGAACCCTCGACTTCGGCAGGGACGACGCTCCGGTCAACCGGCTGTGTCGCTAACGCGCACGCCAACGGTTGGCGGGCAGACGGCGGACCCCAGCTCCACCAGGTTTCCGTCGACGGACATGAGGGCAGAGCTGGAGCGATGCCACTTGGGCCAAGATGCCCGAGTGTTCCTCGAGCGACGTCGAGAAAGGCGTCGCACTCAAGTGGCTGGCGACAACATAACGTCGGCCTCGACCCAGCCTGAAGGGCAGACCTTCGTCACGCGAGCTCTGCCCCAGGCGTACGCCGCGTAGCATAAGCCACAACCATGTGCTCTGCAAGCGGCGTCCCCGGCCTATGGCGCAACCTTGCCCATACCGGGATACACTGTGTCAGGCGCAACCAAGCGTTCGCGGCACCAGTACCTGCACTGGGAGCCTGCAACCGGCTCTGGCAGCGCTGACCCCGGCAATGCAGGCTCCAACCAGCGTCAGGTCTTCAGTAGCGCTGAGCGTACCCGGCGGGGGTGCGCCAGCCGTAGCAAGAGCGCTACTGCACAATCCGCCTGCTGGGGACGCGCCTCAGGCAGCGACCCAGAAGTGGATTCGCGAGATAGACCATCTCGTCGTCGCTGCCGCAAACCCTCGACTTCGGCGGGGACGACGCTCCGGCCAACCGGCTGTGTCGCTGATGCGCACGCCAATGGTTGGCGAGCAGACGGCGGACTCCAGCTCCACCAGGCTTCCGTCGACGGACCTGAGGACAAAGATGGAACGGTGCCACTTGGGCCAAGATGCCCGAGTGTTCCTCGAGCGACGTCGAGAAAGGCGTCACACTCAAGAGGCTAGCGACAACATGGCGTCGGCCTCAACCCAGCCTGGAGAGCAGACCTTCGCTACGCGAGCTCTGCCCCAGGCGTACGCCGCACAGCATAAGCCACAACCATGTGCTCTGCAAGCGGCGTCCCCGGCCTATGGCGCAACCTTGCCCATACGGGGGTACACTGTGCCAGGCGCAACCAAGCGTTCGCGGCACCAGTACCTGCACTGGGAGCCAGCAACCGGCTCTGGCAGCGCCGACCCCGGCAATGCAGGCTCCAACCAGCGTCAGGTCTTCAGTAGCGCTGGGCGTACCCGGCGGGGGTGCGCTAGCTGCAACAAGAGCGCTACTGCACAATCCGCCTGCTGGGGACGCGCCTCAGGCAGCGACCCAGCAGTGGATTCGCGAGGTAGACCGTCTTGTCGTCGCCGCCGCAAACCCTTGACTTCGGCGGGGACGACGCTACGGCCAACCGGCTGTGTCGCTGACGCGCACGCCAACGGTTGACGGACAGACGGCGGATTGCAGCTCCACCAGTCTTCCATCGACGGACCTGAGGACTGAGCTGGAACGATGCCACCTCGGCCAAGACGCCCGAGTGTTCCTCGAGCGGCGACGAGAAAGGCATCACAGCCAAGAGGCCGGCGTCAGCATGACGACTGCCTCAACCCTGCCTGAGGCGCAGACTTTCGCCACATGAACTCTGCCCCAGACATACGCCACGCAGCATATGTCACAGCCATATGTCCTGCAAACGGCGCCCCCGGTCTATGGCGCAGCCTTGCCCATACTGGGGTACACTGTGCCAGCGGCGAACCAAGCGTTCGCGGCACCAACACCTGCAGCAACAGGGGCAGGATGTACGGCCCTGGAGCCCCACCTCCGCTTCACGAGGTGGCCGCGCAAGTTTCGGCTGCACCTGCCCGGGAAGTACGACGGCAGCGTCAACCCGGCGGGGTTCCTCCAGATCCACTCCACCGCCGTACTTGCCGCAGGAGCGGATGAGGCCGTCATGGCCAAACTACTTCCCCGTCGCCTTGACCGGCCCAGCCCGGTCTTGGCTAATGAACCTCCCTCAGGGTTCCATAACTTCCTGGGGAGAGCTCTGCCGGCAGTTCATCGCCAACTTCGGCAGCTCCTACACCCGTCCCGGCACGGAGCTTGACCTCCAAGCCATCAAGCAACAACCTGGGGAGTCGCTGCGCTCCTTCATCCAGCGGTTCTCCCAGGTACGCAACACCATTCCGCATATTCAAAGTGCTTCTGTGGTGGCGGCACTTCGACAGTGTCCAAGACAAGAAGATGCTTGAGAGGCTTGCAACCAGAGAGGTCTGCAATGCCTCCGAGCTCTTCAGCCTGGCGGACAAGTGCGCCAGAGCAGCCGGAGGGCGGAGCTGGCACTCACTGCCAGCTTCCGAAGCCGGAAGACTGCCGAAGACGGCAGAGTTCAAGCTGAGATCCCGACCACGTCAGACAGCTAAGAGCCAAGCACTGGCTGACTTCGTGGCTGAGTGGACGCCAACGAAGGCTGACCCAGGGGGCCGCGAAGACGGTGAACCAAAGTACCGAGCTTCGGTCTTCACCGGGCCTCACTGGACGCTCTTCTTCGACGGCTCCTCGCGAAAGCAGGGGGCCGGTGCCGGCGTACTGCTTCTCATGCCATCGGGGGAGCAGTCTGGGTACATGGTGCGTCTCAATTCCAAGGCAACCAACAACTTGGCAGAGTATGAAGCACTCATCTTTGGCCTAAAAGACAGTCCTGTCTCTGGGCGCTCGCCAGTTGTTGGCGCAGGGCTACTCCCAGCTAGTTATCAAGCAAGTTAAGGGTGAATGCCCCTGCAATGACCCACAGCTAGCTGATTATCTGCTTCACGTGCGGATGTTGGAGAAAGAATTCCTCACCTTGGACCTGCGCCATGCACCGCGCGCTTGCACGGACGCAGCTGACGACCTCTCAACGAAAGCCTCCATCGGAGCCCCTGCGCACGAAGGAGTCTTCGAGAGGATGTTGCTGCGGTCCACAGCCCGGCCCGCCGAGCCGGGCGAAGGGGGCTGAACCAGTGCCTCGAAGCTAGGCAGTCCCGGCGGCCCTGGATGCTGCCAAAGGATCGTAAGAGTCACTGGGGACTCCGTGCAACCCAGCGCTCAAGATCCAGAAGCTCAAGTAGTCCCGATGCATGGACCACGGAGGTCCGGGACTCCTTGAAGGACTTCCTTCCTGATGAACGTGCATTCGCTGAACGGGTGGTGCGGATGGCTAAGTGCTACGCGCTGGTATCTTTACTGGCGTGGCGACACGACATCCTATTGCGGTGCATAACCCGGGAGGAAGGCTGCGATTAGCTCGCAGTAGTCCAAGGAGGCGAGTGCTGGGAACGCTCATCGTCCCGCACGTTGGTCGGTTAAGCCACCCGGCATGGCTCCTACTGACTGAGAGCCACCTGGACGCCGTCAAACCGGTTAGGGATGCAATGCGTGCCAGGTCCACGCCAAGCAGACCCACACAACCGGTGCAGACACGCACCCAGAGCCGTCGGGGGATACCGGCTCCTCCATGTCGAGGGCCAGCCGGACTTCCCAGGGCCGGGTCACGGGAACTACCCTTCCACATGGTATGCGGGGCCGAAGCCATGCTTCCCCCTGATATAGCCATGGGGGTCCCCCGTGTCCGGCGTACGACGAAGCCACGCATGACCCGCTCTGCGTGAAGACAGGCGCTCCGACGCTACCCAGTAAGTTCACCATGCTTACTTAGGTGTTTATTTAAATTACGCATTAATTCCTATGAACACCTCCCCACGCTCTAGACAGTGTGCGTCCATTGTACACTCGGCTCCTCTTTCCGGCTCTCATGCATAGTCGATATTTGCCGTCCTGCCGAAGGCGGTAGTGCTTGGGCTACCTGCCAGAGGCCCGGTGGCCTTTTGGATCTCCCCCTATAAGGGTACTGCACCACCAGTTGGTCTCCAACGAGAAAAGACCTACGCTAGAACGGGGAATCAGGAGCCTTGCTTTGCCCGGTCTTGCACCCAAAGCATGTGCACTCTGCCTCCCGGCGCTACGGTCTGAGTACCAGGGGGCCGGGCGGTTACACCCTGACTGGGGCTGGGGTCAGACCTCCGGGAGCAATTGCACTGGATTACCCAAGCCCCGTATTCCGGCCTGGAACAGTAAGCCAAATGAGACTAAGGGATAGGAAAGGAGGGACCACTGAGCAGTGCCGGACTCCGCCCCCACAGCTGGGCCGAGCTCCGAGGCCAGCCCTCGCCCTCCTTTCAGAGGCGAGCGCTGATGCCGGACCTCACGACCTTCGTTGGCCTGAGCTCCGATGACTTCTGGACTCCGCCTCCACAGCCAGACCGAGCTCCGAGGCCAGCCCTCGCCCTCCTTTCAGAAGCGAGCACTGATGCCGGACCTCACGCCCTTCGCTGGCCTGAGCTCCGATGACTTCCGGACCTCCGCCCCCACAGCCGGGCCGAGCTCCGATGCCAGGCTTCACCCTCTCCTAAGAGGCTGAACACCGAAGCCGTCAAGACCCTGCCAGCACAGGGAGTACTCAAGACAAGAAAGTGCGCGGACCAGAAGAGACGAAGGTCCCACCTCAGGCTCGCTATCTCCCCCGAGATGGGCCCGGGGGCCACTGTCGGTACCCTCGATATGGGGTACCCCGCGCACAGGGGAAAATGCCTAAGGATCTCGCCCTTCTCCACAGGGAGAGCTCCGAAGGCGTCACGCGTCCAGCGGGGCCGGACCTCCCTCTCCTCAGAGGAGAGCTCCGGGCCCACCATGTGGCATACAGAAGCCGGACCTCCCCCTCCGCGGGAGAGAGGTCCGAAGGTGCCGCGTGTCCAGAGAGGCCGGACCTCCCCCTCCTCAGAGAGGAGCTCCGGGCTCGCCACGTAACAGAAGCCGAACCTCCACCTCCGCGGGGAGAGGTCCAAAGGCTCCACGTGTCCTGCGGGGCCGCCCCCCCTCTCTTCTGAGGAGGGCTCCGGGCCCGCCACGTGGCCAGCAGAACGGCGCTGCCTGCCCCCGAGCGATAGGCAGCGGGCGTAAAGACGCCCCATATCTTGCCCGTACAAGGTATTCAAGGCCCGCGCCTTCCCAAGACGCGGAGACGCGGAGCACGCCTCTGTCAGGTGCCGTTGCGCCCAGTCGCATCACAGACTAGCGTGCAGTGTCAGAGCCTGCCAGCCAATAAACGCAGCGACAAGACATCCCATGCCGCCCCCGCCGTCATCATCCACTACGACTAGCATGCGGCATGGGCAGAGCTACAAGACGAAGACTCAGAAGCCTTCGGCAGAGACAACTACCGGCATAAATGCAGATATGGTAGATATCAGTCAATCTCCCCGGGACCACCTGTCGGGTCCCGGCCCCCCTTGTAAGCCACCCGAGTCTTGGACTATAAAAGGCTCGGGTAGGCGACGTTAGCAGGGGTTCGCACTCTAGCCATCCACACCCTGGGCTCGCACTTTGCAACTCATACGCTAGCCATACACTCTCAAGCTGTAACTCACCCCCATGCTCAGGCCTCCGGCCCTGAGCAGCAAGCAATACAGCGAGCTCCATAGCTCGCCGTGGACGTAGGGTTTTACGCTCTGGCGGCCTGAACCACGTAAAACTCGCCGTGTCAAGCTCTCACTAACTCGTCCATCTGCGCAAGCTCTCCGCTAGGGACTAGCCCCTTCGAAAAAAGAACCTCCGCGGGCTGCCCAGTGCAGGCCCGGGGGAAGTGTCGACCGCACACTTCGACAGCGCTCTAGTCGCTGTAAGCGCCTGAAGCTTTTCCAAGGCTAACACTGCGGCAGCACGGTCTCCACGAACCTTGAGGATGCCTGTTGGTGTAGGCATCTTCAAGACAAGGTAGCCGTAGTGGGCTACTGCCATGAATCGGTACAGGGCTGGCCTGCCGATTATGGCGTTGAAGGGGAGGTCAATCTCGGCCACGTCGAACAGAACGTACTCTGTCCGGTAGCTGTCCGGTGCCCCAAAGGTCACCGGGAGGCTGATGTGGCCGTAGGGAACGACCTGTCCTGGTCCCACCCCTGAGAACGGGCTCGATGGGGCGAGCTTGGCCATCGGGATCTGCAGCTTCTGGAAGGCTGCGCGACTGATGAGGTTCAGCCCAGCCCCGCCATCCACCAAAACGTGGTACATCTTCATGTTGGCGATGGTGGGGGCCACCACGAGCGGCAGTTGGCCGGCCCCAGCCATGTTCCTGGGGCAGTCGGTGTCATTGAAGCTGATGGGGTTCCCATCCACCTTAGGTGCGGTGCTGCACCTGGGAGGGGAGCCACCGACGCTACCGCTCGACGCAAGGCTTTAGCCGTGCTCCGGGACGGGGGGGTCAGCGGACCCGCCGAAGATGACATAGAGCATCTTCCGGTGCTCATCATCACTGGAGCTGGAGCTCCCATGACTGCGCACTGCCTTTACGGTGTGCTGAAGCTCCTGGAACTCCACCTGGCGGTCGACGCCGTCTCGGGCCTCGACCTTCTGCTTGCCGCCCCTTTGATCGTTGGGTGGGGCATCAGTTAGAGGCTGCTTCCCTTTCCGGAAGCGCTCCGCGAGCTTCTGGATTTCCCGGCATTCGGTAGCTGTATGATAACTGGTGCCGTGCACAGGGCATAATTCATCCTGGCCCCCGTCTGGGGCCGGCGATTGTCGCGGCCTCTTGTCAGGGCGCGGCCCCCGAGCTCCACTGGGCGCCGCCGTTGCGGCAACAGGGACCGCGGCTGATGATTTTATGCTACTCCCGTACGAAGCGCCGCCGGATCCCGGCTGACCCCCTGGCTTGGAGGCCGGCAGAGAGTGCCAGTTCCGCCCTTCGGCTGCTCTGGCACACTTGTCCGCCAGGTTGAAGAGTTCTGAGGCATCGCGGACCTCCCTGGTCGCGAGCTTCTCGAGCATCTTCCTGTCCCGAACGCCTTGCCGGAACGCCACCACCACAGAAGCGTTCTGAATATGCGGGATGGTGTTGCGTACCTGGGAGAACCGCTGGATGAAAGAGCGCAGCGACTCCCCAGGCTGTTGCTTGACGGCGTGGAGGTCAAGCTCCGTGCCGGGACGGGTGTAGGAGCTGCCGAAGTTGGCAACGAATTGCCGGCAGAGCTCTCCCCAGGAGGTTATGGACCCCTGCGGTAGATTCATGAGCCAAAACCGAGCTGGGCCGGTCAAGGCGACGGGGAAGTAGTTGGCCATGACAGCCTCGTCCCCTCCTGCGGCAAGTATGGCGGTGGAGTAGATCTGCAGGAACTCCGCTGGGTTGACGCTACCGTCGTACTTTTCGGGCAGGTGCGGCCGGAACTTGCGCGGCCACCTCGCGAAGCGAAGGTGGGGTGCAAGGGCCGCACATCCTGCACCTGCTGCTGCAGGTACTGGCGCTGCGAACGCTTGGTTCGCACTTGGCACCGCGTATCCCGGCATGGGCAAGGCTGCACCATAGACCGGGGCCGCTGCTTGCGGCGCATATGGTTGTGGCATATGCTGCACAGCATATGCCTGAGGCAGGGCTCGCGTGGCGAAGACCTGCCCTTCAGGTTGTGTCGAGGCCGACGACATGCTGTCGCCAGCCTCATGGTTGCGACGCCTTTCCCGGCGTTGCTCGAGGTACACCCGGGCGTCCTGGCCCAATTGGCACCGTTCCAGTTCCCTTCTCAGGTCCGTCGACGGGAGCCTGGAGGAGCTGGAATCCACCGTTAGCCCGTCAACCGTGGGTGTGCGCGTCAGCAACACAGCTGGTTGTCCTGGGCACCGTCCTCGCCGAAACCGAGGGTTCGCGGCGGCGACGACGAGGCGGTCCACCTCGCGGACCCATTGCTGGGTCGCTGAATGGGGCGCATCCCCCGCAGGTGGGTTGCGCAGCAGCGCTCTTGCTGCAGCTAGCGCACCTCCATGGTGTACGCTCAGCGCTGCAGAAGATCTCAACCTGGTCGGGGCCTGCATAGCCGGAGTCGGCGTTGCCGGAGCCGGCTGCTGGCTACCAGCTTGTGCCGACACACTCCGTCCTGAGTGTGTCGACATGTACTCCCCAGTGGTCACGGTTCGCCGTGAACGCGGAGAGGGAGAGTTTGCCGCTGAAGGAAGCTTGGTCATCTTCGTCGGCGGAAACTCGTCGCGCTAGGAGAAAAGCCCCCTACCTGGCGCGCCAAATGTCGAAGTGTTCAATCGACACTTCCCCCGGGCCTGCACTGGGCAGCCCGCGGAGGTTCTTTTTTCGGTGGGGCTAGTCTCTAGCGGAGAGCTTGCGCAGATGGACGAGTTAGTAAGAGCTTGACACGGCGAGTTTTACATGGTTCAGGCCGCCGAAGCGTAAAACCCTTCGTCCACGGCGAGCTATGGAGCTCGCTGTATTGCTTGCTGCTCAGGACCGGAGGCCTGAGCTTGGGGGTGAGTTACAGCTTGAGAGTGTATGGCTAGCGTATGAGTTGCAAAGTGCGAACCCCTGCTATCGACGCCTACCCAAGCCTTTTATAGTCCAAGACTCGGGCGGCTTACAAGGGGAGCCGGGACCCGACAGGTGGTCCCGGAAGATTGTCTATTATCTACCGTATCTGCAGTTATGCCGGTAGTTGTCTCTGGTCGAAGGCTTCTGAGTCTTCATCTTGCCACCCTGCCCATGCCGCATGCTAGTCGTAGTGGTTGATGACGGCGCAGGCGGCATGGGATGTCTTGTCGCGGTGTTTATTGGCTGGCAGGTTCTGACACCGCACGCCAGTCTGTGATGCGACTGGGCGCAATGGCACCTGACAGAAGCGTGCCCCGCGTCTCCGCGTCTTGGGAAGACGCGGGCCTTGAATACCTTGTACGGGCAAGGTATGGGGTGTATTTACGCCCGCTGCCTATCGCTCGGGGCAGGCAGCGTTGCTCTGCTGCCACGTGGCGGGCCCGGAGCCCTTCTCAGAGGAGAGAAGGGTCAGTCCCGCGGGGCACGTGGAGCCTCCGGACCTCTCCCTGCGGAGGGAGAGGCTCGGCTTCTGTTGGCCACGTGGCGGGCCCGGAGCTCTCTTCTGAGGAGAGGGAGGTCCGGCCCTGCTGGACACGCGGCGCCTTCGGACCTCTCTCACGCGGAGGGGGAGGTCCGGCTTCTGTATGCCACGTGGCGGGCCCGGAGCTCTCCTCTGAGGAGAGGGAGGTCCGGCCCCGCTGGACGTGTGGCGCCTTCGGAGCTCTCCCTGCGGAGAAGGGCGAGTTTCTTAGGCATTTTACCCTGTGCGCGGGGGTACCCCATATCCCAGGTACCGACAACATGGTTCGCCAAGCACCGGGGGTGGCGGACTTTCCGTCCTGCCGGACTGGCCGGGTGTCGGGGAAGGCCTTTAAATAGTGCTCAATCACCTCCCTACGGATCTCTGGCCTCCGCGACGGCTGTCATGCAGCACATCAACATTGTGCCGGAGGGGGGCAACGAGCGCGCCTTCCTATTTGCTATCCAGGCCCCCGGCTACCCGGATGGTCTGGGTGGCATCGGCGCTGATTCGAACGAGCCTCGAGGGGACATCGTCCTCGTCAAGGGGTTGCACATGGGGTGCTGTGGTAGAGGCACGGTGGCGTGCACTTGGGTGGAGCCGGCTTGGTTCTGCACTGCCTAGGGTTGGCGCTCTAGTTGCTGTAAGCGCCTGAAGCTTTTCCAAGGCTAACACTGCGGCAGCACGGTCTCCACAAACCTTGAGGACGCCTGTTGGTGTAGGCATCTTCAAGACAAGGTAGCCGTAGTGGGCTACTGCCATGAATCGGTACAGGGCTGGCCTGCCGATTATGGCGTTTAAGGGGAGGTCAATCTCGGCCACGTCGAACAGAATGTACTCTGTCCGGTAGCTGTCCGGTGACCCAAAGGTCACCGGGAGGCTGATGTGGCCGTAGGGAACGACCTGTCCCGGACCTACCCCTGAGAACGGGCTCGATGGGGTGAGCTTGGCCATCGGGATCTGCAGCTTCTGGAAGGCTGCGCGACTGATGAGGTTCAGTCCAGCCCTGCCATCCACCAAAATGTGGTACATCTTCACGTTGGCGATGGTGGGGGCCACCACGAGCGGTAGTTGGCCGGCCCCAGCCATGTTCCTGGGGCAGTCGGTGTCATCGAAGCTGATGGGGGTTCCCATCCACCTGAGGTGCGGTGCTGCACCTGGGAGGGGAGCCACCGACGCTACCGCTCGGTGCAAGGCCTTAGCCGCGCTTCAGGACGGGGGGTCAGCGGACCCGCCGAACATGACATAGAGCATCTTCCGGTGCTCGTCATCACTGGATGTCGGTACCCTCGATATGGGGTACCCCCGCGCACAGGGGAAAATGCCTAAGGATCTCGCCCTTCTCCGCAGGGAGAGCTCCGAAGGCGCCACGCGTCCAGCGGGGCCGGACCTCCCTCTCCTCAGAGGAGAGCTCCGGGCCCACCACGTGGCATACAGAAGCCGGACCTCCCCCTCCGCGGGAGAGAGGTCCGAAGGTGCCCGCGTGTCCGGAGAGGCCGGACCTCCCTCTCCTTAGAGAGGAGCTCCGGGCTCACCGCGTGGCCAACAGAAGCCGAACCTCCCCCTCCGCGGGGAGAGGTCCGAAGGCTCCACGTGTCCTGCGGGGCCGGACCCCTCTCTCTTCTGAGGAGGGCTCCGGGCCCGCCACGTGGCCAGCAGAACGGCGCTGCCTGCCCCCGAGCGATAGGCAGCGGGCCTAAAGACGCCCCATACCTTTCCCGTACAAGGTATTCAAGGCCCGCGCCTTCCCAAGACGCGGAGAAGCGGAGCACGCCTCTGTCAGGTGCCGTTGCGCCCAGTCGCATCACAGACTGGCGCACAGTGTCAGAGGCTGCCAGCCAATAAACGCAGCGACAAGACATCCCATGCCGCCCTCGCCGTCATCACCCACTACGACTAGCATGCGGCATGGGCAGAGCTACAAGACAAAGACTCAGAAGCCTTCGGCAGAGACAACTACCGGCATAACTGCAGATACGGTAGATATCAGTCAATCTCCCTGGGACCACCTGTCGGGTCCCGGCCCCCCTTGTAAGCCACCCGAGTCTTGGACTATAAAAGGCTTGGGTAGGCGACGTTAGCAGGGGTTTGCACTCTAGCCATCAGCACCCTGGGTTCGCACTCTGCAACTCATACACTAGCCTTACACTCCCAAGCTGTAACTCACCCCCAAGCTCAGGACTCCGGCCCTGAGCAGCAAGCAATACAGCGAGCTCCATAGCTCGCCGTGGACGTAGGGTTTTACGCTCCGGCGGCATGAACCACGTAAAACTCTCTGTGTCAAGCTCTTACTAACTCGTCCTTCTGCGCAAGCTCTCCGCAAGGGACTAGCCCCACCGAAAAAAGAACCTCCACGGGCTGCCCAGTGCAGGCCCGGGGCAAGTGTCGACTGAACACTTCGACACTGGAGCTGGAGCTCCCATGATTGCGCACTGCCTTTACGGCGCGCTGAAGCTTCTGGAACTCCGCCTGGCGGTCGGCGCCATCTAGGGCTTCGACCTTCTGCTTGCCCTCCCTTTGACTGTAGGTTGGGGCATCAGTTAGGGGCTGCTTCCCTTTCCGGAAGCGCTCTGTGAGCTTCTGGATTTCCCGGCATTCGGCAGCGGTATGATAACTGGTGCCATGCACAGGGCATAATTCATCCTGGCCCCCGTCTGGGGCCGGTGATTGTCGCGGCCTCTTGTCGTGGCACGGCCCCCGAGCTCCACTGGGCGCCGCCGTTGTGGCAACGGGGACCACGACTGACGACTTTATCTTGCTTCCGCCTCCGTTCTTGATCTTCCTGCCGCTTCCGTATGAAGCGTCGCTGGATCCCGGCTGACCCCCTGGCTCGGAGGCCGGCAGAGAGTGCCAGTTCCGCCCTTTGGCTGCTCTGGCACACTTGTCCGCCAGGCTTAAGAGTTCTGAGACATCGCGAACCTCTCTAGTCGTGAGCTTCTCGAGCATCTTCTTGTCCCGAACGCCTTGCCGGAACACCACCACCACAGAAGCGTTCTGGATGTGTGGGATGGTGTTCCGCACCTGGGAGAACCGCTGGATGAACGAGCGCAGCGACTCCCCTGGTTGTTGCTGGATGGCGTGGAGGTCGAGCTCCGTGCCGGGCCGGGTGTAGGAACTGCCAAAGTTGGAGACAAACTGCCGGCAGAGCTCTCCCCAGGAGGTTATGGAATCTTGGGGTAGGTTCATGAGCCAAGACCGGGCAGGGCCGGTTAAGGCGACGGGGAAATAGTTGGCCATGACAGCCTCATCCCCTCCTGCAGCGAGTACGGCAGTGGAGTAGATCTGGAGGAACTCCGCCGGGTTGACACTGCCGTCGTATTTTTCGGGCAGGTGCGGCCGAAACTTGCGCGGCCACCTCGCGAAGCGAAGGTGGGGTGCAAGAGCTGCACATCCTGCTCCTGCTGCCGCAGGTATTGGCGCTGCGAACGCTTCGTTCACACTTGGCACCATGTATCCTGGCATGGGCAAGGCGGCACCATATACCGGGGGCGCTGCTTGCGGCGCATACGGTTGTGGCATATGCTGCGAGGCGTACGCCTGGGGCAGGACTCGCGTGGCAAAGATCTGCCTTCCAGGTTGTGTCGAGGCTGACGACATGCTGTCGCCAGCCTCATGGTTGCGACGCCTTTCTCGACGTCACTCGAGGTACACCCGGGTATCCTGGCCCAAGTGGCACCGTTCCAGCTCACTTCTCAGGTCTGTCGACAGGAGCCTGGAGGAGCTGGTATCCGCCGTTTGCCCGTCAACCGTGGGCGTGCGCATCAGCGACACTGCCGGTTGACTGGAGCATGGTCCCCGCCGAAGTCGAGGGTTTGCGGCAGCGACGACAAGACGGTCTATCTCACGAATCCACTGCTGGGTCGCTGCCTGAGGCGCGACCCCAGCAGGCGGATTGTGCAGTAGCGCTCTTGCTGCGGCTAGCGCACCCCCACTGGGTACGCCTGGCGCTACTGAAGACCTGATGCTGGTTGGAGCCTGCATTGCCGGGGTCGGCGCTGCCAGAGCCGGTTGCTGGCTCCCAGCTCGTTTCGACACACTCCGTCCTGAGTGCGTCGACATGTACTCCCCCCTGGTCGCGGTTCGCCGCGAACACGGAGGGGGAGAGTTTGCCGCTGAGGGAAGCTTGGTCATCTTTGTCGGCGGAAACTCGTCGCGCAAGGGGAAAAGCCCCCTTCCTGGCGCGTCAAATGTCGAAGTGTTCGGTCGACACTTCCCCCGGGCCTGCACTGGGCAGCCCGCGGAGGTTCTTTTTTTGGTGGGGCTAGTCCCTTGCGGAGAGCTTGCCCGGATGGACGAGTTAGTAAGAGCTTGACACGGAGAGTTTTACGTGGTTCATGCCGCCGGAGCGTAAAACACTACGTCCACGGCGAGCTATGGAGCTCGCTGTATTGCTTGCTGCTCAGGGCCTGAGTCCTGAGCTTGGGGGTGAGTTACAGCTTGGGAGTGTATGGCTAGCGTATGAGTTGCAGAGTGCGAACCCTTGCTATTGTCGCCTACCCAAGCCTTTTATAGTCCAAGACTCGGGTGGCTTACAAGGGGGCCCGGGACCCGACAGGTGGTCCCGGGGAGATTGACTGATATCTACCGTATCTGTAGTTATGCCGGTAGCTGTCTCTGGCGAAGGCTTCCGAGTCTCCGTCTTGCCGCCCTGCCCATGCCGCACGCTAGTCGTAGTGGTTGATGACGGCACAGGCGGCATGGGATGTCTTGTCGCGGCGTTTATTGGCTGGCAGGTTATGACACCGCGCGCCAGTCTGTGATGCGACTGGGCGCAACGGCACCTGACAGAGGCGTACTCCGCATCTCCGCGTCTCGGGAAGATGCGGGCCTTGAATACCTTGTACGGGCAAGGTAAGGGGCGTCTTTACGCCCGCTGCCTATCACTCGGGGGGCAGGCAGCACCGTTCTTCTGGCCACGTGGCGGGCCCGGAGCCCTTCTCAGAGGAGAGGAGGGTCCGGCCTGCGGGGCACGTGGAGCCTCCGGACCTCTCCCCGCGGAGGGGGGGTTCGGCTCCTGTCGGCCACGTGGCGGCCCCGGAGCTCCCCTCTGAGGAGAGGGAGGTCCGGCCCTGCCGGATACGTGGCACCTTTGGACCCCTCACCCGCGGAGGGGGAGGTCCGGCTTCTGTATGCCACGTGGCGGGTCCGGAGCTCTCCTCTGAGGAGAGGGAGGTCTGGCCCCGCCGGACGCGTGGCGCCTTCGGAGCTCTCCCTGCGGAGAAGGGCGAGTTCCTTAGGCATTTTTCCCTGTGCGCGGGGGTACCCCATATCTCAGGTACCGACAGTATTCAAGGCCCGTGTCTTCCCAAGACGCAGAGACGCGGAGCACGCCTCTGTCAGGTGCCGTTGTGCCCAGTCGCATCACAGACTGGCGCATGGTGTTAGAGCCTGCCAGCCAATAAACGCAGTGACAAGACATCCCATGCCGCCCGTGCCGTCATCAACCACTACGACTAGCATGCGGCATGGGCAGAGCTGCAAGACGGAGACTCAGAAGCCTTTGCCAGAGACAACTACCGGCATAACTGCAGATACGGTAGATGACAGACAATCTCCCCGAGACCACCTGTCGGGTCCCGGGCCCCCCTTGTAAGCCACCCGAGTCTTGGACTATAAAAGACTCGGGTAGGCGACGTTAGCAAGGGTTCACACTTTAGCCATTCACCCCCAAGCTGTAACTCATCTTCAAGCTCAGGACTCCGGTTCTGGGCAGCAAGCAAAACAGCGAGCTCCATAGCTCGCCGTGGACGTAGGGTTTTACGCTCCGGCGGCCTGAACCACGTAAAACTCGCCGTGTCAAGCTCTTACTAACTCGTCCATACGCTCAATCTCTCCGCAAGGGACTAGCCCCACCGAAAAAAGAACCTCCGCGGGCTGCCCAGTGCAGGCCTGGGGGAAGTGTCGACCGAACACTTCGACATTTGGCGCGCCAGGAAGGGGGCCTTTCCCTTGCGCGACGAGTTTCCGCCGACGAAGATGACCAAGCTCCCTTCAGCGGCAAACTCTCCCCCTCCGCGTTCACGGCGAACCGTGACCAGCGGGGAGTACATGTCGACGCACTCAGGACGGAGTGTGTCGGTACAAGCTGGTAACCAGCAGCCGACTCCGGCAATGCAGGCTCCGACCAGTGTGAGATCTTCTGCAGCGCTGAGCGTACACCATGGGGGTGTGCTAGCTGCAGCAAGAGCACTGCTGCGCAACCCACCTGCTGGGGATGCGCCCCATTCAGCGACCCAACCGTGGGTCCGCGAGGTGGACCGCCTCGTCGTCGCCGCCGCGAACCCTCGGTTTCGGCGAGGGCGACGCCCCGGTCAACCGGCTGTGTCGCTGACGCGCACGCCAACGGTTGACGGGCAAATGGCGGATTCCAGCTCCTCCAGGCTCCCGTCGACGGACCTGAGAAGGGAGCTGGAACGGTGCCACTTGGGCCAGGATGCCCGGGTGTACCTCGAGCGCCGTCGAGAAAGGCGTCGCAACCATGAGGCTGGCGACAGCATGACGTCGGCCTCGACACAGCCTGGAGGGCAGATCTTTGCCACGCGAGTCCTGCCTCAGGCATACGCCGCGCAGCATATGCCACAACCATATGCGCCGCAAGCAGCGCCCCCGGTCTATGGTGCAGTCTTGCCCATGCCGGGGTACACGGTGCCAAGTGCAAACAAAGCGTTTGCAGCGCCAATACCTGCGGCAGCAGGAGCAGGATGTGCGGCCCTTGCATCCCACCTTTGCTTCGCGAGGTGGCCGCGCAAGTTTCGGCCGCACCTGCCCGAAAAATACGACGGTAGCGTCAACCCAGCGGAGTTCCTCCAGATCTACTCTACCGCCGTACTTGCCACAGGAGGGGATGAGGCTGTCATGACCAACTACTTCCCCGTCGCCTTGACCGGCCCAGCTCGGTCTTGGCTCATGAATCTCCCTCAGAGGTCCATAACTTCCTGGGGAGAGCTCTGCTGACAGTTTGTTGCCAACTTCGGCAGCTCCTACACCCGTCCCGGCACGGAGCTTGACCTCCACGCCGTCAAGCAACAACCTGGGGAGTCGCTGCGCTCTTTCATCCAGCGGTTCTCCCAGGTACGCAACACCATCCCGCATATTCAGAGTGCTTCTGTGGTGGTGGCGTACCGGCAGGGTGTCCGGGACGAGAAAATGCTTGAGAAGCTTGCGACCAGAGAGGTCCGCGACGTCTCTGAGCTCTTCAGCCTGGCGGACAAATGCGCCATAGCAGCTGAAGGGCGGAACTGGCACTCTCTGCCGACCTCTGAGTCAGGAGGACAGCCCGTGTCCGGCGCTGCTGCCTATGGGGGTGGCAAGAAGGCCAAGAACCGGGGGAGTGGCAAGATGAAGTCATTGTTCACGGCTCCCGTCGCCGCAGCAGCGACGACTAGTGGAGCTCGGGGGGCCACGCCCCGATAAAAGGCAGCGGCAGTCACCGGCCCCAGATAGTGACCAGGGCGGGCTATGCCCCGTGCATGGCGCCGGCAACCATACTGCTGCCGAGTGCTGGGATATCCAGAGGCTCGCAGAGCGCTTCCGCAAAGGAAGACAGCAGAGAGCTGAAGCACCGCCCTACCTTCAGAGGGATGGCAAGCAGAAGGTCGATGGCCCAGTCAGCGCCGCCCATCAGGTGGGGTTTCAGGAGCCTCAGCGTGTCATAAAGACAGTGCATAACGGTGAGGACTCCAGCTCCAATGGTGACGGGCCAGGGCGGTAGCCTGCTGTGGCTGCCGTCCCGGGTCAGAGGAGGCTGCACTGCTGCGGCGTCAACCTTGGAAAAGCCCCAAGTAGTCGCAGCAGCCCAAGCACCGATCACAATGGTGCAAGGTCGGGCCAGCCTCACCCGAGAGCACGCCTCCGTGCCTCGGACATACCTCCCGGGGGCCGCCCAAGGTCTGTCAACCCCTTGAAGGCCTTGCCAGAAGGGGAAGACGCCTTAGGTCATCCAAGACGAGCCCGGGTCCACCTATCCCTTGAAGGCCTTAGCCAGAAGGGGAGAACTCCCCGGGGGCCCCCAGGAGAAGCCGCGTAGGACCTGATCCAGCGTGAAGATGACAGCCTCATCGACGAGACTCGGCTGCAGGTAACATCCCACAACGCACGGTCTCGGCTGATGCTCTAAGCACTACCGCCAAAGAACCAAACGCGTCAGGGACCTGCAGAAGGGCAACCTGGTGTCGCGGCACGCTCTTTCCCGAGAAGGACCTATAAACTCTCCCCCAGCAGGGAAGGTCCCTTCCGAATCACGAAAGCTGCCGTCCCAGGAACACATGCCTTTCAGCCGAGTGTGGGATCCATTCCCAAAACCCTTGGCATGGAGCAACACTGTAAGTCCTACTCCCCGAGCATTAGTAGAACAGGGTCATTCCCTTCTGTAATGAATCCCATAGAATTTAGGAACAGAGCTTGGGGCAGCTAAGTCTCAAGGGACGGTACAGGACTACGTCCAGTTTAGCCTGGTTCCGACCCTAAGCGCGTAGAGTCTTGCCTCCCTTGTAGACGAGGCGGGACATTGCCTCCATGTACAGCCAGAATTCCACCTATGGGCATGAACACAGAAACTTGTTCTACTTAGCTCTCTCTCATGCGCTCATTTAAATCATGCATTAATTTTTATGATCGCACTATCTATGTATGTTCATCGTACATCTAGCTCCCCCTCTCCCGCGCTCATCCATAGTCAGCATTCGCTATCCTACCGAGGGCGGCCGCGCTTGAGGCACCTGCTGATGGCCGAGTGAGTCTCTCGGGCCTCCCCCAGTCAGGTGTTGCGGTGCCAGTTGGTCACCTCCAGGAAAGGCCGGCGTTGTGCATGGGGGGTCCAGGGTGCGTATCCCGCTTAGCAGGCCACGAGCCCAAAGCGTGCGCATCCTGCCCTCCGGAGGTACAGGGGAGTACAACCGCTTTGCCTGGTCATGAACCCAAAGCACGTGCACTCTGCTTCCCCAGCGCATGGCCCGGTACTAGGGATCGGACGACCGTACCTGGACCTCGGAGGGAGCCGGAGCTCCGGCGCCTCGAGCACAGAATTGCCCAAGCCCCATATAACGGATCAGGATCGTAAGACGAATAAGACTAGGAGACGGGAGGGGAGGACCCCCCGAGGAGAATTACGTTTCCTCTGCCTGTGTGCAGGACCTCCAGGTTACGGCAACGGGGACTGCATGAAGAGGGGGGAAAGGAGCTACCAACTACTCCGGCCTAGGACTGGAAGGACCGTGTCCCGCCCCATCAGCAGGGGCGAGGCCCGAAGGCGCCACGTGTCCAGCGGGCCCGGGGCTCCCACCTCTCCTGAGGGGGGCTCCGGACCCGCCACGTGGCAGGCAGAAACCGGACCTCCCCCCTCGGTGGGAGGGCTCCGAAGGCCCTACGTGGCCAGCAGGGCCAGAGCTCCCGCCTCCTGAGGAGGGGCTCCGGACCTGCCACGTGGCAGGCAGATCTGGAGCTCCCCATAGGGCGAGATCCAGAGACCCCCGGGGGCCCCTAACACAGTTAGGACCCGGGGAAGGTGTCTGTGCAGAGCTCCAAGATTGGGGAAGGCCTCTGAGTACCTTGCGGAGCTAAGGACTCAGTCAGGCAAGGCCAAGAAGGAGAGAAAAGGCATCACAGATATAAATATCTAAAAGAGTCAAATTATGCGAGGCTCCATGAGCTGGACTACAGACTCGACAAAGAGAGAAACAAGTCCTAAGGACCTCCCGGCTCACACCGGAACCTAGCGGCTACAAGGGCGGCCACATCCTCGACTTCAGCCCTGGCAGCTTCCTCCCGCTCCGCGGCTGGGCCCTCTCTCGCTGGTTCCAGCGAGAAAGAGGGGTCACGGCTCTTGAAGCATGCCAGCACATGTGAGGCGACCTCTAAGGCTAGGCCGCGTCCCTCGGCCTTAAGCTCGCTGGCGACCACCGAGTCTAGCCTGTTCAGCTTGGCGCCGATCGACTCCAGCGCGGGGATCACCTCCGCCACCTTCAACGCATGACCCGCTGCCTTCACCGGACTGAAGCCAAGAGGGATCAGGGCGGACCCCGCTCGATCAATGAAGCTTGAGACCGCATGAGCCTCGGAGGACCGCAAGGCCGAAAGCTCCTCCACCTCGCGGCGGGCTGCCTGCAGAGCCTCTAGGTTTCTCTCGGAGAATTCCTTCTACTTGGCCGCCAGGGAGCTCTCCCGAAGGTGGAGAGTCTTGGCGAGCCGCTCCAACTCAGAAGCCTTGAAGTCGGCAGTCAACTCCCGTTCCAAGACCGCCCGGCGTTCACGGGAGACCTGTTCCTCCCTCAAGTCGAGGTCTGCCTTCAGAATCTCTAGCTCCTCGATCCAAGCTCGAAGGTCATCCTCGCCCGCCGCCAGCTGCGCGGCGACCCTCTTCGCCTCGGCTGCCGTGGAACGCTCCCGTTCCTCAACGGTGAGTTTACGGCGCTCCAACCGCTGCCGTATCTCCTCAGCGGCAGAGAGGCTCTCGTCGGCCCGGGCATGTGCCTCCAGGGCCTCCCTGTTGATCCGCCGCGATTCGGTGTCCATGCGGTTGACAGCCCGCTTCAGCCGGTCGAGGAGCACTTCCCTGATGTCGAGCAACTCCTGCCTGGAGTCGAGCTCGCTCTTGACCTTCGCGGTCCGCTCCCGCAAAAGGTTCCCCCAGGTGAGGAGGTGATCCCGTTCAACTGAATACTCCTCCCGCTCGCGACCTAGTGCAGCCAAGACCTGCCGGACGCTCGTCTGGGCAAGCGCGAAGGCATCTGCCAGGGGCAATGGAGCAACAGAGGCCGGGGCAGTTCCCCCGACCTCCTCCATCACCTCGTCCTCAAGAGGAGTCGATGCACCAGCAACCGAGACGAGACGCCGGTCAGGAGAAGCTGGCGCCGGGGCTCTGGCAGCCGGACCTGCCGGGCCCTCTTTAGCTTCTGGCTTCTTGACCTGTGGAGAAGGGCGAGCCGGGGAAGGCGGCGCTGGAATGAAGGCCGGGACGCCTGGTGCAGGGTCGACCTGCGCTGGCCGGGGGCCGCGGCGGCCGTCTCGGCAGGAAGAGATGACGCCGCCGCGGAGTCCGGGCACACCGGAACAGGAGAAGTTCGCGCTGGCTTGGGGGCCACGGCAGTTGTCCCGGGTTCCGAGCGCAACGGCACAGACTCCCCGCCAGTTGGGGTTAGCCGGGAAGCACGGACACTCCAGCGGGCTCTGAACCCCGACTTCCGAGCCGGGGTAGGACTCCCAGAGCCCGCTGCTGTCACTGACGGCCGCTCCGCAGTCGCTTGAACTGGCGGAGCAGGGGATGCCCCAGAAGCTCCCCTCAACGCATCAGCCTGGGGCCTCTTTGAGTCGCCACCGGAAGGAGTGCCAGGCACCCCTGATTCCCGACTTGGCACAGACGCCGCCACTGGAGGAGATCGAGCACGCTTCTTCTCTGGTGGCGGGTTGGAGGCCATGACGAGGGAGGACTCAAGGGCAAGAGGGCAAAGGCACAAGAGTCCAAGAAGAAACGCTGGGAAGTGTGAAGGGAAGCCACAACGTGGGTAAGATCCCCTCTAAAACCTTCCCAGGAGCAATTCCAGGCGATTCGGAACTCTTCGAATACGCCGCATCGGCAACCGCTTCGGCTCCTGGACCGAGCGCCGGTGACAGGTGGACCCAAGCCGCCCGACTGAAGCGGTGGGTCAAGGAGTCAGTCTCCTAAGAAGACAAGCCGGCAAGGCACTTCGGCGGTTCCCGAAGAAAGCGCCGCAACGTGCAGAAGTGACAGTCTTGGGAACCGCCGCAGTAAAAGCAACCATCAAGTGGGCGCACGCTCCCACGATCCTGCGGCCGTTCATGCTCCGGCAGCGGTCAATGCGGGACTTAGAGAAAGTGCGCGGATCAGAAGAGACGGAGATCCCACCTCGGGCTTGCTATCTCCCCCGAGATGGGCCCGGGGGCCACTGTCGGTACCTGCGATATGGGGTACCCCCGCGCACAGGGGAAAATGCCTAAGGAACTCGCCCTTCTCCGCAGGGAGAGCTCCAAAGGCGCCACGCGTCCGGCGGGGCCGGACCTCCCTCTCCTCAGAGGAGAGCTCCGGGCCTGCCACGTGGCATACAGAGGCTGGACCTCCCCCTCTGCGGGAGAGAGGTCCGAAGGTGCCACGTATCCGGCAGGGCCGGACCTCCCTCTCCTCAGAGAGGAGCTCCGGGCCCGCCACGTGGCCGACAGAAGCCGAACCTCCCCCTCCGCGGGGAGAGGTCCGAAGGCTCCACGTGTCCCGCGGGGCCGGACCCTCCTCTCCTCTGAGGAGGGCTCCGGGCCCGCCACGTGGCCAGCTAAACGGCGCTGCCTGCCCCTGAGCGATAGGCAGCGGGCGTAAAGACGCCCCATACCTTGCCCGTACAAGGTATTCAAGGCCCGCGTCTTCCCAAGACGCGGAGACGTGGAGCACGCCTCTGTCAGGTGCCGTTGCGCCCAGTCGCATCACAGACTGGCGCACGGTGTCAGAGCCTGCCAGCCAATAAACGCAGCGACAAGACATCCCATGCCGCCCGCGCCATCATCAACCACTACGACAAGCATGCGGAATGGGCAGAGCTGCAAGACGGAGACTCAGAAGCCTTCGCCAGAGACAACTACCGGCATAACTGGAGATACGGTAGATGACAGACAATCTCCCCGAAACCACCTGTCGGGTCCCGGGCCCCCCTTGTAAGCCACCCGAGTCTTGGACTATAAAAGACTCGGGTAGGCGATGTTAGCAAGGGTTCACACTTTAGCCATTCACCCCCAAGCTGTAACTCATCTTCAAGCTCAGGACTCCGGTTCTGGGCAGCAAGCAAAACAGCGAGCTCCATAGCTCGCCGTGGACGTAGGGTTTTACGCTCCGGCGGCCTGAACCATGTAAAACTCGCCGTGTCAAGCTCTTACTAACTCGTCCATACGCTCAAGCTCTCCGCAAGGGACTAGCCCCACCGAAAAAAGAACCTCCGCGGGCTGCCCAGTGCAGGCCCGGGGGAAGTGTCGACCGAACACTTCGACACGCTGGTAGAGGGGGATCTCTACCGGCGCGGCGCCAACCACATCCTATTGCGGTGCATAACCCAGGGGGAAGGCTGTGACTTGCTCGCTGAGATCCATGGAGGCGAATGTGGAAGTCACTCTTCCTCACGCACGCTTGTCGGTAAAGCCTTCCGGCATGGCTTCTACTGGCCGACAGCACTCCAGGATGCCGTCAAGCTGGTCGAGAGCTGCAAGGCGTGCCAGTTCCACGCCAAGCAGATCCATACACCGGCTCAGGCGGTACAGATGATCCCACCCTCATGGCCGTTTGCCGTATGGGGGCTGGACATCTTGGGACCATTTCCCAGAACCATCGGGGGATTCCGGTACCTCTATGTCGCCATCGACAAGTTTACCAAGTGGCCGGAAGCCACACCAGTTGTCACCATCAACAAGCAATCCGCAGTAAAGTTTATCAAGTCTATTGTCTGCCGGTTCGGGGTCCCGAACAGAATCATCACCGATAACAGGACCCAGTTCACCAGCGCAGCCTTCCAAGACTACAGCGAAGACCTCGGCATTCAGGTGTGCTTTGCCTCTGTCGCCCATCCAAAGAGCAATGGGCAAGTCGAGAGGGCCAACGCGGAGATTCTCCGGGGCCTTAAGACCCGCACCTACGCCAGTCTGAAGAAACATGGTGCCAATTGGGTGGATGAGCTTCCGAGTACACTATGGGCTAACCGGACATCCCAGAGCCGGGCCACCGGAGAGACACCCTTCTTCATGGTGTATGGGGCCGAAGCTGTACTTTCCCCAGAAATCACCATGAAGTCTCACCGTGTCCGGGCTTACGATGAAGCCGCGCAGGACAACCTCCGGCATGGAGAAATTGACCTCATCGACGAGGTCCGATTGCATGCAGCACTCCGTAACGCACGGTACAGACAAGCGCTTCGTCGCTACCACCAGAGATCTGTGCGTGCCCGGGAGCTGCAGGAAGGCGACCTGGTGCTGCGGCGCATACTTTCTCGTGAAGGGACCCACAAGCTCTCCCCTAGTTGGGAAGGTCCCTTCCGAGTCGCAAAAGTGTGCCGCCCCGGGTGCGTGCGCCTTTCCACCGAGGATGGGGACCTGCTCCCAAACCCTTGGAACATAGAACACCTCCATAAGTTCTACCCCTAGAGCAAAGATAGGACAGTCCTTTCTTTTCGTAATAAATTCCATAGAGTCCAGGAACAGCGCTCGGAGCAACTAAGCCCCAGGGGATGGTACAGGACTACGTTCAGCTTTGCCTGGTTCCGACTCCAAGCGCGTAGAGTCTTGCTTCCCTTCTTAATGGGGCGGGTCGTGGCCTCCATGTTTAGCCTGCCTTCCTCCTGTGGAAAGTTATACGAAAAGAAACCTGTTCTACTTTGCTCTTTCCTCGTACTCATTTAAATTATGTACTAAGTTTTTTATGACTACCCTTGCGGTGCATGGCCACCATGCGCTCAGCTCCCTCTTCTCATTCTCACCACTAGTCGGCATTTGCTGCCCTACCAGAGGCGGCTGCATCGGAGGTACCTGCAGATAGTCGAAGGGGCCCCGAGCCCCCGGCACTTCGTGCACTACAGTCCCCAAGCACCGTGCATATGGTTAGGGACCGTGAGTCAAATAAGACTATGAGATAAGGGAGGGGGAGCCCCCAAGGAGAATTACGTTTTCCCTACTTGTGTGCAGGACCTCTCGGCCTCAAATCCCTACAGGAATGTGGTAGGAGCACCTGACCAATGGGGCACCCCTACCAGGGGGCCACTACGGGATCACGCAAGACCGGAACTCCAAGGCAAGACCGAAGGATCCACGGGTCCAGCGGGACCGAACCTTCCCCCCCCTCTGAGTGGAGGGGCCCGAAGACCCCACGTGTACCGCGGGGCCGGACCTCCCTCTCCTCGGAGGAGAGCTCCGGGTCCGCCACATGGCCGGCTGATCCGGGCCTCCCCATCCTCATGAGGCGGGCCCCGAGGACCTCCGGGGCCCTTAATACAATGAGGACCCGGGGAAGGTGCCGGAGCAGAATGTCGAGGTTGGTAAAGGCCTCTGAGCACCTTGCGGAGCTAAGGGCTCGGCCAGGCAAAACCAAGAGGAAGACAGAAAACATCGCAGGCACGAAGGGTCATAAGAGTTCATGTATTCATGGCTCCATGAGATGGACTACAAATTCGATAAAAAAGAAAGAAACAAGCCCCAGTGTTCCCCTGACACGACCAGAGTCTAGAAGTTGCAAGAACGGCCACATCACCAGGCTTCAGCCCTGGTGGCGTTCTCCCGCTCCGTGACCCGAGCGCAGGAATCGCCTCGGCCATCACCAGCGCAAAGGCCGGTGCCATCAAGGGTGCTCCTGAGGCCCCCTCCGCAGCTTCAACGGTCTTCTTGGAGACTCTGCCGCTTGGAATCCTCCTTGGTGCTTCAGCGGTTTCCTTCTCCTGAAGTTCCCTCATCACCAGCGCAAAGGCTGGTGTCATCAAGGGTGCTCGTGAGGCCCCCTCCGCAGCTTCTGCGGTCTTGTTGGAGACTCTGCCGCCTGGAATCCTCCTTGGTGCTCCAGCGGTTTCTTTGAAGATTCCACCATCTGAGAAGGGACGCAACGCCAGGGAACTTTCTGCCTGCCGTCACCAAGGAAGGGCCCCGTCGGGAGGACAAACCTGAGACCCCTCGGAGGCGCCACCTCCAGAGGCAAGGCATGCAGGCTCCCTGGGTCCCAGACTTGGTGTAGACGCTGTCGCCGGAGGGAATCGAGAGCGATCCTGTAAAAGCCCAAGAAAAGGGACTTGCAAAAATTTTTATGCACCTCACAACACAACAGTTTTGTTGTGGGTAGATTGTGAAATATTGTGAAGAGCAAGTGGCCTCCATCAAAGGAGTGATTAGAAGGGAAAGCCTTCACTTTCACAAAGTAGGGTTTCTGTGGCGGACCGGAATCCGCTCATCCAGGATCGCAGAGGGTGGTGCCGCGCGATGCGACACCCGACAGCACACGTCATAAGAACACAATATATATTACATGGGAAAGACAGCTGAAACTGTACAAACAAGTACAAACTTCAGTTACAATTATTGTTCTATTACACAGCGGAAGACTACACTATACAACTCACGCCTGCCTATTTAGCAAAAGTCGGTTGCCCAGCCCTAGGGCAACCCACACTAGCTGCACGCCTCAGCTCAGCGCGGCGTGTACGGCTCCCACTCAGCCGTGGTCCCCGACGGAGGGTAACCCTCGCCGGTGGACTCGTACTCCGAGTCCGTGGGTGGCTCTTCACCTGAAAAACACTTAAGCAGCAACTGTGAGCACAAAGGCTCAGCAAGGCTTAACCGACTCACCTAAGCATGAAACTCTACATGAGGTGTACAATGGACATAGGATATTAACATTTCAGCAAAACGACACGCCTACAAGTTCATCCTTAGTTCATCTTTTAGCAACAAGTTAACAGTTCATGAAATCTGAAATTTAGTAAGCAGTATTTGGTGGCACACATGTAGCAATACAATTATATCAATCAGCATCATTGAATCAACATATTTCATCCATTAGTCTACGTTACGACGCAGTGAACAAGCAGTACTCGTCACCGCGAGGGACGGCGAATCGACTCGATATACACCTGCAGGGAAAACCCAAAGAGCACGTCACGTACGCCCACCCGTGGAGCTGCACAGCACGCTCACTCGATGTCGTACGGGACAACCTTTCACCCAACAGCCCAAACGTCGAACCGGTCGCACCGAAACGAGCAGGAGGTTCCCCACACGGAGCATCTCTCTATGCCCGTTGGCAGATTTCCACCTTGCTGCCCTCAACCTACACCTATAAATCGGTGTGCTATGCCTCGACGCCCGGAGGTTTAGGCTACATCGGTTTATCGGGGCCCATATATCCGATATGCCTTCGGTACGTTCAATACTTGTTCAGCAGGGCCGCACACGGATCGGTCCTCAATCGACACGGACAGGGCTGCGCACACAAGACTCTCTCTTGCTGCGCCCTAGCCCCTGCCTAGTCTCATTTTCATTACTAAAGTGATCTCACATCACTCAACCGAACCCGTGTGTCCCCATCCTATCTCGCGAGTAGATTCCAACTACTCGACTTGTACCGAAGTCCTATGACTCATTAAGCATAGCCTGTCTACTCGAGGTCCTTGACACTACCCTCACTCTTTTAGGAACCTTTGGTTATGCAAGTGGGGTTTCATTCACCCTAGACCTAATGCACATACATACTTCATATGACACATGTAAACAAAGTAAGATTTATAAAAGGGTTAATGCAAACCGGGGCTTGCCTTGTTGCTGCTGGTCAGGAGTTAGTTCTTCGTCCGGAAGGAGGAAGTCCAGCACTTCCGGAGTCTCTTCTTCAACGGCTACACGTTAATGAAATACTATATGTTAATTTAGATGCAAATGTGAGTTTTAGAGTAAAACTTCTACTATTGGTTCTAGTAATCAGCCTCTAACACCTGGAACTTTGTTTAAGAATTTAAATATGAACTGGTGTTGGTGGTTTGGCTTGGACTTAATCACATGGTTAAATGCTAAGTGGTTTTCCCCTTTTCCATTTTAATCCCTTAAGTGGGTAAACAGGACAGGGGTGATCTAGAGCTCCAATGGAGCTGAGAATTTTTGTGTGAGTTCCTTGTCACAAGAAAACTCTCTGGACCAAACATTAGCACTTTTCCTGGAGTGGTTTGCCCAGAATAATTCTCTTGGCAAATCAGCAAGGAAGAATTAATTCTGAGGTAATACCCCTGTTCATGCTCAACTTAATGAACTACAATTTCTATTCTAGCTCATAGAGTTTGCATGAATTTTCCTAGCATTTTTGGAGTCAAGGTTTGCCCAGAATTGAATTTCCAAGTTTTGGAAATTCTCTGAAAATGTTTCTGCATTCAAATAAACACAGCACTTTCCAATTTGAATTGCTCTGACCAAATCGACTCCAAATGGTCTGAAACTTTTACAGGGGTTTACTAATGTCCTAAAGAACATTCTGGCAAAATTTGGGGATTTTTGGATGAACCAAACTCCCTCTAAAATTCTTTTGCTGAAAAGCTTTAAAGAATTTTCCAGAATTAATTAATGGGTTTCATACAAATTGGGTTGTATATCTGGACAGAGCTAGGCAAGATGACTCCAACCCAATTTGAATCCCTAAATTTGGAGCTTCCTAGCAGAAGTTATGGATTTCTAAAGTTTGAGTGGAAACTGGAATTGTTTTACTATTGGAAAAGAACCCGGGCCCACTCTTTAAATCGCAGCCAGTGAGAAACGAGAACACACAGGGTTACTGGGTTTCCCCTGGTGTAGTCACAAAAGATCGGCAGCCACAGAAGATCTCAGCTCTACCGCCGAGTGGCTGACAGGTGGGGTCGGCGCTTCGTCTTCAACCTCCCGCTTCCCTCTTCCCGCGCGCGCCTCTCTCGCCGGTGTTCTTCCTCCCCCCCTCGGTCCCTCCTTCCTAAGCGATCTTCCGGCCTGGCTCTCGCCGCCTAGGGGTTTTGAGGGTCGGGAAACCCGTTTCCGAGGTCATCGTGAGCCCTAACGGCCCACAGAAGGCTGGCGACGGACGGCGTCCTCGGACCGAGTCCGGCGACATCGGCCATCCTCTCTGCTGGCTTACTTTCCCGTCTCTCTCGCCCTAGAGCATCAGTGGCTCATGGCAAAGAACGTCCCGTATGCCAAAGAGCTTGGAAACTCCTCCAAACCCCATGTCACCGTGCGCCCTTGGTTGAAAACCGGCGGCAGAGAGTAAAACTTGAATAGCACCGTGGAGGCTCCACAAATTCTAGTTCTTTTCAGCCTCGGCGACTCGCACCGAGGTCTGTGGCCTATCCTAGGACTAGAATGGCTAAAGAACACACCTGGGTCGTGAATTTTGGAAGATCAACCCCCCCTGACCTATGGACATGTCCTCGGTGTTTCACAAATTCCCGCGGCTCCCATGGAGGGATGGACTGGGGCTTTCGGCAGCGTGAAGAGAAAGAGTAGGCGCACCTTTTTGCTATGTAACCCGGGGTGTGATGGGCTCTGTATCTCCGGAACGTCGAGGAGGCCCGGCGGCGGCACAAACTGAAATTTCTGAGGATGGTTGGTGCTGTGCGCCACACACAGAGGGTGAGGGATCGGCTGGGTAGCTCGGTGAGGTTCAGCAGCGTCCCGCGCACTCCGTCACGATCACCAGTGGTTGTGCGAGGTCCTAGAGGTACTGCTCTACGTGCGGGCGCGAAGAGTGGACGGCGGCGATCGTTTTTATGGCCTGGTGCGGCTGCTCTCGGGGGAAAAACGGGGAGAAGGCGAGTGGAGTATTTGGTTTTCTTCACTGAGGTGTTACCCGCACGAAGCATCAGGCGCAGGGGGCGGCACGTCGACGCCCCGGTGGCTCGCCGCCTCGCCCGGTTCCTTGCGCGCGAAGTCGAGACCCGGCTGCTGCAACCCGCTGTGTACCCGGGTGTGCAGCTGACATGTGGGCCTCCCCTTTCTTCTTTTTCCCTAATATTTCTTTTCTGTTTTTGCTAATTATCCCACCAGCTACTCACAATTTAATGGGAGACTTAGCTCCCAAGTCTTTGTTTGAATTTGAATTCTCAAATTCAAACTTTGTTTGGTTAAATTTGCTTCATATTCAAACTGAAATTCAAAATCAGTTTTGAATTCTTGCAAATTTAGCTCTTGACAAGATGAGCTCCAATGGGGATGAAAATTGGTGGGTTCACTCAGAAAAATGTGCTGAGTATAGATATGGAGCTAACTTTTGAATTTGGGTGATGAAAGTTGCTGCAATTTGAATTTACATTCAAATTGGCCTCTTTTTGAAACAACCCAAAAGTGCCTCAAAAAGTGTTGAATTTGCATGAGCTTTGGACTGAACCTTCCCAAGACTTTTCAAATCCTAGGGGTGAGCTCAACCTCTCATGTTCAGGTGTAGAAACCCTACATTGTGAAGGTGAAGGCTTTCCCCTCTAATCATTCTTTTGATGGGGGCCACTTGCTCTTCACAATATTTCACAATCTACACACAACAAAACTGTTGTGTTGTGAGGTGCATGAAAGTTTTTGCAAGTCCCTTTTCTTGGGCTTTTACATCCCTCCCCCCTTAAAAGAATCTCGTCCCGAGATTATAAAAGAAGAGATAGCGATGTAATAGGGACTTACCCGTGTTGAGAAGCCATGAACTCCGGGTAATTTGAGCGAAGGAACTCCTCGCTCTCCCACGTCGCTTCTTCGGCGGTGTGGTTACTCCAGAGTATTTTGTAGAACCACAACGTTCTGCTACGCGTGGTCCTGGCTTTCTCATCAAGAATTCCCACCGGATATTCATCATAAGTTAAATCCGGTTTCAGCTCGCCGATGTCTTCGGTAGGAACAGCAGTTGTATGCTTCAAGCATTTCCGCAGTTGCGAAACATGGAAAATATCATGGATACCAGTCAGAGATGCCGGTAACTCCAATCGATACGCTGCTGGTCGACACTTCTCGGTGATAGCGTAGGGTCCAATGAAACGGGGAGCGAGCTTTCCCTTCACACCGAATCGGTGCACGCCCTTCATTGGAGACACGCGGAGGTACACGTGTTCCCCAGCGTCAAAGTGCAACGGCCTACGCCTCTTATCAGCGTAGCTCTTCTGTCGGGATTGAGCGGCCTTCAAATTGGCTTGATGGTTGAGAGTAAACGTACCCGCCAGCACGTTGTCTCCCTCTGGGGCGTCCTCATTGTCGAGGTTGCGGACGCCTCCAGTCCGCTGACTAACCTTCTTCACCGGAGGTCGGCCTCGAGCACCGCCCTGGAGTTGGGCTTGCCCGCTGCTCTGCTGCCCCTGGGGACAGTCCTTCGCAAAGTGGCCCGCTTGGCCACACGTGAAGCAGGTGAAACGGGGCGGTCCCCCGCTGATCGGTGGACGAAAACCTGGGGCGCGTTGTGGCGGTGGAAACGCCCGGGGTACCGTCTGCTGCTGCTGCTGTCTTGGTGGTGGCATCGGCGGACGGAACGGAGGTGCTTGAAAGGGACGTCCCCCGAACCGTTGCGGTCGCGCCGGTGGTTGCCACTGCTGCCCGGATGGTGTCCGATACACCATACGGTACTTCTGGGGAGCGCCACTCCCACCGCTGCTAGGTGGAGCGCTACGCTTCCTCTGCTCAGCTGCTAACTCCCGCTGAGCGTCCTCTTGCATGATGGCGGCATTGACTAGATCGTTGAATGTGCCGCGGTTCCATTGTACGAGGTGGGTCTTCATTTCGGGATGTAACCCCCGATAGAAGTGCTCCCTCTTCTTCTCCTCCGTGGAGATGTAGTCTGACGCATACTGCGCCAGATGGTTGAAGGCACGGGAGTAGTCGTGGGCACTCCTCCCGCCCTGCTTCAGTTCCAAAAATTCTTGGAACTTTCTCTTCATGATCCCGGGAGGAATGTGATAGGCGCGGAACGCCTCCCGGAACTCTTGCCATTCCACGGCATGACCAGCCGGACGTGAGGCGACATAATTCGCCCACCACGCACCAGCAGCACCGTGGAGCTGCTGTGCTGCGAACAGCGTCTTCTGCCGCTCCGTACACTGGAGCAGCCCGAACTTGGACTCGATAGTCCGCAGCCAGTTGTCCGCCTCCAATGGTTCTTCAGCTTCGGTGAACACTGGAGGGTGCGTACTCATGAAATCCGAGTACGACACTTCGCGGGGCTCACGAGGCCCTCGCTCTTGACGTCCTCCCGCCTGGGACGTATTCTGCACGATCGTGCGGAGCAGGTCGGTCTGCTCCTCACGACCTCCCACCAATGCCGCTATCACATCCGCTAGAGTAAGCGGAGGCGGCGGTGGTGGCTGCTGCTGCGGGGTGCTGTCGTAGGCCGGTGGCTGGGAGTCATCGCCTCCACCTTGGCTAGAGCCACCAACCTCGTGCGTGGTCCTAGTACGAACCATCTGCAACCATACGACATTAACCATCAGTTCCGCAACATTTTGCATGCAGTCCAATAGAACTGGGCGTAAAAACATTATGACAACCAAACGTGCGAAATATCTCGTAAGTAGATAATGTAATAACTTTGCACAAGCTACACCATTACCAGACCAAACACAAGTTAGTTTAATCCAACTTGATGAACCCCCTCTTTGGAAGCTCACCATAACTGGGTTTGGTCTCTACGAGACATTAGTATCGCCCTTAGGGTACAACACCCTCTCCAATGAGTTCAACTGTCATTCTTCCGTCAGAATGACCAGTTGCTACCTATTCCAAGTTTTGATCTGGTTCTGGGCATTTTCATGACTCAAGTTGAATAACAAAGTTAAAGTTAACTTTAGTATCTTTCCAACGAGTATGCATTTGCCCCCAGATCAGATTTGGCTAAAAAGTTATGCTAATTCAAAGTCAGCAGAATTTCTGGAAGAATTTTTAACAGCACCTCCCTTGGAAGTGGCTGTCTTCAACCCTAATTCTCCCTAATTTCTGTGCTGAAACTTCAGAAACTTTGAATTGCAAAGATGTCACACATCTTCTACTCTTTCTAAGCGTGTATTATATGACAATTTTAGATTTTTCTACTGGGAGTTATATTTGAAAAACATATCAGTTCAGAGGATGTTTTACTCTGCCCTGGTTCTGGACAGTTTACATTCCTCTGGGATTTCAGCCATCTTAAGGCGAGTTTCAGCTCTGGAAGTCTACAACAAAGTTGTAGAGTACTTGAATACCTTTCCAGAGCTATATAGCACACCTCCCTGGGCTAAAAGACCTGTGAGTTATGCCCTGTTGAAGATCAGCAAACATGCTGCCCAAAACAGAGCACTCTGTTTTTCAGTCTCTTTTGGAACTACACTCATCACCATCCCATTCTTATACCCAACCAGGGTCCTAACTGTTGAACCTATAGATTTTAATTCTTTGTCATCATTATACTCATGCATATGCCTACAATGCCTCGGTACTACGTTCCTTACAAAAGAAAATCCTAACCGGTTCATACCGGTATATACGTCTCAAGTGTGGCACTAAACGGTCTCTCGCACACGTTTTCTACACGGATACATACGTGGTTAGTACCTGCAGAAAACCACACAATAATGGTGCACTCAATGGTTATTCATTTCAGGCAGTTCCATATTTGAAAGTAAATACAAACGCCCGTATCATTGTCATACGGCCGTCCTTGAGCTAAGTCACGTCTCAAGGCACGTGATCGTGTTTCAACACCACACGACGGGGAACCCGAGTATGTCATGAACGGGTCGTCACGGTTGGGAATGTTATCAACCCAACAGATACCACCTACTGCCCTGCAGGGCACGCCGATGGCAAGCGCTGCGTATGTCCTCCTGGGCTATTTCCAGACGAACACACTTTCGCGTTACTGACCACGCGATGGGGTCTCCACTTACTTGCCTAATGCACGCTAGGGATCAGCGTTTCATATGAACTCAGGGACATGAAGAGTCCAAAAGGTTCATATTAACGTCTCACACCAAGCTGTGAGATCAATCCCTGAACCTCGTTCCTCGTCAGGGAGAGCTAACCGAAATTGAACCGCTTTCGGTGGCGTTCCTTACCATACTTACCAGAGCGTAGGTGCGTCGTTACATAATTGAAATTCAGAATTATAACACATAAGTTAGTCTTTGCCACTTTAAGTAACTATGCTAATATAGTCCTTACTTGGGCAACTACCGAATCCTCACCGTATACCTAAGTTTTTCCCATAATGCAGTCCTTTAGTACTGTGCTATCCCCACTGCAGCTCTGATACCAGGCTGTGGCGGACCGGAATCCGCTCATCCAGGATCGCAGAGGGTGGTGCCGCGCGATGCGACACCCGACAGCACACGTCATAAGAACACAATATATATTACATGGGAAAGACAGCTGAAACTGTACAAACAAGTACAAACTTCAGTTACAATTATTGTTCTATTACACAGCGGAAGACTACACTATACAACTCACGCCTGCCTATTTAGCAAAAGTCGGTTGCCCAGCCCTAGGGCAACCCACACTAGCTGCACGCCTCAGCTCAGCGCGGCGTGTACGGCTCCCACTCAGCCGTGGTCCCCGACGGAGGGTAACCCTCGCCGGTGGACTCGTACTCCGAGTCCGTGGGTGGCTCTTCACCTGAAAAACACTTAAGCAGCAACTGTGAGCACAAAGGCTCAGCAAGGCTTAACCGACTCACCTAAGCATGAAACTCTACATGAGGTGTACAATGGACATAGGATATTAACATTTCAGCAAAACGACACGCCTACAAGTTCATCCTTAGTTCATCTTTTAGCAACAAGTTAACAGTTCATGAAATCTGAAATTTAGTAAGCAGTATTTGGTGGCACACATGTAGCAATACAATTATATCAATCAGCATCATTGAATCAACATATTTCATCCATTAGTCTACGTTACGACGCAGTGAACAAGCAGTACTCGTCACCGCGAGGGACGGCGAATCGACTCGATATACACCTGCAGGGAAAACCCAAAGAGCACGTCACGTACGCCCACCCGTGGAGCTGCACAGCACGCTCACTCGATGTCGTACGGGACAACCTTTCACCCAACAGCCCAAACGTCGAACCGGTCGCACCGAAACGAGCAGGAGGTTCCCCACACGGAGCATCTCTCTATGCCCGTTGGCAGATTTCCACCTTGCTGCCCTCAACCTACACCTATAAATCGGTGTGCTATGCCTCGACGCCCGGAGGTTTAGGCTACATCGGTTTATCGGGGCCCATATATCCGATATGCCTTCGGTACGTTCAATACTTGTTCAGCAGGGCCGCACACGGATCGGTCCTCAATCGACACGGACAGGGCTGCGCACACAAGACTCTCTCTTGCTGCGCCCTAGCCCCTGCCTAGTCTCATTTTCATTACTAAAGTGATCTCACATCACTCAACCGAACCCGTGTGTCCCCATCCTATCTCGCGAGTAGATTCCAACTACTCGACTTGTACCGAAGTCCTATGACTCATTAAGCATAGCCTGTCTACTCGAGGTCCTTGACACTACCCTCACTCTTTTAGGAACCTTTGGTTATGCAAGTGGGGTTTCATTCACCCTAGACCTAATGCACATACATACTTCATATGACACATGTAAACAAAGTAAGATTTATAAAAGGGTTAATGCAAACCGGGGCTTGCCTTGTTGCTGCTGGTCAGGAGTTAGTTCTTCGTCCGGAAGGAGGAAGTCCAGCACTTCCGGAGTCTCTTCTTCAACGGCTACACGTTAATGAAATACTATATGTTAATTTAGATGCAAATGTGAGTTTTAGAGTAAAACTTCTACTATTGGTTCTAGTAATCAGCCTCTAACACCTGGAACTTTGTTTAAGAATTTAAATATGAACTGGTGTTGGTGGTTTGGCTTGGACTTAATCACATGGTTAAATGCTAAGTGGTTTTCCCCTTTTCCATTTTAATCCCTTAAGTGGGTAAACAGGACAGGGGTGATCTAGAGCTCCAATGGAGCTGAGAATTTTTGTGTGAGTTCCTTGTCACAAGAAAACTCTCTGGACCAAACATTAGCACTTTTCCTGGAGTGGTTTGCCCAGAATAATTCTCTTGGCAAATCAGCAAGGAAGAATTAATTCTGAGGTAATACCCCTGTTCATGCTCAACTTAATGAACTACAATTTCTATTCTAGCTCATAGAGTTTGCATGAATTTTCCTAGCATTTTTGGAGTCAAGGTTTGCCCAGAATTGAATTTCCAAGTTTTGGAAATTCTCTGAAAATGTTTCTGCATTCAAATAAACACAGCACTTTCCAATTTGAATTGCTCTGACCAAATCGACTCCAAATGGTCTGAAACTTTTACAGGGGTTTACTAATGTCCTAAAGAACATTCTGGCAAAATTTGGGGATTTTTGGATGAACCAAACTCCCTCTAAAATTCTTTTGCTGAAAAGCTTTAAAGAATTTTCCAGAATTAATTAATGGGTTTCATACAAATTGGGTTGTATATCTGGACAGAGCTAGGCAAGATGACTCCAACCCAATTTGAATCCCTAAATTTGGAGCTTCCTAGCAGAAGTTATGGATTTCTAAAGTTTGAGTGGAAACTGGAATTGTTTTACTATTGGAAAAGAACCCGGGCCCACTCTTTAAATCGCAGCCAGTGAGAAACGAGAACACACAGGGTTACTGGGTTTCCCCTGGTGTAGTCACAAAAGATCGGCAGCCACAGAAGATCTCAGCTCTACCGCCGAGTGGCTGACAGGTGGGGTCGGCGCTTCGTCTTCAACCTCCCGCTTCCCTCTTCCCGCGCGCGCCTCTCTCGCCGGTGTTCTTCCTCCCCCCCTCGGTCCCTCCTTCCTAAGCGATCTTCCGGCCTGGCTCTCGCCGCCTAGGGGTTTTGAGGGTCGGGAAACCCGTTTCCGAGGTCATCGTGAGCCCTAACGGCCCACAGAAGGCTGGCGACGGACGGCGTCCTCGGACCGAGTCCGGCGACATCGGCCATCCTCTCTGCTGGCTTACTTTCCCGTCTCTCTCGCCCTAGAGCATCAGTGGCTCATGGCAAAGAACGTCCCGTATGCCAAAGAGCTTGGAAACTCCTCCAAACCCCATGTCACCGTGCGCCCTTGGTTGAAAACCGGCGGCAGAGAGTAAAACTTGAATAGCACCGTGGAGGCTCCACAAATTCTAGTTCTTTTCAGCCTCGGCGACTCGCACCGAGGTCTGTGGCCTATCCTAGGACTAGAATGGCTAAAGAACACACCTGGGTCGTGAATTTTGGAAGATCAACCCCCCCTGACCTATGGACATGTCCTCGGTGTTTCACAAATTCCCGCGGCTCCCATGGAGGGATGGACTGGGGCTTTCGGCAGCGTGAAGAGAAAGAGTAGGCGCACCTTTTTGCTATGTAACCCGGGGTGTGATGGGCTCTGTATCTCCGGAACGTCGAGGAGGCCCGGCGGCGGCACAAACTGAAATTTCTGAGGATGGTTGGTGCTGTGCGCCACACACAGAGGGTGAGGGATCGGCTGGGTAGCTCGGTGAGGTTCAGCAGCGTCCCGCGCACTCCGTCACGATCACCAGTGGTTGTGCGAGGTCCTAGAGGTACTGCTCTACGTGCGGGCGCGAAGAGTGGACGGCGGCGATCGTTTTTATGGCCTGGTGCGGCTGCTCTCGGGGGAAAAACGGGGAGAAGGCGAGTGGAGTATTTGGTTTTCTTCACTGAGGTGTTACCCGCACGAAGCATCAGGCGCAGGGGGCGGCACGTCGACGCCCCGGTGGCTCGCCGCCTCGCCCGGTTCCTTGCGCGCGAAGTCGAGACCCGGCTGCTGCAACCCGCTGTGTACCCGGGTGTGCAGCTGACATGTGGGCCTCCCCTTTCTTCTTTTTCCCTAATATTTCTTTTCTGTTTTTGCTAATTATCCCACCAGCTACTCACAATTTAATGGGAGACTTAGCTCCCAAGTCTTTGTTTGAATTTGAATTCTCAAATTCAAACTTTGTTTGGTTAAATTTGCTTCATATTCAAACTGAAATTCAAAATCAGTTTTGAATTCTTGCAAATTTAGCTCTTGACAAGATGAGCTCCAATGGGGATGAAAATTGGTGGGTTCACTCAGAAAAATGTGCTGAGTATAGATATGGAGCTAACTTTTGAATTTGGGTGATGAAAGTTGCTGCAATTTGAATTTACATTCAAATTGGCCTCTTTTTGAAACAACCCAAAAGTGCCTCAAAAAGTGTTGAATTTGCATGAGCTTTGGACTGAACCTTCCCAAGACTTTTCAAATCCTAGGGGTGAGCTCAACCTCTCATGTTCAGGTGTAGAAACCCTACATTGTGAAGGTGAAGGCTTTCCCCTCTAATCATTCTTTTGATGGGGGCCACTTGCTCTTCACAATATTTCACAATCTACACACAACAAAACTGTTGTGTTGTGAGGTGCATGAAAGTTTTTGCAAGTCCCTTTTCTTGGGCTTTTACAGTTTCTACACATGAACATGAGAGGTTGAGCTCACCCCTAGAATTTAAAAAAGTCTTGGGAAGGTTCAGTCCAAAGCTCATGCAAATTCAACACTTTTTGAGACACTTTTGGATTATTTCAAAAGGAGGCCAATTTGAATGTAAATTCAAATTGCAGCAACTTTCATCACCCAAATTCAAAAGTTAGCTCCATATCTATACTCAGCACATTTTTCTGAGTAAACCCACCAAGTTTCATCCCCATTGGAGTTCATCTTGTCGGGAGCCAAATTTGCAATAATTCAAAACTGAATTTGAATTTCAGTTTAAACATGAAGCAAATTTAACCAAACAAAGTTTGAATTTGAGAACTCAAATTCAAACCAAGACTTGGGGTCTAAGTCTCTCATTCAATGTGTAGTTGCTGGGACATTTACAAAAAAAATGGAGAAGAGAGGATTAGGGGGAGAGTGGGCCCACAAGTCAGTGGGGGAAACTTGTTTCCCAAACCGAGCGTGGCTGTTTTCTCCCGACGTCGGTCGAACACCTCGCGCCAGCTGCGGACAGCACCGGCGTCCGACCGCCTCACCTCGCCACCTCCTGCTCGGCGACCGAGCGCACGCGTGCCCGACGCGGTTTAAGTTCCCAGCCCACGTGAGCCAGCCTCATCTCCTCCGCTCTGCCCGTTCCTACCCGAAACGAAAAACGACACCGCCGCTCCCCTCGGCTCCTCGTCGCGCCGTTGATCCAGGCGACCTCGCGACCGGAGTTCAACAGCAAAGACACGCGCCGGGGACTGCTCGAGCTCACGGTGAAGACCCTACCCTCTTTCATGTTTTGTAGGGGGAGTATTTCCCCGTCTAGTCCTCGGTGCTCAACAAAAACGAGTGAGCAGAAATGCCGAAATTCGCGGCGATCGGTCCTGCACAGCGTAAACCCAGCTGAGCATAGGTTCTACACGCCCCCACGGCCACCTAGGATCCAAAACCATCGAAAACCGTCGAGCCTTTGCGCTGATATCCAAGTTTTTCGAGCAACAGTCGATATCGGGCCTAGGTCGACGGTGAGGTCCCAGTTCCGGCTATTTCCATGGCCAACCGAGCTCATATTCGTGCGCAGCATGCCACGGTGGAGCTGTAGGAGCAAACCGCTTGAGAAATAAGGCCCGGAGTAGCCCGGACGACGTCACCGGAGCAGAGGAAGGCTCTGTCGCCGTCGCGGGCATAGTTTCGGCCATTGCCGAGCTCCGGTGAGGGCACCAGCGTGTTCTCCGAGTCGAGTTAGGCACAGGCGGCAAGTTTTGTCAAAGGTCGGGCGGGGAAACGCCCGGCGGCGAGCGCTCCGGCGAAGCGCCGCCGCGGGAACTGCGGGAGAGCGCGAGGTAGACGAAGGGGGGGCCGGGTCCACCGGTCAGCCTCTGATCTCGCGCAGGGATCGGGTTTGCGGCCGGGATTCGGTGCGGCAGCGTGGGTAAAACCCCGTGGGCCGCGGTGTGGCCGCTTTCTGAGTGGGCCGGCTCGCAGAGTGGGTCCCACCCGCAGGATTTAAACATTTTTGGAATTTCCAGTTTTAGTGCAAACTTTAGAGCTCCATAACTTTTGCTAGGAAGCTCCAAATTTAGTGATTAAAATTGGATTGGATTCATCTTTCCTAGCTCTGTCCAGACATACAACCCAATTTTTATGAAACCCATTAATTAATTCTGGAAAATTCTTTAAAGCTTTTCAGCAAAAGAATTTTAGAGGGAGTTTGGTTCATCCAAAAATCCCCAAATTTTGCCAGGATGTTCTTTTGGACATTAGTAAACCCCTGTAAAAGTTTCAGACCATTTGGAGTTGATTTGGTCAGAGCAATTCAAATTGAAAGGTGCTGTGTTCATTTGAATACAGAAACATTTTCAGAGAATTTCCAAAACTTGGAAATTCAATTCTGGGCAAACCTTGACTCCAAAAATGCTAGGAAAATTCATGCAAACTCTAGGAGCTATAATTAAAATTATAGTTCACTAAGTTGGGTATGAACAGGGGTATTACCTCAGAATAAGTTCTTCCTTGCTTATTTGCTAAGGAAATTATTCTGAGCAAACCACTCCATGAAAAGTGCTAAGGTTTGGTCCAGAGGGTTTTCTTGTGACAAGGAACTCACACGAAAATTCTCAGCTCCATTGGAGCTCTAGATCACCCCTGTCCTGTTTACCCACTTAAGGGATTAAGATGGAAAAGGGGGAAAACCACTTAGCATTTAACCATGTGACTAAGTCCAAGCCAAACCACCAACACCAGTTCATATTTAAATTCTTAAACAAAGTTCCAGGTGTTAGAGGCTGGTTATTAGAACCAATAGTAGAAGTTTTACTCTAAAACTCACATTTGCATCTAAATTAACGTATAGTATTTCATTAACGTGTAGCCGTTGAAGAAGAGACTCTGGAAGTGCTGGACTTCCTTCTTCCGGACGAAGAACTAACTACTGACCAGCAGCAACAAGGCAAGCCCCGGTTTGCATTAACCTTTTTATAAGTTTTCTTTTGTTTACATGAGTCGTGTGAAGTATGATTGTGCATTAGGTGTAGGATGAATGGAACCCCACTTGCATAACCAAAGGTTCCTAAAAGAGTGAGGGTAGTGTCTAAGACCTCGAGTAGACAGGCTATGCTTAATGAGTCATAGGACTTCGGTACAAGTCGAGTAGTTGGAATCTACTCGCGAGATAGGCTTGGGACACACGGGTTCGGTGGAGTGATGTGAGATCACTTTAGTAATGAAAATGACACTAGGCAGGGGCTAGGGCGCAACAAGAGAGAGTCTTGTGTGCGCGGCCCTGTCCATGTTGATTGAGGACCGATCCGTGTGCGGCCCTGCTGAACAAGTATTGAACGTACCGAAGGCATATCGGATATATGGGCTCCGATAAACCGATGTAGCCTAAACCTCCGGGCGTCGAGGCATAGCACACCGATTTATAGGTGTAGGTTGAGGGCAGCAAGGTGAAAATCTGCCAACGGGCATAGAGAGATGCTCCGTGTGGGGAACCTCCTGCTCGTTTCGGTGCGACCGGTTCGACGTTTGGGCTGTTGGGTGAAAGATTGTCCCGTACGACATCGAGTGAGCGTGCTGTGCAGCTCCACGGATGGGCGTACGTGACGTGCTCTTTGGGTTTTCCCTGCAGGTGTATATCGAGTCGGTTCGCCGTCCCTCGCGGTGACGAGTACTGCTTGTTCACTGCGTCGTAACGTAGATTAATGAATGAAACATGTTGATTCAATATTGCTGGTTGATATAATTGTATTGCTACATGTGTGCCACCAAATACTGCTTACTAAATTTCAGATTTCATGAACTGTTAACTTGTTGCTAAAAGATGAACTAAGGATGAACTTGTAGGCGTGTCGTTTTGCTGAAATGCTACCAACCTATGTCTTGGTATACCTCATGTAGAGTTTCATGCTTAGGTGAGTCGGTTAAGCCTTGCTGAGCCTTCGTGCTCACGGTTGCTGCTTAAGTGTTTTTCAGGTGAGGAGCCACCCACGGACTCGGAGTACGAGTCCACCGGCGAGGGTTACCCTCCGTCGGGGACCACGGCTGAGTGGGAGCCGTACACGCCGCGCTGAGCTGAGACGTGCAGCTAGTGTGGGTTGCCCTAGGGCTGGGCAACCGACTTTTGCTAGATAGGCGGGCGTGAGTTGTGTAGTGTAGACTTCCGCTGTGTAATAGAACAATAGTTGTAACTGAAGTTTGTACCTGATTGTACAGTTTCAGCTGTTTTTCCCATGTAATATATTGTGTTCTTATGACGTGTGCTGTCGGGTGTCGCATCGCGCGGCACCACCCTCTGCGATCCTGGATGAGCGGATTCCGGTCCGCCACAGCCTGGTATCAGAGCTGCAGTGGGGATAGCACAGTACTTAAGGACTACATTAGGGGAAAAACTTAGGTATACGGTGAGGATTCGGTAGTTGCCCAAGTAAGGACTATATTAGCATAGTTACTTAAAGTGGCAAAGACTAACTTATGTGTTATAATTCTGAATTTCAATTATGTAACGACGCACCTAC
This sequence comes from Neostapfia colusana, assembly GCA_030760725.1. Taxonomy (NCBI): domain Eukaryota; kingdom Viridiplantae; phylum Streptophyta; class Magnoliopsida; order Poales; family Poaceae; genus Neostapfia; species Neostapfia colusana. The sequence continues at coordinate 104,897,091 of JASWHV010000002.1, read as the reverse complement.
GCTCTGGTAAGTATGGTAAGGAACGCCACCGAAAGCGGTTCAATTTCGGTTAGCTCTCCCTGACGAGGAACGTGGTTCAGGGATTGATCTCACAGCTTGGTGTGAGATGTCAATATGAATCTCTTGGACTCTTCATGTCCCTGAGTTCATATGGAACGCTGATCCCTAGCGTGCATTAGGCAAGTAAGCGGAGACCCCATCGCGTGGTCAGTAACGCGAGAGTGTGTTCGTCTGGAAATAGCCCAGGAGGACATACGCAGCGCTTGCCATCGGCGTGCCCTGCAGGGCAGTAGGTGGTATCTGTTGAGTTGATAACATTCCCAACCGTGACGACCCGTTCATGACATACTCGGGTTCCCCGTCGTGTGGTGTTGAAACACGATCACGTGCCTTGAGACGTGACTTAGCTCAAGGACGGCCGTATGACAATGATACGGGCGTTTGTATTTACTTTTAAATATGGAACTGCCTGAAATGAACAAACTTTGAGTGCACCATCATTGTGTGGTCTTCTGCAGGTACTAACCACGTATTGTATTCGTGTAGAAAACGTGTGCGAGAGACCGTTTAGTGCCACACTTGAGACGTATATGCCGGTATGATCCGGTTAGGATTTTCTTTTGTGAGGAACGTAGTACCGAGATATTGTAGGCATATGCATGAGAATAATGATAACAAAGAATTAAAATCATTAGGTTCAACAATTAAGACCCTGGTTGGGTATAAGAATGGGATAGTGATGATTGTAGTTCCAAAAAGAATGAAAAACAGAGTGCTCTGTTTTGGGACAGCAAGGTTGCTGATCTTCAACAGGGCATAACTCACAGGTCTTTTAGCCCAGGGAGGTGTGCTATATAGTTCTGGAAAGGTATTCAAGTACTCTACAACTTTGTTGTAGACTTCCAGAGCTGAAACTCGCCTTAAGATGGCTGAAATCCCAGAGGAATGTAAACTATCCAGAACCAGGGCAGGGTAAAACATCCTCTGAACTGATCTGTTTTTCAAATATAACTCCCAGTAGAAAAATCAAAAATTGTCATATAATACATCCTTAGAAAGAGTAGAAGATGTGTGACATCTTTGCAATTCAAAGTTTCTGAAGTTTCAGCACAGAATTTAGTGGGAATCAGGGTTGAAAACAGTCACTTCCAAGGGAGGTGCTGTTAAAATTCTTCCAGAAATTCTGCTAACTTTGAATTAGCATAACTTTTTAATCAAAGCTGATCTGGGGGAAAATGAGTACTCGTTGGAAAGATACGGAAGTTAACTTGAACTTTGGTATTCAACTTGAGTCATGAAGATGCACAGAACCAGATCAAAACTTGGAATAGGTAGAAACTGGTCATTCTGACGGAAGAATGACAGTTGAACTTATTGGAGAGGGTGTTGTACCCTAAGGGTGGTATATGTAATGACAACGCGATAATAATGTCTCGTAGAGACCAAACCCAGTTATGGTGAGCTTCCAAAGAGGGGGTTCATCAAGTTGGATTAAACTAACTTGTGTTTGGTCTGGTAATGGTGTAGCTTGTGCAAAGTTATTACATTATCTACTTACGAGATATTTCGCATGTTTTGTTGTCATAATATTGTTACGCCCAGTTCTATCGGACTGCATGCAAAATGTTGCGGGACTGATGTTTAATGTCGTATGGTTGCAGATGGTTCGTACTAGGACCACGCACGAGGTTGGTGGCTCTAGCCAAGGGGGAGGCGATGACTCCCAGCCACCGGCCTACGACAGCACCCCGCAGCAGCAGCCACCACCGCCGCCTCCGCTTACTCTAGCGGATGTGATAGCGGCATTGGTGGGAGGTCGTGAGGAGCAGACCGACCTGCTCCGCACGATCGTGCAGAATACGTCCCAGGCAGGAGGACGTCAAGAGCGAGGGCCTCGTGAGCCCCGCGAAGTGTCGTACTCGGATTTCATGAGTACGCACCCTCCAGTGTTCACCGAAGCTGAAGAACCACTGGAGGCGGACAACTGGCTGCGGACTATCAAGTCCAAGTTCGGGCTGCTCCAGTGTACGGAGCGGCAGAAGACACTGTTCGCAGCACAGCAGCTCCACGGTGCCGCTGGCGCGTGGTGGGCGAATTATGTCGCCTCACGTCCGGCTGGCCATGCCGTGGAATGGCAAGAGTTCCGGGAGGCGTTCCGCGCCTATCACATCCCTCCCGGAATAATGAAGAGGAAGTTCCAAGAATTTTTGGAACTGAAGCAGGGCGGGAGGAGTGCCCACGACTACTCCCGTGCCTTCAACCATCTGGCGCAGTATGCGTCAGACTACATCTCCACGGAGGAGAAGAAGAGGGAGCACTTCTATCGGGGGTTACACTCCGAAATGAAGACCCACCTCGTACAGTGGAACCGCGGCACATTCAACGACTTAGTCAATGCCGCAATCATGCAAGAGGATGCTCAGCGGGAGTTGGCAGCTGAGCAGCGGAAGCGCAACGCTCCAACCAGCGGTGGGAGTGGCGCTCCCCAGAAGTACCGTATGGTGTATCGGACACCATACGGGCAGCAGTGGCGTCCACCGGCGCGACCTCAGCAGTTCGGGGGACGTTCGTTCCAAGCACCTCCGTTCCGTCCGCCGATGCCACCACCAAGACAGCAGCAGCAGCAGACGGTACCCCGGGCGTTTCCACCGCCACAACGCGCCCCGGGATTCCGTCCACCGATCAGCGGGGGACCGCCCCGTTTCACCTGCTTCACGTGTGGCCAGGCGGGCCACTTTGCGAAGGACTGTCCCCAGGGGCAGAAGAGCAGCGGGCAAGCCCAGCTCCAGGGCGGTGCTCGAGGCCGACCTCCGGTGAAGAAGGTTGGTCAGCGGACTAGAGGCGTCCGCAACCTCGACAATGAGGACGCCCCAGAGGGAGACAACGTGCTGGCGGGTACGTTTACTCTCAACCATCAAGTCATCGTCATATTATTTGATTCGGGTGCAACCCACAGCTTTATAAGTGCATCCTATGTGGCTAAACATCAATTGCAAGTCTTCCCAACCGACTGCACTTATATGATCTGCTCACCGGGAGGGAAGATTTCAGCTAATATAATGATTCCGAAGGCACCTCTGTGCTTAGGTGGGAAACTATATCCCACCACCTTGTTAATCCTTATGGGACAAAAGATTGATGCAATCTTAGGGATGCCATGACTGCAATACCATGGTGCTGTCCTAGACACTCGGACACGGACGGTTCACTTAAATTCTCCATTCCACCGTCCGCATTCCATGGTGTTAGACACGCCAGTCCGGGAAGTTTTAGCAATTAATAATGCTGAAGTTCTCAAGTTAGAAGACATCCCCGTAGTCCGGGAGTATCCCGACGTGTTCCCGGACGATCTTCCGGGCATGCCACCTGAGCGGGATGTCGAGTTCAAGATCGAGCTCGCACCCGGGACTACGCCCATATCACGGAGACCATACAAGATGGCTCCAAATGAGCTGGCTGAACTAAAAGAACAGCTCAATGATCTGTTGAGCAAGGGTTTCATTCGGCCGAGTTCCTCGCCTTGGGGATGCTCGGCGCTATTTATAAAGAAGAAGGATGAAACACTGAGGCTGTGTGTGGATTACCGGCCGCTCAACGCCGTCACCATCAAGAATAAGTACCCACTGCCCCGTATTGACATCTTATTTGATCAACTCGTGGGGGCAAGTGTATTCTCCAAGATGGACCTTCGCTCTGGATATCACCAGATCAAGATCCAGGCGGAGGATATCCCGAAGACGGCGTTCTCGACGAGATACGGCTTATACGAATATCTCGTCATGTCATTTGGTCTCACAAATGCTCCAGCCCATTTCATGTATCTCATGAACTCGGTGTTCATGCCGGAGCTGGACAAGTTCGTGGTAGTGTTCATCGACGATATCTTGGTTTACTCCAAGACAGAAGCCGAGCATGCCGAACACTTACGGATCGTTCTTCAACGATTGCGAGACCACAAGCTCTATGCCAAGTTCAGTAAATGCGAATTTTGGATCAGCCAAGTGCCATTCTTGGGACATATCATCTCAGCTGAAGGCATTGCGGTTGACCCAAGTAAAATAAAGCAAGTGTTGAAATGGAAAGCTCCCACTTCAGTCCATGAAGTCAGAAGCTTCCTCGGGTTAGTAGGATACTACCGGAGGTTCATTCCGAGCTTCTCCAAGCTCGCTAAGCCGATGACAGAGTTGCTGAAGAAAGGGACAAAATATGTTTGGAACACCGCGTGTGAAGGAGCGTTCCGAACATTGGTGAGGCATCTCACAACAGCCCCGGTGTTAGCTCAGCCGGATACAACAAAGCCCTTCGACGTGTATTGTGACGCGTCCGGTATTGGGCTTGGCTGCGTGTTGATGCAGGAAGGACGTGTGGTCGCTTATGGCTCACGCCAACTTCGGAACCATGAGCAGCACTACCCGACTCACGATCTTGAACTTGCTGCCGTGGTGTTGGCGCTGAAAATGTGGAGGCACTATCTCCTGGGGAACTTGGTGCATCTCTACACCGACCACAAGAGCTTGAAATACATTTTCACCCAGAAGGAGCTGAACATGAGGCAGAGGAGGTGGTTAGAACTGATCAAAGATTATGAGATTGAGATCCATTACCACCCCGGCAAGGCGAATGTGGTTGCCGACGCGCTGAGTCGGAAATCGCATGTCCATCACCTCACCATTACACCGGTGGAGGAGGAAGAGCCAAGTTTATACTTGGTTCCTTATGGATCGCTGTACAACCTTGCCCTCATCCCTACTATTAGGGAGGACATCATTGCAGCTCAGAAAACAGATAAAGGCATGGCACATCTCCGGAGACGGATAGACAATGGAGAAATTAAATGTTTCCGGAAAGATGGTGAGGGGACGTTGTGGTTCAATGACCGCATAGTCGTACCCCGAGACATGGAGTTGAGGAAAAAGATCCTCGATGAAGCTCACTTGTCCAAATACTCCATTCATCCGGGCAGCAACAAAATGTACCAAGATTTGAAAAAGAAATTTTGGTGGACATGGATGAAGCGGGAGGTAGCTAAGTACGTATCCGAGTGCGATACGTGTAGACGAGTGAAAGCTGATCACATGAAGAAATCAGGGCTGCTGCAACCCCTGAAGATCCCGGCATGGAAATGGGAAGATGTGAGCATGGATTTCATTGTGAGATTACCCCTAACAGCCAACAAGCATGATTCCATATGGGTAATCGTTGATCGGTTAACCAAGACGGCTCACTTCATTCCGGTGAATACACGTTACAATGCCGGCAAATATGCGGAGCTATACATAGCGAAGATTCTATGCCTATACGGGGCACCCAAGACCATTGTCTCAGATCGAGGTGCATTATTTGTATCTCGCTTTTGGGAGCAGCTACACGCTGCATTGGGTACTAAGTTGATCAGGAGCTCCGCTTATCACCCCCAGACAGATGGCCAGACAGAAAGGGTGAATCAAGTCCTAGAAGACATGTTGAGAGCATGTGCCATCCACCATGGTAGGAATTGGGATGATCACCTACCATTGGCGGAATTCTCGTACAACAACGGTTATCAGGCGAGTATCAAGATGGCACCCTATGAAGCTCTCTACGGTCGTAAATGCCGCACCCCATTAAATTGGTGCGAGTCCGGTGAAAGGGTCACATTCGGGGTTGATGTGGTGAACGACGCCGAGGAGCGCGTTCGGACAATTCAAGCCAATTTGAAGGCCGCTCAATCCCGACAAAAGAGCTACGCTGATAAGAGGCGTAGGCCGTTGCACTTTGACGTTGGGGAACACGTGTACCTCCGCGTGTCTCCAATGAAGGGCGTGCACCGATTCGGTGTGAAGGGGAAACTCGCTCCCCGTTTCATTGGACCCTACGCTATCACCGAGAAGTGTGGACCAGCGGCGTATCGATTGGAACTACCGGCATCTCTGGCTGGTGTCCATGATATTTTCCATGTTTCGCAACTGCGAAAATGCTTGAAGCATACAGCTGCTGTTCCTACCGAAGACATCGGCGAGCTGAAACCGGATTTAACATATGATGAATATCCGGTGGAAATTCTTGATGAGAAAGCCAGGACCACGCGTAGCAGAACGTTGTGGTTCTACAAATTACTCTGGAGTAACTACACCGCCGAGGAAGCGACGTGGGAGAGCGAGGAGTTCCTTCGCTCAAATTACCCGGAGTTCATGGCTTCTCAACACGGGTAAGTCCCTATTACATCGCTATCTCTTCGTTTATAATCTCGGGACGAGATTCTTTTAACGGGGGAGGGATGTAAAAGCCCAAGAAAAGGGACTTGCAAAAATTTTTATGCACCTCACAACACAACAGTTTTGTTGTGGGTAGATTGTGAAATATTGTGAAGAGCAAGTGGCCTCCATCAAAGGAGTGATTAGAAGGGAAAGCCTTCACTTTCACAAAGTAGGGTTTCTACACATGAACATGAGAGGTTGAGCTCACCCCTAGAATTTAAAAAAGTCTTGGGAAGGTTCAGTCCAAAGCTCATGCAAATTCAACACTTTTTGAGTCACTTTTGGGTTATTTCAAAAGGAGGCCAATTTGAATGTAAATTCAAATTGCAGCAACTTTCATCACCCAAATTCAAAAGTTAGCTCCATATCTATACTCAGCACATTTTTCTGAGTAAACCCACCAAGTTTCATCCCCATTGGAGTTTATCTTGTCGGGAGCCAAATTTGCAATAATTCAAAACTGAATTTGAATTTCAGTTTAAACATGAAGCAAATTTAACCAAACAAAGTTTGAATTTGAGAACTCAAATTCAAACCAAGACTTGGGGTCTAAGTCTCTCATTCAATGTGTAGTTGCTGGGATATTTACAAAAGAAATGGAGAAGAGAGGATTAGGGGGAGAGTGGGCCCACAAGTCAGTGGGGGAAACTTGTTTCCCAAACTGAGCGTGGCTGTTTTCTCCCGACGTCGGTCGAACACCTCGCGCCAGCTGCGGACAGCACTGGCGTCCGACCGCCTCACCTCGCCACCTCCTGCTCGGCGACCGAGCGCACGCGTGCCCGACGCGGTTTAAGTTCCCAGCCCACGTGAGCCAGCCTCATCTCCTCCGCTCTGCCCGTTCCTACCCGAAACGAAAAACGACACCGCCGCTCCCCTCGGCTCCTCGTCGCGCCGTTGATCCAGGCGACCTCGCGACCGGAGTTCAACAGCAAAGACACGCGCCGGGGACTGCTCGAGCTCACGGTGAAGACCCTACCCTCTTTCATGTTTTGTAGGGGGAGTATTTCCCCGTCTAGTCCTCGGTGCTCAACAAAAACGAGTGAGCAGAAATGCCGAAATTCGCGGCGATCGGTCCTGCACAGCGTAAACCCAGCTGAGCATAGGTTCTACACGCCCCCACGGCCACCTAGGATCCAAAACCATCGAAAACCGTCGAGCCTTTGCGCTGATATCCAAGTTTTTCGAGCAACAGTCGATATCGGGCCTAGGTCGACGGTGAGGTCCCAGTTCCGGCTATTTCCATGGCCAACCGAGCTCATATTCGTGCGCAGCATGCCACGGTGGAGCTATAGGAGCAAACCGCTTGAGAAATAAGGCCCAGAGTAGCCCGGACGACGTCACCGGAGCAGAGGAAGGCTCTGTCGCCGTCGCGGGCATAGTTCCGGCCATTGCCGAGCTCCGGTGAGGGCACCAGCGTGTTCTCCGAGTCGAGTTAGGCACAGGCGGCAAGTTTTGTCAAAGGTCGGGCAGGGAAACGCCCGGCGGCGAGCGCTCCGGCGAAGCGCCGCCGCGGGAACTGCGGGAGAGCGCGAGGTAGACGAAGGGGGGGCCGGGTCCACCGGTCAGCCTCTGATCTCGCGCAGGGATCGGGTTTGCGGCCGGGATTCGGTGCGGCAGCGCGGGTAAAACCCCGTGGGCCGCGGTGTGGCCGCTTTCTGAGTGGGCCGGCTCGCGGAGTGGGTCCCACCCGCAGGATTTAAACATTTTTGGAATTTCCAGTTTTAGTGCAAACTTTAGAGCTCCATAACTTTTGCTAGGAAGCTCCAGATTTAGTGATTCAAATTGGGTTGGATTCATCTTGCCTAGCTCTGTCCAGACATACAACCCAATTTTTATGAAACCCATTAATTAATTCTAGAAAATTCTTTAAAGCTTTTCAGCAAAAGAATTTTAGAGGGAGTTTGGTTCATCCAAAAATCCCCAAATTTTGCCAGGATGTTCTTTAGGACATTAGTAAACCCCTGTAAAAGTTTCAGACCATTTGGAGTTGATTTGGTCAGAGCAATTCAAATTGAAAGGTGCTGTGTTCATTTGAATACAGAAACATTTTCAGAGAATTTCCAAAACTTGGAAATTCAATTCTGGGCAAACCTTGACTTCAAAAATGCTAGGAAAATTCATGCAAACTCTAGGAGCTATAATTGAAATTATAGTTCACTAAGTTGGGTATGAACAGGGGTATTACCTATAAGTTCTTCCTTGCTTATTTGCTAAGGAAATTATTCTGAGCAAACCACTCCATGAAAAGTGCTAAGGTTTGGTCCAGAGGGTTTTCTTGTGACAAGGAACTCACACGAAAATTCTCAGCTCCATTGGAGCTCTAGATCACCCCTGTCCTGTTTACCCACTTAAGGGATTAAGATGGAAAAGGGGGAAAACCACTTAGCATTTAACCATGTGACTAAGTCCAAGCCAAACCACCAACACCAGTTCATATTTAAATTCTTAAACAAAGTTCCAGGTGTTAGAGGCTGGTTATTAGAACCAATAGTAGAAGTTTTACTCTAAAACTCACATTTGCATCTAAATTAACGTATAGTATTTCATTAACGTGTAGCCGTTGAAGAAGAGACTCCGGAAGTGCTGGACTTCCTTCTTCCGGACGAAGAACTAACTACTGACCAGCAGCAACAAGGCAAGCCCCGGTTTGCATTAACCTTTTTATAAGTTTTCTTTTGTTTACATGAGTCGTGTGAAGTATGATTGTGCATTAGGTGTAGGATGAATGGAACCCCACTTGCATAACCAAAGGTTCCTAAAAGAGTGAGGGTAGTGTCTAAGACCTCGAGTAGACAGGCTATGCTTAATGAGTCATAGGACTTCGGTACAAGTCGAGTAGTTGGAATCTACTCGCGAGATAGGCTTGGGACACACGGGTTCGGTGGAGTGATGTGAGATCACTTTAGTAATGAAAATGAGACTAGGCAGGGGCTAGGGCGCAACAAGAGAGAGTCTTGTGTGCGCGGCCCTGTCCATGTCGATTGAGGACCGATCCGTGTGCGGCCCTGCTGAACAAGTATTGAACGTACCGAAGGCATATCGGATATATGGGCCCCGATAAACCGATGTAGCCTAAACCTCCGGGCGTCGAGGCATAGCACACCGATTTATAGGTGTAGGTTGACGGCAGCAAGGTGGAAATCTGCCAACGGGCATAGAGAGATGCTCCGTGTGGGGAACCTCCTGCTCGTTTCGGTGCGACCGGTTCGACGTTTGGGCTGTTGGGTGAAAGGTTGTCCCGTACGACATCGAGTGAGCGTGCTGTGCAGCTCCACGGGTGGGCGTACGTGACGTGCTCTTTGGGTTTTCCCTGCAGGTGTATATCGAGTCGGTTCGCCGTCCCTCGCGGTGACGAGTACTGCTTGTTCACTGCGTCGTAACGTAGATTAATGAATGAAACATGTTGATTCAATATTGCTGGTTGATATAATTGTATTGCTACATGTGTGCCACCAAATACTGCTTACTAAATTTCAGATTTCATGAACTGTTAACTTGTTGCTAAAAGATGAACTAAGGATGAACTTGTAGGCGTGTCGTTTTGCTGAAATGCTACCAACCTATGTCTTGGTATACCTCATGTAGAGTTTCATGCTTAGGTGAGTCGGTTAAGCCTTGCTGAGCCTTCGTGCTCACGGTTGCTGCTTAAGTGTTTTTCAGGTGAGGAGCCACCCACGGACTCGGAGTACGAGTCCACCGGCGAGGGTTACCCTCCGTCGGGGACCACGGCTGAGTGGGAGCCGTACACGCCGCGCTGAGCTGAGACGTGCAGCTAGTGTGGGTTGCCCTAGGGCTGGGCAACCGACTTTTGCTAGATAGGCGGGCGTGAGTTGTGTAGTGTAGACTTCCGCTGTGTAATAGAACAATAGTTGTAACTGAAGTTTGTACCTGATTGTACAGTTTCAGCTGTTTTTCCCATGTAATATATTGTGTTCTTATGACGTGTGCTGTCGGGTGTCGCATCGCGCGGCACCACCCTCTGCGATCCTGGATGAGCGGATTCCGGTCCGCCACAGCCTGGTATCAGAGCTGCAGTGGGGATAGCACAGTACTTAAGGACTACATTAGGGGAAAAACTTAGGTATACGGTGAGGATTCGGTAGTTGCCCAAGTAAGGACTATATTAGCATAGTTACTTAAAGTGGCAAAGACTAACTTATGTGTTATAATTCTGAATTTCAATTATGTAACGACGCACCTACGCTCTGGTAAGTATGGTAAGGAACGCCACCGAAAGCGGTTCAATTTCGGTTAGCTCTCCCTGACGAGGAACGTGGTTCAGGGATTGATCTCACAGCTTGGTGTGAGATGTCAATATGAATCTCTTGGACTCTTCATGTCCCTGAGTTCATATGGAACGCTGATCCCTAGCGTGCATTAGGCAAGTAAGCGGAGACCCCATCGCGTGGTCAGTAACGCGAGAGTGTGTTCGTCTGGAAATAGCCCAGGAGGACATACGCAGCGCTTGCCATCGGCGTGCCCTGCAGGGCAGTAGGTGGTATCTGTTGAGTTGATAACATTCCCAACCGTGACGACCCGTTCATGACATACTCGGGTTCCCCGTCGTGTGGTGTTGAAACACGATCACGTGCCTTGAGACGTGACTTAGCTCAAGGACGGTCGTATGACAATGATACGGGCGTTTGTATTTACTTTTAAATATGGAACTGCCTGAAATGAACAAACTTTGAGTGCACCATCATTGTGTGGTCTTCTGCAGGTACTAACCACGTATTGTATTCGTGTAGAAAACGTGTGCGAGAGACCGTTTAGTGCCACACTTGAGACGTATATGCCGGTATGATCCGGTTAGGATTTTCTTTTGTGAGGAACGTAGTACCGAGATATTGTAGGCATATGCATGAGAATAATGATAACAAAGAATTAAAATCATTAGGTTCAACAATTAAGACCCTGGTTGGGTATAAGAATGGGATAGTGATGATTGTAGTTCCAAAAAGAATGAAAAACAGAGTGCTCTGTTTTGGGACAGCAAGGTTGCTGATCTTCAACAGGGCATAACTCACAGGTCTTTTAGCCCAGGGAGGTGTGCTATATAGTTCTGGAAAGGTATTCAAGTACTCTACAACTTTGTTGTAGACTTCCAGAGCTGAAACTCGCCTTAAGATGGCTGAAATCCCAGAGGAATGTAAACTATCCAGAACCAGGGCAGAGTAAAACATCCTCTGAACTGATCTGTTTTTCAAATATAACTCCCAGTAGAAAAATCAAAAATTGTCATATAATACATCCTTAGAAAGAGTAGAAGATGTGTGACATCTTTGCAATTCAAAGTTTCTGAAGTTTCAGCACAGAATTTAGTGGGAATCAGGGTTGAAAACAGTCACTTCCAAGGGAGGTGCTGTTAAAATTCTTCCAGAAATTCTGCTAACTTTGAATTAGCATAACTTTTTAATCAAAGCTGATCTGGGGGAAAATGAGTACTCGTTGGAAAGATACGGAAGTTAACTTGAACTTTGGTATTCAACTTGAGTCATGAAGATGCACAGAACCAGATCAAAACTTGGAATAGGTAGAAACTGGTCATTCTGACGGAAGAATGACAGTTGAACTTATTGGAGAGGGTGTTGTACCCTAAGGGTGGTATATGTAATGACAACGCGATAATAATGTCTCGTAGAGACCAAACCCAGTTATGGTGAGCTTCCAAAGAGGGGGTTCATCAAGTTGGATTAAACTAACTTGTGTTTGGTCTGGTAATGGTGTAGCTTGTGCAAAGTTATTACATTATCTACTTACGAGATATTTCGCATGTTTTGTTGTCATAATATTGTTACGCCCAGTTCTATTGGACTGCATGCAAAATGTTGCGGGACTGATGTTTAATGTCGTATGGTTGCAGATGGTTCGTACTAGGACCACGCACGAGGTTGGTGGCTCTAGCCAAGGGGGAGGCGATGACTCCCAGCCACCGGCCTACGACAGCACCCCGCAGCAGCAGCCACCACCGCCGCCTCCGCTTACTCTAGCGGATGTGATAGCGGCATTGGTGGGAGGTCGTGAGGAGCAGACCGACCTGCTCCGCACGATCGTGCAGAATACGTCCCAGGCGGGAGGACGTCAAGAGCGAGGGCCTCGTGAGCCCCGCGAAGTGTCGTACTCGGATTTCATGAGTACGCACCCTCCAGTGTTCACCGAAGCTGAAGAACCACTGGAGGCGGACAACTGGCTGCGGACTATCAAGTCCAAGTTCGGGCTGCTCCAGTGTACGGAGCGGCAGAAGACACTGTTCGCAGCACAGCAGCTCCACGGTGCCGCTGGCGCGTGGTGGGCGAATTATGTCGCCTCACGTCCGGCTGGCCATGCCGTGGAATGGCAAGAGTTCCGGGAGGCGTTCCGCGCCTATCACATCCCTCCCGGAATAATGAAGAGGAAGTTCCAAGAATTTTTGGAACTGAAGCAGGGCGGGAGGAGTGCCCACGACTACTCCCGTGCCTTCAACCATCTGGCGCAGTATGCGTCAGACTACATCTCCACGGAGGAGAAGAAGAGGGAGCACTTCTATCGGGGGTTACACTCCGAAATGAAGACCCACCTCGTACAGTGGAACCGCGGCACATTCAACGACTTAGTCAATGCCGCAATCATGCAAGAGGATGCTCAGCGGGAGTTGGCAGCTGAGCAGCGGAAGCGCAACGCTCCAACCAGCGGTGGGAGTGGCGCTCCCCAGAAGTACCGTATGGTGTATCGGACACCATACGGGCAGCAGTGGCGTCCACCGGCGCGACCTCAGCAGTTCGGGGGACGTTCGTTCCAAGCACCTCCGTTCTGTCCGCCGATGCCACCACCAAGACAGCAGCAGCAGCAGACGGTACCCCGGGCGTTTCCACCGCCACAACGCGCCCCGGGATTCCGTCCACCGATCAGCGGGGGACCGCCCCGTTTCACCTGCTTCACGTGTGGCCAGGCGGGCCACTTTGCGAAGGACTGTCCCCAGGGGCAGAAGAGCAGCGGGCAAGCCCAGCTCCAGGGCGGTGCTCGAGGCCGACCTCCGGTGAAGAAGGTTGGTCAGCGGACTAGAGGCGTCCGCAACCTCGACAATGAGGACGCCCCAGAGGGAGACAACGTGCTGGCGGGTACGTTTACTCTCAACCATCAAGTCATCGTCATATTATTTGATTCGGGTGCAACCCACAGCTTTATAAGTGCATCCTATGTGGCTAAACATCAATTGCAAGTCTTCCCAACCGACTGCACTTATATGATCTGCTCACCGGGAGGGAAGATTTCAGCTAATATAATGATTCCGAAGGCACCTCTGTGCTTAGGTGGGAAACTATATCCCACCACCTTGTTAATCCTTATGGGACAAAAGATTGATGCAATCTTAGGGATGCCATGGCTGCAATACCATGGTGCTGTCCTAGACACTCGGACACGGACGGTTCACTTAAATTCTCCATTCCACCGTCCGCATTCCATGGTGTTAGACACGCCAGTCCGGGAAGTTTTAGCAATTAATAATGCTGAAGTTCTCAAGTTAGAAGACATCCCCGTAGTCCGGGAGTATCCCGACGTGTTCCCGGACGATCTTCCGGGCATGCCACCTGAGCGGGATGTCGAGTTCAAGATCGAGCTCGCACCCGGGACTACGCCCATATCACGGAGACCATACAAGATGGCTCCAAATGAGCTGGCTGAACTAAAAGAACAGCTCAATGATCTGTTGAGCAAGGGTTTCATTCGGCCGAGTTCCTCGCCTTGGGGATGCTCGGCGCTATTTGTAAAGAAGAAGGATGAAACACTGAGGCTGTGTGTGGATTACCGGCCGCTCAACGCCGTCACCATCAAGAATAAGTACCCACTGCCCCGTATTGACATCTTATTTGATCAACTCGTGGGGGCAAGTGTATTCTCCAAGATGGACCTTCGCTCTGGATATCACCAGATCAAGATCCAGGCGGAGGATATCCCGAAGACGGCGTTCTCGACGAGATACGGCTTATACGAATATCTCGTCATGTCATTTGGTCTCACAAATGCTCCAGCCCATTTCATGTATCTCATGAACTCGGTGTTCATGCCGGAGCTGGACAAGTTCGTGGTAGTGTTCATCGACGATATCTTGGTTTACTCCAAGACAGAAGCCGAGCATGCCGAACACTTACGGATCGTTCTTCAACGATTGCGAGACCACAAGCTCTATGCCAAGTTCAGTAAATGCGAATTTTGGATCAGCCAAGTGCCATTCTTGGGACATATCATCTCAGCTGAAGGCATTGCGGTTGACCCAAGTAAAATAGAGCAAGTGTTGAAATGGAAAGCTCCCACTTCAGTCCATGAAGTCAGAAGCTTCCTCGGGTTAGCAGGATACTACCGGAGGTTCATTCCGAGCTTCTCCAAGCTCGCTAAGCCGATGACAGAGTTGCTGAAGAAAGGGACAAAATATGTTTGGAACACCGCGTGTGAAGGAGCGTTCCGAACATTGGTGAGGCATCTCACAACAGCCCCGGTGTTAGCTCAGCCGGATACAACAAAGCCCTTCGACGTGTATTGTGACGCGTCCGGTATTGGGCTTGGCTGCGTGTTGATGCAGGAAGGACGTGTGGTCGCTTATGGCTCACGCCAACTTCGGAACCATGAGCAGCACTACCCGACTCACGATCTTGAACTTGCTGCCGTGGTGTTGGCGCTGAAAATGTGGAGGCACTATCTCCTGGGGAACTTGGTGCATCTCTACACCGACCACAAGAGCTTGAAATACATTTTCACCCAGAAGGAGCTGAACATGAGGCAGAGGAGGTGGTTAGAACTGATCAAAGATTATGAGATTGAGATCCATTACCACCCCGGCAAGGCGAATGTGGTTGCCGACGCGCTGAGTCGGAAATCGCATGTCCATCACCTCACCATTACACCGGTGGAGGAGGAAGAGCCAAGTTTATACTTGGTTCCTTATGGATCGCTGTACAACCTTGCCCTCATCCCTACTATTAGGGAGGACATCATTGCAGCTCAGAAAACAGATAAAGGCATGGCACATCTCCGGAGACGGATAGACAATGGAGAAATTAAATGTTTCCGGAAAGATGGTGAGGGGACGTTGTGGTTCAATGACCGCATAGTCGTACCCCGAGACATGGAGTTGAGGAAAAAGATCCTCGATGAAGCTCACTTGTCCAAATACTCCATTCATCCGGGCAGCAACAAAATGTACCAAGATTTGAAAAAGAAATTTTGGTGGACATGGATGAAGCGGGAGGTAGCTAAGTACGTATCCGAGTGCGATACGTGTAGACGAGTGAAAGCTGATCACATGAAGAAATCAGGGCTGCTGCAACCCCTGAAGATCCCGGCATGGAAATGGGAAGATGTGAGCATGGATTTCATTGTGAGATTACCCCTAACAGCCAACAAGCATGATTCCATATGGGTAATCGTTGATCGGTTAACCAAGACGGCTCACTTCATTCCGGTGAATACACGTTACAATGCCGGCAAATATGCGGAGCTATACATAGCGAAGATTCTATGCCTATACGGGGCACCCAAGACCATTGTCTCAGATCGAGGTGCATTATTTGTATCTCGCTTTTGGGAGCAGCTACACGCTGCATTGGGTACTAAGTTGATCAGGAGCTCCGCTTATCACCCCCAGACAGATGGCCAGACAGAAAGGGTGAATCAAGTCCTAGAAGACATGTTGAGAGCATGTGCCATCCACCATGGTAGGAATTGGGATGATCACCTACCATTGGCGGAATTCTCGTACAACAACGGTTATCAGGCGAGTATCAAGATGGCACCCTATGAAGCTCTCTACGGTCGTAAATGCCGCACCCCATTAAATTGGTGCGAGTCCGGTGAAAGGGTCACATTCGGGGTTGATGTGGTGAACGACGCCGAGGAGCGCGTTCAGACAATTCAAGCCAATTTGAAGGCCGCTCAATCCCGACAAAAGAGCTACGCTGATAAGAGGCGTAGGCCGTTGCACTTTGACGTTGGGGAACACGTGTACCTCCGCGTGTCTCCAATGAAGGGCGTGCACCGATTCGGTGTGAAGGGGAAACTCGCTCCCCGTTTCATTGGACCCTACGCTATCACCGAGAAGTGTGGACCAGCGGCGTATCGATTGGAACTACCGGCATCTCTGGCTGGTGTCCATGATATTTTCCATGTTTCGCAACTGCGAAAATGCTTGAAGCATACAGCTGCTGTTCCTACCGAAGACATCGGCGAGCTGAAACCGGATTTAACATATGATGAATATCCGGTGGAAATTCTTGATGAGAAAGCCAGGACCACGCGTAGCAGAACGTTGTGGTTCTACAAATTACTCTGGAGTAACTACACCGCCGAGGAAGCGACGTGGGAGAGCGAGGAGTTCCTTCGCTCAAATTACCCGGAGTTCATGGCTTCTCAACACGGGTAAGTCCCTATTACATCGCTATCTCTTCGTTTATAATCTCGGGACGAGATTCTTTTAACGGGGGAGGGATGTAAAAGCCCAAGAAAAGGGACTTGCAAAAATTTTTATGCACCTCACAACACAACAGTTTTGTTGTGGGTAGATTGTGAAATATTGTGAAGAGCAAGTGGCCTCCATCAAAGGAGTGATTAGAAGGGAAAGCCTTCACTTTCACAAAGTAGGGTTTCTACACATGAACATGAGAGGTTGAGCTCACCCCTAGAATTTAAAAAAGTCTTGGGAAGGTTCAGTCCAAAGCTCATGCAAATTCAACACTTTTTGAGTCACTTTTGGGTTATTTCAAAAGGAGGCCAATTTGAATGTAAATTCAAATTGCAGCAACTTTCATCACCCAAATTCAAAAGTTAGCTCCATATCTATACTCAGCACATTTTTCTGAGTAAACCCACCAAGTTTCATCCCCATTGGAGTTTATCTTGTCGGGAGCCAAATTTGCAATAATTCAAAACTGAATTTGAATTTCAGTTTAAACATGAAGCAAATTTAACCAAACAAAGTTTGAATTTGAGAACTCAAATTCAAACCAAGACTTGGGGTCTAAGTCTCTCATTCAATGTGTAGTTGCTGGGATATTTACAAAAGAAATGGAGAAGAGAGGATTAGGGGGAGAGTGGGCCCACAAGTCAGTGGGGGAAACTTGTTTCCCAAACCGAGCGTGGCTGTTTTCTCCCGACGTCGGTCGAACACCTCGCGCCAGCTGCGGACAGCACTGGCGTCCGACCGCCTCACCTCGCCACCTCCTGCTCGGCGACCGAGCGCACGCGTGCCCGACGCGGTTTAAGTTCCCAGCCCACGTGAGCCAGCCTCATCTCCTCCGCTCTGCCCGTTCCTACCCGAAACGAAAAACGACACCGCCGCTCCCCTCGGCTCCTCGTCGCGCCGTTGATCCAGGCGACCTCGCGACCGGAGTTCAACAGCAAAGACACGCGCCGGGGACTGCTCGAGCTCACGGTGAAGACCCTACCCTCTTTCATGTTTTGTAGGGGGAGTATTTCCCCGTCTAGTCCTCGGTGCTCAACAAAAACGAGTGAGCAGAAATGCCGAAATTCGCGGCGATCGGTCCTGCACAGCGTAAACCCAGCTGAGCATAGGTTCTACACGCCCCCACGGCCACCTAGGATCCAAAACCATCGAAAACCGTCGAGCCTTTGCGCTGATATCCAAGTTTTTCGAGCAACAGTCGATATCGGGCCTAGGTCGACGGTGAGGTCCCAGTTCCGGCTATTTCCATGGCCAACCGAGCTCATATTCGTGCGCAGCATGCCACGGTGGAGCTATAGGAGCAAACCGCTTGAGAAATAAGGCCCAGAGTAGCCCGGACGACGTCACCGGAGCAGAGGAAGGCTCTGTCGCCGTCGCGGGCATAGTTCCGGCCATTGCCGAGCTCCGGTGAGGGCACCAGCGTGTTCTCCGAGTCGAGTTAGGCACAGGCGGCAAGTTTTGTCAAAGGTCGGGCGGGGAAACGCCCGGCGGCGAGCGCTCCGGCGAAGCGCCGCCGCGGGAACTGCGGGAGAGCGCGAGGTAGACGAAGGGGGGGCCGGGTCCACCGGTCAGCCTCTGATCTCGCGCAGGGATCGGGTTTGCGGCCGGGATTCGGTGCGGCAGCGCGGGTAAAACCCCGTGGGCCGCGGTGTGGCCGCTTTCTGAGTGGGCCGGCTCGCGGAGTGGGTCCCACCCGCAGGATTTAAACATTTTTGGAATTTCCAGTTTTAGTGCAAACTTTAGAGCTCCATAACTTTTGCTAGGAAGCTCCAGATTTAGTGATTCAAATTGGGTTGGATTCATCTTGCCTAGCTCTGTCCAGACATACAACCCAATTTTTATGAAACCCATTAATTAATTCTAGAAAATTCTTTAAAGCTTTTCAGCAAAAGAATTTTAGAGGGAGTTTGGTTCATCCAAAAATCCCCAAATTTTGCCAGGATGTTCTTTAGGACATTAGTAAACCCCTGTAAAAGTTTCAGACCATTTGGAGTTGATTTGGTCAGAGCAATTCAAATTGAAAGGTGCTGTGTTCATTTGAATACAGAAACATTTTCAGAGAATTTCCAAAACTTGGAAATTCAATTCTGGGCAAACCTTGACTTCAAAAATGCTAGGAAAATTCATGCAAACTCTAGGAGCTATAATTGAAATTATAGTTCACTAAGTTGGGTATGAACAGGGGTATTACCTATAAGTTCTTCCTTGCTTATTTGCTAAGGAAATTATTCTGAGCAAACCACTCCATGAAAAGTGCTAAGGTTTGGTCCAGAGGGTTTTCTTGTGACAAGGAACTCACACGAAAATTCTCAGCTCCATTGGAGCTCTAGATCACCCCTGTCCTGTTTACCCACTTAAGGGATTAAGATGGAAAAGGGGGAAAACCACTTAGCATTTAACCATGTGACTAAGTCCAAGCCAAACCACCAACACCAGTTCATATTTAAATTCTTAAACAAAGTTCCAGGTGTTAGAGGCTGGTTATTAGAACCAATAGTAGAAGTTTTACTCTAAAACTCACATTTGCATCTAAATTAACGTATAGTATTTCATTAACGTGTAGCCGTTGAAGAAGAGACTCCGGAAGTGCTGGACTTCCTTCTTCCGGACGAAGAACTAACTACTGACCAGCAGCAACAAGGCAAGCCCCGGTTTGCATTAACCTTTTTATAAGTTTTCTTTTGTTTATATGAGTCGTGTGAAGTATGATTGTGCATTAGGTGTAGGATGAATGGAACCCCACTTGCATAACCAAAGGTTCCTAAAAGAGTGAGGGTAGTGTCTAAGACCTCGAGTAGACAGGCTATGCTTAATGAGTCATAGGACTTCGGTACAAGTCGAGTAGTTGGAATCTACTCGCGAGATAGGCTTGGGACACACGGGTTCGGTGGAGTGATGTGAGATCACTTTAGTAATGAAAATGAGACTAGGCAGGGGCTAGGGCGCAACAAGAGAGAGTCTTGTGTGCGCGGCCCTGTCCATGTCGATTGAGGACCGATCCGTGTGCGGCCCTGCTGAACAAGTATTGAACGTACCGAAGGCATATCGGATATATGGGCCCCGATAAACCGATGTAGCCTAAACCTCCGGGCGTCGAGGCATAGCACACCGATTTATAGGTGTAGGTTGAGGGCAGCAAGGTGGAAATCTGCCAACGGGCATAGAGAGATGCTCCGTGTGGGGAACCTCCTGCTCGTTTCGGTGCGACCGGTTCGACGTTTGGGCTGTTGGGTGAAAGGTTGTCCCGTACGACATCGAGTGAGCGTGCTGTGCAGCTCCACGGGTGGGCGTACGTGACGTGCTCTTTGGGTTTTCCCTGCAGGTGTATATCGAGTCGGTTCGCCGTCCCTCGCGGTGACGAGTACTGCTTGTTCACTGCGTCGTAACGTAGATTAATGAATGAAACATGTTGATTCAATATTGCTGGTTGATATAATTGTATTGCTACATGTGTGCCACCAAATACTGCTTACTAAATTTCAGATTTCATGAACTGTTAACTTGTTGCTAAAAGATGAACTAAGGATGAACTTGTAGGCGTGTCGTTTTGCTGAAATGCTACCAACCTATGTCTTGGTATACCTCATGTAGAGTTTCATGCTTAGGTGAGTCGGTTAAGCCTTGCTGAGCCTTCGTGCTCACGGTTGCTGCTTAAGTGTTTTTCAGGTGAGGAGCCACCCACGGACTCGGAGTACGAGTCCACCGGTGAGGGTTACCCTCCGTCGGGGACCACGGCTGAGTGGGAGCCGTACACGCCGCGCTGAGCTGAGACGTGCAGCTAGTGTGGGTTGCCCTAGGGCTGGGCAACCGACTTTTGCTAGATAGGCGGGCGTGAGTTGTGTAGTGTAGACTTCCGCTGTGTAATAGAACAATAGTTGTAACTGAAGTTTGTACCTGATTGTACAGTTTCAGCTGTTTTTCCCATGTAATATATTGTGTTCTTATGACGTGTGCTGTCGGGTGTCGCATCGCGCGGCACCACCCTCTGCGATCCTGGATGAGCGGATTCCGGTCCGCCACAGCCTGGTATCAGAGCTGCAGTGGGGATAGCACAGTACTTAAGGACTACATTAGGGGAAAAACTTAGGTATACGGTGAGGATTCGGTAGTTGCCCAAGTAAGGACTATATTAGCATAGTTACTTAAAGTGGCAAAGACTAACTTATGTGTTATAATTCTGAATTTCAATTATGTAACGACGCACCTACGCTCTGGTAAGTATGGTAAGGAACGCCACCGAAAGCGGTTCAATTTCGGTTAGCTCTCCCTGACGAGGAACGTGGTTCAGGGATTGATCTCACAGCTTGGTGTGAGATGTCAATATGAATCTCTTGGACTCTTCATGTCCCTGAGTTCATATGGAACGCTGATCCCTAGCGTGCATTAGGCAAGTAAGCGGAGACCCCATCGCGTGGTCAGTAACGCGAGAGTGTGTTCGTCTGGAAATAGCCCAGGAGGACATACGCAGCGCTTGCCATCGGCGTGCCCTGCAGGGCAGTAGGTGGTATCTGTTGAGTTGATAACATTCCCAACCGTGACGACCCGTTCATGACATACTCGGGTTCCCCGTCGTGTGGTGTTGAAACACGATCACGTGCCTTGAGACGTGACTTAGCTCAAGGACGGCCGTATGACAATGATACGGGCGTTTGTATTTACTTTTAAATATGGAACTGCCTGAAATGAACAAACTTTGAGTGCACCATCATTGTGTGGTCTTCTGCAGGTACTAACCACGTATTGTATTCGTGTAGAAAACGTGTGCGAGAGACCGTTTAGTGCCACACTTGAGACGTATATGCCGGTATGATCCGGTTAGGATTTTCTTTTGTGAGGAACGTAGTACCGAGATATTGTAGGCATATGCATGAGAATAATGATAACAAAGAATTAAAATCATTAGGTTCAACAATTAAGACCCTGGTTGGGTATAAGAATGGGATAGTGATGATTGTAGTTCCAAAAAGAATGAAAAACAGAGTGCTCTGTTTTGGGACAGCAAGGTTGCTGATCTTCAACAGGGCATAACTCACAGGTCTTTTAGCCCAGGGAGGTGTGCTATATAGTTCTGGAAAGGTATTCAAGTACTCTACAACTTTGTTGTAGACTTCCAGAGCTGAAACTCGCCTTAAGATGGCTGAAATCCCAGAGGAATGTAAACTATCCAGAACCAGGGCAGAGTAAAACATCCTCTGAACTGATCTGTTTTTCAAATATAACTCCCAGTAGAAAAATCAAAAATTGTCATATAATACATCCTTAGAAAGAGTAGAAGATGTGTGACATCTTTGCAATTCAAAGTTTCTGAAGTTTCAGCACAGAATTTAGTGGGAATCAGGGTTGAAAACAGTCACTTCCAAGGGAGGTGCTGTTAAAATTCTTCCAGAAATTCTGCTAACTTTGAATTAGCATAACTTTTTAATCAAAGCTGATCTGGGGGAAAATGAGTACTCGTTGGAAAGATACGGAAGTTAACTTGAACTTTGGTATTCAACTTGAGTCATGAAGATGCACAGAACCAGATCAAAACTTGGAATAGGTAGAAACTGGTCATTCTGACGGAAGAATGACAGTTGAACTTATTGGAGAGGGTGTTGTACCCTAAGGGTGGTATATGTAATGACAACGCGATAATAATGTCTCGTAGAGACCAAACCCAGTTATGGTGAGCTTCCAAAGAGGGGGTTCATCAAGTTGGATTAAACTAACTTGTGTTTGGTCTGGTAATGGTGTAGCTTGTGCAAAGTTATTACATTATCTACTTACGAGATATTTCGCATGTTTTGTTGTCATAATATTGTTACGCCCAGTTCTATTGGACTGCATGCAAAATGTTGCGGGACTGATGTTTAATGTCGTATGGTTGCAGATGGTTCGTACTAGGACCACGCACGAGGTTGGTGGCTCTAGCCAAGGGGGAGGCGATGACTCCCAGCCACCGGCCTACGACAGCACCCCGCAGCAGCAGCCACCACCGCCGCCTCCGCTTACTCTAGCGGATGTGATAGCGGCATTGGTGGGAGGTCGTGAGGAGCAGACCGACCTGCTCCGCACGATCGTGCAGAATACGTCCCAGGCGGGAGGACGTCAAGAGCGAGGGCCTCGTGAGCCCCGCGAAGTGTCGTACTCGGATTTCATGAGTACGCACCCTCCAGTGTTCACCGAAGCTGAAGAACCACTGGAGGCGGACAACTGGCTGCGGACTATCAAGTCCAAGTTCGGGCTGCTCCAGTGTACGGAGCGGCAGAAGACACTGTTCGCAGCACAGCAGCTCCACGGTGCCGCTGGCGCGTGGTGGGCGAATTATGTCGCCTCACGTCCGGCTGGCCATGCCGTGGAATGGCAAGAGTTCCGGGAGGCGTTCCGCGCCTATCACATCCCTCCCGGAATAATGAAGAGGAAGTTCCAAGAATTTTTGGAACTGAAGCAGGGCGGGAGGAGTGCCCACGACTACTCCCGTGCCTTCAACCATCTGGCGCAGTATGCGTCAGACTACATCTCCACGGAGGAGAAGAAGAGGGAGCACTTCTATCGGGGGTTACACTCCGAAATGAAGACCCACCTCGTACAGTGGAACCGCGGCACATTCAACGACTTAGTCAATGCCGCAATCATGCAAGAGGATGCTCAGCGGGAGTTGGCAGCTGAGCAGCGGAAGCGCAACGCTCCAACCAGCGGTGGGAGTGGCGCTCCCCAGAAGTACCGTATGGTGTATCGGACACCATACGGGCAGCAGTGGCGTCCACCGGCGCGACCTCAGCAGTTCGGGGGACGTTCGTTCCAAGCACCTCCGTTCTGTCCGCCGATGCCACCACCAAGACAGCAGCAGCAGCAGACGGTACCCCGGGCGTTTCCACCGCCACAACGCGCCCCGGGATTCCGTCCACCGATCAGCGGGGGACCGCCCCGTTTCACCTGCTTCACGTGTGGCCAGGCGGGCCACTTTGCGAAGGACTGTCCCCAGGGGCAGAAGAGCAGCGGGCAAGCCCAGCTCCAGGGCGGTGCTCGAGGCCGACCTCCGGTGAAGAAGGTTGGTCAGCGGACTAGAGGCGTCCGCAACCTCGACAATGAGGACGCCCCAGAGGGAGACAACGTGCTGGCGGGTACGTTTACTCTCAACCATCAAGTCATCGTCATATTATTTGATTCGGGTGCAACCCACAGCTTTATAAGTGCATCCTATGTGGCTAAACATCAATTGCAAGTCTTCCCAACCGACTGCACTTATATGATCTGCTCACCGGGAGGGAAGATTTCAGCTAATATAATGATTCCGAAGGCACCTCTGTGCTTAGGTGGGAAACTATATCCCACCACCTTGTTAATCCTTATGGGACAAAAGATTGATGCAATCTTAGGGATGCCATGGCTGCAATACCATGGTGCTGTCCTAGACACTCGGACACGGACGGTTCACTTAAATTCTCCATTCCACCGTCCGCATTCCATGGTGTTAGACACGCCAGTCCGGGAAGTTTTAGCAATTAATAATGCTGAAGTTCTCAAGTTAGAAGACATCCCCGTAGTCCGGGAGTATCCCGACGTGTTCCCGGACGATCTTCCGGGCATGCCACCTGAGCGGGATGTCGAGTTCAAGATCGAGCTCGCACCCGGGACTACGCCCATATCACGGAGACCATACAAGATGGCTCCAAATGAGCTGGCTGAACTAAAAGAACAGCTCAATGATCTGTTGAGCAAGGGTTTCATTCGGCCGAGTTCCTCGCCTTGGGGATGCTCGGCGCTATTTGTAAAGAAGAAGGATGAAACACTGAGGCTGTGTGTGGATTACCGGCCGCTCAACGCCGTCACCATCAAGAATAAGTACCCACTGCCCCGTATTGACATCTTATTTGATCAACTCGTGGGGGCAAGTGTATTCTCCAAGATGGACCTTCGCTCTGGATATCACCAGATCAAGATCCAGGCGGAGGATATCCCGAAGACGGCGTTCTCGACGAGATACGGCTTATACGAATATCTCGTCATGTCATTTGGTCTCACAAATGCTCCAGCCCATTTCATGTATCTCATGAACTCGGTGTTCATGCCGGAGCTGGACAAGTTCGTGGTAGTGTTCATCGACGATATCTTGGTTTACTCCAAGACAGAAGCCGAGCATGCCGAACACTTACGGATCGTTCTTCAACGATTGCGAGACCACAAGCTCTATGCCAAGTTCAGTAAATGCGAATTTTGGATCAGCCAAGTGCCATTCTTGGGACATATCATCTCAGCTGAAGGCATTGCGGTTGACCCAAGTAAAATAGAGCAAGTGTTGAAATGGAAAGCTCCCACTTCAGTCCATGAAGTCAGAAGCTTCCTCGGGTTAGCAGGATACTACCGGAGGTTCATTCCGAGCTTCTCCAAGCTCGCTAAGCCGATGACAGAGTTGCTGAAGAAAGGGACAAAATATGTTTGGAACACCGCGTGTGAAGGAGCGTTCCGAACATTGGTGAGGCATCTCACAACAGCCCCGGTGTTAGCTCAGCCGGATACAACAAAGCCCTTCGACGTGTATTGTGACGCGTCCGGTATTGGGCTTGGCTGCGTGTTGATGCAGGAAGGACGTGTGGTCGCTTATGGCTCACGCCAACTTCGGAACCATGAGCAGCACTACCCGACTCACGATCTTGAACTTGCTGCCGTGGTGTTGGCGCTGAAAATGTGGAGGCACTATCTCCTGGGGAACTTGGTGCATCTCTACACCGACCACAAGAGCTTGAAATACATTTTCACCCAGAAGGAGCTGAACATGAGGCAGAGGAGGTGGTTAGAACTGATCAAAGATTATGAGATTGAGATCCATTACCACCCCGGCAAGGCGAATGTGGTTGCCGACGCGCTGAGTCGGAAATCGCATGTCCATCACCTCACCATTACACCGGTGGAGGAGGAAGAGCCAAGTTTATACTTGGTTCCTTATGGATCGCTGTACAACCTTGCCCTCATCCCTACTATTAGGGAGGACATCATTGCAGCTCAGAAAACAGATAAAGGCATGGCACATCTCCGGAGACGGATAGACAATGGAGAAATTAAATGTTTCCGGAAAGATGGTGAGGGGACGTTGTGGTTCAATGACCGCATAGTCGTACCCCGAGACATGGAGTTGAGGAAAAAGATCCTCGATGAAGCTCACTTGTCCAAATACTCCATTCATCCGGGCAGCAACAAAATGTACCAAGATTTGAAAAAGAAATTTTGGTGGACATGGATGAAGCGGGAGGTAGCTAAGTACGTATCCGAGTGCGATACGTGTAGACGAGTGAAAGCTGATCACATGAAGAAATCAGGGCTGCTGCAACCC
Organism: Neostapfia colusana; assembly: GCA_030760725.1. Lineage (NCBI taxonomy): Eukaryota > Viridiplantae > Streptophyta > Magnoliopsida > Poales > Poaceae > Neostapfia > Neostapfia colusana. The sequence continues at coordinate 104,871,113 of JASWHV010000002.1, read as the reverse complement.
CTGAAGATCCCGGCATGGAAATGGGAAGATGTGAGCATGGATTTCATTGTGAGATTACCCCTAACAGCCAACAAGCATGATTCCATATGGGTAATCGTTGATCGGTTAACCAAGACGGCTCACTTCATTCCGGTGAATACACGTTACAATGCCGGCAAATATGCGGAGCTATACATAGCGAAGATTCTATGCCTATACGGGGCACCCAAGACCATTGTCTCAGATCGAGGTGCATTATTTGTATCTCGCTTTTGGGAGCAGCTACACGCTGCATTGGGTACTAAGTTGATCAGGAGCTCCGCTTATCACCCCCAGACAGATGGCCAGACAGAAAGGGTGAATCAAGTCCTAGAAGACATGTTGAGAGCATGTGCCATCCACCATGGTAGGAATTGGGATGATCACCTACCATTGGCGGAATTCTCGTACAACAACGGTTATCAGGCGAGTATCAAGATGGCACCCTATGAAGCTCTCTACGGTCGTAAATGCCGCACCCCATTAAATTGGTGCGAGTCCGGTGAAAGGGTCACATTCGGGGTTGATGTGGTGAACGACGCCGAGGAGCGCGTTCGGACAATTCAAGCCAATTTGAAGGCCGCTCAATCCCGACAAAAGAGCTACGCTGATAAGAGGCGTAGGCCGTTGCACTTTGACGTTGGGGAACACGTGTACCTCCGCGTGTCTCCAATGAAGGGCGTGCACCGATTCGGTGTGAAGGGGAAACTCGCTCCCCGTTTCATTGGACCCTACGCTATCACCGAGAAGTGTGGACCAGCGGCGTATCGATTGGAACTACCGGCATCTCTGGCTGGTGTCCATGATATTTTCCATGTTTCGCAACTGCGAAAATGCTTGAAGCATACAGCTGCTGTTCCTACCGAAGACATCGGCGAGCTGAAACCGGATTTAACATATGATGAATATCCGGTGGAAATTCTTGATGAGAAAGCCAGGACCACGCGTAGCAGAACGTTGTGGTTCTACAAATTACTCTGGAGTAACTACACCGCCGAGGAAGCGACGTGGGAGAGCGAGGAGTTCCTTCGCTCAAATTACCCGGAGTTCATGGCTTCTCAACACGGGTAAGTCCCTATTACATCGCTATCTCTTCGTTTATAATCTCGGGACGAGATTCTTTTAACGGGGGAGGGATGTAAAAGCCCAAGAAAAGGGACTTGCAAAAATTTTTATGCACCTCACAACACAACAGTTTTGTTGTGGGTAGATTGTGAAATATTGTGAAGAGCAAGTGGCCTCCATCAAAGGAGTGATTAGAAGGGAAAGCCTTCACTTTCACAAAGTAGGGTTTCTACACATGAACATGAGAGGTTGAGCTCACCCCTAGAATTTAAAAAAGTCTTGGGAAGGTTCAGTCCAAAGCTCATGCAAATTCAACACTTTTTGAGTCACTTTTGGGTTATTTCAAAAGGAGGCCAATTTGAATGTAAATTCAAATTGCAGCAACTTTCATCACCCAAATTCAAAAGTTAGCTCCATATCTATACTCAGCACATTTTTCTGAGTAAACCCACCAAGTTTCATCCCCATTGGAGTTTATCTTGTCGGGAGCCAAATTTGCAATAATTCAAAACTGAATTTGAATTTCAGTTTAAACATGAAGCAAATTTAACCAAACAAAGTTTGAATTTGAGAACTCAAATTCAAACCAAGACTTGGGGTCTAAGTCTCTCATTCAATGTGTAGTTGCTGGGATATTTACAAAAGAAATGGAGAAGAGAGGATTAGGGGGAGAGTGGGCCCACAAGTCAGTGGGGGAAACTTGTTTCCCAAACCGAGCGTGGCTGTTTTCTCCCGACGTCGGTCGAACACCTCGCGCCAGCTGCGGACAGCACTGGCGTCCGACCGCCTCACCTCGCCACCTCCTGCTCGGCGACCGAGCGCACGCGTGCCCGACGCGGTTTAAGTTCCCAGCCCACGTGAGCCAGCCTCATCTCCTCCGCTCTGCCCGTTCCTACCCGAAACGAAAAACGACACCGCCGCTCCCCTCGGCTCCTCGTCGCGCCGTTGATCCAGGCGACCTCGCGACCGGAGTTCAACAGCAAAGACACGCGCCGGGGACTGCTCGAGCTCACGGTGAAGACCCTACCCTCTTTCATGTTTTGTAGGGGGAGTATTTCCCCGTCTAGTCCTCGGTGCTCAACAAAAACGAGTGAGCAGAAATGCCGAAATTCGCGGCGATCGGTCCTGCACAGCGTAAACCCAGCTGAGCATAGGTTCTACACGCCCCCACGGCCACCTAGGATCCAAAACCATCGAAAACCGTCGAGCCTTTGCGCTGATATCCAAGTTTTTCGAGCAACAGTCGATATCGGGCCTAGGTCGACGGTGAGGTCCCAGTTCCGGCTATTTCCATGGCCAACCGAGCTCATATTCGTGCGCAGCATGCCACGGTGGAGCTATAGGAGCAAACCGCTTGAGAAATAAGGCCCAGAGTAGCCCGGACGACGTCACCGGAGCAGAGGAAGGCTCTGTCGCCGTCGCGGGCATAGTTCCGGCCATTGCCGAGCTCCGGTGAGGGCACCAGCGTGTTCTCCGAGTCGAGTTAGGCACAGGCGGCAAGTTTTGTCAAAGGTCGGGCGGGGAAACGCCCGGCGGCGAGCGCTCCGGCGAAGCGCCGCCGCGGGAACTGCGGGAGAGCGCGAGGTAGACGAAGGGGGGGCCGGGTCCACCGGTCAGCCTCTGATCTCGCGCAGGGATCGGGTTTGCGGCCGGGATTCGGTGCGGCAGCGCGGGTAAAACCCCGTGGGCCGCGGTGTGGCCGCTTTCTGAGTGGGCCGGCTCGCGGAGTGGGTCCCACCCGCAGGATTTAAACATTTTTGGAATTTCCAGTTTTAGTGCAAACTTTAGAGCTCCATAACTTTTGCTAGGAAGCTCCAGATTTAGTGATTCAAATTGGGTTGGATTCATCTTGCCTAGCTCTGTCCAGACATACAACCCAATTTTTATGAAACCCATTAATTAATTCTAGAAAATTCTTTAAAGCTTTTCAGCAAAAGAATTTTAGAGGGAGTTTGGTTCATCCAAAAATCCCCAAATTTTGCCAGGATGTTCTTTAGGACATTAGTAAACCCCTGTAAAAGTTTCAGACCATTTGGAGTTGATTTGGTCAGAGCAATTCAAATTGAAAGGTGCTGTGTTCATTTGAATACAGAAACATTTTCAGAGAATTTCCAAAACTTGGAAATTCAATTCTGGGCAAACCTTGACTTCAAAAATGCTAGGAAAATTCATGCAAACTCTAGGAGCTATAATTGAAATTATAGTTCACTAAGTTGGGTATGAACAGGGGTATTACCTATAAGTTCTTCCTTGCTTATTTGCTAAGGAAATTATTCTGAGCAAACCACTCCATGAAAAGTGCTAAGGTTTGGTCCAGAGGGTTTTCTTGTGACAAGGAACTCACACGAAAATTCTCAGCTCCATTGGAGCTCTAGATCACCCCTGTCCTGTTTACCCACTTAAGGGATTAAGATGGAAAAGGGGGAAAACCACTTAGCATTTAACCATGTGACTAAGTCCAAGCCAAACCACCAACACCAGTTCATATTTAAATTCTTAAACAAAGTTCCAGGTGTTAGAGGCTGGTTATTAGAACCAATAGTAGAAGTTTTACTCTAAAACTCACATTTGCATCTAAATTAACGTATAGTATTTCATTAACGTGTAGCCGTTGAAGAAGAGACTCCGGAAGTGCTGGACTTCCTTCTTCCGGACGAAGAACTAACTACTGACCAGCAGCAACAAGGCAAGCCCCGGTTTGCATTAACCTTTTTATAAGTTTTCTTTTGTTTACATGAGTCGTGTGAAGTATGATTGTGCATTAGGTGTAGGATGAATGGAACCCCACTTGCATAACCAAAGGTTCCTAAAAGAGTGAGGGTAGTGTCTAAGACCTCGAGTAGACAGGCTATGCTTAATGAGTCATAGGACTTCGGTACAAGTCGAGTAGTTGGAATCTACTCGCGAGATAGGCTTGGGACACACGGGTTCGGTGGAGTGATGTGAGATCACTTTAGTAATGAAAATGAGACTAGGCAGGGGCTAGGGCGCAACAAGAGAGAGTCTTGTGTGCGCGGCCCTGTCCATGTCGATTGAGGACCGATCCGTGTGCGGCCCTGCTGAACAAGTATTGAACGTACCGAAGGCATATCGGATATATGGGCCCCGATAAACCGATGTAGCCTAAACCTCCGGGCGTCGAGGCATAGCACACCGATTTATAGGTGTAGGTTGAGGGCAGCAAGGTGGAAATCTGCCAACGGGCATAGAGAGATGCTCCGTGTGGGGAACCTCCTGCTCGTTTCGGTGCGACCGGTTCGACGTTTGGGCTGTTGGGTGAAAGGTTGTCCCGTACGACATCGAGTGAGCGTGCTGTGCAGCTCCACGGGTGGGCGTACGTGACGTGCTCTTTGGGTTTTCCCTGCAGGTGTATATCGAGTCGGTTCGCCGTCCCTCGCGGTGACGAGTACTGCTTGTTCACTGCGTCGTAACGTAGATTAATGAATGAAACATGTTGATTCAATATTGCTGGTTGATATAATTGTATTGCTACATGTGTGCCACCAAATACTGCTTACTAAATTTCAGATTTCATGAACTGTTAACTTGTTGCTAAAAGATGAACTAAGGATGAACTTGTAGGCGTGTCGTTTTGCTGAAATGCTACCAACCTATGTCTTGGTATACCTCATGTAGAGTTTCATGCTTAGGTGAGTCGGTTAAGCCTTGCTGAGCCTTCGTGCTCACGGTTGCTGCTTAAGTGTTTTTCAGGTGAGGAGCCACCCACGGACTCGGAGTACGAGTCCACCGGCGAGGGTTACCCTCCGTCGGGGACCACGGCTGAGTGGGAGCCGTACACGCCGCGCTGAGCTGAGACGTGCAGCTAGTGTGGGTTGCCCTAGGGCTGGGCAACCGACTTTTGCTAGATAGGTGGGCGTGAGTTGTGTAGTGTAGACTTCCGCTGTGTAATAGAACAATAGTTGTAACTGAAGTTTGTACCTGATTGTACAGTTTCAGCTGTTTTTCCCATGTAATATATTGTGTTCTTATGACGTGTGCTGTCGGGTGTCGCATCGCGCGGCACCACCCTCTGCGATCCTGGATGAGCGGATTCCGGTCCGCCACAGCCTGGTATCAGAGCTGCAGTGGGGATAGCACAGTACTTAAGGACTACATTAGGGGAAAAACTTAGGTATACGGTGAGGATTCGGTAGTTGCCCAAGTAAGGACTATATTAGCATAGTTACTTAAAGTGGCAAAGACTAACTTATGTGTTATAATTCTGAATTTCAATTATGTAACGACGCACCTACGCTCTGGTAAGTATGGTAAGGAACGCCACCGAAAGCGGTTCAATTTCGGTTAGCTCTCCCTGACGAGGAACGTGGTTCAGGGATTGATCTCACAGCTTGGTGTGAGATGTCAATATGAATCTCTTGGACTCTTCATGTCCCTGAGTTCATATGGAACGCTGATCCCTAGCGTGCATTAGGCAAGTAAGCGGAGACCCCATCGCGTGGTCAGTAACGCAAGAGTGTGTTCGTCTGGAAATAGCCCAGGAGGACATACGCAGCGCTTGCCATCGGCGTGCCCTGCAGGGCAGTAGGTGGTATCTGTTGAGTTGATAACATTCCCAACCGTGACGACCCGTTCATGACATACTCGGGTTCCCCGTCGTGTGGTGTTGAAACACGATCACGTGCCTTGAGACGTGACTTAGCTCAAGGACGGCCGTATGACAATGATACGGGCGTTTGTATTTACTTTTAAATATGGAACTGCCTGAAATGAACAAACTTTGAGTGCACCATCATTGTGTGATCTTCTGCAGGTACTAACCACGTATTGTATTCGTGTAGAAAACGTGTGCGAGAGACCGTTTAGTGCCACACTTGAGACGTATATGCCGGTATGATCCGGTTAGGATTTTCTTTTGTGAGGAACGTAGTACCGAGATATTGTAGGCATATGCATGAGAATAATGATAACAAAGAATTAAAATCATTAGGTTCAACAATTAAGACCCTGGTTGGGTATAAGAATGGGATAGTGATGATTGTAGTTCCAAAAAGAATGAAAAACAGAGTGCTCTGTTTTGGGACAGCAAGGTTGCTGATCTTCAACAGGGCATAACTCACAGGTCTTTTAGCCCAGGGAGGTGTGCTATATAGTTCTGGAAAGGTATTCAAGTACTCTACAACTTTGTTGTAGACTTCCAGAGCTGAAACTCGCCTTAAGATGGCTGAAATCCCAGAGGAATGTAAACTATCCAGAACCAGGGCAGAGTAAAACATCCTCTGAACTGATCTGTTTTTCAAATATAACTCCCAGTAGAAAAATCAAAAATTGTCATATAATACATCCTTAGAAAGAGTAGAAGATGTGTGACATCTTTGCAATTCAAAGTTTCTGAAGTTTCAGCACAGAATTTAGTGGGAATCAGGGTTGAAAACAGTCACTTCCAAGGGAGGTGCTGTTAAAATTCTTCCAGAAATTCTGCTAACTTTGAATTAGCATAACTTTTTAATCAAATGCTACCAACCTATGTCTTGGTATACCTCATGTAGAGTTTCATGCTTAGGTGAGTCGGTTAAGCCTTGCTGAGCCTTCGTGCTCACGGTTGCTGCTTAAGTGTTTTTCAGGTGAGGAGCCACCCACGGACTCGGAGTACGAGTCCACCGGCGAGGGTTACCCTCCGTCGGGGACCACGGCTGAGTGGGAGCCGTACACGCCGCGCTGAGCTAAGACGTGCAGCTAGTGTGTGTTGCCCTAGGGCTGGGCAACCGACTTTTGCTAGATAGGCGGGCGTGAGTTGTGTAGTGTAGACTTCCGCTGTGTAATAGAACAATAGTTGTAACTGAAGTTTGTACCTGATTGTACAGTTTCAGCTGTTTTTCCCATGTAATATATTGTGTTCTTATGACGTGTGCTGTCGGGTGTCGCATCGCGCGGCACCACCCTCTGCGATCCTGGATGAGCGGATTCCGGTCCGCCACAGATCCCCCCCCCCCCAGAAAGTGGGTTAGAAGCCATGGAAGAAGACAAGACTGCAGAAACTCGAGGGAGGAGCAAGGGCTGGAAGCCTTATAAGGGGAGCGTACCCACGTTGCGGTTTCTTTTCACACCTTCCAGGTACGAGTCAAAGAAATTCGAAACTCTTCGAATACGCCGCATCGGCAACCGCTTCGGCTCCAAGACCGAGCGCCGATGACAGGTGGGCCCAAGCCGCCCAACTGAAGCGGTGGGCCAAGGAGTCAGTCTCCTAAGAAGACAAGCCGGCAAGGCACTTCGGCGGTTCCCGAAGAAAGCGCCGCAACGTGCAGAAGTGGCAGACTCGGGAACCGCCGCGGTAAAAGCGACCATCATGTGGGCGCACGCTCCCACGATCCCGCGGCCGTTCGTGCTCCGGCAGCGGTCAATGCGGGACTTAGAGAAAGTGCGCAGATCAGAAGAGACGGAGGTCCCACCTCGGGCTCGCTATCTCCCCCGAGATGGGCCCGGGGGCCACTGTCGGTACCCGCGATATGGGGTACCCCGCGCACAGGGGAAAATGCCTAAGGAACTCGCCCTTCTCCGCAGGGAGAGCTCCGAAGGCGCCACGCGTCCGGCGGGACCGGACATCCCTCTCCTCAGGGGAGGGCTCCGGGCTCGCCACGTGGCCTACAGAAGCTGGACCTCCCCCTCTGCGAGAGAGAGGTCCGAAGGTGCCACGTATCCGGCGAGGCTGGACCTCCCTCTCCTCAGAGAGGAGCTCCGTGCTCGCCACGTGGCCGATAGAAGCCGAACCTCCCCCTCCGCGGGGAGAGGTCCGAAGGCTCCACGTGTCCTGTGGAGCCGGACCCCCCTCTCCTCTGAGGAGGGCTCCGGGCCCGCCACGTGGCCAGCAGAACGGCGCTGCCTGCCCCCGAGCGATAGGCAGCGGGCGTAAAGACGCCCTATACCTTGCCCGTACAAGGTATTCAAGGCCCGCATCTTCCCAATACGCAGAGACGCGGAGCACGCCTCTGTCAGGTGCCGTTGCGCCCAGTCGCATCACAGACTGGCGCGCAGTGTCAGAGCCTGCCAGCCAATAAACGCGGCGACAAGACATCCCATGCCACCCCCGCCGTCATCATCCACTACGACTAGCATGCGGCATGGGCAGGGCTGCAAGACAAAGACTCAGAAGCCTTCGCCAGAGACAACTACAGGCATAACTACAGATACGGTAGATAACAGTCAATCTCCCCGGGACCACCTGTCGGGTCCCGGGCCCCCCTTGTAAGCCACCCGAGTCTTGGACTATAAAAGACTCGGGTAGGCAACGGTAGCAAGGGTTCGCACTCTCGCAACTCATACGCTAGACTCCAGCCATTCACACCCAAGCTGTAACTCATCCTCAAGCTCAGGACTCCAGTTCTGAGCAACCAGTAATACAGCGAGCTCCATAGCTCGCCGTGGACGTAGGGTTTTACGCTCCGGCGGCCTGAACCACGTAAAACTCGCCGTGTCAAGCTCTTACTAACTCGTCCATATGCTCAAGCTCTCCGCAAGTGACTAGCCCCACCGAAAAAAGAACCTCCGCGGGCTGCCCAGTGCAGGCCCGGGGGAAGTGTCGACCGAACACTTCGACAGCACCCAAACCAAATCACCAGGTTCAAAAGTAACATGCTTCCTACCCTTGCTACCGGCTTGTTGATACTTAGCGTTCATGCTCTCAATGTTTGCTTTAGTTTGCTCATGCATTTTAAGAATTAATTCAGCACGGCGAGAAGCATCAAAATTCAATTTCTCTGAAGGTGGCAGAGCCAAAAGATCAATAGGAGCACGAGGAATAAAACCATATACAATCTGAAAAGGGCATAATTTAGTAGTAGTTTGCAGCGAACGATTGTAAGCAAATTCAATATGAGGCAAACATTCTTCCCATAATTTGATGTTATGTTTCAGAACAGCCCTTAGCATAGTAGATAAACTACGGTTCACTACTTCAGTCTGTCCATCAGTTTGAGGGTGACAAGTGGTAGAAAAGAGTAATTTTGTCCCCAACTTAGCCCATAAGGTTTTCTAAAAATGACTAAGAAATTTGGCATCTCTATCTGAAACAATAGTGTTTGGAACCCCATGCAAACGAATAACTTCTCGAAAGAACAAATCAGCAATATAGGTAGCATCATCAGTTTTGTGGCATGGTATGAAATGTGCCATTTTAGAAAATCTGTCGACAACAACAAAAATACTATCCCTCCCCTTCTTTGTTCTAGGCAATCCTAAAACAAAATCCATAGAAACATCCTCCCATGGAGCACTAGGAACAGGAAGAGGCAGGTATAAACCATGTGGATTAAGACGGGACTTAGCTTTTTGACAGGTGGTGTAACGAGCAACAAACCGCTCCACATCTCTCCTCATCTTTGGACAAAAGAAATGGCTTGCTAAGATGTCTTCCGTCTTCTTGACACCAAAGTGTCCCATCAATCCTCCACCATGTGCTTCCTGCAATAGTAAGATACGCACAGAACCAGCTGGAATGCATAATTTGTTAGTTCGAAACACAAAACCATTAGTGAGAACAAACTTGTTCCATGTTTTCCTTCTTTACATTGCAGCAGCACATCTTTGAAATCAGCATCAAAAGCATATTGTTCCTTAATTGTTTCCAAGCCAAAAATCTTAAAATCAAGTTGGGACAACATATTGTAACGGCGAGATAAGGCATCCGCAATGACATTATCTTTCCCTTTCTTGTGTTTGATGACATAAGGAAAGGACTCAATGAATTCTACCCACTTGGCATGCCTACGGTTCAGATTAGTTTGGTTCTTAATGTGCTTCAAAGATTCATGATCAGAATGTATAACAAATTCTTTAGGCCATAAATAATGTTGCCATGTTTCCAAAGTTCGTACTAGTGCATATAATTATTTATCATAAGTGGAATAGTTCAGACTAGGCCCATTCAGTTTCTCGCTAAAATAAGCAATAGGTTTCCCCTCTTGCACCAAGACACCTCCCAATCCAATACCACTAGCATCACATTCCAATTCAAAAGTCTTACTGAAATCTGGTAATTGGAGAAGGGGTGTATGAGTTAACCTATTCTTCAAAGTTGCAAATGCAGCCTCTTGCGCCTTGCCCCATGTGAATGGAGCACCCTTCTTTGTAAGCTCATGCAGTGGGCCTGCTATGGTGCTGAAGTCTTTCACAAAACAACGATAGAATCCAGCAAGTCAAAGAAAGCTTCGTACTTGTGTGACCGTGGTAGGAGTCGGCCAGCTATGTATCACCTCCACCTTGGCTTGATCAACTTCAATTCCCTGTGGTGTCACAACATAGCCAAGAAAAGAAACTCGATCCGTGCAAAAGGTGCACTTGTCAATGTTACCAAATAAGCGTGCATTACGTAAAGCATTGAAAACAGCACGGAGATGATCAAGATGAACTTCGAGAGATGCGCTATAGATCAAGATGTCATCGAAATATACTACCATAAATCTTCCAATGAAAGCACGTAAAACCTCATTCATTAATCTCATGAAAGTGCTAGGTGCATTCGTGAGACCAAAAGGCATGACTAACCACTCATACAAACCAAACTCTGTTTTAAACGCTGTTTTCCATTCATCACCTAGCTTCATGCGAATTTGATGGTATCCACTACGCAAATCAATTTTAGAGAAAATTATCGAACCACTAAGTTCATCAAGCATATCATCTAACCTAGGAATAGGATGACGATATCTAATGGTAATGTTATTAATTGCTCGACAATCTACATACATGCGCCATGATCCATGTTTCTTTGGGACCAAAAGGATAGGAACGGAGCAAGGACTAAGAGACTCACGCACATAACCTTTGTCAAGTAATTCCTGTACTTGCCGCTGAATCTTCTTAGTCTCCTCCGGATTGGTCCTGTATGGTGCTCGGTTGGGCAAAGAAGCCCCAGGGATGAGGTCAATCTGATGCTCAATCCCTCTCAATGGTGGCAGTCCGGCTGGTACCTCTTGTGGAAACACATCAGCGTATTTCTGCAAAAGCTTAGTGATAGAAGGAGACAAAGCACATGGTGTGTCGTGAAGTGAGAACAAAACTTATTTACAAACAAACACATAGCAGCTTGCAGTATCACTTTTTAATTCAAACAAATCAGATTTGGAAGCAAAAAAACAAGCGCTCGTTAATTTTATTTCATTCTTCTTCATATGAGCAGATTTGGAATTGTCAGTCTTAGGCTGTACCGATTTCTTCACGACATCTGAATTTTTATTTTCAGCAGATTTCTTATTTTTCTCTTTGCAAGCTCTAGCAATGTCATCCTTCAAAATAGCATCAGGGGACATCGGGTGCAAAATAAGTTTCTTCTCATGATGCATGAAAGAGTATTGATTTGATTTACCATGATGTAATGTATCTTTATCAAATTGTCAAGGTCGACCAAATAGCATAGAACAAGCTTGCATAGGTACCACATCACAATCAATGTAATCATGGTAGGAACCAATTGCAAATTCGACACGAACCAGACGTGTTACCTTAAGCTTACCACTGTCGTTGAACCATTGGATGTAATAGGGATGTGGATGTGGAAGTGTTGTCATCCCAAGCTTTTCTACCATGGTAGCACTTGCTAAATTGTTGCAGCTTCCTCCATCAATAATAATGCGACACGATCGTTCCAAAACTACACACTTAGTTTGGAATAGATTATGTCGCTGGTTCTGTTCAGCTTTGATCATTTGGGCACTCAAGACACGCCTCACAACAAGACTCTCATAGTGGGCAGCATGATCAGCCCCAATATGCTCTTCATCATCATTCTTCTTTCCTGCTGCTTGTGCAGCAAGCATGGCATATGTTTCATTATCTAAATCACTAGCGGATGAGTACTCACCATTTTCTCGTACAACCAGCACACGCTTGCTTGGGCAGTCCCTTCGTAGGTGCACAAAATCCTTGCACTGGAGGCATTGAATGTCTTTTGTTCTCCCGGTAGAAGCAATGGAAGAAGAAGTGTTGGCTGCAACTTGGATGGATCCTTTTGTTGTCTCGATTGCACGCGAAGGTGCTGATTTTGATGTAGTCCTGGGCAACCCATTGGAAGCATCGTCTGGAGAATCATGCTTAGTACCAGCAGTACTTGAGCGGAACTTCCATGAGGTAGTTCGACCTGCAGAAATGTTAGTTCTTGTACGTCATCCCTGCACTTCTCTTTCAGCCTTACAAGCAAGATGGAATAATCGAGTGACGTTAGTGTATTCCTTATAAGCCAATATGTCCTGAATTTCTCTTGTTAAACCACCCATAAACCTAGCCATTGCAGCCTCTTCATTTTCAACTAGGCCACAACGCATCATGCCTATTTGAAGTTCTTGATAGTATTCCTCAACAGATTTGTTGCCTTGACTAAGTTGTTGTAATTTATGCAACAGGTCACGAGCATGATAGGAAGGAACAAAATGACGACGCATGATTTATTTCAAAGCATTCCAAGTTTGTGGTACGGTAGCTGGATTTTTAGTTTGATATTCATGCCACCAAACAGAAGCAAAGTCAGTGAATTCACTAGTGGCAGCTCTAACCTTTTTATCATCAGGAAAATCATGGCATGCAAATTTTTGATCTACTGACAATTCCCAAGACAGATATGCATTCGGATCATATTTACCATCAAAAGTTGGTATGGAGAATTTAATGCTGCGTAGGGAATCGTCATTGTCACGTACCTCGCGTCGTTGAGCTCGACCACCCATATCACGATGGTCGCGACGTGGCTGCCGTCGATACTTGAAAGGTCCATCATCAAGCTCGGTATCCACCGAATACTCCGCCTCGTCATATCTTGCAGCACTGCCAACGGAGTCGTGGCTGTCATCAACACGTCTTTGCCTCTCTTCGCGTCCAACCTGTTCCATCCTCTCCAATCACTCAATGATTGCTGCAAGAGAAGTGTTAATAGCCCCAGCAGTGCTTTCTAATATGGTCAGTTTGGTGTTGGTGCAAATCTGCGTCGACTCTAATTGACCAATGCGTTCATTGGTGACTTGAATATCCTCATTGAGAGCATCTGTGTGTAGCTTTACTTGGCGTTCGAAATGCTGAATGATGCCCCTCGTACGTGGTGAATGTGGAGATGTCCCATTCGCATCAGCTGACATGGTTAGTAAAGAAAGGAAATACAATAGCAAGCAGATTAATCCTAACAGTTGCTAAGAGGTGGTAGGACAGCACAATTCCTCACTAGCAAGAAATCAAGGTCTTACAAGTTCTTACCATGCGATGCAGGAGGCGCCGGCAATCAGCAAGAACAACAACAAACGGGGGCTGCAAGCACAACCTTATGGTGTCGTAGACAATTTTGTGGAGTTGTAGGTGGCTGCTAGACACAATTTGTGCAAAGGAACAGCTAGTACCACATTAGTCACAACAAGTTGAATAAACGTTCCACGATGGTATTGTGCTGGTCCTAGCTCAAACCTTACTAGAGACGTGAGCCGTAACTCCACGTGACGTTGGATTACTATGGTAGGAAAGTTCGAACAGCCCGATCCGTTGTGTTTCAACAACGTTGAAAACAGCAAGTTGAACTTCAAAACATGAAACAAATGTTACACAAATTGTCTCTCTTTTTTTTGTACTTAGAAACTTTTTTTGTGATTGTAATCAGTGCGGCTTTTCTTTTTGCACGTGCCTTTTTTCTTGCTGATCTCTGCAGCCTTTCTTTTGCACTTGCCTTTTTTTCTCAACTTTGGGTAGATAATGGAAATGAACTGAGAACAAAGTGGCACGAACTCAAAACTCTAGCGGTGAAAAACTTAGGACCAGCAACTTGACACAAAAAGGCAACCGTGAATTCAACAAGTCGAGAGCTAAGTAGTCAAGCAAAAGGCTCAAAGTGTTTTTAGGATTTTTTAGAGCGAACTTTTGTAGGCAAAAGTGGATTGCAGGTAAATGAATAACAAGGAGAAGGAAATCTCTCACCGAGCAAGCTGAAATCTGATACCACTTGATGAACCCAACGGGTACGGGGGACGCCCTATCTTTCGATGAGAGATGTTGGTAATGAACGAATTTGGTGGAGGCCGACGTTGGCTGCCCGACTACCACAACCAGAATGGTGTGGCGCCTTGAGCGACAGTTACACCGTCTCCTGGTAACTACGATTTGGGTGGAGGCCGACGTTGTGCTACCCGACTACAACAACCACAAGGATGTTGCGCCTTAGCGATAGTTACACCGGCTCCTGTTGTTGCTGTACTTGCCGTGCCAAGAACAGCCTTGATCCTGCAAGCAATCGAAGAACAAGCAAGAACAAGATAACAAGCAAACACTCACGGGTGTGAAAAAGTTGGGGTTCTGATTCAAGTAATCGGAAGGTCTCGTCGACACTTGCGTTACAAGGAAGTAGCAATGGCTAAACTTACAGAAAACAAAAACCCGCCCTGTCAAGGAGCTCTTGGGCTACTTAAATAGGGGAGGGAAGAGGGAAATTCGTCCAGCAACAAAGGTAGGATGTGATCTCCCTTATTCCCTTCCTTTTTCTGTGATAGACTATCATTTAATAGGGAAAGAAAGAGGGAAACCCATCCAGCAGCAAGGCAGGATATGATTTCCTCTATTTCTTTCCTTATTATAGCACATCTATCTTTAAATGGGGGAAGAAAGAGGGAATTTTGTCCAGCAGCAAAGTTGGACGAGATTTCCCTTATTCCTTTCCTTATTTGTCTAAATCTCTCTTTATTACATGGCCCCAGCCTCAAGATTTCTCCTCGGGTGGAGCAGCCTTTATTGCATTAATCCCTCCATCCCTCCTAGCTGGATCAATTCCCAAGCACCTGATAATTAAGTTGACGTGCACGAGCGCGTGTCATTGGACCTTGATTAGCTGAGAGTGGTGAATGGGCTGGTGTTGTGGTTGTATCAACGGTAGCGATGTCCGCATCACACAGGGCGACTCCCAGCTAGTCATCAAGCAAGTTAAGGGTGAATGCTCCTGCAATGACCCACAACTAGCTACTTATCTGCTTCATGTGCAGATGTTGGAGAAAGACTTCCTCGCCTTGGACCTGCGCCATGTACCGCGCGCTGGCAATGCCGCGGCCGACGACCTCTCAACGAAGGCCTCCACTGGAGCCCCTGTGCCCGAAGGAGTCTTCGAGAGGACGTTGCTGCGGCCCACAGCCCGGCCTGCTGAGCCGGGCGATGGGGGCTGGACCAACACCTCGAAGCTGGCGGCCCCGGCGGCCCTGCAGCCATGGACGCCGCCAAAGATCGTAAGCATACTGGGGACTCCGTGCAACCCAGCGCTCAAGATCCAGAAGCTCAAGTCAGACCCGATGCATGGATCACGAAGATCCGGGACTACTTGAAAGACAACATCCTCTCTGATGAACGTGTATCCGCTGAACGGATCGTGCGCATGGCTAAAAGATACGCGCTGGTAGAAGGGGATCTCTATCGGCGTGGCGCCAACCACGTCCTATTGCGGTGCATAACCCAGGGGGAAGGCTGCGACTTGCTCGCTGAGATCCATGGTGGCGAATGTGGGATTCACTCTTCCTCATGCACGCTCGTCGGTAAAGTCTTCCGGCATGGCTTCTACTGGCCGACAGCACTCTGGTATGCCGTCAAGCTTGTCGAGAGCTGCAAGGCGTGCTAGTTCCACGCCAAGCAGATCCACACACCGGCTCAGGCGGTTCAGATGATCCCGCCCTCGTGGTCGTTCGCCCTATGGGGGTTGGACATCCTGGAACTATTCCCCAAAGCCGTCGGGAGATTTCGGTACCTCTACGTCGCCATCGACAAGTTCACCAAGTGGCCGGAAGCTACACCCGTCGTCACCATCAACAAGCAATCCACAGTAAAGTTCATCGAGTCGATCGTCTGCCGGTTCGGGGTCCCGAACAGAATCATCACCAACAACGGGACCCAGTTCACCAGCGCAGCGTTCCGAGACTACTGCGAAGACCTCGGCATCCAGGTGTGCTATGTCTCCGTTGCTCACCCAAAGAGCAATGGGCAGGTCGAGAGGGCCAACGCCGAGATCCTTCGGGGCCTCAAGACCCGCACCTATGCCGCCTTGAAG
The DNA here is from genome assembly GCA_030760725.1 of Neostapfia colusana. Taxonomy (NCBI): domain Eukaryota; kingdom Viridiplantae; phylum Streptophyta; class Magnoliopsida; order Poales; family Poaceae; genus Neostapfia; species Neostapfia colusana. The sequence continues at coordinate 104,855,026 of JASWHV010000002.1, read as the reverse complement.
AAACATGGCGCCAAGTGGGTGGACGAGCTTCCGAGCACACTGTGGGCTAACCGGACATCCCAAAGCCGGGCCACCGGAGAGACACCCTTCTTCATGGTATACGGGGCCGAAGCTGTGCTTCCCCCAGAGATCACCATGGGGTCTCTCCGTGTCTGAGCTTACGACGAAGCCACGCAGGACAACCTCTGGCGTGAAGACATCGACCTCGTCGACGAGGCTCGATTACACGCAGCGCTCTGCAACGCACGGTACCGACAAACGCTCGGCGCTACCACCAAAGGTCCGTGCGTGTCCAGGAGCTGCAAAAAGGCGACCTGGTGCTTCGGCGCATACTTTCTCATGAAGGGACCGACAAACTCTCCCCCAGCTGGGAAGGTCCCTTCTGAGTCACGAAAGTTTGCCGTTTCGGGTGCGTACGCCTTTCCACCGAGGATGGGGATCCGCTCCCGAACCTTTGGAACATAGAACACCTCCATAAGTTCTATCCTAGAGCAATAGTAGGACAGTTCTTTTTCTTTCTGTAATAGATTCCATAGAGTCCAGGAACAGCGCTCGGAGCAGCTAAGCCTCAGGGGACGGTCCAGGACTACGTTCAACTTGGCCTGGTTCCGACACTAAGCGCGTAGAGTCTTGCTTCCCTTCTTAATAGGGCGGGTCGTTGCCTCCATGTTTAGCCTACCTTCCTCCTATGGATATTTATATGGAAAGAAACATGTCCTGCTTTGCTCTTACCCTTGTGCTTATTTAAATTACACATTAATTTTTATGACCGCACTTTCTGTGTATGCTCACCATACACTCAGCTCTCTCTTCCCATTCTCATCCCTAGTCGGCATTCGCTATCCTACCAAAGACGGTCGCGCTTGAGGTATCTGCCGATGGCCAGGGGGCCTTTTGGGTCTCCCCCAGTCAGGTGCTGCGACGTCAGTTGGTCACCCCCAGGAAAACCTGCGCTGTGCCAGGGGAGCCCGGGGTGCGTAGTCTGCTTTGCCTGGTTTCGACCCAAAGCGTGCGCACCCTGCTCTTTGGAGGCCCAGGGGAGCACAGGTTGCTTTGCCTGGTTCCGTACCGGAAGCTTGTGCACCCTGCCCCCCCTCCCCAGCGTTGCAGTCCAGTCCTGGGGCCGGATGATCATACCCTGACCTCGGAGGGAGGCGGACCCCCGGCGCCGGGTGCACTGAAGTACTCAGGCACCGTATACCGGACTAGGACCATAAGCCAAATAAGACTATGAGAAAGGGAAGGGAGAGCCCCCAAGGAGAATTACGGTTCCTCTGTTTTTATGCAGGATCTCCTGGCTTTAGCTCCCCCCCAGGAGTATGGTAGGAGTGCCTAAACCATTGGCCACGCCTACCAGGGGGCCACTACGGGGACCGCGCAGGGAGAGACCAGAGCTCCCGACAACTCCAATTCAAGACCGGAGGAACCGGACCCTGCCCCCTCCGCTGGGGCAAGCTCCGAAGGCTCCACGTGTCCCGCGAGGCCGGGCCACCCTCTCCTCAGAGGAGCTCCGGGCCCGCCACGTGGTCAGCAGATCCGGACCTCCCCTGTCCTCACAGGGCGAGCTCCAAAGATCCCTTGGGCCCTTAACACAATAAGGACCCAAGGAAGGCGTCTGGGCAAAACTTCAAAATTGGTGAAGGCCTCTGAGTTCCTTATGGAGCTAAGGACTCGGCCAGGTCAAGCCAAGGAGAAGATACGGAACATACACAATAACAAGGAGTCTACCCATTCATTCAAAGCTCTATGAGCTGGGCTAAAGACTCAACAAAAGCAAAAAAGAAGAGATACAGGGCCTTCTGGCCGCAGGGGTGACTGCCTAAGAGTCCCGGACTCCCGCTGGAACCTAGAGGCCACGAGGGCAGCCATGTCCCCGACTTCGGCCCTGGCAGCTTCCTCCCGCTCGAAGACGGGGCCTAGTCTCACCGGCTCCAGAGAGAAGGAAGGGTCTTGACTCCGGAAGCACGCCAGCACGTGCGTGGCGACCTCCTTCGCCAGGCCTCGTCCCTCCGCCTCAAGCTCGTCGGCGATCACCGCTTTGAGCCTGCCCAGCTTGGCGCCGATGGACTCAAGCGCCGGGATTGCCTCAAACACCTCCTGTGCTGGAGCCTCCATCCGCACCGGGCTGAAACCGAGGGGAACAGACTCGCCCCCGGCAGCCGATGAGTCCCTGCCGACATAAGAAGCTCTCAGGCTAAGAAAGGAGAAAAGAATGCTAGTTCTAAAATCCGGAAAGAGCAACACTTACCGAGGGACATGAGCGCTCCAACAGGCTTGGAGCCCCGGCTTCCAAGCCGGGACAGAACCACCGGAACCTGCCGCCGGCGCCTGCGCCCGCGCCGCAGGCACCCGGACTGGCGGAGTAGGAGGCAGAGCAGTAGGGCCCCCGTCAGTGGCGCCCCTAGCGCTGCTCGCCGATCTGACTCCTGAGCCCCGGGGCACCTGCGCCCCCGGATGAGTCCCAGCACTGCTCCTTCCGGCGCCGCTGCTTGCCGAGCCTGCAGCTGGGACGCTCGCTGGCTGTGGCGCCTGAGCCCTCGGCTCACCCCCGGGCATTGCCCCACCGGCGTCCCTCCTTGAAGCTCCTCCGCCTGAAGAAGGGAGGCGGGACGCCCGGGGCTCCTCGGACCACCATTGTCCGAAAGGAGCCCCGCCGGAGCTGGAGACCCGAGGTCTCTTTTGGTCGCCGCCCGACGAACCAGCGCCTCCAGGAGATGGGCGCAAGGGTACCCCGGCCCCCTGACTCGGTGCAAATGACGCCCTCGGAGGGGACCAGGCACGTTTCTTCTCTGGCATCCCGGGGGCCGGCTCCTTTCCCTTCCCCTTGTCGATGGTCCGAGCTCCGTCGACCCTCGGTGCGGGTTGGGCAGTAGCAGACGCCTCGCGCTCTGTCCCGGAGCGCTCGACCCCGGGGATCGAGATCCCCCGGAAGGCATCCCCAACCTGACGAACAGCGATCCCGATGTTGTCAAGGTTCGGCATCTTCCGCAGCAACTCCGCCCTCCACTGTGGCTCCAAGAAGAGGGGAGTGCAAGAGGCCGGGAAAGTGAGGTCGCCGCTCGTGACGAAGTCGCCGTTCACCCTGGCCACCACCTCGTACAACACCTCTTCAGATGGGACGGAGCCGAGACCCTTCTCCAGCCTGGTGCAGTCATGCTCGCCGGTGTAGTACCACGCCGGGTGGTTGCACTGTTGCAAGGGCGCAATATGGTGCGACAGGAAGTCTATCAGCACCATCAGGGACCTCAGTCCCTCGTTGGCCAGGAACCGGATCCGCTCCAAGACCAGCACGTACTCCGGCTCCAGCTCCGGGATCTCCTCCCAGAAGCGACGCTCGGTGGTCGGGCCGGCAGTTGGCAGCTGCAGGCGATCATGCTCGTCGGTCTGCACGATCACCCAGTTCTCCCTCCAGTTTTCCCACCTCACTGCGCCGAAAGGTAGAAGGTACCTGTAAAAACCCAAGAAAAGGGACTTGCAAAAACTTTTCATCACCTTACAACACCACAGAATGTTGTGGATAGCTTGTGAAAGTTTGTGAACAGCAAGTAACCTCCATCAAAAGAGTGATTAGAGGGGAAAGCCTACACTTTCACAAAGTAGGATTTATACATATGAACATGAGAGGTTGAGCTCACCCCTAGGACTTAAAAAGTCTTGAGAAGGTTCAGGCCAAGTTTCATGCAAATCCAACACTTTTTGAGACACTTTTGGAGGTATTTGAAAAAGAGGCCAATTTGAATGTAAATTCGAATTGCAGCAACTTTCACCCCTCAAATTCAAAAGTTAGCTTCATATTAAAACTCAGCACATTTTTCTGAGTAAGCCCACCAATTTTCACCCCCATTGGAGTTCATTTTGTCAAGAGCTAAATTTGCAAGAATTCAAAACTGAATTTGAATTTCAGTTCAAACATGAGGCAAATTCAGCCAAACAATAATTCAAATGGGAGAACTCAAATTCAAACAAAAACTTGGGGGCTAAGTCTCACATTAAATTGTGAGTAGCTGGGGAGATATTCAGCAAAAACAGAAAAGAAAAATTGGGAAAAAAGGATTAAAGGGGAGGCCCACATGTCAGCTGCACATACGAGTTTTTCAGTCGGTTACTGCAGCCGGTCTCTGCTTCGCGCGCAAGGCACGGGAGAGGCGGCGAGCCACCGAGGCATCAACGTGCCGTCCCTCCACTCGACGATTCTCACGCGTAACCCCCCAGTCGAGCGAACCGAATACGCCACTGCGGCTTCTTCCCGTTTTCCCCCGAGAGCAGCCGCACCAGGCCGGATAGTTCTCGCCGCTGACCACTATTCGCGCCCGCACGTCGCTCAGCACCCCTAGGACCTCCCGCGACCACCGGTGATCGTGAGAGTGTGCGCAGGACTCTGCTAGACCTCACCGAGCTGCCAAGCCGGTCCCTCACCCTCTGTGTGTGGCGCATAGCAAGAACTGTCATCGGAAATTTCAGTTTGTGCCGCCGCCGGGCCTCCTCGACGTCCCGGCGATACAGAGCACGTCGCACCCCGCGTTGAATAGCAAAAAGGTGCGCCTACTCCTTCTCTTCACGCTGCTGAAAGCCCTAGTCCATTCCTCCATGGGAGCCGCGGGAATTTGCAGAATACCGAGGACATGTCCATAGGCCTGGGGGGTTAGATTTTCCAAAATTCATGATCCATATGTGTTTTCTGGCCATTCTAGTCATAGGGTAGGCTACAGACCTCTGTGCGAGTCGCTGAGGCTGAAAAGAACTGAGAATTGTGGAGCCACCACGGTGTTCTTCGGGTTTTACCCTCTGCCGTCGGTTTTCAACCTAGGGCGCACGGTGACATGGGGTTTGGAGGCGTTTCCAAGCTCTTTGGCGTACGGGACGTCCTTTGCCATGAGCCACTGATGCTCTAGAGCAAAGGAGACGTGTGGTTGAGCCGGCAGAGAGGACGGCCGACGTCGCCGGACTTGACCCGAAGCCGCCGCCCGTCGCCCGACCTCTGGGGACCTTTAGAGCTCCCCACGGCCCCGGAAACGGTTTCCCCGACCCTCAAAACCCCTAGGCGGCGAAAGCCAGGCCGGGAGATGGTTAGAAGGGAGGGACCGAGGGGGAGGAGAAAGGCCGGCGAGGAAGACGCGTGCGCGGGAAGAAGTAAGCGGGAGGTTGAAGATGAGGTGCCGGCCCCACCTGTCGGCCACTCGGCGGTCGAGCTGAGATCCTCTGTGGCTGCTGATCTTTTGTGGCTACACCGTGAGAACTCAGTAACCCCGTGTGTTCTCGGTTTTCACTGGCTGAGATTTAAAGAGTGGGCCTAGGTTCTTTTCCAGTAGCAAAACAATTCCAGTTTCAACTCAAACTTTAGAAATTCATAACTGTGTATAGGAAGCTCCAAATAGAGTGAAACAAATTTTGCTGAACTCAGGATTCTGAGTACTTCCTAGCAATACCAATTTCAGCCCATGAAACCTAATAGTTTTTCAGAATTAATTCTCTAAAGTCTAAACTGTTGGGAATTTTATCGGGAGAATTACTTTATGAAAAATGCTGAAATTTGGCTGAGAGGGTCATTGGAAAATCCTTGAGTCACAGTAAAATTATCAGAAGCATCCAAGTTCAGTTAGTCCCTCTAATTGGGTGATTAAGTGAACTGCCCGGAGAAAATAGAAAAATGTACAGAAACATTTTTCAGATTTTCTCAAATCTTAATTAGGGCATAACTTTCAGTAGAATTCTTCAAATGACATGAAACCAATTCCATTAGGACCATCTTAAATTCTAGTTTCCAGAAAGTAATGGTTGGAGCCATGAAAACCCCTGGAATTGCTTAGAGGCTCAAATATTGACCACATGGGCTCTTATTTGTACAAGGTTCAAATGAACTTTGTTTCAAATGAAACTTGGTCAAGATTCTAGTTAGGACCCTACCAAGCCACCATAAAAATTTCAGAACCAAAGGGGAGGGTTAGCTAGAGTTATTAGTAATTAAGTATTCAAGTTTACACATTGCATTTAAATTGATATGTAGTATTTCATTAACGTGTAGTCGCTGAAGGCGAAGAGACTCCGGAAGTGTTGGACTTCCTCCTTCTGGAAGAACTAACTACTGACCAGCAGCAACAAGGCAAGCCCCGGTTTGCATTAACCTTCTTTGTAAAGTTTTTGCTTTGTTCACATGTCTAGTGTGAAGTATAAATGCGTATTAGGTGTAGTATGAATGGAACTCCACTTGCATAACCAAAAGTTTCCTATAAGAGTGAGGGTAGTGTCTAAGATCTCGAGTAGACAGGCTATGCTTAATGATTCATAGGACTTCGGTACAAGTCGAGTAGTTGGAATCTACTCGCGAGTTAGGTTTGGGACACACGGGTTTGGTTCGAGTGATGTGAGATCACTTTAGTAATGAAAATGAGACTAGACAGAGGCTAGGGCGCAGCAAGAGGAAGTCTTGTGTGCGCAGCCCTGTCCGTGTCGATTGAGGACCGATCCGTGTGCGGCCCTGCTGAACAAGTATTGAACGTACCGAAGGCATATCGGATATATGGGCCCCGATAAACCAATGTAGCCTAAACCTCCGGGCATCGAGGCATAGCACACCGATTTATAGGTGTAGGTTGAGGGCAGCAAGGTGGAAATCTGCTAACGGGCATAGAGAGATGCTCCGTGTAGGGAACCTCCTGTCCGTTTCGGTGCGACCGGTTCGACATTTGGGCTGTTGGGTGAAAGGTTGTCCTGTACGACATCGAGTGAGCATGCTGTGCAGCTCCACGGGTGGGCGTACATGACGTGCTCTTTGGGTTTCCCTGCAGGTGTATATCGAGTCGATTCGCCGTCCCTCACGGTGACGAGTACCACTTGTTCACTGCGTCGTAACGTAGATAATTTATGGAATGTTATAATTCAATATTGCTGTTATGATATAATATTGTATTGCTACATGTGTGCCACTAAATGTTGCTTACTAAATTTCAGATTCATAAACTGTTAACTTGTGCCTAAAAGATGAACTAAGAATGAACTTGTAGCCGCGTCCGTTTGCTGCAATTGTACCATCCCATGTTCATTGTACCCTACATGTAGAGTTTCATGCTTAGGTGAGTCGGTTAAGTCTTGTTGAGCCATCGTGCTCACGGTTAATGCTGAAGTGTTTTTCAGGTGAGGAGTTACCCACGGACTTAGAGTACGAGTCCACCAGCGAGGGTTACCCTCCATCGAGGACCACGGCTGAGTGGCAGCCATACACGCCGCGCTGAGCTGAGGAGTGCAGCCAGTGTTGGCTGCCCTAGGGCTGGGCAGCTGAGTTTTGCTAGATAGACGGGCGTGAGTTGTATAGTGTAGACTTCCGCTGTGTAACATAAATAGTAGTTTGTAACTGAGTAGTGTACTACTTTGTACAGTTCAGTTGTTTTTCCCATGTTAATATATTGTGTTCTTATGACGTGTGCTGTCGGGTGTCGCATCGTGTGGCACCACCCTCTGCGATCCTGGATGAGCGGATTCCGGTCCGCCACAGTATCAAGAGGCCTTCAGATCCTTGCAGCCATGCTGGAAGTGGTACGCCCCCAGCTGATTCTTCGAGCTGCGCTCGGTCGTCCACAACACGAAGAAGTAGCGGAAGAGCGTCACTGAAGCGCGCACCCCCACGAACATCTCGCAGAAGTGCATGAAGACGGCGGCCATCGCGAAGGAGTTGGAGGAGAGGTGATGGAGCTGGAGACCGTAGGTCTCCAGCAGCGTCACGAAAAAGGAAGAAATCGGTGGGACAAACCCCAACATGGCGTAGGCGGTGAAGAAGACTATCTCCCGCTTCTCCAGGAGCAGGGGGAGAGATCCCTGCCGGAGCCAACGCTTCTGCTCCTCCGCGTGCCAGCCCAGCAGCCTGCGCACTGTCCCGAGCTCGGCCGACCGAGCGAGACGCGGCGGAGGCAAGTTGGAAGCCATGACAGATGGAAGCTCAAGAACAGGGAAGACAAGGGCGCAAGAGCTCAAGGAAACAACGAAGATTCAAGCGCAGGGAAGTGTGAAGGGAAGCCACGATGCGGGTGAGATCCCCTTTTAAACTTCCCAGGCGTGATTCAAAGCGATTCGAAACTCATCGAATACGCTGCTTGGGACAACCGCTTCAGCTCCAAGACCGAGCATCGATGACAAGTGGACCCAAGCTGTCCAGCGGAAGCGGTGGGCTAAGAAGTCAGTCTCTCAAGAAGACGAGCCGGCAGGACGCTTCGGTGGTTCCCGAAAAGGCGCTGCGACGTGCAGAACTTGCAGCCTTGGGAGCCGCCGCAGTAAAAGCAGCCATCAAGTGGGGCACACGCTCCCAGGATCCATCTACTGTTCGTGCTCCGGCAACGGTCAATGCGGGTCTTCGAGAAGGTGCGCGGAGTAGAAGAGATGGGGGGCCCACCTCGGGCTTGTTATCTCCCCCAAGATGGGCCCGGAGGCCACTGTCGGTACCCTCAATATGGGATACCCCTGCGCACAGGGGAAACTGCCTAAGGACCTCGCCCCTCTCCGTGCGGAGAGCTCCGAGGGCGCCACGTGTCCAGCGGGGCCGGACCTCCCTCTCCTCAGAAGAGAGCTCCGTGGCTGCCACGTGGCCAACAGAGCCGGACCTCCCCCCTCCGCGGGGAGAGCTCCGAAGGCTCCACATTGCCAGCGGGGGCCGGACCTCCCTCTCCTCAGAGGAGGGCTCCGGGCCCGCCACGTGGTCAGCAGAGCCGGACCTCCCCCCTCCACGGGGAGAGCTCCGAAGGCTCCACGTGTCCAGCGGGGCCGGACCTCCCTCTCCTGAAAGGAGGGCTCCAGGCCCGCCACGTGGTCAGCAGAGCCGGACCTCCCCCCTCCGCGGGGAGAGCTCCGAAGGCTCCACGTGACCAGCGGGGCCGGACCTCCCTCTCCTCAGAGGAGAGCTCCGGGCCCGCCACGTGGCCAGCAGAGCAGCGCTGCCTGCCCCCGCGCGGTAGGCAGCAAGAGTAAAGACGTGCCATACCTTGCCCGTACAAGGTATTCAAGACCCGCGCCTTCCCAAGGCGCGGAGACGCGGAGCACGCCTCTGTCAGGTGCCGTTGCGCCCAGTCACGTCGCAATGAAGACTGGCGCGCCACGTCAGAGGCTGTACGCCAATAAACACAGCGACAAGACATCCCCTGCCGCCCCTGCCATCATCAACCACTACGACTAGCTTGCGGCATGGGCAGGGCGGCAGAACAAAGACTTAGAAGCCCTCGCGAGAGACAGCTGTCAGTGTAACTGCAGATACGGTAGATGGAGGGCAATCTCCCCGGGACCACCTGTCGGGTCGCAGGCCCACCTTGTAAGCCGCCCGAGCCTTGGACTATAAAAGGCTCGGGTAGGTGACGTTAGCAAGGGTTCGCACCTAAGCCTTTTGCACCCCAGCACTTAGGTCACCCCAAGCTCAGAACTCCGATTCTGAGCATCGAGCAATACAACGAGCATCTCTTCTCACCGTGGACGTAGGGTTTTACGCTCCGGCGGCCTGAACCACGTAAAACTCTCGGTGTCAAGCTTCTCCTTCCATCGTCCCTAACGCGTAAGCTCTCCGTGAGTGACTAGCACCTCCGAAAAAGAACCTCCGTGGGCTGCCCAGAGCAGGCCCGGGGGAAGTGTCGACAACACACTTCGACAGCCACGACAGTCACCAGCCCCTAGCGGTGACCATGGCGAGCCGTGCCCCGTGCACAACACCAGCAGCCACACTGCTGCTGAGTGCCGGGAAATCCAGAAGCTCGCGGAGCGCTTCCGCAAGGGGAAGCAACTACGTGCACACGCCCCTCCCTTCTGTCAGAGGGAGGGCAAGCAGAAGGTCGACGCCCGTGACAACGTCGACTAGCAGATGGAGTTCCAGGAGCCCCAGCGCGCCGTAAAGGTGGTCCACGGCCACGAGGGCTCCAGCTCCTGCGACGACGAGCGCCGGAAGGCGCTCTATGTCATCTATGGTGGGTCCTATGACCCCTCGTCTCGGAGAGCAGTCAAGACTCTGCACCGAGCGGTGGCGTCGGTGGCTCCTGTCCCAAGTGCAGCACTGCACCTCAAGTGGATGGGGACCCCTATCAGCTTCGACGCCACCGACTGCCCCAAGAACATGACTGGGGCTGGCCAGCTACCGCTCTTGGTAGCCCCCACCATCGCCAACATGAAGATGTACCACGTTCTGGTAGATGGCGGAGCCGGCCTGAACCTCATCAGCCGTGCAACTTTCCAGAAGCTGCAAATCCCAATGGCCAGCCAAGCTCACCCCCTCGAGCCCGTTCTCAGGGGTAGGGCCAGGACAAGTCGTCCCCTACGGCAACATCAGCCTTACGGCCACCTTCGGAGCACCGGATAGCTACCGAACAGAATACATTCTGTTCGATGTGGCGGAGATCGATCTCCCCTTCAACACCATCATCGGCAGGCCAGCCCTATACCGGTTCATGGCAGTAGCCCACTACGGCTACCTCGTCATGAAGATGCCTACACCAACAGGCGTACTCAAGATCTGTGGAGACCGCACTGCTGCAGTGTCAGCCTTGGAAAAGCTCCAAGCATTTGCAGCAGCCCGAGCACCAGCCCCGGTAGTGCAGAGCCGGGCCAGCTCCACCCGAGCGCACGCCCCCGTGCCTCGGCCTCACCTCCCGAGGGCCGCCCTGGACCTGTCAACCTCCTGTCGGCCTGAGCCAAAGAGGAAGACATCCTGGGTCCCCCAAGGAGGGTCCGGACCCGTCTACCTCTTGTCAGCCTGAGCCAATTGAGGAAGATACCCCGGGGCTCCCGGGAGAAGCCGTGCAGGACCAGCTCCGGCATGAAGACATTGACCTCGTCGACGAGGCACGATTACAAGCAACGCTCCGCAACGCACGGTCCCGGCAGGCGCTACGGCGCTGTCGAAGTGTTCAGTCGACACTTCCCCCGGGCCTGCACTGGGCAGCCCGCGGAGGTTCTTTTTTCGGTGGGGCTAGTCTCTAGCGGAGAGCTTGCGCAGATGGACGAGTTAGTAAGAGCTTGACACGGCGAGTTTTACGTGGTTCAGGCCGCCGGAGCGTAAAACCCTACGTCCACGGCGAGCTATGGAGCTTGCTGTATTGCTTGCTGCTCAGGACCGGAGGCCTGAGCTCGGGGGTGAGTTACAGCTTGAGAGTGTATGGCTAGCGTGTGAGTTGCAAAGTGTGAACCCTTGCTATCGACGCCTACCCGAGCCTTTTATAGTCCAAGACTCGGGCGGCTTACAAGGGGAGTCGGGACCCGACAGGTGGTCCCTGGAAGATTGTCTATTATCTACCGTATCTGCAGTTATGCCGGTAGTTGCCTCTGGTCGAAGGCTTCTGGGTCTTCATCTTGCCGCGCTGCCCATGCCGCAAGCTAGTCGTAGTGGTTGATGACGGCGCAGGTGGCATGGGATGTCTTGTCACGGTGTTAATTGGCTGGCAGGTTCTGACACCGCGCGCCAGTCTGTGATGCGACTGGGCGCAATGGCACCTGACAGAAGCGTGCTCCGCGCCTCCGCGTCTTTTGAATACCTTGTACAGGCAAGGTATGGGGCGTCTTTACGCCCGCTGCCTATCGCTCGGGGCAGGCAGCGTCGTTCTGCTGCCACGTGGTGGGCCCGGAGCCCTCCTCAGAAGAGAGGGGGGGCCGGCCCCGCAGGACACGTTGAGCCTTCGGACCTCTCCCCGCGGAGGGGGAGGTTCAGCTTCTGTTGCCACATGGCGAGCCCGGAGCTCCTGTCTGAGGAGGGGGAGGTCCGGCCTCTCTGGACATGCGGCACCTTTGGACCTCTCTCCCGCGGAGGGGGAGGTCCGGCTTCTGTATGCCACGTGGTGGGCCCGGAGCTCTCCTCTGAGGAGAGGGAGGTCCGGCCCCGCTGGACGCGTGGCGCCTTCGGAGCTCTCCCTGCGGAGAAGGGCGAGATCCTTAGGCATTTTCCCCTGTGCGCGGGGGTACCCCATATCGAGGGTACCAACAGTGGCCCCCGGGCCCATCTCGGGGGAGATAGCGAGCCCGAGGTGGGACCTTCGTCTCTTCTAATCTGCGCACTTTCTTGTCTTGAGTACTCCCTGTGCTGGCAGGGTCTTGACGGCTTCGGTGTTCAGCCTCTTAGGAGAGGGTGAAGCCTGGCATCGGAGCTCGGCCCGGCTGTGGGGGCGGAGGTCCGGAAGTCATCGGAGCTCAGGCCAGCGAAGGGCGTGAGGTCCGGCATCAGCGCTCGCCTCTGAAAGGAGGGCGAGTGCTGGCCTCGGAGCTCGGTCTGGCTGTGGAGGCGGAGTCCGGAAGTCATCGGAGCTCAGGCCAACGAAGGTCGTGAGGTCCGGCATCAGCGCTCGCCTCTGAAAGGAGGGCGAGGGCTGGCCTCGGAGCTCGGCCCAGCTGTGGGGGCAGAGTCCGGCACTGCTCAGTGGTCCCCCCTTTCCTATCCCTTAGTCTTATTTGGCTTACTGTCCCAGGCCGGAATACGGGGCTTGGGTAATCCAGTGCACTTGGTCCCGGAGGTCTGGCCCCAGCCCAAGTCAGGGTGTAACCGCCCGGCCCCCTGGTACTCAGACCGTAGCGCCGGGAGGCAGAGTGCGCATGCTTTGGGTGCAAGACCGGGCAAAGCAAGGCTCCTGACCCCCCATTCTAGCGTAGGTCTTTTCTCGGAGGAGACCAACTGGCGGTGCAGTACCCTTATAGGGGGAGATCCAAAAGGCCACTGGGCCTCTGGCAGGTACCCCAAGCACTACTGCCTTCGGCAGGACGGCAAATATCGACTATGCATGAGAGCCGGAAAGAGGAGCCGAGTGTACAATGGACGCACACTGTCTAGAGCGTGGGGAGGTGTTCATATAAATTAATGCGTAATTTAAATAAACACCTAAGTAAGCATGGTGAACTTACTGGGTAGCGTCGGAGCGCCTGTCTTCACGCAGAGCGGGTCATGCGTGGCTTCGTCGTACGCCGGACACGGGGGGACCCCCATGGCTATATCAGGGGGAAGCATGGCTTCGGCCCCGCATACCATGTGGAAGGGTAGTTCCCGTGACCCGGCCCTTGGAAGTCCGGCTGGCCCTCGACATGGAGGAGCCGGTATCCCCCGACGGCTCTGGATGCGCGTCTGCACCGGTTGTGTGGGTCTGCTTGGGGTGTACCTGGCACGCATTGCATCCCTAACCGGTTTGACGGCGTCCAGGTGGCTCTCAGTCAGTAGGAGCCATGCCGGGTGGCTTAACCGACCAACGTGCGGAACGATGAGCGTTCCCAGCACTCGCCTCCTTGGACTACTGCGAGCTAATCGCAGCCTTCCTCCTGGGTTATGCACCGCAATAGGATGTCATGGCGCCATGCCAGTAAAGATACCAGCGCGTAGCACTTAGCCATCCGCACCACCCGTTCAGCGGATGCACGTTCATCAGGAAGGATGTCCTTCAAGGAGTCCCGGACCTCCGTGGTCCATGCATCGGGACTACTTGAGCTTCTGGATCTTGAGCGCTGGGTTGCACGGAGTCCCCAGTGACTCTTACGATCCTTTGGCGGCATCCAGGGCCGCCGGGACTGCCTAGCTTCGAGGCACTGGTTCAGCCCCCTTCGCCCGGCTCGGCGGGCCGGGCTGTGGACCGCAGCAACGTCCTCTCGAAGACTCCTTCGTGCGCAGGGGCTCCGATGGATGCTTTCGTTGAGAGGTCGTCAGCTGCGGCCGTGCAAGCGCGCGGTGCATGGCGCAGGTCCAAGGCGAGGAATTCTTTCTCCAACATCCGCACGTGAAGCAGATAAGCAGCTAGCTGTGGGTCATTGCAGGGGCATTCACCCTTAACTTGCTTGATAACTAGCTGGGAGTCGCCCTGCGCCAACAACTGGCAAGCGCCCAGAGACAGGACTGTCTTTTAGGCCAAAGATGAGTGCTTCATACTCTGCCAAGTTGTTGGTTGCCTTGGAATTGAGACGCACCATGTACCCAGACTGCTCCCCCGATGGCATGAGAAGCAGTACGCCGGCACCGGCCCCCTGCTTTCGCGAGGAGCCGTCAAAGAAGAGCGTCCAGTGAGGCCCGGTGAAGACCGGAGCTCGGTACTTTGGTTCACCGTCTTCGCGGCCCACTGGGTCAGCCTTCGTTGGCGTCCACTCAGCCACAAAGTCAGACAGTGCTTGGCTCTTGGCTGTCTGACGTGGTCGGGAGCTCAGCTTGAACTCCGCCGTCTTTGGACTGTCTTCCGGCTTCGGAAGCTGGCAGTGAGTGCCAGCCCCGCCCTCCGGCTGCTCTGGCACACTTGTCCGCCAGGCTGAAGAGCTCGGAGGCATCGCAGACCTCTCTGGTTGCAAGCCTCTCAAGCATCTTCTTGTCCTGAACACTGTCAAAGTGCCGCCACCACAGAAGCACTTTGAATATGCGGAATGGTGTTGCGTACCTGGGACAACCGCTGGATGCAGGAGCGCAGCGACTCCCCAGGTTGTTGCTTGATGGCTTGGAGGTCAAGCTCCGTGCCGGGACGGGTGTAGGAGCTGCCGAAGTTGGCGATGAACTGCCGGCAGAGCTCTCCCCAGGAAGTTATGGAACCCTGAGGGAGGTTCATTAGCCAAGACCGGGCTGGGCCGGTCAAGGCGACGGGGAAGTAGTTTGGCCATGACGGCCTCATCCCCTCCGGCGGCAAGTACGGCGGTGGAGTGGATCTGGAGGAACCCCGCCGGGTTGACGCTGCCGTCGTACTTCCCGGGCAGGTGCGGCCGAAACTTGCGTGGCCACCTCATGAAGCGGAGGTGGGGCTCCAGGGCCGTACATCCTGCCCCTGTTGCTGCAGGTATTGGTGCCGCGAACGCTTGGTTCGCCGCTGGCACAGTGTACCCCGGTATGGGCAAGGCTGCGCCATAGACCGGGGGCGCCGTTTGCAGGACATATGGCTGTGGCATATGCTGCGTGGCATATGTCTGGGGCAGAGTTCGCGTGGCGAAAGTCTGCGCCTCAGGCAGGGTTGAGGCAGTTGTCATGCTGACGCCGGCCTCTTGGCTGCGACGCCTTTCTCGTCGCCGCTCGAGGAACACTCGGGCGTCTTGGCCCAGGTGGCATCGTTCCAGCTCAGTCCTAAGGTCCGTCGATGGAAGCCTGGTGGAGCTGGAATCTGACGTCTGTCCGTCAACCGTTGGCGTGCGCGTCAGCGGCACAGCCGGTTGGCCGGAGCGTCGTCCCCGCCGAAGTCAAGGGTTTGCGGCGGCGACGACAAGACGGTCTACCTCGCGAATCCACTGCTGGGTCGCTGCCTGAGGCGCGTCCCCAGCAGGCAGATTGTGCAGTAGCGCTCTTGTTGCGGCTAGCGCACCCCCGCCGTGTACGCCCAGCGCTACTGAAGACCTGACGCTGGTTGGAGCCTGCATTGCCAGGGTCGGCGCTACCAGAGCCGGTTGCTGGCTCCCAGTGCAGGTACTGGTGCCGCGAACGCTTGGATGCGCCTGGCACAGTGTACCCCGGTATGGGCAAGGTTGCGCCATAGGCCGGGGACGCCGCTTGCAGAGCACATGGTTGTGGCTTATGCTGTGCGGCGTACGCCTGGGGCAGAGCTCGCGTAGCGAAGGTCTGCCCTCCAGGCTGGGTCGAGGCCGACGTCATGTTGTCACCAGCCTCATGAGTGCGACGCCTTTCTAAACGTCGCTCGAGGAACACTCGGGCATCTTGGCCCAAGTGGCACCGTTCCAGCTCTGTCCTCAGGTCCGTCGACGGAAGCCTGGTGGAGCTGGAGTCCACCGTCTGCTCGCCAACCATTGGCGTGCGCATCAGCGACATAGCCGGTTGGCCGGAGCGTCGTCCCCACCGAAGTCAAGGGTTTGCGGCGGCGACGACGAGACGGTCTATCTCGCGAATCCACTGCTGGGTCGCTGCTTGAGGCGCGTCCCCAGCAGGCGGATTGTGCAGTAGCGCTCTTGCTGCGGCTGGCGCACCCCCGCCGGGTACGCCCAGCGCTACTGAAGACCTGACGCTGCTTGGAGCCTGCATTGCCGGGGTCGGCGCTGCCAGAGCCGGTTGCTGGCTCCCAGTGCAGGTACTGGTGCCGTGAACGCTTGGTTGCGCCTGACACAGTGTATCCTGGTATGGGCAAGGTTGCGCCATAGGCCGGGGACGCCGCTTGCAGAGCACATGGTTGTGGCTTATGCTGCGCGGCGTACGCTTGGGGCAGATCTCGCGTGGCGAAGGTCTGCCCTTCAGGCTGGGTCGAGGCCGACGTCATGTTGTCGCCAGCCTCTTGAGTGTGACGCCTTTCTCGACGTCGCTCGAGGAACGCTCGGGCATATTGGCCCAAGTGGCATCGCTCCAGCTCTGCCCTCAGGTCCGTCGACGGAAACCTGGTGGAGCTGGGGTCCGCCATCTGCCCGTAAACCGTTGGCGTGCGCGTTAGCGACACAGCCGGTTGACCGGAGCGTCGTCCCTGCCAAAGTCGAGGGTTCGCGGCGGCGACGACGAGGCGGTCCACCTCGCGGACCCACTGTTGGGTCGCTGAATGGGGCGCATCCCCAGCAGGTGGGTTGCGCAGCAGTGCTCTTGCTGCAGCTAGCGCACCCCCATGGTGTATGCTCAACGCTGCAGAAGATCTCACACTGGTCGGAGCCTGCATTGCCGGAGTCGGTGTTGCCGGGGTCGGCTGCTGGCTACCAGCTTGTGCAGACATACTCCGTCCTGAGTGCATCGACATGTACTCCCCACTGGTCATGGTTCGCTGTGAACGCGGAGGGGGAGAGTTTGCCGCTGAGGGAAGCTTGGTCATCTTGTCGGCGGAAACTCGTCGCGCTAGGAGAAAGGCCCCCTACCTGGCGCGCCAAATGTCGAAGTGTTCAGTCGACACTTCCCCCGGGCCTGCACTGGGCAGCCCGCGGAGGTTCTTTTTTCGGTGGGGCTAGTCTCTAGCGGAGAGCTTGCGCAGATGGACGAGTTAGTAAGAGCTTGACACGGCGAGTTTTACGTGGTTCAGGCCGCCGGAGCGTAAAACCCTACGTCCACGGCGAGCTATGGAGCTCGCTGTATTGCTTGCTGCTCAGGACCGGAGGCCTGAGCTCGGGGGTGAGTTACAGCTTGAGAGTGTATGGCTAGCGTGTGAGTTGCAAAGTGCGAACCCTTGCTATCGACGCCTACCAGAGCCTTTTATAGTCCAAGACTTGGGCGGCTTACAAGGGGAGTCGGGACCCGACAGGTGGTCCCGGGAAGATTGTCTATTATCTACCGTATCTTCAGTTATGCCGGTAGTTGCCTCTGGTCGAAGGCTTCTGGGTCTTCATATTGCCGCCCTGCCCATGCCGCAAGCTAGTCGTAGTGGTTGATGATGGTGCAGGCGGCATGGGATGTCTTGTCGCGGTGTTAATTGGCTGGCAGGTTCTGACACCGCGCGCCAGTCTGTGATGCGACTGGGCGCAACGGCACCTGACAGAAGCGTGCTCCACGCCTCCGCGTCTTGGGAAGACGCGGGCCTTGAATACCTTGTACGGGCAAGGTATGGGGCGTCTTTACGCCCGCTGCCTATCGCTCGGGGCAGGCAGCGTCGTTCTGCTGCCACGTGGCGGGCCCAGAGCCCTCCTCAGAAGAGAGGGGGGGGCGGCCCCGCAGGACACGTGGAGCCTTTGGACCTCTCCCCGCGGAGGGGGAGGTTCGGCTTCTGTTGCCACGTGGTGAGCCCGGAGCTCCTCTCTGAGGAGGGGGAGGTCCGGCCTCTCTGGACACGCGGCACCTTCGGACCTCTCTCCCGCGGAGGGGAAGGTCCGGCTTCTGTATGCCACGTGGTGGGCCCAGAGCTCTCCTCTGAGGAGAGGGAGGTCCGGCCCCGCTGGACGCGTGGCGCCTTCGGAGCTCTCCCTGTGGAGAAGGGCGAGATCCTCAGGCATTTTCCCCTGTGCGCGGGGGTACCCCATATCGAGGGTACCGACAGGCGCTACCGCCAAAGGACCAAGCGTGTCCGAGAGCTCCAGGGAGGCAACCTGGTGCCGCGGCGCAAACTTTCTTGCGAAGGGACCGACAAACTCTCCCCCAGCTGGGAAGGTTCCTTCCGACTCACAAAAGTTTGCCGCCCCGGGTGCGCACGCCTCCCCACCAAGGATGGGGATCCGCTCCCGAACCCTTGTAACATAGAGCACCACTTCAGCATTTGCTATCCTACCAAGGACGGTTGCACTTGAGGTACCTGCCGATGGCCAGGGGGCCTTTCGGGCCTCCCCCAGTCAGGTGCTGCGACGCCAGTTGGTCACCTCCAGAAAAAGCCTGCGCTGTGCATGGGGGGTCTAGGGTGCGTAGCCTGCTTTTTCTGGTTCTGACCCAAAGCATGTGTGCCCTGCCCTTCGGAGGTCCAGGGGAGTACAACCTGCTTTGCCTGGTTCCGTACCAAAAGCATGTGCACTCTGCCTCCCCAGCGTTACGGTCCAGTACTAGGGGCCGAACGGTCGTACCCTGACCTCGGAGGGAGCCGGATCCCCGGCGCTGGGCGCACTGAATTGCCCAAGCCCCGTATACCGGACCAGGACCGTAAGCCAAATAAGACTATGAGATAGGGAGGGGAGAGCCACCAAAGAGAATTACAGTTCCCTTACTTGTGTGCAGGACCTCCTGGCTTTAGCTCCCCCGCAGGAGTATGGTAGGTGTGCCCAATCCATTGGCCACACCTACTAGGGGGCCACTACGGGGACTGTGCGAAGAGAGACCGTAGCTCCTGACTACTCCAACTCAAGACCGGAGGAACCGGATCCTGCCCCCTCCGCAGGGGCAGGCTCCGAAGGCCCCACGTGTCTGGCGGGGCCGGGGCCCCCCTCTCTTCAGAGGATAGCTCCGGGCCCGCCACGTGGCCGGCAGAGCCGGGCCTCGCCCCCTCCGCAGGGGCGAGCTCTGAAGGCTCCATGTGTCCCGCGGGGCCGGACCACCCTCCCCTCAGAGGAGCTCTGAGCCCGCCATGTGGCCAGCAGAGCCGGACCTCCCCCCATCCTCACGGGGCGAGCTTCGAAGACCCCCTTGGGCCCTTAACACAACAAGGACCTGAGGAAGGTGTCTGCGCAAGACTTCAAGATAGGTGAAGACCTCCGAGTTCCTTGCGGAGCTAAGGACTTGGGCGGGCCAAGCCAAGAAGAAGACAGGGAACAGACACAATAATCAAGAGTCTATTCATTCAAGGCTCCATGAGTTGGACTACAGACTCAACAAACAAAGAAAAGGTACAAGGCCTAGGAGTCCCCGGACTCGCGCCGGAACCTAGAGGCTACGAGGGCGGCCACATCCCCGACTTCGGCCCTGGCGACTTCCTCCCGCTCCGTGATGGGGCCCTGCCTCACTGGCTCCAGTGAGAGGGAGGGATCCCGGCTCCGGAAGCACACAAGCACGTGCGTGGCAAGCTCCTTCGCCAGGCCCCGTCCCTCCGCCTCGAGCTCGCCGGCGATCACCGCTTCAAGCCTGTCCAGTTTGGCGCCGATGGACTCGAGCGCCGGGATCGCCCCGGCCACCTTCTGCGCCGGAGCCTCCGTTCTCACCAGGCTGAAGCCGAGGGGAACCAGGGCGGACCCCGCCTGGCCGACAAAGCTCCAGACCGCCCGGGCCTCGACAGACCGCGAAGCTTGGAGCTCCTCCATCTCTTGGCAGACTGTCAGCAGGGCATCGAGCCCCTCCTCGGAGAATTTATTCTCCTTGGCCGCAAGAGAGCCCTCCCAAAGCTGGAGGCCCTGGGCGAGCTGCTCCTGTAGGTACCCGCGATATGGGGTACCCCCATGCACAGGGGAAATGCCTAAGGAACTCGCCCTTCTCCGCAGGGAGAGCTCCGAAGGCGCCACGCGTCTGGCGGGGCCGGACCTCCCTCTCCTCAGAGGAAAGCTCCAGGCCCGCCACGTGGCATACAGAAGCCGGACCTCTCTCTCCGCGGGGGAGAGGTCCGAAGGTGCCGCGTATCCGGCGGGGCCGGACCTCCCTCTCCTCAGAGAGGAGCTCCGGGCGCGCCACGTGGCCGACTGAAGCCGGACCTCCCCCTCCATGGGGAGAGGTCCGAAGGCTCCACGTGTCCCGTGGGGCCGGACCCCCCTCTCTTCTGAGGAGGGCTCCGGGCCCGCCACGTGGCCAGCAGAACGGCGCTGCCTGCCCCCGAGCGATAGGCAGCGGGCGTAAAGACGCCCCATACCTTGCCCGTACAAGGTATTCAAGGCCTGCGTCTTCCCAAGACGCGGAGACGAGGAGCACGCCTCTGTCAGGTGCCGTTGCGCCCAGTCACATCACAGGCTGGCGCGCGGTGTCAGAGCCTGCCAGCCAATAAACGCAGCGACAAGACATTCCATGCCGCCCCCGCCGTCATCATCCACTACGACTAGCATGCGGCATGGGCAGGGCTGCAAGACGAAGACTCAGAAGCCTTCACCAGAGACAACTACTGGCATAACTGCAGATACGGTAGATAACAGTCAATCTCCCCGGGACCACCTGTTGGGTCCCGGGCCCCACTTGTAAGACTCGGGTAGGCGACGTTAGCAAGGGTTCGCACTCTAGCCATTCACCCCCAAGCTGTAACTCATCCTCAAGCTCAGGACTCCGGTTCTGAGCAGCAAGCAATAGAGCGAGCCCCATAGCTCGCCGTGGACGTAGGGTTTTACGCTCCGGCGGCCTGAACCACGTAAAACTAGCCGTGTCAAGCTCCTACTAACTCGTCCATACGCGCAAGCTCTCCGCAAGATACTAGCCCCACCGAAAAAAGAACCTCCGCGGGCTGCCCAGTGCAGGCCCGGGGGAATTGTCGACCGAACACTTCGACATTTGGCGCGCCAGGTAGGGGGCTTTTCCCTTGCGCGACAAGTTTCCGCCGACGAAGATGACCAAGCTTCCTTTGGCGGCAAACTCTCCTCCTCCGCGTTCACGGCGAACCGTGACCAGCGGGGAGTACATGTCGACAAACTCAGGACGGAGTGTGTCGGTACAAGCTGGTAGCCAGCAGCCGACTCCGGCAACGCCGACTCCGGCAATGCAGGCTCCGACCAGTGTGAGATCTTCTGCAGCGCTGAGCGTACACCATGGCGGTGCGCTAGCTGCAGCAAGAGCACTACTGCGCAAACCACCTGCTGGGGATGCGCCCCATTCTGCGACCCAACAGTGGGTCCGCGAGGTGGACCGCCTCGTCGTCGCCACCGCGAACCCTCGGTTTTGGCAAGGGCGACGCCCCGGTTAACCGGCTGTGTCGCTGACGCGCACGCCAACGGTTGACAGGCAGACGGCGGATTCCAGCTCCTCCAGGCTCCCGTCGACGGACCTGAGAAGGGAGTCGGAACGGTGCCACTTGGGCCAGGATGCCCGGGTGTACCTCGAGCGATGTCGAGAAAAGCGTCGCAACCATGAGGTTGGCGACAGCATGACGTCGGCCTCGACCCAGCCTGGAGGGCAGATCTTCACCATGCGAGCCCTGCCCCAGGCATATACCGTGCAGCATATGCCACAACCATATGCACTGCAAGCGGCGCCCCCGGTCTATGGTGCAGCCTTGCCCATGCCGGGGTACACGGTGCCAAGTGCGAACCAAGCGTTCGCAGCGCCAATACCTGCAGCTACAGGAGCAGGATGTGCGGCCCTTGCACCCCACCTTCGCTTCGCGAGGTGGCCACGCAAGTTTCGGCCGCACCTGGCCGAGAAGTACGACGGCAGCGTCAACCCGATGGAGTTCCTCCAGATCTACTCCACCGCCGTACTTGCAGCAGGAGGGGATGAGGCTGTCATGGCCAACTACTTCCCCGTCGCCTTGACCGGCCCAGCTCGGTCTTGGCTCATGAATCTCCCCCAGGGGTCCATAACCTCCTGGGGGGGGCTCTGCCGGCAGTTCGTCGCCAACTTCGGCAGCTCCTACACCCGTCCCGGCACGGAGCTTGACCTCCACGCCGTCAAGCAACAGCCTGGGGAGTCGCTGCGCTCTTTCATCCAGCGGTTCTCCCAGGTACGCAACACCATCCCGCATATTCAAAGTGCTTCTGTGGTGGTGGCGTTCCGTCAGGGTGTCCGGGACGAGAAAATGCTTGAGAAGCTCGCGACCAGAGAGGTCCGCGACGTCTCTGAGCTCTTCAGCCTGGCGGACAAATGCGCCAGAGCAGCTGAAGGGCGGAACTGGCACTCTCTGCCTACCTCCGAGTCAGGAGGACAGCCCGGGTGCGGCGCTGCTGCCTATGGGGGTGGCAAGAAGGCCAAGAACCGGGGGAGTGGCAAGATGAAGTCATCGTTCACGGCTCCCATCGCCGCAGCAGCGACGACTAGTGGAGCTCGGGGGCCACGCCCCGACAAAAGGCAGCGGCAGTCACCGGCCCCAGACAGTGACCAGGGCGGGCTATGCCCCGTGCATGGCGCCGGCAATCATACTGCTGCCGAGTGCTGGGATATCCAGAGGCTCGCAGAGCGCTTCCGCAAAGGAAGACAGCAGAGAGCTGAAGCACCGTCCTACCCTCAGAGGGATGGCAAACAGAAGGTCGATGCCCCAGTCACCGCCACCCATCAGGTGGGGTTCCAGGAGCCTAAGCGTGTCATAAAGACAGTGCATAACGGTGAGGACTCCAGCTCCGACGGTGACGGGCCAGGGCGGTAGCCAACTGCAGCACGCCTCCGTGCCTCGGACATACCTCCCGGGGGCCGCCCAAGATCTGTCAACCCCTTGAAGGCCTTGCCAGAAGGGGAAGACACCTTAGGTCATCCAAGATGAGCCCGGGTCCACCTACCCCTTGAAGGCCTTAGCCAGAAGGGGAGAACTCCCCGGGGGCCCCCAGGAGAAGCCGCGCAGGATCTGATCCAGCGCGAAGATGACAACCTCGTCGACGAGACTCGGCTGCAGGTAACACCCCACAACGCGCGGTCTCGGCTGATGCTCTAAGCACTACCGCCAAAGAACCGAACGCATCGGGGGCCTGCAGGAGGGCAACCTGGTGTCGCGGCACGCTCTATTCCAAGAAGGACCCATAAGCTCTCCCCCAGCAGGGAAGGTCCCTTCCGAATCATGAAAGCTGCCGCCCCAGGTACACATGCCTTTCAACCGAGTGTGGGATCCGTTCCCAAAAATCCTTGCCATGAAGCAACACTGTAAGTCCTACTTCCCGAGCATCAGTAGAACAGGGTTATTCCCTTCTGTAATGGATCCCATAGAATTTAGGAACAGAGCTTGGGGCAGCTAAGTCTCAAGGGACGGTACAGGACTACGTCCAGTTTAGCCTGGTTCCGACCCTAAGCGCGTAGAGTCTTGCTTCCCTTGCAGACGAGGCGGAATATTACCTCCATGTACAGCCAGAATTCCACCTATGGGCATGAATACAGAAACCTGTTCTACTTAGCTCTCTCTCATGCGCTCATTTAAATTATGCATTAATTTTTATGATCGCACTACCTATGTATGTTCATCGTACATCTAGCTCCCCCTCTCCCGCGCTCATCCATAGTCGGCATTCGTTATCCTACCGAAGGCGGCCGCGCTTGAGGCACCTGCCGATGGCCGAGTGAGTCCCTCGGGCCTCCCCCAGTCAGGTGTTGCGGTGTCAGTTGGTCACCTCCAGGAAAGGCCTGCGTTGTGCATGGGGGGTCTAGGGTGTGTATCCAGCTTAGCAGGCCATGAGCCCAAAGCATGCGCATCCTGCCCACCGGAGGTACAGGGGAGTACAACCGCTTTGCCTGGTCATGAACCCAAAGCACGTGCACCCTGCTTCCCCAGCGCATGGCCCGGTACTAGGGATCGGACGACCATACCCGGACCTCGGAGGGAGCCGGAGCTCCGGCGCCTCGAGCACAGAATTGCCCAAGTCCCGTATAACGGATCAGGATCGTAAGACGAATAAGACTAGGAGACGGGAGGGGAGGACCCCCCGAGGAGAATTACGTTTCCTCTACCTGTGTGCAGGGCCTCTAGGTTACGGCAACGGGGACTGCATGAAGCGGGGGGAAAGGAGCTATCAACTACTCCGGCCTAGGACTGGAAGGACCGGGCCCTGCCCCTTCAGCAGGGGTGGGGCCCGAGGGCCCCACGTGTCCAGCGGGCCCGGAGCTCTCGCCTCCCCTGAGTAGGGCTCCGGGCTCGCCACGTGGCAGGCGGAAACCGGACCTCCCCCCCCCCCCCCCCCGGTGGGAGGGCTCCGAAAGCCCTACGTGTCCAGCATGGCCGGAGCTCCTGCCTCCTAAGGAGGGGCTCCGGACCCGCCACGTGGCAGGCAGAATCGGAGCTCCCCATAGGGCGAGATCCGGAGACCCCCCGGGGCCCCTAACACGGTTAGGACCCGGGGAAGGTGTCTGTGCAGAGCTCCAAGATTGGAGAAGGCCTCTGAGTACCTTGCGGAGCTAAGGACTCAGTCAGGCAAAGCCAGGAAGGAGAAAAAAGACATCACAGACACAAAAATATAAAAGAGTCAAACTATGCAAGGCTCCATGAGCTGGACTACAGACTCGATAAAAAGGGAGAAACAAGTCCTAAGGACCTCCCGGCTCCCGCCGGAACCTTGCGGCTACTAGGGCGGCTACATCCTCGACTTCAGCCCTGGCAGCTTCCTCCCGCTCCACGGCTGGGCCCTCTGTCACTGGTTCTAGCCTGAAAGAGGGGTCGCGGCTCTTGAAGCATGCCAGCACATGTGACGCGACCTCTAAGGCTAGGCCGCGACCCTCGGCCTCAAGCTCGCTGGCAACCACCGAGTCTAGCCTGTCCAGCTTGGCACCGATCGACTCCAGCGCGGGGATCACCTCCGCCACCTTCAACGCAGGAGCCGCGGCCCTCACCGGACTGAAGCCAAGAGGGATCAGGGCGGACCCTGCTCAATCCACGAAGCTCGAGACCGCAAGAGCCTCGGAGGACCGCAAGGCCGAGAGCTCCTCCACCTCGCGGCGGGCTGCCTGCAGGGCCTCCAGGTTCCTCTCGGAGAATTCCTTCTCCTTGGCCACCAGGGAGCTCTCCCGAAGATGGAGAGTCTTGGCGAGCCGCTCCAACTCAGCAGCCTTGAAGTCGGCGGCCAACTCCCGGTCCAAGACCGCCCGGCGTTCACGGGAGACCTGTTCCTCCCTCAAGTCGAGGTCTGCCTTCTGAATCTCCAGCTCCTCGATCCGAGCTCGAAGGTCATCCTCGCCCGCCGCCAGCTGCGCGGCGACCCTCTCTGCCTCAGCTGCCGTGGAACGCTCCCGTTCCTCAACGGCGAGTTTACGGCGCTCCAACTGCTGCCGTATCTCCACAGCGACAGAGAGGCTCTCCTCGGCCCGGGTGTGTGCCTCCAGGGCCTCCCTGTTGATCCGCCGTGATTCAGCGTCCATGCGGTTGACAGCCCGCTTCATCCGGTCGAGGAGCACTTCCCTGAAGTCGAGCAACTCCCGCCTGGAGTCGAGCTCGCTCTTAACCTTCGCGGTCCTCTCCCGCAAAAGGTTCCCCCAGGTGAGGAGGCGATCCCGTTCAACTGTATACTCCTCCCGCTCACGACCTAGTGCAGCCAAGACCTGCTGGACGCTCATCTCGGCAAGCGCGAAGGCATCTGCCAAGGGCAATGGAGCAACAGAGGCCGGGGCAGTTCCCCTGACCTCCTCCATTACCTCGTCCTCAAGAGGAGTTGATGCACCAGCAACCGAGACGAGACGCCGGTCAGGAGAAGCTGACGCCGGGGCACTGGCGGCCGGACCTGTCGGGCCCTCTTTAGCTTCTGGCTTCTTGACCTGTGGAGAGGGGCGAGCCGGGGAAGGCGGCCCTGGAATAAAGGCCGGGCCGCCTGGTGCAGGGTCGGCCTGCGCTGGCTTGGGGGCCGCGGCGGCCGTCTCGGCAAGAAGAGACGACGCCGCCGCGGAGTCCAGGCACACCGGAACAGGAGAAGCTCGTGCTGGCTTGGGGGCCGCGGCAGTTGTCCCGGGCTCCGAGCGCAACGGCCCAGACTCCCCGCTAGTTGGGGATGGCCGCGAAGTGCGGACACTCCAGCGGGCTCTGAACCCCGACTTCCGAGCTGGGGTAGGACTCCCAGAGCCCGCTGCCGTCACTGACGGCCGCTCCGCAGTCGCCTGAACTGGCGGAGCAGGGGACTTCCCAGAAGCTCCCCTCAGCACATCAGCCCGGTGCCTCTTTGAGTCGCCACCGGAGGGAGTGCCAGGCACCCCAGATTCCCGACTTGGCACAGACGCCGCCACTGGAGGAGATCGAGCGCGCTTCTTCTCTGGTGGCGGGTTGGAGGCCATGGCTAGGGAGGACAAAAGCACAAGAGTCCGAGAAGAAACGCTGGGAGGTGCGAAGGGAAACCACAAGGCGGGTAAGATCCACTCTAAAAACCTTCCCAGGTGCAATTCCGGGCGATTCGGAACTCTTCGAATACACCGCATCGGCAACCGCTTCGGCCCCTAGACCGAACGCCGATGACAGGTGGACCCAAGCCGCCCGACTGGAGCGGTGGGCCAAGGAGTCAGTCTCTTAAGAAGACAAGCCGGCAGGGCACTTCGGCGGTTCCCGAAGAAAGCGCCGCAACATGCAGAAGTGGCAGCCTTTGGAACCGCCGCAGTAAAAGCAACCATCAAGTGAGCGCACGCACCCACGATCCTGTGACTGTTCGTGCTCCGGCAGCGGTCAATGCGGGACTTAGAGAAAGTGTGCGGATCAGAAGAGACGGAGGTCCCACCTCGGGCTCGCTATCTCCCCCGAGATGGGCCCGGGGGCCACTGTCGGTACCTGCGATATGGGGTACCCCCGCGCACAGGGGAAAATGCCTAAGGAACTCGCCCTTCTCTGCAGGGAGAGCTCCGAAGGCGCCACGCGTCCGGCGGGGCCGGACCTCCCTCTCCTCAGAGGAGAGGTCCGGGCCCGCCACGTGGCATACAGAAGCCGGACCTCCCCCTCCGCGGGCGAGGGGTCCGAAGGTGCCACGTATCCGGCGGGGCCGGACCTCCCTCACCTCAGAGGGGAGCTCCGAGCCCGCCACGTGGCCGACGGAAGCCGGACCTCCCCCTCCGCGGGGAGAGGTCCGGAGGCTCCACGTGCCCCGCGGGCCGGACCCTCCTCTTCTCTGTGAAGGGCTCTGAGCCTGCCACGTGGCCAGAAGAACGGTGCTGCCTGCCCCCGAGTAATAGGCAGCGGGCGTAAAGACGCCCCATACCTTGCCCGTACAAGGTATTCAAGGCCCGCGTCTTCCCGAGACGCCGAGACGAGGAGCACGCGTCTGTCAGGTGCCATTGTGCCCAGTCGCATCACAGACTGGCGCGCGGTGTCAGAACCTGCCAGCCAATAAACGCCGCGACAAGACATCCCATGCCGCCTGCGCCGTCATCAACCACTACGACTAGCATGCGGCATGGGCAGGGCGGCAAGACGGAGACTCGGAAGCCTTCGCCAGAGACAACTACCGGCATAACTGCAGATACGGTAGATATCAGTCAATCTCCCCAGGACCACCTGACGAGTCCCGGGCCCCCTTGTAAGCCACCCGAGTGTTGGACTATAAAAGGCTCGGGTAGGCGACGATAGCAAGGGTTCGCACTTTGCAACTCATACGCTAGCCATACACTCCCAAGCTGTAACTCACCCCCAAGCTCAGGACTCCGGCCCTGAGCAGCAAGCAATACAGCGAGCTCCATAGCTCGCCGTGGACGTAGGGTTTTACGCTCCGGCGGCCTGAACCACGTAAAACTCTCTGTGTCAAGCTCTTACTAACTCGTCCATCCGCGCAAGCTCTCCGCAAGGGACTAGCCCCACCGAAAAAAGAACCTCCACGGGCTGCCCAGTGCAGGCCCGGGGGAAGTGTCGACTGAACACTTCGACACTCCCCCTCCGCGGGGAGAGGTCCGAAGGCTCCACGTGTCCCGCGGGGCCGGACCCCCCCTCTCTTCTGAGGAGGGCTCCGGGCCCGCCACGTGGCCAGCAGAACGGCGCTGCCTGCCCCCGAGCGATAGGCAGCGGGCGTAAAAACGCCCCATACCTTGCCCGTACAAGGTATTCAAGGCCCGCATCTTCCCAAGACGCAGAGACACGGAGCACGCCTCTGTCAGGTGCCGTTGCGCCCAGTCACATCACAGGCTGGCATGCGGTGTCAGAGCCTGCCAGCCAATAAACACAGCGACAAGACATCCCATGCCACCCACGCCGTCATCATCCACTACGACTAGCATGCGGCATGGGCAGGGCTGCAAGACGAAGACTCAGAAGCCTTCACCAGAGACAACTACCGGCATAACTGCAGATACGGTAGATAACAGTCAATCTCCCCGGGACCACCTGTCGGGTCTCGGGCCCCCCTTGTAAGCCACCCGAGTCTTGGACTATAAAAGACTCGGGTAGGCGACGTTAGCAAGGGTTCGCACTCTAGCCATTCACCCCCAAGCTGTAACTCATCCTCAAGCTCAGGACTCCGGTTCTGAGCAGCAAGCAATACAGCGAGCTCCATAGCTCGCCGTGGATGTAGGGTTTTACGCTCCGGTGGCCTGAACCACGTAAAACTCGCCGTGCCAAGCTCCTACTAACTCGTCCATACACGCAAGCTCTCCGCAAGGGACTAGCCCCACCGAAAAAAGAACCTCCGCGGGCTGCCCAGTGCAGGCCCGGGGGAAGTGTCGACCGAACACTTCGACAGCTCCAACTCCGATGCCCGGAAGTCAGCCGCCAGCTCCCGGTCCAGCACTGCCTGGTGCTCCTGGGAGACCTGCTCCTCCCTCGCAGCTAGAGCTGCCTCCTGAAGCTCCAGCTCCTTAGCTCGGGCCCTCAGGTCGCCCTCGCCAGCCACCAGCCGTGCGGCGACCTTCTTTGCCTTAGCAGCCAAGGCACGCTCCCAATCCGTGGCGACGCGCTCGCGGCGCACCAGCTTCAGCCACAGCTCCTCCAGGGCAGTGGAGTGCGCCTCGGCCTTGGCATGAGCCTCACGGGTCTCCTGGTGGAGCCGCCGAGTCTCGGAGTCCAGGCGGTCGACGGCCATCTTCGGAAGGTCAAGGAGCGCCTCTGTCGAAGTGTTCGGTCGACACTTCCCCCGGGCCTGCACTGGGCAGCCCGTGGAGGTTCTTTTTTCGGTGGGGCTAGTCCCTTGCGGAGAGCTTGCGCAGATGGACGAGTTAGTAAGAGCTTGACACAGAGAGTTTTACGTGGTTCAGGCCACCGGAGCGTAAAACCCTATGTCCACGGCGAGCTATGGAGCTCGCTGTATTGCTTGCTGCTCAGGGCCGGGGTCCTGAGCTTGGGGGTGAGTTACAACTTGGGAGTGTATGGCTAGCTTATGAGTTGCAGAGTGCGAACCCTTGCTATCGTCGCCTACCCGAGCCTTTTATAGTCCAAGACTCGGGCGGCTTACAAGGGGAGCCGGGACCCGACAGGTGGTCCCAGGAAGGTCGTCTATTATCTACCGTATCTGCAGTTATGCCGGTAGTTATCTCTGGTCGAAGGCTTCTGAGTCTTCATCTTGCCGTCCTGCCCATGCCGCATGCCAGTCGTAGTGGTTGATGACGGCGCAGGCGGCATGGGATGTCTTGTCGCGGTATTTATTGGCTGGCAGGTTCTGACACCACGCGCCAGTCTGTGATGCGACTGGTCGCAACAGCACCTGACAGAGGCGTGCTCCGCGTCTTGGGAAGATGCGGGCCTTGAATACCTTGTACGGGCAAGGTATGGGGCGTCTTTACGCCCGCTGCCTATCTCTCGGGGGCAGGCAGCGCCGTTCTTCTGGCCACGTGGCGGGCCCGGAGCCCTTCTCTGAGGAGAGAAGGGTCCGGCCTGCGGGGCACGTGGAGCCTCCGGACCTCTCCCCCCGGAGGGGGAGGCTCGGCTTCTGTCGGCCACGCGGCGGGCCCGGAGCTCTCCTCTGAGGAGAGGGAGGTCCGGCCCCGCTGGACGCGTGGCGCCTTCGGACCTCTCTCCCGCGGAGGGGGAGGTCCGGCTTCTGTATGCCACGTGGCGGGCCCGGAGCTTTCCTCTGGGGAGAGGGAGGTCCGGCCCCGCCGGACGCGTGGCGCCTTCGGAGCTCTCCCTGCGGAGAAGGGCGAGTTCCTTAGGCATTTCTTCCTGTGCGCGGGGGTACCCCATATCTCAGGTACCGACAGTGGCCCCCGGGCCCATCTCGGGGGAGATAGCGAGCCTGAGGTGGGACCTCTGTCTCTTCCGATCCGCGCACTTTCTCTAAGTCCCGAATTGACCGCTGCTGGAGCACGAACGGCCGCGGGATCGTGGGAGCGTGTGCTCACTTGATGGTTGCTTTTACTGTGGCGGTTCCCAAGACTACCACTTCTGCATGTTGCGGCTCTTTCTTCGGGAACCGCCGAAGTGCCTTGCCGGCTTGTCTTCTGGGGCGTCTGACTCCTTGACCCACCGCTTCAGTTGGGCGGCTTGGGTCCACCTTTCATCGGCGCCCGGTCTCGGAGCCAACGAGGTCGCCGATGCGATGTTTCCGGAGGTTTTCGAATTACCTCGAACCATCCCTGAAAAGTTTTAACAGGGGATCTCACCCGCATCGTGGCTTCCCTTCGCATTGCGCTCGTACTTCCCTTGAACTCTTGCGCCCCGGCTTTCTTGCCCTTGCGCCCTCTTTCGCCATGGCTTCCAACTTGCTCCCGACGCGCCTCGTTTGTTCTTCTGAGCTCGGGACAGTGCGCAGGCTGCTGGGCTGGCGCTCAGAAGAGCAGAAACATCGGCTTCGCCGAGGATCTCTCCCCCTGGTCCTGGAAAAGGGGGAGATAGTCTTCTTCACCGCTTATGCTCTGGTGGGGTTTGTTCCGCCGATTTCTTCCTTCTTTGTCACCCTGCTGGAGACATATGGTCTCCAGCTCCACCATCTTTCCCCCAACTCCTTCGCAATGGCTGCTGTTTTTGTCCACTTCTGCGAGATGTTCGTGGGGGTGCACGCCTCCGTGATGCTCTTCCGCCACTTCTTTGTGCTGCGGACGACTGGGCGCGGCTCAAAGACTCAGATGGGGGCATACTACTTCCAGCATCGCTGCAAGGACCCCAAGGTCTCCGGATACCTTCTGCCCTTCAGCGCATCAAGGTGGGAAAACTGGAGGGAGAGCTGGGTGGTAGTGCAGACCAACGAGCACGATCGCCTACAACTCCCAACCGCCAGCCCAACCACCAATCGCCGCTTCTGGGAGGAGATCCCTGAGCTGCAGCAGGAGTACTCCCCGGTCTTGGAGCAGATCCGGTTCTTGGCCAACGAGGGGCTGACGTCTCTAATGGTGCTGATGGACTTTATGTCGTGCCGTATTGCACCCTTGCAGCAGCGTAGCCGCCCAGCGTGGTACTACACCGGCGAGCAGGACTGTACCAGGCTGGAGAGGGGCCCCGGCTCTGACCCTTCCGACGAGGAGCTGAACGAGATGGTGAGCAAGGTGAGCGGTGACTACATTCCCAGTGGCGACCCCGCCCTTCTGCCCTCTGCCACCCCCCTCTTCTTGGAGCCTCAGAGGAGGTCAGAGCTCCTGCGGAAGATGCCGAACCTAGACGACATCGGGATCGCCGTCCGGCAGGTCGGGGATGCCTTCCGGGGTATCACCATTCCAGGAACCGAGCACTCCGGGTCAGGGCATGAGGCATCCGCTGCTGTCAAACCCTCCCCCAGAGCCGACGGAAGCCAAGCCGCCGACAAAGGGAAAGGAAAGGAGTCGGCCCCCGGGCATCTAGAGAAGAAACGCGCCCGGTCTCCTCCGAGGGCGCCGCCTGTGCCGAGTCAGGGTGCCGGAGCTACTTTGCTCCCATCTCCCAGGGGTGCTGGTCCATCGGGTGGCGACCCGAAGAGGCCCCGAGTGTCCCTCCCCGGCGGGTCTCTCCCCAGACAGCGGCCGTCCGAATCAGCCCAAGTACCTCGCCATCCTTCCTCAAGCGGAGGGGCTCCCAGGACGGATGTTGGTGGGGCGACGCCGGCGAGTGTGCCGGGGATCCCGGCGTCCCATTCCGCGACCGTTCCAGCCGCTGGTCCCGGCGGTTCAGCTATAGCCCAGAGGCCAGTGCTGCAAGCCTGTTGGAGCGCTCATGCCGCCCAGTAAGTGTTGCTCTTTCTGGCTTGTAGGAGCAGAGCTCTTGTCTCTTCTCTTATTCTGAGGGCTTCCTCTTCTTGCAGGAACCGACCAGCTGCCGGGGGCGGCCCTCTTATCCGGCCGCCTTCAACCGACGGAAGCTCCGCACCTCAGCACCTGGGGACCGTGGTGGCTCCCATGGCCCCCAAATCGACGGGGGCACCCTCTGCGCCAGCGGGTTCACTCTCCGCGGTGGCCGCATCTGCTCCTACCCGCCCTCCTTCACCAGTCCAGAAGTCCGGTCTTGAGACCGGGAGGGCTGCTGTAGGTGCGCCTGCTGGCCCCCTGGCCTCCTTAGGACAGCGCCCCACCCTGGCTGTTGAGGCGCCGGCGCCTCCGCCGGTCTTAGACTCGTCAGGGGGGTCCAGCGGTGCAACTCCTGTCTCCCCTGCTCCGGCGCCCGTGTGGGACGCCCTGGGGCGTGTCCAGACCAGCGCCCGGCAGCTCCAATCTGCCTTTGAGCAGGAGCGGAGGGCATTGGCCGGCGAGAGGGAACGCCTTCTCAGCTGGCAGCAGCGGGCCCGGGAGGCTAAGGCGGACCTTGACTCGAGGCAGTCAAGGCTTGAGGCTGTCGGTACCTGAGATATGGGGTACCCCCGCGCACAGGGTAAAATGCCTAAGGTACTCGCCCTTCTCCGCAGGGAGAGCTCCGAAGGCGCCACGCGTCCGGCGGGGCCGGACCTCCCTCTCCTCAGAGGAGAGCTCTGGGCCCGCCATGTGGCATACAGAAGCCGGACCTCCCCCTCCGCAGGAGAGAGGTCCGAAGACGCCACGCGTCCAGCGGGGCCGGACCTCCCTCTCCGCAGAGGAGAGCTCCGGGCCCGCCACGTGGCATACAGAGGCCGGACCTCCCCCTCCGCGGGGAGAGGTCCGGAGGCTCCACGTGCCCCGCAGGTCGGACCCTTCTCACCTCAGAGAAGGGCTCCGGACTCACCATGTGGCCAGAAGAACGGTGCTGCCTGCCCCCGAGTGGTAGGCGGCGGGCGTAAAGGCGCTCCTCACCTTGCCCGTACAAGGTATTCAAGGCCCGCGTCTTCCCAAGACGCGGAAACGCGGAGCACGCGTCTGTCAGGTGCCGTTGCGCCCAGTCGCATCACAGACTGGCGCGCGGTGTCAGAACCTGCCAGCCAATAAACGTCGCGACAAGACAACCCATGCCGCCTGCGCCGTCATCAACCACTACGACTAGCATGCGGCATGGGCAGGGCGGCAAGATGAAGACTCAGAAGCCTTCGACCAGAGGCAGCTACCGGCGTAACTACAGATACGGTAGATAACAAGCAATCTTCCCGGGACCACCTGTCGGGTCCCGGCTCCCCTTGTAAGCCGCCCAAGTCTTGGACTATAAAAGGCTCAGGCAGGCGTCGATAGCAAGGGTTCGCACTTTGCAACTCATACGCTAGCCATACACTCTCAAGCTGTAACTCACCCCCAAGCTCAGGCCTCCGGCCCTGAGCAGCAAGCAATACAGCGAGCTCCGTAGCTCGCCGTGGACGTAGGGTTTTACTCTCCGGCGGCCTGAACCACGTAAAACTCGCCGTGTCAAGCTCTCGCTAACTCGTCCATCCGCGCAAGCTTTACGCTAGGATACTAGCCCCGCCAAAAAAAGAACCTCCGCGGGCTGCCCAGTGCAGGCCCGGGGGAAGTGTCGATCGCACACTTCGACATTTGGCGCGCCAGGTAGGGGGCTTTTCCCCTAGCGCGACGAGTTTCTGCCGACGAAGATGACCAAGCTCCCTTCGGCGGCAAGCTCACCTCCCCCGCCTCCGCGGCGAACCGCGACCAGGGGGGAGTACAAGCCAACACACTCGGGACGGAGTGTGTCAGTACAAGCTGGGAGCGAGCAACCGGCTCTGGCAGCGCCGACCCCGGCAATGCAGGCTCCAACCAGCGTCAGATCTTCAGTAGCGCCGGGCGTACCCGGAGGGGGTGCGCTAGCTGCAGCAAGAGGGCTACTGCACAATCCGCCCGCTGGGGACGCGCCTCAGGCAGCGACCCAGCGGTGGATTCTTGAGGTAGACCGTCTTGTCGTCGCTGCCGCAAGCCCGCGACTCCGGCGGAGACGACACTCTGACCAGCCGGCCGTGTCGCCGATACGCATGCCGATGGTTGACGAACAGACGGCAGATTCCAGCTCTGCCAGCCCTCAATCGATGGATCTGAAGATAGAGCTGGAGCGGTGTCGCTCGGGTCAAGATGCCCGGGTATACCTCGAGCAACGCCGAGAAAGGCGTCGCTACCAAGAGGCTGACGACAGCATGACGTCGGCCTCGACCCAGCCTGAAGAGCAGACCTTTGCCATGCGATCTCTGCCCCAGGCCTGCGCCGTGCAGAATATGCCACAGTCATATGTACTGCGGATGGCGCCCCCGGCCTATGGTGCAGCTTTGCCCGTACCAGGGTACACTGTGCCTAGTGCGAACCCAGCGTTTGCGGCACCAGAACCTGCGGTGACAGAAGCAGGGTGTGCAGCCCTCGCGCCCCATCTTCGCTTTGCGAAGTGGCCGTGCAAGTTTCGGCCACACCTGCCCCAGAAGTACGACGGCAGCATCAACCCGGCGGAGTTCCTCCAGATCTACTCCACCGCCGTACTTGCCGCAGGAGGGAATGAAGCCGTCATGGCCAATTACTTCCCTGTCGCCTTGACCGGTCCAGCCCGGTCTTGGCTCATGAACCTCTCCCAGGGTTCCGTCACCTCCTGGGGAGAGCTTTGCCGACAGTTCGTAGCCAACTTCGGCAGCTCCTACACCCGGCCTGGCACGGAGCTCGACCTCCACGCCGTCCAGCAGCAACCTGGGGAGTCGCTGCGCTCGTTCATCCAGCGGTTCTCCCAGGTGCGGAACACCATCCCACACATTCAAAATGCTTCTGTGGTGGTGGCGTTCCGGCAAGGCGTCCGGGACAGGAAGATGCTCGAGAAGCTCGCGACCAGGGAGGTCCGCGACGTCTCAGAGCTCTTCAGCTTTGCAGACAAATGCGCCAGAGCTGCCGAAGGACGGAACTGGCACTCGCTGCCATCCTCCGAGTCAGGGGGACTGCCCGGATCTAGTCCTACTCCCTGTGGAGGCAGCAGGAAGGCCAAGAACCGAGGCAGAAGCAAGATAGAGTCACCGACCGCAGCCCCAGTCGTCACTGCAGCGACGCTCGGTGGGGCTCGGGGGCCGCGCCCCGACAAGAAGCAGCGAAGATCACCAATCCCAGAAGGTGATAAAGACAATATGTGCCCCGTGCACGGCAGCTGTCGCCACACTGCTGCCGAGTGCCGGGAGATCCGAAGGCTCGCAGAGCGCTTCCGCAAGGAGAAGCGGCAGCGGGCTGATGATCTGCCCTTCCGTCCAAAGGAAGATGAGCAGAGGGTGGATGTTCCAGACAACATCGACCACCCAGAGGAGATCCAGGAGCCTCTGCGTGTCGTGAAGGCGGCACGCAATCATGAGGATTCCGGCTCCAGCGACGATGAGCGTCGGAAGAAGCTCTACGTCATATACAGCGGGTCCGCTGACCCCTCGTCCCGAAGCGCAGTCAAGACTCTGCGCCGAGCGGTAGCATCGGTGGCACCACTCCCAAGTGCTGCACCGCACCTAAAGTGGATGGGGACCCCCATCAGCTTTGATGCCACCGACTGCCCCAGGAACATGGCTGGGTCCGGCCAACTACCGCTCCTGGTGGCCCCTACCATCGCCAACGTGAGAATGTACCATGTTTTGGTGGATGGAGGGGCTGGGCTGAACCTCATCAGCCGTGCAGCTTTCCAGAAGCTGCAAATCCCAATGGCCAAGCTCACCCCGTCGAGTCCGTTCTCAGGGGTAGGGCCGGGACAGGTTATCCCCTACGGCAACATTAGTCTCCCGGTGACCTTCGGGGCTCCGGACAGCTATCGAACAGAGTACATTCTGTTCGACGTAGCGGAGATAGACCTCCCCTTCAACGCCATAATCGGCAGGCCAGCCCTGTACCGGTTCATGGCTGTAGCCCATTACGGCTACCTTGTCCTGAAGATGCCGACACCGACAGGTGTTCTCAGTATTCGAGGGGACCGCACTGCTGCAGTGTCGGCCCTGGAAAAGCTCCAAGCACTCGCGGCAGCTGGGGCATCAACCCCCGGCAATACGGAGTCGGACCAGCTCCGCCCGAACGCACGTCACCGTGCTTCCACCACAGCACCCCGGGTGCAACCTCTCGACGAGGGCGGCGTCCCCTTAAAGGTCGTCCAAGTTGGCGCCGAAGCTACCCAGACCACCCGGGTAGCCGGGGGCCTGGATAGTAAATAGGAAGGCGCGCTCGTCACCTTCCTCCGGCACAACGTCGACGTGTTCGCATGGCAGCCGTCACAGATGCCGGGGATCCCCAGGAAGGTGATCGAGCACCACTTGAAAGTCTTTCCCGATGCCCGGCCGGTTCAATAGAAGCCCCGCAAGCAGTCCATCGAGCGGCAAAACTTCATCCGTGAAGAAGTTAAGAAGTTGCTGGATGCTGGCATCATACGGGAAGTCCACCACCCCCGATGGTTGGTGTCAAAGTGTGCGATCGACACTTCCCCCGGGCCTGCACTGTGCAGCCCGCGGAGGTTCTTTTTTCGGAGGGGCTAGTTCCTAGCGGAGAGCTTGCGCGGATGGACGAGTTAGTGAGAGCTTGACACGGGAAGTTTTACGTGGTTCAGGCCGCCGGAGCGTAAAACCCTACGTCCACGGCGAGCTATGGAGCTCGCTGTATTGCTTGCTGCCCAGGGCCGGGGGCCCGAGCTTGGGGGTGAGTTACAGCTTGAGAGTGTATGGCTAGCGTATGAGTTGCAGAATGCGAACCCAGGGGTGCGGATGGCTAGAGTCCGACCCCCTGCTAACGTCGCCTACCCGAGCCTTTTATAGTCCAAGACTCGGATGGCTTACAAGGGGGCCGGGACCCGACAGGTGGTCCCGGGAGATTGACTGATATCTACCGTATCTGTAGTTACGCCGGTAGTTGCCTCTGGTCGAAGGCTTCTGAGTCTTCATCTTGCCGCCCTGCCCATGCTGCATGCTAGTCGTAGTGGTTGATGACGGCGCAGGCGGCGGCGTTTATTGGCTGGCAGGTTCTGACACCGCGCGCCAGTCTGTGATGCGACTGGGCACAACGGCACCTGACAGACGCGTGCTCCGCGCTTCCGCGTCTTGGGAAGACGCGGGCCTTGAATACCTTGTACGGGCAAGGTGTGGGGCGCCTTTACGCCCGCTACCTACCGCTCGGGGGCGGGCAGCACCGTTCTTCTGGCCACGTGGCGGGTCCGGAGCCCTTCTCTGAGGCGAGAAGTGTTCGGCCTGTGAGGCACATGGAGCCTCCAGGCCTCTCCCCGCGGGGGGGGGGGGGGGGGGGGGGGGGGGAGGCCCAGCCTCTGTATGCCACATGGCGGGCCCGGAGCTCTCCTCTGCGGAGAGGGAGGTCCGGCCCCGCTGGACGCGTGGTGTCTTCAGACCTCTCTCCCACGGAGGGGGAGGTCCGTCTTCTGTATGCCACGTGGCAGGCCCGGAGCTCTCCTCTGAGGAGAGGGAGGTCCGGCCCCGCCGGACGGGTGGCGCCTTCGGAGCTCTCCCTGCGGAGAAGGGCGAGTACCTTAGGCATTTTACCCTGTGCGCGGGGGTACCCCATATCGAGGGTACCGACAGTGGCCCCCGGCCCCATCTCGGGGGAGATGGCGAGCCCGAGGTGGGACCTTCGTCTCTTCTGATCCGCGCACTTTCTTGTCTTGAGTACTCCCTGTGCTGGCAGGGTCTTGACGGCTTCGATGTTCAGCCCCTTTGGAGAGGGTGAAGCCTGACATCGGAGCTCGGCCCGGTTGTGGGGGCGGAGTCCGGAAGTCATCGGAGCTCAGGCCAGTGAAGGTCGTGAGGTCCGGCATCAGCGCTCGCCTCTGAAAGAAGGGCGAGAGCTGGCCTCGGAGCTCGGCCTGGCTGTGGAGGCGGAGTCCGGAAGTCATCGGAGCTCAGGCCAGCGAAGGGCGTGAGGTCCGGCGTCAGCGCTCGCCTCTGAAAGGAGGGCGAGGGCTGGCCTCGGAGCTCGGCCTGGCTGTGGAGGCGGAGTCCGGAAGTCATCAGAGCTCAGACCAGCGAAGGGCGTGAGGTCCGGCATCAGCGCTCGCCTCTGAAAGGAGGGCAAGGGATGGCCTCGGAGCTCGGCCCAGCTGTGGGGGCGGAGGTCCGGAACTGCTCAGTGGTCCCCCCTTTCCTATCCCTTAGTCTCATTTGGCTTACTGTCCCAGGCCGGAATACGGGGCTTGGGTAATCCAGTGCACTTGGTCCCGGAGGTCTGGCCCCAGCCCCAGTCAGGGTGTAACCGCCCGGCCCCCTGGTACTCAGACCGTAGCGCCGGGAGGCAGAGTGCGCATGCTTTTGGTGCAAGACCGGGCAAAGCAAGGCTCCTGACCCCCCGTTCTAGCGTAGGTCTTTTCTCGGAGGAGACCAACTGGCGGTGCAGTACCCTTATAGAGGGAGATCCAAAAGGCCACCGGGCCTCTGGCAGGTACCCCAAGCACTACCGCCTTTGGCAGGACGGCAAATATCGACTATGCATGAGAGCAGGAAAGAGGAACCGAGTGTACAATGGACGCACACTGTCTAGAGCGTGGGGAGGTGTTCATATAAATTAATGCATAATTTAAATAAACACTAAAGTAAGCATGGTGAACTTACTGGGGTGGCGTCGGAGCGCCTGTCTTCACGCAGAGCGGGTCATGCGTGGCTTCGTCGTACGCCAGACACGGGGGGACCCCCATGGCTATATCAGGGGGAAGCATGGCTTCGGCCCTGCATACCATGTGGAAGGGTAGTTCCCGTGACCCGGCCCCGGGAAGACCGGCTGGCCCTCGACATGGAGGAGCCGGTATCCCCCGACGGCTCTGAGTGCGCGTCTGCACCGGTTGTGTGGGTCTGCTTGGCGTGGACTTGGCACGCATTGCATCCCTAACCAGTTTGACGGCGTCCAGGTGGCTCTCGGTCAGTAGGAGCCATGCCGGGTGGCTTATCTGACCAATGCGCGGGACGATGAGCGTTCCCTGCACTCGCCTCCTTGGACTACTGCGAGCTAGTCGCAGCCTTCCTCCTGGTTTATGCACCGCAATAGGATGTCGAGGCGCCACGCCAGTAAAGATACCAGCGCGTAGCACTTAGCCGTCCGCACCACCCGTTCAGCGGATGCACGTTCATCAGGAAGGATGTCCTTCAAGGAGTCCCGGACCTCCGTGGTCCATGCATCGGGACTACTTGAGCTTCTGGATCTCGAGCGCTGGGTTGCACGGAGTCCTCAGCGACTCTTACGATCCTTTGGCGGCATCTAGGGCCGCCGGGACTGCCTAGCTTCGTGGTGTCGGTTCAGCCCCCTTCGCCCGGCTCGGCGGGCCGGGCTGTGGACCGCAGCAACGTCCTCTCGAAGACTCCTTCGTGCACGGGGGCTCCGATGGAGGTCTTCATTGAGAAGTTGTCGGCTGCGGCCGTGCCAGCGCGCGGTTCATGGCACGGGTCCAAGGCGAGGCATTCTTTCTCCAACATCTGCACGTGAAGCAGATAAGCAGCTAGCTGTGGGTCATTGCAGGGGCATTCACCCTTAACTTGCTTGATAACCAGCTGGGAGTCGCCCTGTGCCAACAACTGGCGAGCGCCCAGAGACAGGACTGTCTTTTAGGCCAAAGACGAGTGCTTCATACTCTGCCAAGTTGTTGGTTGCCTTGGAATTGAAACGCACCATGTACCCAGACTGCTCCCCCGATGGCATGAGAAGCAGTACGCCGGCACCGGCCCCCTGCTTTCGCGAGGAGCCGTCGAAGAAGAGCGTCCAGTGAGGCCCGGTGAAGACCGGAGCTCGGTACTTTGGTTCACCGTCTTTGCGGCCCCCTGGGTCCGCCTTCGTTGGCGTCCACTCAGCCACGAAGTCAGCCAGTGCTTGGCTCTTGGCTGTCTGACGTGGTCGGGAGCTCAGCTTGAACTCCGTCGTCTTCGGGCTGTCTTCCGGCTTCGGAAGCTGGCAGTGAGTGCCAGCTCCGCCCACCGGCTGCTCTGGCGCACTTGTCCGCCAGGCTGAAGTGCTCAGAGGCATCGCAGACCTCTTTGGTCGCAAGCTTCTCAAGCATCTTCTCGTCTCGGACACTGTCGAAGTGCCACCACCATAGAAGCACTTTGAATATGCGGGATGGTGTTGCGTACCTGGGAGAACCGCTGGATGAAGGAGCGCAGCGACTCCCCAGGTTGTTACTTGATGGCTTGGAGGTCAAGCTCCGTGCCGGGACGGTTGTAGGAGCTGCCGAAGTTGGCGATGAACTGCCGGCAGAGCTCTCCCCAGGAAGTCATGGAACCCCGAGGGAGGTTCATGAGCCAAGACCGGGTCGGGCCGGTCAAGGCGACGGGGAAGTACTTGGCCATGACGGCCTCATCCCCTCCTGCGGCAAGTACGGCGGTGGAGTAGACCTGAAGGAACTCCACCGGGTTGACGCTGCTGTCGAACTTTTCGGGCAGGTGCGGCCAAAACCGGAGCCTAGTGTAGCTGGAATCTGCCGTGTGCTCACCAACCATTGGCGTGCGCATCAGCGACACAGCAGGTTGGCCGGAGCGTTGTCCCCGCCGAAGTTGAGGGTTTGTGGCGGCGACGACGAAACGGTCTACCTCGCGAATCCGCTGCTGGGTCGCTGCCTGAGGCGCGTCCCCAGCAGGCGGATTGAGTAGCAGCGCTCTTGCTGCGGCTAGCGCACCCCCACCGGGTACGCCCAGCGCTACTGAAGACCTGACACTGGTCGGAGCCTGCATTGCCGGGGTCGGCGCTGCCAGAGCCGGTTGCTGACTCCCAGTGCAGGTATTGGTGCCGTGAACGCTTGGTTCGCCGCTGGCACAGTGTGCCCCGGTATGGGCAAGGCTGCTCCATAGGCCGGGGATGCTGTTTGCGGGGCATATGGTTGTGGCATATGCTGCGCGGCGTATGCCTGGGGCAGAGCTCGCGTGGTGAAGATCTGCCCTTCAGGCTGGGTCGAGGCCGACGTCATACTGTCGCCAGCCTCTTAGTTGCGACGCCTTTCTCGACGTCGCTCGAAGAACACTCGGGCATCTTGGCCCAAGTGGCATCGCTCCGGCTCTGCCCCCAGGTCCATCGACGGAAGCCTGGTGGAGCTGGAGTCCACCGTCAGCTCGCCAACCATTGGCGTGCGCATCAGCGGCACGGCCGGTTGGCCGGAGCGTCGTCCCCGCCGAAGTCGAGGGTTGGCGGCGACGACGAGACGGTCTATCTCTCGAATCCACTGCTGGGTCGCTGCCTGAGGCGCGTCCCCAGCAGGCAGATTGCGCAGTAGCGCTCTTGCTGCGGCTGGCGCACCCCCACCGGGTACGCCCAGCGCTACTGAAGACCTGACACTAGTTGGTGCCTGCATTGCCGGGGTCGGCGCTGCCAGAGCCGGTTGCTGGCTCCCAGTGCAGGTACACAGTGTACCCCGGTATGGGCAAGGTTGCGCCATAGGCCGGGGACGCCGCTCGCAGAGCACATGGTTGTGGCTTATGCTGTGCGGCGTACGCCTGGGGCAGAGCTCACGTAGCGAAGGTCTGCCCTCCAGGCTGGGTCGAGGCCGACGTCATGATGTCGCCAGCCTCTTGAGTGCGACGCCTTTCTCGACGTCGCTCGAGGAACACTCAAACATCTTGGCCCAAGTGGCACCGTTCCAGCTCTGTCCTCAGGTCCGTCGACGGAAGCTTGGTGGAGCTGGAACCCGCCGTCTGCCCGTCAACCGTTGGCGTGCGCGTCAGCGACACAGCCGGTTGGTCGGAGCGTCGTCCCCGCCGAAGTCAATGGTTTGCGGCGGCGACGACAAGACGGTCTACCTCGCGAATCCACTGCTGGGTCGCTGCCTGAGGCGCGTCCCCAGCAGGCGGATTGTGCAGTAGCGCCCTTGCTGCGGCTAGTGCACCCCCACCGGGTGCGCCCGGCACTACTGAAGGCCTGACGCTGGATGGAGCCTGCATTGCCGGGGTCGGCGCTGCCAGAGCCGGTTGCTGGCTCCCAGCTTGCCCTGACACACTCCGTCCTGAGTGTGTCATCATGTACTCTCCCCTGGTCACGGTTTGCCGCGCGCGCAGGGGGGAGAGTTTGCCGCTGAAGGAAGCTTGGTCATCTTCGTCGGCGGAAACTCGTCGCGCTAGGAGAAAAGCCCCTACCTGGCGCGCCTAATGTCGAAGTGTGCGATCGACACTTCCCCCGGGCCTGCACTGGGCAGCCCGCGGAGGTTCTTTTTTCGGAGGGGCTAGTTCCTAGCGGAGAGCTTGCGCGG
The DNA here is from genome assembly GCA_030760725.1 of Neostapfia colusana. Taxonomy (NCBI): domain Eukaryota; kingdom Viridiplantae; phylum Streptophyta; class Magnoliopsida; order Poales; family Poaceae; genus Neostapfia; species Neostapfia colusana. Next base: position 104,812,874 of record JASWHV010000002.1, on the reverse strand, counting down.
ATGGACGAGTTAGTGAGAGCTTGACACGGGAAGTTTTACGTGGTTCAGGCCGCCGGAGCGTAAAACCCTACGTCCACGGCGAGCAATGGAGCTTGCTGTATTGCTTGCTGCCCAGGGCCGGGGGCCCGAGCTTGGGGGTGAGTTACAGCTTGAGAGTGTATGGCTAGCGTATGAATTGCAGAATGCGAACCCAGGGGTGCGGATGGCTAGAGTCCGACCCCCTGCTAACGTCGCCTACCCGAGTCTTTTATAGTCCAAGACTCAGATGGCTTACAAGGGGGGCCGGGACCCGACAGGTGGTCCCGGGGAGATTGACTGATATCTACCGTATCTGTAGTTACGCCGGTAGTTGCCTCTGGTCGAAGGCTTCTGAGTCTTCATCTTGCCGCCCTGCCCATGCCGCATGCTAGTCGTAGTGGTTGATGACGGTGCAGGCGGCATGGGATGTCTTGTCGCGGCGTTTATTGGCTGGCAGGTTCTGACACCACGCGCCAGTCTGTGATGCGACTGGGCGCAACGGCACCTGACAGACGCGTGCTCCGCGCTTCCGCGTCTTGGGAAGACGCGGGCCTTGAATACCTTGTACGGGCAAGGTGTGGGGCGCCTTTACGCCCGCTACCTACCGCTCGGGGGCGGGCAGCACCGTTCTTCTGGCCACGTGCCGGGTCCGAAGCCCTTCTCTGAGGCGAGAAGGGTCCGGCCTGTGAGGCACGTGGAGCCTCCAGGCCTCTCCCCGCGGGGGGGAGGCCCAGCCTCTGTATGCCACATGGCGGGCCCGGAGCTCTCCTCTGCGGAGAGGGAGGTCCGGCCCCGCTGGATGCGTGGCGTCTTCGGACCTCTCTCCCACGGAGGGGGAGGTCCGTCTTCTGTATGCCACGTGGAGAGCCCGGAGCTCTCCTCTGAGGAGAGGGAGGTCCGGCCCCGTCCGGACGGGTGGCGCCTTCGGAGCTCTCCCTGCGGAGAAGGGCGAGTACCTTAGGCATTTTACCCTGTGCGCGGGGGTACCCCATATCGAGGATACCGACAGTTGGCGAACCCCGTCGTTGTCCCGAAGGCTGGCGGGAAGCTCCGGATGTGCATCGACTACACCAGTCTCAATAAGGCATGTCCTAAAGATCCATTCCCTCTCCCTAGAATAGATCAAATAGTAGACTCAACGTCAGGCTGTGATATGCTGTGCTTCCTAGACGCCTACTCGGGTTTCCATCAGATCCCCATGTCTAGGGAGGACGAGGAGCACACCTCCTTCATCACAGTAGACGGCCTTTATTGCTAAGTGTCTATGCCTTACGGCCTAAAGAATGCACTCCCCACCTTTGTGCGGGCAATGCACAAAACCTTTGGGGAGTTAATAAGAGACCTGGTTGAGGTGTATGTCGATGACATAGTTGTCAAGGTCAAGCAGGGTCCGTCCCTGCTAGATAACCTAGCTTTAGTCTTTGACAAGTTGCGCTCTACGCGCACCAAGCTGAACCCAGATAAATGTGTGTTTGGCGTGTCCTCTGGGAAGCTCTTAGGGTTCCTGGTCTCGCACCGAGGGATTGAGGCCAACCCAGAGAAGATCAAGGCCATCGACTTGATGCGGCCCCCTGCCCGCGTCAAGGATGTCCAGAAACTCACAGGATGTCTAGCCGCGCTGAGTCGGTTTATACCGAGGCTAGCAGAGCGGGCACTCCCTTTCTTTAAGCTCCTGCGCAAGTCAGGCCCTTTTGCCTGGACTGACGAAGCAGAAGAGGCTTTCCAGGAGTTGAAGCGACTCCTGACGACCCTACCAATCATGGTAGCCCCTGAGCCCGGAGAGCACCTGTTGCTCTACATCGCGGCGACAACTGAAGTAGTGAGTATGGTCCTCGTCGCAGAGCGGCCGGACCCCTCATCTTCACAACCTGCTCCGGCAGCAGAAGACAGACGCCAGGAGGCCCCGCAGGACCAAGACAGTCTCCCGGGCCTCCAGGCAACCTCCCGGAGGTCCAGGTCGGCCTCCCGGAGGTCCTGGGCAGTCTCCCGGACCTCCAAGATAAACCCCCGGGGGCCAAATGGGACCTCCCAGAGGTCCCCCAAGACCCCCCGGAGCTCCCGGACAATCAAGATAGCTTAAGGGCCTCCGGGTCCCAGCTCCCGGAGGCCCCCGTGGGTCCACCCACCTCCAGTGGGCCAGGGCCAATGGATGAGGACCTCCCAGGCTGAGAAAGAGGGTTCGAACCGTCCAGAGGCCTGTCTACTACATCAGCGAAGTACTTCATGATGCCAAGACAAGGTACCTGGAGATCCACAAGCTGCTGTATGCGGTGCTCGTGGCCTCCAGAAAGCTCCGCCATTACTTCCAGGCCCACCGGGTCTCGGTAGTCACCTCGTATCCACTGAAGACAATTCTTCACAGCCCCCATGCGACTGGCAACGTTGCTAAATGGGCGGCGGAGCTGGCGGAGTTTGAGCTGGACTTCCTCCCACGCCATGCAGTCAAGAGCCAAGCACTGGCTGACTTTGTGGCGGAGTGGACACCAACGTGACCCAG